>JAVRKA010000004.1:12883816-14295088 GCA_034508555.1 Venustoraphidia nigricollis
GGTTATTTTTACGATTATTATTTAATGTCTACATTTTTTTTTGTAGTTGCAAAATTATTTGTTAGTAAATAGCAATTAGTTTTCATGTAGATTTAGTATTTTATGTATTTCCTTCAGAAAAAAAATTGGATACAAGCATAAACATATAGACCAGGGTCGATAATTTTTGAGACCTAAAAAAAATAGGCATCTACGCATATAATCTTATAAATTATATGAGTAGATGCCTATTTATTGCTTTTTTAAGATAACTTATTTGCATTTTCTGAGAACATTTACGGCAGTAATGTATATTTTTTTTCATACCATCAGAAAGTAGAGATTTCAAGGAACAAAAAGCCCACCGATTTTTTTAAAAAAGCGGATATTTTGACGTGAGAATTTTCGATTGAAAATTGGTGTGCTTTTTCGAAATTAAGTCAAAATAAGGTGAAAAAATGAATATTTTAAATAAAAAAGATTACTGTGTGTTTGGGACATAAAAAGGTAAGTTTTCACCAAATTTAGTGAAAAAATAAATTTTTTTGCAAAAGATAAAAATAAAAAACCAAAAACTTGGTTATTTGAATTTTTCACATAAATTTTGAGGCTATGTGAAAAAAGTGTAAAAACAAAAGTTGTAGATATTTTATTACCTACAACTTTGCGATTTAACTTTTTTTCATAGGACTTGTAGTTTTGCCGGAAATCAAGATAAACCGTTTTTTACCCTTAAAAACTCACCCCCTACCCCTTCCCGACCTCAGATCGACCGTAATTTATTTTTCCTTTCATTTTTGTTATATTCTCTACCTTTTCCAATGGGTTTCATCCTACTATAATTTTCTTTCACTTTTTATCATTTTCAAAGCTATCTATCCTGGTCTAATAAGCTATTTCGTACCTATGCCATGCCTAGGTACTACATTTTTTGTAGAATTATGTTATTTCTGCAATAAAACTATTGATGAAAATCTAGTCTAATGGTGTATATAACTCAAAAACGCTGTTTTTGGACTTGAGATAGTTCTGTTTTAACCCGACGATCTAAGCGCGCCGACAGCGTGTTCGGGACAGTCTGTTCGGAACGTTACGAGTGTTGCCAGATTTCTCGCTCGGGATTGGCTAAAGTTAGTACAGAATCTGCAAAAATTATTGGACTTGTTAATACAACTCTCAACTACATGTGCTGTATAAACCAGCATAAAGTTTTTACACAATATTGTACCACGACAACTACCTTAATTTGAACTCAAATAAAAAGATAAATATTTAAAAACTTCTGATTATATACGTTTTTTTACGATGTCCCGCTTTCGACGAAAGAATCCCGCTTTTTTCACTCAAAAAGTTCCAAAATCGCGACTTCGCAAAAAAAAATCTGGCAACGCTGCTGACAGGTCATCACGATACCTTCTGGAACTATTAGACCTCCAGACTTGAAATATGGCAGACATGTCTTTTGTTGAGTAGAGATACTAAAATAGTCTTCTAAGGTATGGAAAGGGGGGAAGTACAGGGGTGTTAATGATTAACACACTCTATAATTTTTAAAATACAGTTTCTAAGGACTGAAAATGTAGCTGTTAGGTCTTGATGAAGATTTCACTACTGTTGTTGTTGCCGTGTATCATTACAATCGCGGGCGGAGCCGCGGGGAGCGGCTAGTAGGCTATATATTATCGCGTTAAAATAAAAGCGCTTTTCGTGGAGACCAATTTTGTAATGTAAGTCGACGAAATAACTTGTAACTATCAAGCGAGGCGTAGCCTTGCAAGGCAAGATTGTAAAACGGAGAAGCGGAACGCTCCACTACTGTTGTTACCGCCGAGCGAGTTATAAAACATTGTATTATTTATAGTTTGCTAATTTTCATAAAATGCATAAACCGCTAATTGTCTTGGTCACATCTTCAAGCTAGCTGTTTTTTTAATTATAACCCTTTCGCCTCCCCTCTCTTAAATCTGCAAGTGAAGAGAGAGGGTTGTTACGTTTAGAGATGGGAAAAACGGGATTTTTAGTGATCTGCATCTTTGCATCTGGATCCCGTATGTGAGCCGGCTCACTGAACCGGTTCAAAAAGAGCCGAGTTCTGAATATGTTACTGCAGTCTGCCACTGAGTTACCTAGTTCAGTCAATCATATCACGATCTGTATAGAATCAATAATGCATAGCCAACCATGTGATGCATGAGTCATTTCAGCTGACAGATGCATCAAAGTAAGAACTGATACGTAAGTGTAAAATGTGCTTCTGTGTGTTAAGTGTTTCAGTGAGTTATGCGGATCCGTTGATCCGTCGGCTAAAAAAAAATGAGTCGGCTCTCACGGATCTTCTGTCGGAGTCGGCTCTTTGAACCGGTTCAGATCTGAGTTACCCAACTCTATACGTTTCATTTTTCAATAGCGATCCGAGCCCCGTAGGCGCTGTTTTTTCGAAGTCTACTGTACGCGTGAATCATTGATGAACTCATTGTTCATGATAGTCTATTATTATAACACAAATAATGCATTTAGACCACCCCTTGTTGCGCGTTTCAATTCGTTTGTCTATTGTTGTAATATGACAACCGTATATACGTGCAAGAAATGGACATTTGCGAAATTGAATAAAATGTAGGTACTCGTGCTTTATCGCGAATCAATATTATAATATCGATTTGCTTATATACAAAAGACTTACATTAGATTTAAGTGTAGAGCAAGGGTGGGCAACCTTTTTTATAACATGGTCCGGAATATATTTTACGTTTTTTCCGCGGGCCGTAATATTGTTAATTGACATATTCTACTAACATGCATTTTTTTGTTTTTTGACAAGGTAAAAATTGAAGTGGTTTAAATTATGCAGTTGTTTATTTCATCATAAAATAATTTTTTTAACACAATTAAGGAGCAACTGTATATAAGTGTAATGTAATGATATGTCGGTAATTTAAAATCAAGTTAATTAAAATTAAAACTAATTAGGAACATCTCCTGGAGTATGACGTACTTGGATTTTTCATCCGCGAATATTTAATTGACGTGTCGTACACCAGTATCCCATTTAAATAAAAAAGACGAACTTTTATAACTGTAACTTCTGTAAGTACACCTGGTTATTTTTTTTAAATATCGTTTCACCAGCTGCGATTCTCTGGTATGGCGGATAAAATGTGAAAGTTGAACGGACAATTAGTTGTTAATTGTATAAAATTTAACCGCAGAAGTTATTGTTGACAATATTTTATATATAGTCAACAGACAAAACCGTTTATGTTGAATTTTTTGAATACGGTAGAATCTTGGTAACGTAAACTAATTACTGGACGTGGCATCGTGCCAGATTTTCTTTCGGGCAAAGCGGGATTTTGAAACCTTTTGAGGAAAAAAAGCGGGATTATTTTTGTCAAAAACGGGACATACTACAAAAAATGTATATAATCAGGCGTGGCACTTATCCTTTTATTTGAGTTTCAGATTAAGTTTATTTGACAATAGACAGCCAAAATAGCCATAGAAAAGGTATTTTAATGAAAATAATAATATACTTTCTCTACTGTTGCGTCCATTTTAATGTTAATTATGAAATGTTATCAGGAAGTTGGACCAGGAACACATCAAAAAAATCGATTATTACTTTAGCAACGTTTCGGCCTTTATTAGGGCTTCCTCAGGCATCTACAAAATAATTTAATTGTTAATTTTATAACACATGGTTAGAATCACTATGTAATTTTTACATGTAAATATAAATAGAATAAAATTATTACCATAATATCAAGATAATTAATGAATCCCTTAATTCCTGATAACATTTCATAATAATATACGTTACTTTACTATACTAATAATAATAACTGTCTGGTTTACCCTGTAGCTAGGCAGTTGAGTCTTCAGAGAAATATAAATGACAAAAGCGGAACATTTAATTTTGGGCTAAAAATCGAGACGTCCCGTCAAAATCGGGATGTCTGGCAACGCTGACATACATATACAAACCCACAAAGACATCTTTTCAAAAGTAGTGTATAAAGACCTTGAACCATAAAAATTTTGATTTTGATTTTCGGACCCATTTTTAACCGACTTCAAAAAAAAAAGAGGTGGTTCTCAATTCGTCGGATACTTTCTTTTTAATTTTTTATGTATGTTCCCCGATTACTCGCAGACGCCTGAACCAATTTGGAAAATTCATTTTTTGTTTGAAAAGGTATACATTCCAGGTGGTCCCACATAGTTTTTATTAAAATCGGTTCATCCGTTTTTAAATGACGTCAAAAAAACGTATTTTTTAATGTATGCTACCTATATCTCCAACATTTGTAAAGCGATTATGATGATTCTTTTCTTATTTAATAGGTCACATCTTCATGGTGATCCCACATAATTATTTTACTTAAATCTGTTCAGTAGTTTTTAAAAATGTGCGAAATCAAATCCACCACTAAAAAGTAAAAAATGAAAAAACTTTTAAAAAAAAAAATATTAACCTCCTTCAAAAAAAATCACTAAAAAGATGAAAATAATGAAATTTTGAGGTCGGAGCTAATTTCATTACAAAAAAAAAATCACATGAAATTTTGAGGTCGGCGCCTATTTAATAAAAGTAGATATGTAATTAAAAGTTTTTGTAATGAAATTAGCTCCGACCTCAAAATTTCATTATTTTCATTTTTTTAGTGATTTTTTTGAAGGAGGTTAATATATTTTTTTTTAAGTTTTTTAATAAACTCCTAAATGTACTGGAAAGTTAAATAATGTATCTAGAAAAATGTAAAAAAAAATACTTAAGCTGTTTTGACTTGTGCCCATAGATGTATACCCCCAGCGTCAACATTCCTTCATCAGAGTTTAGGCGACCTACCAAACTGGAAACAAATTTAACTTCAATTGATACAAACATTGGCATTGTATACAAAACTCGGCTGTTTTCAATTAGGTTTAATATATAGTCCAACCCTTACAATAACTACAAATAAAGTCACCCCTTCACTCCTTAATGATTTTGTATGGACGCAAATTCATATATTAATGACCCGCAGATGCCAGATGATCGTTTGCTCGCGTGCCCAGCCATTTTTTTAAAGGTTGTCATCGCGTTTGTCTAAAAAGTGACTTCTGCTGAAACGGTGACATTTGTTATAATTTTTTGTTTCTTTTTATCCTGCAAGAACCATTTTTAGTTTCACTCGTCTGGCTTTCTGAAAAATGTTTCATATTAAAGATGATTTTGGAACATGAAAGTTGTGTATGGATCAGCGTTGCCAGATTTTTTTTTTTGCCAAGTCGGGATTTTGGAACTTTTTGAGTGAAAAAAGCGGGATTCTTTTGTCGAAAGCGGGACAGTAAAAAAACGTATATAATCAGAGGTTTTTAAATATTTATCTTTTTATGTGAGTTCAAATTACGTTTACGTGACAATAAATAGCAAAAATAGCCATAGAAAATGTATTTTAATAAAAATATGATATTTTAAATCAGATTTACCCTATCGTTAAATAGTTGAGTCTTATTCGTCTTCTGAATAAAAAAAAAATAAAAATAACAAATCTAAATCAAAAAAGTTTTATTCATTAGAAAAATATGGCGTTTCAAACAATAGTCTGAGGAGTGAGTGTTACAAATTGCAACTTACAATAAAAGAATAATTATTTACGCAAGGTCGAGTTATCCCCGAAAAGCGGGACTGAGCCTGTCCCGCGCGGGACATTTAATTTTGATTTAAAAATCGGGGCGTCTCGCCAAAATCGGGACGTCTGGCAACGCTTGTTTATACCGATAAATTTATCTCTGTAAAGTACGCGAACGGCGAACGTACCTTGACTTTTTAGTTGAGTCATGAAGGTATCTACT
This sequence comes from Venustoraphidia nigricollis, assembly GCA_034508555.1. Taxonomy (NCBI): domain Eukaryota; kingdom Metazoa; phylum Arthropoda; class Insecta; order Raphidioptera; family Raphidiidae; genus Venustoraphidia; species Venustoraphidia nigricollis. Next base: position 12,889,634 of record JAVRKA010000004.1, read on the forward strand.
ATCTCCTCATGTGGTTTACGTGATTCACTCTGCTATGTTTAAATAATAATAGACGTAACATAACAACATTGGACAAGTCTAGACATGCTGGATTTCGTACGCATAGTTAAGACAATACTGAAACCTATAGGCTTCATACATGAGAAGCCTGGTCTAATATGGTCCAATAATAAAAATAAAAGAATAGTTACTTCTTACCACAACATATTTATTCAGTGGGTATACATTTCGAGAGTTAAGCTCCCATCTTCAGGAAAACACTAAACTATAGATGATAAAGATGGGAGCTTTGCTCTCGCTATGTACATCCTCTGAATAAATCTGTTGTGGTAAGAAGTAACTATTCTTTTATATTTATTGTTCCAACCACAGTGCTCTTAATGTTTATATATGGTCAAATAACTTCTGCCAATAACGGTTATGTGGTCTGGTCGAAGAGAACGACAAATACCGACCAAGATCCAAACCGAGCCAAAGGGGCGTTTGGCAATGTTCCAATGTCTTGGCCACACATTCGTCGATAATAATAATAATGCGTTTAACGTCCGTTTCTCGACTTTATGTCATAAGACGCCATTCGCACCATTACTATTTTTTCATCTACCATTTCCCGTTATTTTCTACATTTTTTACAACTTCAGTTTATGTAATAGCAATGGGCGAATGAAGGAATTATAGGAAATTAAAATAAGGTAGATAATTTTTGAACTAGGAGTTTGATAGGTAATCGGCCATGGCCTCAAATAAGGAACCATCTCGATATTTATCTGGAATTAATTGAGGGAAACCATGGAAAACCTCAATCAAGATGGCCGGTACAGGAATTACCGTTTCTCGGCATCATAAATTACATCATAAATTACATAAATTACTGACAGAGCAACTGCGATAAAAATTACACTTTTTCTTTGTACTGTTTTGTATATTGCTTTTTAATATGTAAATTTTACCATGGGCTAGGTGGAAGACCAACGAAAGTTGAACCATGCCTTTTGTGCGTTTTATATGTACAATAAACGTTTATTATTATTATTATTATTATCTGCCCCCGCCGGGATTCGAACCCGGTACCTCCCGACATTCGTCGATAATGCTTTAATAAAATCTATTCGCTGATCACTTCAGATATTGGGCGGCTATAAGTAATCTACAATAAAATCTATGAAATGAGGGAAATAACATGATTACACAAACAGTATTTTATTTCACTGACTTAGTTTGAGAATACGTATTTTGCATTTAGTCTGAAAATACTAGCTATTTTGTACCTATTTGAAATAGAAAAACAAGATGTTCTGTGCATTTTTAAACGGTTTTATTTAGTTTCTCGTTCTGTATATTTGTTTGTAATTAATTGTAATTCAAAAATCTTCATGTTTGTGGGTTTGATGAAATGATTATTGAAAGGTATTCATTATAGTGTTATTAATATTTAATACCTACTGCAAAATAATTGAGGTTAACGGTTCTGGAAGCAAATGTTCACCAAGGAATATTGGGCCAGGCTTGGCCAATGTATAGCCAGCTTGAAGTCATTTGAGGCTGGGAAAACGAGATTTGAAACAAATATTTGCCAATATTGATTTAAAAGGGAAAATTAGCAGTGAATTAACCGGTTAAATTACCACAGTAATTTATTTTAAATAGCCGCGGATGTTTATTATTATACAAGGCTGCGCATAAAGTTTTCCACGTGATTGCAAATTCCGGTCGAGATTTTAATTTTAAGAAACCGGAAATCGCCATGTTGTTTATTAGATAGCCGGTTGATTAACCAGCTAAAATAATTACAGCAAAAAATAATCGGTAACTTTACATTACTATTATGACTGTTAGACCAGCCTTGGCATGTGTCTGGCCTTAGCTTAACAACATACAAGCACGTGATTCGCGCCCAGGATTGTGAAAAAAACGACCCAGCGGCGGGGGGATGCCAGTGAGTGCAAAAACATGTCCATTTGATTTTAATTACTACTATATTACTTCGTCAACATATTCACAAAAATCTCATAAATTACCTCCCATCATAACTTATAGTCTTGTTTAAGAACAGAAAAAGTAATTACCTTCTAGCTATGAATTCATAAAACACACAAAAATTGTTCAAGTGCTAGTCGGACTCGCGCACTGAGGGTTCCATATACTATGGGTAACCCCAAAAGTTGTAATGTTACTACAGTAGAATCTCGATAAGTTAAGAACCTCTGTAGGTAAGTTAAAATTTTTTTGAATTCCCTTCCCCTGAAAGCATAAAACCTCCATTACTTAAATCACAAAACCTCGGTAACTTAAACAAATATTCTGAACATCGCCCTCGATAACTTAAAAAAAAACCCGCGTCGCAGTGCCAAAACCCTGCCGACAATATAGTGTATTTGATATACAGGCAGTGTGGCTTTATTATGCGAACTTAAGTCGGTTTTTGGGCAAAATAAAAAGTTTTACTCCTTAATACACCCCTTAAAATAACATTTTTTTTTCTTAATTGCACTGTTATTATCAATCGAACCTATATACCAAATTATATACACCTTTCAGTAAAAAATTCCCTATCTGCAAAATAGTGTTTTCATAAAATTTGTAAATCCGGTCCTGTCCGGCCGATTTTATTAAAATTTTAGGGACACATTTTAATTATTACCAGAGGGTTAAATTTCAATTTTAAAACGATTCGGAGAATTTTTTCGGTGTTTTGGGGCCCAAAAACAATTTTCAACCCCTAAAAACTACCCTTAAAATGACCCGATTACGCCCATTTTAAATAGGCTTCTTGCGGTGATGGATTTCAACACGTGGGCCAAATTTCATTAAAATCAATTAACTCTTTCGAAAGTTATTGCCCGCACACATATATATATATATATACGTATATATATATATATATATATAAATATATATATATATATACATATATATATAAACATTTTTAAAAATGGTGCCAAAGTGTTTAGGAGGTTATGAAACGGCGAGAAATTTTGGTCCGACCCCTAGGTCCCGCCATCCGACCGACGCCAATAGTGTATGTTGCCTTATGGCAAATACACTAATAATATTTTGGTGACCTCCATAAGTTAAAGTATTATCAGTGTTATCATGAGTAAGTATCCAAACAAAAGGTTTTGCCAAGAACTTAATTGATTTTCGCTTTAATCTTCCACTAAATCGCTTTACGTATTACTGTGACGCGAAAATTGAACACATTAACGTATTCTGACAACCTCTATAACTTCAACTCTCGATAAGTAAAAAACTCGAAAACTTAATTTTTTTAACGTTTCCCTTGGATTTTAACTTATCGAGGTTCTACTGTATATAAATAGTACAGGCTCGATAATCCGTGATATTTAAAACACAGTGATCAGAATGATTAAAAAATCCGAATTACTATAAGTACGAATGATTTTAGTTATTTACAAAGTAATAGAAAAAGCGTTCTTAAAGGAGTTATTTATACAAATAAATACAAAATATGGCTTAGAACTTCACGAAACTTCTACAATATAAAATATTGAAACATAAATTTTGTAATTAGCAACGATGTACATATTGTTACAATGGATGTTATACTTGTATCTGAGTCTCTGAGATTAATTAATAGACTTTTTTTTCTTTTTTGTCCTTGGTAATTAATATAAAAATGATTTGTCCTTTTTCCCGACAAATCATTTTTATATTAATTAATAGACTTCGACACCGTTTAACCGATCACCATGAAAGTCGGCACATATATATGTATTTTTTCATGGAGACAGTTTTTATGTTATTCACTTTTTTGTAACTTAAATACAGTGGAGGCTATTGCAAATTGCTATTAACATTTTTAGTGTATTTGCCATATGGCAACATACACTATTGGCGTCGGTCGGATGGCGGGACCTAGGGGTCGGACCAAAATTTCTCGACGTTTCATAACCTCCTAAACACTTTGGCACCATTTTTAAAAATGTTTATATATATATGTATATATATATATATATATATATATATATATATATATATATATATATGTATAGGTATATATATGTATAGGTATATATGTGTACGGGCAATAACTTTCGAAGGAGTTAATTCATTTTAACGAAATTTGGCACACATGTTGGAATCCATCACCGCACGAAGCCTATTTAAAATGGGCCCAATCGGGTCATTTTAAGGGTGGTTTTTAGGGGTTGAAAAAAGTTTTTGGGCCCAAAAATACCTAAAATATTCTCAGAATCGTTTCAAAATTGAAACTTAACCCTTTAATAGCAATTAAAAAGTGCTCCTAAAATTTTAATAAAATCGGCCCGACAAGACCGGACTTACAAATTTTTTGAAAACACTAATTTGCAGATAGTGACTTTTTTATTGAAGGATGTATTTAATTCGGTGTAGACGTTAGATTAATAATAATATTACAATTAAGAAAAAAAATGTTATTTTAAGGGGTGTATTAAGGGGTTAAATTTTTTATTTTGTCCAAAAACAAACTTAATTTCACATAATAAAAGTATAAAACCACACGGCCCTGTACAAGCAAATACACTATATTGTCGGCAGGGTTTTGGCACTGCGACCCGGGGTATTTTTTCGGAACAAACGCTGAAATTTTGCAGGCGCCCGGAACAAACGAAAAACAAAAATTGTCATAATAAAAATACTCAAAATATTGTTATTTATCCGTACAATTTGAATATTAAACTTAGTCACTTTACTTTTGGCCAGTAGTATACATTTATTAGTGACTTTTGCTAATAACTTTATTTTTTCGGTACAAATGCTAAAATTTTGCAGGCGTCAGGTACAAACGTACAACAAATGATTGGCGTTGAAAAAGTTGAAAAAAGTGGTTATTAGGACGTGGTCCATACAACTTGACGTCAAGTTGGCTGGCCACCTATTATTGCTAATAATTTTTTTATTTTTCGGTACAAACGCTGAAATTTTGTGGGCGTCAGGTACAAACGTAGAACAAACGATTGGCGTTGAAAAAGTTTTAAAAAAGTGGTTATTAGGACGTGGTCCATACAACTTGACGTCAAGTTGGCTGGCCACCTATTATTGCTAATAATTTTTTTTATTTTTCGGTACAAACGCTGAAATTTTGTGGGCGTCAGGTACAAACGTAGAACAAACGATTGGCGTTGAAAAAGTTAAAAAAATGTAAGTTGGTCCATGCAACTTGACGCGCATTCTTTAATTGCTCAAGAATTTTGTTTTTTACGTGCAATAATACTGTAGTTTTTTATGCGGTGCCATAGTGCGTTCTCTCTGTATTTTATCATCGCTTAATTAAAAAAAATACCTGATTGTAACATACCGACGGCCGAACCTGCCGGCACAAACAATGTCGACATAGCCATAACGCCCGGGTTACTGAAACTGTAGAAATCCGGATTACTGTTCAAATTACCAAAAATCCAAAATATCGAGTTTCCGTTTGTCGAGTCTGTACTTTATAAACATTTTTATTCGGATAGATTTTCGTCACTTTTTTACATTGAACTATTTTATAAAGTTTACCATTTTAAACGGCGCCCAAGGGATGTCCGTATGCAAAATATAAGGACCGCATTCTTCTGTAAACCTTATATATTTTAAACTTTACCAAAGTTTTACTTTACTGTTGATAAAATAATTAAGCCAATCAAAACTAAAGATTCAATTTTATAGTCCAGTCCATGGTGGAAATATCGTATAGTATTAGTGTGCTCATTAGGAAGGTCTCTGTATAAAAATGAGCACACCATGTAATATTTCGATCATGGTCTAGTCTGTATCTAGTCTCTACACAATGCAAGATTAAATTTAATTATATTTTCATTTTTTTATCGCACGAAAAACTACGGAATACGTTTATATATTACAAACACTTATCAGGTTAAAACCCCATCCATATATGTATTGCAATTTTTTGTATAAAGTTCAGTGATTGAATTACTTACTCAATGGTTCAGTTTTTAATGTATATTAGTGGTGACATCATGGGGATTTGCTTAATAACTATTAGTTCGAGGCCATAGCGTTAGGCATTGTTGAATTTTGTGATGTAATTTTACATGTCAAAACGAATTCGATTTTACTCGCACAATACAAATTTAAATATCGTAAATATTGATGGTAAAACCATTTCTCTACGTTAAAATATAACGATATAACATTAAATTTTATTGAGCGAATATTTAAATATACGTCTTGAATATGAAAAGTAGTCATGGCTTCTATTTTCTTTATTTAGCGTTCAGAGGATTTCTATTTGGAAAGTTCGATCCAATAAAAACATCTCTGAGAAAACCCAAAATTCCACAAATGATAATAATTATTATAATATAACGTCGGTCAACTTCAAAAATCAGCCTTCTCTTAGTTTTTGGCGAATTTATTTTCTCAGTAGATGGCGCGAAGTTGAAATTGGTCGAAATGTTAATATGGCGTGATTGATTTAGTTTGTTCAATAAAATAAACTCACTCTTCAATCTTAATTCGTTCTTTAGACTGTAATTTATACAAATAACAGAATATATTTCATTACTAATTCTAGTAGCTGTGTGACACTACCCTGGTGAACAGCGAAAATACAGGTAGGAGTTATACTGCTTTGAAGACTTGTAAAATATACCTACATAATGAAACAATACCAATCACACAGCGTATAATATTGGCTGTTGATTTTCATTGTCACAATTTAACATAAAAGTATAAATTATAATGGCATTGTATTTATTTAAAATATTTGCGATAGATCCCGAATTTTCATAAAAACGCATGTCTGCATTATTCTAGGCGAATGATGGCATAAACTTGCCAGGAAATCGAGATATTTTTGAATCATAGATTTAATGGTGGCGACTAAAATCAAAATTTCTTTCGTTTTGTGGTAGAGGAATGCGCTTCTGTACAGCTTACCTGAGTTGCTTTTTTTCCCGTAGGGAGAATGTCGGAATCTAATCCGCAGTTTCAGTGTGTACTGTGCAGCACTGAATTAAACTCTAAGGAAGCATTGCAAGAGCATTTCAGGGAACATGCAAATAAAAAAATTGACAGTAAAGGACAAGGAAATATTCCGGTGAGGTCACAATCGAAATCCGTGCAACCGGCAGTGAACAACGATCCAAATCAAAAGAAAACAAACAACGAAAGTGTCCCTTGTGATATTTGCTCTATGATATTCACCACCGTTACACTTGCCATACAGCACAAGTTTAAAAAACATCCCGATAATGTTTCCAAACATTTCTGTGGTTTTTGTGGAATGCAGTTCCCTCTGAAGGTACCTTCCGCATATTTTAAACATTAGTTTTTATTACATAACCTATCGAAATACCTACCACGCTTATACTCTTAGTTCCTTAGCCTTAAATTGGATCGACCTTGTCAGAAGCTCACGGTAGAGTGATTTGTATTTGCGTAGTTATTGTGACATTAATTAACTAGAGTGGAACGTTGGGAAGACATCGCTGCACCGTAAACGTATTGTGTCTACCTAGCTCGAAGTTTCGCTTCTGTAGGGTATACTGTAAAATACACGTTTCTTTTTTAAGTAAAACTTCTTTTGGCACGGTAGAATAAATAGAGATGGCTTAGTACCTTGAGATTGCAGGTTTGATGCCATTATTATTATTTTTTTTACAGTTACATCAGTTTTACTTCCACAGTGTCTAGTGTAAAATACATATTTTATAATTGATATTTTTAAGGCAATGAGAGAGAAACATCTCGACAATCATGCAGGAATGAAACGAGAGGGCAATTTCAAATGTACTGAATGCGGTATAGAATTCTATACGCAACGTGGTCTCCTTTACCATGATAAATCAACACACAAACGTGTCAGTAAGATATTTCAGCCGGTCGCAACTCCACCGCCCTCCAAAAAAATACGCATCAACAATGCCAACGAAGCACAATCGGTTTACTATTGTTATTTGTGCGGTGCGGAATACATCGTCAAATTCAATCTGCAAGTATGTACACTGCCTAGATTGTAGAACCTTACACAGAACTCTCTCTCTGTAATCCCCTGCTCAATTATCTGACAAACATTGTATTCTCCTGTCTGAGACTGGTAGCTATTGTAGACGACAGTGGCATAATTATACCGTTTGAGGCCCGTGACAAATTCATCGAATGGAGCCCTCCCTCAGTGTCAAGAAGCTTAACCAACTTTATATCTTTCTTACAATTGCGTTCAAATCTTGATACATATTTTTTGTTTAATTTGTGTATGTATAATACTCGCCACGGTTCTAAAAGGTTCTGAAGTTAGTCACAAACAGCGTCGCAAATGCATATTTTAAAGCCGTCCTGGTCGTTTTGTGAGAAAGGAAGACTCCCACCACCTCCCAGTTACCGGCACAGAACGTGCGCTCGTCGGTGATTGGTTATCGCTGGTCGTCGTGTCACTTGTCGCTTTCCTGCGATAAAGAACAGTCCTGTACGCTGTTGTTAAGTTGTTTCTCTGATTGTTAATTGATCAAGATGCCTAATACAGTTTTGCATAGACAAGCACGAAAAATAATTTTTTGGATGACTTTATGCAAGGAATTAGACCTTTAGATTTAAGAAAAATTAAAAATAATAATATAGCGCGAGTTTGTAGTTTTTCAACCGACTGTACCTGCGCAACCCTCCATTTGCATCTAACTTCAGAACCTTCTAGAACCGTGGCGCGTATTATACTTTAGTAGGTAACTTAAATTAATTGAATACAAAACTAAGAACTTTTTCTAAATGTTGTAATAATATTAATAAATACTAGGATCCATCCTGTGCTCACGAATCTCTCGGGCCGGGGGCCTCCTCCGGCGGAGGCCCGTGACATTTTGCCCGTCCTGCCACCCTATTGTTACGCCACTTGTAGGCGATTAAAACAACAAACAAAAAAGGGAATTAAAATCAAAACAAATCATGTTCCATATTTCATGCGTCGGTTGCTTAAATAGTGATCAATAATTTATTTCTAATTTCGCAACAGAAACATTTGGAAAAAGCCCATACGGAAGAAGAAAGAACCGATGTACCGTCAGATTATATTCGGTGTACGACTTGTGAAGCTTTGTTTTATAATAAAAAGGCGTATGATAATCATAATCTATTTCATAAACCGGACGATCTTTACGTAACAAGTGAAGAACAAAGGTGTGTAGTACTCGTAGTTTTGTTTTGAAATTGTTTCTCGCAATTTTAACATTGGAATCTCTTTTAGATTACAAACAGTAACTCGAGTAGATCAAGATTTTGATATTCGGCGGGTACAGTTGCCGGCAGAGAAATTTATACCTGTGCACAAAAACCAACGTAGAAAATCTACGTCGGTTCATGTTAAGGTTTGTTTTTTTCTTCTGTTGTGCAGTTACTTCAAAACAAACTAAATTGCAGAGTTATAAAATCTGATTTGTCGGTGAACTTAAATTGTGACTACATATATTTCTTCATAAAACTGGCCCTGCGGAGGACCGGATTTAACCTTAGTGCCACCCTGGACACTGTAAAAATGCCTCCTCAAAACCTAAATTTGGCATAAAATGGATCAACTTTCGATATACAATTTTTAAATAAATAAAATGATTTATTTATAGAGGAAAATTTATTATAAATAGAAGGAACGTAGACTCATTTACGAATCAGACTGTAGGTGGCATCATGCAGGGTTGTAAGTTATTTGATTTTTCGCAACCCTGGCAGTATGCTGTATGAGAGAATATGGGAAATAGTGATCTGTAAATTTTGCAACAGACAATTTAAAAAATTCGTGGCACTGAAACTTTTTTCACAATTTTGTTGATGAAACTACATTGTTTATAATTTTGAACATACCCTCAAAAAAGAAAAAAATAATTTTATTTATTATAATTTGATAATGTTTTCGATACGCAGATAATAGCTATCGTTTGCTATAATTGTTAAGAAACATTCTATGTTGCAATGCTATATTAGAAAAATTTACTTTCAAATAATCGTCACCGTCGGGACTTAAACCCGAATCTTTCCACTTTCGCGGCGGAATGAGTTATCAATTACTCTATGGTGCACGCAATTCAACAGTCAATTCATCATAATAAAACAATTTGCAACACTAAATTCATATCATGCGAGAGCTAATTTTAGCTTCTGTAACACTAGATATGAATCTTTACACCTTTACTAATGTTTTCAATATGATTACACTTTTAAAGCATTTTCAATAACGCGAAGGAATTTTTTTTTCTCAGCCTTCAAATTTTGCGGCCTCTGAAAATTTTCCGCCGTGAGCACCGGCCCCCGAGTGCCCCTTGTGTAAGTTCAGGACTTATAACATAAAAACCGTAATTTTATGGTCACAACATAAGGTCATTGTCAAGTCAAATTTTCTAACTGTGCGTTCTGCAACCCAACATGGGGTGTTGTTAAAGACGTCGTTTTAATTTTAGAATAAATGGGAGAAAATCACACAGAAACAGGCAAAATCCGACGATGAACTGTCGCCTACGACGGAGCCTGATTCTAGTGAAAGTGACGAAGAAGTGCCTACCAAGGAAGAAACGAGAGTTATTAAAACAAATAAAGAAATCAAACGAACAGACGTTCCGGTTATTGTTAAAAAACGTATTTATGCTATTGTCAATCCAGATGGCACTATACAAAAAACGTGTATGGATATTCCAAAAAATGCCGTTTTGGCTAAAACAGACACGATAAAAATAAAAAACAGTGATATTTTAAAAACACTCGCTGCGACAAAAAAATTGGATAAATCTGTTACGAAAGTTATTCATGTTACAAAAAACGATACTTCTAAGAAAGTTTCGTGTGGGGATGAAAGTAAGAGTCAAAAAGTGTCGAAACAAGAAAATAAAAAGAACTCTAATAGCACATCGAAAAGTAATGCCGACCAAAAAATAGATACCGCGTCATGTCATTCAAGAGAGGAATCTAGTATTGGGGACGTTGCAAAATCAGAAACAAACATAGAAGAAAAAGATCTGCTAAACAGCGAACTAAACTTAAAAATTGATGAGACTGAATTAGAAGAAAAAATTCAAATCAAACCGACCAATCAACAAAAAACAATAGAAGTTACTGAATTGAAAACAAAAGAAGCCGATGTTGAGTTGAAACAAAACAATGAATGTAAAGTGGAGCAGACAGATAAAAAAACAGAGCATAAAACAAAAAATAGAAAACGAAAAATTGAAACTGATGAATCGCTAAACAGTACACCAAACACAACCAATTTGACAGAAAATTCCGATGAGAAAAGTTGTGTTGAATCGTCTAACACGAGAGTGTTGAGAAGCGGTAGAAAAAAGAATACTGTAAAAAGTTCTTTAAAAGCAACAAAAACTTAAAACGAGCTTATACGTAGTTTAATAATACAGTAGAACTTATGTATTTTCCACCTCCTGTATTTCAACTTCATCCTTATTTTGTGGCAGATATAGGTCAATCAGAAAAAACTTTTATTATTTTGAGAAACGTTGGCAAACGTATTTTTCCATTGGCTGAACACCGCATGTGGAGACACTTTGCGTATGAGAAGTAGGAACTAAAAACTTGAAAGTTTGTCAGTTGAAAATAGACGGTGTTGAAAATACATGTGTCCTCTTGTAGATTGTACAGTGTGTTCATATGAAAGACTTAACATAGTAACCCTTATTGAGGATCTATCGTTGCTGTAGCCCTATTATTTTACAGTCAAAGCCCTCTAAGTGCACAGCTCGGAACCGAGGCCCATCCTTTAAGTGCACACTTCCCCTACGATCTTTTTCATCCCCACTCTTCTAACTCCTATAGCTATCTTTATTCAATCAGATGCTATAAACAATATCTCTAAAACTCTATGAATATGATGGAAATGGAAAGTTTGAAAATAGCGCGCTTACGGTCGCACGTGATTGGTCGCAGATTATTCGAAGTGGGGGCTGGGGAACGTGCACTTAGAGGGCGAGTTCGTGTGCAGTAAGAGAGCGTGTGCATTTAGAGAGCGTGCACTTAGAGGGCTTTGACTGTAATTATTATGTTTTCATTCTTGTCAACAAAAAAGTCGCGACACCATAATATGTATTTTTAAGGTTGGCAATGCGAAATGATCTGTAGGTCGTTTCAGAGCAGATGTCAAATGTGCTGTGATTTATAACTGAAATAATACTTTCCGTAATACAGCTTTTTGCCAGTGTATGTCACCTAGACCGAGCTGCGAGTTGATTGTATATGATTTCAAATTACGATATGACAGTTTCATAAAAACAAACTGCGCCAGTCTTCAACTAAAAATTTGCTATCTGTCAGCAAATATTCTGACGGCTAGAAACCGATTCATAACCAACAATGAGGAACACCGAATTTACTAGTTTGCGATTTGTTGTGTGTGAACGCTTATAAACAAATGCGCATACATCAGTTTGCTGACGGTTTTTGACTTTTACGAATGATGTTAATGAAGGTATCACTGATTCTTGTCATGCTTTACTATGTTATTTCTTCCATATAATATTATCCTGTAGATACTGCTGTGTTTATTGGGCTTTTCCTTTTGAAGATTTACATCAAAATGAAGGGCGCATATTTTAGACTGCGCGTGCGGTTTCCATTTTTTAACAGACTGTGCGCATGCGTATCCTTCATTTTAATGGAAATCATCAAAAAGAAGAAATCTACAAACACAGCCATTGTATGAATAGCTGATAAATTTTATTATTCATAAAATAATATCGATTCTGTCTTTACTCGATGTAAATTGTTTAAGTATTTTATGCGACCGGAGGTTATTTTTCCTAAAAAAGCGCCTGAGGCAATAACTCCGTTATTTATTGTCCAAAAACATTAAACAAAAAAGCGGGCAAATACGTTTTGGACACGTGATCCTAGTGTTCTCTGTAGCTGTTGGAGAAATAGTACTCGACAAATATACTTCGAATTGTAGCATAGTCCTGGATCTACAATTTTTTCAAACCGGGACAGAAACTTGAGAGTTTGAGTGTTTGAGATAAATTGTGTAAAAAAACTCAAAAATATAAATGGGCGGCATTTTTTGTGACCGAGAGGGGAGAATAAGAGCCCTTAATTATATATTGTTTTTAATAATTTATCAATTTTCAAACATATTATACTATGACTTTGGCGCCCCCCTGAAACTGCCGCCTGTGGCAGGTGCTCCGGTTTGCTCCCCCCTAGATTCGGGATAGGAAAGAGAAGGCGATAAACAGGGATATGTATGTCTCTTTCTTGCTGATCTTGTATGTTGTTAAACAAAGACGGAATGGCTAACGCAATTATCGCTATCTCTGTCATTTTCCGCGTGAAGTCCAGACTAGCACTTCTTATTGTTTCTGCTAGAATGTTTTTTTTTTTTTTATTTATTGAAATTTGACAATAAATAACAGTTACGACTTGAGGCATTTTTTGGGAAAACGCCCTATTTAATAAATTAGATAACTTTTTATTTTTAATGTAAAATTTGTTTGCGTGCAGCTAGTTAACTTACAATGTAACTTTCGTGTGTAACTAGTCAGTATAATAAATATGTTTTATGTAAATAAATGCAGTAATGAATTAACGAGTAATTTTATAGAAATCAGATATGTGACTTAATTGAAATAGATCTATTTAAAATGCCTCCTAAAAATATCGCATTTGTAAAAGGGTGTTTTGAAACCTACTTCTTTTTTAGGGTTCCGTACCTCAAAAAGAAAATGGAACCCTTACAGGATTACTTCATTGTCCGTCGGTCTGTCTTCATTGCCAGCCCTATGGTTTATTATTATAAATTTCTTGAATCAAAATGCATCTAGTTATTTAAAATATCTTCAGTAATTTGAGCTCTGTATTATTTTGATGCAATTGACAATAATAAAAGGATTTATGTTACGTAAAATAAGTAGTAAATAAATAAAACAATAAAATTGGATTTAATCAAGACTAGTTCTAATACGTCTGATCGCAACGAAATTGAAAATTATATTAAATTTGTTTCGAAATAGAAACTTAAAACAAAACAATGTTGTGGTTGACAATGAAGAGTATTGATGTCTCAAAAAGATCCAACAATAATAGTTCATAGTTCATTAATTTAACCATGGCGCGGCGCCACTATTGATTATGTTTAGTGTTCTTGACGCAGTAATGATGGCGCCACAACTTGACACAATTCTCATGATGCATTCCAATTTGTTTGATTGGAATACGTTTTTATATTATCTGGGTCAAAGGTTTCGACTGTCATTTATTAAAAATCTTTCACTGAGTATCACGTAAAAGAAAATTCTTTAATTTTAATAACCTGTTAATATATAATTAAAACAATAAAGTCAGTTACTATTGAGTAATATTTGCATTTTCCTGTAAACACTGCCCGTCGTACAAATATTTTAAATCTGAAACAAAATAAATATGTACAGTGCAGATTCGATAATCCGAAATTTGATAATTCAGATTCTTTGGTAATTCGAATAGTTGCTTGACTATATTGCATACTTCGTAATCCAGATTCCTGCAGTTTCTGTAATCAGACTATTGTTTTTTGAATAGAGATAATTTAAGCGTTGGATTCACACTGAAAAATAAATTTGTCAATACCTGGACACTTCGAAGACGTGTTTTTATATTTTGTCATTAGAAGGTCGCTCGCGCACCAAAGTCCCTCGATATTCACGTACGTAACACCGTCCGTACCGCAGACCGGATTGCCCTCGTTCATGATGGGTTTGGCATAGTTACATGGTTTGTCGGCGTCCGTGCACTTTCCCATATGTCTAGTGTATAAGTCTGTAACCCAAATTTGCAATCATAGTAACAACTTTTATTTTCATAACATTCACCCATTACTTCTTTGTTTCCGGGCTTGTACGCCGTGGTCTATTGGTATTTCTACCTGACGTTTCGTCTACAACTGCGGTAGACATTATCGAAGGCGAAGTGTCCTTCTAGGCTGCCCACAGGTAAGTGTGCAAAGGATGTTCTCTACTCGGTCGTGGTTCGCTCTTGACCCAACGACTAATCAAAGAAGAGTGAACTACGACCGAGTAGAGAACACTAGCTCATATTGCATAAAAGAAGGAGTAGCAGTCGTCGACACAGTTACCTGTGAGCAGCCTAGAAGAACACTTCGGCCGCTACCACATCGCCTTTGATAATGTCTACCGCAGTTGTAGACGAAACGCCAGGTAGAAACACCAATGGACCACGGCGTACAAGTCCAGAAACCAAGAAATTTTGCAACAACGGTAGCTGTGAAAGTCTACATACTTGGATTCACCCATCAAACGAATAACACTCACATTTAACTCTCTGCGATGCACAAAACAAATGATTGTAGCTCATGTAAGTTTTTCCGTCCGAAGCGCAGACTTGATCTTTCTGTTCGTACTTTTCAGTTTTGGCAAGATAACAACTGCGGGCTATTTCAGATCCGCACTCGCCGGAATGTTTCACTTGTAAAGCTGAAACAAAGCTTCTTTTAACGCCACTTGTTTTAAAATTATGTACGCGTTGTACACAGGCATGAACGTATTCAGCGCCGGCCCTAGTCCTTGATCAGGATAGAGCGAAATTGTCTTTCAGCGTCCTTTGATCAATGCTTTCACTTCACGTAAATTGTACTTCGGTTTTATGTTAAATAAATAAGTTCCAAATTTTTAGAAATCAACTTTTATTGCAAACATCAACACTTGTTGAATTTTAATTAAATTAAGTAGCTTTAATTATTATACGTTTGCTTCTTTAACATTTTTTGTAATTGATTTGAACTCTGTATTGTTTTGATTCAAATAATTTGCAATAATAGACCTTCGTTAATTAGTTTAGCATGTTAACCATGGCGCGGCGCCACTATTAACTATGTTTAGTTTTTTTAGCACTTTAAAGATGGCACATTCTGATACAATTCCCATGATGCAATGCGTGATTGAAATACCTATTTTCATATTATTGGAGAAGTTTCACTTAAAAATTTCAAATAGATACTTACAGGGCTGGTAACACAACATGATGTACGGATTCGGATAGGTGATGTTGTTTTGTCCACAAACAGGATTCCATTCGTACCTACTTCGAGCCGTTTTACACACGCAGTTTCGACAAAATCCCTGTGCTATCAAAATAGAAACCACTTCTCTATAGGTACAACCGCCGGAATGCCATATATTCAGTTCTGAAACACCAATCACTATTAGCCACGGATCTAGTAATTCTAGGGCTGGTGTAAATCCATTGAGGGACGGGTACAAGACATTGGTACAAAGTAAGAATGGTGTCGATTTTTGATTGGCCGCCGCATCGTGCTGCATACAAAAGATATTTTCTTTTTACCCCATACTACCAACATAAATTGCATGCCACTATAGACATTTGCACTGTGCCGACCAATGACAAGCGGACACCACTCACTTCGTCGCGTCCCTTAATCGGCTTTACCCCCATCGTCTAAAACCCTAGTACATGCTCTGTCTCTATATTCCTATGTCTATTCTATCAGGCCTGCTTGTTAGACATAGGAGCCATACTCGTCATTGCGCATGCGTTAGTTTTGTTGTTCGTTTTAGATCATAAGTTTTAGACGATCAATCCATCTCTAGCTGATTCTGTCCAAGTGTAGATTATGTAATATGATCTACACTTGAACAGAATCAGCTAGAGATGGATTGATCGTCTAAAACTTATGATCAGAATCAGCTACACGTTGAATGATCATCTATCTAATACATATGTATTAGATAGATGATCATTCAACGTGTAGCTGATTCTGATCAAGTGTAGATCATATGATATTAAATAGACAATCACTCAACCTCTGGTTTCTTATATCTGACTCTAGTGAAGCGGCTCCTGTGTTTATTGCAAGGAAGGTAGAAAGAAGGAAAACAAACTGATATTCTTTTAGCCACCATATTATAATATATACTTCGTGCTTTTAGCATTAGCCGCTTAAGAGCAAATGCGACGCTGCGATCGTCTTCAAACCTGCGCACAGTACAAAATGCGGTACTCTGCGCAAAATTGATTTTAGCAATTATAGGTTTCTAGAACCACTAGAAGTTTAAAATTGCTAGAACCGATCTGAAAGTGTCGGAAGAATCTGAGAATTTATCTATATTTCGTTTATTTTCTTGAGTGCCTCATGCTTTTAAATGTCGTAGAAGAGAAAGGTATTTATTTTCTACTTTTTAGTGCGTTTAGATTTTTTTGTAACTATTTAACAACCAATACCTGGTTCGTATTTCTTTACTAAGCGAACTTGTTCTACATTCTCGTAAGTGATGCCGTTTGACGCGCAGACATAATTGAGACCGCCCGACATGTAGCCTCCTCGACGTCCTGGCATATCATCCGCATCGCACGCTCCAGGACGAAGAATGTTGACTGTAAACGAATTCATAATTTTCACTTCTTACTTTCCGATGCGCGTACCTAAAGTTTCAAGATTCCGTCCCACCGTGCAAAATTTATTAACTTTATTTTATTTTTATTATTTGTTGTTCTAGCGGTCAAAATAATACACACTAAGGCTCATAAATGCCTGAGTTAATAGCTTTTAAGATATTCCGTCTGATGTCGCTAGTATGCACAATTTTAACGTTTGTATAAAAAAAAAAAAATTTTTTTGTGATGTAATTACAAATTTACGGTTTTCGTATTTTTCCCTTTACTTGTGCTATAAGACATTGCTTCTTGCCAAATTGCAAGATTCTAGGTCAACGGGAAGTACCCTATAGCAGTGGCTCTCAACCTTTTTTCAGCTGGCGACCCACCTTTCCTTATCGGAATACCTCCGCGGTCCATAGTGGAGGGATGTAGTGGTTCTGTTGTCTGCCCCAGATGCCAAAAATCAAGAACCAAGAAAACAATCAGAACACAAGTCGATTTGTTTTGATTTTTTTAATCTTTTCTAATGGTTTCTGATAGTTTTAGAATCGAGTCACGATTCACATGTAACCCTTCCGCGACCCACCGGTTGAGAACCGCTGCCCTATAGGTTTTGATTCCCTTGCGAGTTTCAAAATATGCGGCATAAACGGCCGCATCTTTTGATTGCGTTGACTTAGAAGTTTGATTTTTTCACAACTCCAAGGGATTGCAGACCTGAGTATTTGGTATTAATTTCAACTTTATACCGCCACGCGTTCCTGAGAAAAAGGGTCTTGACAAACAGACCGGAACCTGAGTCACTTTAGCCCCCCTCCTCTTCACAGCACGGCCGCGCTTATGAATGATAACAAATGCACTTACCGTATTTCTTCAGATAGTAGCTGCTACTTCCATAATTTCTGCAATTTAGAGCTTCCAGATTAGCATACGTATTGTTATCGGAGCCGCAGACGGGGTCATAAATTTTATTTAGTTTGCATTCGTTTTTTGCCGGAGCACTTTGGACACCTTAAGGTAGCAGAATATTATATTTTAATAGTATTTAACAATATAACTTGACTCGAAAATATATACTTACCAATGGACGTACAAAAAATTAAGAAAATGATTTTGCTATGCATTTTTTAACGTCAATTCCGAATCAGCCAACAGTTCAAATAATACTGCGAAAATGTCATTTGTGTCTACAGTTTTAATGATGAAATCTAAACTTCGTTTATTTCAAGTTCATTACGGAACAGTGTTTTTGCACGGTGGAAAATAAAGTGAGTTTTGTATATCAAATCAAACTAACAATAAAGATATAAATACTCAAATATTGTGAAATCACATTTACGTTTCAAAATATATTGAAGACCGTTGGGGAAATCCAAATGTTTACATGATAAAAATATTTTTTTTGCACGACCCCCTATAAAATATCTGCTTTTCATGCCTGTACAGCGATTTACCATTTTGCACACTAGTGCGTAAAGTAAATCAAAAGAATCTGGTGTGACTATTACGTCATCATACGGCAATTTATGATCAGCGTTCAAAAATATATATGTTTCTTTAATTCTTGTTTGCAATTAAGAGGAATAAATAATAAGAACGAAAAAATTGGTTTATATTGTCTGTTTACGCTTGGAGAGGAACGACCCTAGTTTGGTGCAATAAAATACAATACAGGTTGAAAAATGAACAGACTTAGCGACAGTACATAATAAAATATGAAAATTGTCGTAAGTCGCAAGTCAACGACCAGGTATTAAACATAATAAAAATATTTTCATTGGCCAAAACAAAATATAAACAAAATTGCATATTTAAATTACTAGTAAAGGCTACAATGTTTAGTCTAATATCATGTGCAGTCGATAAGGCAAATCGTGTTTTTAAAAACATTCTAGAAGGTAAAACGCTCAACAAATAAAACTATAAAAAACAAACTTTCTTTAAATTCTGTTTTACTTAATTTTTCAAGTCATTATTAATCAAAAATAATTTCCGTCAGCTTGTTCTCAGCTGTCGTTTGTCTATAATCCACAATCTATCAACATGTTATTTATTATGTTCATAACTCCATGATAAATAAGTAAGGTTACTAGAAGAACCACAGGTTACCTCGTTCCATGAATGACGTCAGTTGGTATTTTTATCAACCACGCAATATCAATTGACGGTCCGCTGAATGACGTCATTCCCCTACTACTATCCAACGGAACGAGGCAGCATAATTCATATTCACATCTGTATCTAATAACCTTGATAAGCTCATTTTATCATAACCTGTTGGATGCCTTGATGTTTTTTATTTCAATAAGAATTAACTATGAAACTTGTGTTTGAAATTGTGTTTGGAAGAACATTTCAACTGTGTTCACATGACACAGCAATCTTCCCTTCGATTCTGATGAAATTCTACAGTCAGGTGTTTTATGTGATGCAATTGTGTAAAAAAATTAGGGGTAGCTTCCCAATACATAGAACTAAGAGATTAAAATTTGTATTTTTGAGCACCCCATTGTGTGGGGTATCGTTGGATAGGTCTTTAAAAATGCAATAAAAGTTCGTAAGTGATTCTTTAGATGTCTTGGACACATTCCAAAGTGTCTTGGATATTTTAGATCCTTTTAAAAGAATCTGAGATACTTAAAAAATATATGTCACTAAATGACATTATATTAAATTTTGAAAAGTAACTTAGGTTTTATAGAAGTGTCTCAGATCTATAACAGCGGGCTGAAAGAAAGTAACAGCGGGACGAAAGAGTTTTCTTGTGCACACTGATACGTGAGACTGCCGCTATCCAGTAGTATCTAACAGCTGTTATTGCGTATAACCTCGAAATTGCTCACTTGAAAGTTATTAGTCTTTTTATATAGTGTTGAAAGTGCATACTTTCGACCAGGTATACACCACACGGACAGAAAGTCGAAAACCCTGAACTGCGCGACATGATGCCCTCGGCTTTGGCTCAGATATGTCGCACAGTGCAGGAATACCAACTTTCTGTCCGTGTGGTATAATATACTATACTATTTACGCCAAAGCAAACAATAATATAAAGTAAAATATTTATTACACAACTTATTCAGGCAATCATATACACAGTGCAAAAAAATTCACAAAAATAAATGCAACGATATACATATAATAATTATTGTAGAATATATTAATAATCATCAATAACTGATGACAGCACCCTAAAACCCTCTTATGAATATTACGCCATTCTTAATTTGCTTTCTTGGGCAATTTTTCGTCTGTTTCAACTTCCTGCACAGAAAAATTTTAATGTTATTGAGATTACCCACTTATATAAGTTCGACTGTATTATGAAAAGTTATAACTGACCTCCGTAGGTTTGGTGTTCCAATTCAAACGCTGTGCCATGAGTCGGTAACGTAAGCGGACTCGTTCCCGTAACTTCTCTGGAACGACCATGCACGTGGTCGCCGTATTTCCAACAAAAAGACCGAAGAACATCCCGCTCAAAACGGGGACCTGTATTGCGTTAACAATTACAATATTATTATTTGTGAAGCTTTGACAATTTAACGATGAACTTAGACTGGCTCCTGTTATCATAGAGGTGATTTTTAAGTTGATTCTTTTTTTTTAACAGCGTGTAGAAATCAAATACACGAACAGATATTTCAAGTAATTTTTTTACCTAAACTCAAAAATAAGAGTTCCAAAGTTTAATTTATTTTTTAAAATTTTATTTAATTTTGAAGTCGGTCCTGGCGTTATGTTATGTCACTATGGAAATATGTTAAGTCATTATCAAGAATCTTGGTGCCTATTTGAAACAAAACAGGGACAACTTCGAACGATTTCTGGGAATACTTGATAATGACATAACATATTTCCATAGTGACATAACATAACGCCAGGACCGACCTTAAGATTAAATAAAATTAAAAAAATTAATAAATAATAATTAATAATGTTGACTCTACCAACAGTAATATAATATTAAATAAAACGAAACTACTTGCGATTACTGTTCAAAATATTTTGAACAGTAATCGCAAGTAGTTTCGTTTTATTTTATATTTAATTTAAAATTAAAAAAAATTAAACTTTAAAAGACTGTTTCTCTCTTATTTTTGAGTTCAATATGCGGGCTCTGGACAGTGAACCTGTTAATAAGATCACACCCGTGGGAGAGAGACAGGGAGGGAGGGAGAGAGAGAGTTACTTACATGCCACGTAGCGGTCGGATGAAAACTGATGTAGAACAGCGAGTAGGCATTATACAATTGGAATATATAGCCGGCGAACAAAAATGGCAAAAGAAAGCTGAGTCCCCTCCACATCCACGAGTGGAAGCCCTCGATCGTTATGTCCATATTATGTCTTTCACCGAGCGCCTTCAATCTATAGAGAACGCCAGATTGGTAACGGAACTGCAGGTACTGAACAATGCCTGTAAAACAAACGCTTAACTTCAAACCCACTACTTTTTTTTCGCCGGCCGGGTTTTTTTAAAAACGTTACGATGTAAGACATTGTAACGTTTTCATAAACTCCTTGTATTACGTAATTTCGTTCTGAAGAGGCGCTAAATTTGAATTTCATGAACGTTGCGTAATACTTGATCATTATGTTGTTAGTTGTGACCGAAATAAGTTTAGACAATAGAAAATTTACAACTTCAAGAAGAATTATTTTTATTTTTTTTTTGCGAAGTTTAACTTCTTTAGCGACGTACAGGTATCTGTTTGAAAAAAGTAAGAAATCGAGGGGAAGTAGAACTACCAATACAGGGGAAGTTAGTTTGTCTCCTAAATTACATGAAACTGACAAGGACAGAAGTTATTTATAGTGTGTTGCTAAGTATGTGTAAATATTATTAATTAGTTTGACATATAACAAAAAATTAAACTTGGGAATAATATTAAAAACTAAAGGAGTTAAACTTCTTATGTGAGCTTATGAGGGTGAGGCTCATAATTTTTTTTATTTTTCATTCTTGGAACTTTAAGTGTTTAAAGAAAAAAAAAGATTCCGACTGAATTAATTTCTCTAATGCCAAAACGCTTTTTTGAAACATACATCAATGCCTATTGTTAAAGAAAAAATTATCAAATTGTAGTAAAGTTCGGAGTTTTTCTTTAAAAAAAATCGAGCACTCAAGGAGAAAAAACCTTGTTAAAATAATCAAGAGTGGTAGTTATTAGTGTATTTGCCATATGGCAACATACACTATTGGCGTCGGTCGGATGGCGGGACCTAGGGGTCGGACCAAAATTTCTCGACGTTTCATAACCTCCTAAACACTTTGCCACCATTTTTAAAAATGTTTATATATATATGTATATATATATATATATATATATATTTATATATATAGGTATATATGTGTGCGGGCTATAACTTTCGAAGAAGTTAATTTATTTTAACGAAATTTGGCACACATGTTGGAATCCATCACCGCACGAAGCCTATTTAAAATGGGCCCAATCGGGCCATTTTAAGGGTAGTTTTTAGGGGTTGAAAAATGTTTTTGGGGTCCAAAATACCGAAAAAATTCTCCGAATCGTTTCAAAATTGAAATTTAACCCTCCGGTAGTAATTAAAAAGTGTCCCTAAAATTTTAATAAAATCGGCCCGACAGGACCGGACTTACAAATTTTATGAAAACACTAGTTTGCAGATAGTGAATTATTTACTGAAAGTTGCATATAATTTGGTATAAAGGTTCGATTGATAATAATATTGCAATTAAGAAAAAAAAAATTATTTTAAGAGGTGTATTAAGGAGTCAAATTTTTTATTTTGCCTAAAAATCAACTTAAGTTCGCATAATAAAGCCACTCTGCCTGTATAAGCAAATACACTATATTGTCGGCAGGGTTTTGGCACTGCGACCCGGGTTTTTTTTTGGATTATAGACGCTCAACAACTAAGATCATTAAGTGTCTGCGGTTGTGTCTGTTCTATGTTATATATATCGTAGAATAATTAAAAAAAAACGGATTACAATTAGGTACCCGGTTTTTTGCGATCTTCTTAGGATTTTCGCGAAGATCTGATTATTTCAATTATCCTACGACATATATATTTATATAAGCTAAAACTTAATGCCGTCCTTACTTATATACGTGTTAAACCACATGAACTGGTTCCTGAACAGGGCCCATGCGTCTGTATCGGGCCAAATAAGCAATATTCCAGCGACGGCTGTCGAAATGAAATGGTGCAATCTCCACCAGCCCTTTATTCGAGACCCGTTCACCTTCAATATACTTTCACGAATCGTCAACGTACAGTAGTACCACACCAACAAAAATATATAAGCCAATTCGAGTGCTCGATATCGCGTCGACAGATTAATCACAGACATTACAAAACCGATCACGCTCAGTATTAACTTGAACTTCTCGTATTCGTCTTTGTAGCGAAACCTTAAAAACAAACTCAATATCACTTTTACAGGATAAGTAACTGGTGTGATAGAATCAAAATTACTAGAAACTAAGGTTGGGCGTTAGCATTGTTGAAGCTGTGACTAAGCGAGGCGCGAGAGAGGACGGGTGAACTAGGCTTGTGGAATCTTTTTTCCAAACAGTTGGGACAAACAAACTTGAATAACCAAGCCATGGGCAATTGACTCAACCAATCACAGATGTGACCATGTTTATAGCCTCTTACGCCCAACCTTCTAGTATTCTAGTAATCTTGTGGTAGAATAAGCCAATCATTTGAACAATCAGGAATCGAAGAGATATTCTGGGTTGCAAAACGCTTGTTGGAAAATTTGATTTAATAATGATGTTGATATAGTCAGGGCCGAGGACGAGGATGGCTCCTTACATCGGCAGCTATAATTAATATATAGCAATGGTTTCCAACCAGTGGTCCACGAACCACAGATGGTTGAATTTGGTTACAACTGATAGGGGGTCTTTACTGATTTAATTTCAGTCTTGAGTGGTTCGTAGCAGTGCCGGATTAAGCCAGCGCAGGGCCTGTAGCAAATTCTGTTTGCTTTAGGTTCTCAAGTTTAGGGTATTAAATAAAACAAAACTGTTACAAATAAACTTTTCTGGATTTAATATGGGCAAATTTAGAGATAACACTTTCAATATCGACTTCTTTAAGCAAATCATGCTCTATATTCAACAAAGTGAGATGATTCAGACGTTCTTGGCCCATCGTGTTCCTTAATTCATTTTTAATACGTTTTAATGTTGAAAAAGAACGTTCGCCACTGCAGTTAGTGATCATGAGAGACAAGTAAATGCGCAAGGCAATTTTTAAGTTTGAGAAAGATGATTCTAAAGAATTATTTAATAAAAGTTTATAAAATTGCTGTTCCAGAGGCTCCTGTTTCTTGCTGTCAATAACAGTAGCCACATCTGTTTTCAGCATTTATACCACTGGTATAGATGGTAGTCTAAATATATCGATTATAATTAAACATTAGGACATTAATGTTAAAAAGTTCGTAAAATACCTACTTATTTTTACGATTTAACGTGACGAAATCGAGTTTTAGATTTTCAAGTGGAAGTGAGGCATAGCCTAAGCGCTTCGCGTTTAAGGCATGCAAGATATTTTACGCTCCTATCTAACTTAATATTTTTTTATTACGGTCAGACAGGCGTTGGAGCGCGGGGCTCCCAAATTCGTGGGACCCGTAGCATTTGCTACTCTTGCTACGTGGCTAATCAGGCACTGGTTCGCAGACTTCTATGGGTTGGGAACCACTGATATAATATAGTAATTGAAAGCACAACTTGTGTAAATAAAAACGTAATATAATGTGTGTTAAAGTGTCTATCTTGCAGGTAATAAGAATGAAAATAGCTTTGGACATCTTTATGTGTAACAAACGGGGGAAAAAGAGTTTCATACTTGTCATTCTTGTTGAGAATTGAGACGTTGACATTTCCTAGTATAATTTTCAAATATCTCCCATTCTGTTTAGGAAGTGTTTGTTCCATTTCATATAAATGAGCCTTGCGATTCATTTCATCCTTTTCGATGTAGTCGATTTTTTCGGTTATAATTTTGTCGTCTGATTTTCGAAACCTTTAACAAAATACCATCAAATTTTAAACTGTTGCTGGGACCGTTTAAAGGGACAGTAAATCACATACGTTTTTAAACTTTCGTTGATGGCATTCATTCGATATCTTTGATGACTTATTCCTTTCATACATTTTTCTTGCAGTTCTCCTACTTCTTCTAATTTAGCTTGATATTCACGATTTAATACCTGAGGTCAAAAAATTTATTTAAAATTCTAGCGTTATCATTATAATAACCTATGATTACCTCAAGTTGTTTAAATTCCGCTGATAGATCTTCCCAGTCCTTAAGTGCTGATTCAAAATCCGGTAAATCCATCTTAAAGAAAATTCATCGAATAATTAATTTGTATAGTCTGGAGTTCAAGTACTCACTGCAATACATATATGATTTATTCCTATGTTTATCTTATTACAGAAAGTCAAATTCTACTCTCCTTAATTACATTGCGTAATATACATAGGTATTAATACATAATTTATTAATTGACAATAACCTTTGTATTATACAAAACACAGATTTATAATTCTAAATGTCAAAAAATTGCAGCTGCTGACATCTCTCCCAAAATGTCGCAAACTTTAAAGAAGAACGTTCCTGAAAAAACTGCACACAACGTATGTGTTTTGTTTGTATAAGTAGTTGCCTGATTACTATATAGCGATGAAATCGATACAAAATTATAAAAAAAAATTTTGTAGCTTCTTTTTTATGTGTATGGAGGAACCCCCCTTAGAAAAAAATCCCAACATTTCAGATATGACTTTCGTCTTTGGGCTAAGAATTTACATATTACGTGTGAATTTCAAATCGATTTTTCATTTCGTTTAGACGTTACAAGCCTCTGACAGACGGACTGACGGACAATGTTGCCACAACAATAGGATTCCGTTTGGACGCTTTGGGTACGGAACCCTTAAACGAAAAGTTTGTATGTTATATTGTTTGTCACAAGTAAGTCAAAATTCAGGAACTACCAAGACAATTCTTTAATTGTTTAAAAGTCTACTTCTTCCTGGTTCACAATGGATGAAAATTGCAAATCTAAAGTAAATCACGACACATAAGCAAATGAAATCTCATAGTAAAACAATGCACGTATAAACAAATAACTTTTACATATATATGAAAAAATTTAAAAATACAGTCGTGTTCTACTTAAACCAGATCTAAACAACGCTACCCTACATGCATAGGTAAAAAAAAACATTTTTTTGCAACCCTCCTTTTACATGTAGGGAACCCCCCTTAGAACATGTTATGTATGATTTTCTTCTTTAGGTCAAGGATTTACATTTTATGTATAGATTTCAAGTCGATTTCCTATTTCGTTTAGACGGTAGAAGCCTCTGACAGAGGGACGGACGGACCATAACAATATGGTTCCGTTTAGATCCTTTAGATACGGAAAACATTATGTATTGTAAAACAAACACCTTTATTATACTTTTAGAGCGTTAAAACGAGAAATTGGCGTTTTTTTCATTTTCTAAAAATTCATAACAACTTTACGAAAATTTTTTTTGAACATTTCTTAGTGTAAATCTTTTAGAAAATTAAAAAAAAAATAGTTTGATTGAGTTTTCTTCCTTCTGGTTCATAATTACTATCTCAAAATAATATTAATCATGAATGAATTTGTTGTTATCCAAATCGAAATATGCACACTATAGCGTACCCGACTGAATATTTAAGAAATAAAAAATAAACTTACAAGAATGTGACAAAACAAACGCTATCTATTACGGATACACAAAACACTTGAACGTGCTTCGACAAAACAAAACGCTCTCACGCATTAAACGGGATACACGAACAACGCAAAGAAAGCAGTTGTTATCAGTCAGTCAGCCGGTTGGCTTAGTGTTTTTTTACGAGTTGATTCAATTAGCGGCTAAAATTACAGAATTAATACCAAAATGTCTTTGAAAAGCATCCGCGTTTGTGATAAACTGTTTATACGATCATTCAACACGAGTATTAAAAGTAAAGTCACGGGTAGTTCAGAAATACCGGAACCGAGGGGTCTGCCGTTGATTGGAACGACGCTGTCCCTTCTGGCGGCCGGTGGACCCTCCAAGTTGCATGAATATGTCGAGAAGCGACACCGACAACTCGGACCGATTTTCAGAGACAATATCGGACCTGTCAAGGCTGTTTTCGTAGCTGACCCAGACTGGGTAAAACAAATTTTCATACAGAAGGAGGGTAAATATCCGAAACACATCTATCCTGGATGCTGGGCCTTGTACAATGAGATAAAACAGTGTCAAAGGGGAATCTTCTTTATGTAAGTAGTACCTACGTGTAAAATCGGTCGTTGATTGCAAGCAAATCGCCACTTTTAAGCGTTTATGTACAAATAACCGTCTCTATATGCAAGGTACTATAGGTATAGTGTTAGACGGTATAAAATATGGACATTAAAACTTAAAAAGTTAGTTTGTGATCAATTCTTTATTACTCTAAAATGTTTCGCAATTGAGATATGCGTCATTCAGCTATACATATCAATTTCAATTTAAAATTCTGAATCAATTTGAATTCAATTACAATGATTTAATCAGTGACGAGTCAATAAGAAATAAGAAATTTCGCGGGCTTTGGAAACAATATTGATTATAACAATAATAGTGACTGATAATTAATTAGATGCTGGGTTACAGAACTCATTGCGAAAATCTGATCTGACATTGACCTTAGATTGTGACGACATGTTATAACAGTTTTTGTAAACGTAAGAACAGTATAATGTCGTTATTAAACTTTGTATTATGCAGAACATTTGACTGAACTCACAGAAAAACGAATACCTGATCTATGCAAAAAGGTCGTATTTCAAACTTTTAATCAAAATACATATAGAAATGTTATTCCGCTGAAGAAATTGTACAAAAAATTAAAAAAATAGGTATATCGTTTCAATCGATTAGTTATTTTTTGACCAGGATCGATTTAAAATTGCACAATGCGTTTCTGTTGAAGAAATGTGTAGTCACAGTTTAACGCTCTTGAAAATCCCAGTTTTAGAACTAGAATACAATATGGACGGCAGCTCGAAGTCAAAGCCCTGCATTTCCATTGGGTTATATTCTTAGATGCCCTAGCAGTACCCGCGGCTTCGCTCATCCTTTAAGTAATCTATCACGGACACACAAGTCACAAACAGTAAACAAATGTTGCCTTTGATAGGCGCTGCATTGCAACTTTTTAGTTTTTAATTTTTTTGTGCAATAGGTGAATATAAACAAAGATCAGAAAATAAATGAAGTCCTTCGGGAACTACTGAATCCACCGGAATAAAAAGTAGCATATGTTGAATCCGGACCATACATTTCCCGCGCGCAAAATTTCATTCATGTCCGATCAGCCGTTACAACATGATTGAGTAACGTGTTTTAGTCGAACATTGAAAAAACATGAAATTGGTGAAATCCCTCAGGAAATACTGTGTCAGTCGGGAAAGTATAGTCTGTGTTTTTTACAGGTCATTAATTACTTGCGTGCAAAAATTGAAGATCCGTTTAGTCTTCACAGCATCCAAGCTTTAGCATTTATAATATTATAGAATGCATTTTCAGTTCAGAATTTAAAATGCTCCAATAATTTGTTGTTTATTTACATAGGTGATAAACCAAAAGTCTTCCTTAGGGGGAGGGGGGAGGGGGCTATTCTTCAAACTATGGCACTAGATCTTGCATGCGATTTCCCAAGCGAAATCCTGGCTTTTGCAAACAAAATCTAGTGTCATAATTTAAAGAATAACTCCAATGTAGTGCCGCGCAATAGACATTAAATTCACAATTTTTTAATAAATCAATTGGCATTCCAATGATGGATAATAATTTTCGATAGTTTTCTGCAGTCGTCAACCGTTATTTATCTAGTTTAAAAGTGGAGTTCTGAATGAACCTGTATCGTTATTTTTAGATAAAATACGAGATAAAGTCTCCCTGCGAGAGAAGGTGACATCACGTGACACGAGTATGATAATCTGACAACTTAATTTATCAAGTTTATTTTTAAGCATCACGACTGACTACACCGATACCAAAGAGAGCTAATGGGACGTTCAGTTTTGATAATAATATCATAGAAAAACGAATTGAAGTTATTTTGATAATATCAAGCGTTTTTAAAGACCAGCGTACATTACTTTTAAATTATTGTCTGTCAACGGTCGAATTTTGCAGTTCTTTGTTGCTTAGCAACTAAAACATTAAAGACGTTTATTACTTTGCAGCTATTTTATCTCAAGATTCAGTAGTCGGGATTTTTTGTCACCCTGACTGGAATAATTTATTTGTCGTTTAATATCGTCAAAATCGTCAAAATTGCATATTTACCAAATGTTATGTTTTTAGCAATTTCCAAATCCGTTAGAGGGAAAAAATATTCTGTCTACCAAAATTGGTCACTTTGCGGACCCCACATGTCGACATTTTAAACTTAAAAAATACAAAAAATTCTTATATATTTTTCTGTCTGCGGGGAGAAAATATAACATCCGACCTATCAGATTCTGTACCGCGGTCTATACTACAAGTACGCAAGGTTTTAGCTTCCTAGGTTAACCGGTTGCCTTCATATGAAAATTAACATGTTTTTCTCCCCGTTTCTGTTTTCGGGAAGAAAATCGAAAAACTCTGGCTATTAGAGATGAGAAAAACGGGTCTTTTTAGTGATCTGCATCTTTGCATCTGGATCCCGTATGTGAGCCGGCTCACTGAACCGGTTCAAAAAGAGACCAGTTCTGAATATGTTACTGCAGTCTGCCACTGAGTTACCTAGTTCAGTCAATCAAATCACGACCTGTATAGAATTAAGAATGCATAGCCGAACATGTGATGCATTAGTCTTTTGAGCTGACAGATGCATCAAAGCAAGACCTGATACGTAAGTGTAAAATGTGCTTCTGTGTGTCAAGTGTTTCACTGAGTCATGCGGATCCGTTGATCCGTCGACTCAAAAAAAAGTGAGTCGGCTCTCACGGATCTTCTATCGGAGTCGGCTCTTTGAACCGGTTCAGATCTGAGGTACCCAACTCTACTGGCTATACTAATAAGTGAACTCAGTTTCAACGTCGCAGATCAATGGAAGCCATTTTTCGAAAAATCTCCCTATTTCGATTCCCGAGGAAACAATAAAAAAACCCGTTTCCGTTAGAGTTTATCCTGTATCCTACACTACAAGTGTGCCAAATTGTAGCTTCCTAGGTAAACTAGGGTCTTCTGGAGACCCTGGAAATACAGACAGGCAGATATAGACGTTAATTGCATTACTGTAGCACGTATAGTGTCGTGTAACTCAGTGACAGACAGACGGAATAGTGAGCACAATTTATAGTGCTCCATCATTTAAGGAATCGTAAAAATACGCAAGTAACGATTGTAGCGAATCTATATCGTCAGTAATCTTTTAAATTGGTCAATAAATGAAAGATAAAACACAATCTACTGATTAAGAATTCGTTAATAACTGTACTTTAACTATGTTGCATCTAGAAAAATGCAACTTGCACTTGTGACCTCCAACAACGTATTTAAATAAAATACAAGTTAATAAAAACGAAAACCTGATTACGTTAAAGAAGAAAGTAATTAGCTTCCAAAATGAAAAGTAATTTGATAAAAAGATATCGAATATTAAAAAAAAAATGTTCGATTAGGATTTTTTCACACTCGGTAGGCGTTTTCTAATATTATTACCGAGTATCAACTTTATCGAAATATTTTTTCCTTGTGATATAATTTTAGCGACCCCTCATAAATTTTGAAATGTAATCTAGTAATTCTTAATATTGTTCACGTCCATTGTATTTGTTTGAAATTTGTTTTAGAAAAAAATAAAAATTACATAATTTCAGTTTGTCTAAATATTTACTATTTAATATTTATTAAAGTAAATATATGTATTATTAAATATCTAAATTTTATTAATGTTATGGTTAACTAGTTAAAGCTCTGCCCGAAGAAGTTGAAATCATTTACCGAAACGTGGCAATTTTTTAATTTAGTTTAACTATATTAAATTTGAATAGTATAATTTCCCGTTAAAAAATAAAAAAAAAGTAATTTCGTAAGTTTTCTTGTTTCCTGAAAAAAATCTTAAAAACAAACCGAAACATATTATATACCTTATTAATTAATAGAGATCACTTAAAAATAAAAAACTCAGGTCGGAGTGCCAAACCCTACCGACAAAGCAGTGTATGCGCGGCGTGGTGCTTTTATTCTGTATATTTAAGTTTGTTGTGTACAAAATAAAAAAATGAAACCCTTAAAATAAATGCATCTCTAAAAATGATACAATTTGTCTAAATTTCAATATTCGAAATGAATGTTATCAATACACTCTTCAGTATGACTGTATGGTATTTCATTATCTGCTAACTAGTGTTTTCATAAAATTTGTAAATCTGGTTTCAATAATTAAATAGGGACGGTGAAGAATGGTACAAATACAGACAGATTCTTAATAAAATATTGTTGCGAGGAAAACCGTTCGAATGGATGAAGGCTCCAGTAGGACAAGTTGCCAAAACATCCGTGGCTAACTGGGCTTCAAAAAGTGCAGGAAGAAAAATTGACAACTTAGAAAATCAATTATATCGCTGGTCATTAGATAGTAAGTATGCACTTTAGTAAAAAATAATATGAAAATACGAAATGTTTGTCAATTAATACCCGGCTTCGCTCAAATGCAAACCAGCATATATAAAAAATCTGGTTTGTCAGTGTTCTTATAAATAGAAAAAAATCCATGCGAATCGAATCAATGATTTTCGCCAGACAGACAATCATTAAAGAAGCGTTTTTTTTATTTAGGCGTGACTGCCATTTTGCTGGGTGAAGTCGAAAAAATGTCAATCGGTGGGCGCGTCGAATCGCTATTGCAAGAGCTGAATGCTATTCTTCAGGACGTATTTAATACAACGTCGGATTTATCGCTGCTCCCGCCGAAGTTAGCATGGCAGCTGAAACTGCCTATTTGGCGGCGGTTTGAAACTGCCATGGATAGGACTATACAAGTTGGTAAGAAATAATTTGAGCTCAATATAAGGTTTGTCTGTAAAGTAATGAGTCTGGTCGCCATGCGGCGCTCCAGTCGCCAGCAACGGCGAAATTTGTGGGGGGGGGGCATAAGCTAAGCAACGCATTAGGCGACATTCGCGTCCGAGTTCTGAAATAGTGAGGATCACGCGTGACGCAAAAGCCGTTTTTGAGTTTTTGTCACCGCAGAAAATGGAGCATCCAGTAACCATACACCTAATCTCCATTGGTTATTAATTTTCACTGTTAAATTAATTATACCGCAGGCCAATTTCTTAATATTATTAAATTTCTTGCTCTTTGGGATTTTTGCCGTACGGTCAAAACCTTATACTGTAAATAGAGAATTATAGGGAAGCAGAAGCTGAAATTTACGATAGTATGCTTTTGCATGTTTAGTCCTATGATCGACAGCCACGGTCACCGCCCTGTTATATTGACTAACTATTCAATATTGAAATGTGTATTAAATTGTATTTAAACATTATTGTCAATGAAATTCTCATAAACAGGTCAAGACTTAACTTCAGAACTGCTTAAACACTGCCACGGCGGCGGAGGATTATTAGAAAAACTTCTGGCAGAAGGTGTTTCGACTGATATTACTGCAAGGCTGGTAACCGATCTTTTACTTGCAGCCGGCGACACGGTAAATTTCATTTTATGTATTGGGATACTTTTTAACCACATGAATACAACCAGTAGTTTCAATCTTTGAACCACAAAAGTAGATATTTAAAGAATTCAAACGAAATACACTTCTTCGTGACTTTTCCGTCCACAAAAACGGATCCATCTGATATTCAGGACGTACCGTTAACTCAACGATGATTGGTGAACCGAGTACGTAGTCCACAATAGCGCCTCTATGTGTCTGTTAAATCCACACCAGTTTTTTTAACATTGCGTTTAGATTCCTTATATTTTACTTCATGCTCTGAACTACGAAATAAGATCGATATAAGCTTTTCATGATTTTTGCCTCCACAAAAACGAATGCATACGTAAGTTCATTTTTTGGACACTAATAGCGCTGTTGTTCGAGAATTACTAACGTCCCTAGATTTGACAGATTACCGCAATCGCCCACTATTTTGAGACAAACGATTCTATTAAAAGATATAAAAGTTTCTGTAACTAAGGAAAAATAATAAGTTCAAAAATAAATATCTATGACAGACGTTGATGGTGTGTCGTTTAATAATGTTTTATGAGTCCTCCACGTACAACAGCGCAGTCTAGGTATCCACGTACGAACTATAGTTCATTCACCAGATCGAGGCCATACTTTTAACATTCAGTTTAAACTCCTCACATCTATATTTCGCGCACTGAATGTTTAAAACTCATCAAAGATAATTTTTAGACAGCACACACAATGGAATGGACACTATATTTATTGGGAAGAAATCCAGAAGTCCAGACGGAAATTCGAAGCGCACTGACTGAAACTCCATCGGCGGAATTCTTGGGATCGGTTAGAGATTATCCCAGCGCCTTACAGGGCTGCATTTTGGAATCCATGCGTCTATACCCTGTGGCGCCGTTTCTCAACCGAATAATGACTGCTGACGTCACGATTTGTGACTATCCTATATCAGCTGGGGTAATGCTTTGACTAATAATTACTTGCACTAAGCTGTCAAGCGTCTAGAACCAATCAACCACTTGCACTGAAATAATTAACTAGTTATAATTTAAGTCGTAGTTGTTTTAATTTTGAAAATGAAGTGACATTTTATAGGAGGTACGTGAAAAAAAATAACATATCTTATATGTAATGGTATTAGATTCGTGTGACTTAAAATTCGCTGGCGCCCGTTTTAAACATAATGTCACAGCTCGTCGGAATACAATCCATTATTAACTAGAGTATACAATCTACTATTACGCAGTGACTCTAATACTTTGTTATGAAAATGGTGCAAACGGTTGTTAAACGGTAGCTATAATACGTTTGTCTTCACAGACGTTGGTTGTGATGTCTGCGTATACAATGGGGCGCGACGAAAGATGGTTTTCAGATCCAAAACGTTTTTGGCCGAGCCGCTGGGACAGAATTAGCGGAGCGACTGGGACAACACGTCGGGCGGCTCTTCCAGGGGCTAGTATTCCATTTGCGCTCGGTGCACGCTCGTGTATTGGACAGACTATTGCTTTGACCCAACTTCATACCACGTTAGCTGAGGTAAACAGTACATTCAAACAAAAAAAATACCGGTCAAGTGCGAGTCGAACTCGCGAGAAGAGGGTTCCGTTACTCCGTACCATTCCTTTTTTTGTGAGAACATTAAGACTTAGGATTTTCGTTTAGGTTTTCCTGTAAACTACGGGTGACGCCCTATATCTCCTATTTTGGAACAAAGTTCCTTATCGCGGGTTGGCGAGGGGACCTAGCCGAGAAAAAATGTAACGTGTCACGAAAAACCGTAAGACGTATAATGTATACTGGTATACGGTGATACCGAGTGTTTTTAGATTATACCGGGTGTTTTGGAACGAAGTTCCTTATCGCGGGTTGGCGAGGGAACCTAGCCGAGAAAAAATGTAACGCGTCACGAAAAAGAGTCAGAAAAAAACGTTTTATATATGTGTGTGTGTACGTGTGCATGCATATTATGTATGTGTATTAATTATGCCAACCTTGCATACGAAAGGGACTTCGTTCCAAACGCGTGTCCCGCGACACGTTCAACTTTTTTTTCAAAATGTTAGGCTCGGTAGTTTCGGTTATGGGGGATGGTTAAGGCTGTCGGAACGCTCTGAAGTTTGTTTGTGCTGAGACCCAGCGGTAAGCGGCGAGGTAGGCAAAAGACATATTGTGGGTGTGACCTTCTTTAGCTCTATTTCGCTCAAATCATCCGCACGTTTCAATTTTTGGCTAGTGCCAACTACGAGGCTAAAAAATTGTATTGCAAGGGTGCCGCTGTCAATTGATTACTCTAAATTTTGGAAATATTTTGAAGATTTAAAAAACTTTTCCGAAAAAGGAAGAGTCACTTTAGGTTTGTGATGAAACAGTTTTGTGAAATAAGTACGAATATGGTCATAGTGTGACTTTTTTCTAGTAAATCGTACATAAATTACAAAAGTAGTCCATTAGAGACTTATATTTGTCCTTTATCTTCCTTACAGAGAAAGAATTTTTGCAAAATGTCGACGAATAAGTCTACAATCAGTTGACAGCCGAAGCTCTATTTTTGGCTTAAATTCAGAGCGTTCCGACAGCCTTAAATAACTTTAAAACTATTTACTTTAAAATTATAAAAAAATATATTTGAGACCCTTACTATAAGCCCCTTAATTAGATATATATATAGTTTGCAAAACTTTTTTTTTGAATTTTCTAGTTTACCCCCCAAAAGTGGCCTCCATGTTTAAAATTCATTTATGTATTTACTTTACACGTCCGTCTTTGGGTCATCGACTTACATATGTGTACCAAATTTCAACTCAATCGGTCCAGTAGTTTCGGAACAAATTGGCTGTGACAGACGGACGGATAGACACGCGAGTGAACCCATAAGGGTTCCGTTTTTTCCTTTTGAGGTACGGAACCCTAAGAAATCGGACAAGTGGAAGCTATACTTACACAATATGTTCCGTACCATCAGCCCCCCGCTTGCGTGTTCTATAGCGAAATTTTGGTTCTACAATTAAAGATTAAGAATTAATAATGAAAGCCTTTCCCGATACACAAATTTTATTAAGTATCCAAATGGAGCTTACAAAAATGGATAAAATTTGATGACATTTGACAAAAAAAGACTATTAAGGAGTCCAAAGAATTTTTTACACTTGATAATGACGATTATTAACGTCGAAACGTAGTGTGCACTTTTTGTAAGCGCCTTATGGATACTTAATAAAATTTGTAGATCGGGAAAGGCTTTCATTATTAATTCTTAATATCTTAAACCGATTCTTTACAATTAATATTAAAGATTAAAATAGAATGGGTTGGTCTCTTGGCCCAAATGCACCACATCCTGACAGGATTTTTGTGCTTCCCCCTTGTAATGGATCTAATCAGGAAATAATCTGGGTCTTCTACAATTAATCGCGCTAGAAATTTTCAGTCGTGAGATCCAGTGTTTTTTTCTTTCCAGCTTTTGAAAAATTACTCGGTGAAATTAGAGAATCAACAGGAAGTTGATATCAAATTACGCTTGATCACAGCGCCTTCGGAACCTATAAATATTTCTCTTCACAAACAATAAAGTAAGTATTGAAATACAAAAGTTCTTTTGTTTATGTTAACTTGTCATACACCAGTTGTTTTTAATTTTCCTTTATAAATAAATCAGCATTTTACAGAATTACATAAAGCATTGTTAATTATTTTGTTATTATTAAATAATAAATCAATGTCACTGCTCCTTCCAAAATTATTTTAAAAAACGCCACCCAACTGGACGCCGACGGAATCATTTCAAATCCAAAAATACTGACATTTAACTGATTTTTTTTTTCAAAATATTTAAGAAACTAAGGTATAGAAGAAAAAATTTTTTACAAAAAATTCTTGCAACAATAAATAGAATACTAAACCGTTATGAAAAAACACCGTTGTTACAGAAAAAACAACATATTATTATTGAATTGTTTCCACACAAAATTAGTTTATATTTCGTTACCAAAGTGTTTTATTTATTTTTCTTTTTACAATATTTACAGAATCAACATTATAAAAATTCTTATAACATACATAGGCATATAAAAAAAAATATGATTTAATAATTACAATATCAGGGTAGTAAACAAACAACAAAAAAATAAAAAAGAACATCAATAAAAGAAACAAAATATTACGGAATGTGTTTCTTTTTTAATATCCAGAACTAAAATAATTACAAACTGTAGTTTCAGTATCTAATTAGTTCTATGGGAAAGTTTTCAGTCACAAGATGGTCGTTTTGAAAAACAATAACTATATTGATTTCAAATTCTGAAAACAGAAAAATTGCAATTTTATATACTTTTTCTAATGCAGGTACAGTAGTGCTCTCTTTCAACGAATCATTCAATGTTTCTCAGATTTTAGAGTTGTATTCAAATTGACGTAAGTATATGCTATAAAAATGAGATAAAAAATATTTATGCATGTGCTCTATTTGGCTGCGATATAGATAATTATCCAAGTGTAAGCTTTCACGGCCAGCGTTGTTCCAAATCTCGGTTTGTGAGCTTGTAGGCTGTGGTTCATTGGTATTTCTACCTGACGTTCCGTCTGCAACTGCGGCAGACATTATTAAAGACGGTTTGACAGCTGGCGACTCACAAGTAAATGTGTCGAGTAGAGAATACTAGCAGGCTGAGTTACAGAAGGGAGAACACCAGTCATCGACACACTTACCTGTGAGCCGTCAAGGAGGACACTTCGCCAGCTGTCAAACCGTCTTTAATAATGTCTGCCGCAGTTGCAGACGGAGCGTCACGTAGAAATACCAATGGACCACGGTCTACAAGCTCGGAAATCAAGAAGATTTGGATATAGATTGTAACTGACCCACCACAAGTTTGGTTTTTCTAGGGGCAGATTAACGAGAGAACACACATACTAACGTTTGCATACTTACCGACTTTAAAATTCGGTGTGGACAATGACGGGCACGTAAATAGTCTAGGAAATATCATGTGGATTGGTATAGCTAAATTATTCGGTACATCGCCTTCTCCGATTTGAATGTTCTGTATCTCGGTCGCTGTCAACAAAATTCTCCATTAGCTGTTACATAGATCATCAGCAATGGATTTAGGTTCGATGCCGTCCTAGGCCCCGTTCAATATGGCGCCGTTTTTGCTCTATGGGTAGCTGATTATTGAAATTAAACATCTAATAAAGCCAGGGAACCGTAAATTTGGTCAACGGATGATAAATTAATTAAATTAATTTTTAAATTTCAACTGTCCTAACATTGTTTACTTTTGAAATTTTGTCGTCTCTAAAATTTTGCCGCCCCTAAAATCATGGCGTCCTAGGCCTGGGCCTCACGGGCCTAATGGTACATCCGCCACTGTAGATCATAAACATTCGACAGTCGAGGTCGTTAGTGAAGATATCAGTTGTTAAATACAATGTGTGACCGAACATAGTAAAACATAAATATTTTTTAAATGAAATCGCATTTTACATTTTCACAGTAGAGTAAGTCAGATTTTTTCTACTCATATTTGACATTAAGGTAGTTGTCGTGGTTAAGGCACACCGTTAGAAAATTCCTAATTTTTGTATACTTATTAAGGACATAATAATACAATTACCCTGAAAATTTGAAGTCGATCGACCGTATATAATCCGAGATAAATTCAATTAAGAATTGGATAATTAACATTTATTGTATACGATCTCTGTAGTTCTGAACCAATTTCTTATTTATAAAAAAAAGAACTAACTGTCAGAAACTTTCCAAAAACTGACAGTCTTTCAACGCATTTGCTATGAGTTTAAAAAAAAATAAGAAAAATTTTTTGACCGTCTAATTATTTATAAATAACGGTTTAAAGTTCAACAATTTATAGAAAAGTATACATGCATATGAATACTGTATGGGCTACGTTTCCACAGGTACAGTCTTGCGTACAAATTATGGATCACTTAGCTACAAGCTAGTATACTTTTGTGGCGCGTATAATCTGTAACTTTTTGACAATATTATACCACGACAACTACTTTAATGCAAATTTTAACGACTAACCAACGTTCTACTTACCATCTCTAGAGTAGCCTTCAGCACAACCACAAGTTTCGACGCGAACCAACTGAAGTTCTACTGACTTTATCGGTATCTCTGAATGTTCTACGATCAACTAAACAACAAACGAAAAAAACAAATGAGTTCGCGTGTTATACGTTACACACTACAGAAATGAAACTTCTAGTCGTGTCGACCATAGACACGCACACACACTGTAGCGATGATTTTCCAGCATTCCCACTCAAACTCAATGACGTGCGCTTTGTTAAATGTCTAGCCTCATGAACCCCGAAAGAAGTTTCATTTCAAAAAAAGCGTTGCATATCTATTCTGCCGGCTTAACCTAAAAAGCAGTACAGTAAGACCTCGCTTAACGCTATTTTAGTATTACGCGGGTTCCAAAAAAAAAGTTTAGCCACTATAATGTAAGTTATGGATCAGTTTATACAGTATGATTTAAATGTTGATAGAAGTTCAAAGGCAAGACGAAGTGTCATTGGTGCAATATCTTGATGTCGACAACAGCTTGTTGAACGAAACAGAAAAAGGCAAACGACATTAGATGACTTCTTCCCAAAAAACAAAATATGACAAATGAGGAACGTTTCTCATCACAAACATAACTCCTTACTTGAACTTTTATTTGATTTTCATAAATGTTTTATGAACAAAAATCGATATTAGTAATTAATAAATCTATAATTAACGCGATAAAAAAGCATTCAACAATAAATATTACTATATTAAACTAAAAAAAAGCTAACAAATTTTCTTATTCTCGGTTCTGTTTCACTTATGCCTATTATCTACGTATTAAGATGACCTCATTTAGCGCCGTTTTGTGTAGCGCAGGAACTTATTGAAATGTATCTCCCGCGTTAAGCGGGGTCTGACTTTATCTCTATTTTTTCGCCATTTGTAGTTAGTTCATTTTAAGATTTATTACGAGAAACTAACAATGTTGGAATAATGCTTTTTGGGTTGGTAGTATTTTGAGTTTTACATTTTAAACACACCTCTCCACTAAACGGTCTAGTAATGCAGCAAACAGTGCTGTCCAAGTGCCCAGATACCAGAAATCTAGGAATTGCTCCTCCGGTACGGTCTTTATTTTGCAATGAATCTGGGCTAATTGTAAACTTGACTGGACTGGCGGAAACTTTTTCGTCTGCCTACAAAAGTAACTTTGAGAATTAATATTTGCATTACCTGTTGTAACAGTTCTTGAAAATTCCTTAACTTCATTTAATTAACTACAGTGAAACCTCTTTTTAAGAATGATAAAATATTCAGCTAACTTCAACCCATTGATCTAGTAATTATAGGGATGGAGTATACAGCTGCAGGGGGGAATCCATTGAGGGACGGGTAAAAAGCAAGAATGGTGTCAATTTTTAATTGACCGGCTGCATACAAAAATTTTCTTTTTAACCCATACTACCAACATAAATCCCATGCCATTAGACATGCGCAGTGCGTCGGCCAATAACCAGACACCACTCAACTCGTCGCGTCCCTTAAGCAGCCTGACTCCCCCCCCCTCGTTTGTACATGCTCTGTCTCTATATTCATATGTCTGTACTTCAACCAGAATATTTTCCACTTTAAGCAAAACAGAGATTCCACTGTACTGATAACCCACTCACATTTATACGATTCTGAACAATAAACTGTATCGATTTGCTTAGATCTTTCGCAAGGAAATTCCTTTTGACTTCACATTTCAATGTGTAACTGATATTGACAAATACGCCATGGTACGTTTCGTACAAAGTTCGGCCCTGTCTGATTGCTCGGAGAGGTATTTCGAACGGTATTTCTGTCGTGCCCGACGGAATTCGGCCTCCGCTAGCAACATCGATCACGCAATGAGTAAGTTGAATCGGCTAACAAAAAATGCAGTACAGTTAGTTAATGTAACGCTTTGAAGTAAAACTGAATTCAATAAACTGAACACCTTTACGGAATTGTAGAATGCTTCAAATATTCCGATATTTTTTGCACTTAGCTGCAAATTCACTGTTCCATCCATAGCAAGGGTAATGCAATCGTATCTTAAGTCCGACTGGCTAACGATTTGAATGATACCAGATATTATTTCCTGGAAATAATTTGAGTGCATTACTGGTTTTTGTCTATTGTAACAAAATTGTGTTATAACTTTTACATACGCCTTCATAATACACTTTATTTGCTTTCTTTAACTTAATGTCAAGTGTTAGAGACATTATGAAACTACTTATAAATAAATCCTAATTTATTAACTATATTTAAACTTAAAATTTTTGCTTTTAAAATTTAAAATAATTCTGACAACTGACACTTGACATCTGTTAGACTGACCTGAACATCATCACAGAAACA
The DNA here is from genome assembly GCA_034508555.1 of Venustoraphidia nigricollis. Taxonomy (NCBI): domain Eukaryota; kingdom Metazoa; phylum Arthropoda; class Insecta; order Raphidioptera; family Raphidiidae; genus Venustoraphidia; species Venustoraphidia nigricollis. The sequence continues at coordinate 12,931,095 of JAVRKA010000004.1, forward strand.
AATATCTAATACAAAAATATACAAAACTCTTCTGAGTTTACTTTAAACCGTTGCCGCGTTGTTTTCGTATGTCTGCTGTTTTTCTAAGTTGTCAAATTTTGTGATAAAATATTTTATAACGTTGTGTCAGAAATTAGAAGAAAGCTCGGTAAGTATAAAATAAGTCACTTTTAAATTTGTTTATTTTGAAATAATAAATTTGACCATGTCAATAAATAATAGTAACGATTTTAATTAATATTAAAAAACATTGTCTCATACACAGTTAAAATTTAGATTTTAGATTTAGGCACTAAACCAAATAAACATTTGACATTTTAAATAATTTATTGTCTGTTTGACAGGTCAGCATGGATGAGGAGGATGGTTTACCATCGTTTGATTACTTAAAACGATTTAAACGACCGAAAGTTCAAAATGAAACCATTAGCAGTTCTAGCGATTCTGTTAAAAAGCCGCGGGACGAGGTGAAATCATCTGGTGCCGGGACATGGAATAAAGAAACTGAATCCTTAAAACAAGTTGCGAACAAAAGAGCGAAAAAACAATTGCAGAAAGCAAATGACATGCCATCAACTTCTGGTGTTAAAAAAAAAGTAAAAAGAAAAGCAAAATCGAAAACGAAAAGCGCCGATAACGTTGTACAAAATACAAAACCTCTCGAACTGAGTTTCATTTCCACATTAACTGGTGTGAATCCGGAGACAGTTGATTATAAAAATTTAACAAAAGAACAGCTGGAACATTTAATAAGAAAATTGAACCTTTTTTACCAGAATCGAAATAAGAAAGTCAGGAAAGGGAAAAGACGGAATCTGCGTAGTAATAATACATCTACTACGTGTGGAAAAGGTCAAATTGGAAAATCACCCGACAGTTTTCAGGACTTTGAGAAGTCATGGAAAAATTTTCATCCCGGACTTGATTATTTGTCCATATACAAACAGCAAAAGCAAATGGAAAAAGAATTAGAAGACAGAGCTTCCAACACTCTATTATCGCAAATTGATGTCCTAAATAAGCAGGAACCTGATGAGAACGCAGCTGCAATAGATTTGGTTGATTTAACCAGTTATAATGGACCCAAGACAATTGATTTAACCAACACTTTGAACAATGCAGTTATATATCTGGGAGATTCGGACGAAGAGAACAACTATGCATCTCCTGTTGTCGAATCGAATGAAGATGTAAAAAATGGGAATTCTAGCAATATAAATGATTCTGTACAAATAATACAAAACAATACGGATTTGGACAGTTCTTGGAGTATAGAAGAGGTATTTTCTGAACCCAAGGAAGATTCTAATCAGATAATATCTATGTCTGAACCTTCTACATCAAAACAAGAAACGAGTGTGGAAGGTAAGTGTTTTTACAGGTTGTTTTATTTGTTTTTATTAGTGTATTTGCCATATGGCAACATACACTATTGGCATCGGTCGGATGGCGGATATAATTTGGTATAGATGTTCGATTGATAATAATATTGCAATAAAAAAAATGTTATTTTAAGGGGTGTATTAAGTAGTCAATTTTTTTATTTTGCCCAAAAACCAACTTTAGTTTGCATAATAAAGTCACACTGCCTGTATTAGCAAATACACTATATTGTCGGCAGGGTTTTGGCACTGCCACCCGGGTTTTTTATTGTTCTATCAAGAGTCGAGTGAAAAATCACTGCAAATTATATGATGGAATCTCTCAAAAAATAAAGCAATTAATATTAGAATTGCTTTCTTTAATTATTGCGTATTCTTTTAGCTTCAAATACAACTGGTGAATCATCTTCAACTCAAAGTACTTCGAATACGGCTGGTCAATCGTCTGAGGGTACTTCGAATAATCGAACTTTGTTCAACGAGTGTCCGATTTGCTTCGATGACATGACGACTAAACGGGTAGGTGCAACAATGTGCGGTCACGTGTTTTGCCTTGATTGCATCCAAAAATCATTAAAATGCAGCAACAAGTGCCCCACCTGTCGGAAGACAGTAAGAAAGAACTCAGTAATAACTTTGTTTCGATAAAAAAAGATATTAATATGCAAATAGAAGGGGTTTTTTTGATTTTGTTGTCAGAAAATCTGATTTTACAGTGACCTTAGATCGCGATTATATTATTTATAACAGGGGAATTGTCGTTATCAAATGCTTCGTTGTGTAGAACATTAGATTATACTCACAGAAATACAATTTTTTTTACATAGAAACAAAATCGCTTTTCTTTATACTTGGTCGAAAGTACATACTTGCGGCTTCGATTTTAAGACAGAAAGCCTAACATTTAAGCTCTGCTGGAATTACTCACACGCCGTCTATAACAGCGGGCCGAAAGAAAGTAACAGCGTGAGTTTTCTCGTGCACACTGATACGTGAGACTGCCGCCAACCAGTAGTAGCTAACAGCTGTTATTGTGTATAACCTCAAAATTGCTCACTTGAAAGTTATTAGTCTTTTTATATAATGGTGAAAGTACGTACATTCGACCAGGCACTAAGAAAAATAGTAAAACACATGGGCAGAAAATCGAAAGCTCTAAACTGCGCCTCGGGCATCATGTCGCGCAGTGCAAGAATTTCAACTTTCTGCCCTTGTGGTGTAATATACTATTTCAAGCTACATTTTGATCAAAATGCGTAGGAAAATGTTTTACACACTTTAAAAAAATAGCGTTTCAATCGATCAATCATTTTTGGAGCAGATTTGATTTAAAATATTACAATTTTATTCTTCTTTTATGTAGAAATATATGTTGTCATATGTTGGCTAAAATCAAGGTAAACGTTTGCTTGAAGTCTAAAGATTTACTAAGTAATTAAGTGAGTATAATTTTCTTTAAATCACACAAACTTACGTAGGTACACAAAGAATATAAAAAAACAAAAAATGAAAAAAAAAATAGTTCTTCACTTCAACGCAATTACCTTCAGTTAGCAGTGATTAGTATTTTCCGTTGCTTTTTTAGCATTCGGTCAAAGAGTAGAAAAGAACCGAAAGGCTTCGTCCGAAAAATTGGCTTTCGATTGAACTCTAGTTGTCATAATCTAAGGTCATTGTCAAACTAGATTTTCTGACGATTCTTTTTTTGATTTTCTAAGTGTTGAAATGAACTTTGATATAGTTATGTTAAATGCGGATTTTTTTAAGTTTGTTTAAAATTATTGCTAGTAAATAAATTTAAAAAAAAATTACCTCCAACTATTTTTAAAGAAAAAAATTAATTTCTCAGATCTGTCTAGGCAAATCCTTAACCCCTCTCATATTATGTTGGCTCCTATTTCATGGCTGATATTTTCTACAAATCAAATTCACGTTTTAGTTCATTTCATATAACTATACCGGTAAACCGGGGCTACTTTGTAACAATTATTTATGTTTTTTGCTTAAATTGAGTTTGTTGTTACACTGAATACAATAAATTTTACATGAATATGAAGTTTGAACCTTACTCTTTTGAATGCACAGTGGTAGGTTGCAATATTATGTATAGAAAAAGAGATATTAATTAAATAAAGTGTCAAAAGTAACCCCATATGTTGGGGTTACTTTGTGACAGCCATGTTTTACTATGAAAATACTGTTAAGTAGACTGCTGACATAAAGTAACCCTCTTAATAACGTCAACAAAAAATATGTATGCCCTATTTTTCTGAAGCAACACGTAGGGAGAGCCCATTTTGTCTTATATCTTTAAGAGCTTTTTTTCATTAGTGTAATTTTTGTAATTCCCAAGCTTCTTTTTATAATTCCGTGGCATTTTAGACCTGAAAAATTTGCATTATTGGTCTAAAATTTCAGTTAAAATCCCAATAAAATAATTACTGATAGAATTTTATCTGCTTAACATTGCGAGGGTTACTTTTGGCAGGTTTTTTAATGTCACAAAGTAACCCCTGAAATCTTTGATTTTTAATTAAACCAATAACTACATCGAAATTAAAAATTCTAAAATTAAACTCTGTAGTTCAAAATGGTCGTTAATACCAATAAGACAACTTGTACTTAGTTGATTTAAAAAAAATATTGGTTTTAATCTCACACTAGAAAGTATACAGACAAATTGACAACACCTGTTTTTTAATAAAAAATGACGCCCAGTACACATAGACTTGCAATCGTATTTAGATACTGCATTCTCTTCATAAGTGGCCCCACAGACCCTTCTACAAATAGTAACTTCCCAAAACTATGTTTGGTTGATGGTATTGTACCCGAATCCAGATTTTGTTGCTTAAAACCTGGTGTCAAAAGTTACTCCTGCATTCATAAAGTAGCCCCGGTTTACGGTACATACTTCTCAAACCTAGCTCTGGCTAATACCTTTTTAAAACAGAGACCAAAACAAAAAATCCGATTTTTTTTGTAGTCCGTAGTATCTAGGTTAGTCTTGTGAGTATGTTGGTTAATCAGAACTCTACTATAGTGAAGTTAAAACAAAATGTCGGTAATAGATCGAACCGACGAAGATCCTGTAATTCAGAGTAAATTCAAAGTTCAGTATTTTTAACTGACTGTAAAAAAAAGAGGTTAAACAATTTGAATCGTTTTTTTTTTATTTTTTGTGTATGTTCCGCAATAGCTCTACCAGTTGAGAAATTTCGGCGCCTATTTGTTCGGTGTTATCCGATTGGTACCATATATATTCACGGACAAAAATGTTTTCAAAAATTGAGATTTTTTAAAATTGGGTTGAATCGAATTTGGAGCTTTAAAAGGTAAATTTTTGTCTAAAAACATGTAAATATTAATAAAAGTAATGTTGTGCTTTATCGGAAAAAAATCTTTATTATAGAGATTAGATATTTTTACAATACATATTTATTATTGTCATTATATTCGTAATAATCATTTACAGCCATTGTTTTTTTTTTTTTGGCACAATATACATTCTTCATCATAAATGTATGACTAGGGTTTATAATTTGGATTACAATGTATCATGACCTTGATAGCTCCTCCAGCACCAGTACGGGCGGTTTCGAAGGCGTCTTTTGTCTGTTCCAAAGTATAATGATGCGTAATCAACGGTTTGACGTTAACTTTTCCACTTGCAACTAACGACAATGCAATGGAATAGCTAAAAACAAACATTTTCATAACATAAATACCAATTATGACTTCTGCTGCTAAAGGTGATATCAGACGGTTCATTTGAATGAATGTTCCATTTTTTATTCATTCCGCGTTCACACAGCACAGACAGAATGACAGAAATGAACGTTCATCCAATATTTTCCTCGTAGATGTCGTCGAATGAAATTGTGCGCCTTGGAATTCGTTTGATTTGTGACCATCGAGGAATTAACAAAAAAGAAGCAAAATCTAAATTTAAATCATTAATTAGAGATTTTATAGAATTTGTCCATATTGTTGTGTCTTTGTTATTCGTCGAGTTCGTGGTTCCAAAGACATAGATAATTCAGCGTTAAACCCATATGTATTGATATCGGTTACGCTCGCATGAAAACAGACATCCCTGTATTTAAAAATGGAGTAAATTTACAACAGACTTACTCATTTACATAACGGAAGACTCCTTTAATGTCCACTTCCCGGGCGCAGGCATTCACGAGAGGTATTTTAACTTCGTCAGCTGCTAAGCCGACCAGGACAACAGTTCCTCCAGTGCGCGTTGCCTAAGTAAAAACAAAAGGCTGTGTATTTTACACTACACACTATAGAAGTAAAACTGCTTACACACAGAGAAAAAGAGTGAGAGGATTTTTTTTTTACCTCAATCGCTGTCCGGACAGTCACTTCGGCGCCCATACAGTCAATTGTTTTGTTGGGTTGAACTCCAAAAGTGCTATGGATTTTACGAGCAGTTGTTTTAGGATCGTCCTCTCGAGACACTTGCAAAGTGTAATCAGCTCCTAGTTTTTTTGCAATTTCCAAACGGTTTGCCATAAGATCTAAAAATCATACACTGGATGATTTCAGTTTTTTTTGAAAACCATCAACAGTCTGAGTTATTTGAACCTAGCACCAGTTCACATTTTTAATTCAATCAATTAAAATTGAAATTATTAAAAAAAATTACACGTCCATATTTTTTCAAAATGAAACCAATAGCTCATATCAATTCGTTTTTAATAATAATATATTGAAAATTCAATAGATACAGTACGACCCCACTTAACGCGAGAGATACGTTCCAGTAAGTTCCTGTGCTATACGAAACAGCGCTAACCGAGGTCATTTTAATATGTAGAAACAGAACCAAGAATAAGAGAATTTGTTAGTTTTTTTTTTGTTTGATTTTGTAAAATTTATTGTTAAATACTTTTATAACACATTAATTATAGATTTACTAAGTTCTAATATCGATTTTTGTTCATAAAACATGAAAATCGACTAAAAGTTTGAGTAATGTCATTTGACATATTTTGTTTTTTGTGAAGAAGTCATCTAATGTCGTTTGCCTTTTTCTGTTTCGTTCAGCAAGATGTTGCATCAATTACACTTCGTCTTGTTTTATCAATACTATAGTGGCTAAACTTTTTTTTAGAAACCGCGTAATACTGAAAAAGCGTTAAGCGAGGTCTTACTGTACTTTTAGTTGTTCTCAACTGATTAGAACTTGTGAACCGGGGGCCCGTAATAACGGAAAGGTATCGCTATCCGCTCATCTAGTCCAAATGTATTGGATATTAAATTATGTTTGACTGTATTTGGTATATACTGCACCTGTAATAATTATTTTAGTAGCACCCATAGCTTTGGCAGTCAAAAGAGCAACTAAACCGATGGGTCCGGCTCCAAGAATTAAAACGTTGCTTCCGATATCGATCTCGGCCCTTCTGCAAGCGTGTACACCCACCGATAACGGTTCCAATAAAGCACCCTCTTCATTGCTGACATTATCTGGCAATCTTTAATTAGAAGAATAGTTTGTTGCTTTTTTTACAAATTGTAATAAGAACTGTGTTCTTTTCTGTCGTGATTTCAATTTACGGAAACCTACTTGAAGCAAAAATCAGCAGCGTGTGTGTAATATCTCGACAGATTTCCATCGTACGGAGGAGTAGCGCAAAACACAATATCGGGGCATAAATTGTATCTACCTTCCTTACAGAAGTCACATACGCGACAAGGAACGCCGGGTTCGACTGCCACACGATCCCCTGAAAATGGTCATAAGAACATAACAGCTTTTAAATACAAATTTGTGTTAATTTTTTCTTTACTGATTTGTAACTATTACGACTACGGAAGCACACTCCACAAAGTACACTCTTATGACAGCTTTGACAGATACGTTACGCAGGTTTACCAAATGTAAATAAAATAATCTTTACGTTGGTGACCTTGGTGGCTGCCATTTGTATTCAACGTCAAGTCATAAAGTAAATTGTGGTTAGTGCTGTCACATGTGTAAAATGATTATGATTTTTAAGTAATTAACACTTAAATGAAGTTTATGTTGGTCGTGTCTAATCAATTGCGTGTATATATTGTAACTTAATAAAGTAGTTAGTAAAGATTAAGGATTACAAAATGGAAGATGTGAAGGATGAGGTTATATTGGACATCGATTCAAAAGATATTAAACCATCAATACCTAGCGAAAATAACAATTACAATTATATAAAAAATAAGCAAGTAAGACTTTCTAAAGTTTTGAAATTGAAAAAAGAGAAGAAAAAAGAAAAAAAGGAACTTCGGAAGCAGCGTCAAAGGGAAGGTGTTCCGAAAGGTGTTCCTCATACTATCGAATCATTACGAGAGAAAGATATTACAACTGTTGCTACTTTGAACGAAGAAGACAGCATAGAGTTTCAAAAAGATTTAGAATTAGACGAATTTGCAGAATATTACAATCAATCTTACGAACCAAAAGTCTTGATAACATATTCTGATAACCCCTTAAAAAAGACGCGGATATTTGGTCGTGAATTGACAAGAGTTATTCCGAATTCTATATCTCTTTATAGAAATCGCAGCGGCGTGAAAAAAATTGTTCAAAGCGCCATAAAAAAAGAATTTACCGATATTTTAATCGTAAATGAAAATCGGAAAGAACCCGACGGTCTTCTGGTTATTCATTTACCGAATGGCCCAACTGCGCATTTCAAATTGAGTAATGTGAAAATAACGCCCGAGCTGAAAAAATCGCACAAGGAGATATCTCATCACAGACCCGAAGTCGTATTAAATCATTTTACGACCCGATTGGGTCATACAGTGGGACGAATGTTGGGCGCTTTGTTTAATTACAACCCGGAGTTTAAAGGACGAAGGGTCGTCACATTCCACAATCAGCGGGACTACGTTTTCTTTCGACATCACCGGTACGAGTTCGACAGTAACGGAAAAAGAGCTAAATTGCGAGAGCTTGGACCCCGCTTTACAATGAAACTACGATCGATACAAAAAGGCACGTTCGACAGCAAGTACGGAGATTATGAATGGATTATTTCAGGAAAAAGACATTCGATGGAAACAAGTCGAAGAAAATTCTTTTTATAAATGCATTTTGTATTTGTTATGAACTGTTTTAATATATTTGTGTTTATGCAAAAATGTAATTTTCATTACGCAAAACCAGTTGTTTTTTATGCCGTCTAATTCTGGTCGTTGTCCATTGGTCAAGAAATTAACAAGAGTTTTTTATAGGTATTTGTGAACTCATATGTTCTTTTTTTGATTTTTACATATTTCAATTTGTTAGAAGCTAAAATACAGCTAAAACTAGGTATCTGGCGACATTTAAAATTGGTAGTCGGCTAAATACTGGTCGCAACCAGCTTAGAATCAGATTTAGACCTGGCGCGTTTTGATCCTTTTTCGATTGTTTAAAAAAAATAGTGTTTAACAAAATACTACATAAAAATAAATGAAAGTTTTTTAAACAATCGAAAAAAAATCCAAACCACGCTACCGTCGCAGGGAAAAAGTGTTTCTGTTTTTGTCTTTTATGGAAACTTTTTTAGTAGTTCGTGTTTTAACCCCTTTCAGAGATTAGTTGATTACTAATTATAATTATTATTTAAAAACTCTGCTCTATAAAGTTACCTTATTACATAATGAGACAAATGTTTGACGTTAATGAAAATAAATCAGTTATTAAAATATATCTACAATTTAATTATCTGTGGCGATATATTTTGACAATACGTCAATATATGCAGTTCAACTGATAACCTTTACATGGATTATACTATTTTAATTCTATTTTAACTGTCGCCTTTTGTCATTTTTTAACCCTAATAGTCGTGTGATTTCACAGAGGAAAATTTTGGAAACAAACAAATACGAGTTTCTATCGCTATATTTTTGTTATTTTTTTTTTGTCATTCCAGATAAAATTTTAAACGGGCAAGTGCAAGTCTCACCACTCACTGTTTCCTAATTATAGTATTTTATACAATAATTTAGTATCGATTTGTTGTCGGAGACCAAATATTGGAATGACTCATTAGAAATATAAAAACATTTCATAGTACATAATAGATAGGCCAATGCACGTGCATATAAAAAAACTGGTCAAGTGCGAGTCAAACTCGCGAGAAGAGGGTTCCGTACTATTCATTTTTTCTGTGAGTACTTTAAGACTTAGGATTATCGTTTAGGTTTTCCTGTAAACTATGGGTGAGACCCGACATTCTCCATTTTTTTTTCAAAATTTTTTAACTATGTATTTTAAAAAAAATATATTTGAGACCCTTGCTACAAGCTCTTTTATTTGATATGTCACACGGGACAGTTTGCAAAACTTTTTGTTTTAATTTCCTAATTTGGCCCCCAACAATGACCCCCATGTTTAAAATTCATGTATTTACGTTATACGTCCGTCTTTGGGTCACCGACTTACATATGTGTACCAAATTTCAACTCAATCGGTCCAGTGGTTTCAGAGCAAATTGGCTGTGACAGACGGACGGACAAACACGCAAGTGATCCTATAAGGGTTTCGCTTTTTCCTTTTGAGGCACGGAACCCTAATACTTAAAGTAAAGATGGTTCAACACTTACCAGGTTTTAAATTTGTAACTTTGGATCCTGTCTTAATAACAGTGCCGCTAGCTTCGTGACCAATAACCATTGGCTTTTCAACAACGAAATGTCCAATCTTACCGTGAACCAAATAATGGACGTCGGATCCGCAAATGCCAACGCATTCCATTTGCAACAAAACCTCTGAGAAAAAAATGTAAATGTGTAACAGCTTTTCATAAATCTAAAATTAATATAACATAATCGCGACGACGCTTAATACGGATGGTGTCAAAAAATGTTTTCTTTGAATTGCACATGTCTGGGGTCGAGAGTGCTCCACACCCAATATTGCACATCCGCTAGCTAGACTAGCGAATGTGCTTTGAGCGTCAGAGCTGAGTTTCGTTCATATAAAAAGTTATATCTAAGTTAATTTCGCACGAAATTCATTCAAACTGTTGTTTTCTGAAAAGAGGAGATTCTGTTCTATAGAACGGAACCATTTCTAGATGAATTTGAGTTCGTAATTACTTCGAAAATTGTAATTGAAAATCGCGAACGCCAGTTGTCAGTCTGTACGTCCGAGCTCTACAGATCGCAATGTTTGACGAATCACCTTGGAGTATATTTTATTCACTTTGTTTACTGACAGAGCAGAAACCTATTTATTTTCTATGGGTGTTGAAGACCTCGAGCACCCAAGGAGTCTGCACTCCTGGTTCTAAATCGAAAATGAAAATACAGAAGCATTTTTACTTTTGGCTTTTTTATTATTCAATTTTTTTTCTTTCGTTATCTATCAATAAGTTAAATATAAAATTAATATTTATTTATTTCGAAAACATATTGATAAAAATCGGAACGAAACAAACTCGACTAGCTTCGCAAACTGAAACCAAAATCAATCAATTCATGGTATTTTTGTTCTACTGGTCGTACACAACTAGTGAGTTGTTTTTTTTTTTTTGTTTTGGTCGTCATATACGACCGATGAACCACAGTTTGGTCTTATTCTTAAGTAGATATTCTCTTTTTGACAATTAATTATCTTACCATTATCCTTGGGTTCCGGTATTGGACGATTTTCCTAAAAAATAAACAAACAGTTGAAATATGATGATAGGTAAACAAATAATAATTATAATTTACATAAAAACATATTTTATTTATATGTCGCAAACAAAATCAAGGTTGCACAACTCGTTTGAAATGGTTAGCATTTGTTTGTTACAGCACGTAAAAAATTGCAAAAGTATACGGCACGATATGTAAAGAAATTAGGTGTAAATTAAAAAACGTGGTATCTACAACCAGTAACTATAGGTATTTTGTTTTTTTTTTTTCAAAATTACTGTAATATAAAAAAAAGTTTTCACAGTAAGCAAATCTTAATACATGAATCTTTAGATGGAATCAAATTACCAATCAAAATATTGGATTGATAACATTTTCTAATACCATTATTGCTAATACGTTTGTTGAATCATAAAAGGCGGGAAATTTAAAACATTAATTTAAACTATGCAGTGAAGCAAATGTATTGATTTGTAATTTTTTGCCTGCGGATTATCTGAGCCACTCGTATTTCAATTATTTATATTACTAACTTATTACAATTTTGAATGCAACGAATTTTCGTTGTTAACGTCAGAATTGCCTTTATTTATTAAAATAAATAAATAAAAAAAGAGAACATTTTACAAGAGATATTTTTAAATGTGTTTAATTTTACATTAATCTTCTAACAAAATATGGTAGCGTGCGATTCCCAGATTAGAACCTTAGAATCGAATGCTTGTAATAGATATGCCATGGAACATCATATCAACAACGACGCTCCAACAACCTCGTCTACCCCATAAACATTTCCATCTAACCATCCGTAGTTATAATGTTTTATGATTGTTAAGGCTGTCGGAACGCTTTGAATTTAAGCCAAAAATAGAGCTTCGGCTGTCAACTGATTGTAGACTTATTCGTCAACATTCTGCAAAAATTCTTTCTCTATAAGGAAGATAAAGGACAAATCTAAGTCTCTAATGGACTACTTTTGTAATTTATGTACGATTTACTAGAGAAAATTTGGCGTTAATTGTGCTAAAAAAACACACGTTTTCAATGTCACACTATGACCTTATTCGTACTTAATTCACAAAACTGTTCCATCACAAACCTAAAGTGACTCTTCCTTTTTCGGAAAAGTTTTTTAAATCTTCAAAATATTTCCAAAAATTAGAGTAATCAGTTGACAGCGGCACCCTCGCAATAAAATTTTTTAGCCTCGTAATTGGCACCAGCCAAAAATTGAAACGTGCGGATGATTTGAGCGAGACAGAGCTAAAGAAGGCCACACTCACAATATGTCTTTTACCTACCTCGCCCCTTACCGCTGGGTCTTAGCACAAACAAAATTCGGAGCGTTCCGACAGCCTTAAATTGATAGATATTGTAGATTATAGACTCTCAACAATAATAATTTAGTAAAACTGCTCACCAATCGTAAATCTTCGACTTTGTACAGAATCGCTGAAAGATTTTCTTTTAGTGTAGCCATTGCACCGGCTTCTTTATTATTATTATTTTTATGAAGTCCCGTAAACGCAGTCGTTGGAATTCAGTAGCGCACTTAACTGATCAAAGATCCAGTTTAACTGTCCCACGTCAACGGGACAGACGTTCATTTTATTTACTCGACTTATTATGTATATTTAATTACTCACAGGGGTGAACTTGATACAAATATTTTATTGGCCATCCTGAATAATAAGAAGAGGTTTGTTGGTAAGTTCTATACTCCTAAGTGCGGTTCAATGCTCACACGGACGGTAAGCGCGCGAACAGAATTTCGTTGTCAGAGATTCCAAAGATACGCGGATGGTCCGCAAGCGGAGGAGGCGACTACGCTGCCCTTCCGCGATGAGGACCTTCCGCGTCAGTAATATCTACAGAGATACAGATTGATGCTTGCGCAGTCATGTCGATACCGCCCGCAGATTGGAATTCGTTTATTGTTAAGAAGACTATTTAACAGTCCAAAAGTATGTCTATTGTTATTGAAGTTTTATTTGGTGAAGTTGAAAAAAGGCTGCACGTGTGGGATGCATCTAATAAAGAGTACAAGAATCGAGATCTACGTTTAAAGGCATGGCAAGACGTTTCCAGCGCATGCAATTTCTTTTTTACAAGCTTTTATATATTTTCACCTGTCCCGATGTCTGTTTCTGGGTTTGTAATGGATCTTGCAAATTGAATTTGATCCACTTCCCGTTCTTCGATTGAGCTGAAATTTTGCACACACCTTTGGTTCTGAAGACAATATAATATAGTACATTGAATATTATGGTAGATCCAATATGGCCACCACCACAAAATAGCGGTACCTTCTGTTTTACAACCTCACACACATGGTTATTAAACGAAAGGGTATGACAAGTAGAATACAATCAGCAGTGTGACTTCATTCCAAATCCAAAATGACGGCCGACACAAAATGGATCATCTATTTCTTTACAGTCCTCTTTAAATGGGTATCAAATGAGAGGGTATGACAAGTAGAATACAGTAAACTCTGTGACGTTATTTATAATAAATTATGGAGACCAAAAAGCGTAACTAAAATTTTGAAAATAAAATAGAAAAAAAAACTTTTATAAAGGCAAGCTTTTATTGCAGTGTGCTTAGAAGGGTAAAAATAATTTTTAGTAATTTACGTTTATAATTATAAAAGCGTGGGTCGTGATTATCATAGAGTTTACAACCCACTCTTTTATAATTATGAACTTAAATTATTTTTATCCTTTTTAGTATACTTCAATAAAAGCTCGTCTTTATAAAAGTTTATTTTTCTAATATTTTATAACGCAAGCAACCCCTAAGAAAGGCTTTTTTTCCAAAATTCCACCCCTAAAGGGATGACAAGTAAATTTTACGTTTTTTAGAGATTTAATAATTCCACCCATCTTACTGGTCTGAGAAACGTAATTTAGCAGATTTTTTCCTTTTAAAACGTAGTACCTATCAAATGAAACGCCAATACGGACGAAGTCGAGGACAATAGGTAAAATAATATAATTTTATATGGTAAAAAACGATATTGTATTTAATTTTCTTAAACCGGTTCTGTGCGATTATCTGTAGTAACATATTCAAGGTTATCATATTATAATTATTTTATCACCACTAGAACGTACTTCTGAGCAGACAATCAATTCGAAAATAATTGAATTGCGCTTACAAATATTTAATCATGACAAATAATTTCCGTTTATTAAATCACAAATATATTCAGATGCTCAGTATCTTTGTCTTTTATTAGGCGAAGGTTTCACAATTGTTGTGGCTGCCTAGCGGGACGCAGTCCCGCGAGGCAAGACTAATGAAGTGAAGCAAGCCATAGGCTTGATAATAAGAAGCGGAGGTTCCTTCAAGGACCGAAGACTCTCCAAGTTTTAAATAAGTTTAAAATAATTTATAAGATTTATAAATTGTATCATATTTGCACGATTAAATTTTCGCGGGAAAAAGCTATAAAACATTGTTTCATCACAATCGCGTGCAGAGCGGTTAGTCTACTATTATATTCTCAAAACTTAAGGCTGTCGGAACGCTCTGAATTTAAGCCAAAAATAGAGCTTCGGCTGTCAACTGATTGTAGACTTATTCATCTATATTCTGCGAAAATTCTTTCTCTATAAGGAAGATAAAGGACAAATCTAGGTCTCTAATGGACTACTTTTGTTATTTATGTACGATTTACTAGAAAAAAGTTGGCATTAATTGTGCCAAAAAAACACACGTTTTCAATGTCATACTACGACCTTATTCGTACTTATTTCACAAAACTGTTCCATCACAAACCTAAAGTGACTCTTCTTTTTTCGGAAAACTTTTTTAAATCTTTAAAATATTTCCCAAACTTAGAGTAATCAATTGACAGCGGTACCCTTGCAACAATATTTTTTAGCCTCGTAGTTGACACCAGCCAAAAATTGAAACGGGCGGATGATTTGAGCGAGACAGAGCTAAAGAAGGTCACACCCACAATATGTCTTTTGCCTACCTCGCCCCTTACTGCTGGGTCTCGGCACAAACAAAATTCAGAGCGTTCCGACAGCCTTAATAATATAAAATAGTATTAGGAAAAATCAGGTTTTGAAATAAATCAGGTGAAAAGACCAATCTGTACGTTTCAACACATTTATTTATAACGAATAAATGTGTTGAAACGTACAGATTGGTCTTTTCACCTGATTCAGAAGAGTAGCGTGCCTTGGCGGGGCCCCGTATAAAAATGTGTTTGGAGGCCCTTCCCCTGTTGAAGTAAATGACTTAAACGGGGAAATCCCGCAGCCCGCGATAACCGATGTGGAGTGTTGCCAACTTTTGAACGCACGCTTTACGCGGGAAAAAAAGAAATTGCTTTTTTTGATTTTTGTCATTTCTGAAATAAAAAAAAAATTGGGAAGTTTTTATTAATTTTTGCTTACGTACGTTGGGGGCCCCCGTGGCCCGGGGGCCCCGTATAATTGATACGGCGGTAGCTACGCCCCTGACCTGATTCTTTTTACCTGATAAAATAGTATTTTTATTATAGTCTCATAGACCACATGTTTGTGATTTTTACACGATATTTTTTGTGTAATTATTTATTAATTAATTTTAAGAATGTATATGATTGATAACGCAAATACTTCAGAGGTTTATATTAAATGGCTGAGTGTTTACGTGCTTTTTGTTTACCAATTTTTTTTTAAGTGGTTTCTTGTGCAAATACATTCCTAACATTTTTGCAATATTAGATGTTGACTTTTTAGCTACTATAATTTTTATTCAATAAAATAAATGATTTATATAATTCTTACTATACACATTGAAATTAATTTAAAATAAATGTTCATAAATTTTCACAATAATGTCACATCTCGTCGTAATATAGCCCATTACGAGACCTAACGATACTAGATAATAATAATTATTTTGAACGAATGAGCGAAGCCATTGATGAACGTTTTTTTTTTTTTAATTGATCTTTATTGATTAGTTTCCCAAAGGAACATAATAGCGTCAATTATAGATAATTACAGATGATCAATGTTATATAAATTACAAGTTAAAAGTTTTTCTTTCAGTTTTTGCTTAAATTTATTTATTTGTTGAGTACATTTGATGTTTGGCGGAATCTTGTTGTATATACGTATTGCCATATTGCGGACAGTCTCTAGTAATACACAAATGCGCGTGATCGGTCTTCAAATTGCAAAACTTCTTGGTTTCCGAGCTACCAATGGACCACGGTGTACAAGCCCGGAAACCAAGAAGTTTTGCAACAACGCCAGCCGTGAAAGCCTACACAATTGGTCTTCAAATTATCTTTACATCGCGTTTTGTAATCATGTTTGTAGATATTTGTTTTAAACAGATTGTAATTATTTTTTGTGAAACAGGCTAGATCTAAAACATATTGGTCCTGAACGGTTAGTATTTTAAGTGTTTTGAAAATAGGTTTACAGTGTTCACGATATGATGATCCTACTATTATTCGTACACATTTTTTTTGTAGTTTAAACACTTTACTTGCCAGTGTGCTGTTGCCCCAAAATATTAATCCATATTGTAAAACACTGTGGAAAACTGCGTGATACACTTGTATTAAAGTTTCGGCATGTATGTTGTTATTTTTAAAAATTTTAATTAGACATATTGCACGATTTAATTGAGTAATCAAAAATTCAAACGAACAAGCAGTTCGTAATTAATAAACATTTAATTATGCTTATACTTAACGGGCATTATGCGCAATCAGATGAATAATTTTAATAGTTTTAAGCACTTTGTTTCATACAAAAAGAAAATATTTTGTACCATAAAAAAATGTTTTTCATCAACATAGGTCATTAATATTTAGTCAAAGTTCCTAATTACATTTTTATTTTCTACTTAGTTTATTAATTGAACAATAAAACTGATAAGTCACGAAATTATTAGTTATTAAATTACATGTTTCACTCTATTGTTCCCATAATTAATGTGGCATCAGGTTGTAGATTAATTCGCTTAAAAAAGTTAGAAATGAGTCCGCATTATTTAATTGTTGCTGCCTGTATTTTGTCGCTGTATTTTATTGTGTGTGCAGAAACCACAGAAACTGGTACGTATTAAGGACTAATGTACTTTGAAATTTCATTGTTGTAGTATTGTTGAAAAGTAAAAAAAATAACAGTAATTATTTACTTTAGTGCTAACATGCACCGATGTGACTAGAAATATGACGCGCAAGATAGGCGAATTTTGGACCGAAGGAACCGATTGCCATAAAATACAATGTGATCTAAGAGTCCTTACGAAACTATTCGGTGTAACTCTACCGGTGCCTACGAAATATGTGTAAGATTGCAATCGCAACAATATATAAATTTTGTACGTTTTGTTCGTTAAAACTTAGTTAATATAATTTATTATTTAATTTGTATTATAGATGTGCAGATGTTAAGCCACCTGACAATGATAATAGGAATTGTCACATAATTCAACGAAATGCAACTGAACCTTATCCAAATTGCTGTCCTATGATGATTTGTTTCAGAGGAAATAAACAAATTATTATCAGGTCAGCAGAAACAATAGCATCAATACCAATTTTTTAAATTCTACAATTATATTTCATGTAACTACTTAAGTTAGGTATTAATTGTTGTGATGGCATATGTACTGTTCGATTAATCGCAAGAAATATGTAATATTTTGCGTATAAAAAAAACTTTGCTTCTAGGGGTGAATAGCGCTTCCTAAAGAGCTTGTTGGAGTAGTATAGTTACAAATGTAAGATGAGAGCGACTTATAAACGTTGTAGTAAAGTAATAAACCTTATGTTTCGTGTACTTACAGATTTCTTTACAAATATCTTACTGATATTTGTGAGGTAGTTCATTCGTTATTCGTAAGATGGAACAAAGATTCAGATTTCTATTAATTAGGAAAGAATAGGACATTAGGGCGAAATTGTTAGCTAGTTATGGAGGTTCTGTATGTGTCAGCAGAGATGTGAATATTGAATTAGTGTTAAAATTAGTTAATTAAGTATGTGGAAAATGTTATTTTGACGTAAATTGCAATGCGAAATGAGTGTATTTGGTGATTTCCAACGCGTGTGGGTGCAGCGTTTCCCGGAGAGCGATCTTCCAGCCGCATGGGAAGAAGATGTCAGAGCAAATTTGGCGAAGCATAAACAGAAAGTGGCAGTGCTTAGAGAAGAATTAGAAAAGGAAGAATTTTACGTTGAGTATTTAGAGCGGTTACTGAGTGATGTTGAAAAACATAAAACTCAGACGCAAGTCAGTACTTCTGGTGCTACAAGAGATAGTGTATTAATTGATAATGAACAAGATACGAGAAAGGTAAATAAAAGTTAAGATATCAGTAATATAGCAACATTCATAGCGAGACGCATTTGTAACATTTAAACATTTCCAGGAAACGAATTACAAAATTTCCTTGTGTAAACAAAACACCCACTGTTTGTGTAGTTTTTCTCTATATGTATAAAAAAGAGTTTGACCACAGGAGATAAGATGATGACTAATAAGTAAATTACATGCATACATTATTTATAACGTTTATCTAGTCTTATTAATTAAGTAATAATGCGTTTTTGACTTCATAATGTCTTCTTATCGACGATTATAATTAACTAGCGGCTAAACCTGCCTTTGCCAGGCGTATTATCGAAGTCCTAGATTTGAAAATGTATTTTTAATCTTCCAAGCAGAGAACCTTGTCAAATTTGATTGAATTTCGGTTTGCACTCTTGAGTGTCATTTTGAAGTTAAAATTAACTCTGTTTAAGTTTCATTGCCTATTAATATTATTTGAACCTGTCTTCGCCAGGTAGCCCTAAACTATGCGCAAAGTTCAGCTACATAAGTTAACAAAGATCTTCATATAGAAGTTAACATGTTTTTTCGACCCCCTCCCCTGGTTCTGTCGAAAAAAAATTGAAAATCGTAAATTAATAATAATAATAATAATAATAATTTCTTTATTAGGGTTCGGACAAGCCAATGTGGCTATCTAGTCCGCCCTCTACTAAAAACGATACATATATAGTACATTAATATAAAATATTTAAAACACTTTAAAAATCAGTATACTAGACATATTAAAATTAACATTTTAAACATCAACATTAATAACGACAAAGAAAAATGTAATCAACATAATAAGTTCAGTGGTTTGTAATGTATGTACATAGTCGGCAAGGTATATCAAGTTAAGCTGAAATAGATAAAATATGTTTCTTGCATTCTCGTTTAAATCCACTGTCGCTATACACCAAACGTATATGTAGAGGTAGTTCATTCCACAAACGTGGCCCGGTAACATAGAATGAGGTGGCTCCTATCGTAGTCTTACTTAAAGGTATCTCTAACTCATAGTTGTTTCTAGTGTGGTAGTCATGATACTGCTGAGTGTATTTGATGTTATCATACAAATAAGAGGGTTCTGAAGATAACACTATGTTATGTACAAGAGTTAACAAATGCACTATCCTCATTTGCTCCATGTTAAGGATACCGAAGCTTTTTAAATAGGGTTGTATACTTTAATTAAGTGTGCCAAATTTCAACTTCCTAGGTCAGCGGGGGTCTTCTGGACGACCTGGAAAGATAGACAGATATTCGGGTATACATTAGGAAACTTCACGGATTCGAATAGTCTTTGTACTTCAAAAAAGAGTCATTAAGGCTAGAGTTTCGCCTAAAGAACATTGCAAACCAATGTTTGTTAATTACAAAATACTGACTGCCGTCACTATTCATTCTTCATGCGTTATTGTATGTCAAACAAAATATGGTGAACTTGAGATGTAGTTCTGATTGCCATTCTTATAATATAAGGTACAAGCATAATCTTAGATAGCCACCCCAGCGACTACAAAAAACGCATAGCAGTTTCATCTGTATGTCAATTAGATATTTTAATAAACTGCCTCTCGATGTTCAAAACCTTCCTTTAAAACAGTTCAGGCATTTCTGTGGATCTTGACTGGCCTGTATACTATAGAAGATTTCTTTAATTTAGTGTTTTAAGCTTGTTTTTTAATTGTATTAGACGATGTTATGCCATGTAATGACGGTATTTGAACAAATACATTCTATCTATCTATCTATTTATTTATATGTAGATAAGTGGGTCCCAAACTCTATACAAAATTGGAGATGAAAATCAAGAATTAAGTGTTTTCCGATTTTTCTTTATCGCAGTTCTTTTCCTTTTCGTATCGCTGCCATTTGAAAAAAAATACAAAACATTTTCATAGAAAATGCAGGGTACAA
Source organism: Venustoraphidia nigricollis (assembly GCA_034508555.1). Taxonomy (NCBI): domain Eukaryota; kingdom Metazoa; phylum Arthropoda; class Insecta; order Raphidioptera; family Raphidiidae; genus Venustoraphidia; species Venustoraphidia nigricollis. The sequence continues at coordinate 12,951,367 of JAVRKA010000004.1, forward strand.
CAATCATATATTTTAACACGTTGACTGCCAACTACGAGATATCTCGTAGGTTGTTTACTTGCCCAGGACGCCTACTACGAGCTATCTCGTCCCTTCATTACTTGCCATATTTGTACAGCTACGAGAAAACTCGTACCATAACACTGTAATTACGAATAGATGACCTCAGGAAAGAGAATAAAAAATCAGGTTTGGCTTAAATGAACAGAAAAAATACTTAAACATTAAAAAAAACATTTCTTAAGCCTTTTGATTAATTATTAAAGTTTTTAATAATTCATCTTTAAAGTTCAATTCCAGATATATGTTATAATTGAAAACAGTATCACGGGTAATTGGAATAATAAAAATAAATCAATTTAAACACTCAATGATTGCAACGTTTCGTGTTTTTTTTAATAAGACTTTTTCAAGCTCTAAAAATTTTTTACAAAAATTAACATTCATATAATAAAAATATTAAACATTATGGATTAAATAATTTACTAAAAAGAAACAATGGTGTGACTAATCTCAATATGCTTAATATTATGTTTTCAATAATATAACATGATTAAATCAAATTGGCTCTTTAGAACGGAATCGTGAAAAATTCCGTGGCAGTCAACGTGTTAATAAATTGTCATACTAATGGCAACCATAAAATTTCAGAAAAAATTAAGTATCAGTTGTTGATACATCGAAGTTAAAAGCTTGATACTATTTATTTTCTGTAAAATTTAACACTTTGCACAAATGAAGTTTTTTCCGAGCAACAAAGAAACGATAAGATACAGATTTTGTAAGGAAAACAATTTACAGTCGGACAATACAAACAACGATGATTCAACGCCATCGGCACCTCCCCAAGAAGAAATCGCTTCCGCGAGTTCATCTGCAGATCAGTGCGTCACGGAAATATCGACGGTTCAGCCGAATCAAGCTAGCAATCAGGTCGCCGATCCGTCCAATTTTGTCACTGTCATAGAAGTGAACGGACTAAAAGGCCAAGAAACTGAGTCGCATAAGAAAGTGCCTCCCAAGTGAGTTTTTTATTCAGTCATTTAAAAGAAACATAATTTTTCTCGACATCTGTTACAACGTTTGACCATACATTGACCGCTCAAACTCATTCCTGTCTAACCTAGTTCAATCTTGAACTGTGCGCAGGCGCGCACGCAGCGCTAAATTTACACTAGGGGCCCAGAAGCGGCAAAATTTGGAACATGAGAGAAAAAAATTTTCGTGTTATAGAACATTTTTCGAAAAGTGTGATTGTGTTGAAAACATTCATAAATAAAATATTTTATTTATTAAGGTAGTTGTCGTGGTTAAGGCACACCGTCAGAAAATTCTTAATTTTTGTATACTTATTAAGGACATGATAATACAATTACCCTGAAAATTTGAAGTTGATCGACCGTATATAATCCGAGATAAATTCAATTAAAAATTGGATAATTAACATTGATTGTATACGATCTCTGTAGTTCTGAACCAGTTTCTTATTTATAAAAAAAGAACTAACTGTCAGAAACTTTCCAAAAACTGACAGTCTTTCAATACATTTGTTATGAGTTTAAAAAAAATAAAAAAAATTTTTTTGACCGTCTATTTATAAATAACGGTTTAAAGTTCAACAATTTATAGAAAAGTATACATGCATATGAATACTGTATGGGTTACGTTTCCACGGGTACAGTCTTGCGTACAAATTATGGATCACTTAGCTACAAGCTAGTATACTTTTGTGGCGCGTATAATCTATAACTTTTTTTTTATAAATAAGAAACTGGTTCAGAACTACAGAGATCATATACAATCAATGTTAATTATCCAATTTTTAATTGAATTTATCTCGGATTATATACGATCGATCGACTTCAAATTTTTAGGGTAATTGTATTATCATGTCCTTAATAAGTATACAAAAACTAAGAATTTTCTGACGGTGTGCCTTAACCACGACAATTACCTTAAAATGTGTAATAAACTCGCCGTAATTATAATATTAAAAAATGAGCTTATGACGGTGAGGCTCATTGTAATTTTTTTTTTGTTAACAGACCTCCACCCAAAACGTACACAGAATCGAAACCCACAACGAAACTGACCGACACCGTCGCCGAACCGAGCGTGGGTTCCAAGGAATCGCTAATCTTGGACACAGACGATCATTACTATGACAGTGTGCCTCCTGACGACGAACTAGAAGATGCCGGAGAGTACGTGTACATCGCGGCAGGTTCTGCTGGAGGCGCAGGCTCCAGTACGGACGATGTATCGAGCAGTGCTTGCAGCACCTTGCCAATGCCGGCCGCCAGGCGCAGCCACACCAGCAGCGTTGCCAGCGGGATCGCGGAACCAGAATCACCGGGCAAGACAAGCAACTATGTCAACATCGATTTCTTTATGCAGTAAGTATACAGGATACCCCGTTATATGCGGTGTCTGTATTGAAATTTAGTTATTCCTGGGTTCATTAATAACCTAAATGTCTTAGTAAATATTAGGAAAAATCAGGTCTTGAAATAAATTAAATAAAATAATCCTTCATAATATAGCTATATTATGAAGGATTAAAATGTTGAATTGTGTGCACCGTAGAGTAACTGATAACTCATTCCGCCGCGAAAGTGGAAAGATTCGGGTTTAAGTCCCGACGGTGTTGGTGGATAAAAAATACATTTTTCTAATATAGTGCTAGTAATGAATGTTTCTTAACAATAGGGATGTTGACTATTTTTAGGAAAGTGTTTTAAATCGGGCATAAGTACCTAATATAGCCACAAATATTTATTATTTTTAATAATATTAACTCTACCAACAGTAATAGAATATTAAATAAAACGAAACCACTTGCGATTACTGTTCAAATTTATTTTATATTTTAATAAATTGAAAAGGCCCAAAGTTTGATCGAAACGTTTTGTAAATAAAGAAATGTTTTGAACAGTAATCGCAAGTGGTTTCGTTTTATTTAATTTGTTATTTTTATTTAAATACAACTCAAGCCTTAAAAATAATGTATTTTAAATCCCGTTTCAAATTTCGGTTCAAAACGCCAATACTAGTCGCTTGTCACCTGCTGGTACCAAAGGAGGTTCAAAAGTTTGCACAGGAGCTACCATTTTATAGATGCGGTCACAAAGTGGGAGGCTGTGCTCATATAATGAGGTTATGAAAAATGTTTTTGTAATTCTTGTTATTAAAGATGAATTCTAAGTTTTCGAACTATTAGCCTTAATAAATACACTTTCCATGACGTTAAAACTCCTTGTGGTCTTTTTTTAAAGAAATTTTCGAATAAATTACACACTAAATATTAACCAAACAATGAAGTTTTTTGACAGCGGCTGACTCTATGACGTCATGCGCCCTGATTGTTGTCTGTTGTCACGTGACTTGAGAGTGGTTTTATTAGGTTTTATTTATTAAATATTTATTAAATTCCTTAAAAATAAGGAAAAATATAGTGTTTTTTAGTATTTCTATCATAGAAACTACCACTTTTCGTTAAAATTATGTTTTTATTTGAACACAGTCAACATCCCTATTATAGCAGACAATGGCTATTATACTAAATTATTATTATTATTATTTAGACAACGAAGTGGAACAAACGAGACCCGAAGTAGTTCGTTGGATAGTGACGGCGAAGACGAAGCTGGTATGGACGTGCCTCCATTACTGCGCACTATTTCCATGGACACCGAAGCTACCGGCGCGAACGAAGACCCTCCGTACGCGAGTTGTAGTTCGCTCGAATCTGCGACCCCGGCATCTCAACGTAAATTTTCAACTCCGTCGACCAATTCACAGCAGGCCTGCGAAGACAGTAAAGCCGAGGCGGAAAGGATGACCATGTACAGGTATTGCTGCCGCAATTTTCACGTATTTTCAGTTTGCGGGTAGAAAAAGCCACAGTGAAATTCGTAGAGCATTAGGGAGTGTCTATAAATCACGTGGCTCTCTGAAATCACTCCCTCCCTTCATGTAGCCTTCCCCCCCAATGGAACGTAGTGTTTTATCATCAAGTCCAGAAAACATTTGTGTCTATATTAATAACGAACTATTAAACAAATTTGGTCTAAAATGAACAAGACTGATCTTTGTTATATGTAGGTATTAAAATATAAAAGTACTAGCGGTACCTGTGCGAATAATTCGCACTAAAATTCGTTTCTAATTTCTCACACTCTTCATAACTTTCTTCTTTTTGTTGTATTACATTACGAAGCTCAGTGACGGTTCAAGAAAATATTTTTCTAAAACTGCCATATAGAGGTGCAAGTATCGAAAACGTTGAGCTGAAGCGCCGCCATACGAAAAGTATTTATACGTGAATTTTGATTAAAAATTAAACAAAAGAAATTTACCAACCGTCAATCATGTTGACGTTGTTTCGAAGTTAGAACCGTCAGATGGCAGCATATACTGAATAAATATATAATTGTTATAATTAATTATTTTGCAAAAACAGAAGCAATAATAGATTTTTCAATTGTTGATACACATAGAGCAAGTAATTATCTATAAAATGATACAAAATTTATGTGGAGTAATTGTGACGTGTTTTCGAAAAAGGGAGGCAAACATCTTAACCTTAGCATATTATTATATATGATAATACTCGCCACGATTCTAAAAGGCTCTGAAGTTAGTCACAAACAGCGTCGCAAATGCATATTTTAGAGCCATCCTGGTTGTTTTGTGGGAAAGAAAGACTCCCACCACCTCCCAGCTACCAGCACAGAACGTGCGCTCGTTGGTGATTGGTTATCGCTGGTTGTCGTGTCACTTGTCGCTTTCCTGTTATAAAGTACAGTCCAGTACGCTATTGTTAAGTTGTTCCTTTGATTGTTAATTGATCAAGATGCCTAATACAGTTTTGCATAGACAAGCACGAAAAATAATTTTTTGGATGACTTTATGCAAGGAATTAGACCTTTAGATTAAATAAAAATTAAAACTAATAATATAGCGCGAGTTTGTAGTTTTTCAACCGACTGTACCTGCGCAAGCCTCCATTTGCATCTAACTTCAGAACCTTTTAGAACCGTGGCGTGTATTATAACCAATGTTTGAAAATAAATATTCAACTTATTCTGCAAATTATTTTCATTGTGCCAAATAAAATACATGAAAAAAATTACGTAGCTTGACTCCAACTCCCCCGTCCCCTCACATACCACAGTGTAGCTTTCGAACTAATCCCCCCCCCCCTTTTGATTGAGCTACGTGTTTTATGAACGCTCCCTAATGAGTTTGACTCTTAACAGAAACATGGGACTGTTTTCAAATCTCGAAAAGGGTTAAATGAAATTGTGAATCGAAATCTCACAATTGTGACTAGCAGTACATTGTTTTCAGATGCATAATATCGAGTATAGTAGACAGCGAGACGATCTACGTGGAGTGCCTTAACGTGATGTTGCAGTACATGAAAGCGATCAAGGCGACGTTGAACACCTCGCAGCCGGTCATCACGGAGTCCGAGTTCAACACGGTGTTCTACAAGATACCGGAACTTCACAAATTGCATCAGGGCTTCTTAGAGGGGCTCAAGAAAGCCACGACGGCACACGGCTGGGACGGCAGACGCTCCATCGGCAAACAGTTTCATATGATGGTTCGCGAAATTTATATTTTGTTTGAATTTATATTTTAACACGTTCACTGCGTTACCAGTTACATGTGACTGATAGGTGACTTTCCGTTCTAGTGAAACAGAAAACTAAGTTTTTGTCATTCTTACGAGGACGATGAACGTGTTATTTGTTAAGATAGATCGGTATTATAGATACCAATGTGATTGTTGCGATCTATACTACGTCTTAGTTCGATTTCCGAATACCAGATGTCAGTATCTGGTAACGAACTGTAAAGAAAATTATACTGTTTGAGGATTTACCGGATACCGGAATCTGGTAAAGTGAGAATCGACATAGTAATTGCTGTCGCAATGAACGTGTTAAACTGTGAAACACTGAACAATTTCCACTGAAAGAACGACAAAAAAATTGGTGTATTTTTTACTCGCTTTAAAACCTTTGGATTTAGAATCGAATTATTTTTTATTCGATCTGTGAACATGTAACCCTCCCTCTAAAATGTTTTTAAATGAGAGTAATTCGTTCACCAAGCTGTTGTCGATAGCAAGATATTGCATCAATGACACTTCGTTTTGCCTTAGAACTTCTATCAACATTTGAAACAATTTGTATAAACTGATCCATAATTTACTTTATAGTGGCTAAACTTTTTTTATTAGAAACCGCGCAATACTGAAACAGCGTTAAGCGAAGCAGCATTAAGTGAGATCTTACTGTAGTATGATGAGGGTACTAACTGAACTCACACGTTTTGTTTTTGTTTCTAGGCAACTAATTTACTGTTGTACGGAGCATTTTTACACAATTATGCGAACGCAACAGACACGGTTCGTAAATGCAGTGCTAGCAACCCGCAGTTTAAGAACATAACGAGCGACATTCGATGCAAAATGCCTGGAGGCGGAGGGCAGAGCATTTCCTTAGAAGATCTGCTGCATAAACCGGTCGCCAGAGTGCAGAAGAACGCGTTGGTTTTGCATGTGAGTCTTAGCCGAAGACGATTTTTTAAATTTTATTTCGCATTTTATCAAGGAAAAATTATCTCTGGAACTATAAACAGTCGACTCTCAATAATTTGACACTCTCGATAATTTGATACTCAAGGAACCAGAGAAAAATTTCAAATTACCAAGAGTTCAAAATAACAGGAGTTTAAATAACCAAGGAGGGGAAAGATCAAGTAAACAAGAGATTTATCAAAATTCGTGATATATTATTTTAAACATTTGTAGTTTGTACAATTATTCATGTATTCATTTTGAAAAGAAGTCTGTAATTTTCTGTTGAGTGAGCGACATATCTCATTTACGTAAACAATCAACAGGTCTGTGCATGATAAACGCTTCAAATTATAGAGATTAGGGAAGTCCAGACTTCAAAGTATTGAATATTGGGAGGCAAGATATTATTCCTTCAACTTCAAATTACCGAGGGGACCAATTAATATGGATTTTATTCAATTTATCGAGTATTTTTCAAGGAACTGGGAAAATATTTCATATTATCGAGAGATTCAAATTGACGAGTGTCAAATTATCGAGAGTTGACTATTATTATAGCTATAAAATTTGTATATCCACACCTAGCTCAAGAGTCAGAGTCACAATTTTTTTTTCAGTTTTTCGAAGACTAAAAGTTGATAATAAAAAAATGTTTTTTCACCTGGTCAAGTGGTCATCGTGCTATAAATTCCATTAGAGTTCTTTTTATTTTTGGTCGCGTAATTTTTTACATAACGAAAATGTTCAAACTAAAATCCCATATCTGAACTTTGTATTATTTGCTCTAATATTATGAACAAAATTGCATCACAGTAACCAAACTGATTTCTTTTGTTTTACCATTTTTCGACAGGACTTGCTGAAATACACACCAGCGTCTCATCCGGACCATACAATTTTAACTGAGGCATTGGCGATGACCCAGACGTTCCTCGACGAGTTCAACATAATACAGACCAAGTCAATGTTCCCTGTAAGTATTTTGACTGTTTTGTTTTAATTTATACTTATTATGTAGACGCTGATGACCTCAGATGTTGAGCGTCTATAATATACAGTCTCTCTTACTCTCCGTATGTTGCGAGAGATTTAATCTTTTTCAAGGTGACAAAAACATCGATGGAAAATTCATCGACATCGAAAGTAAAACACCGATGATTTCTATTGATGTGACGAAAATTTCGATGATTTTTATCGATGTGACCAAAATGTCAATGGAAAATTAATCGGCATCGAAAGTACAACATTGATGATTTTTATCAATGTGACAAAAACATCAACTGAAAATTCAACGATATCGAAAGTAAAACACTGATGATTTCTATTGATGTGACGGAAATATCAATGATTTTTATCGATGTGACGAAAATGTCAATGGAAAGTTAATCGGCATCGAAAGTACAACATCGATGATTTTTATCAATGTGACAAAAACATCGATTGAAAATTCATCGATAACGAAAGTAAACACCGATGATTTCTATTGATATGACGAAAATATCGTTGATTTTTATTGATGTGACAAAAAAGTCGATGCAGAGCTAATCGGTATTGAAAGTACAACATCGATGATTTTTAACAATGCGACAAAAACATCGATTGATTCATTGACATCGAAAGTAAGACATCGATGATTTCAAAACATCGAATTCCGATGCTCATAAGTACTTATGAGCGCCGGCCCTAGCCCTTGATCAGGGTAGAGCGAGATTGTCTTTCAGCGCCCTTTGGTTGACGCTTTCACTTCACGTAAATTGTATTTCAGTTTTATGGTAAATAAATAATAAGTCCCAAATTTTCAAAAGTCAACTTTTATTGCAAACATCAACACTTGTTGAACTTAAATTAAATTAATAGTTTTAATTATTATACTTCTGCTTCTTTAACATTAAGAAAGTTCTTACCGCTATATAATTAAATTATTATTTGGTTTAATTTCAATCAGTCACTAAATAATAAAATTTTGTTTTTCGCGTTTGGCTTTTTGGCACCTCTTGCCACCTGGCGCCTAGAGCAACCGCTTCACTTGCTCTACCCCAGGGTCGGCGCTGAAAACATCATGTGACGTAACATGAATCATAGACATAAATTACAGAAAAGGTGATAAGACGTTACTTGACGTAAAACGAGAGTTGTCTGTACTTATTTTTTTGTCATCGAACCGACAGTGTAGCTTACCGATTAGTTGATTCTGTTGCAGGCAAACGACCGAGCCCAGCGGAGACTTGTGAAGAACTCTTTCATAGTCGAACTATCCGAGGGGCATAGGAAACTGAGACATTTGTTTTTATTTAATGACGTCATAGCGTGCGCTAAGTACAAAGTGAGTAGTTTATTAATCTGTCTAAATAAAATAGTTATTTTTGTTTAATTTGCACTGATTTTTCACTTGGCTCTTGGTAGGACTTGATTAATAATAACAAATAAATAAAAACAATTGAAAATTCTACAAAAAATATTTCTCAACCATCGTTTTGGACAGTAAGTCCATCCTCAGGAATATAAAACATATACATATAATATGTTTTATATTCCTGAGGATGGACTTATTGTATGAAAAATTGTCGAGAAATAATTTAAAAATGATTTTTGTAGAATTTTCTAGTGTTTTTATTTATTTGTTACTATTTTTGTTTGATCATGTTCAAACCCGAATCTTCTACTACCATGGTAATTTAACCTCCGCGATAGTGGAAAAATTGGACTTAAGTTCGAACGATGACATTGTTTGAATAATAAAGTTTTCTAATATTGCATTGTAACTTCAACAATGGTCAATGGATGTTTCATTGTATGATAGCAGACTATAGCTATATATTTGTTTGCTATTATTGTTAAGAAACACTCTTTGTTACAATCCTAAATTAGAATGTTCCATTGTTGCGCGGCTGAGTTATTCCGGTTTAGGTCCAGACAACAACATTGTTAAAAAATTAATATTTCTAATATAGCATTGTAATAATGGGTGTCCTAACAACAATAGCAAACTAGCTAAAGCGAACTGTTCAATTAAATTTACGTGGAAACTAATTACTGCTGATGAAAATGCATTTTAAAATTTCCAAATCGTTGTTTGCAGCCTTCTGGTCGAGAAAAATTCACGTTTGAATTGAAATGGTTCATTCCATTGGGCGATATTGTCGTTTTGGAGGAGAATTGCGGTGCTGGCGGTGAGCCAAGAGAGTCAGCCCCACCGAATATCGTTGCACTTAAGTCTCAAGCGTGCACTGTCAGAGATCAGATACTCGCCGAAGAAAGGGCCGCGGCTGCCGATGACAAGGTAACACAAGCAAAGCAAAGTAAAAATCAGAGTGAGAATAGCCGCAATAACAGTTTGTTTATAAGGCGTTTTTATCTCTCCTTGTCTCTCTCATTGTCTAATCCTAGAGTTGTATAACACTTGCCACGGTTCTAAAAGGTTCTGAAGTTAGTCACAAACAGCGTCGCAAATGCATATTTTGGTTGTTTTGTGGGAAAGGAAGACTCCCACTACCCTCCAGTTACCAACACAGAACGTGCGCTCGTCGGTGATTGGTTATCGCTGGTTGTCGTGTCACTTGTCGCTTTCCTGCGATAAAGAACAGTCCTGTACGCTATTGTTAAGTTGTTTCTTTGATTGTTAATTGATCAAGATGCCTAATACAGTTTTGCATAGACAAGCACGAAAAATAATTTTTTGGATCACTTCATGCAAGGAATTAGACCTTTAGATTAAAGAAAAATCTACACTAATATTATAAAGAGGAAAGATTTGTATTTTTGTGTGTATGTAATGAATAAACTCAAAAACTACTGTGCCGATTTAAAAAATTCTTTCACCATTAGAAAGCTACATTCACCCTGAGTAACATAGGCTACTCAAAAACTACTGTGCCGATTTAAAAAATTCAATTCGCGCAAATTCAATACACGTTGAGAATTTAATGATAATGATTCTCATCTTTTATATTCTATATATTACATTACACCCGGGCGAAGCCGGACTGGGCCGCTAGTTAAAAATAATAATTTAGCGCGAGTTTGTAATTTTTCAACCGACTACCTGCGCAAGCCTCCACTTGCATCTAACTTCAGGACCTTTTAGAACCGTGGCGCGTATTATAACTCGAGTTTGTTTCACAGCGATTGCGACTTGGCGGCCGGGGCGGAGGCGGAGAGAAACATCGGAAGAAGCTGGCCGAACTTGAAGCCCAACTCGTACTTGCTTCGCCCAATTTGCTCTTCAGGCTCAGCAATAAAGCGAATCAGAGAACAATGACTTTCTTCCTCTCCTCGGAATACGAGCGAACCCAGTGGATTGAAACGATACACGCCCTGCAGGTTGGAACTCGAAATTTGTTTAAACGTGACTCCAAATGTCTTCTGTAACATTTTTATGTTGGGTTTCTGATATGACTTTCAACTATCTAGATTTACAAATGTCAGTTGAAAATAATAGTATATTGCTCTACAACTTATCAATTATTGATTATTGGACGTGAACAACATGGAGAATATATGGATTGTTTTCATGTTTTACTTCAGCTGCGGATAAAGATTATACACAAATTTTTTTGCCGGGAGCACTGCAGCCTCTAGGACTTACTGTGTTAACCCCTAATATCTTGTCAATCTTTCCTTGTACAAACCGTCGATTGGGTCGTGGATATAGTCTTCTGGACGTCTTAAATCCAAGGCTGAAACTGAAAGTCATATCAAAATCAAACATTATTTAAGGTGGTTCGGACATTAAAGCACTTTTAAAGATTAAAAGCTAATTTTTTAATATGTTATTAATCGCTATCGCATACGTCTAAAATAATTTTTTGAAGCAGATCTGACGAAGGGTTTTCATGTAATTAATTATTAAATAATTGAAACTTAACAATTAGCCTATAGGGCATGTAAGCAAAACGCACACATATCGAGTTATGTAGCCACTCCTGGAAAAGACAAAAAAACAAAAGACTACTATAATTATCAATTAACTTTCGTAGAATACGTTAAAAATAAAATTGAAAATTTCTGATGAAGGTTTTTAAAAAATATTTTAACAACTAAAACCGAAAATTCACGAAAATGTCAGTCCGCCATCAGTCCAATACAGAATCACCAATTAACAGAAGACTACTTTAGTCAAAAGTCATTTATTTATTATTTTTGGTAGTTAAATTATCAACTCAATTTAATTATAAATTATCATAGATCACCTCTAAATTATAATAATGAATTTATGCATTCAAGTTTTTAATTTTATTAAAAAAAAATTTTAGATTCTATTATGATCACGAGGTAATGTCCGAACCACCTTAATTAAATGTATGCATATAATAAAATGTATGTTTTTGTTAGTCGACGTGTCAGCCGCCGGCTCCTACGGTAACCGTAAGCATGTTAGAACTTCAGACATGGATCACCGCGTGTCGAATGTATCTCAAAACGAACATGGGCTCCTATTTGCTGCGCTCAGGCCGAGACGAAAGTCTGCTCGTCGGTGACTTGCATCTTACGATCAAAGATCTGACAGGTCTTGATAGACCGACAGGTAAGTGATCAATTAAATTTAACATTGAGCCTCACCCTCATAAGCTTACATAAGAAGTTTAACTTCTTTAGTTTTAATATTGTAATTACGGCGAAATCATTACACATTTTAAGAGGGCACTTTGATGTTTATGTCGTGAAAATTCTCACATGGACAGATCGTCACATTCATACCATAGTTTTATTTACATACTATAATCTGCAGAAAAACATTTTTTATATGAATTGTCTGTAGTATATCAACAACATTACCTCACATTAATGGACGCTTCAGCATATAGAGTAGAATCTCGATAAGTTAAACCTCGATAAGTTAAAAAATTTTTGAATTCCCTTCCTCTGAAAGCATAAAACCTCCATTACTTAAATCAAAAAACCTCGGTAACTCAAACAAATATTCTGAACATCACCCTTGATAACTTAAAATAATATTTTGGTAACCTCCAAAAGTATTATCAGTGAGTCATCATGAATAAGTATCCAAACAAAAGGTTTTGCCAAGAACTTAATTGATTTTCACTTTAGTCTTCCACTAAATCGCTTTACTGATTTGTTTGTTTAAATAATTGATTGTTTAAATAAATAAATACCTAATTGACTCTAAATGAATAAATTAAAAATGTATGTAACCTCTATTGAACTAAATACATCCTTGATAAAACTCACAAATTTCAGTAAGTTAAAAATTTTACTCTGACAACCTCTCTAACTTCAACTCTCGATAAGTAAAAAACTCTATAACTAAAATTTTTAACGTTTCTCTTGGATTTTAACTTATTGAGGTTCTACTGTACTTGTATTTAAAAAATGTTTAATCCGAAAATTGTTCTGATATCTGAAAATAGAGAATATAATATTTAATATTTTCCTTTCTGAATTTATATGAAATATATATTATGAGTTCCTACCGTATATATACAAACCCATGATCTGTGTCAAATGTCAATGGATGATCAGCTGTCTGAGTATTTTTTTTATCAAATCCGGTTCTGACCTTAGTTGGATGTATAAAAGTTAATCTGCTAGGTTACCGTTGTAAGACAATTTAAAATTGTCATTTTAATCATACTTGCCAAAAATATACGCTCAACATTCATATTGCAGATTATTACTAATGTGTGTACGTCAAATTACAGAAATTATTTTGTACTTTAAGTGATCGTAATTTTAAACGTCAGATTCAAGTCGTGCACTGACTATATGTCCATCCTTGTCGTACTATTTTGCGAATCAAAATGCAACGCACTCTATACTTCTGTCCTTGTCAGTTTCATGTAATTTAGGGGACAAACTAACTTCCCCTTAATTCTACTTCTCGATTTCTTTCATTTTTCAAACAGATACGTCGCTACTGAAGTTAAACTTCAATAATTTGTTGACAAATAATTTACATCTACTCTTGACAATATTAAGCACAGTTTGTACGAAGCAAATAGTAGAGCTTAAATTTCATTCGTCGTTTAAATTTATTTTTCAGACCTCTATGTATGCGTAGAAGTAGATTCGTACGGCCACTACTTCCGCAAGGCCCGCAGTCGTTTGGTGTGCCACAGCGCGTGTCCGCGTTGGAACGAGAGCTACGTAATCGACCTTGAAGGCTCGCAGAACCTGCGGATACTCGTTTACGAAGACAGTGGTGGCGGTCCGCGACCCACCGTTTTCGCCAAACATACCCAAAAACTGAGCCGCTCGTGGCTAAGTCCCGAACAGAACATCGAAAGGAGGATAAAATTGCACGGGGACTCGGTGTTGACGATTGCGCTCAAGTTTGTGCCGTGCGAAGTGACTCTTCGACGCGTTTCGAGCGCTAAACCCGGGGCGCTGTTTGGTGCCAAAATACAGCAAGTCTGCAAGTATGTAGACATTCGGAGTGATTTTCTTTCGTTATCTTCTTCAAAGGCAGCGATATTATCGACGTTAATGCTTTATTAATCGTGATTCTTCATTTGTTTACAGAAGACAAAAGCGAGACGTGCCGTTCATCGTGACGGCTTGTATTCGTGAAGTCGAAAGGAGAGGCATGTCTGAGGTTGGCATTTATAGGGTTTCAGGTTCAGCGTCCGATCTAACCCGACTCAAAAAATCGTTTGAAAAAGGTGAGACAGTCATTTCAAAACATTGTGTTTGTCGGATGTGTAAAATGTTATATTAATTTACTCTTCAAGATTCGTACGAGGCCGAGCAGCTGCTGAAAGAGGTGGACATCCATTCGGTGACAGGTATTTTGAAACTGTATCTGCGTGAGTTGCCCGAGGCGCTGTTCACCGACGCGCTATATCCGCAGCTAGCCGAGGCATATAATAACGCCACCGGCAATGACAAGAGGCGCTATCATGCGCTGATGGAGTGCTTCAACAGATTGCCGCAGCAGAACCAACACTGCATTCATTTCATCCTCTCACATCTTATCAGGTTCGAATTATTGGCTCTTAAAATAATCATGAAATTATTACACATTTTAAGAGGACACTTTGATGTTTATGTCGTGAAAATTCTCACATGGACAGATCATCACATTCATACTATAGTTTTATTTACATACTATAATCTACAGAAAAACATTTTATTTGTAGTATATCAACATCATAACCTCACATTATGTGACGTTTAGCATATACTTTGTGTTTAAAAAATGTTTTATCCGAAAATTGTTTTGATATCTGAAAATAGAAAATATATTTAATATTTTCCGTTCTAAATTTACATGAATATATATTATGAGTTCCTACCGTTTGTACGTCAAATAACAGAAATTATTTTGTACTTCAATTTTAAACGTCAGATTCAAGCCGTTCATCCTTGTTTTATTATTTTGCGAATCAAAATGCAACACACTATAAACTACTGTCCTTGTCAGTTTCATGTAATTTAGGGGACGAACCAACTTCCCCAGGATTTCTTACATTTTTTAAACAGATATGTCGCTAAAGAAGTTAAAATTGAAAAATTATTGATTATGCTGTATTTTGTGAGCAGAATTAACGAGCACGAAGCAGAGAACAAGATGTCGCTGCACAATCTGGCAACCGTGTTCGGTCCGACGCTTCTAAGACCGGGCGGCGCCAAGGAGGGCAGCGGCGGCAAGCAGCGCGATCCGTTGGCCGCCGGAACGGTTGACGTAATGGCGCAAGCTGGTATATTGTACGCCTTTCTGCAGGCTCACAAGTCGAGTCCACCTCCAAGCGCAAACACGAGCCTTTGACGCCACGTGGGCAAGTGTTGACGACGGTGTGTTGTTTCGGAACTAAGCGACGTTAGACTGAAGAAATTTAAATGGCAGACTGTGATTTACAAGAGTTATATTAAATTACCAAATAAACGACACGCTCGATGCCTAAATCAATTCTTAAAGCAGCTGTCAATCTTTTTGTCGATTGTGAAATGAAACGAATTTTTTCATAAATGTGAACTTTTTCATGGTCCACAGTCATTGGATTTTTTCAATGAAACCCTCCAAATTGTAGCCTTCAAAGAGTTGGGAAATATCTCGTATCTTAAGGCTCATTTACACCAAGCCAGTTGACAAAGCCAAGATTAAAATAGAATGGCACAAATGCAGTACATCCTGAAAGGATTTTTGTGTTTCCCCTTTCTTACTGGATCTAGTGAGCAAATAATCTGGATTTTCTTATGAGCTCCAGAAGATTGGCGACTAGATTGTCCTGTGGAACTATTCCATTCTCATCAATGTAGCCAAAGATGGTTGTACTCCTGTAAGTTAAAGCCTCACATTCGAACACGATATGGGTGGCTGTTCTATCCTCCATTTTGCAAAATCTACATAGTGTTGATTCCTGCTGTATCCCCATCACATGTAGGTGTGACAAAGCCAAGTGGTAATAAAATACTATGTAATTTAATAACAGGAAATAAGGACTATTATTGTGTAATAATTTTATTAATGCCAACGTTTCATCAAACCTTGTTGATTTCTTCAGGGCTCCAATATGTCTGTATCACACAAGTCAAGATTGTTTTTACTTATTACTAATAGTGACATTTATATGTATATTCTTTTGTTTCTTTATTAAAAAACTGCATTTATTAATCATCAAATTCATTTCACAGTGAAAGCATTCATTTCCAACTGAAGAAATCAACAAGGTTTGATGAAACGTCGGCAATAATAAAATTATTACACAATAATAGTCCTTATTTCCTGTTATTAAATTAGGTACATAATTCAATAGTGATGGACGTAAATTAGATTGAGAGTAATAAAGAACGCTCACATCTGTGTTAGCATTAATTAGTTCACCGAAGATGGTTTACTAATCACAACTGAAGCCGCGTGAGGTCAGTTGGAACGTATCCACCTTTTGTTCTGATCGACTTTTTTTGGAATCAACCGACACTCTAGTGATTTGGGTTGACAATTGGCAATGGCTACTTCTACAATATTGTATTTGACTTTGCCAAAAGGCCTTGTTAATTGACATACTATGGCATAGTATGGCCGCGTCTTTAGATACTTTTTATAATGAGCATCAATCTAAAAATGAAGATTATCATCTGGTATTTAAGATACTTTAAATGTGTCTATGATACATTTAACAGACGTATCTATTATTACGAAAAATTCAGCTCCTTGTTCTTAATATAACAAATAATCCAGAGGATTAATTTTTGGAGCGCGTAAATTAGTTCAATATTTTTTATTTAACGGACGTTTCGCAATGATTTATTGCTTCTTCATGCGTTATATACAATATTAACACTATTAAAATTCTTCTTGCCTTGCCATATATTATTTTAAATGACAGGCATTAAAATTTACACATATAGACCTGATAAACAATAATATATGGCAAGACAAGAAGAATTCTATTAATGTTAATATTGTGTATAACACATGAAGAAGCAATAAATTATTGCGAAACGTCCGTTAAATAAAAAATATTGAACTAATTTACCGGCTCCAAAAATTAATCCTCTGAATTATTTGTTATTATAAGAAGTATCTATTAGATACTTATGAATAGACGAACCCATGATCCCAATAAAGGGGCCATTCATTAATTAAATAAGGACGATTTTGACCATTTTTTACTCTCCCTACCCCTATTTAATAGCAGATAATATTTCTTGGACTCCCCCTCCCCCTTATTACGTAAGATAGAAAAGGATCAATTGTACTAAAACTCATAATTTGACGTAAATCAAAGATTTTTATAAATAAAATTGTACATTAAAAAAGAAAAAATAGATCTCAGAGTCGTTACCCCCAACGCTAATAGCTCTCAAATATCCATCACTCTGTTAGAAATTGCACATTTCTTCAACTTATCAAATATTACGTAAGAATGGTTTTTACCCCCCTCCCCCGAGATAAGGACACGTAGCGATTTTGATAACCCCTTCGGGACCCTTGCGTAATTAATGAATGCTTCCTTAAGGATTCCGTTTTTTCCCTTTTGAGGTACGGAACCCTTTTCTCTATATTCATGAAAAATTGAGTTTATGATACTGGATTAGCCTCAGCGTTTTAAAATTCGACGCCAGATTTCGTTTTCTTGAAATTGTTAATATTCCGTGGCATTTTGTATAGCTTAGACAAACGAATTGTTGGAAAAAATGAAGTTTTAAAACAAAAAACCGTTTATCCTTGTTAATATTCAAGCATTTTATTACCTTTTTTTTTGGTTTTAGTTTTCAACCATATACTTCATGAACTGCCCAAGTCCATTCGTGCCAGCACTACCAACATATTACAGGTTCGATTCTAAAGTGCGCAGGCGCGTACGTTGTACATGATTGCCTATTTTGACATTTTGATTTATTCATTAATTTACTATTTCATTTCACTTTTTTTACTTGACAAAAAATAGTGAATAAAAAAAACTCGTCAAAAAAATGATCCTAACTATATGTGGAACTTGACCACTCATCACATCGAAAAGTTTGAGAAACGCTGGATTAGGATGTTTAATTTCTATGCGAGCTACCAGGAACTCGCGTTCGACGATCTGGCGATCCCTGGTCTATCAAACCTGCATGTATTGACATGTTGGTCTGTGTTTTTACGCTTCAAGCTGTCCATGAGGTATATGGTCGAATGTTTAAGTGTATATTTTAATAGTTTTTTTAATCAGTTTATTTTATATTATTATTGTGTAGTTAGTACTTAAGAAGTATGTATTATTGTTGACATAAAAGGATAACGCTGACGAGCAGCCATCGCTGTATGAAATATGGCGACTATCGATATCAGTTCGTTACATTGTTTGTGTGTCGACTAACAACTATATACAACGTACCAAAGTCCCTCCGACAGTAAAATGTCAGTCTGTATCGACCCGCATTTCATTCGGGAAGCTGGGTGCGAAAATATTAATCTTGCTTTTTTCTTGATATTTTCAAATTGCTTTGATAAAACCGTCTAGTTTTGGTTTAAATTGATTGTAGGACAACCTTATTATTTTTTTAAATTACAAAAATTTAACAATAGGGATGTTGACTATTTTTGGTAAAGTGTTTTAAATCATGCATAAGTACCTAATATAACCACAAATATTTATTATAATTTTTTAAAAATCATGTATTTTAAATTCCATTTCAGATTTCGCTCCAAAATGTCAATACTTGTCACGTGACTGCCTTGACGTCGTAGGTTCATTAACGGTGCTAAACTGATGAGATGATAGGTTTTTTCGTAATTGTCATAGAAATTTTCGAATAAATTACACACTAAATATTAACCAAACAATGAAGCCTTTTGGCAGCGTGAACAGCGTCCTTCTCTATGAAAGCGCCTGATGATGTTGATGAGCCAGTGACGTCATGCACTCTGATTGGTGTTCGTTGTCACGTGACTTGAGACGTTTTACTTATTAAAATATTAATTAAATTCCTTAAAAATAAGGAAAACTACAGTGTTTTTTAGTATTTCTATCATAGAAACTACTACTTAACGTTAAAATTATTTTTTTAATTAAATAGAGTCAACATCCCTATTGCAGCATCTTTTATAAATAAGTAGATAAAGATAAAGAATCTTGGATCGTTTCGTCTATGTTTAAAAGTTAAAAAATCTGAAATAGAGCTATGAATAGCTCGTTGTTAGTGCGGATATGTTTTTGCTACCAGCTCCTCATTTGACCAAATGCAGTCGAAACAAACGATTAACCAGACAAATCATTAATGAAAAACATTTCGAACTTACTGAAACGTCATTCGTTTGTTAAATTGTGCATTTTGATTGGTGCAACTTGTAAAAATATTTTAACTTTGTTATACGCAGGGATGGATTTACTGTTTTGGCCGCCCTAAGTTTAATTTACCATTTCACGACCGCTACACAGGCATGAAAAGCAGCTGTTTTATAAGGGGGTGTGCAAAATTGCATTTTTTGAAAAAAAAAAAAACTTGCCGCCTAAGACCTACTGGTAAATCCACTCCTGGTTACCCAGCTTAATTTAGTTTTATATGGTCTATGTTGAGTAGATGAACTTCTTGGTGCAGGATTACGATAAATTTAGTTTGTTGTAAAAAAAAATAAAATGTATAAAAATCTAGTCAAATTAATACGGTAGCTGCAGTGTTCTTCTGCGACAGCCGATGATCTGTTGGAACTCCGGTTACAGTTTCGTAACACATCGACGGAACGGTAAACGGTCTCTGTTTATACAGTAAGATCTCTCTTAACACTGTTTCAGTATTATGCAGTTTCTAAAAAAAAAGTTTAGCCACTATAACGTAAATTATGGATTAGTTTACACAAAATAATTCAAATGTTGATAGAAGTTCAAAGGCAAGACAAAGTGTCATTGATGCAATATCTTGCTATCAACAACAGCTTGTTGAACGAAACAGAAAAAGGCAAATGATATTCTTCACAAAAATCAAAATATGTCAAATGAGGAAACTTCCTCATCACAAACATAACTTCTTACTCGAACTTTTATTTGATTTTCATAAATGTTTGATGAACAAAAATCGATATTAGCAATTAATAAATCTATAATTAATGTGATAAAAACGTATTTAACAATAAATGTTACTAAATTAAACAAAAAAAAACTAACAAATTTTCTTATTGTCGGTTCTGTTTCACTTATGCCTGTTATCTGCGTATTAAGATGACCTTGTTTAGCGCTGTTTCGTATAGCGCAGGAACTTAGGGAACGTATCTCCCGCGTTAAGCGGGGTCTTATTGTAGTTTCGTAATGAATCAACAAAACGGTAATAGGGGTTCTGCTGGGTTTTCATTCGGCTTGTAGTCGATCAGTTCATAATATTGTTTGGTTCTGCGTGTATGCTAAACATTCCAACCTTACTATTTAGACTGATCTTGGTTAATCGTCGCATCTTTAATTATTCTTCCAGTTGAAATTTTTTTCATAACGAAAAATGTTTTGCATTTAATCTAAGACTCATTGTACAGCTATGTTTTGTTTTTTGTTCTTTTGTTTCATTATCTGGACAAACTGCGACCATTATTATCAAGCATTTCATATCTTCAACCAACGTGTTATTAGGCATATGCTTTTATTTTTTACAAGAGTGATGAATAGTACGATCTTATGAAATGGATTTTTATATGGAAAATAGAGAGATTGGAGATTATAGACGCTCGACTAGTAAGAAGATTAACGTTCAGAGCTGTAGAAACTATTTTCAACCAGTTTTTTGTTTTAGTTGTTTCTGAAAGCGCTATAAGAAATTCTTAAGAAACTACACTACTGAGCACTGAGCTATTCGAAGTTAGTGTAATAATTTTACTTGTTGAAACTTATGTTCACATGTAAATTATGAATAAAACAAATAATTCAATATTTGAGGCCTCGAGTTTGTAAATATCGTGTTTCAAAATGACTTTAATAATCATTTAACTTCATATTGGTGTAATCCGAAACACTAATGAAAGTCGCTAATTTCGTGGCAAGGTTATTAGATGCAGAGGTAACCTCGTTACGTTGGATAGTAGTGGGGGAATGATGTCATCAAGTGGTATTGCGTGGTTGTTAAAAATATTGAACGGTTTCCTAGCTGACGTCATGCATTAACGAGGTAACCTGTGTATTTTTAACGACCTTGATGTCCTGGCTGAAAAATGTCGATGTCATAACATTAGTATGTAAAAAATAAGTGTTGCAAAATTTCAGTGTAATCCAACGTTTTGATGTGGATGAATTTCACGTTAAAAGATTCCTTTACAAACAAACAAACATATAGGTGAAGCTAATAAAAGCGTGTTAATTACATAAGATCGACTATTTCCAGCCACTTGTAAGCAAAGAGTATTATAATAACACGGTATTTTTTTTAAGTGTTTTATTCTCTGACACTGCGTGCACTCGGTAATTCTTATTTGACAAAAGAAATGTACACTTGGTGCACGTAGTGCAAGAGAATCGCAGTTAGACTTTTTCATTGTGTAAAAAATAAATTATTTTGTTTTACAAAAATAATTATTAAGTTTGGGGCCAACATTGTAATATGTGCTCAAATTTCCAGAAGTGCTTCTTTGAGAAACAGATATTTCTTGTATATGTATGATATTTATAACGCAGTATATTCGGAGTAATTAGAATTACATTTTATACCTAATGGACAAATCTATAATGTGTGTATTGTTATGTACTGAAATAGTAATAATATAAGTACATTGGCAGTATGATGTGCCGATATTTTGATCCTCAACCTAACCTTACATTACGCATCCCATTTTCGCGTCGCGATTGTTTATGCATAACGCCGTTTGTTAGTTGTTTTATGTGAAGTTCTAAAATTTGTTATGTTTTGATATAGTAGTTCTGCAAGGCTGCTGAAAGCATTGTCAAAAACCTGATTGGACAAGTATGCTTGTTGATAATATATGATGATTAACTTTATATATTAACTTGTTGATCAAAAATTTTGAATTGCATTGTTTTGGATTCAGTAAGGTCTGCCATATACGGACTGCTTCAATCAGTCGAAACCGACTGCTTCAATTAGTCGAAACTGACTGCTTCGAACAATCAGTGGAATATTTTCTATTAAGATGCTACAAATCTCCATAGAAATATTTCACTAACTGCTTGAAACAGTCGATTTCGACTGCTCGAATCAGTCGGTTTCGATTGCTCAAATCAGTTGGTTTCAACTGTTTGAGTCAACCGGTTTTGACTGTTTGAATAAAGGTTTGATTGCTTGAGGTAGCCTGTGTACAGCGGGCTTAACTCGGTTTGGCGTTGCCCCCATAAAACCACGTACATGCGAAATTCCAGCTTACATATGAAACAGCAAATCACAAGCAGCGCTAAAATGTTTGCACTACAAACTTAAAATCAATTCCGTCAGATGTCATAGGCGTGTGCTAGTCTGTTTATTTACTGTATTTGACCTTGACAACACATGACAGATACGAAATTTAACCCTCTTTGTGTGATTTGTCAATGATATAATATTATTTTAGTCTTATATTGCTTTTTTGTGCTCTGTTTATTGTTCACCAAAAGAAGTATGTGTGTTATGTATTAGAATCAGTTCAGATTGTTTCTTACATAAATGGAAAACGGCATTCCTAATCAGTATTCGTCGTCTGAATCAGACGATGACACCAGTGCGTTGACGAAACAAAGAAAAATACAACAGAAATCCCGAGACCGCACAGAAGCAATCATGGTCGAGGAACGAATGAGACGCAAATTGCAATTCTTCTTCATGAATCCGATAGAAAAATGGCAAGCGAAGCGTCGTTTTCCGTACAAATTCGTCGTCCAACTTGTCAAGATCGTCTTGGTCACCCTGCAGTTGTGTTTATTTGCTCACACCAGATACACGCACGTAAATTACACTTGGGACAACCGGATCACCTTTTCGCATTTATTTCTCCGCGGCTGGGACGCCACCCGCGAGGTGAACGCCTACCCGCCAGCGGTCGGTCCGTTGGCCCTGTATAAGATCGGCGAGTTCTACGACACGATAGACTACGCCTACCAAGGCTACTCTAATCTTTCCGATGCGATCGGGGTGTACTCATACGACTCTGAAGACAATAGCATGATCGATCCGAAACTATGTCTTTTTCGGTATAAACAAGGAACGATTTTCGGTTTCAACGAATCGTACGTTTTCAATTCGGAAATTGTACAAACGTGTTACAATTTGTCGAACGATACCGATTCGTATAGGTTTTCGTCGAAGCGTTATTTAGGAGCAATGAAAGAAAATATTGTTTTTTCGGAACTTGTACAAGCGACGTTGAGTTTCGCCGTTAAAACGGTGAATTTCAAGGCGGCCGGGCGAATAACGTCACCCGATTGTTACAAGTTCAATATAAAAATACTGTTCGATAATGCTGATCACGACGGACAGATGTTGTTATCGTTGGACGCGGAACCAGTGAGACTGGTTTGCAAGGGAGATATCGAATACGTTACCGATAATGAGATAGACTGTGTTTTAAGAAGTATTTTAAATTATTTCGTAATTACTATCTGCTTCATTTCACTGGTCTTGTGTTGTCGCGCCATCTATCGTGCCCAACAACTGAAAGTGATAACTGTAGTTTTTTTCAGACAACATTTTAATTTGGAATTGAGTGCCGAAGGTAAACTGGAATTCTTGAACATGTGGTATATAATGATTATCATTAACGATATTCTCATAACGGTCGGTTCGTTTATCAAAGAACAAATAGAACACAAACAGTTTCATAGCGATCAATGGAACGTCTGCAGTGTTTTCTTAGGCACCGGCAACATGCTGGTATGGTTTGGTGTGCTGCGTTACTTGGGCTTCTTCAAAACGTACAACGTCGTTATATTAACGTTGAAAAAAGCCGCACCGAAAGTGTCACGATTTTTAATTTGCGCTCTTTTGATTTACGCCGGATTCACTTTCTGCGGCTGGCTGATCCTCGGCCCGTATCACATGAAATTCCGATCGTTGGCAACCACGTCGGAATGCTTGTTCGCTTTGATCAACGGAGACGACATGTTCGCTACGTTCTCGATAATGACTCACAAATCTCCGCTGCTTTGGTGGTTCAGTCGAATTTATCTCTACTCTTTTATAAGCATGTACATTTACGTGGTACTCAGTTTGTTCATTGCGGTCATAATGGACGCGTACGATACAATTAAGACGTATTACAAAGAAGGATTTCCGCGCAGCGATCTACAGAAATTCATCGGGCCCACGCTTATCGAGGATCTGTCGTCTGGCATTTACAGGTCGGATTCTAATACTAGTTTAACCGGTCTGTTCAGAGATCTGTGCTGTTGCTGCGCTAAAATTAGAAATACATATACGGCGGTCACAGAACAACGGCAGGCCAACAAAGAAAGCACTAGCGTACACGTATAACATAAAAAGTGCATTTATTTTATGATCTCTTGTTGTTAATCATTTTGTTGTTGTTTTAAATGAATATTATTTACTTTTTCTTTATACCATGCCAAAAGTACGTATTTTCTTCGTATATGGTGGTGT
The DNA here is from genome assembly GCA_034508555.1 of Venustoraphidia nigricollis. Lineage (NCBI taxonomy): Eukaryota > Metazoa > Arthropoda > Insecta > Raphidioptera > Raphidiidae > Venustoraphidia > Venustoraphidia nigricollis. The sequence continues at coordinate 12,975,905 of JAVRKA010000004.1, forward strand.
TGATCCAATAGAATGTCACAGTAAAGGAAGATTTGGTTGAGGATCAATAAATAAATAAGCTTTACCAAAGTTTCGCTATGGCCAACGTTTCGAAAAATTTATTTTCATCTTCAGGGCCTTAAGCTGGTCGAATGGTAAATTGTTCTAATAGTAAAAATGATCATGTATACTATTTACCACCATTCGACCAGCTTAAGGCCCTGAAGATGAAAATAAATTTTTCGAAACATTGGCCATAGCGAAACTTTGGTAAAGCTTATTTATTTATTGATCCTCAGCCAAATCTTCCTTTACTGTGTACGTATTTTCTGCTTCGATTTTAAAGCAGAAAGTGTAACATTTATGCACTGCTGGAATTACTCGCATACTGTCTGTAACAGTTTTGTCATATGCACTGATACGTGAGATTGCCGTTTGCCAGCACAGAACACGTGTTCGCCAGTAACAGAGATGCAGTAGTAGCCAACTGCTGTTATTATGTATAACCTCAACATTGCTCGCTTGAAAGTAATTAGTCTTTTTATATATTGGTGAAAGTACGTACTTTCGACCGGGTATGAAAAAAAATAGTATACACCACACGGGCGGAACGCTGAAAGTTCTGCACTGCGCGACACATGATGCCCTCGACTTCGCTTCAGACACCATGACGCACAGTGCAGGAATGTCAACTTTCTGCTCTTGTGATGTAATATACTTGATAATCTAGTTTGTCAATTTCAGAATGTGAACTTGTTCCCTATACATCACTGTTGTTATTTCTTGTTTATCTGTTATGTCAGTGTAATATATACGTACTCAAAACTTACAAAGTTACCATTTAAACAATAACCAAAGCTACAGTATAAGCTATTTATAGATGGCGTACATTTTTTTTTTAGTAAATTATACAAATAGAAAATATATTTTAATATTTTTTATCTTTTAATCAAAATACCTATGCGTTCTAGATTTTCCATATTAGCCACCTGAAGTGAAAACGGCTAACTAAAGTTAACTGTTCTTTTATTATGGACTCCTATGGAAAATACAATTACAAAAAACGTAATAAATTAAAATTTCAAAATTGCTACCGAAACAAGACTATATAAGTATCATTGTAAATTCTGTGTAAGTTCCTTTACTGAGGGCGGACATTTTAAGAATGCCTGATTTCTTGTCAAAAAGGACAGTAAATATCCTTGAATTACTTGACTGGCACATTATTTATGTGAGCTACAGTGTCGCCCGGTTGCAAACCACCATTGAACTGTAAGCCGTAATTTTTCAGTGAGTACAAGCTAATTAATCCCTAGTGGACTGTAATAATCACATTTTCAGACGCTGATGACTTTAGCTGTTGAGCGCCTATAATCTATAAACTATCTTAATTAATAAAAATAAAATAATAGTTACTTCTTACCACAACAGATTTATTCAGTGGATGTACATTTAGTGTTTTGTTGAAGATGGGAGCTTAGCTCTCAAAATGTACATCCACTGAATAAATCTGTTGTGGTAAAAAGTAACTATTCTTTTATTTTTATTGTTCCAACCACAGTGCTCTTAATATTTATATATCTTAATTAACAAACGTGTAAGAACGAATTTTTTAAAATTATTTAATAACCGTTAAAACACAAAATTTTGATACAATTGAATGATACAGTATATTTGATTGATAATGAAGTGTGATATTTATTTTATTAATGAATAATTAAAAATGATAGTCAGTGAGTTTCGACGTTTTCGGACAATGACGAACTTGTGCTGGCTTCATCTTCCTCAGGATCGGAATTACTAGACCTCAACCATTGACCTGCCAAAGCTTTTATATTACTACTTTCTTTTGCTGTTTTGTTCTTCCAACCAGAGTATTTCTGAATTAGTTTTTCGTACGTTATATCCATATCTATTGGAATAGCGTGTTTGAGTGCATAGATTAGGGCTTCTCTTGCGTCCGCCCTTAAAATATTCAGCCAGTATTTCGCCGCGATTTTTTTCTTGCTAGCCTCGACGTTCTTTGTAAACAACTTGGGAAAATGCATATACTCTATGGCCGCTTTTTCGTTTGATTTGTATAAAGGGTTCGGATAAAGCAGCAGAGTTGGAAGAAGATCATCGAGTAGATTGCGCAGAGTTATGTGAGATTTCCAACAGTCTCTGATCAAATTCGGTGATACATGGCCGGTGGATTCATCAACGTTCGGATGATAAATCTTATTCATAAATACCAGTTCGGGCATTGAAAATTTCGGGTAACCCTCGAAAATCACCACTTTCACGTCCCAGTGTCCGTTCTTGAATGGGCAGGTGTCGGGCAATTTTGCAGTCAAGTGATTTATTGAAACAATGAATGAGTCGCCTATGTCCTCGTAAAACTTGTAATCTTGCCCCAGTTCGATTTCTTTACGCTGTGATTTAATAATACTTCTTGACATTTTACTCAAGAGTTGTGGTACATCGTAATTAAACGACGTTGACGCAGAAGATGTTGTTTCTGGAGAAGACATTTTGTATTGTGCCTGTTTAAAATCGACTAATCACTGAAATATTTTTTTGATATATCTTTGTAAAAAATGTTCAGAAATTGTTATATAAAACCAAAATTACTGTTTAGGAATTTCGCAATAGCATTTTATGTTATGTAACAGTAAAAGAAAGTAAAAATGCGTAATTATTTACATGATAAAGTTTAAATTGAGGACAGAAAAATATGGCTGTGAGAATTTTAAATTTTGATTCATAATATAATAAAGTTCAATACTTCCTCATACATGACATTTTCAAAAAACTGCGTAAAAATGCTACAATTTATAGAGAACAGCTGCAATTTTTAAAATATAAAAAATTCAAATAGTTTATAAAACGCATAAACTAACCAAAACATTTTCTGACTTATTTAGTTCCCGCCGAAAATTTGAATTTATCCATGGTGGGCTGGTATTTGACAACCGCGTGAACCATAGTAGAGGTTATGAACATAACCAAGAAAATAAAACTTCAAAAATGTGGTTTGGCGTAAAGATTAGTTTTTATAAACACGTTATAAGTAATTAGTTTGTACATTTTACTGACCAAAGACAATAGTCAGGCCATAAAGCGTTGTTAAAAAATAACACGCTGTAATCTTAAACTTACAAAATTAATAGTTAAAAAATGGATAGTCAAGAAGATTTAAGTATTGAAAATGTGGCTGGACGGAGTATTGTTAATAAACACCCAATATTCTCTAACGATAGCAAGTAAGTGAAAATATAATTAATGTTATTGTATAATGAATACCAATAATGTCTCTTATAAGATTGCTGACACGTTATATTAAAGAATGCAAGTGTTTGTCACCTTAGATAATTTTCATTTGAAAAGATATTTGAGGGTTGTTAGTGTAATGGTCAGCGCGCTGGCTTTTGGATTGGACTGTCGTGGGTTCGAATCCCACCTCTGCTCATGGATATGTTGTGATGTCGTTGTAAACTGATATTCGGCCAGTTTTAATCATTTCTGTAAACTTAATTGTTTGCCAACAGGTTGCTATTTATTGTTTATGGAAACTCGGTGCGAGCGTACAGTACCATCACCGGGGAGTTGGTGCGAGTGTACGGTGAATTAGATCATCCGATAGTATCTGCAGTTGTAAATCCGCTTGAAGACAGCAGTATCGTAGCTTGTTCGGTTAAAGGTCAGGTTGTTATTTGGGATCAAAATATCGGTGTCACGAAAATCAAACAGGTAAATCAGACGTCTATTATTTAAATATGCTAAATGATAACAAAAAAATTGGAGTTTAAAAAAATTAAAACAATACGCTTTTATGAACTAAAAATTGCAAAATAATTTGACAACAAAATTAACTTTACTGTAAAAAGCGTGGGGTGCTATTTACTTAAATTTTCACGATAGCTCTACGTTTACAATTAGCTAGTAAATGAAAAAATTATTACCGATGTTAAGCACTCCACGCTTTTTACAGTAAAGCTAATTTTGTTGTTAAATTATTTTGTATTTTTTAGTTCATATTGCGTGTTTTAGTTTTTTTAAACTCTAATTTTATAGAGTAGGCAACGCAACGTACGTCACTGTACAGCTTGTTAGCTTGATTGCTGTAATTTTTTAAGTTTTTTATTCTGAAGGTCCTGATCAGGATAATGGAACAAATTTATTAAATTATTGTATTGTCATCGTTCCTTGATAAGTGTCCAAAGTTTCAGTTTAATCCGACGTTTTGAAGTATGTGAATTTCACGTTCGAAGATTCCTTTAAAAACAAACATACAGATGAAGCTAACGAAAGCGTGATAAAATGATATTAATGTCGTTACTTTATGATTTCAGCAATTGAAAATTGACGAAAACACAACCATAAAGGATTTCTTTGTAGTCAACAGTAAAACTGCATATTTCGATATTTTAATATTAGCACAAAAAAAGAAAAAAGTCCGGGTGGAAATTTATTCTATGAAAGATGGATCCTGTGTTCGAAGTTTCGATACGAAAGTTCAAATGAAAAACTATTTGTGTTCGGTGGGAGGAGAATCTGGGTCGGAGCGCCTGTACATAGTACAAGACAAATGGATGCATGTTTGCGATTTGTATGGGGGAAGATCAATCGTAAAGTTTTTGATAAGCAATCGTATCTTTACGAGCGTGTGTGGACATCCGAGAGACCTTTGCGTGGCAACAGGTTAGCAAGTCGACTATCTTTTTTTATAATCGCTCACTACTATGGGTGAAAGAGACACATACTTATAAATTGAATAGGGATAAATGTATATATCAGATCCTTTTGAAATTCATTTATCCTTACTCCTCTAAAATACTTACAATTATTGAATAGGGATGTTGACTATTTTTGGAAAAGTGTGTTAAATCGTCATAAGTATCTAATATAGCCACAAATATTTATTATTTTTATTTGAATACGACTCAAGCCTTAAAAATCATGTATTTTAAGTTCCTTTTCAAATTTCGGTCCAAAACGCTAATACTTGTCACGTGACTGCCATGACGTCAGACTGTCGCGAAGTAGGAGGCTGTGCTCATAAACGCTAGTAAACTGATGATGTGATGAAAGGTTGTTTCGTAGTTGTTGCTATAGTTACTTGACGTTTCCTATAAACAAATAATAATAAATTACACACTAAATATTAACCAAACAATGAAGCCTTTTTACAGCATCTGATGCTGTTCATGACCCTCTGAGGTCATGTGCTCTGATTGGTGGTCGTTGTCACGTGACTTGAGAATGATTTAATTAGGTTTTATTTATTAAATATTAAATTCTTTAAAAATAAGGAAAAATATTGTGTTTTTTAGTATTTCTATCATAGAAACTACCAATTAACTTTTCATTATCGTTTAACGAGAACACTTGTGTGACCTGATGAGTTTGTGTTTTTAAGACATTTTTTATTAACTGTTTTTTAGGCGATGATTCTGGACGCGTATTGGTATGGCGTAATTTTTATAGCGGCCGCGGTGTGGCCCAGGCCGTGTATCACTGGCATACGCTTCCAGCGCTCAGCCTTGCATGGACGAGCGCGGGAACGCATTTGTACTCTGGAGGCTCGGAATGCGTCCTCGTCAAGTGGACCCTTGACTCGACTAAATCGTGCTCGTTTCTACCTCGACTGCCAGCGTCCCTTTTGAATCTCGCCGTGTCGCCGGACAACAGCAGCATAGCCGTCGTCACCCAGGATAACGGTAAGAATTAAAACGACGATATGACAAACTGAAATAGGTGGCGGCATTGAGAAAGGACTTATTGTAAAGGACTGTGAAATAGTAGATTGCAGAGCTATATTTAGATTATTCAACTTCTTACTGCACACCAAATTGGTACTCTATGTTGGTAGCACCAGACAAATTTTTAAGCAAAAATATCCACGAATTTAATTCAAAATTGCTATGTAAACAGTAAAATTTAATTTGAAAATTTTAATTAATTAAAATATTGTGTTTGAAAATTTCTATATCATACCAAAGTAAAATAATAATTTATTTAACAAAATGCCTAGAAAAGGAAATGATTTAACGCGAAAAGAAAAACTGGCAGTTGTCAATAATTGTTGCGACGAATTAAAAACTAAAATAAATACACCGAAGCAAGTCATCATAAAAGTCACTACAAAATTTTCTCTATGAATACATTCTATTACAAAAACAGTAATTAAATATACATTTTGCGAATAAAATTATGTTAATTATTAGTTCTGTGATGTGAGGAAATTAATATATTAAAAACCAATACACAGTTACAATAAACTGAATAAGTATTATGTACATATTTTTTAGTTGTTTTATGGATATAAAATAATTTTACAATAAAAATTTATGTATTATTATACTCTGAAAAATCAGTCTTGAAGAAGTAAATTTGAATTGTTAGTTTTTGACAGTTAATTAATTTTATTTTTAGTAACTTACAGATTGCTCAAAAAATGTTATTTTTCGTTAGTCACCAGTTTTGGTGTGCAGTAAATATGTGAACAACGTATATGTTCAAATCTTACCTTTTGAAAAATGTTCAGTCGTAAAATACGAACATAGAACCGACCGATCGTTTGTTGGAACAAAGTCCAATCTTTTCGATGCAGTCAACCACTTTGTAAAGAATACATGCATAGAGCGACTTTTTCTGTTATAAAACTTGGCAGATGTTTTATTTAATTTTAATCTATTTAATAACAATACCAGCAGTTACAAGAATAACCAATTACTTGAAGAATTGGTGTTCTGAATATCTGTTTTAATCTTTTATCGTTTGCAGGCATACAGATCGTCGATTCTGACCGCAACCAAATTCGATGCGTCATCCAGCATATGTCGTGGTGCATTTCAGACGTCCCGGGCATGACGCTGTTCCCTGTTGGACTCGTCTACGATTTCCGGACGCGTGCCCTCGTGCTGAACAGCCGCATCGGTCATATTCAATTTCATTCGACGCATACTAACTCGCTGTTGTACAATGTGAGTTGATTTCTATTTAGTCAGATTTAGTCGAGACGGAAAAATAACTACAGTAATAACTCTATTAAATAAACATTATTTTCTGGTTGGTTTTCCAATGAGGTGCAGCAGCGCCGGCCATAACCCTTGAACAGGGTAGAGCGAGATTGTCTTTCAGCGTCCTTTGGTTGACGCTTTCACTTCGCGTCATGGTTCTAAAAGGTTCTGAAGTTAGTCACAAACAGCGTCGCAAATGCATATTTTAGAGCCATTCTGGTTGTTTTGTGGGAAAGGAAGACTCCCACTATCTCCCAGTTACTGGCACAGAATCAGCACCAATCAGAGCGCATGACGTCATAGAGTCAGCCGTTGTCAAAAAATTTCATTGTTTGGATATTTAGTGTGTAATTTATTCGAAAATTTCTTTAAAAAAAGACTGCAAGGAGTTTTAACGTCATGGAAAGTGTATTTATTAAGGCTAATAGTTCGAAAACTTAGAATTCATCTTTTATAACGAGAATTACGAAAAAAATGTTTCATAACCTCATTAGTTTACTAGCGTCTATGAACACAGCCTCCTACTTTGTGACCGCATCTATAGAATGGTAGCTCCTGTGTAAACTTTTGAGCCTCCTTTGGTATGACCAGGTGACGTCACGCGACTAGTATTGGCGTTTTGAGCCGAAATTTGAAACGGGATTTAAAATACATGATTTTTAAGACTTGAGTTGTATTTAATAATAAATATTTGTGGCTATATTAGGTACTTATGCACGATTTAAAACACTTTCCCAAAAATAGTCAACATTCCTATTATTAAAATGCGATCTATTTTACAGTTAGACATAACCGGTCAGAACAAACTGACGCAAGAAAGAGGTCAGACGATTATAAACACGACGATTGTTTGCGTTGCTTTGAACTCGGAAGGATTATGGATGGCGACCGTGGAAGAAAGAAACGATCCCGAAGTCAGCTTGGAAGTGCGTTTGAAGTTTTGGAATTACGATGAAAAATCTCAATCGTAAGTAGTCCTGTGGTTTATGAAGTAAGAAAATAATAATAATGCGTTTAACGTCCATTTCTCGACTTTATGTCATAACAGATGTCATTCCCACCATTACTATTTGTTCATCTACCACTTCTCGTTATTTTTTACGTATTTAAAACTTCATGAAACAGTAAAACAATTGAAAATTGTTTGAATTACAATTGAACATTTTTTGAACCAGAAATATCAGTACTTTTATATTTGAGGTGATTCAGACATTACCTCGTGATCATAATAGAATCTAAATTTTTTTTAATAAAATTAAATTAAAATTGAAAACTTGAATGGATAAATTCATTATTATAATTTAGAGGTGATCTATGATAATTTATAATTAAATTGAGTTAATAATTTAATTACCAAAAATAATAAATAAATGACTTTTGACTAAAGTAGTCTTCTGTTGATTGGTGATTCTGTATTGGACTGATGGCGGACTGACATTTTCGTGAATTTTCGGTTTGTTAAAATATTTTTGAAAACCTTCGTCAGAAATTTTCAATTTTATTTTTAATGTTTTTTACGGAAGTTAATTGATAATTATAGTAGTTTTTTTGTTTTTTTTATCTTTTCCAGGAGTGGCTACATAACTCGATATGTGTGCGTTTTGCTTACATTCCCTATAGGCTACATGTTAAATTTCAATTCTTTAATAATTAATTACACAAAATCCCTTCGTTAGATCTGCTTCAAAAAAATATTTTAGAAGTAAGGTAAACGTCTAGTCATTGGACATTACTAGTCAAAACACATTTCCATTAGCTATAATAAGAATAAGAACGATACTAAAGCAGATTTGAATGACTTATAAATGTGTTCTGTTCAATGACATAGTCGTTTACCCTATGCGACAGCGATTAATAACATATTAAAAAATTAGCTTTTAACCTTTAAAAGTGCTTTAATGTCCGAACCACCTTAACATTAAATTATTTTATTGTTTCATGGCACTCTTGTTAATAATAAATTACAGATTGCATTCATATTTTGAGAAATTTAAGAAATGATTTTTTTTTTGACGAAACTTCATACTTAAGAGTTTTTTGTGATTCTGAACAACTTTTTTAAATAAAATTTTGCTCTATTTTGATCGCACATATGAGTTTGCTTGAAACCCTACTTTTTATTTTAATCGTAGTTGGCTAGATTTCGACTTTTGAAAAATATTGCTCCTACACAAAAGATGCATCTTATTAGCCCTGCATAACTGTTGAAAATTTTATAATGATTGCTTTTAAAATGAAAAAGTTATTTAGATGTTCTCATGTGAAGTGAAACACACTGTATATTTAGAATATTATTTTACCATGAAGAACGAATTGTTTCTTTATGGCGGATTTAATTTATGTTTCTGTCGACAGATGGAGTCTGAACACCTTTGTGAATCGACCGCACGACGGCGCCGTTACAGCCGCGAGGTTCAGGCCGAAGTCGGCCATCGAAACAGACGAAGAAATGTGTGTTACGATCGGATGTGACAAGCGTTTCAGGTTATGGCGTTTAGAAGATACGACTACAATTTACAGTAAGTTCAGTTCGGATTCAAGTAGAATCTATTTGTCTAATCTTTCTTCTAATAATAATTATAAGTATTTTAGAGGAATAAGGATCAATGAATTTTAAGTTAAATTATTTTTCACAACGTTTCGTATTTAATTAATACTTCATCAGGCGATCTAAATTAAATATCTTAACAATTAGATTTAGTTATCTTGTTATATTATTGTGAAGTTATCATAACAAATCAAATTATTTAGTAATTAAATATACTACAAATTATGCAAAGTAAAATAATATAACAAGATAACTAAATTCAATCTAATTGTTAAGATATTTAATTTAGATCACCTGATGAAGTATTTATTAAATACGAAACGTTGTGAAAAATAATTTGTCCTAAAATTCATTGATCCTTATTCCTCTAAAATACTTATAATTATTATTATCAAAAGAATCTGATATATACATTTATTCTTCCTTCTAATATTCAGATGTTAATTAAATATGTAGACAAACTGAACTAACAATGTTTCGCGTATTATTTTTTTATACAGGTGAGTTTTAAGTTGATTATTTTTTTGTTAACAGCGTGTAGAAATCAAATAGAAAAATTTCAAGTAACTTTTCTATCAAAACTCAAAAATAAAAGAGAAATAGGCTTTCAAGGTTTAATTAAATTTTATTAAATTTTGAAGTCGATCCTGGCGTTATTTAACCCTTTCAGGACCATAAGATTTTAGGAGCGAAAGTAACCATTTTTTTACAATTTAGGATAATCCAATTTCCAGTGATCATAATCAAAGTATGACGGTTGAGATGCAGTGTTCCCATATATAAAAAATGACAAGTTACGTTCAGGAAATAATAAATGTAAAATGACACCCACTAGTTTCTTAGTTATTCACTTCTTTTACATTTTTTGTTTGGGACAAATGTGTCCCCGTAGTCGTTAAAGAGTTAATTGACCTTTCTTATATTTCAGAAAAGAACAAATCATGGCTGTGCGTCGCTCTGGGATATTACCGTGACGCGCCCTGTTCGACAGCCGCGTTCCATTCTGACGGTTCTGTTCTCGGAGTCACGTTTGGACCGACCGTAACTGTTTGGCTACCTGATTCCTGCGAGCTCAAGTGCTCTCTGGTTTACTCACCGCACGGCGACCGTCCCCTGCGCCATTTAGTGTTCGGAAGTACGGATCAAACCGGACATTTGATTGTCGCCGCGACAGACGTTCGCATCACCGTTTGGAACCTGTTATCTCTTCGTATCATGTGGACAGTAGCTGTTGACGTGTTTGGCATATACGCCGACCCGATATCGCCGTATGTCGCCATATTCACCAAAAATAACGTCTGTGAGTATAATGAGTAATAATAATAATAATAATGCATTTAACGTCCGTTTCTCGACCTTATGTCATAACAGACGCCATTCGCACCATTACTATTTTGCATCTACCACTTCCCGTTATTTTCTACATTTTTACAACTTCAACTTATGTAATAGCAATGGGCGAATGAAGGAATTATAGGAAATTAGGATAAGGTAGGTAATTTTTGAACTAGGAATTTGATAGGTAATCGGCCATGGCCTCAAATAAGGAACCATCTCGATATTTATCTAGAATTTATTGAGGGAAACCATGAAAAACCTCAATCAAGATGGCCGGTACAGGAATTACCGTTTCTCGGCGAGAGGCAGTAGGAAAAAGTCCCAGCCACATCTGCCCCCGCCGGGATTCGAACCCGTACCTCCCGAATGCGAGTCTAGTGCTGTATCACTACTCTACCCAGCTCGGTTGTATAATGAGTATATTCGTAAAATAATCATAGATTATGATTAATCTTACAATGGAGATGTTGACTGTATTTAAATGAAAACATAATTTTAACCTCAATATTGTTTACGCTCATCACAATTTTATTTTACTCTATGAAAATGGGAAATAAGGACTTTTGTTGTATGATATTTTTACTTATTTATTAGTGTATTTGCAATATGGCAACATACACTATTGGCGTCGGTCGGATGGCGGGACCTAGGGGTCGGACCAAAATTTCTCGACGTTTCATAACCTCCTAAACACTTTGCCACCATTTTTAAAAATGTTTATATATATATGTATATATATATATATATATTTATATATATATACGTATATATATATATATATATGTGTGCGGGCAATAACTTTCGAAAGAGTCAATTGATTTTAACGAAATTTGGCCCACGTGTTGAAATCCATCACCGCAAGAAGCCTATTTAAAATGGGCGTAATCGGGTCATTTTAAGGGTAGTTTCTAGGGGTTGAAAATTGTTTTTGGGCCCCAAAACACCAAAAAAATTCTCCGAATCATTTTAAAATTGAAATTTAACCCTCTGGTAATAATTAAAATGTGTCCCTAAAATTTTAATAAAATCGGCCCGACAGGACCGGATTTACAAATTTTATGAAAACACTATTTTGCAGATATGGAATTTTTTACTGAAAGGTGTATATAATTTGGTATATAGGTTCGATTGATAATAATAGTGCAATTAAGAAAAAAAAATGTTATTTTAAGGGGTGTATTAAGGAGTAAAATTTTTTATTTTGCCCAAAAACCAACTTAAGTTCGCATAATAAAGCCACACTGCCTGTATATCAAATACACTATATTGTCGGCAGGGTATTGGCACTGCGACCCGGTTTTTTTTTATTTATTGGCAATAAATAAAAATATCATATAACAAAAGTCTTTATTTCCCATTATTATACAGTAAAACATAATTTTAACGTTAAGCGATAGTTTCTATAATAGAAATACTACCGAACTGGGTAGAGTAGTGGTGACAGCACTAGACTCGCATTCGTGAGGTCCAGGTTTGTATCCCGGCGGGGACAGATGTGGCTGGGACTTTTTCCTACTGCCACTCGCTGAGAAACGACAATTCCTGCACCGGCCATCTTGATTGAGGTTTGCCATGGTTTCCCTCAATTAATTCCAGATGAATATCGAGATGGTTCCTTATTCAAGGCCATGGCCGATTACTTATCAAACTCCCAGTTCATAAATTATCTATCCTATCCTAATTTCCTATAATTTCTTCGTTGCTATTAGTTAAGTTGAAGTTTTAGAAATGTAGAAAATAACGGGAAGTGGTAAAATGGAAAATAGTAATGGTGTGAATGGCGTCTGTTATGACATAAAAGTCGACAAACGGACGTTAAACGCATTATTATTTTTATTATTATTATAATATAAATAAAAAAAACAATATATTTTACCTTATTTTTAAGGAATTTAATTAATATTTCGTAAATAAAACGTAATTAAATCACTCTCAAGTCACGTGACAACGAACTCCAATCAGAGTGCATGACGTCACTTACTCATAAACATTATCAGACGCTGTCATAGAGAAGGACGCTGTCAAAAGGCTTCGTTGTTTAGTTAATATTTTGAGTGTGTAATTTATTTATAGGAAACGTCAAATTACATATAACTATAACAACAATTACGAAAAACCTCATAAGTTTACCAGCGTTTATGAATGCGTGACGTCACGACAGTCACGTGACAAGTATTGGCGTTTTGGACCGAAATTTGAAACGGAATTTAAAATACATGATTTTTAAAGCTTGAGTCGTATTTAAATAAAAATAATAAATATTTGTGGCTATATTATGCACGATTTAAAACACTTTCTCAAAAATAGTCAACATCCCTATTGCAATAATCATAATTATTGCATCACGACTATTCATCTAAATTTAAAACACAATATAATAAACGCGTTTTTCTTTTTTTTTTTCAGTGTTTGTTTTCACTCCACTGTCGTCGAAACCTGTTTACACCCGCAAAGACGTTTGCGGAGCCCACAGTGAAGACACGGTGCTGGCTGCTGCTTTCGTTCCTCATTTTACCGATCAGTCGGAAGCGCCCGAGTGGCAAAGGAGCTCCCAGCTTTATTTCATGACTTCAAAACAGGTGCATTCTATAACCGATTAATAAATTTAATCCAATATAAAATTACTTGTTTTTGTATGAATGAGAGGCATAACTATCTAGAATACGGAAGCAATTGAAAATAGGCAAAATTAATACTACACTTAAAAATCATTGAATATTTTTTGTTCCAATAGAACAAAAGAATATCAAAAAAAAGTGATGCGTGTATTTATGTACGCGCGACAGAAGTTATACTTGACGTGATCAGTGATCACGATAATTTTCTTTAAAGATGAACATTGATAAAATAAAATAGGATGTCTAGCGAGATGATAAATATAGTTGGAAAAACATTTCTAAACGCAGGTTGGGTTATATTTGTGGTCTTATAATTTATAGACATTTTAACTATGGTTCATTTTCAAAAGTAACATTTTTAGTTCCTATATAAAGTAACTTTTTAACTATTAGAAGGTTTTCTTATGTTGAATCCATAATTAAAAAAAAATACAAGTATTGAGGTTATTTAACTGTCAAAAGTTGTCAACAATACTATAGCTTTTAAAAGTTTCGTCCGATGTCGCTTGTATAACCTACTTTGTTGTTATATGAAATAACTATTTTAACGTTATCAGAAACAACTTTCGCAACATATTCGTTTGCTGCGTGTGTAACTTCCATAACAGAGAAAATTTTACCCTCAGTGCGTCAAAAGAAATATAACTTCAAAAATTTAAAGTAAAAAAAATCAGTGCTACTCTGTTTAAACATTCTTGAATCAATCACCACCGGCTGGCAACGTGCCTTTTTATGATGAATGTTTTATCGTGAACACGACTCCGCGAAAAAATTGAATGCGAATAATTTTTCGTATGAATTATGTAAACTCGAATTTTGCTTGACTCTTCTTTTAATTTCAGGAACTGTTGTGTTTAAAACGACACAGCGCTTCCGATGACGAGACACTCTTACTGGAGAGTATAATGAAGCCTCGCACTGCACCGACTCCGTACCAGACGCTGATCACCGATCGGCGAGTTATTAAATCAGTGGAGCACGTAAATACTGGTCTCTCCGATGCACTCTCCGTCACTGAGGTAAGTGTTTTAATCAGACTATTTGTTGATTATTTTTGACTCTACTTGTTAAAGCTATATGCATTAGAAATTGTGTTTTTGTACCTTCAAAGTAGGTAGGGTAAACTCCTAGTCATTGGACAGAACACATTTTCATTAGCTATAATAAGAATAAGAACGATACTGCTTTAGTATCGTTCTTATTATTATATATACTAATGAAAATGTGTTCTGTCCAATGACTAGTAATGTCCAATGACTAGAAGTTTACCCTACATCATTTCATAGTTGTTTACAAAGAGGAAAGTTGGCTTTTCACAAGATTACTAGAAACTAGGACTGGGCGTTAGCATTGTTAGGAGGTGCGTCTAGGCGAGAAGCGGGAGAGAGCGGGGGAAATAGGTTTCTGACGTCACATGGAGGCTTCTTCCAAACAGTTGAGAATAGTCTCACGTGAAAAAGCCATGGTCATCCGAAATCCAGTGACATAAGCAATCGATTCAACCAATCAAAGACTTGACTATGTTTATAGCCTGTTACGCCCAACCTTCTAGTATTTTAGTAATCTTGGGCTTTTCATGCCAATGATTTAAAATAATAGTCGCGCATGCGCAGATCTAATGGCGCCGTCCTACGCGATGATTGTGAACTTTATCTGACGATCTAAGAACAGTATTTTAGATACAAAAGAGTTTATTATTAACGTTAGAAATTCTGATAAAAAGTTTTAAGTTTAAATTAACCCCTGAGTAAATGTTTTTTTGCATCAAATGGACAGGTAGAAAACAAATTTTTTTTTGATGATTTTTAGCTCGGGTTTGCTTTGATATTTAATTTATAAATATTTCTTAAATAATTACACGTCATTATATTTATTACTAAAAGTTTACTTGCCCTAAATTTTTTTGTTACAATTTTTTAATAGTATATTTTGGCTGGGACGGATCTATATGAGGACCTTGTATCCCCAAGTGCCAAGCGCCCACAAAAATTGAATTATCGTCATAATTTTTTAATATTTTTTCATTAACAATGAGCACTTATCGTATAGTAAAAAATAGTTAATATTCATGATTATTATGGTTCAATTTTAACAATATTTTTATATGAAATTTGTTAATATTTTTGATAAATTTTTACACATTATTGAATGAAATTTGACAAATTTTTTGGTAAATGTTGACAAATTTTTGAATGAATTTTAACTATAATTTTTGAGGTAATTTTTGACATTTTTTGGGTGATTTTTGACAAAATGGGACCCCCATTGGACTTCACTATGCCCTAGGCCCCGAAAAACTTAGATTCGCCCCTGTATAGATGCTTATATATGAAATAAATAATTTTAATGAGATATATACCGGGTGTCTCACAAATCGCGCACCCAATCGTTGGGATCGAAAGAGAAAAATATTCTGAGCCCAAAAATCCATGTTTGGAATTTTTTGATAACGTAGTTAATTAGTAATTAATTAATGAAAGTGACCAATCAGGAGCGCGCTACAGAAGAGAGTGTCGTTGGCTGACTTATTTTGGTTAATTAATAAAATAATAATAATTATTATTACAATAAAAAAATAATTTTTAACGCTCGCCAGTGATTTCCATTTTTCGCATCTGTCTTGTCAAGGCCCTCTGGCGTCTCACTCTCGCGTCCCCTACTGCCTCCCCACTCACTTTTTATTCTTCTGTAGCGCGCTCCTGATTGGTCACTTTAATTAATTAATTACTAATTAACTACGTTATCAAAAAATTCCAAACATGGATTTTTGGGCTCAGAATATTGTTCTCTTTCGATCCCAACAATTGGGTGCGCGATTTCTGAGACACCCGGTATACTAGAAACGTATTATTAGTTGTTATTTTATATTGTAAATGACGATGTATCCAGTTAGGGCAGTACAAACGTATCTATTCTATTCTATTCTATTCATCCGAATAGCAATGATGATAATAAACATCGATTTAAAATCATTTATTTAGTTCAAATAAAATTTATAGATCATACAGAAATAATGATTCGTACTTCTAGTTTATTGTCATCAAATGCTCGCAATTTAAGGATATGCGGGTGAATAAGGAGTCTTTTTGAACAGCTGCTGAACTGTCACCTCAATCTCATATCAGAAAAGGAAGTCATGATATCTCACACTTATAAGAACACTGTCCATTAGTAAAGGACGTAATTCATAATTAACACACACAATAACACAGTGTTAGGTCTATCTCTCTCTCTCTCTCTTTCTATTGGACGGTACAACAGTTCCGTTTATTACGGTGAGGCGACAGATCAAGTTCTTTTTTCGGGCACCACTCGATAGTGTCGACACTTGCGAACCTGGTGCATGTTGTTGAAAGTTCGATACCTGAGGCAGTGCCACTGCGGAATGTGCTGCATTTGTTTCACTACCTGAAATCAAACGTACACGCTGTTAATGTTCACACGTTATCAGATTACACATACTCAATCAATTTGTTAGATCTAGTTAAAGTTTGCTATTTATTATATTGTTAAGACACACCCCATTGTTACAATGTATTTTCAAACAAGGCCACCGTCGGGATTCTAACCCGAATCTTCTACTATCGCGGCGGATGAGTTAACACTTATTCGATAGTGACACATTTAAACAGGCAACATTTCTGATATTTAAAGCGCATTTGCAACTATTATTCACCTCGTGCGACAGCTAATTTTACGTTAGGTAACGCTTTAATCAGGCGAGAGCTTTTATACTGTAGTATGCCAATATTTGTTTGAAAATTTATAGACATATAAAAATGGATTAGTTCGAAAATGAAAAGTTTATTACCGGTATTAAGGCTGTCGGAACGCTCTGAATTTTGTTTGTGTTGAGACCCAGCGGTAAGGGGCGAGAGAGGCAAAAGACATATTGTGGGTGTGACCTTCTTTAGCTCTGTCTCGCTCAAATCATCCGCACGTTTCAATTTTTGGCTGGTGCCAACTACGAGGTTAAAAGATGCCGCTGTCAATTGATTACTCTAATTTTTGGAAATATTTTGAAGATTTAAAAAACTTTTTCAAAAAAGGAAGTGTCACTTTAGGTTTGTGATGGAACAGTTTTGTGAAATAAGTACGAATAAGGTCATAGTGTGACATTGAAAACGTGTGTTTTTTAGTACAATTAATGCCAATTTTTTTCTAGTAAATCGTACATAAATTACAAAAGTAGTCCATTAGAGACCTAGATTTGTCCTTTATCTTCCTTATAGAGAAAGAATTTTTG
This sequence comes from Venustoraphidia nigricollis, assembly GCA_034508555.1. Taxonomy (NCBI): domain Eukaryota; kingdom Metazoa; phylum Arthropoda; class Insecta; order Raphidioptera; family Raphidiidae; genus Venustoraphidia; species Venustoraphidia nigricollis. The sequence continues at coordinate 12,993,638 of JAVRKA010000004.1, forward strand.
CAAAATGTTGACAATTAAGTCTACAATCAGTTGACAGCCGAAGCTCTATTTTTGACTTAAATTGAGAGCGTTCCGACAGCCGTAAGCACTCCGTGCTTTTTACAGTAAAGTTAATTTTGTTGTCAAATTATTTTGCATTTTTTGATTCATAAAAACGCATTGTTTCAGTTTTTGCTTGCTTGTTGTAATTTTTCAAGTTTTTTCATCCTGAAAGTTCTGACCAGGATAATGGAACAAACTTATTAAATTATCGTATTGTCATCTTTCCTTGATAAGTGTACAAATTTTCAGTTTAATATGACGTTTTGAAGTAGGTGAATTTCACGTTCAAAGATTCCGTTACAAACAAACAAGTAAACAAACCTACAGGTGAAGTTAATTAAGGTAGTTGTCGTGGTTAAGACACACCGTCAGAAAATTCTTAATTTTTGTATATTTATTAAGGACATGATAATACAATTACCCTGAAATTTTGAAGTCGATCGACCGTATATAATCCGAGATAAATTCAATTAAAAATTGGATAATTAACATTGATTGTATACGATCTCTGTAGTTCTGAACCAGTTTCTTATTTATAAAAAAAGAACTAACTGTCAGAAACTTTCCAAAAACTGACAGTCTTTCAAGGCATTTGTTATGAGTTTAAAAAAAAATAAGATTTTTTTTGACCGTCTAATTATATTATTTATAAATAACGGTTTAAAGTCCAACAATTTATAGAAAAGTATATATGCATATAATGAATACTGTATGGGTTACGTTTCCACGGATACAGTCTTGCGTACAAATTATGGATCACTTAGCTACAAGCTAGTATACTTTTATGGCGCGTATAATCTATAACTTATTGACAATATTGTACCACGACAACTACCTTAAAGCGTGTTAAATCTTTTCATAACGCGCCAATAGAAGTATAACCCCATTTGAATGCATTTATGTCTATTTATATACAATGGATTATCTGACATAACACTGTGAGATTAAAATAGTTCTGAGCTGTGATTAACGACCGAATCAAATGGCGGATTAAATTAGCCTAAGCGGGAATCCCTAACGGAGCATAGCGGTTTAAAGTTCAATTTTCTTGTTGCGATTTATAGTTATGATGACTAATTTTGCGTCATCATTATATGTGTGTTTTTATTTAGTTTCTAATTCCATTCATTGAATATATAATAATATCAAGGCTCAGTTGAATTAATCAACTTGGCACGCAGTTCAAAGGTCAAAGTTCAATATCACTGATTCGGTAATTCAGTCTGTCACCAATAGAGAACGTGTACGTTATGTTTTTTCAGCGTAAATAAAAGATTTAAGCTTCGGAAAATTAAACATATGCAACATTTATTTAAAAAACACATGTTAAAAAGTGAATTTTTAAAATACGCGCCAAAACGCCTAGTCTTGCGACCTGACGTCACTGGCAGCCCTGGACCTACGGTTTTTTCGAAACGGGGCAGAAACTTGATAGGAGTTCCCCCTCTCCCCAGTGTTTGAGATAAATAGTTTTAAAAAAACTCAAAAATATATAATGTGTGGTATTTTTTGGGACCAGGAGCGGAGAATAAGAACTCTTTTATAATTTTTTTAAAGTAAATTGTTATCAATTTTCAAACATATTATATTATGATTTTGGCGCCTTCTCAAACTGCCCCTTCCCCCCTAGATCCGGGGCTGGTCACTAGATCGAATTTTCATGTCAGATCTCAAGCATAGGCCTATTACGTATCGTCGGTAGCGTCGCTAATCTGGATAAAAAAAGTGAGAACGTTAATATTTCTATGGAAAAATATTATACGAACGTAGTAAAATATAGCAGCAGCCTATCAAACAATTTCGATGAAGTAACGTCACTTTTCGCTGATTGGTGTTTTATAAATAAACCTTTCAGTATTGCATTTTTCACATCTTTTGCTATTTAATAAATATCCACCAAAAATCGATCTATAAATTTTATGCATGTTCTCCTCCAATATTAACAAACAAGCCCTAGTAAAAATTCCTGCGAACGCTTATGGATTTCCGGATGTCCCACAACGATAACCTTTACGCGCGGTTGAAGTAAAACATGTAAACAATACATTTATTTTAGCGAGCGAAGGAGTATCCATAACAAACACGCGAAGTTTACATTTTTTTATATACAGAAATATAGATAAAAAACACAAAAAATGATAAAAACTGAGAAATCGTTTTCTCGAAATCTTCAAAACTATGCAATTACAAACAAGTTACGATTTCATTTATTTGTATTAATTGAACTAACTTCTGAATAAGCCCTGGGTAATTACTTGTAAATGCTTGTGGAACAGTCAGACAAAACCCTATAATTCCATTATTAGGGTAAAAACCTCGCTTGCATTCCATGGAGCTTAGTCGTTAAATAATTAATAGAAACTTATTTTTTTTTTACAATAAGCTATTAAAAAAAACTGGATTTATATTAATGGTGTATCTGTTTTTATTTGAAGAAAAAACGCTATAAATCGCCTACTCACCACTTTAATATAAATTGATTAAAAAAATATTGACACTTAGATACCTATCCGAAAAATATAATTAAAAAATACAATAACCTAACTTAGCTGAAAAAATATTTTAACTTTTCCTATTATATGTATTTTGAACAAAACGGTTTAGGAGTTCCATCCTTTAATTTTTTGATAGAACGGTTCCTGGGTCCTCGCCTTGTCTACGTAATATAAAACAAAACTTTTGGAAAATAATTTTTGGACAGAACGGTTCGGGAGTGCCCCACCCTCGTCTGCGTAATATTAAACAATTAATAAATTAATTATTTAAATTAAATTGTCCAATTTCCCGTTAAAAAATAAAAAAAACTTAATAATAATAATGGCCGTGAACAATATTGAGAATTAAACAAGACATTCTTTTTTTACCTTCATTTTCGTAACCGTCCTTGTTGTGTAACACGTCACAAGAAATTTCAAACAGATTCCCTCGCTAAAGGAGTTTAGTTCAAAAAAAATGTGTAAAATAGCAAACCGAACTAAAAAGTAAAAAACCCGGGTCGCAGTGCCAAAACCCTGCCGACAATATAGTGTATTTGCTTGTATAGGGCCGTGTGGTTTTATACTTTTATTATGTGAAATTAAGTTTGTTTTTGAGCAAAATAAAAAATTTAACCCCTTAATACACCCCTTAAAATAACATTTCTTTCTTAATTGTAATATTATTATCAATCTAACGTCTACACCGAATTAAATACACCCTTCAATAAATAAGTCACTATCTGCAAACTAGTGTTTTCATAAAATTTGTAAATCCGGTCCTGTCGGGCCGATTTTATTAAAATTGTGGGGACACTTTTTAATCACTACCAAAGGGTTAAATTTCAATTTTGAAACGATTCGGAGAATTTTTTCGGTATTTTTGGGCCCAAAAACAGTTTTCAACCCCTAAAAACTGCCCTTAAAATAGCCCGATTAGGCCCATTTTAAATAAGCTTCTTGCGGTGATGGATTTCAACACGTGGCCCAAATTTCGTTGAAATCAATTAACTCTTTCGAAAGTTATCGCGCGTACACATATATATATATATATATATATATATATATATATATACGTATATAAATATATATATATATATATATATATATACGTATATAAATATATATATATATATATATATATATATATATATATATATATATATATATATATATATATATATATATATATATATATACATATACATATATATATAAACATTTTTAAAAATGGTGCCAAAGTGCTTAGGAGGCTATGAAACGTCGAGAAATTTTGGTCTGACCCCTAGGTCCCGCCATTCGACCGACGCCAATAGTGTATGTTGCCATATGGCAAATACACTAAAAATAGTTTTTCATTATAAAAAGCGTGGGGCGCTTGATTATGCTATTTATATCATGTATTCAAATTCAATGTAGAAATTTATAATTCCCTATTATTGGATGCATAATGCATATCTGTTGGGAAATAAATGTTTAAATAAATAAATATCAACTGATATAAATATTTCATTGGTAGCTATTTGTAACAGTAGAGTAAGTATAAAAATAGCAATAAGCTCTCCACGCTTTTTTACAATAAAAAAAATATTTTTTACTTTTTAGTGCGGTTTGCCATTGAAGGGTGTTATTGAAGTTTTTTAAACTATTATGTATTTTTTTATCTTATTTTTTTATCCTGATGATCCTGATCAAGATAACGTCAGTTTAATCTGACGTTTTGAAGTGGGTGAATTTCACGTTCAAAAATTCTGTTACAAACTAACACACGTGAAGCTAATAACAGCGTGTTTTAACCGTGTGCAGAATTGTTAACAATCACTGAAATCACCTCGTTGGCGTCGAACCTTGCGGTTTCTCGTTACGTTAAGGCTGTCGGAACGCTCTGAATTTAAACTTCGGCTGATAGCTGTTTGTATAGACTTTTTCGTCAACATTTGGCAAAAATTTATTCTCTATAAGGAAGACAAATCTAGGTCTCTAATGGACTACTTTTGTAATTTAAGAACGATTTACTAGAACAAAGATGGCATTAATTGTGCCAAAAAACACACGTTTTTAATGTCACACTACGACCTTATTCGTACTTATTTCACAAAATTGTTCCATCACGAACCTAAAAGGATTCTTACTTTTTCAAAATTGAAATTTAGCCCTTTAGTAGCAATTAAAAAGTGCTCCTAAAATTATAAGCAAATCGGCCCGACAGGACCGGACTTGCAAATTTTATGAAAACACTAGTTTGCGTATACGAATTTACTTACTGAAGGTCGTATTTAATTTGGTGCAGATGTTGGATTCATAACAATATTTCAACTAATAAAATTATTATTGTAAGGGGTGTATTAAGGGGTTCAATTTTTTTTTATTTTGTCCAAAAGCAAACTTTAGTTCATGTAATTAAGCCACAATACCTGTATTAGCAAATACACCATATTGTCGGCAGGGTTTTGGCACTTCAAAATAAATCCAAAATTTAGAGTAATCAACTGACAGCGGCACCCTTGCAACAGCATTTTTAGCCTCGTAGTATGGCTTAAATTCAGAGCGTTCCGACAGCCTTAAGGTAGTTGTCGTGGTACAATATTGTCAAAAAGTTCTAGATTATACGCGCCACAAAAGTATACTAGCTTGTAGCTAAGTGATCTATAATTTGTACGCAAGACTGTACCCGTGGAAACGTAACCCATACAGTATTCATATGCATGTATACTTTTCTATAAATTGTTGAACTTTAAACCGTTATTTATAAATAATTAGACGGTCAAAAATGTTTTCTTATTTTTTTTAAACTCATAACAAATGCATTGAAAGACTGTCAGTTTTTGGAAAGTGTCTGACAGTTAGTTCTTTTTTTATAAATAAGAAACTGGTTCAGAACTACAGAGATCCTATACAATCAATGTTAATTATCCACTTTTTAATTGAATTTATCTCGGATTATATACGGTCGATTGACTTCAAATTTTCAGGGTAATTGTATTATCATGTCCTTAATAAGTATACAAAAATTAAGAATTTTCTGACGGTGTGCCTTAACCACGACAACTACCTTAATTATTTAAATTCACGTTCAAAGATTCCGTTACAAACAAACATACATGTGAAACTAATAAAATCGTGTAGAAAGAAGTTGTTCGGGGAATAGAAGGCGGATGTGCAACTTTAATCGTGTGCAGAATTATTAACAATCACTGAAATCACCTCGTTGGCGTCTGGATTTGCGTTTCTCTTTACGTTAATTATTTTATTTCCACTTACGGCTTCTGGACTACCGACGGGCAAAGCACCACCAATTTGCACACACAACAAACAAATCACCGCCACGGCCATCGCACGGTACAGGTTCATTGTTGTCGATTGTCAGTTATTGTTGTTCACCACAGTGGGGGGGTTTCACTTTCAAGAACTTGACACTCAACTTTGAACGCTGTTTTGTTTTATGTATTGACGGTCGATGCGCACTTGTTTATCTTCAGAATGGCGAGTTTGTTTTGACGGATCGCCGTCATGTCGTGTGACAATTTATATATGCGAAATGTTCAGCCTGCAGGGTCGGGGGCCGAGCGCCTTCAGATTTGTGCGTGCGCTCCTCAACGCGGCACCACCCGCCACCGGAGCCGACTTTGTTCACCTCGAATACGCTCTGCCCTCATTAATATACAAAATTAGCCTTGCATTAATACTTAATTAAGGCGTGTGTCGTTAAGGCTGCGTGCCGTTTTCTTTTTAACTTCTTGCACTTTGAACCCGGTCCGTTTAGAATACAGGCGAATAACGAGTTATGAACCGGTTGTATTTCCATTTTACGGTCTAGGGTTGTCAGATGCGATTTTGAAAATTCCTCCGTATTTGAAATAAATAAAATTATAGTTTAAGAAAATAAAACAACATGCTTTTATGAACTAAAAAATGCAGAAAAATTGTGAAAAATAGCGTATTTAGTCGCTGTCAAATATATTCGTACCTTAGGATTGAGTTTAAAACTCAAAAATTCTTCGAAGGGTTTTCGTCACGAAAACGATCATAGCGCCAGCTGACAATATACATTGCAGTATATACCTAATACTAGTATTTGGAAAACAAAATTAGAGTTAAAAAAAATCCAAATCACAACGCTTTTACAAACTAAAAAATGCAAAATAATTTGACAACAAAATTAGCTTTACTGTAAAAAGCGTGGAATGCTTAATATCGATGGTATATTTTTCATTTACTAACTAATTGTAAACGTAGAGCTATTACGAAAATTTAAATTTTTACAGTAAAGCTAATTTTGTTGTCAAATTATTTTGCATTTTTTAGTACATAAAAGCATGTTCTTTTAGTTTTTTTAAACTCTAATTTTATTGTATTAAAATTAGATTCTGGCCGCGGCTCCATTTGCGTAAATGTTACGGTGCTACGGTGGCGCCTAAAAGTTGGATTCGAGCCTTAAGGTAGTTGTCGTGGTACAGTATTGTCAAAAAGTTATAGATTATACTCGCCACAAAAGTATACTAGCTTGTAGCTAAGTGATCCATAAATTGTACGCAAGACTGTACCCGTGCAAACGTAACCCATACAGTATACATATGCATGTATACTTTTCTATAAATTGTTGAACTTTAGACCGTTATTTATAAATAATTAGACGGTCAAAAATTTTTTCTTATTTTTTTTTAAACTCATAAATGCATTGAAAGACTCAGTTTTTGGAAAGTTTCTGACAGTTAGTTCTTTTTTTATAAATAAGAAACTGGTTCAGAACTACAGAGATCGTATACAACCAATGTTAATTATCCAATTTTTAATTGAATTTATCTCGGATTATATACGGTCGATCGACTTCAAATTTTCAGTGTAATTGTATTATCATATCCTTAATAAGTATACAAAAATTAAGAATTTTCTGACGGTGTGCCTTAACCACGACAGCTACCTTAAGTCGGCCGGTTCGAAGCGGATTTTGTGAGAATAGCTGCATTATTCATATAACTATTTTGTCCGTCTCTCGTTGAGTGGATAAATTTAAATTGGAGAAAAGACAGCAAATCGATTGGTTTTATTTACAGCTCTGTGAAATTGTCGACATAATATATTCAATGAAAATAGCCTTGTTGTTTTGCATTTGTTGATTTAAAAAGGGAAAGTTCTAGAAAAAGTATGATCAGTTCTCCAAGAATTTTATGTCCACAAATTACATTCGTAATTGTTTTTCTGCCTGTTGTTTTTTTTTACTACACATTAAATAGAACTACAGTAGAACTCCAATCCACCTCCTGTATTTTCAACTTCACTACAGAAAAAGAATAATCAGAATCGGTTCACAAATGCTGATGATATAAAAAAAAAAACCCAGGTCGCAGTGCCAAAACCCTGCCGACAATATAGTGTATTTGCTTGTATAGGGCCGTGTGGTTTTATACTTTTATTATGTGAAATTAAGTTTGTTTTTGGGCAAAATAAAAAATTTAACCCCATAATACACCCCTTAAAATAACATTTTTTTCTTAATTGTAATATTATTATCAATCTAACGTCTACACCGAATTAAATACACCCTCCAATAAATAAGTCACTATCTGCAAACTAGTGTTTTCATAAAATTTGTAAATCCGGTCCTGTCGGGTCAATTTTATTCAAATTGTGGGGACACTTTTTAATCACTACCAAAGGGTTAAATTTCAATTTTGAAACGATTCGGAGAATTTTTTCGGTATTTTGGGGCCCAAAAACAGTTTTCAACCCCTAAAAACTACCCTTAAAACAGCCCGATTAGGCCCATTTTAAATAGGCTTCTTGCGGTGATAGATTTCAACACGTGGCCCAAATTTCGTTGAAATCAATTAACTCTTTCGAAAGTTATCGCGCGTACACACACATATATATATATATATATATATATATATATATATATATATATATATATATATATATATACGTATATAAATATATATATACATATATATATAAACATTTTTAAAAATGGTGCCAAAGTGTTTAGGAGGTTATGAAACGTCGAGAAATTTTGGTCCGACCCCTAGGTCCCGCCATCCGACCGACGCCAATAGTGTATGTTGCCATATGGCAAATACACTAAAAATGGTGTGTGTACACATTTGGGGTGATCGCGATAATTGATGTTCACGTTTTCGTTAAAAAATAAATACTGTTGAACCCATAATTTAAAAAAAAGGCTAGTATTAAGGTTATTTAACTATCAAAAGTTGCTAACAACTCTATAGTTTTTAAGAAGTCATTAGTATATCCTACTTTGTTGTTTTATGAAATAACTATTTTGACGTTATCAGAAAAAAACCCGGGTCGCAGTGCCAAAACCCTGCCGACAATATAGTGTATTTGCTAATACAGGCAGTGTGGCTTTATTTTGCGAACTTTAGTTGGTTTCTGGGCAAAATAAAAAATTAGACTCCTTAATACACCCCTTAAATAACATTTTTTTTTCTTAATTGCAATATTATTGTCAATCGAACTTCTATACTAAATTATATACACCTTTCAGTAAATAATTCATTATCTGCAAACTAGTTTTTTCATAAAATATGTAAATCCGGTCCTGTCGGGCCGATTTTATCAAAATCTTAAAGACATTTTTCAAATTTCAATTTTGAAACGATTCGGAGAATTTTTTCGGTATTTTGTGGCCCAAACACATTTTTCAACCCCTAAAAACTACCTTTAAAATTGCCCGATTAGGCCCATTTTAAATAGGTTTCTTGCGGTGATGGATTTCAACACGTGAGCCAAATTTCGTTAAAATCAATAAACTCCTTCGAAAGTTATTGCCCGCGCACACACACACACATATATAAACATTTTTAAAAATGGTGCCAATGTGTTTAGAAGGTTATGAAACGTCGAGAAATTTTGGTCCGACCCCTAGGTCCCGCCATCCGACCGACGCCAATAGTGTATGTTGCCATATGGCAAATACACTAAAAAAATGAGACGTGTCATGTATTAATATAAAGTAAGACTATACTGCATCGAAGAGTCAACTTTATCGACGATACTTGGTGTCTTATATTCGCTGCATGCTGAGTGCGCAACTTCCGTAACAGCAAATTTTATCTTCAATGCGCCAATTGAAGTATATAACTTCAAAAACTTCTTTTTTGCAGGCAGTTAAAAACAACTTGGCCGATTTAAAAAAAATATATGGAACCAATCCGTAGACATTCCGAACAAAATGGTGTCGAAATTTTTCAAATCGGTTAACCCTTTGAAAAGTTATAACTGAAATCGTAGACCTGGATATCTGAACGTGCCCTAGCGATGTAAAAAGTATCCTTCCCGAAAGGAAAAGATAGACCGATGACTGGGCCAATCTCTATTTCTCTCAAAATTGTACCTTAACCTCAATGGTGCCTGTAGAGAAAAGGATAAAGATGACCCCACGGATACTCTGTCCTCCTCATTCAGTCAACCAAAAAACAGACGCATCCATGAGTAAAAGTCTTTGACTAAAATATTAATGACGAATTGATAACCTCTTTTTTAACTCGATTAAAAAGTAGAACATAAATTTTTCTCTTCTATATGTTTAGACATGGAATTATTAAATAAAATGTTGTTGAAGTGAGTGCTACGCTTAGAGTTGTGTAACTCAGATCTGAACCGGTTCAAAGAGCCGACTCCGACAGAAGATCCGTGAGAGCCGACTCACTTTTTTTTGAGCCGATGGATCAACGGATACGCATAACTCAGTGAAACATTAACACACAGAAGCACATTTTACACTTACGTATCAGTTCTTGCTTTGATGCATCTGTCAGCTCAAATGACTCATGCATCACATGTTTGGCTATGCATTCTTGATTCTATACAGGTCGTGATATGATTGACTGAACTAGGTAACTCAGTGGCAGACTGCAGTAACAAATTCAGAACTCGGCTCTTTTTGGGTTCAGTGAGCCGGCTCACATACGGGATCCAGATGCAAAGATGCAGATCACTAAAAAGACCCGTTTTTCCCTTCTCTAGCTACGCTCCTAAAGTTATAAAAGATAATGCGTTAATGTATACAGTTTATATTAACGCATTATCTAAAGAACGCGTTTGTAATAAACGCGTTCTTTAGATTTATTTGAAACTATAATTTTAATTGATGACGCTTTTAAAATTTCCCAAAAAATCGGTTCAAAAATCGCAAAGTATAATTACGACTTAAGACGGTGCAACGGTTCAAACAGTGTGCCTCATTTATCAATCAAACGTTCCCAGAAGGAAATAATAGGCCACTCAACCGCGGCACATTTAAATAGGCCGTACAGAACCGCACTAGAACGGGGGCCTGTCGTCTCTCTTCGTCGGAAACGTCAACGCAGCTCTTTTCAACTGTTTTCAAATATAATTATCGAATTAAGTGTATTCCAACTGTTACACAAAATGTTCACGTTAAAAATAAATCCGTGCCACCATCCTCTTACATTTTTTAGGGTTCCGTACCTCAAAAGGAAAAAAAAGAACCCTTACACTTTAGGGTCACTGCGTTGTCCGTCTGTCTGTCAGTCTGTCAAGATCCTTTTTCTGAGGAACGCGTGGAGGTATCAAGTTGAAATTAATATCAAATACTCAGGTCTGCAATTCCTTGGAGCTAGAGTTGGGTAACTCAGATCTGAACCGGTTCAAAGAGCCGACTCCAACAGAAGATCCGTGAGAGTCGACTCATTTTTTTTTGAGCCGACGGATCAACGGATCCGCATAACTCAGTGAAACACTTAACACACAGAAGCACATTTTATACTTACGTATCAGTTCTTGCTTTGATGCATCTGTCAGCTCAAATGACTCATGCTTCACATGTTTGGCTATGAATTCTTGATTCTATACAGGTCGTGATATGATTGACTGAACTAGGTAACTCAGTGGCAGACTGCAGTAGCATATTCAGAACTCGGCTCTTTTTGAACCGGTTCAGTGAGCCGGCTCACATACGGGATCCAGATGCAAAGATGCAGATCACTAAAAGGACCCGTTTTTTCCATCTCTACTTGGAGCTGTGAATAAATCAACGCAATCAAAAGATTAAAGATTAAAGATTAAAATAGAATGGGGTGGTCTCTTGGCCCAAATGCACCACATCCTGAAAGGATTTTTGTGCTTCCCCTTTTACTGGATCTAGTCATCAAATAATCTGGATCTTCTTATGAGCTCCAGAAGATTTGCTACTAGATTGTCCTGTGGAACTATTCCATCCTCATCAATGTAACCAAAGATGGTTGTTCTCCTGTAAGTTAAAGCCTCACATTCGAACACGATATGGGTGGCTGTTTCATCCTCCATTTCGCAAAGTCTACATAGTGTTGATTCCTGATGTATCCCCATCACATGTAGATGTTTTCTCAAGAAAGCATGACCGGTTAAAAGCCCAATCACCTTTCTGAGTATCGGTCTGCTGAGTCTAATCAAAAGATACTCGCAAGGGAATCAAAACCTATAGGGTACTTCCCATTTACCTAGAATCATGAGCTTTGGCAAGAAACAGTATCTTATAGCACAAGTAAAGGGGAAAATCCGAAAACCGTAAATTTTTAATTACATCACAAAAAAAATATTTTTTTCTATAAACGTCAAAATAGTGCATACTAACGACATCAGACGGAATCTCTTAAAAGCTATCAAATCCGGGCGAAGCCAGACCGGGCTGCTAATCTCAAATAATTGATATGACAGACAAACAAGGTATAAATACACATACTATTTGAATACTAACTGGACTCACATGTCTAAGATACTTCTAAAAATTATCATACTTCGCTACCAGATATTTTTGAGAAGTATCTCATTTTCTGATACAGATACTTTCAATAATTAGTATCTAAGCTAGTCGCCAGCTGTCGCATCTCGCGCACAAAAAATCCGACTCGAAACCGAGTATTAACGAGGCAGGACGAGAATGTATTGGGTTTTTTTAGCGAAAGTTAGAGATGGGAAAAACGGGTCTTTTTAGTGATCTGCATCTTTGAATCTGGATCCCGTATGTGAGCCGGCTCCACTGAACCGGTTCAAAAAGAGCCGAGTTCTGAATATGTTACTGCAGTCTGCCACTGAGTTACTTAGTTCAGTCAATCATATCACGACCTGTATAGAATCAAGAATGTATAGCCAAACATGTGATACATGAGTCATTTGAACTGACAGATGCATCAAAGCAAGAACTGATACGTAAGTGTATAATGTGCTTCTGTGTGTTAAGTGTTTCACTGAGTTATGCGGATCCGTTGATCCGTCGGCTCAAAAAAAAGTGAGTCGACTTTCACGGATCTTCTGTCGGAGTCGGCTCTTTGAACCGGTTCAGATCTGAGTTACCCAACTCTAGCGAAAGTACAGCAGCCGGGCCTGCACTTTGTCATAGGATTGTGACAGACAGCTGCATCGTGGTGGTGACAATTAGAGTCGAGTTTGATTATTATTGCATGCCATTAAATGCAGTCGGAGATTCGTTCCTTACACCACATTGTTATTACAATAATATAATGCGTAATTTCAATACATAGTTGCTATAACACTAGAACTAATAGATAGTAATAGAAACGGAAATGGACCCGTGCCCTACTTTGAACTTTACAATTACACTGACCTCTAATTAATGGATTGCGGATAGATGGTTAGTCCCTATCACCTACAGCGATGAACAATGGAAGAAAAACATTAATGTTAACATCGAATGATGTATCACAACTAACTATCGATGTTAACAGTGAATAATGTATTCTAACTAACCATCGATGTCAAATACATCGGATGAAATCGGTCCAGTAGTTCCTAAGATAACTGTAAACACGTCGAATTGGTTCCTTTTTTTCGGTTAAAAAGCGTTTTTAAACTTCGGCAATGGCAGTGACCCGCGGCTCAAGTGAGTTTGATATCACTGCAGTATAGTAAAAAAGTAAAAAAAAAACTTGAAATATTTTGAATAAGTATTCGTACATAGAAGTATACAGTTTGAAAAATGTCAAATCCAACAGTTCACCATAAGTCACCCATCAAAAATGAACATAATATGGTGCTGCAGGATTGGTTTTATATACAATAGCCACCATTCGCTATCCATAAATTAGAGATCGGTGGTGCATTATCGTGTCAAAACGAGTTCGATACTGAACTATCTGCGCCCCAATTGCAACATTAACGCGAAAGGTAGATTTTTTTATTTACACTGGACATTTCAGAACATCGCCGATCGGACAAATAGTGCTTTTACCAGCGGGAACAAATTGAGGTTATGCATTACTCCTATAAGACACCAAAATAGTGGGGGGGATAGTAGTATTATTCTCAGAATAAACATAAAAAACCCAGGTCGCAGTGCCAAAACCCTGCCGACAATATAGTGTATTTGCTTGTATAGGGCCGTGTGGTTTTATACTTTTGTTATGTGAAATTAAGTTTGTTTTTGGGCAAAATAAAAAATTTAACCCCTTAATACACCCCTTAAAATAACATTTTTTTCTTAATTGTAATATTATTATCAATCTAACGTGTACACCAAATTAAATACACTCTTCAATAAATAAGTCACTATCTGCAAATTAGTGTTTTCATAAAATTTGTAAATCCGGTCCTGTCGGGTCGATTTTATTAAAATTGTGGGGAAACTTTTTAATCACTACCAAAGGGTTAAATTTCAATTTTGAAACGATTCGGAGAATTTTTTCGGTATTTTGGGGCCCAAAAACAGTTTTCAACCCCTAAAAACTACCCTTAAAATAGCCCGATTAGGCCCATTTTAAATAGGCTTCTTGCGGTGATGGATTTCAACATGTGGCCCAAATTTCGTTGAAATCAATTAACTCTTTCGAAAGTTATCGCGCGTACACACACACAGATATATATATATATATATATATATATATATATATATATATATATATATATATAAAATATATATATATATATATATATAAAAAATATATATATATATATATATATAAACATTTTTAAAAATGGTGCCAAAGTGTTTAGGAGGTTATGAAACGTCGAGAAATTTTGGTCAGACCCCTAGGTCCCGCCATCCGACCGACGCCAATAGTGTATGTTGCCATATGGCAAATACACTAATAAAGAAAAAGAAAATTTTGAAAAACCGTTTATACATGTTTCATCTGTTGTGTAAAATATAGACGCGACACATGCTACTTTTTGTATCGAAAACGCGCGATATAAAATTCTGGTCGCTACCCGTGGCTTCGACCGTCATTGAGATGAAATACGGCAGCGATAACACTAGTGGAGCTATCGGCTTCACCTTACGTCTTGCCGAGCTCAAAGGTTTTTTTATATACATATACCCGTACTTCCACCATGTACTGAAAGTTTTCCAGTTTATTTGAAATTTTTATTATTTATCAAAATAAAATATAGCCTATATTACTCAACAACAGCTTTTTAGTAGTGAAAGAATTTTTAGAATCGGCTCAGTAGTTCCAGAGATTACTCCCAACACTAACAAATAAATTTTACATCTTTATATAATAGTATAGATATATTAGAGTTGTGTAACTCAGATCTGAACCGGTTCAAAGAGCCGACTCCGACAGAAGATCCGTGAAAGTCGACTCACTTTTTTTTGAGCCGACGGATCAACGGATCCGCATAACTCAGTGAAACACTTAACACACAGAAGCACATTATACACTTACGTATCAGTTCTTGCTTTGATGCATCTGTCAGCTCAAATGACTCATGCATTACATGTTTGGCTATATGCATTCTTGATTCTATGCAGGTCGTGATATGATTGACTGAACTAGGTAACTCAGTGGCAGACTGCAGTAACTTATTCAGAACTCGGCTCTTTTTGAACCGGTTCAGTGAGCCGGCTTACATACGGGATCCAGATGCAAAAATGCAGATCACTAAAAAGACCCGTTTTTTCCATCTCTAAGATATATTATACTTATAGACGATTAACTAGGTAACTCGATTACTCGAAATTTCTCACGATAGATCAGTTGCGTATTTCAGTATAGAGTATGAGGCGCCTTACGGTGTTAATAGGTGCATCTTCTGATCCCAGCGACTTAATCGCAGAATCGCGCGAGTCACTGAATTTTTTTGTTTGTTCCCTTAAAGCAAACAGTTTTCTGGGGATTTTTTTTCTGAAAAGGAGACAGTAGATAAAATAAGTTTGGGAATCTAACATTATTTGTATTTATTACAAACAGAGCTGTAACATTATAGACACAATCAAAACTAGATGTGTAATTTCAGATCGCTCAGAGATTTTGCGAGTAATTCGAACGTAAAAATTTTACTGGCTGTTTATACTTCTTAATACTTTCGAACCACATTTCCGCGAAGTATTTTTTTTTATTTTAATTGTTTTGGATTAAAAAAAAAAGATTAACTGTGGGGCAAACAGACAAAACCAGATAAATCAATTTTAAATAGTTTCCAGTTTTTAACGAAATACGTTTATTACGAGTACCTACCTCGATTATATTAAGGCAAAAAACCTCGCATGCATTCCATGGAGCATAGTCGTTAAATAATAGAAACTTTCTTTTGTTTTAATTTACAAATTACATAAGTTATTAAACAAAACAAAATGTTATTTATTTAGTTTTGCGTAAATGAGATCGATATGTCTGCTTGAACTAGAAGAAGAGGATGAACGCTATAATCGCCTACTCACCACTTTAAAAAATATTGACACTTAGATAATCAAAAAATATAATTTAAAAAATAACAAAAACCTAGCATAAGCCGAAACTTCTAGGACACGGATCTTCTAAAAATATTTTAACTTCTATTTTATATGTAAAAGAAAGATGTTACTGTGAATTCTTGAATCTGGTGAAGGCAGGCATAACCACTAGTAATTAAAACAAAAAAAAACCCGGGTCGCAGTGCCAAAACCCTGCCGACAATATAGTGTATTTGCTTATACAGGCAGTGTGGCTTTATTATGCGAACTTAAGTTGGTTTTTGGGCAAAATAAAAAATTTGACTCCTTAATACACCCCTTAAAATAACATTTTTTTTCTTAATTGCAATATTATTATCAATCGAACCTCTATATCAAATTATACACAATTTTCAGTAAATAATTCACTATCTGCAAACTAGTGTTTTCATAAAATTTGTAAGTCCGGTCATGTCGGGCCGATTTTATTAAAATTTTAAGGACACTTTTTAATTACTACTAAAGGGTTAAATGTCAATTTTGAAACGATTCTGAGAATTTTTTCGGTATTTTGGGGCCCAAAAACATTTTTCAACCCCTAGAAACTACCCTTAACCCTTTCAGGACCATAAAATTGTAGGAGCGAAAATAACCATCTTTTACAATTTAGGATAATCCAATCTCCAGTGACTATAATCAAAGAATGACGGTTCAGATGCATTATGCCATATATAAAAAATGAAAAGATACATTCAGGAAAAAATAAATGTAAAATGACACCCACTCGTTTCTGAGTTATTCACTTCTTTTAAATTTTTTGTTTGGGACAACTGTGTCCCCGTAGTCGTTAAAGAGTTAAAATGGCCCGATTACGCCCATTTTAAATAGGCTTCTTGCGGTGACGGATTCCAATATGTGGGCCAAATTTCGTTAAAATCAATTAACTCTTTCGAAAGTTATTGCCCGCACACACAAACACACACACACATATATATATATATATATATATATATATATATATATATATATATATATATATATATATATATATATATACATATATATATATATAAACATTTTTATTTAAAAATGGTGCCAAAGTGTTTAGGAGGTTATGAAACGTCGAGAAATTCTGGTCCGACCCCTAGGTCCCGCCATCCGACCGATGCCAATAGTGTATGTTGCCATATGGCAAATACACTAATAATAATAATGTTTTATTGTTCTTTTTATATTTCTTCCATGACTTTGTCTGCTTTTGCCTGATTGCCAAAATTTTGGGACCAATGTTCAATAGACTTTATTCAGTTTAGCTTGATTCTGATCACGCCAATGAATTTAGTTGATCCAAACGTTACTCATTTTGCATAAATAAATGATTTATCTGGTTTTGTCTGATTGTTCCACAATAATTATTTCCTTATATTTTTTTATTATGATTAATGTATTGTTATGTTTGAGTTGTTTTTGTTTTTGCCGAGTGGTTTTGAACTAATTTTTCTATTATTGCTTACAATATTGATACATAATAATATACTTATTATTGAAATTAATTAATTATTTGCAGAGGTTATCATTGTACCACTTTATGCGATGCTTGGTGAAAAAGAAATTGTGTGTCGCGACACTCAGAGGAAGTGCAACTTCTTATGCAATACTCCAAGGTTAACCCAGTAAAATTTAGTTTACCAATAATACCGTGTACTATACACTATGCACTACACTACACGACAGAAGTGAAACTTAGTTACGCAAAATTAATAAACGTTAGAAATTGTTAGAAAAAATGAAAAAATCAATTAAAATTTTCGATTTGTTTGATTTCTTTCGTGTTATTCGAGTTTTCGCTTATCTGAGGTACCTCCTCCCCACATTACCTGGGATAAATGAGGTTTTACTGTACCGATATATTAATTCACAATTGCAAGTACAGAAAAAAATCTATGTAAAATAATGGTCGTAATAATTTTTACACTTCCTCCTCTGCCGTTTTTTTTGACATGCATGGAATCCCCCTCAGAAAAAAATTGTAAAATTTAAAAATACGATTTTCAATTTTGGTTCAAAGCAGTACATAATCTGTGAAAAATCCATCTTTCTAACGTGTTCCGTTTACGCCCAAACTAATTGAGAAGTTACACTTTAAAAAAAATACGTAAACAAATTTTATCGATTATAACCAGACAAACGTCGCGTCGCATTGTTTGATAAAATTTGCTTAAGTACATAAAATGTAACGTGTTTTCAAACGGAAAAAAATCGAACCTTTTTAGCTTCCGATCCAAGAAAGAAGGGCTGTTATGTGTTTAGATCGTATGTTTGTGTACACCGGGTGTCTCAGAAATCGTGCACCCAATTGTTGGGATCGAAAGAGAAAAATATTCTGAGTCCAAAAATCCATGTTTCATTAATTAATTACTAATTAACTACGTTACCAAAAAATTCCAAACATGGATTTTTGGGCTCAGAATATTTTTCTCTTTCGATCCCAACAATTGGGTGCGCGATTTCCGAGACACCCGGTATACATATATTGTGTATGTTTTGTGTGTGAAAGGGAGAGAGAAACTAGATTATAGACGCTAATCGGTTTAGGTCATCAATGTCGCCTTGCGTGTGGCATAATGTCATAAGTTATGACTCCATAACTCTTCAATGGGTAAACCGATTTTGATGCGGTTTTCTTTATGCGACAGAACGTTTTTGCGAGAAAGCTACAGAATGGAAAAAGAAACTGGCTAAGTGTGTTGAAGTCGCGCACTTAGGGTTCTGTACAATACGAATCCAACTTATATCTACACTAATATTATAAAGAGGAAAGATTTGTATTTTTGTATGTTTGTAATGAATAAACTCAAAAACTACTGTGCCGATTCAAAAAATTCTTTCATCATTAGAAAGCTACATTCACCCTGAGTAACATAGGCTATATTTATTGCTAGAAAATATTAGGGATCCTTACTAAAACTTTAGTAACGTAACCCAAGGTGTAAAAAAATGTCATAAAACATCTTTCGTCGCATGCGCTATTGATGATAGAACAAAAGTATGTTCTACAATATTAAAGAACATATCAATAACTACAAAAAAAACTTCGCTATACTATATGTCCAACTATTAACGTTATGTCACAATAACCACTTTGTACATTTTAATAATCTATATAGATAAGAGACGATGTATATGTAATCTATGGACTGTAAACGGGTAGACCATTTTTGATGAAATTTTCAGACAATCTTTAGATTAGCCTAGCGGGTGATCTTCTGAGGTTTGGTAGCGATCGGATCAACAGAATTTTTTTAATTTCTTTTTGGGAAATAAGATTTTTCTTCGATTTTTGAACATTCACAAATAAAAGCGATTGAATTCGCGCAAATTCAATACACGTTGAGAATTTAATGATAATGATTCTCATCTTTTATATCCTATATATTACATTTACACCCGGGCGAAGCCGGACTTGGCCGCTATGTAATATAAATTAGATAATGACTGTCATAAATGTATGAATATAGCGAAGAAAAGACCCAAAACCCAAATCTTTCCACTTTCGCGCCGGAATGAGTTATCAGTTACTCTACGGTGCCATATCTCAACAGTTAATCTTTCATAATAAAACTAGTTGCAACACCAAATTCACATAATGCGAGAGCTAGTTTTAGCTTAAGTAACGCTAGACAAGAACTTTCACAATAGTGAGAGTTACGATTGAATCAAAGATGAAATATTTCCATTCATTAATTTATTTTATAAATTGCTTAATTAAAGTATTTTTCAACTTAATCATGTAATATTTCTTTTTTTCAGTTCATTAAAAGATCGACCCACACGACCGAGCCAATGGCATCTCTGTGCGAAGCTGTTTTACGTTCATTCCTCCAGGAAGCGAACGAATGCATCCGAGGTCGTTACAAGGACAACAAGAATGAAGAAGAGCACGACAAGGAAAAAAGCATATTTGAAATGCTTCGGAGGCTCGAGGTTGACGGAGACGAATCGAGCAGCGACGATAGTGAAGACGACACTTTCACGGAAAAGCAATCTCTTCCGATGCCTCCTGCTCCAGTACCAGACATTGATTCTGGCCTGCAGAGAAGACTTGATGAACTGTTAACAATTCCAATGGAATGGATGACTGAACTGTCAAGCGGCGATGTAAGGGTCATTGTTTGAGTTTGTGATTTGTCTCGAAACTTTAAAAAAAATATGATTTTATTTGTGAATTTGTGAATGAAATTACAAAGATGTTATGTTTTAAGTAATACTTTTTTATAAATTGTAAACATGAATAAAAATATTTCCATTGTACAAAAATTACAAACAATATATTTTCTAATTTTCCAACCATATATTTTTTATTTTGCATCACAAAAAATATATATTTAATCCCAAATTTTCAGGATAGTGGTGTCATCGAACGGAATTTACCTAAACGCAACAGTTTAGACATTTCTGCGCTGTAGTCGTTTTTTTCATAGACCCACTACAAGTGTACCATAGCGACACTCATTCCTACACATGAACTAAAATGGTACTACTCCATAGTTTAAAACCATGATAACAACCATACTTTTGTCTCAATGCTTTTGTTTTAATATTGTTTTAATACTGGTAAAATTCTTAACATATGGCATTTTAGGAGTAGGGTACCAGAAACACTAAAAGGTAATTTATACGTTTAAATTTGAACAAGAGAAATTCTTAAAATTTGTCATTTTAGGAATAGGGCACCATAGACGACAAGAGGTATTTTTACTTGCAACGTTTGAAAAATATTTTGTCTACAGACTAAATTGTTGAAATTTGAAAATCTAGGAGCAGGGCACCAGAAACACGAAGAGGTAATTTATACGTGTTAAATGTGTACAGAGAAATTCTTAAAATTTTTCATTTTAGGAATAGGGTACCATAGACGCGAAGAGGTATTTTTACTTGCATGTCGTTTACAGACTAAATTGTTAAAATTTGAAAATTTAGGAGCAGGGCACCAGAGACACGAAGAGGTAATTTATACGTGTTAGGTATAAATGTGGACAGAGAAATTCTTAAAATTTGTCATTTTAGTAGTAGGGCACCATAAACGCAAAGAGGTAATTTAGACGTTTAAATTTGAACAAGAGAAATGCTTAAAATTTGTCATTTTAGGAATAGGACACCATAGACGCGAAAAGATATTTTTACTGGCAACGTTTGAAAAATATTTTGTCGTTTACAGACTAAATTGTTAAAATTTAAAAATTTAGGAGCAGGACACCAAAGACACGAAAAGGTAATTTATTCGTGTTATACCTACTTGAAACATATTATTTTCTTTTAGTTAATATGTGTTTATTTTCTCACAATAAAAATTACTAATATAACGTAATTTACAATTATTTGGCGTTTAAATTATGTATTTGAGTACACTGGGTGTAAAAATCGTCCATTTCAACGAAAAATTGAACCATAAAAGAGTATGGACGTACGGTTCCCGTCAAAAGGAAGATACATTTTAATACTTTAACACAATCTTTTTACTCTTTTGTCAAGTAAAGCAAGTCAAGAGAAAAAAAGTATCAATAATAGTAACGGGTAATAGCTACAGGCTTCCGAGTGCGCTTATTGGATTTAGAATGCCAATCTCTGTCAGTATACTAAATTTGAAAAATATCGATGTATTCCAGAGTTTCCAGAGAAACACTTGAAACGGACCTATCTCCGAAACGGTAAGTGATCAAGCGCAACGGATAGGCTCGTTGAATTCATTGTGTCATTTTCTGTAAGCATGATTGGGGGGGGGGGGGGTAACCGTTCCCTTCCAGAAGTAAATTTGAAGTACCTTGTAGGTAGTAGATACCTATTATAAAGTGGTAGCACTAGTACTTTTAGTGAGTAACAAAAACCGTATTTCAATAATCAATTTTATTAGCACTAGACTCGCATTCGGGAGGTCCGGGTTCGAATCCCGGCGGGGGCAGATGTGGCTGGGACTTTTTCCTACTGCCGCTCGCCGAGAAACGGTAATTCCTGTACCGGCCATCTTGATTTAGGTTTTCCATGGTTTCCCTCAATTAATTCCAGATAAACATCGAGATGGTTCCTTATTTGAGGCCATGGCCGATTACCTATCAAACTCCTAGTTCAAAAATTACCTACCTTATCCTAATTTCCTATAATTCCTTCATTCGCCCATTGCTATTGCATACGTTGAAGTTTTAAAAATGTAGAAAAATAACGGGAAGTGTGGTAGATGGAAAATAGTAATGGTGCGAATGGCGTCTGTTATGACATAAAGTCGAGAAACGGACGTTCAACGCATTATTATTATTATAATCAATTTTATTCTGTAAGAAATCGTATTTCATACCCTTCTTCCTTGAAACTAAATGAGGTGGTTCCCTCTACTTCAGATCCTGAGTATGCCTTTTCCTCCATCTATATTTTATGTAAAAAAGGATGTGGCGTATTTGATATCCTTCGACACCATTTGACCGATCATGAAAGTTGGCGCATATATATATTTTTTTCAGGGAGAGGGTTCTATGCTATCCACTTTTTTGTAATTTGTTAAATACGGTGGAGTCGAAGGCTTCACTTCTGTTGTTGCTGCCGTTTTTCATCTCAATCGCATGCACTCTGCCGCGGGTAGCGGCTAGTATTCTATAATAATTATAATCACTCTCCCCTCACTAATAACCGACTTCCCTCACTGGTTTGCATATAGAGAAATAATAAATAATTGTGGAAGGATAAGGGTAAAATAACGGAATTTCATCTAAAAAAATCATATAGACAAAAATTATAAAATAGTTTTGTTATTTTGTATTAATTAATAATCAATAAATATTATTGTATTAAATCTTATATATAAACCACACTTGACAAAAACATCAGAAGAAAAAATATATTACAAACAAAATAGGAAAAACAAAACAAAGTCAAAAATACGAAACGTGAACCCATTGTTCAGTGATAGTAATTTGAAATTGTTCTTATTTGCCCAATGCCCACATGCAAGGGCGTCGTCAGTCTTTGAGCCAGAGGGGGGCAGAAGGATGAACAAAAAAAAAAATATTTTAGATTTTTGAGGGTTAAGATATTAAATATTAACACATTTATTGAGTCCTTAAATTTGATTTTAGTTTCAGAGTGATTCTGCTGAACGCTACATTTTGTTATTTACTTATTCTGTGACATTAGGCAGGAAAACTTATAACTTAAAAAAATCCCGAACCTCTAGGGAGGGGCAGCTGCCCCTACCTGCCCCCCCTTGGCGACGCCCTTGCCCACATGCAGTATATGGGCGGATACACTATTGTCTTTATCTTATAAATACTTAATACATAAAGCGTGGCATATATTTTGATGAATACAATTAATAATTTTTTTATAAAACACAATAATCTATAAGATTTAATATACACAACATTTTTCTTTTAAGATTAATTTTTTTACTCATACTATATAATATCCACTACAAATGCAATGCTCCAATACCGTGTTTAATTTTGCGTTAGTAACTATATTTATCGATTTGATTTTGGAGATCGTTTTCTCTACCTTGACACAATATGAAAAAGAAAACAGTCCACATTCACGAAGCGACACATTTTTCAGCGATATCGATTTAATTGTGATATATAATTTTGAGCTTTATTTTGAACGCACAGGTGCTTGTGCTTAAGAAATTATATTGTACAGTGAGTGGAATAGCTCATATAAACAAATCCCAGATCATTTGCGACTAAAAGCCTGTGAGAGGTCAATCTTACTTTTTTAAAGCGCGTCTTTTCTGGCAGCAGATTCTTTGCTTGTTTTTATACATGATGTTCTCGGCAAAAATGATTAAAAACTTAGAAGAAATATAACTGATAACACTTTTGAGATAATATGTAGTACAAAAGATCGCGCACACTTGACAAGCATGAACCTGCACGAACAGCACAACACCAACCTGCAACTTGCACTACACTAGACCAGCATAAACCAGCGTCGGATTTAGATAAGAGAAATTGAGGCCTACGTTCAAGGGGTTCCTACAACCTAATACAAAATTCAATTTCTGATTCACGAGCTTCGATGACATGAACGTTTGAATAGTTTAAAAATAAAAAATGTCAGAAAATGTTTTCCCGTTTTCAGTAATGAATAAAAAAAAGTTTTTCACTCTATCAAACTGCATCATGTGTTTTTATATTTAACCAATCTTGATCTTCTTACATGGGAGCCCCCACAGTCTTTGTGTCCATGGGCTTTAAATTTGCAAATCGGGCATTGAGCGTAAACCAGCAAATTTTAGTGAAGGTTTTCTGACGTGCAGTAGACATTTTCCAGTTTTCAAGTAGTTTTATCAATGCAAATTATTTAATGAAATCGACACATCACTAGCATACTAGATCGATCCAGCAGGACTAGGCAGAAATTACAGACGGCCGACTGACGGTCGTTGTTGGTTGAAGGTCTAATGTGCGCTACTTCATTAAATAACATGAGTACCTTCACGAACAGGCTTTTTTGCTCCGCACTGTGCTGATGGTGCTTGATAGATGTGCGCGATTTTTAATTTCAAATTGAAAAGTCGCTCTGGAGTCAGTTACTGTTAGTCTGCGACTGCGCAAGATGTATCACTGCGTGAGCAAGGACATAAATTTTGATAATTTTTAACAAGTACTATAATATAATTGTGTAATTGTTATCTAAGTTTTTATAACAGTAAGGATTACTTTTCCAATGAAAAATACTAGGTTAAATTTACAAAATAATCATATAAACGTTAGATACTGTTTTTTTTTTTAAAACTTGATTAATGTATTTTGTAAATTTATTTTATAAAAAATACTGCAGTAATCGGCAACATTTATACACTGAAAATGAAAGTCAAAACGCTATTTTACAATAGAACTGTAATAAGATACCTGAAGCTTTGGACAGAAGTCTATTGAATTTCAAAAGTGTATCGAGATTGAATTGTCTGAGGAGTAAACGTCATCGAGAAATTATTCACGATGATGATCCTGAACGTATCAACGGCAATTGAAATGTATAGGAAAATTGATTAACAGCCAAGAAAATAACTTCCATTTAATAAAATAATCTATATCAATTAAAAAAAAACAAACATATTTTTCGTGATGAAATTTATAAACTTACATTTTATACCTACATAACTATTCTTAACGTATAACGAAAAGTTATTCGAGCTATCGTGGAAAAACAGTAATTTTGAACTTTTGTCGCTTTGTGACTTCAACTTACCTTGAGATAAGAAACTCGAGACTCCTCTAATGGTGCTTAACAGCTGTAAACATTAGTTGAAAGTTGACAACGACACAAAAATGAAAATCTCACCGAATGTTTTCACGCTTTGACTTCTTTATAATTAAATCGTCTTTGGTATTAACAAAAACTTGTACAGTAGCTTCTATTAAGTAAGCACGTTCCGCCCTTCTGTAGCATTCTGTTTTCAACCATGGCAAACCTCCATTACTACACAACAGAGTGATTACTCTCAAAGATAAAACATCTTTCTTTGAGAAATCTATGTCCTATACAGGACTCAAAATGTCTCATTCTTTACCGCAAGAAATAAGCATACCTTGTAGGAACTGTGCCTTACCACATCTCAGATATATTCTGATTATTTTGTTAGTTGTATTTTGACGACTGTATCCATACTTGGTTCTACAAATAAAAACTATTCTATTCTATTCTATGATCGGCGAATTTCTCACAGTATGGTTTATTTTGAGATAAAGAAGAAATACACAGAAGGGGTCTTTGCTAAGTCAGAGTTTTCTTTCTCAGCAGCCCCGTAAGAAGTCTACTGTAAAGTATAAACAGATTTTATTTTCTTTGGCTATTTTCCATCAAGTTTTTTATTAATTATTATGTAGAGATTCACGTGGATATTTTGCATCCGTATTCTTAGTTCAAAACTGTATTGTAGCAATAACTAACAATAAAATCGTATATATTTTTGAACATAGTTTACAAATATTATAAGTAAACATCGTACATTTAAACACCTTCTGGCTTTGGTATATTGGTATCGTAAGCTCGTATTACATCCGTCTGGGTCACAGATGCTCCTTCTTCTTGCGAGAAAGCAAATCCATCTATTATATAAGAAAACAATATTATGTTTACAATAATGTATTGCGTTATATATTTTTAGGAATGCACCACAATAATTTAAAAAAAACCCGGGTCGCAGTGCCAAAACCCTGCCGACAATATAGTGTATTTGCTTGTATAGGGCCGTGTGGTTTTATACTGTTATTATGTGAAATTAAGTTTGTTTTTGGGCATAATAAAAAATTTAACCCCTTAATACACCCCTTAAAATAACATTTTTTTCTTAATTGTAATATTATTATCAATCTAACGTCTACACCGAATTAAATACACCCTTCAATAAAATAAATGTCACTATCTGCAAATTAGTGTTTTCAAAAAGTTTGTAAGTCCGGTCCTGTTGGGACGATTTTATTAAAATTTTAGGGGCACTTTTTAATTGCTATTAAAGGGTTAAATTTCAATTTTGAAACGATTCTGAGATTTTTTTCGGTATTTTGGGGCCCAAAAACTTTTTTCAACCCCTAAAATTCACCCTTAATGTGATCCGATTGGGCCCATTTTAAATAGGCTTCGTGCGATAATGGATTCCAACATGTGTGCCAAATTTCGTCAAAATTAATTAAGTCCTTCGAAAGTTATAGCCCGCACACATATATATATACCTATACCTATATATATATATATATATATATATATATATATATATATATATATATATATATATATATATATATATATATATATACATATACATATACATATATATATAAACATTTTTAAAAATGGTGCCAAAGTGTTTAGGAGGTTATGAAACGTCGAGAAATTTTGGTCCGACCCCTAGGTCCCGCCATCCGACCGACGCCAATAGTGTATGTTGCCATATGGCAAATACACTAATTAGATTGTTTTTGCTACCAGATATTCAATAATCCGACCGATTAGTAAATTATCCAGATAAACGGAATTCGAATAGATTCTTACCAGACAGCCGGTGGACAACCGAAAATGGACGATTTTTATTATTAAGTCGTATTTTTGCATCTACATTAAATGACACTGTTTCAAATGTTGTTCTGGGTCAGCATGAGTTGCAATCGAAAGATCTTTTTTCTTTATACCCGGTCAAAAGTACGTTCTTTCGGCTTCGATTTTAAGGCTGAAAACCTAACATTGATGCACTGTTGGAATTACTCGCACGCCATCTGTAACAGCGGGCCGAAACAATTTCCTCGTGAGCACTGACACGAAACTTTCAATCGGGTATAAAGAAAAATAGTATACACCACACGACCAGAAAGTTGAAATTCTTACACTGCGCGACACATGATGCCTCGGACATCGTATGTCACGCAGTGCAGGAGTTCCAATTTTCTGCCCTTACGGTGTAATATACGATTTCTATTGCTCCAAAATTATTTAAACTACAGGAACATAAAACACTGCTTCACTGATGTTCACAATGCAAGTAAAACTATTAAATTAATTATAGTTTAACCTATTACCGTTCAAATATGAAGATCAGATCGCGAGACGGACATTTTTATGCATCAGAGAACACTAAAACCAAATTGTAGTAGAATTTATTAGTAGGCAAAATTGAATCTATCCTCTAGTAAAATGGACGATGTCTTTTAAAAATGCAGTCAATTCGCGTTATTTCTTCATATATTATTAGCAACATTTCAATATAATGAAAGGAAACTTATTTTGTTTTGTTTGAGAGAAAAGGAAGTAATGGAATACTGAATACAGTTAAACTGATCAAATTTTAATTTTTAAGTCATCTGGAAATCTGGTCAGATATGTCGAATATCTGGCTACTGAATAATTAATAGAAGCTAGTAGGTTTACTATGCTTTATGCGATGCATTCCTAAATATTAATTTGCTTTAAGGTGACTGTTTACCAGCTGTTCAATATACCCCGGTTTGGATGTTTGTGCGCAAGTAAAATACACTTACGTTTCGAACACCTACAATTTCTATGAAAAATCTTATTAAATTTTTATGTTAGTGCTTCAAAATAAACTGGGAATATGTACCATTCTTCCCATATGATTTTTAGCCAAGCTTTTATTGTTTATTTGATATAAATAAAAGATTTAAAATCAGATAAAAAACGAGAAAGTATGCATAAGTTTTACACAAATTTATGCACAGAAAAAAAATTGAAACAAATTATTGAGCAAGTTAAATTTATCAGTATTTTGAACATTTTGTGAAGAAAAAACTTCAAATTATTAATTTGCCTTCCCATAATTCGAAATTTCGTGACATGCTGTAGAGAAATATTGATGAATATCACGTTTTTTGAATTAATTTTTAGGGTAAAAATATGATTTTTGAAATTTTTAAGCAGCAAGTCAAATTTTGTGACGCTTAATGCTTAATCACAGCTTATAAAAACACTAATAAAATAAATTTTGCGACTACAGTTCAAAATTTTCCGGAGCATATTTTACAATCTGAGGAATCAGTCACCGTAAGTTTTTCTTTAAAAGCGTTTCTTGTTTGTTTGTTTTCATTTCTACAAATCCACACACTAACATAAAATATTATAATTGCGTATCTACTTAGAACAAAGGGCTTGTTAATCTTTTCCGAGTCTAGCTACTTTTACTTTTCCAAGAATTCAACTCGTTTTAAAGTTTACGCTAAACATTTTTTGAAATGAATATTTTATCTACTTTAGCCGGCACCCAGTGATGGATTTAAAGCCAATTCAGACTAGCCGTTCTCGGTTACGATTCACCGGTCCGGTTCGGTTTTCGATTAATCTAGGCTGCTCACACTATCCCGATTCGGTTCTACGATTATTCTCGATGCGCATGCGCAATTTCGAAATATGATTTGACGTTTGATGTGTAGTTAAACAGCTGGCTAGTCACGTGACTCCAGCAAGCGTTCTCATTGGCTACGGTTGCGAACGGTCCGGTTGAAATTAGAGCTGAACCTAAACGCTCGAACCGAATCCAATCGGGAACGACTACGCCCTGATTGGTCGAGCTCCCAACCAGACCGGTGAATCGAACCGAGAACGGCCAGTCTGAATTGGCTTTTAGGTTCGATGTCGCCCTAGGCCCCGTCCGATATGCCGCCCTTTTTGCTCTATGGGAAAGTGATTATTGAAATTGAGCATCTAACGAAGGCCAAACAAGCGAAAATTTGGACAACGGGTGATAAATTAATTAAACTAATTTTTAAATTTCAATTGTCCTAACATTGTTTACTTTTGAAATTTGCTCTATGGGAAAGTTATTATTGAAATTAAACATCTAATGCAGTCAGAGAACCGTAAATTTGGACAACGAATGGTAAATTAATTAAATTAATTTTTAAATTTCAACTGTCCTAACATTGTTTACTTTTGAAATTTTGTCGTCTAAAAAATTTTGCCGCCCCTAAAGTCATGCCGCTTTAGGCCTGGGCCTCACGGGTCTAATGGTAAATCCGCCACTGCCAGCACCTACATTAGATCCGTATTTCTCCCGACACTACGTCGGTCGACATTTGAGAGAGATAGAGAGAATTACAGACGCTCAACATTTGAGATCATCAGCGTCTACAATTTCAAGAAAAGCAAACATTAAGGTTATAATGTTGGAAAGGAAATCGGGCTTCTCTTTCCAGTGTAGACACCTACATTATAATCTTGGTGTTTGTTTTCCTTCCGATGTCGGCCGACATCGGATTGGGAAAAATACGAATCTAATATAGTTGCAGTTTCACGCGTTGAAATTGATCAGATTAGAAAGAATCTCGAAATTTTCATTTCACAACAAAAGTAGGTATGAAAAGGGGTCATAAACGTCGTCGAATATTGTTGTGCAACAAAGAAGCCTGATTTTAGAAAGACGCACGCTGGTGTGTCCTTAGCCGGAAGAACGCTTATCCAGAATTTCTGGCTGTTTGTACCGGCAGCATTTCAAAACGGTTGGGCCGATTTTAATGACACTTGACACATTACGTGTCAATTGATATCCAAGTAAGGAGCAAGCTTTAACTGACAAAGATAAGATAAAGTTTCAGTTAATTATCCCTGAAACTTAGCAGCCATTGACTGAAATAAAACTAAAGCAAGGTATGTGGAATACTATGGGTTGGACGTTAACATTGTTGAAAGTGTCACAAGGCGTGACAGAAGAAAACGCGGGGGTAGTACACCTTGAGATCTTTTATCCCAGCTGTCAAAAGTTCGTTATAGTATGACCCAAAGTACATAATCGTCCATCGTTCCTACTTGTGTTGGAAGCATGCGCTAAGAAACTTTCAACTTCTATAAAATAACGAAGGTCTGGCAGTCACGGGCTTTTGGCTATAACGCGAACAAAAGCGCGGAAAACGGTGAGTATAAACGGTTAAATATGTTAGCACTGTGAACTATCGCACAATGTACTTACGTGACAGTTCTAGTTCCATATTGATACGAGTTGTCGAACGACGTAGAAATACACTCTTAACATTCTTGAGCAATCTCGCTGTTTCCGTAAGCCTGAAAGCAATAAGTGCACAAGGATCCCTCGACTATAGCGCAACTAATAGAATATATTGAGTACATGGTAAATATTTTGAAAGCAAAACGTTAGCGTATTATTGGTTGATCCAAATCTGTATTTAAATTGTACTTTTGAAATTTCTTAATCAATTGGAAATATTTACTAAGGAACTAACTATAATTGACTGAGATTTGTGGAATAGTTTCAAAAATATTTTCTTTTAAATAAAAAAAATACTTTTAATCAAACTCTTCAGTGGATGTTTGAATTCAGCTGTTATTTTTTTTGTACTACAATGGAAAGAAATATCACTACTGGTAGCATCCATTTAGATATTTGTCCAGGGATTAAGTATTTGTAGGAAATTCTCTAAAAAATGTTTATCACCAAAGCGAAAAAAAAGTTTATTTTTAATTTTTTTAGCAACGCGACTCTCTTGCGCTGATCAACGCTTGTTTTAAATCTAAATAAACTCAAAATAGTTTTAGTTTTTTTGAGTAATTAAATCTTAGTCGTAAATTGGTGATGTTTGCACGACCCTGTTTAGAAAAGGCAGCCATTAACTGACGCTTTCCCCAGGTCTATGCTCAGTAGATGGATTGTACATTATAGACGCTCAACAGTTTAGGTCATCAGCGTCTACTGTTCAGTAGAGCCTGATCGAATAATCGACTTTGGCTTCGGTAAAATAATTGGCTTTGGCGAAAAACAAACCTGAGCGTGATTGACATTAGAAATGTCTATTTGACAAATGAAATAAAATATTGTTGGGTCTTTTTGTGACAACATTAATACTCTGCATTGTCGACCACAACACTGTTTTATTTTGAATTTCCATTAGCTACGAAGAAGAAACAAAAAAAAAATGTTGTTGTCGACAATGCAGAGTGTTAATGTTATCAGAAAAAGACTTCAACATTATTTTATTTTGTGACAACAATAAAAACATATCTTGAACTTCAATTACTTTGTGCTTTTTTTTACTTTAGAGTTCTTTCAACTTTGATCGAAGTTTGACTTCAGTTGAAAAAATCACCTTTGTTCGGTGACCTGGCAATTAGAGTTTGGTACGTCATATAAACAATGATATTTTCCATTATAGAAAAAAATATAGTATTGTTCACTGATAGAATTAATAAAAAAAAATAAAATGTTCAAATGTACTTATAGAACAGATTTGACAAAACAAAAATGCATATGAAACAACTGAAATTATTATCAGCTGTTAGAAACAAATGAATATTAAAAATGCTGTCATACTCAATACCATTCTCTCAATTCTTTACCAATCAGTGCTCGCATAAGCATCTATACAAAAAAAGTGCAAAACAAAACAAACAAACAAGACGACACAAATACTTAAACAATACAGAAGAAAAATAAGAACAAGATAAAATACTTACACGATGAAAGACGTTCCAATGCATGCACAGGCCTTTGATAAGATTTGAACAAAATTGATTAAAATAAAATAAAAGTTTGCATTGAATTCTTTTATATTAATTAGTGTGCTTTTTTTCAACTCGAGAAAAAAATACATCAACAGTGAAATAGGACTAACCCATTTGAAAAAAAAGTGTTTTGAAAGTTTCATGCTCTTTTGTTTTAAACAATTACAATTTTATATATCCCACAAAAAATGGAATCAGCCGCTCACCAAAGCGTTTAAAAACCGCGCACACTTGTCGAGCATAGATCAGCATAGTACAAGCTTGCAACCTGCACGGTGTTGTACACTGGAGCAGAACAACTTTTAGTGCGAGTTTACGAAAAACACTCTAGCACTCTAAATCGGGCCAGCGCGGCTAGACAAAAATAGTAAGCGATCCATTCTGACGGTCGTTGCTGGTCTAATGTGCTCCACTCCCTTTAATAACATGGGTATCTCCACGAACAGGCTTTTCGGCTTTGTGCTCTACTGATCCGTGCTTGACAAGTGCGCACGGTCTTTTAAGGTGAGATTAAAATCAAATATACATCGTCTTTGTGTTTAGTTAAAATTTTTCTTATGAATTTGAGTTGTGCTTTCTGTAGAATACAGTCAAAGATAATCGTGAAATTGAGTAAAAAAACGAAATTTTAGGCTATCGTTTTTCCTGTAACGAGGGAATGATTAAAAAAACATGATTTATACTGAAAATTAGGAAACGACCTGCCTTTCACCTATTAATAATTGGAAATAACTATACGAAGTTTTATTTGGAACTTCGATTTTTGAATATGGCTTATAAAAATCTTTGTCTGTTTTCTACAGTAAACAGAAGTCAAATTCATTATTATTTTGAATAAATATGCAAATATGCGAGTATTCTGACTATTAAAACCAGAAGCGTAGCGTGCCTTGGCGGGGCCCCATATAAAAATTTGTTTGGGGGCCCTTCCCCCTTTGAAGTAACTGACTTAAACGAGGAAATCCCGCAGCCCGCGATAACCGATGTAGGGTGTTGCCAACTTTTGAACGCACGCTTTACGCGGGAAAAAAAGAAATTGCTTTTTTTGACTTTTGTCATTTCTGAAATAAAAAAAAAATTGGGAAGTTTTTATTAATTTTTGCTTACGCACGTTGGGGGCCCCCGCGGCCCGTATAATTGATACGGCAGATACGGCGGTAGCTACGCCCCTGATTAAAACTCCATTGTAAGTGCTTCGACGTTTTTTCGTGGAATATACAATCCAAATTCAAAAAACAGAGCGTGAAAAAATTACTGACTACATACTACATTGTACCCACTCAATAACTGTCATAATAATAACACAAAGTGTAACAGAAGTTATACTGGTGTCTTCTATTTAGTAATCATAGAATATGATATCAAATTGTTTATATGAATAGATATTATTACAAGGCCACTTCCTCGTTTTTCTAGTATTCACTTTCTTCATATTAAGGCTAACAGATTACAGAGATTGCCTCGTTCCGTTGAATATTAGTAAGATGACATCATCCGGCGGACCTGTCAATTGATTGCTTGGCAACGGTTGCTGTATACAAACTTTATTGGTCGTATTTAACAAATGTCAAAGAAATCAAAAGATGGAATATTACTATATTATTTGCAATAAATTGGAATTTTGATATAAGCAATTTACATAGTGTTAATATACATGACACTTTTAATATTGTCATTACAGTTTGACAAAAATATGAACGGTCCTCCAGCTGACGTCATTCCCGCACTTACGCTGATTGGTCAGATGGAACGCGGCAGCCTCTATAATCTACTGACCTTGATATTAACAATACTCTGTAATCTGCATTAATCACGGAAGGGGTGCTAAACTCACTCTTCACAATGTTGTAAGCTTTCATAAAGTGATCATGGGACTATAGCCTCCCCCCCTACAAAGTTGTTCCGCCTTCAACGGTAATCTGTAGTTGTAAGGCCCGCCGCATACGGACTCTCCCAAGCAGTCGAAACTGACTGCTTCAAGTGGTCAGAGGAATATTTTCTACTGAGATGCAAACTACTTAGAAATATTTCAGTGACTGACGCAGTCGGTTTCGACTGTTTGAAGCAGATTGTATACGACTTTTAAAACTTTAAAGTTTTGGTGCGAAAGTAACCACTGGTAGCCTGGCAGGTATGGTAGTAATTAAAGGGTGACCGTTACTACCAGTGTTTGACAAAGCCAACCGGGTTTTCATGGAAATTATTACTCCCATAGCTTATACGCGCCCTGATAACGCATCTCAACTCTAGTTTGCACGGAAGAAAATATAAAATAAAAATAATATAAAAAATTGACAGACACTAAACTATACACAAAAGCAAACTAGGCGAATGAACAAAGCACACATTTAACAACGATTTCACTCACTCGCATGCAATGTTGAAAAGAGAGAGAGACACACAATATTTTTATTAAATAAATAAAATTGTATTATATTTGAAATATTTACAATAAAAATGATATCAAAAATAAAACTATTTAATGTTAACAACAGAACAAAATCCTGGAAATCACTTTGGATTTTACATTGCAATAATTGTTTATTTAAAAGGAATGTCAAAGTTTTCTTAAAAATATATTATGATATAAACATTACTGGTATTTGACATGGAGGCGTGGCAATCACATATTACTACATTTAATTTCTGCCACCAGATGTCATGGCGTCAAATCCCAATATTCATTCACCAAAACTATACGCCAAAACAAAACTAATTTTCATCTCACGTTAATGAATGTTTTGAAATTTTATTTTCACTCGATAGTAGCCAGATATTTTAAGTGTGGGTACCAGCAGGTAGTGCACCAAGTTTCACTAAAATCAGTCCACCTGTCCTCGAGACAGACGGACGTTTTCTCATCTGCATGTCATACAAATTATCCAAAATACCAACAAAAATAAAAAACGTGCAGGAAACACACTTTTATACATTATTATTATTAATTACGAACATGGACTTCTGTTTTGAGCGATGAACAGACTTGAGTTAAGAAGTGAATGGATTTTTATATACATGGAACAAATTAATTTATTTTGTGTTGTCTATTTTGTCATTCAGAATTTAATCATTCGCCTTGAAAACTGTGAGAACGTAAATAATAGAAATTATTTAAAAAAACAACTGATCACCAAATGAGCCATTTTCCTCAAATATGAAAAATCTCTCATTAGCAGCGCTAATAGTTCCACCACTCTGGCAAATAATTTATAATATAAAATATCACTGAAACAACATTTCTAGAAGAAATAAATAATGCTTGTCTCTACCACAAGTGCTGCTTCTCGTGGCTAATCGGAGGCACTACTCTCATGAAAAAGGTTTATTGATGTGTAGTTTTTGATTTTAAATATTTTGCCCATGAACTATATATCTCTATCGTAATCGTTTTGTTTTGACAGTATATGAATTTATTTCATAAATGCAATATGTTACTTTATTAATAAGAATATAAATGTTAATAAATCTAATGGTCATTAAATTGTGCGTAGTTACGATTTGAACACGGATCGTTTATCATTAATAACATTAGGATACAATTAGTTATTTATATTAAATTAATTAATTCAAATTGAATAACCAAATTCCTAAAAAAACTAGTAAATCTTGATGTCTACGAAATTTCAGTAAATTAATGGCAAGAAAATAGAAATATTTCTTCGTGACGACTCAATTTTATTGTTCTTGGCGTTTTTTAAATTATTTTTCTAATCAAAATAATACTTAGAACAGGACGTGGATGGGAAAGTTTGGTAAATGAACAATTTAAAAAGAAGTGTTACCGATGTTTCGTTTGTTGTTGACGTTTCAGAAAATTTATTATCTTCAGGGCCATAAGAGAAACATCGATAAAGTTTAATTTTTAAATTGCTCGACGTTAATATTTTATTGGAACAAAACTAATTAAGGACGCGGATGTTTAAAACCTTACATATTTACAGTTTGTCAAAATAGTACTAAAACTACTAAAGCTCATTTGTTGGAGTCCAGCATAGGTTTGAGTGTAATAAAGTAGTGACGTAAAATAATAAATTACCAGTTATTTAACCGGTTAAATATCTGCAGCTATTTATTATTATTATACAAGGCTGCGCAAAAAGTTTTGCTAATGATTGTAGCTTCCGTTCGAGATTTTAATTTTATAACCACTATCTACATAAATATAAATAATTTAATTAATTTTTACTGTCGAAAACTGTTCTGCTGCTTTGTTTTTTGATGTTCAGAGAAACAGAAATCGGAAGTCGCCATTTTGTTTTAAAGATAGTCGGTTAATTAGCCGGTAATTTACATCACTAGAATGAAGTGGTCTCCAACGTAATCTAGGGGATATGGAACTAATCACCATCATTAACAACACTACTTGAATATTCTTAGCAAAGTTAAACTTTTAATTGCACATATTTATAAAGCAAAATACCTCTAACTAACATAAGTACCTATATAAAATAAACTTTTTTCTATTTCTGGCAATTCAATAAATTCGTGTTCATTTTTTATCACATCAGCTGAGACACGGCATTGACGTGCCGAGTAATTAAAATAAATAATTTAAAACATCATGCTTTTTATACAGTACTCTGACTCATTGTTTCATTCACTGAACTATAATAATATTGGAAAGCGCCTTCTTGAATATCGGCAGTGAACAGGCAGCGGGTCTAGGGGTGATCGGGACCTAGGCCTTGTTGAATGGGGCCTTCTTTTTGTTAGATTAAGAATCTTTACACTGAAGTTTAAAATTCATTTTTAATAACATCAAAATCAGAGTTAAAACTCGGTGATCTGATCAAACAAAAAACACTATAAATTCATCCAAAAATTGTCAAAATTCACGCAAAAAAATGTCAACATTTACGCAAAATACTGTCAAAATTCACGCTAAATACTGTCAAAATTTACACATGATAATAATAATCATTAATATGAACTGTTTTTTACTATAAGATAAGTGCTCATTGTTAATGAAAAAGTTTAGAAATTTCAGATAATAATTAATATTTTTCTTTATATACCCGGTCGAAAGTGCGTACTTTTAACTTCGATTTTAAGGCAGAAAGCCTAACATTTATGCTCTGCTGGAATTACTCGCACGCCATCTATAACAGCGGGACGAAAGAGTTTTTAAGTGCACATTGATACGTGAGACTTCCGCCAGCCAGTACTAGCAATTTTGAGATTATACGCAATAACAGCTATTAAGGCTGTCGGAACGCTTTGAATTTAAGTCAAAAATAGAGCTTCGGCTGTCAACTGATTGTAGATTTATTTAACATTTTGCAAAAATTCTTTCTCTATACGAAAGATAAAGGACAGATCTAAGTCTCTAATTGACTACTTTTGTAATTTATGTACGATTTACTAGAAAAAAGTTGGCATTAATTGTGCTAAAAAAACACACGTTTTCAATGTCAAACTACGACCTTATTCGTACTTATTTCACAAAACTGTTCCATCACAAACCTAAAGTGACTCTTCCTGTTTCGGAAAAGTGTTTTAAATCTTCAAAATATTTCCAAAAATGAGAGTAATCAATTGACAGCGGCACCCTTGCAATAGTATCTTTTATCCTCATAGTTGGCACCAGCCAAAAATTGAAACGTGCGGATGATTTAAGCGAGACAGAGCTAAAGAAGGTCACACCCACAATATGTCTTTTGCCTACCTCGCCCCTTACCGCTGGGTCTCAGCACAAACAAAATTCAGAGCTTTCCAACAGCCTTAAGCTGTTACTGCGTATAATCTCAAAATTGTTTAATCGAAAGTTATTAGTCTTTTTATGTAATGGTGAAAGTATGTACTTTCGACCGGGTATAAAGAAAAATAGTATACACAACAAGGGCTTTCACCTTTCTACCCGTGTGGTGTATTATACCATTGTGTGTTCTTGATAATTGGGAGCGCAGGGCTTAAGCTCTATTAGTCCCTATGCAGATTCTGATCGCGTTCAAATAGCATTGTAGTTCAGTGGCTTTTTACATAGCGTCCCTGTTTACTGTTTTACAATCAATATTACGAGGCGACTTTATCGTAAGATATGAAATCATGAAATGCATTAAAAATTAACGTGTACAATGAAAAACAATGACCGTTGATGAATTGATGTTCCCTTGAATAGTAAATTATTATGTTGTTGAATTTTTTATTTACATCATTTCAACAAATCAATTATAGAAAAAATGAGTGCAGAGCAAACTACAGTATTACGGATGATATGTACATTTTCTTTTAAAAACGCACTAAAAAACATGTTTGTTTTCAATTATCCACACCCAATAAAAGCTAAATCAATTAATTAAATGGCTATACATTGTAAAAAATAAAAATTGAGTCAGTGGTGATGCCAGGATCTGTTTGTCAGTTTTAGTTTTAATTCATCTAAGATACAAATCAAACTTGATAATTGATTTTGTGAAACGATTTAAGATTTTTAAGGCAGCATTGAATTCAAAATGAGTTCCTCGTCGGCACCGCCACTGAATTAAAACTCAGTCATATTTTATACACACAACTTAATTAAATCCACTTTCCAATTTCATTAAAAGGCGTAAAAACACTAAGCGAATTTGTACTAACTATTAATTTTACGAACACATTGTTTGTGCGTTTAAAATATACACAATGAAAGACTTACGATGTGCAATTCGTTGTTAATTTCACGATAATGTAAGGATTTGAACGTATGTTTACTGAAATCCGGATTTCATTAAAGATCACTTGATGAAATGCCTTCGATCTTCAAGAAATAACGAATATCATTGAACGTCTCAGTGCCAGATTAGACACAGGGCACTATAGGTCCCACAAAATTCAACCAAAAAAAAAATAATTGAAATTTCGAAGAAAAATAAATTTTTTGAAAAAAATTTAAATGTTGAAAAAAAAAATTGAAATATTGAATTTTTCATAGAGATTTCGATTTTTTTTTAATTTCAAACTTTTTTCAAAAATTTGGTTTTTTTCTCTCTAAATTTCGATTTTTTTTCAATATTCCGAAATTAAAAAAAAAATAAATTTCATTTAAACATTTTTCTACACATATTAATTATATAGTCCCTACAAAATTTTTGCCTATAGGCCCTAGGATAAATCCGGCATTGAAAAGTCTACAACATCTACGTATATTATACACTTCGGTTGAGTGCAAAACAGTGAATGTTCACAAAAACGTCAAAAGGAAACTCAAAATGCAAATTGCACTCTTTGTAACGTGCTGTTTATATGTTTAATTCAGTCTATATTTGTCAATGACTGGCTTAACTGAGAGTAGATTATAGACGTTCGACAACCACAGCGTCAACCGTTATGGTGCAGGTATATTGAGGAACTCATGTAACTAAGCGCTCAGACGCATTTTACTAATATTCTTTAAAAATATGAAAACATTTTATCCGTACAAACATGTGAACCATGTTTTATATATTACATAAATAGCACAGAATGCAATATTATACCAATTATCACAGAAGAGAACAATCACTCATTAAAATCTGGTCTAATATATGCATAATATTCTGTGACCCTGAAACCTACAGTCATGTTCTTGGTTGTGTCAATGAGGGCTACCATTTGCTTTTTATTCCTCAGATGGCACTAGTGGCAAGTAAATTGTGTGTCAAATTTTTAGAGATTAACGGTTTATCCATTACTAAGGAATATGATTAAATAAATAAAAAACTGCGATTTAACCGTTTATTTATATGAAGACGTAAAACTTGTACGTTCGTTTGTAGGGAGTTATGTCTGGAACTAAAAAAAATCGATTCTAAAAATTCTTTCACTAATAAAAAACTACACTATCCCTGAGTAATATAGGCTGTATTTTATTTGGATAAAAATAAGTTTTTAGTTCGAAATCCCAAAAGTTGTAAATCAAGTTGGAAGAAAAGACGCTGGCTAAATTGTTGAATATACGTGGATAGAATAGTTTAACTTCGAAAATATTCGACATGTAATATGGAGGAGCCGAGGGCTCCACTACTGATCTAAAATACTGAATCACGCGACCCCTATATATTTCAATATGGCGGACATAAATTTCAACATGGCGGACTGAACTCTGCGCGCAAACATACACTTCCCGCTTCCGTAAACCTCTTCTGTGCGAATACTTTTTTATGTTTATGTGAGCTGAGCCCTTGTTACATGAGATCCTCGATATGTATTCACATTAAATTTTAAACACCCTGCTCTTGCAAGGGGTGTTTCACACTGTCACGCAATATGTGGGTGACTCGATGACAGGGGGCGAACAGAACCCAACCGGCGCCATGCCAAACCAACGGGTGCAGTTCCTTTACATCTTCTTCCAAAACGTGGAAACTTCTTTTGCCTGTTATTATTTGGGGTGATAAGAAACCAACATCATGCAATTATTACAATCATTACTAGGCTTCGGATAGTACGGTTCCATAATCCCTCATTTTCAGTGGCGGATTTACAAATTTGCCGCCAGTAGGCTATTAAATTTTTGCCGCCCCTACTGACCTCTGAAATTCGATACCCTAGTTCGCAATCATATTAATTACAAAAACGACGTTGTACAAAAAAAAAATTTAAATGTTGAAACATATTACACGTTGATTCAATTGTATCAGTTGACCTAGTAACATTTAGGTAGGGTAAATGACTATAGTCATTGAACAGAGCACATTTTCATTAGCTATAATAAGAATAAGAATGATACTAAAGCAGATTTGAATGACTCATTTTATAAGTCAATCAAATCTGCTTTAGTATCGTTCTTATTCTTATTATAGCTAATGAAAATGTGTTCTGTCCAATGACAGTAATGTCCAATGACTAGTTGTTTACCCTACATGGAGAAAAAAATTATAGTAATGAATAATGATTAATAAAAAAAGACGAAAATTTTTGGGTCACATTTGCCGCCCCCTAAAATCTGCCGCCCTAGGCTTCAGCCTACTCAGCCTGCTGGTAAATCCGCCACTGCTCATTTTTATTATGCGCTAAATGTAATTATTAAAACAGCTCGTAAAATTACCGGTTAATTACGATAGTAACCATTTTAGCCGACTAATTTACCGGTTAATTAGTCAACTGCCTATAAAACAAAATGGCAGCTTCCGGTTTATCTTTCACAGAACAATAAAAAACAACACAATAGAGTAGACTGTTTTCAACAGCAGAATGAGTTATCAGTTACTCTACGGTGCCATATCTCAACAGTTAATTTTTCATAATAAAATATTTATATTTATGTGGCAGTTGGTTACAAAATTAAAATTATAATCTCAACCGGAAATTACAATCATGCGCAAAATTTTCAGCGCAGCCTTGTATAATAATAATAAATAACCACCGTCATTTAACCGGTTATTTACCCTTGTACATCAATAGCTCGCTCTAGAAAATTGCGTAGGTTGCTTGTCGCAAATACGAGATTAAGAACACAACTATCCGATGTCTAATCAATAATCCCTATGAAATAAACCTGAATTCCTATTTACATTTTCACAAAGACTTTCTTTAAATTTTTAAATAGAACATTTCTAACAGAGCCATTTCCAAATTAGTAGCGATTTATCGTTTAACTTTTTTCTAAAGAAAATATAACAGCATTCATGCAACTGATTTCAGTCTCTGTCTCTCTTCTTCATGCCAACATTTAACATTCAAACAGAAAGTATCAACTTCATCTTTTTATTTTTTCAAATGTTAACAATAAAACGAAATTGTTATTTTGTCACTGCAACATGGAGGAGGCATTAAAAGTTTATTATTTAAAGCGACATTTAATTTGTACATGAGCAAACTGCTAATTGTTTAGTTAAGAATTATTGCAAACAGCGCTAAGAAAATAAAAGTTAACAAAAATCAAACTTAAAACTGTAAATGATGCGTAAGTCATCAATTTTTATGGCAGAAAATTTTGTAAAACATTAAATTAAGTTGAAAAATATAGTAGCTACGATTTTACTCATAGTATTTCCTCAAACTTGAGTTTTTGTGAGTTCATTAAGGGCACTATCCTGAACATAAAAACCACAGTCTGGCAGCTGCAGATATCAAGGGCAATGCGTGAGTGGCTTCGATTAAAGATGTCCAACAGGGGGTGTCCCTAAATATATTTTTTCATCTTTGAATTTTTTTGAGCAATAAGTTCAGGTGTCCTTGACAAAAAGTATGTCTGGCAGGCCAACGGAAGTGTTATGAAAATGCGTAATGATAAATGTCAAAATTGTGTACCAAAACCATGGTAACGTTTTTAAAAATTATGGATTTCGACATATTCAATCCTTTGCCAGAAGGGGGTTGTCCCCAGTACAAAATGCCAGATCTGAGTTCTTGTGCTTAAGGGTAGCTGAACTTTTCACTCAGAAAATTTCCAACATGCGAAAATATATTAAGTGACCTATTCAGTTTGACATTGTCCCCGGTCTTACCTGCCAGATTGCGGTTGTTATGTTTAGGATAGTGGCCTTAAAGAATTCACGAAAACTCAGGTTTGAGGAAATATTATGAGTAAAATCGTCACTAGCTCCCTAACTATAGGTACACGAGATGTTTAATAGTTGAATTTATAAAATGGTATTTACTTATATTCACGGGTTTATGTAGTTTATTACGAGTCTCTTTTGAGGTTATAAATAAAACCAATATGGAATTCGACGCAAAAACATATTTTTGTTGTCGGTGATGCATAAAAGAAAAAATCTAGTTTTCGAATTCTAAATTTCGAAATTGACGAGTAAAAATTTTTTTTTTTCATTATGAAATTAGGTATACTAGCTGATTATTAAGCAATCATTTTAAACTAAAACATGAATATGTAAAATGTGAAGGCAATAAGCAGAGTTACAATAATAGTATATTCGGCACACAATTTGACAGGTATTTGACGACATCACATGCTGAATAACCCAATATTAGGTAGGGTTTTTTAATTAGTTGAAACTAGTAATTTTTATTTTTTCTGAATATTTTGGTTTTATTATAAAATTTATAATTCAGAAATTGGAGGCCGAAAGCCGAAAAATCCCAAACGATATCTCATTAATTTCTTCAAGTCCGAATTTGGATGCCTTTTTCTGTTTTGTTCAACAAGCTGCTGTCGATTGCAAGATATTGCATCAATAACACTTCGTCTTGCCTTTGAACTCCAATCAACAATTGAACCATTTTGTATAAACTGATCCATAATTTACGTTATAGTGGCTAAACTATTTTTTACTGACAGCGTTTAGCGACGTCTTACTGTACTCTTAATAAATAATATTGATCAAAACCAT
Source organism: Venustoraphidia nigricollis (assembly GCA_034508555.1). Classification (NCBI taxonomy): domain Eukaryota; kingdom Metazoa; phylum Arthropoda; class Insecta; order Raphidioptera; family Raphidiidae; genus Venustoraphidia; species Venustoraphidia nigricollis. Next base: position 13,037,044 of record JAVRKA010000004.1, read on the forward strand.
TCAATATTCGACCAATTATGCAAAATACTACTACATATAGTTGTCGAATATTTATTGCAACTCTAGTAATATGTATATGTAAGATATAGATAGATAATAATAATTAATCAAGCTAGAAAAAAATAGCAAATGATAAAAGTTTCGTATTTTGTTAACATCTGATTTTTTATTTAAAATAAATATTATCAACTATTTTTAATTACACTTTATTATGATAAACGGAGTTTTTATTCAAATTATAACAAAGTCTGATTAAAAATAGTTGTAGTTTTACTTATTTCAAATGATAAATATATCGAATATCGATATAAATTAACCACAAAGATGAAGATGATATAATAATGAGAATATTAGTTAAATATATGTTAGTTAAAGAATAAAAAATAACTTACGAGGTTTTTGTTTCTTTATGGTAGGAAGTTCCAAGAATTTCACTTTCTCTAACTAACTCTGTTTCTGATTTGAATACTGTATTCTGAATTCTAAAAGAGAAAATAAAACATTTGTAAAAAAAACTCCAGCTGTGATTGATGAAATTATTGCAGAGTCCAGACAAATAAAATATTTTCTTTATACTCAGTCGAAAGCACCTACTTTCGGCTTCGGTTTTAAGGCACAAAGCGTACCATTTATGCATTGCTAGAATTGCTCGCACGTCATTTGTAATAGCGGGCAGAAACAATTTTCTCGTACACACTGATACGAAAGTATGTACTTTCGACCGGATATAAAGAAAACTAGTATACACCACGCGGCGGAAAGTTGAAATTCCTGCACTGCGCGACACATGATGCTCTCGGCTTCGTCTTGGACACTGTGTCGCGCAGTGCAGGAATTTCAACTTTCTGCCCTTGCGTAGATCATACTATTGTTCAGCTGTCGAACATGTCGATTTTGAGAGGGTTGGCCTAGGACACAAAACGTTACCGGGAAAGACGAATAGAACAGGACCTGTTCGTGCAACTTTTGAGATTATTAATTGTTTATTAAGCTAGTCCATCGGATATTCTTTTGGTACTCGCTATGGCCAGGTCGATCTTGAGTTTTGCTATACTGCACCATTTTACAGCGTTACTTATGATCAGTTGTTTACTGTTCGTTATGTATTCGGTTACACAATTTTATGATTTTTAGTAGTGATGCAACAATTTCTGGTTTTATGATTACGATTAAGAAACCAATAATCGTAAGAATACGATTATAGATGCATTAAGGATATACTGTAAAATAAACCTTTTTGATTGATCCCTTTGTAAAACATTTCCAAATATTGCTAGTTTTTCTTCTTCTAGCATGTGACATTTTTCTCAAAAAAAGCTAATTCAATGAAGAGATGAACAATTTAAAAATGTGCACTAAAATACTGCATTGGCAACAAAGCAATGTTAAGGCCCCAGTACACAGTAGTCTGTAGTGGGCCATGCTTTGCAATGTGCAACTGTAGGCCACTATCACTTGGTGTTCACACAATGGCCCATGGTTCATTTCTGCCTGGCGAAGCACTTGCGATGGACGTGGAAGTAATTACGGCCACGGCTATTTATTTATATACTGTTTACAAGTATTATAGTATTATAAACCTAAAAGTCTCTTCATTGCTCCAGGATACTGACATTTTGGGCGATTAAAAATTTAAATAGTATAGCACGCAACAAAAAAAGTAGGTACCTGTCCCGGACAATGACCCACTGTGTGAACACCACAGGCCACGCTACACCACGATTCCTTTGAAGTGTGTCAAAAAAACCGACAACAAATGGATTGCGCACCACGATTCACAATAAATTGTCCGCCACTACAGACCATTACCCACTGTACACAATGGCGATGGTCTACAATGGCCCACTATAGACCACTGTGTACTGGGGCCTTTAAACTTCAACTAAACAAGTCCTAACAAGTAACATACTAGTACCTATTCACAAACACACACATATAATCTATCAGCTGTAGTCACAGAAACTCGTGTCTGTTGCACCATTGACAATAATAGTAGGTTATGATTAAGGTAGTAGTCGTGGTACAATACTGTCAAAAAGTTATAGATTATACGCGCCACAAAAGTATACTAGCTTGTAGCTAAGTGATCCATAATTTGTACGCAAGACTGTACCCGTGGAAACGTAACCCATACAGTATTCATATGCATGTATACTTTTCTATAAATTGTTGAACTTGAAACGGTTATTTATAAATAATTAAACGGTCAAAAAAAATTTCTTATTTTTTTTTAACTCATAACAAATGCATTGAAAGACTGTCAGTTTTTGGAAAGTTTCTGACAGTTAGTTCTTTTTTTATAAATAAGAAACTGGTTCAGAACTACAGAGATCGTATACAATCAATGATAATTATCCAATTTTTAATTGAATTTATCTCGGATTATATACGGTCGATCGACTTCAAATTTTCAGAGTAATTGTATTATCATGTCCTTAATAAGTATACAAAAATTAAGAATTTTCTGATGGTGTGCCTTAACCACGACAACTACCTTAATCGTACAACTGCAATAATCGTGAATTAATTGTAATCATTGCATCACAAGTTTTAGCTTTTCGTTAAGGGAATCTGCTTAAAAATCACAACTGGAATGAAATATAGAAGTCTGAACGAAAATATTATAATTAAACAAAATGCATACATTCCCAGTAAATCCACAATATCAAGATTCATCCATAAGAACTTCAAAAAAAGGATCTTGAAAGTGTCTTACAGGATGTTGGGAAAGGCTGGAACAAAGGATAAGATACATAATTAGTGCGTGGATAAAATTACCTCTTTCTGATTAGACGGTTTTAGCACGCGGCAACCTCGTGGATCCTAGACAAGGTTAGTAGAATATTATAGGTTGGGCGTTAACATTGTTGAAAGTGTGACTAGGCAAGATAGGAGAGAGAGCGAGGGTAGTAGATCTTGTGTTTTTTTCCAACTGTCAAACGTTCATTATAATTGAAAAATCCAGTCAAGGGTTTCGAATCAATCTATTCAACCAATCACAGACGTGACTAGATTTATACCCTCTTACGCTTTATAACCCTGGGTCCTGGATACTGTGCTTGTAGAAAAGTCAGACCTGGGTTTGATACATAGAAACTGGTGCTATTTTGTCTCATTTAATGAACACCAAAATTTCCCGAACGTAGAAAATAAATACAGTAAGACACCATTTAACGCGGGAGATACGTTCCAATAAGTTCATGCGCTAAACAAGGTCATATTAATACGTAGATAATAGGCATAAGTGAAACAGAACTGAGAATAAGAAAATTTGTTAATTTTTTTTGTTTAATTTTGTAACATTTATTGTTAAATACTTTTATATCACAATAGGTTTATTTATTGCTAATATCGATTTTTGTTCATAAAACATTTATGAAAATCACATAAAAAGTTCGAGTAAGAAGTTATGTTTCTGATGAGGTAAGTACCTCATTTGACATATTTTGTTTTTGGTGAAGAAGTCATCTAATGCCGTTTGCCTTTTTCTGTTTCGTTCAGACAGCTGTTTGTCTTGCCTTTGAGCTTCTAACAATATTTAAATCATTTTGAATAAACTGATCCATAATTTACGTTATAGTGGCTAAATTTTTTTTTTAGAAACGCGTAATACTGAAACAGCTTTAAGCAGAGCAGCGTTCAGCGAGGTCTTACTGTATGTAGAAACTAGTTCTATTTTATCTAATTTAATGAACACTAAAATTTTACGCAGGTAGAAAATTAATATAAAAAAAAAACTTACATTTTAATTAATACATCAGGTATCAGCGTTGCAACCGGAACTACTATTAGTCCAAACCAAAATACGGGCGATGAAAACACCATGATGTCTTGACCCAACATAACACATCCAACAGGTATGACAGGCCAAAATCTACTATAAATGACCATAAATATGAACCATAAAAGTATAGAGCCCCAAATAGACCAATGCGTTGCCCATGTCCATGAATTCATTACCAGACCTGCTTTAAAACATACGGTGATCACGACATACTGTAACAAACAAAAGAGCTGTTGACAGATTGACGAAAACAAAGATTTTAACGCTATGTCTCTATTAGTGATGTGAACCGATTATAAATTTGTGAACGGGTTTTTACCGATTACTTTGAAGAAAAAACCGGTATTTTTAATTTTTTTTGGTACTTTTTAAAGAAAGAACAAATCATTGAACATTTACTTAAATAAAATCAAACCAACTTCTACTAAAAAATCTAATCACATAAGTCGTAATTTACAAGATAATAGTGAAGCACTATTTGGTTTCGTTTACAACTGTGAAGTTTGGTAGCGATCGGATCAACAGAATTTTTTCTGTTTTTTGGCAATTTTGATTTTTCTTTGATTTTTGAACATTCACAATTATATTGCGCGCCATGGTTCTAACAGTTAAATGCAAATGGAGGCTTGCGCAGGTACAGTCGGTTGAAAAACTACAAACTCACGCTATATTATTATTTTTAATTTTTCTTTGATCTAAAGGTCTAATTCCTTGCATAAAGTCATCCAAAAAATTATTTTTCGTGCCTGTCTATGCAAATCTGTATTAGGCATCTTGATCAATTAACAATCAAAGAAACAACTTAACAATAGCGTACTGCACTGTACTTTATAGCAGGAAAGCGACAAGTGACACGACAGCCAGTGATAACCAATCACCGACGAGCGCACGTTCTATGCTGGTAACTGGGAGGTGGTGGGAGTCTTCCTTTCCCACAAACCAACCAGGACGGCTCTAAAATATGCATTTGCGACGCTGTTTGTGACTAACTTCAGAACCTTTTAGCACCGTGGCGAGTATTATAAAAGGGATTGAATTCGCGCAAATTCAATATACGTTGAAAATTTTATAATGATTCTCATCTTTTATATCCTATATAATATACTTACACCCGGCTGAAGCCGGACTGGGTTGCTAGTCAGGTATCTATAAATTGCGATTAAAAAAACTTACCGTGTACACTATATTGCCCAACGTCAAATAGTCGCTTTGTAGTCCGTTCCCCCATACTACATCATACGAGAAGGCAAACATCGGTAACCAAAACAGCATTATTGAATGTATCATAGCGTTGCTGATCCATATCCAAAAAACTCTAACGTTGAAGAGTTTCGAGTTTTGTGACGGATGATACAATCTCGGAAACTTGACCATCATTTCATCCGAACAAACTATATCGAACAATCCCATAGCTAAGGGAGGCAATGCCGTAAAAAATACATTATATAAACCTATTGTCCATCGTTCGAACAAAATCTGACCGGACCAGCCCGAATAAATTGCAAACCACAGTTCAATTACGTATAGACAGATATTCTTATAAAAACTATATAAAATTAATTTACACATTCGAGAATAATTCCAGGCTCCGTGCACTAACAATAGTCTTATTAAATATCGGAATTGCGCTATACTATAATCGGATGCACATGCCGCTTGTAATCCTTCTACTCCGGATATACCGACTCCGACGTGAGCCTTCTGTATCATAGCGACATCGTTAGCTCCGTCTCCAATGGCCAACGTAATCGCTTTTGTTTGCGATGTTACAAGTTCGACCACTTCTGCTTTCTGCATGGGGGAAACGCGACAACAAATAACCACTCTGCACGATATACAAACGTCGAGAAATACTTTTCGTAGTTCGCAACTCAACGAATACTTTAACGTCTTTCCGTCGATAATTAGTGCTATGTCGTTTGGCTGTTTTAATCGATCTCCTAGATCGGTTGCATGTCGCTGGATTGTTTCTCTCGTCGTATCCAAGCTATCTTCATTTACTAATAAGACAAACAAGAGAGAGATTGTAGATTATAGACGCTCAACATCTAAGACAAACAAATGCATCAAATAAAATCTATAATAAACGCGCATAATTAATTTTTATTGTAATCATTTGAGGCGAATAATTATCCGGTTGATTAACCGGCTAGCTATAAAACAACATGGCGGTTCCCGGTTTCTGTTTCTCAGAACAATAATAAAGCTTGGTCCACTTAGTATCCGATTTCAACAGAATTAAATAATTCGGTAGGTCCTAGGTACCACTCATTACACCACTTTCCTCATCAATCTAGGGCATTAATCAGACAAAAAAATAAAATCGTTGGGCGTAACGTAACCTCAGTAAATATGTAGGTAATTGCATTTATAATGATATAGCGGTTGACTCGATAGAAATTTCACGCGCCCAACGATTTTATTTTTTTGTCTGATTAATGCCCTAGATTGATGAGGAGAGTGGTGTGATGAGTGGTACCTAGGACCTACCGAATTATTTTTTAACTTTTAGTACTTTATTACCATCATTATTGTCTTAATTTTAAATAAAACCGTTTAATATGGCACGCCGTTTTACTATGTAATAGCAGCAGGAAAATGATAATAAAATTAAAAGTCAAAACAAAAATGATCGAGAAACCTCGAATTATTATTATGCTACTACATAATAAAAATACAATATTATTATGTGATGACATAAATTTAAATGCTTTTACTCAATTACTATTATGACGTAGCATAATTTAAATATTTTTTATTATGATTTACTTTCATGAAATAATATTAATTATTTGTACACATAATAATATTTTTCTCATGTAAAAGCATTTAAATTTATGTCATCAGATAATAATAATATATTTTTATTATGTAGTAGCATAATAATAATTCGAGGTTTCTCGATCATTTTTGTTTTGACTTTTAATTTTATTATCATTTTCCTGCTGCTATTAAATAGTAAAACGGCGTGCTATAGTTTAAACTAAAAAACTTTTTTACTTAATTTATTTTGTATGGAACCCAAAAAAGAAAAGAAAAAATAGATTACTTACTTATAAGTAACTGCATGTGCGGTGCTATTAATTTACACGAGTATCCAATATTAATGGCCGTCTCTTGTTTGTCTCCCGTTAAAACCCACAAATGTATGTCCGCTTTTAGTAAAGTAGCAATTGTTTCCGGTACACCATCCTGCAGTTTATCTTCAATCGCTGTAGCACCGATCAAAGTTAAGTTTGTTTCGATTAAATTTGCCGCATCTTCTAATTTTTTTTCTCTATTCTCGAGTGACGTCGATGCTTTATGATATGTCTGTTTCCAATTATTAAAGGCCGATGCGGAAATTTCTGCTACAGCTAAACATAATGTTCGTAGTCCCTCTGTTGCAAATGTTTCTAATATCGTGACAAGCCCCGGACCAAACCGTTGCCCATGCGTTGAAAGTCTTTCATAAATGACCGTGTCGGCACCTTTGCAATACAACTTTATTTTGCCTTTCGGATCTCGAACTATCACTGACATACGTTTTCTTGCGGACGTAAATTCTAGTACGCTGAGTATTTCATATTTTTTTCTAGTACCTAGTGCATTGATTGTAACCGAATCGGGTGTTCGTGATTCGAAAACATAACCGTATTTACACGCCCCGTATACTAATGCTCTTTCATCTGGAAATCAAATTTAACAAATGTATTGTCTTTAGTTATACCGCGTGTTTGTAATGCGCGAAATAGTTTTATTTAGAATAGAATAGAATAGAATTTATTGATCCAAAGACATACAAATATGTATAGGACATATGGAAAGAATATTTCTAGTTTATTTTGAAGCATTAACATCAAAGATTGAATAAGACTTTTCATAGACATTAGAGATTTCCAAAACATAAGTGTTCGTAGGATAGAACTATACGAGTGAAAAAGGGGACATATTTAACAGCTGGTAAACACTTTAAATGAAATATTCGGTTTTACCTGGTGATGCTGCATGGTACACAATTTCACCAGTTTCCAATTTTTCCGGGATAACAGTATGGCATACTGACAACAAAACAAGGAATTCTGTAATAAGATTTGCATTCGGTTTTTTCTGAAGTAAATCTTTAACTAGTGCACATTCTTCTGGCGTGTTTTCATATTCATATATCTTGTCACCGACAGCACACTTTTTAAAATCCATAACATTTTTCGTCAAAGTACCAGTTTTATCTGAGAAAATATATTTCACTTGTCCCAATTCTTCATTTAAATTTGAAGTTCGTGCCATGGCCGGAGTATTTGATTCTTCGTGATACATTTTTAAATCTGTATTTATAAAAATAGCCTACAAATAGACAACATTTTTTAATTAACTAACCAATCAAGTTAAAAACATATTTTTTTTCGCGGTCAATAATTGTCAGAATTATCTGGAGCTAGTTCTAATTTACATTTTTTTTCAATAATGAAATAAAAATATCAAAGGGGGGCGTTAAAGAAAAAGGTAATCGGCCATTTTGTTTGGGCCGCCATATTAGAAGTTACACTGTTCATTGTATTCTACTTGTCATATTTTTTCATTTGACACCCATGTGGAGGAGATTGTAAAGAAGATGGTAGTCCTACATTTTATGGTCGCGACCATATTGGATCTAGCATAATATTTAATATACTATGTTGTATTGTGTGCAAAATACCAGCATGCTCAGATATTGGGAAGTGGTCGAAAAATCGATCGCAAGATTTGGCGAACAAACATGCAAACATTGCAAGTTAAATAAAAGCTTGTAAAATCCAACCGATAATTTGGCCAGTTCTCTAAAACTTGGAACTGGAAACCGTTGAGTTTTGGTCAAGGTCAAAAGAATGCACTTGTTTATATTATGGCTCTTCTATTGCAAACCCTCAGTTTACAGGTTCTAATTCTGTTAATTAGCGATCTTGCCAAATATTCGGTGAAAGTGCAAATTAGACTTTTAAGTTATGATAATTGAAAATATGAGTAGGTATTTAATTTCTTTAAAAACTAATCTTTTACTTACTTGAACGAATCTTACAACTTCTAACGTGACTTGTAAAGAAATAGGTATTAAGTTATTGTATAAAATTATAAACGTAAGAAGATTATAACCAAAATTCTGAGTCATAATATCTAAAAACAAACAAACAATTAGTTATCTATTACGCATATACTATACTTCCATCAATGGCGGATTGTGTATCTGGAGGTTTCCAAGCAGTCAGATTATAAGACTACCGAATTCCACGTACCTTCTAATCCTATATACCAATCGGTACTATTATGTTGCCTTGTCCATATTTCATTAAAACCAGCGCTCACCAAACATAACACCAGCAATATACCAAACAGCATAACAATCTGAATGTTTGTCAGTCGATCGATGGATGATCTTTTGAGCGGTGCTCGTGTCGAGTTACGAATTAACTTTGAGTCGTGTCCTGTATATACAACGACGGCAAACACCCAAGAAGTATTTCGTAACATTGCGCCTCTTAACAAAATCTGATCTGGGCCTAGAGGTAATGCACTGAAATACAATTTTACGTATTTGTTGAAGTGTTTAACATTTTAACGACCATTTTCTAGTACCATAGACGCTGTCGGATTTAGACACTGGGCACGTGTCAATAGGCCCTCACAAAATTCAACCAAAAAAAACAATATTTCGAAAAAAATTAAATTTTTTGAAAAAAATTTAAATGTTGAAAAAAATTCGAAGTATTAAATTTCGATTTTTTTTTTGAAATTTCGAACTTTTTCAAAAATTTGAATTTTTTCAAAAATTCATTTTTTTTGAAATTTCGAATTTTTTGAAAAATTTCGGAAAATTGAGAAAATATATTTTTTTTAATTTTCCAAAAATTTTCAAAAAATTAAATTATTTTTTTTTTTATACATACTATATTATACAGGCCCCTCACAAAATGTTTTAGACCCCTACTAGAATAAATCCGGTACACATAGCGACAATATAGCCCTTGCAGTAAAAAGCCGCAAGTTTGAGACAGGTACTGACTTCACAGTAACTGGATGTCGGAACGATTTTTTTATCGGGTGCCCTTGGGACTTTATTAGTTTACACGGCATAACAAAATTTAATCATGTCAGATAAATGCGAACTATGCCACATAAACTAATAAACCACAAGGGCACCTGATAAAAATCGTTCCGACATCAGGCTAGAGAGAACAAGTTCTTTGACTTTTAAGTAGGAAAATGTGTTCTCTATAACTTCTTAGTATTCCATCTCGTTCACATATCGTTTATAGTGAAAACTGGAAAAAACATTTTCCACAACTATTATAGATCACCAACACAATTTTGATGTCTGCGCAATTGTTTTGATAATTTGTATCCAAAGCATTAAATATTACTAGAAACTAAGGTTGAGCGTTAGCATTGTTGAAGCTGTGATTAGGCGAAACGCGAGAGAGGGTGGGGGGAAGTAGGCTTGTGGAGTCTTTGTCCAAACAGTTTGGAGAAACATACCTGAATAACCAAGCCAAGGAGTTCGGTGACGTAAGCAATCGACTCAACCAATCACAGACGTGACCATGTTTATAGCCTCTAACGCTCAACCTTCTAGTATTCTAGTAATCTTGCAAAGCATTAAACTTATCTACTTCGATTGTTTTACAAAAGAACGAGCTATCTCAAACTTGTCAGTTTTAGCAAAAAAATATTGAATACATGTCGCCAAACATGGCGGCTATGCAACCAGGAAAGTCCTAAATAATCAATGTTATTAGATACAGAGGAGGTCTCGTTCAGCGGTATAGTAGTGGGGGGATGACGCACCTCAGTGGACTGCCAATTGCTATTGAGTGGTTGATGAAAATATTGAACGGCCTCCCAACTGACGTCATTCATTAACAAGATAACCTGTGCATTTCTAATGACATTGGGACCGTTAATGGATCACGGATTAGTTTCGAATCATTCTCAGCAGGCATAATAGATTTATAAAATGGTCAGGAAGAAGAACGACTTGAATTGATATTGAGTAGTTGATGAAAATATTAATCGGTCTCCCAGCTGTGCATCAAATGACCTTGCTAAATGACGGAGAACTAGTTATATATTTACAAGTAAAAAACTCACGTTTTATTGGTCTCTTTAAGAACACCGACGAACTCATAGAGATGTCTGTTTGGTGGTTCACATTCAATAGTGGCCTTAAATCCGTTTAAATCAGTCTTGTCAAGAAGTTTTGCAGTTCCTGATAAACCCTGACGAATTTTCAAATTTGTTTCACCATCTAAATTAGCTGTCTCTATAAAACAAATTGCTTGAGGTTCACTGAAAAAAATTGGATATTTAATATTAAACACTAAAGGACGCTGCACAAGAGGCTGGTTTTGCCGCTAGATTCGCTGCTTGATTTTGCCGCTAAGTTTCAAGCGTGCTGTGACGCTGGATTTGTGGCTTAACACGATGCGTGTTATGAAGCTGAGGTGGTTTTAATGCGCGCGCAGTGACAGTTCGAATGTTAACAAAAGTGGATGTTTATTGTCTCTGAACAGAACACACACTATGACGCCATGTTTGTTTATGACGTTTCGCCCATGTCGCCCACGTGACAAGATACTGTTTTTTAATTGCTTCTAATTCAAAGCCAGCAGACAATCAAGCACGAAAAATAGCCCGGCTCTAATTTTGGAATCGAGCGCGTAGCCACGCAGCAGAGTCCGCAGCGACGTTATTTCCATCCTCGCAGCCAACATAAGTTCCAGCAGTAAATCCAACGGCAAAATCAGCTAGTGTGAAGCGGTCGTAATACATTGGTTTTTGAGTGCAATAATTAATACCGACCTGGTTGCTAAAACTATGAGATCCGCGGGAAAGAAATGATTGTTTTGTATTTTAACAACATCACCGACTGTAACATTTAGCCATTTCACCCATTCCCATTGCCCATTACGGAGCACTTCCACTTCGCGGTGATTTGTTTCCACATCGGCTCTGTGACGTTTCTGTATCAGAAAAAAAATGATTAAATTCCAAAAAGACGCCCATTGCGGCAGTAAATACAGGTGAAGCGGATAATTTTTAGCGGTTTTAATCTTGTTGCAACGAATCAATACTGAGACAAATTGTTCATCTTGTCTCTACTTTTTAGCACCGACTATTTTCTTAGAAGTTTCTCGTTTCATCCCTTAGAGTAGGGTAACGTGAAACTCATTAAACTTGTCAGAAAATGTATTTTCTGAGATGAAGAGGATCAACCTTGAAACTTGCAGATTCAACCCATGTACCAAAATTTAAGGAGTTAGTGATCATAATACGATTTGCTTAATGGAGCGGCAAAACAATGAAACAATGTAAAGTATATCTGTCCCATATTGATAAAAAACTCTAGCCGAACAAGAATTTCATAAAAATTAAAAGCTGTAACTCTATGTGACTAGTAAGTAGGAACTATATCAAAATGATGTTTCCTTGTTGTCGAATCAGGTTCTCGCAAGGTTGCCTAGGCAAGTGATTGAAGTCACTACTGCTGGGTTGCACAAATCATTGTCAAAAAATTGGATTTGGCAATGACCTTAGATTGTGATAATATAATTACAGTTTTCATACAGCAAGAGCAGTCTAATGTCGTATTCAAACTCCCTGTCATGTACAACATTAGATTGTATTCACACAAAAACAATTTAATGCTTGATCTACACAGAAAAAGGTCGTTTTTCAAGTCAAATTTTGATTAAAATGCGCAGACAAATGCCGTTTCGAAGTAAAAATTACGCAAAAAACTATGTTAAATACACGTATACACAGTTTAGAGAAAATATCATTTCAATCGATCAATTATTTTTCGAACAGAATCGAATTAAAATTCTACAATGTTTTTCTTATGGAGAAATATGTGTGTTCGCTATCAAAGGTCCTTGTCAAATCAAATTATTTGACAATACTTTCTGCAAAACAGCATGTGTGTACTATCTTTCCTGATAGTTTCATGCTCTATAAAATCGAAACCATTTTTTACGTCGGCCGTTTGGTCTAAAAGGTATGCGTTATCATACACGCGTTAAAAAACTACTCAAGGTAGTTATCGTGGTACAATATTGTCAAAAAGTTATAGATTATACGCGTCACAAAAGTATACTAGCTTGTAGCAAGACTGTACCCGTGGAAACGTAACCCATATAGTATTCATATAATATGCATGTATACTTTTCTATAAATTGTTGAACTTTAAACCGTTATTTATAAATAATTAGACGGTCAAAAAAATTCTTTTTTTTTCTAAACTCATAAAAAATGCATTGAAAGACTGTCAGTTTTTTTATAAATAAGAAACTGGTTCAGAACTACAGAGATCGTATACAATCAATGTTAATTATCCAATTTTTAATTAAATTTATCTCGGATGATATACGGTCGATCGACTTCAAATTTTCAGGGTAATTGTATTATCATGTCCTTAATAAGTATACAAAAATTAAAAATTTTCTGACGGTGTGTCTTAACCACGACAACTACCTTAAGGGGGGAGCCTGCTTTAGAGGCTTCAAAAAATCGATTATTTTTTTTTTGCATAAATGTCTTCCCAAACTATCCAAGAATATATCCCTAAAATTTCAGAAACAAATTCAAATTATTTTCGGAGTTACAGAAGAAATAGTGAGCAAGCGTCGAGCAGGTCGAGCGGCCGGATCGCTCGGAGTGCCTGCGCTCAGCCCCTAATCTATTGTATGTATTGTACCCATTGTAACTATTGTACGTATCCAAAGGGACTAATAGTCTTTCGAGACTGAAGGGCAACTCTATGGACCAGGAATCGCTGATTAGCACATTATTGCGGTAAGTTCAAGAAAATTACGATTTTTTATAAACGAAAACTTCGACGCGCGATTTCTCGGTTTTTCATTTTTTCGATTTTTCCTAATTGGCGGGAAAGATAGGAAAAAAATTTAACGTCCTATCGAAACGAGACAAAATTGATTGTATTCAGGATTAAATTCTCTTCTAGTTGAACCTAAAAAATCTTAAAAAAAGTTATAATTAACCCACTTTTTAAACAATCTAAAGTGAAATTTTTTTTCCAAAAAAATAATTTTTTTTTAAGTTGCGAAAAATTGTTGAATTTCTCACTTTTTTTTAGATTTTTTAGGTTTAACTAGAATCTATACTATTGAAAATATAAATTTGTTTTGGTTTTTTTGTTTCAGATGGAAATTGTGACCTGCATCTTTCCCGCCACACGACACATGCACGCTCGAGGCGCCTCGGCGAAATGCTTGTACCCGGCATATTATGACATATATTTTAATGAAAAAATTTGAGAAAAATGTTGAAATATATAACAATAAAACCTGAAAGTTTCGTTTCAATTAAATATTTATGTCCTTCCCTAAAAATTCCTCAAAAAAATAGATTTTTTGAAGCCTCTAAAGCAGGCTTCCCCCTTAATAAATCGACTTCACCACCATAATATATCCGTTTCACCTCAATAAATTAACAGTTGAATAATACGTACAGCGTCTTCAATAATTTCTTTGATGGCTGATACGCTAAGGATAAAAATGAGTGGTACGAGAGTTGTGTATCGACCGGTGGGCGAAACATCAGGTATCTGTTGTAATAATGCAATAAACAAAAAGAAACAGTTAGAATAGCGCCTGAACTGTTCGAACAGAAAAGCGGGCACAAAACTCAACAAGCTGTATTTGCCTGTCGATATTCGATTTGTACAATAGCGCGTCACTTGAGGACCTCCGACGAATATTATGCGTTTCTCAAAGTCTCCGCGTGACGTCGTCACGTCGCCCAATTCTGTACCCGCCGACGTCGTTACTTCATCTTCATCTAGAACAAAAGAAAACCCGTATTATTTATTAGCTAAATTTTATCGCAAAAGATCGTGGTTTTTCGAATTTAACAAACACGACTAAGCTCAAAAAACTTAGTACCTATTACTTAAAATTAAAATACGATAAATTTCGTTTTTGATTCTTAATGTTACTAAGCATTTTCCAGTCAGGACCTAAAAGCCAATTCAGACTAGCCGTTCTCGGTTACGATTCACCGGTCCGGTTGGGAGCTCGACCAATCAGGGCGTAGTCGTTCCCGATTGCGGTTCGGTTCGAGCGTTTAGGTTCAGCTCTAATTTCAACCGGACCGTTTGCAACCGTAGCCAATGAAAACGCTTGCTGGAGTCACCTGACTAGCCAGATGTTTTTGTTGACGTTTAACTACACATCAAACGTCAAATCATATTTCGAAATTGCGCATGCGCACCGAGAATAATCGTAGAACCGAATCGGGATAGTGTAAGCAGCCTAGATTAATCGAAAACCGAACCGGACCGGTGAATCGTAACCGAGAACGGCTAGTCTGAATTGGCTTTAAGATAACTACAATCTGTGGATAGGATAGTTGACATTTTTTAAAAGTTGGAAAGTTTCAAAGGAACAATAGTATATTACACCACAAGAGTCGAAAGTTGAATTTTCTGCACTGCGCCACATGATGCCCGAGGCGAAGTCGAAGGCATCATATGTTGCGCAGTGCAGGACTTTCAGCTTTCTGCTCGTGTGGTGTATACTATTTTTCTTCATACCATGCCGAAAGTACGCACTGTCACCAATATATAAAAACACTACTTACTTTCAAGTGAGCAAAGTTGAGGTTATAAGTAATAACACATGGATTTAATAATGTCCAGGTAATAACAGCAGATGGCTACCTACTGGCGAACATGTGACCTGACAAACGCCAGTCTCACGTATGAATGAGCATGACAAAACTGTTTAGACCCGCCTATACAGACGATATGCGTGTTGAATGTGGCCAAAACGGACTGTGTTCTATTTAAAACCAACCAAAGCAGGGTAGATAAACCTAAATTCATTGTTCTACACAATACTTCAGTGAAAATTTCCGCTAACTGCAAATTCCTGGGAGTTTTTGTCGACGAACACATTAAATGGTCGATACATATTGAACATCTATGTTCTAAACTTAGTAAGCAATGTTATGCTTTTAGACAGCTCAAACCAGTAGTTAGTATGGAAGTTTTAAGAACAGCTTATTTTGGTTGCATTCAATCGCATCTTAGATATGGTATCCTATTTTGGGAATTCGTAGATTCGCATAATTGCTGGTATTCCGCAGTCTACTTCTTGTAGAGGCCTTTTTAAAAAATTCAAAATTTTAATCTTACCTTGCTTGAACATATGTCTGCCTCTGCTTTTTTCGTAAAAATATAGGTTTCATTAATATTTCTGAATTAGGCAGTTCCAGAAATCTACAATATGAATACCAAAAACACTCACTAACTCTGTTCGAGGGCAGTTGCAGATATATGTGTACAAGGATTTTTAATAAGCTTCCAAGACCTGTCAGTTCAAATAAAATCATTTTCTTTTAAAACTGCAGTCTTCAGTTTTTTTATTGATGCGGAATTTTATTCTTTGTCAGACTATTTTAATTAACGTTTTATTATTGTTGAACTTTTTTTATTGTTGAACTTATGTTACTGTTAAATTATTATTTTTTATATTCTTATTATACTGTAATTTGTATTGACTTGTTACAAACTTTTGTCACTGTAACCAATAAATTTCATTTCAATTCCAGCTTGTGACTACAACAATGCATAAATTTAATGTTATACGTTCGGCATTACAAAAGAAACAGAAAGTACGTACTTTCGGCATAGTATGAAGAAAAAATATTCTAAATCACTACAAATTAAAGTCCACCGTCGCGCTGAGTTTGTTCGGTCGGGCTAAACTCAGAAACTACCGTACAGATTTTCATACGGTTTTCACCAATAGAAAGAAGGACTATGCATGAAGGTTATAGGCTACAATTTATGAACATTTTGCGAAAACAAGCTACCGGTATGATGATATTGGTGAAAGAAGTCCGAAAAAATCGTCCCTTCTGAGAGCTTCCGTAACGTGCGCTGCGTAAATAGTTAAAGTTACTCAGCTGTTCTTTTGTTTTGAAGATACGACAAATAGTATATTACACCGCAAGGGCAGGAATTTCAATTTTCTGGTCGTGTGGTGTATACTATTTTTCTTTATACCCGGTCGAAAGTACGTACTTTCGTGTCACTGTGCACGAGAAAACTGTTTCGGTCTGTTGTTAGATGGCGTGCAAGTAATTCCAACAGAGCATAAATGTTAGGCTGTCTGCCTTAAAATCGAAGCCGAAAGTACGTTCTTTGACCGGGTATAACGAAAAAGAAATTAATTAGGTAGTTGACGTGCTTGGGATAATTTTTAAAACCATAACATGTAGTCATGCAAACGAATAACAAATATGTATTATAAGCAATCACCGCACGAATTAGGAAAATTTCTTATCTGTCAAATGTCAATATTTTTGAAGTTCGAATGTTCCAATTGGCTGGATTTTTTTAATTTTCTTGCACAATGAAAGGTACAGAATAAAATGCGTGAGATAAACAATAAGGGAGTATTATATTCTCATATTTACGAGCGACTCTTTGATTTAGATGTACGATTTCCTGTCCATGTTGAACCGACGCGTCTGAGTCCGAGTCCCAAATCGTCGATACAAACCAATACCAGGCGGCCCAGGCCATTGCAGTACCCAGTATAACAATATAGGTACATCAAAACTAACAAAACATTACGTCTTCTTAACAAATAAAAATATTAGTACAAAAATATCTGAAAGATATGTTCCTTTGGAAATGTGTAAATTACAATGACACTTTTTTTTAAATCTATACAGTATCATGGAGATAAAAATATATACATACAACGTTTTTCAAAATGTGAGTCGCGGCCCGGCATCGGGTCGTCGAAAAAATTTTCCTGGTCGCGAAAAAAAATTGTAAATTATGAAATAAGCTAACAAATAACTTGATTTATATTAAAAAAAATTGTTTTGTAAATAAATGTTTTTTTTCATAAGGTGAGTTACGAAAAATTTTAAATCCTCGTTCTGAGCCGCGGTCAAAAAAGTCTGGAAAACGCTGTCCTAATAAACACATGAAGTTGTCTGTTGTTTGGACATAAGCTGTTATTTATACTAAGAACTAATATCATAAAGATGTAAAGTTTGTAAATCTAGATGTAGGACGTAATCTCTGAAACTACTCATCCGATTTCTAATTTTTCTCACCAATTTAGAATGGACCTTCAGGATGAATATAGGTTATATATTATCGCGTTAAAATAAAAGCGCTTTTCGTGGAGACCAATAATATAAAAATGGGCATTTATCTGTTTGAGATTAATAGAGTTCGACACCGTTTGACCGATCACCATGAAAACTGGCACATGCATGTATTTTTCATTGAGGTTTCTATGCTATCCACTTTGTTATAACTCGCCACTAAAGCATAATCCGAGCTTACAGTGTGTTCAAAAATGAGTTTATTTTAAATAATAAATGCCGATATGCTGTGTTTACCAATGCTCCAATTATAAAGGTCTTACATTTCCAAAGGACCTAGAACTGAAAAATAAGTGGTTGTACACCAATACCTCGCTTTGCGTCGTTTCGTTTTGCATTTTTTCGAAGTTGCGTCGCTGCTTAATTAGTACTAATTTTCACTGTGCGTCGTTAGAGATTCGAGGTTGCGTTGTTTTGGGTTCGAGTCAAATTTTGTTTTTGAAATTTTTTGAAATTTTCTTTTTTTTCTAAAAGATGGCACCACTTTTCACCACTTTTGTTTCTAATTGCGCCATGCCATCAAAACTCGGGGATTCCCTTTCTAACTATGTAAAAATCAACGCAATTTTAATACCGTTTTATTTTCACTTTCAGTTTCAATTATGTAGGGTGTTGTGCTTTTTTTAAAAGAGAATAATACATTTTTATAAATTTTTACGGGTTGTTTCTGGTTACAAAAAAGGTAAATATTTTTCCAATTTATTTATTGGCAGTTATATTATTTTTTTTACATACACTTGAAATTTTTTTAGTCAATGTGTGGAAAGGGCGCTGCTGGTAGAATTACCAAAAATTAAAAAAACTATCACTATGGACTCATCAGACAGTGATTAATTTTAATTTTGTTTTTCATAAATTAATTGATTAGTTTATTTTCTTTTAATTGAATACGTTTTTTTTTGTTTTTTGTATGTATGTAATAAAATTTTATATTATTTTTGTTTTTTAAATGTTTACATTGTTCAATTTTCTTTTTAAAAAGTAGTATTTTCGTAACCCTGGAACCTATCTTCGATCTTTACATGGTTTGCTATAGAAAATCTTAATTCACTTTGCGTCGTGTTTTTTTGGAACGTAACCCCGACGCAAAGTGAGGTATTGGTGTATATGCTATTAGAAGGGAAAAAACTTTTACTGGGACAATAGTTTGTGAAGTCCACTTTACAAAAGATCTTGTCATAGAAGAAGAAATTACAGACAGAAAAAAACTAAATATATTTATTTAATTGATGGTTATAATATTAACACATCACAGATTTACTTCGAATTATTTCTAATTTAAAACATGCAACTTAAAAAAGAATACGTAGATTTGGTTTTTACTATACTCCATAGTGAAAACCAACCATAATTTAGGTCATTATGTACCTGCTGCCATCTACGTTACGCTTGGCGTACTTGTCCATTGCACAAGTATAGCTGGCACTTGACCGATTTATTTATTTTTATTATTAGTATAACAATCGGTTTCTTTAATCTTTGTATATTTTAATCTCAATGTAATGTAAATCTGTATTTTGTTATTCAAAATCAATAGTAGCCTTTCGTGACTATGCCTCACGCTACGTCTACATTAAATTCTATTTTCAGTATTAATTTTTAAATGGCATATAACAGAAAAAAATATATAAATATTAAAGAGAACAAATCTATTATTAATTGTAAATTCTGAAACTTTTAATAAATATTTTTTTTGAAGTGGGACTTCTTTGGTGAGGTATCTGTTTGAAATTTCTGTTATAAAATAGACGGTTACGAAAAAGGAGACGGAGGGGGGGGGCTCTCAAACGTTCTGTCCAAATATTATTTTCCATTTTTTTAATACATATTTCATAGACGAGAGGGCACCTTAAACCGTTCAGTTAAAAAATTAGAGGGAGAATTCCTAAGCCGTGTTTTATCCAGAAATTATTTTCTAATTTTTTTTTATATTACGCAGATGAGGGAACTCCTAAACCGTTTTGTCCAAACATTATTTTCCAAAATTTTTTTATATTACATAGATGAGGTGTTCTAAAAATATTATATATTGGTATAGGTAATTTATACTCATTTTTTAACATCTACGACTAAAGAAGTTTCACTTCCCCCCCGAGCTTATGTGGGTCAGGCTCACACATTTTTTTTTAATTTTAGGACCATAAACTGCAGACAGGGTTATCTAGGCCAAGTACCAATTAGTATTTTCTTTTGTGTTGTTATTTTGAAAAACACATTGAAAATTCAATTGATACTTCAAACTGGTAATTATTAGTTTGTAATGAGCCATGCAAACGCCATATATATAGGCGTCAGGCAGTTCCTAATTTACCAGTTCTTTTTTCATGTATGTATCAACAAAATCGAAACATTCATCTATCGTCTATATTAATTTCGTCGAGTCACGCTAGACTTGATTGAAATCTATCGAAAATCATTAAGCTTAAAATATTAATTCCGAATCGACGACATATATCCGCAAAATCTGAATACTCACGTTATTACAATAATAATAACAACGAATGACAATTATTTCATATACTCACGCCACGATATCTTGCCCGTGTCTGTTAATGAAACAGTTTATTGTCGAATGTTGTTTTTATTCACTTTAAGTGACAGATAAAGTGGTTCATAGATCACGTTTCGGTACGGTAGACTTGATTGAAATCTATTACAAATTCTTATTCTCTTTGCCATAAAATACTTTTATTGTTTAATGAATGGCAATTATTTATTACTTTTACATAAAAAATATTTAGCACAAAAATATTAATTTCGAATCGACAAAATATACAGACAAAACTCGTTTACTTATGCACGTTATTACAATAACAAGCCAAAATAAGTTGGAAGTAGAATTATACAAAAATGTTTTGGCGCATTATTTTACGTGGTCAAAAATTTGATCTGATTTGACGGAGAGAATCGGTCGTAACGCACCTTGCATTTCTGAATGATTGCTTGTATAGACAATGGAGGTAATCGTTTGTTAAGTAAGACAAATCATGTAGAATTATTATCTAGATCTCCACGTTCTCTACAAAAAATAGCTACCGTAACATAAATATTAGAAACGGGGCCGGAAGGGCCCGGGTGGCTCCCCACAAGCTTGGGGCCCGAGACTGGATAATGGTAGATGGGATATTTTCTATTTCATTTATCTCTAATGTATGAACGAACTATCTGATCTAGTTTACATTTAGGTCGCAAGAGCTGGAATCTAGCCTGCATGGGCCCCCTATCCTACCTACCGCCTGGCTTGCGGCAAGCCCCGCAAACCTATAACCGTTACAGCGTTTTCGGTACGGGTTAATTTTAATCGTTCGAGCTGAAATTTTCAGAGAATCATTTTTCCAATGTAAAGAACCATTTTAAAGGTTAGCATGTGACAATTTCCAACTTATCAACATAAGGGCCAGTCTATTATTAGACTGGCCCTTATTTGTATAAGCCAATTTTTTTTCAAATTTTTTGAGTTGCTACCCCCTGAAATGGTTCTATATATTGAAAAAATGATTAGCTTAAAATTTCAGCACAATTTATACAGTTTAACCCGTGCCGAAAACGCAGAGAACTTTGAAAATACGTTACGTAGAAATCAAATTCTGAAACTACTTAACTTTGTGCTTAGGGTATAAAAAATTAACTTTTCCAATGGATCTGGAACACATCAATTCGACTCTTAAATACATCTTAGGACTTCTTTAAGATAGAAATTCGTTGGTGTTATGTCATAGACAAAGTTACGCGCTCGCACTACGGAAGATAATGCTCCGTGTGGGGCCCGCGCAGGCTAGGGCCCGGCTGGC
This sequence comes from Venustoraphidia nigricollis, assembly GCA_034508555.1. Classification (NCBI taxonomy): domain Eukaryota; kingdom Metazoa; phylum Arthropoda; class Insecta; order Raphidioptera; family Raphidiidae; genus Venustoraphidia; species Venustoraphidia nigricollis. The sequence continues at coordinate 13,058,779 of JAVRKA010000004.1, forward strand.
AATCGCCACATCGACTATATGGCCAGTCCGACGCTGGAAGTACTAACGCCACAAGTCCATTAATCTTGCAGCATCTACGTCATTAATTAAAGGTTCACGGTATTTCAGTCATGTACACTACAATAAATCATGATAAACATTGCTAAACCCATAAATATTATGTTTTCCCTTTAATAAATAGAGGAAGCGTGCTTAAGAATTGTTTAATTCATTTAGGTGTTCGACGAATTAAGGATCTGACTTGACCAATTAAAAGTCGTTAAAAAAAGTTCTATGTCCCACACTTCACTAAATATGATTTTAAAAATCGATATCTGTGTGAAAACGTATTTCGAGAGAGTAATTAACTCTTCAATTCCCAGTGTCACTTGTAGGTGACAGAAGTTTAATATTTTTTTTCTACCACACGGAGATTTTATTATTTAATTCCACTACCATTGTTGCAAAGCCAATAAGTAAAACTATTAATATTTTTTTTCTAACAACACTAGCCAAATGTCATCTGTCAAATATAATCAGATGTTTCGCGCGAAATTCGAGCAGTCTGTTTGTGTAATCTCTTGCGATAAAAAGTTAAATAAAAATGCCTAAACCGTAACTATTGTTATTTTTTCTTATTGCACAAATTTTTTTATTGGTAAAAATAACTTTGAACACGTTTTTTACGACGTTGGAAATATGCCGTGTCACCTACGGGTGACACTGGGCATTATAATAACCGTTTACGCCGCAACGGAAGCTCTCAAAAGGAATAATTTTTCCCGTTTTTGCAACATTTTTCATTGATGCTCCGTTCCTACTGGTCGTAGCTTGATATTATGTAGCCTATAGCCTTCCTCGATAAATGGACAATCTAACAAAAAAATAATTTTTCAATTCAAACCAGTATTTCCTGAGATTACCGCGCTCAAACAACCAAACAAACAAACAAACTCTTCAGCTTTATGATATTAGAATAGATACGTGTTTTGTTTCTTTCAGATAAACTATTTTTATTATAAAGAAACTGATATATCTAAATATAAATAGATATCATTATAAATTCTAACGTTTTATTCTTAACGTAACAATAAGAAACAATCTGTGTCTGCTTCAAAGTTCTAATTTCACAACGTCGTGTCACCTGTAGGTGACACCCCCATAAAAGAAAATTGGGGTAGTTTATTTTTTATTTATATTTTTTCTTGTCATAACCAAATGTAAATAAGGTATTTTATTTAAAAAGAAATCAAAAATCTTTATTAACTTGGACATGGGAATTGAAGAGTTAAGGCTAGTTTCTATAGCTCCATCATGGATAGTTGACGGTCCGTTTGAAACCTGGTAAACTTTTAATACATTTTACATTAACCGGTAATTGCTTGTAGTTTTATATTCTTATAATTAGGGTCTTAACTAAATATATTTAAATGGTGTTTCGAATTGTTAATTGATCATTATTCCGAAGAAAATGATAAGCGCTGTCGCTAAGGATGTTTCTCAAGGACTCTTGAAATCTCTTGGATCTAAGCACTTCTCAGTCCCCCCTGGTTACGGCCCTGAGTCGGCTACAATAAAAAAAAAGAATAAACAGATTACGTACGTCTTCTTCTCATGTGAAACACCATCGATCGAAATAATTCCATTAAAGAAGCCATCTTTTTAAAAATTCAATGTTTGAACAGTCACAATATACACTCAAGCGGCACTTTCGAAACGTGCTCTTTCACGAAACCGAAAACAGCTTCATCATTATTGTTTTGTTTTTAGTGAAACACTTATCACCCACACTATATTATTAAAGAATAAAGACTGACAAAAGATAACACTGTAACGCGCACACGTGATAAAATATTTGTTTAAAAAAATAATTCTATAATATTATTCTGTATGATTCCGTAATTTGTTAAATAATTTCATTTACTCGAAAATATCACATTTAATTTATAAGTTAAAAGGTACAGTTGACAATGAAAGACGTATCACAGTTTGAAGTTTATAAATTTAACACATTACTCACATTTAATTCAGTCAGTATATTTTGTGTACTGTTTTTGGATCACGAACGATGACTATCCGTAAGTTTATAAATAGGTTACACGTTTTCGCAGAAACTGTTGATTTTACATAAAACACCTGATGTTGTAATATTGTGCGTATTATACTTTAATAATTCGCAACGAGCATATATACAGTACAACCTCGATATAACGAAGCTGAAGGGAATTAGAAAATATAATAATAATGCGTTTAACGTCCATTTCTCGACTTTATGTCATAACAGACGCCACTCGCACCATTACTATTTTTTCATCTACCACTTCCCGTTATTTTCTACATTTTTTACAACTTCAACTTATGTAATAGCAATGGGCGAATGAAGGAATTATAGGAAATTAGGATAAGGTAGGTAATTTTTGAACTAGGAGTTTGACAGGTAATCGGCCATGGCCTCAAATAAGGAACCATCTGGAATTAATTGAGGGAAACCATGGAAAACCTCAATCAAGATGGCCGGTACAGGAATTACCGTTTCTCGGCGAAAGACAGTAGGAAAAAGTCCCAGCCACATCTGCCCCCGCCGGGATTCGAACCCGGTACCACCCGAATGCTGGTCTAGTGCTGTCACCACTACTCACACAGCTCGGTGAATTAGAAAATATTCGTTATACCAAGTAATTCGTTATAGTGAAGTTTGTTATATAGAGGTTAGGTTGATCTAAGATTCGTTTTAATAAGGTAAGAAAACCCATGTTCTTCTGAAAACTTACCTTTAAAAAATTGTGGCCAATGTAAATTAAAGTTAAAGGACCAGGCCCAGAAATTTTATTTTTTAAGTTTTTATAGGTTTTTTTGTTTCGGGGTTTTTTTAAATTTTTAATTTATTTTTTTTGGTATAAGTACCGTATATACTTTCATATGAATTTAGAAAAAAACTGTTATTTTGACATTACAGACACTTTAATTTTATTTATTATTATAGATTCATAACATTGCATAATATTTACACTCCTACATCAACTTTTCAATAATATGGAGGCATCATGCTACCTAGGCAGTTGTAATTATTATTAGCAGTTAGACCTCAATTGTTTTATAAAGAGAGTGACAAGACAGAGAGAGATTGTAGATTGAGTGTCTATAATCTACCATCTCTCTATCTCTCTCCACTCTCTTTATAAAACAATACTACTCTACATATAAGCAAAATGTTTTCAAGTGTTTGACTTTTTCATTTTCAAACATTGAACTGATCAGTGCATTAAGGTAGTTGTCGTGGTTAAGGCACACCGTCAGAAAATTTGTATTTGTAGGACATGATAATACAATTACCCTGAAAATTTGAAGTCGATCGACCGTATACAATCCGAGATACATTCAATTAAAAACTGGATAATTAATATTGATTGTATACGATCTCTGTAGTTCTAAACCAGTTTCTTATTTATAAAAAAAGAACTAACTGTCAGAAACTTTCCAAAAACTGATAGTCTTTCAATGCACTTGTTATGAGTTTAAAAAAAATAAGAAACAATTTTTGACCGTCTAATTATTTATAAATAACGGTTTAAAGTTCAACAATTTATAGAAAAGTATACATGCATATGAATACTGTATGGGTTACGTTTCCACGGGTACAGTCTTGCGTACAAATTATGGATCACTTAGCTACAAGCTAGTATACTGTGGCGCGTATAATCTATAACTTTTTGACAATATTGTAGCACGACAACTACCTTAAAAATATATCGTAACTCAAAATTGGGTCGTGACCTTTCCAGCCCAAAGTTGAGACTCAATTGTATATGTTATACCTTGCAGTAAAAAATCAGGTAACATTCTTTGTATAAAATTTTGTTTTAGGGTTTCGTACAACAGATGAAAAAACGGAACGCTTTATATAGGATCACTCGTCTGTCTGACTTTTTTTCCGAATCTACTGGATGATAAAAGTTGAAATTTAGTACATTTATAGACGTTTAGCGTAAATAATTGAATTTCAATTTTTGGAGTTAATTTTGGGGACCAAATAAAAAAAATTTTTTTTTTCAACTGTTTAATGTGACGTATCAAAAAGGATTCATTGTGAGAAATACAATCATTTTTTTTATAATTTTAAAATGCGGAGCTTAAAAGATATTAAAGAAAATATGCGAAACTAGAGCATCCCCCCCATCACCGAAACCAGTAAGTCTAAAATTTTGAAAAAAATAGGGAACATAGGACCTCACTCATAGTTTATTCGAAAACCTAAACTAAAATTCTAAGTCTTAAAGTTTTCACGGAAAACGGAATGGTATTGAAACCTCTCCACGCGAGTTCGACTCGCACTTGACCGTTTTTTTCACTAGTCTATTAGACTTACAAATATGTAACTACATTCTATTAAGTAATGACTGTTAACTTATGCAATTATAAATTAATCCGGGTTCACACTCAGGGATGTCCGATATTCGAAATTATTGTCCGCAGGTGAAAAATAAAAAAAGATCCGGACTACAAAGCCTCTGTAATTGTGAAATCATAACATATTATGTACGCAAAATCGAACTTTCATGTTTCGAAATAATGCTTCAATGTTCCACCTACATGCACACACACCCCACCCCCTTTTCGGAGTGGCCTTGGTTTCCCGTATTTTTAACGAACTTATAATTTATAGGACATCGATGTGTGGACGTTTTCTAATTCTATCTAGTGTTAAATTTTTAAGTAGAAGACAAAAATAGACTTTCAATATTGGAAATTCATTACGTGGTCGATTTTAAATTTTCCGAGAAATTTCCTAAACTAAACTCATAAATATTAAAAAATATTACTAAAAAAAACTTAAAGACAAGCTTTTATTGCATTAAAGACGAAGATAGTATGTTATAAAAATTATTTGTCGGGAAAAAGGACTTTTTAAGTAAACACTTATTTGTTATTTATATAGCGACAAATAAGTGTTTACTTAAAAAGTCCTCTTTCCCGACAAATCATTTTTATATTAATTACCAAGGACAAAAAAGAAAGAAAAAAAGTTAGTATGTTATGTGTCTAGTGCGTGATGGCAATATCATCACGCACGATAGACACTATTTTTTGCACTTATTCCCTACAAAATAACTCATTTTCACATAATTTAAAAAAAACTGACACTTCAATTTTGAGCAAGTTTACTTCCAATATTGTAAGCTGAGTTTAGTACCTACCATGGAAATGGTAGTACGACTACAATTCGAATTTCTTTTGTTTTATTTTACGCACTAGTGCGAAATTGCTCATTTTACTACCGCTAGACAGACATAAAATGCAGCTATTATACAGGGGTATGCGCAAAAAATAAATTTTAATAATTTACATTCATAATTATAAAAGCATGGGTTGTGACTAATAAACGATCATAGAATTTACAGGCCACGCTTTTATCAACCTAAATTATTAAACATTATTTTTTTAGTACATTTTAATAAAAGCTTGTCTTTAAAAAAATTTTACTATTAAAACATTAATTGATTACTTAATTCTACTAAATCATGTATTGTCATCGGCAATTATACTGCAAAGAAGCCATTTTGTCATGTGGTTTTTTGTAAGACGAAGAAAAACGCAGCAAACATGTCAACGATTGAAATTATCGATCACCGGTATGTGGACAACAAAGTAGTACTTATTCATGTTTAGACATAATTTATTCATTAATGTTTATTTTAATTAATGCCAGTGCAATATACTGACCATTTGTGAATACTACGTAAATTGCATGCTGATTAACTCATTTATTGGTATTGATTTTGACTATAAATTAATACACTATAGAATCATTCCAAATAAGTAACAATAATTGTAAATATTCCACTCAAATATAAGCGTGATTGCTCCCTTACTTTATATTATTTCTGATTTCCAAAAATAAGGTTATTACCTATACCTACTCCCATTAAATTTAATTATATTTATGTTTATAAAAAAAAAAAACGATATTGCAAATGTTCCATTTGTTCGCTCGTTCATTTGTTATAGGAACCTCATAATGTTCGAATCGAGTCGAATAAAAAAAAAACATCTGACAAAATTTAAGGTTGCATTACTGCATATAGCTGTGATTTTTATTAAAAATTTTTTCAAAACATATTATTGGTCATAATAATTTTGGATAAAAGTATTTACTAAAGGCTACATTTACGAGTTTTTGAGATTTTTTTACCAAACAGTTGGAAAATTCGGCGCCGCAGAATTTAGCCGGTTTCCGGGAATAAGATATTGATTTAAATATTGCGCTAATTAAAAAAAATGCGTTGTTAACGTCAGTATTTATTTAAAATAAATAAAATTAAACGACTAATGACAAACAATTGTAAAATTCAATAGTGAACAACGCTTTAGTTCGGATTTGGACTTTCATCAGGTTTTTAAGGAAAAAAATATAATAAATATAAGACATATGTGAATTCAGTTTGAAACATAGTTGAAAATTAATAACAATAATCCGGACTAAAACGTTCACTATTAATTTTTTTTCAATAATTGTCTGTCATGATAATAATCTGACAATTAACTATTTCTTTTTGTATTAAGAGGTGTCAGTTGTATGGATTCAGTCTGTTTGACATCCATGTTAAATAAACAAATAAATTAGTCGTTTAATTTTATATATTTATAAAAAAAGTTTTCCAACATTTATTGCAGAAACAATTTTAATACGTTTTATTTCAGAAAACAATCGTTTGGAGGTTCGCGTTGGTACGGAAATTATCAGTGTTTGTTTTATGTATAAAATTGATATATTAAGTAAAATTAAAAACACATTAGGCTATTAAAAAAGAAGTGTAATTACTAATTACCCTACTGGGCAGTACCAGATTTGATTATTCAAGGCCAATAAGCACAAAAGGCTGTGGGGGCGTCCATGTAAGAAGATCAAGATTGGATGAATAATAAAATGATGCATGATTTAAGTAAAAAACTTTTTTTTTCATTAATGAAAACGATAAAGCTTAAAAATACATTTCAAAATTAGATACGTATATTGACAAGATATTTAAATTAAATAATCAATAACGCATTTACTGACTAAAATTTTAGATTGAAAAATTGTTTTCAAATTTTCACTGAAAATTCATTCGGAGGATCGATTACCGAAGTGTACATATAAATTTTCTTCAAAATTAGGTTTTAGAGGCCCTTGGCCCTGAGCCCTTAATGTCCTGGCACTGCTACTGGGAGTATATATATTTTTTTAATTGATCATATCTACTTTGTTTTGTAATTTTTTTTCTTTTTTAGTTTCCTACTTCTATTGGATATGGTAGGGAAGTGTATTTAGTCTAAAACTATTTTTTCATGACTTTATCCGTACAGCAGTTATAGCCATTTATTTGTGGCAACTTATATCGAAATTCGGTGATATAATAATGATGACTGTTTATGTAATAAAAAAATTTAAATATGGGTACTTAGGCAGCTTAGCTATTGATTTTTGTTTTCAATAACCTTAAAAAACTTGTTTGATGTTTAACCTATTTTTATTAAGCGTTAAAATAGAAAGTATTGTTATTATTAGACCGACACCGATTATCCGTCAAAAGGCCGAATATTGGTATCGGTCAACCCCTATAATAAATCTCTCTGTATTATAAACTACGGCTATTGGAAAGACATTGTTGTGCGGGTTTCCGATAATTACATACGTGGAAGTTCCATACATGGAAATGTTGTAACGCAAGCTAAATTTTAATTGGTTTGTTTATGAGCCGGGGGCGTAGCTACCGCCGTATCTGCCGTATCAATTATACGGGGCCCCCGGGCCACGGGGGCCCCCAACGTGCGTAAGCAAAAATTAATAAAAACTTCCCAATTTTTTTTTTTATTTCAGAAATGACAAAAGTCAAAAAAAGCAATTCTTTTTTTCCCGCGTAAAGCGTGCGTTCAAAAGTTGGCAACACCCTACATCGGTTATCGCGGGCTGCGGGATTTCCCCGTTTAAGTAATTTACTTCAACGGGGGAAGGGCCCCCAAACTAATTTTTATACGGGGCCCCGCCAAGGCACGCTACGCTTCTGTTTATGACCCAAGTTAGTCGTCATCCTAAAAACACTCGAAATCCGAATCAAACGTCTATCATCGGCATATATATTATTTGTTTAGCACAGCTCAGTTTACCTTTAAGGTGACTGTTTATCAGCTGTTTAAAATGCCCCTTATTCACCTGCACGTTTGAATGTAAAATTCACTTACGTTTCGAAAATCTATAATTTATATGAAAAATCTCATTCAATTTTGCAATAATGCTTCAAAATAAACTATAAATATATGTATCATTCTTCTCATATGACTTTTAGCCAATTTTTTCCACTTTTGATTTAAAGAAACGAATTAAAATCGGATAAAAACGAAAAAATTAGCATAAATTTTACACAAATTTTTGCACAGTAAAAATTAAATTTGAAAAAAATTACGGAGCAAACCAATGTCAGTATTTTTAACATAAGTTTGTAAAGAAATAACTTTAAAATGTTAATTTGCCTTCCCCTAATTCGAAATCTCGTGACGTACTGTAAAGAAATATTGACGAATATCACGCTTTTTAATTCAATTTTTAAGGCAAAAATATACGTTTTTTCAATATTTTAAGCAGCAAGACCTCATTTCGTGAAGCTTAATGCTTGATCATAGCTAATAAACACAGTAATAAAATAAATTTTGCGATCACAACTCGAAATTTCTCGAGAGCATATTTTACGATATGAGGGATCTTAATTAAATTTCTTGAGAACCATTTTATATTCAAAGAGAAATTTACATAAAGCGGCCATACACGTACTTACTGTTTACCATTCAAATACAGATTTCCAATTTCCTTCAAAATATAATTTTAATTTTAAATTTCTACACTTACAGCTGTTTTTCTTGCAGTTATTGAATTACGAAAATATCTTAATTTAAATTCGCATTAATTGCGTTTTAAGTCATAGCTTTCAAAACGGACATTTGATTCAAAGTGACAGTAATTATGTATTAAACCCTAATAAAAAAAAACAATTTAATATTGCACTGTGATAATTTCTGTTGCGAATTTTTTTTGCGATGCATTGAAAACGAGAAGAGACTAAAACTATAATTCTTATTCTATTTGCACAATATAGTTTACATAATATGAATTAATTAACAATTGATTAAATTTGTGTTAATTAGGTAGGTTAATTGTTTATAGAGTTCAGTATACCGTATTTTGCGATAAGCACTAAATAAATGATAAAATAATTTAAAGATAATACTGAATGCTAAACAACGTGTAACGCGTAATACAACTGTTACATTTTAATTGTCACACCGGTGACACAGAATCGAGCGAAGGTCGTTACCAGCTGTTTGTTTTTAACACAACGGACGCCTTACAACAGCTACGTCGATACGGCGCCATATTGAATACTAACGTCACGACGCTTACCAGGTGCGGACTAATTTTCATTTGGTAGAATTAATTTCACACTATAATTCTTTCGATTTTTTTTAAACTGCAATTCAGTTACGATTAAAAAAAACAAATTTATCCTTTCGTGATCTACTTACCTTAAGGTAGTTCTAGCGTGGTATAATAAAGAAAAATATCTTTTCGACAGATTTTGCTAATTTTTTTTTCAAAATAACGTTTTCTAATAAATCCTGAAGTTTCAGAATTTCTGACCGTTTAGAACGCGAGATAATTAATAAAGTTTGCAGTTTTCACGCTTAGCATGTGAAAAGCGCGAACTTTGTTATTAATTATCTCGCGTTCTAAACGGCCAAAAATTCTGAAACTTTGGGATTTATTAGAAAAAAAATAGCAAAATCTGTCGAAAAGTGATTTTTCTTTATTATACCACGTTAGAACTACCTTAAGGTAGTTGTCGTGGTACAATATTGTAAAAAAGTTATAGATTATACGCGCCACAAAAGTATACTAGCTTGAGGCTGTCGGAACGCTCTGAATTTAAACCAAAAATAGGGCTTCAGCTGATTGTAGACTTATTTGTCAACATTGCGCAAAAATTCTTTCTCTACAAGAAAGATAAAGGACAAATCTAGGACTACTTTCGTAATTTATGGACGATTTACTAGAAAAAAGTTGGCATTAATTGTGCCAAAAAACACACGTTTTTAATGTCACACTACGACCTTATTCGTACTTATTTCACAAAATTGTTCCATCACGAACCTAAAAGGATTCTTACTTTTTCGGAAAAGTGTTTTAAATCTTCAAAATATTTCCAAAATTTAGAGTAATCAACTGACAGCGGCACCCTTGCAACAGCATTTTTAGCCTCGTAGTATGGCTTGAATTCAGAGCGTTCCGACAGCCTTAAGGTAGTTGTCGTGGTACAATATTGTCAAAAAGTTATAGATTATACGCGCCACAAAAGTATACTAGCTTGTAGCTAAGTGATCCATAATTTGTACGCAAGACTGTACCCGTGGAAACGTAACCCATACAGTATTCATATGCATGTATACTTTTCTATAAATTGTTGAACTTTAAACCGTTATTTATAAATAATTAGACGGTGAAAAAAAATTTCTTATTTTTTTTTAACTCATAACAAATGCATTGAAAGACTGTCAGTTTTTGGAAAGTTTCTGACAGTTAGTTCTTTTTTTATAAATAAGAAACTGGTTCAGAACTACAGAGATCGTATACAATTAATGTTAATTATCCAATTTTTAATTGAATTTATCTCGAATTATATACGGTCGATCGACTTCAAATTTTCAGGGTAATTGTATTATCACGTCCTTAATAAGTAGACAAAAATTAAGAATTTTCTGACGATGTGCCTTAACCACGACAACTACCTTAAGCTCTAATCTAAAACCAATTAAATCATAGAATTTTTAGATAATTACCTAGATATGTAATACTGGGTAATAGGTGAGTGATCCCCCAGATGGTAAAAAATATGCTCTCGGGAAATTTCGAACTGTGATCGTCAAATTAATTTTATTACTGTTTTAATTAGCTGTGATTAAACACTAAGCTTCACAAAATTTTGTTTGCTCATTAAAAATTTCATAAAACATATTTTTGCCCTAAAAATTGTAATAAAAGTTAATATTTCTTTACAGCACGCCACGAGATATCGAATTACGAAAAGCCAAACTAACACTTTGAAGTTTTATTTCTTTACAAACTTCTGTTAAACATACTGACAAATTTGATTTGCCCAATAATTTTTCTTAAAAAAATTTGTGTACAACTTTTTCTCGTTTTTATTTGATTTTAAATCACCTATTTTGATCAATCAGTTTGGCTTATTTTGTAAGCATTCCCATCAAAGATTGAATGAGATTTTTCATAGAAATTAGACATTTCTGAAACGTAAGTGCATTTTACATACAAACAATCCAACTTCTCGTGAGATAGAGCTATGGGGGTGAAAAAGGAGGCATATTTAATTAACGTGTTATGCAAATAGTAAAAAATGTTATATAAAATCGCTTCAGCAGCTCTCCTGAGATACTGGTACAGATTACAGACAGACAAAAATTATGGACACATTTTCTTTTCTAGAAAATGGCCAAAAATCTTCAAGAAAACAAAATTACGGAGTGTTGACACATTACTATTTTATAATATACGTATTAGTAATGATATTTTATGTATGAGCAGTTATTTATAGACTCTGTGAATTGTGATTTATTAAAATGTTTGATCATTTACCTTCGATTAAAGGTAAAAGCGCATCCAATTCCATCTTACGAAGTTTGTGGTCACTAAATTCAAACGCATTATAAGAGAAAATACTATTATCACAACAAATCCTATGAATGTTTATACAAACACGAAAGTATTTATGTTTCGGTTTGACCAAACTGATAAGTGATGAACCACAAATAACAATAATAAAACGAGTTTTAATGAAAGGAAAATCATGCTGCACTAAATTTTCAACAGAAATTTAGAACTAGAAAGCGTTTATTAATAGAACAATTATATTAATCGACACCCGATATCTTAATAAAAATACGAAACTGCCAGAAAATCGTTAAAAACATCAATTGTTTTAATCGTTTGTTTACAAATTCTAATTATTACAATACACAGAAGATCTGCGATAATAAATTCCAACAGTATTTATTAAAATTTAACATTTTATCAAATTACTATTACATCGCATATTTAAAACATATGCAGAGGCTGTTCTCGTATTGGAACGTCATTTCTGATTTTTTTCAATTCCTTCTGTCTGTGAATGTCGTCATAATCGGTTCAGCTATTTCGAAGATTAGCCGGGACAAACAGACAGACAGACAAAAATTTTAAAAATGGATCGTTTACGTTCTGATAGCATGCAAATAACCGTATGACCTCAAAAAATGACAGTTATTTCCATATTATAGACACTTCAATCATATTAAACGGTTTTATTTAGCGTGCTATGTTTGTCTTATGTGGATCAAATTCAGTAATTGAAATTTTACCTCCTTTCTGTGTACCGATTGATATGAAATTTGGTACACACCTTTAGTTCTGATGACAATACAATATTATGATAACCAACTGATCGGTCCGGCTTCGTCCGGGTGCAAATAACACTTTTGAATTTTCACCCACTTTCCGTTAACCGGCTTTCCTTTGGGTGCAAATGGCATTTTTAATAAAATACACTTAAAAAATAGGTAAAAAAACTTTTAAGTTAAATGGTTTCACTTTAAATCATTAGTTGTACCAAAAACTAGACTTTTAACAGACTAAAATGAAAAGTGGGGCGTATTTGAAATATTTCTTTTGGAGGATTTGGAAACACATTTTTCGAGACAAGTCATTATTTAATTATACAGTCGTTATACAGATTTTTATGTGGCCCACGTTTTTATTTAAAAGTTCCAGATTATGAAGTGGGAATCGTAGGGAATTGGACAGTTTATGAAAAGAATTAACTTTGATTAAGTTGAACGTTTCGTTGCTAATTGCAACTTCCTCAGCAACTTATTCTTATAATTCTATTGTTAATTTTGTTGATATTATTATCATCTTGTGGTTAATTTTTTTCTCTTTCAATTTTATAAATAATTTTTTCATAAACTGTCCAATTCCCTACGATTCCAACTTCATTAAAATTATGGACACGAATTTACCAACATTGTTCCAGATTATTTTCTAGTTTTTGGTACAACTGGTGAATTAATAAAACCGTTTAGCTTAAAAGTTTTTTTACCTATTTTTTATGTCTTCTGAAAGGACCAGGTATAATTTCACACTAAAATCATTGCTTTCCGTCATTCAACAGCAATGAGGTAGTTGTATTGTTATCTCACTCTAGCACATGGATACAATGGATTGTGATACTTGGTAAATTTAGTAACATTAATTTTTGCATTGAATTCATCTTCCATTTAAATATTTATAATATATCTAAGCATTTATCGGTCACACTTCGATATCAACAATTTAAATTTAAAAGTCGTTCAAACATACATTTTCGAGTTTTACACCGGCGACGTCACATTTACATGGAAATTTTTTCATCTTATTGATAAATAAATAAAACAATCAATAAAATAAACTGTTATCACTAGTGACATGTTTTTTTTATCACTAATTTCATTTTTTTTTAGTTTGAACGCACTAAATACAAACTTCCGATGAAACACAAACAAAATTAAACGACTTCAGATTAACTTAAACTGACGTTTAACTATATATAAGCCGTAACGGACTACAAAATACAAATTAATATTTACTTTCATTAAAATACTTAACTGTACTTTGTACACGCGTATGATGAATATTACATTTTGTGACGTATTCACTGTTTAAAACAATTATTTGCATCAGTAGCGCCGGATACGTAGAGACATGGGGGCTCGGGGACCCATTGACATTTTATACCAATGAAGAAATAAGATAATTCGAGCAAATAAATATAGTTTTAAATATTACCGAGCTGGGTGGAGTAGTGCTGACAGCACTAGACTCGCATTCGGGAGGTACGGGTTCGAATCCCGGCGAGGGCAGATGTGGCTGGGACTTTTTCCTACTGCCTCTCGCCGAGAAACGGTAATTCCTGTACCGGCCATCTTGATTGAGGTTTTCCATGGTTTCCTTCAATTAATTCCAGATAAATATCGAGATGGTTCCTTATTTGAGGCCATGGCCGATTACCTATCAAACTCCTAGTTCAAAAAATTACCTACCTTATCCTAATTTCTTATAATTCCTTCATTCGCCCATTGCTATTATATAAGTTGAAGTTGTAAGAAATGTAGAAAATAACGGAAAGTGGTAGATGAAAAAATAGTAATGGTGCGAATGACATCTGTTATGACAAAGTCGAGAAACGGACGTTAAACGCATTATTATTATTATTATATTATAGTATTAAATATTTAAATCATTGAATATCAAGTCTAAACCAAATTCTTGATGCGTCAAAAATTGTTTTTAGGGTTCCGTACATCCGGAACCCTTATTGGATTATTTTCGTGTCTGTCTGTCCGTCTGTCACATCTTTTCTCCGAATCTACTGAATGAAAAAAGTGGAAATTTTATACATGTATATTACATAGTTAGATGACTCAGTCACGGACATATAGCGTAAATAAACGAATTCCCATTTTGGGGAATATTTTTGGCGGGCAAATTAGAAAATTAAATTTAAAAAATTTCAATTGCATCGTGCGCCATATCAAATGAATGGGCTCATTATGAGAAATACAAATATATATTTTTCTACAATTTTAAAATGCACAGTTAAAGAAAATATGCAAAAATCTAGAATTCCCCCCATATCTCCGAAAGTCAAACATTATAAAAAAACCTAAATGAAAACCTTAAGTCAAGTTTTCGCGGAAAACGGCATAATACAGAACTCTCTCCAAATAGTTCGGCTCGCACTTGACCGTTTTTTTTTTATTTATCGAAAAAGTTGAAATGTTTTTGCTCTGCGCTTATATATTGACATTATTGTGTACAGTATACGTAAAATAAACATTTTTCTTTAGTATAAAAATGATTTGTCGGGAAAAAGAACCTTTTAAGTAAACACTTATTTGTTATTTATAGCGACGTTTCGTCCCTTGCTTGGGACTTTTTCAAGCTTTATAACTGTAATTGAAATATTAAAATAGAATTTATAAATTTACAATTGAAATATAAAATTCAATTGTAAATCTATAAATTGTATTTTAATATTTCAATCACAGTTATAAAGCTTGAAAAAGTCCCAAGCAAGGGACGAAACGTCGCTATAAATAACAAATAAGAGTTTACTTAAAAAGTCCTTTTTCCCGACAAATCATTTTTATATTAATTACCAGGACAAAAAAGAAAAAAAGTCAATATTTTTCTTTAGTGTTCTGTACCCATTGAAAATTCTGGATTCCGGCTTCTATGCAGTTAGGCCGAGCCTGCGGTCGATACACTGCGACGCCAAATCGCGCACATTCAATAAAATATAAGGGAGAGAAAAGTGAGCAATAAATAGAGACGTCTATATTATAATCTGTAGAGCTAAAAGTTGACCGTAGTTTTTAACCGACTTCAAAAAAAGATATAATTGTTTGTGTGCATATTGATTACATCTTTTTTTTGAAATCGGTATATATTTACAGATACTTATATTTTGGTTTAGCCATAAAGTTCCAAGAGGTAACTGATTTGAAAAATTTCAAGACAATTTTATTCAGAATGTTGGTACCATATATTTTTTTAAAATCAGTTCAGTAGTTTTTATCTGACTTAAAAAAGGAGGATCTTTTCATGCTATTTCATATCTCATGCGTTTATTAACCGATTTTGACGATTCTTGTTTATTTACTAGGGAATACTTTTAGAATTGTCTCACATAAATTTGACTTAAATCGGGTCAGCAGTTTAGTAATAAAATATTAAGTAAGAACTTAAAATTTGTTTATTGGGAAAAAGGACTTCTTTAAGTGAACACTTATTTGTTATATATTGCGACGTTTCGTCCCTTTATTGGGACTTTTTCAAGCTTATAACTGTAATTTAAATATAAAATACAATTTGTAAATTTACAATTGAAATATAAAATATCAGATATTAATTATACACACCATTAAATGTTGTGTTCAAGTAGATATAAAAATTAACATGTAGATATAAATTTTAGTTAAACAATTGTTCACTTAAAGAAGTCCTTTTTCCCAAGAAATAAATTTTATATTAATTACCAAGGACAAAAAAGAAAAAAGTCAATTAAGTAAGAACGTGGAAACTATACGTATTGCCACGAATTTAAAAGTAAAAAATAAAATAACTTAAAAAGATAATAATTTAAAAAAACTAAAAAAAGCACGCTTTAATAGCAAACCGAACTAAACAGCAGCGATAGAAAGTCCATAATTGTCCTTAATTACCTGAATCACCCTGTATATGTTATTTCATAGCAATAAATATTTAAAAAAATGATCGACCACAAATGGGTGGTTGGGAACTGACGCATTTACCTCATATAGCACGTACAAATTAAGATGTTAATATGCGGGTTACGTAGTATTTGTATTACGGAGCAATGTTGATACATTATTGTTCATTACCTTTGGCTATAGGAAAATCGTCTCCTGATACAGGAAAGGGCTGCGGTTTAGAAGAGACGTTCGAATCTTGTCCGCCATTCATCGGTGTTGAACCTGCGTCTACAACCGTCGTTGTGGTATTCGTGGTCGTCGTTGTTGAAGAACTATCGCCACTAAGTCCCGCGGACGTCCTCTGCATGTTGTTGAGTTCTATAACGCCGGTGGAAGTGGTTGGAGGCGCGGGTGCTGGAGGTGGCCCGAATGGTGGAGGAGGAGGAGGAGGCGGCGGCATTACGGCCACACGGTGTACTCGCCTCAAATGCCGGTTGCACTGTCACCATAATTAACACCATACCGAAAATTATTATTATGAAGTATATCAGCACAGTGCAGTCAAGGTACATTTTTGTATAGGGGCATCTCGAATATAAACCGATATATACGCCTACCATATGGGTCGGCCGCACACGAGGCGACACGAAAGCAATTAAAGTCACTAGTGCTGGGTTGCAGAAAGGATTGCCAAATAATTTGATTTGATAATGACCTTAGATTGTGATAATATAATTACAGTTTTCATACATGCAAGAGCAGTCTAATGTCATATTCAAACTCCCTGTCATGTACAACATTAGATTACAAAAACATTATTATGAAGTATATCAACACAGTGCAGTCAAGGTACATTTTTGTATAGGAGCATCTCGAAAATAAATCGATATATACGCCTACCATATGGGTCGGCCGCACACGAGGCGACATGAAAGCAATTAAAGTCACTAGTGTTGGGTTGCAGAAAGGATTGCCAAATAATTTGATTTGACAATGACCTTAGATTGTGATAATATAATTACAGTTTTAATACATGCAAGAGCAGTCTAATGTCATATTTAAACTCCCTGTCATGTCCAACATTAGATTACAAAAACAAATGTTTGATCTACACAAAAAAAGTTTGTTTTCTAAGTCAAATATTGATTAAAATGTTGGTTCGAAGTAAAAATTATGCAAAAAAAACTATGTTAAATACACGTATACATAGTTTAGAAAAAATATAATTTCAATCCATTTATTATTCTTCGAACAAAATCGAATTAAAATTCTACAATGCTTTCCTTATGGAGAAAAATGTGTGTTCGCAATCTCAGGTCATTGTCAAATAAAATTATTTGACAATCCTTCCTGCAGCCCAGCATAGGTGATGTTGGCGATATAGTAGGAGAACTATTAAGCATTTTTCAGTAGGTATTTAAGGCACTGTGAAAATTTGTACAATGACTAGTAATATCCGAACACAAAACACACACCTGGCTGAAGGGTAGCGGAACTTAGCCGACTTTACCGATTTTTAAAATTTTGCGCAATAAAAAATCCTTGGGGCACTTTGTATTTTTAATACCTTGAAATTTAGTATTTAAGGAGTCTATACAAATAAGAAAAGCCAGATTTTTTAATCGGCTCTAAAACTTGCCCAGGTGATTTAAAAATATAATTTTGCAAAAATCTAAGTTTTAGATCCGATTATAAATTTATTTTCCAGCCCTTTAAATACTAAATTTCAAGGTAATAAAATTACAAAATCCCTCAAGGATTTTTTATTGCGCAAAAATTTTAAAAATCGGTTAAGTCGGTTAAATTCCGTTACCCTTCAGCCAGGTCTGTGTTTTTGTATTCGGATATAACTAAAGAATTACTGCCCAAATTTGCACAGTGCCTCAAATACCTATCCAAAAATGCTTAATAGCTGTTGGACTAATATTGGTGACATGAGTAACAGGGCTCCGCAAACACGTAGAAACATTTTAGACATGTCAATTCGTGTATTTTAAAGAGAAGATGCAAGTAGGTGCATTTTCTATTCATCACTTTTAGGTGAATTAATAAAAGTGAATTTAAGCTAATATGTGTTTACACAAGATTTGCAAAAACAATTTGTTCTCTTTATGTTTCTGTTGCAGTCAATCTAAAAATATAAATTTATTAGCACTATGCAATGGTAATGTTCAATTTATAAATATTTCCTAGAAATTACTCCAATAAAGAGTTAATACCATTTATTTATCTGTCACGTCTTGCCAGGAACCCTCAGTGAGAGTGCAATCTTAAGGCCCCAGTACACAGTGGTCTGTAGTGGGCCATGCTTTGCAATGTGCAACTGTAGGTCACTATCACTTGGTGTTCACATAATGGCCCATGGCTCATTTCTGCCTGGCGAAGCACTTGCGATGGACGTGGAAGTAATTACGGTTGCGGCTATTTATTTATATACTATTTACAAGTATTATAGTATTATAAACCTAAAAGTCTCTTCATTGCTCCAGGATACTGACATTTTGGGCGATTAAAAATTTAAATAGTATAGCACGCAACAAAAAAAGTAGGTACCTGTCCAAACAATGGGCGACTGTGTGAACACCACAGGCCACGCCACGCCACGATTCCTTTGAAGTGTGTCAAAAAAAACCGACAACAAATGGATTGCGCACCACGATTCACAATTGTCCGCCACTACAAACCATTACCCCCTGTACACAATGGCGATGGTCTACAATGGCCCACTACAGACCACTGTGTACTGGGGCCTTTAAACACAGCTCCTACGAATTTGACATTTGCAGGCGATATTAGTAACATGTTTCTCAGATTGCGCTTACTTGCAGGTCTCCCGGGTTGCTCAGATCACCGATTACCGAAATTGAGTATATCACCCTGCTGGTGGATCCCCACTTCTTTACCTAGGAAGTGACAATGAAGGAATATCGCATCGCCGTTGAATTGCTTTCGCGTTGCCTAGTGTGCTGACGGCTATATAGGTGTAGAAAATTCAGTACTGACTAAAAATGTTTTTTTAAATCTCCTCTTTGCCGTAATTAAGCAGGTATGTGTCTAACCAAGTATCGTAATTGACACTGATTATTAAAAATAATTACAAAACACAAAACTTCTTATTTCTTCTTCTAGAGAAGAAGTAAGATTTGTGGTTTCTTATACCGACAGTGCTGTCTGATTCCATCGGTTGGAAAAACAGAAAATGTATTTAGAATTTTGATTTATTTGTTCATCGAAGGGTTCACAATTCAATTGAAACACGGTCCGGCGTTGTCTCTGTAATGTATAAATGAACCTTAACCGCTGTTACTGCATCGTTTCAATTTAGAATATCCCTTGTTAATGTAGAAAACGTGTTAAGAGGCAACGTTCTTGTTAGAAGATACATTTTTTATTATGTTGTTCGATAATTCTACGTTTACATTATAAATATTTTATAACGTCAACACACAAAATATAATATTCAATTTTTTTTCATATGTATTGTTATTTCTGAATAAACTGAGGGATAATAAAAATACTCAATTATGTAGGCTTTCGCGGCCGGCGTTGTTCCAAGTCTTCTTGGTTTCTGGGTTTGTAGATCGTGGTCCATTGGTATTTATACCTGACGTTTCGTCTACAACTGCGGTAGACATTATCGAAGCGTCCTTCTAGGCGGCACACAGGGGACACTCGTCCGATGACACGTCGTCTTTGATAATGAACACCGCCATTGTAGACGAAACGTCAAGTAGAAATATCAATGGACCACAGTCCGCAAGCCTGGAATCAAGAACAAATGGATTAAAAGTCCTATTCTATTTCTATTCATAAGGTGCATAACTATTCTGAGGAAATTTACAGTCTGCATTTCTTCTAGATTATTAAATACAATTAAAAACAGTTTCGTATAAATATATTTTTTATCTTCTTCTAAGTAAGTATATATTGGCTATAAAAAACATTACGCCGAATAAATAAACCATCACCAGTTTTCAAACAAAAACAGCAATTATTTACATGTAATCCAAGCATTTTTTCCCTAATGAGCTAACATTAATTAAGCAACTCTTATTTTAAAATGTTAACATTCAGATTTATTGGATGCAAGAAAACAGTGTGTTCCATTTGAAAGTATTTTATACAATCTACAGTATAATCATATTAAAATGTCTACAAAAGCAACTCAAAGACATTATAACATAACAGGCATATTTTAAATTAGCTCAATTAAATGCTGTAATTAATGGATTTCTTAATTTTTAAGGTTTAACTATAGCGTCTATATATTTTTCGCATGAAACGAACAATTCATTGCAAATGTTCCAGTAAATCAATGAAATGTATACCGGGTGTCTCAGAAATCGCGCACCCCATTGTTGGGATCGAAAGAGAAAAATATTCTGAGCCCAAAAATCCATGTTTGGAATTTTTTGATAACGTAGTTAATTAGTAACTAATTAATGAAAGTGACCAATCGGGAGCGCGCTACAGAAGAATAAAAAGTGAGTGGGGAGGCTGCAGGGGACGCGAGAGTGAGACGCCAGAGGGCCTTGACAAGACAGATGCGAAAAGTGGAAATCACTGGCGAGCATTAATTAAGTTATTTTATTCATAAGAAATTATTAGTGTAGTTAAAAAAAAAAAAAAATCGAAACTGGACTCAGACAAAACCTCTGGAAGGCTTTGATATTTTTATTCTTCTGTAGCGCGCTCCTGATTGGTCAATTTCATTAATTAATTATTAATTAACTACGTTATCAAAAAATTCCAAACATGGATTTTTGGGCTCAGAATATTTTTCTCTTTCGATCCCTACAATTGGGTGCGCGATTTCTGAGACACCCGGTATATATCAATGAGATGTATAGATATGGAGTGCTAGTCTGGATTGCGCAAGCCAAATGACAGAAAGAGATAGCGATAATTGCGGTAG
Organism: Venustoraphidia nigricollis; assembly: GCA_034508555.1. Classification (NCBI taxonomy): domain Eukaryota; kingdom Metazoa; phylum Arthropoda; class Insecta; order Raphidioptera; family Raphidiidae; genus Venustoraphidia; species Venustoraphidia nigricollis. The sequence continues at coordinate 13,080,005 of JAVRKA010000004.1, forward strand.
CCATTCCGTATTTATTCAACAATCTAACAACAAGACACTCCAGAAAGAGACACATATCGTGGTTATCAGTTTCTCTTTCCTGTCGGTAGCACAATAGCCGTCCATATCTACAACTCAATGAATTTCAATGACCTGATAGGAGGAAAAATGTTAACTTCCAAAAATTAATTAGATTTCTAAAACAAACAATTCCCAGCTTTGTGATATTTATTCACAAGCTGAGACATTTTTTCGACCTTATCTAAGGTAACGCAAGCTCACCTAACCTTTCAATTTGCAGTGTCAACAAATAACAAAGGCGAAAACACACCCATATTGCACATTGTTTTGTTTACATACGTACCGACGTCGACGTTCGTTTGTTTAGTAATGGAGGCAAAAGCATTCAATAAATAACAAAAACAGATTTGTATTTCCACAACTTTCACTTACATCCTTGTTAATTTTCATCGTATTTTTACATAAATTTTATAAACTATTTAGTAATAAAACGTGTCTATCGAGCGCCCATCAATAGCTTGTCTGGAGACAGGTCGGCCTATGCCAAAATAAAGTGACAGCGATTGATTGCTAGCCTTTTGAGTGCCGACGTGATTTTTAGAGAATTAGCTAAAAGTACCGCTCTCTAATTCCAAAAACAATAAACAATTAACAAGAATCGACAACTATGAAATAGAGATCGTATTTTCGTTCGGGAGTAAAAGTGCGTTCGAACTTCTTGGCACTCAAAGGGTTAAGCTTAGCGTTTATAATAAATCCCACCCGCTGTTGCTAGAAAATTTGTGATTAACACTATCTTTGTTACGTTTAATATCGCCTGTACCACCCGCGTATACGTAACAGATTTTACTGAAATATCAAACATGTCAGTGTATCTTACACTTTTGTATAACATACGCAAGTGTTAAACGTGTTAACATGATACCAAACATACCCAATATATTCAGAGATATTAACTATTATTATTTACCAAAGTCTACTTGTGATCAAGCTTTCTTCTAATGGAAAAACAACGTTAAACATTTACACTATGTACTTAAAAGGTTAGTAGATTACTAAGGTTGGGCATAACTTTGTTGAAAAGAGTGACTATGTGAGACGGGAGAGAGGGCGGAGGTAGGTCTTCGAACCTTTTTCCTAGACTGCTAAAAGTTCATTATAATTGAAAAATCAAGGCAATCAATTCAACCAATCACAGATGTGAACACAAATATCTCGACCTATAAGTATTCTACTAACCTTGATGTACTTATACATGGGACACGGTGTGCCTAAAACACACGCGACCAGGAGATTTTTTTGGTTCTCAATTCATTTTTCAGTCTGATTTAATTCATAATAATAAAGATCGTGAAAATGTTTCAAATGATTTTTTCACATGTTAACCAAAATTCAAACACTTACTTTGATTTTTATTTAAATTAATTTGTACATCTGAATTGAATAAGTTAAACAGTATTACGCGCACTAAGTTAAATCACTAACACTGTGGTGCGATGACAAACCGTTTCCATTGGAGAAACTATTTCAATAAGTCTAAATTAACACGCAGGTTTGTCATCGATTCATAGAACCTGCTTATCTTTGCCGATATCACGCGGTACAAGCTACACACTTGCTAATCCATACTAATAAATATTATAAATGCGAAAGTCTATCTGTTACCTTTTCACGCCTAAACCGTTAAACAGATTTCGATAAAACTTGGGAAGGACGAAGATTGCATCCTGAGGAAAGACAGAGACTACCTTTTGTCTCAAAAAAAAAAAACTTTATGGAGGTAAAACAGGGGATGAAAAGTTCAAATATCAATCTATTACGATATCTCCGGAACTATTAGACTTAAGGTGGCGGTTCGCGCCGCGACAGAGACAGGAGGCAGAGACTGGAGATCGAGACCGTTACTTGACCTTAGGTTTTCTATGTGTGTCAGTTCGCGAGCGAGACCGAGACAGGAGACCGCGACGCGAGACAAAAGACCGCGAGATGGTCTCTACCCCGGACTAGTACTGTCTCGCGTCTCGCTCGAGACGCACATGCAAAATTGTGAAAAATGACGTCGTTTTCTGATGAAGACACCGATAAATTGATTGAAATGATTAGACTACACCCTGCGCTATTTAATTCTCAACTTGACGCATACAGAGATGAAAATTTGAAGGATAATATTTGGAAAAGCATAGCTTCAAATTGTATTTTATTCATCCGAAAGTACATCGTGAACATATTTTCCTCAAACAATAAATGGTTCTTCATCAAAAGGGAAAACGATCCTTCGTGGCCTCTAGTTGTATATAATTTGTTGATAGGCATTCTTCGTTTTGTTTTATAATAATAATATAATAGCAAATCATCGTCTTCTTCTTCTTCCAATAGTAACTTCATAACTGAATGGCTTTCCATTACGTTGTGGATTAATATTTTTCCAGAACACGACACGATTGACTCTAAAGACTCAACAAAACTGAGGTCTTTGGTCTCGGTACACAACAGACCACCAGAGACGGAGACATTTGTCTCGGTCTCCGGTCTCGGTCTCCTGTCTCTGTCGCGGCGCGAACCGCCACCTTAGACTTACAGACTTAAAATTTGGCAGGCATGTTATATTTTGTTAATATCGCTCTTGCGTCAACGGTTTTTGTTATTTTTTGTGGACTAGTTCTAAACGAAAAACGAAAAAAAAATGACCTGAGTTATTTCAAATTGTTGAAAATTAAAATTAGACCTGCATTTTATATAACAGTTTTATCAGCTAAGAACAATCGGTGAACGGTCGTTATATCGACTGCTTACCAATTATTAGAAATGTGAAAAATGCAGCTCACGTGTCTCTCTAAAAAATGACAAACAAACTTCCATCAAAACAATCAGTGGAATGATGCTTACGCATTACCAACTCAACAGCATTAAAAGCTCCAATGACAGAAAACTGAGTAGATCCATTAAGGTAATAGCTATATTGATGGATTGAAGTTTATTTTTTAACAAGCATATATGTTAAAATCAGTTTATATCTCACAAAAGATTTTTGTTCATTTTTTCATGCAAATTATTGTTGCGATAAATCTCAACGGTCAGGCGCTATTTGCCAAAAACTATTTTTAGTGTATTTGCCATATGGCAACATACACTATTGGCGTCGGTCGGATGGCGGGACCTAGGGGTCGGACCAAAATTTCTCGACGTTTCATAACCTCCTAAACACTTTAGCACCATTTTTAAAAATGTTTATATATATGTATATATATATTTATATATACATATATAAGCGTATATATATATATATATATATATATATATATATATATATATATATATATATATATATATATATATATATATATATATATATATATATATATATATATATATGTGTGTGTGTGTGTGCGGGCAATAACTTTCGAAAGAGTTAATTGATTTTAACGAAATTTGGCCCACGTGTTGAAATCCATCACCGCAAGAAGCCTATTTAAAATGGGCGTAATCGGGCCATTTTAAGGGTAGTTTTTAGGGGTTGAAAAACGTTTTTGGGCCCCAAAATACCGAAAAAATTCCCAGAATCGTTTCAAAATTGACATTTAACCCTCCAGTAGTAATTAAAAAGTGTCCCTAAAATTTTAATAAAATCGGCCCGACAGGACCGGACTTACAAATTTTATGAAAACACTACTTTGCAGATAGTGAATTATTTACTGAAAGTTGTATATAATTTGGTATAGAAGTTCGATTGATAATAATATTGCAATTAAGAAAATAATTGTTATTTTAAGGGGTGTATTAAGGAGTCAAATTTTTTATTTTGCCCAAAAACCAACATAAGTTCGCATAATAAAGCCACACTGCCTGTATTATCAAATACACTATATTGTCGGCAGGGTTTTGGCACTGCGACCCGGGTTTTTATTTTGATCTTTAACTTTCAATAATTTTTTTAACACAAGCTGGGATCGATGGAGACTTTTGTAATTTCATTCAAAATGATGATTTTAAGGTTTGTGTAAATCTTCGCTCTATCGGAATTGTTTGGAGGTTTGTATTTTGTTTTTGTTTATTTAGACTGGGCTATAAAAAGAAGTACTTTGAGGAACACATGTGGGATTTCGTGAAATATCAATTTGTCAGCGTTGTTACCTACTAATATAAATATCAAAACTCATAACTTGATCAATGACAGCTATTTGTATTAATGAGTAGCAGTATCAACCTGTGATTTTCTATTACCTATGCGAAATACCGTTCATCACTACAATTAATTTCTGTTGTTGACGTCCACCATAATCTATAATAGTGAACAACTTTAACGGGAAATAAGGACCAACAGGGGATGTTGACTGTATTCAAATAAAAACATAATTTTAACGAAAAGTAGTAGTTTCTATGATAGAAATACTAAAAAACACTATATTTTTCCTTATTTTTAAGGAATTTAATTAATATTTAATAAATAAAACCTAATAAAATCACTCTCAACTCACGTGACAACAGACATCAATCAGAGCGCATGATGTCATATGTTCAGCCGCTGACAAAGAAACTTCATTGTTTGGTAAATATTTAGTGTGTAATTATTATTTGTTTATAGGAAACGTCAAATTACATGTAACTATAGCAACGACTACGAAATAACTTTTCATCACCTCAGTTTACTAACGTTTATGAGCACAGAATACGCAACTATAGCTCCCGTGTAAACTTTTGAGCCTCCTTTGGTATGAACAGGTGACGTCACGCGACTAGTATTGGCGTTTTGGACTGAAATTTGAAACGGGATTTAAAATACATGATTTTTAAGGCCTGAGTTGTATTTAAATAAAAATAATAAATATTTGTAGCAATATTAGGTACTTATGCACATTTAAAACAATTTCCTAAAAATAGTCAACATCCCTATTGTATTCTATTCTATTTTCTGTATTCTATTGCCAACGTTTCGTCTACTTTGTTGATTTCCTTAGGGTTCCACAACTCATGAGAGTACAATTTATTGTAATATTTGTAAAATTAAGTTATTACAATTTGTATTAATAAATTATTGTCTCATCATTTGTAGAGCCTTCAGGAAGTCATCGGTCTAGTAGTTTAAAAAGAGGAAAAAAGTGAGAGATTTTAGATTATAGACGCTCAACAGCTGAGGTTACTAGCTAGGAGCGAACTTATATATTATACATGCATAGACTTAACTCATTATCGTTCCATTTTTGTTTCGCAGTCGTATAAAAATAACAATTAAGTTCCACACCCACTGGATCGGATCCGATCGGCTCGACACGAACAGCAATTTTGGGATACACGAAGTTAAATGAATGTTCACGCACTAGTGTACGGTAGACCGCCGTGCCGAGCCGATCCGAGTCGATTCAGTCAGTCTGGAACTTTAATCAACATTACTTTAGTTAGTGTATTTGCCATATGGCAACATACACTATTGGCATCGGTCGGATGGCGGGACCTAGGGGTCGGACCAAAATTTCTCGACGTTTCATAACCTCCTAAACACTTTGGGACCATTTTTGAAAATGTTTATATATATATATATATATGTGTGTGTGTGTGTGTGTGCGGGCAATAACTTTCGAAAGAGCTAATTGATTTTAACGAAATTTGGTACACATGTTGGAATCCATCACCGCACGAAGCCTATTTAAAATGGGCCCAATCGGGTCAATTTAAGGGTAGTTTTTAGGGGTTGAAAAAAGTTTTTGGGCCCAAAAATACCTAAAAAATTCTCAGAATCGTTTCAAAATAGAAATTTAACCCTTTAATAGCAATTAAAAAGTGCTCCTAAAATTTTAATAAAATAATAATAATAATAATGTAGTTAAGAAAAAAATGTAATTTTAAGGGGCGTATTAAGGAGTTAATTTTTTTATTTTGCCCAACAATCACCTTAAGTTCACATAATAAAGCCACAAGGCCTGTATTAGCAAATACACTATATGTCGGCAGGGTTTTGGCACTGCGACCCGGGTTTTTTCTTTGTATAACGCAACGTTTCGCAAAGCGTGAGCCGCGACTAGGCTTGCCAACTTTAAAATACAAATTTGCGGGAAATAATCATTTCAAATGCGGGACAAGGTTTTAAAAAGCGGGATCCAACTAATTTTATTTAGAATTTTAGAATACAAAAAAACGTGAAATTTTCTTTACAAATCAGGATGAGAAGTAAAATAAAACACCTTGTTAGATTACTAATAGTCAATATTTACCAAAAAAACAGTTATAGTGTAATTTAGATTTTATTATGAAAACTATAAATTACTTTTTAAATGAGTATTTTTCTTGACATTTGGCACTTTTAAGTATTTTTCATTTTTAAGTACAAAATTGTAAAAATTTTTCCGTGGATAAGAAAAATTTACTTTAACTTGTAGCTCTGACTTTACAGAATCCACATGAAGACGATTTCGCGCGTCGGTCCAGGCATTATTACAAAGTGAGAAGACTCTCTCTGCTGCTGCATTAGAACACGGAATAGCTATGTATTAAGCGTCCTCCGAAAAGCGGGATATTTAGCGTCTCGCACACACCTTGAGCGGGACGTCTCGTTAAGGGTATCAAAAACGGGATGTCCCGCGTATAGCGGAACGGTTGGCAACCCTAGTCGCGACCCGGCACCGGGTCGTAGAAAAATTTTGCTGTCACGAAAAAAAAATGTAAATTTTTATGTATGACATAAGCAAACAAATAACTGAATTTCTATTAAAAAATAAATTTGTTTTGTAAATAAATGTTTCTTTCGTAAGGTGAGTCGCGAAAAATTTTAAAACCTCGTTCCGGGCCGCGGTTTAGGAAACGCTGGTATAACGCACAATAAATAGAAAAAAGTACCCGTGTCAGTGTTGCCAGACTTTTTTTTTGCCAAATAGGGATTTTGGAACTTTTTGAGTGAAAAAAGCGGGATTCTTTCCTCGAAATCGGGACATAGTAAAAAAACGTATATAATCAGAAGTTTTTAAACATTTATCTTTTTATTTGAGTTCAAATTACGTTTACGTGACAATAGATAGCAAAAATAGCCATAGAAAATGTATTTTAATAAAAATATGATATTTTAAATCAGATTTACCCTATCGTTAAATAGTTGAGTCTTATTCGTCTTCTGAATAAAAAAAAATAAAAAAACAGAAATCAAAATCAAAAAAGTTTTATTCATTTGAAAAATATGGCGTTTCAAACAATAGTCTGAGGAGTGAGTGTTACAAATTGCAACTTACAATAAGAGAATAATTATTTACGCACGGTCGAGTTATCCCCGAAAAGCGGGACTGAGCCTGTCCCGCGCGGGACATTTAATTATGATTTAAAAATCGGGACGGCCCGCCAAAATCGGGACGTCTGGCAACACTGACCCGTGTCCATATTATGAACTTGTCTATCTAAAATACGGGTACGCATGTACATTAAATTAACGTTAAAACAATGAAAAGAAACCACAGATTATAGATATCTGCCCGTGGGGGCGCGCCTCATAAACTTTCATGCCTATTCATTATTAAATGATATCGATTTTTGCGAATTAATTATTAAATAGGTACACATGACTTTGATAATACACTAGCGCACAACATTTTTCAACAGTTTCCGGTGTTTAAAAAGAAATGTGTACGCATATCAGCGTTGCCAGACGTCCCGATTTTGGCGGGACGTCCCGATTTTTAAATCAAAATTAAATGTCCCGCGCGGGACAGGCTGAGTCCCGCCTTTCGGGGATAACTCAACCGTGCGTAAATAATTATTCTCTTATTGTAAGTTGCAATTTGTAATATTCACTCCTCAAACTATTGTTTGAAACGCCATATTTTTCTAATGAATAAAACTTTTTTGATTTTGATTTCTGTTTTTTTTTATTCAGAAGACGAATAAGACTCAACTATTTAACGATAGGGTAAATCTGATTTAAAATATCATATTTTTATTAAAATACATTTTCTATGGCTATTTTTGCTATCTGTTGTCTCGTAAACGTAATTTGAACTCAAATAAAAACATAAATATTTATAAAAACTTTTGATTATATACGTTTCTTTACTATGACCCGCTTTCGACGAAAGAATCCCGCTTTTTTTCACTCAAAAAGTTCCAAAATCCCGACATGGCAAAAAAAAAATCTGGCAACGCTGACGCATATATACAAATATAATTTGACAAAAATTAAATAAGTCTACAATCAGTTGACAGCCGAAGCTCTATTTTTCGCTAAAATTCAGAGCGTTCCGACAGCTTTAAACAAATACAATTTTGAACAAATATTTTTTATGATTAGTTATTAAAACAAATTCATCAAAACAATTTGCATGCGAACTAGCACGTGTGTTCGAAACATCAAAGTTTATTTACAAAAATGATACACTAAATGCGAAAGTTCAAACTAATGAAATAGACATAAAATCGCCAGGAGGCCGGAATGTTGTATAGAACAAAACCAAAGCGACGTTCTTTATCTGAAAAGTTCGATTCTCATTTGTTCGGTAACAAATGATACTCGGACTAATTTACATGACATTTTAATCTTGTCGAGCACTTGGCAAGTTTTGAACTGATTCTGAATAGCTAAAGCGTGTGGCGGCAATACAGAACTCTTTGGACACAACAACGTGTTTGTTGATCAAATTCTCGGACTTTTCTATTAGCTTGAAACTCGGTTTTAGCATGTTTAGGCTCCTAGAACTCATAGAAACTTCGTACTGCTAAAACCAAGTTTTAGCAGTCCGAAAAATTCGAGAATTTGACCAACTAAAATGAAATTGTAAAGCAACACGTTCTGGCATCCGACTAGTGTGAACGCGCTCTAATAGTACTGTATTTCCAAAATGCGTTTTAGCAGTTTCGAACTTGCCAACAAACACACCAATGTCACAGTTCTTTGTTGCAGTAATAGGGATGTTGACTATTTTTAGGAAATTGTTTTAAATCGTGCATAAGTACCTAACATTGCCACAAATATTTATTATTTTTATTTAAATACAACTCAGGCCTTAAAAATCATGTATTTTAAATCCCGTTTCAAATTTCGGTCCAAAACGCCAATACTAGTCGCGTGACGTCACCTGTTCGTAGCAAAGGAAGCTCAAAAGTTTACACGGGAGCTACCATCCTATAGGTGCGTATTCTGTGCTCATAAACGTTAGTAAACTGAGGTGATGAAAAGTTGTTTCGTAGTCGTTGCTATAGTTACATGTAATTTGACGTTTCCTATAAACAAATAATAATAAATTACACATTAAATATTAACCAAACAATGAAGTTTTTTGACAGCGGCTGAACATATGACGTCATGCGCTCTGATTGGTGTCTGTTGTCACGTGACTTGAGAGTGATTTTAGTAGGTTTTATTTATTAAATATTAATTAAATTCCTTAAAAATACGGAAAAATATAGTGTTTTTCAGTATTTCTATCCTAGAAACTACTACTTTTCGTTAAAATTATGTTTTTATTTGAACACAGTCAACATCCCTATTCTCATTATAATATAATGATTAGATAAACCGTCTATAATCTTGACGTCACTCAGTGTGATTAGAGAATGAGTTTGTTTAAAATGCAATAGGTACTAATTTTAGAGTAGAAACAAACAACTGAAAAGCTTATCTTTTAATTAAAAAGACATTTACCTTTAAAAAGCCATATTTAATATTAAAAGTAGCAGTCTGAAAAAAGTCTGTGGCAAATTTACATAAAAAATTACGTAGTAGGAATTATTATATGAGTATGCACCATTTGTTATGTAGAGACAATTGTGACATCTGTTGTCAGGCCTCTATAATTAATTTATCTATGTGTGGACCTTCCTCCTTCTTAACTTAATTATTTATAAAAAAAAACAATTATAGACTTTACCGTGGCTTCGTTCGCATGAATGTCAAATTAATGTTTACTTTTGACGGGAACCCTATCCTACCACATTACTTATAGTGTATTTTAAGTACTTATTATTAAAATCGGTTCAGTCGTCTGCGGGTCGTGACAGACACAAATTCTGAAAACGCGTTTTTCCATTTTAATATCATACACATTATATACACTGAAAAAGTTGTAAGAAAACGAAATTACGAACAGAGGTCTCGTTAAAATTTTATTTATTTTTTCAGTAGACATCTGGAACAGTAAATTTATAATTCATCCCTTGTTCAACCAATGACAATGTTTATGTTCATTCAGCAGGAAGCTTTTAGCACACATTATTTATTATACTAGGAAGTGGTAAATTAATATTTAATGTGGTTTCGTTACTGGGCTTTTCTGCACGAATTTTCTACGCTATTAAAAGTCTCTTACAGACACTTACGGATTAAGTATTTGAAGATCCCTAAGCGCGATATAATTCCTCTTTAAACATTCTAAAAATCATCTGTGCTAACATTACTATTATTTTTTATTAGAGATATTATTCATGTCCAACATTTATATAATGACTTAATCTTGAGAAAGTGGACAATTGAAAAAATAAAATGTAAACAAATAAAAGCTGTATTTTAAATTAAGTACGCCTAAAGTTTCTAGCATTTAAAAATTCTATCATTTTTCTGTTCTTTTGTAGAGTCTGATGATGTCTTGATTAAAGACGAAATGTCACTTATAAACAAATTGTAAAAAAAACGATTTATTCAAAACTTTGAATGAGTCTTATTTATTTTCATTTCCTCAACACCATTAACCTAACACACACAAAATGTCACTATTTTTAATTGTGACTTGCTGTGATTTACCATTGCTTCAAGATCATTAATTAAACTTCATGTTCTCACATGCGATTTACCACCGGACGAGTGAAGCAAGTGAGGGTCTGCTTTTTTAAGAGCAATCTATTTTTTTCAGTTATTTAACGATTTCTATATGTTCAATTAGGCACAACGTACTTGAAATTTCTTTATTACAAATATTCTTTAATTACTACGAATTTTTGAAAAAGTAAAAAAGTTTTACTGTTTGATAAATAATCATTCGATCCAATATGATAGGTATATATGCAACATCGGTCTTAGCCATTCGGGCGATATATTCTTCAGGGCCTTTTATTTCTTAATTATAAGTAGCATTTTGTCCCCTACTCGCGGGCTAAATGCGTAATACATGCAAAATTACTACTATATTTATTCCGAAGTAATGCCTTATGTAATCATCTGTTACTTTCTACATGTATTATGCACCCCAAGAACAATTTCGTCATGAAATTAGTAATAAATAAAATGATGCGTGTACTTATGCACGCACGGCAGAAGTTATACTTCTTTTGCGTGATCACGATAATTGATATTCACATTTTCGTTACAGATGTACATTGATAAAATAAAATAGGATGTCTAGGGAGATGACTTAAAAGTTAGTCTGTTCATGGTGTCTCGTGCGCAACTTCCGTATAACAGAGAAAATTTTACCCTCAATGCGCCGAAAGAAGTATAGCTTCAAAAAAAGAAAAAAATCAATTACCTCGATGTGTTTGATAGTTTTGATATGCACCGTACAATACGAATTAAATGAATAGGTAACATATCTCCACAAATTACTAATACTTTCTAGGTAGTACTTAAAAAGGTGTGAGCCCAATTTATTATTATCGCATTATCAAAACATGTCAACAATCGATTGATGAATGTAATGTACTCGAAAATTACATATTATACAATAAATACATAGTTCAGGGAATGATATCATTATTGCTAGAATTTCATTTTTTTAACACTATTGAAATCGTTGAGATGTCGTTGTATAATATGGCGCTATCAGAGTTTTCATGCCCTAGTCTGAGAATTTGTGAAAGTGCGGATTTTCAATACATTATTGAAAATTTAAAAAAAATCGGATCGAAACCAATAAATTCCCTTTTTTCTGTTTTCACTAGTGGGAAGTTAAAAAAAATTTCAACTGTCTAACTATCACGGTTCATGAGATACAGCCTGGTGACAGACAGACGGACAGCGGAGTCTTAGTAATAGGGTCCTGTTTTACCCTTTAGGTACGGAACCCTAAAAACGTTTAGAAGTCTGATTTCTACCATTTCCTGTATTTTCCTGATGGATTTCAGCTGTAATAAAAAAAAATTATATTACGAATTTAATTTTTTTGTTGGTAAACACATTCGTAGAAAATATTGTTTTATGATCGTCATTTTAAGTATAAAAAAAAGTCCGAGTCAAATTTGCGAGGAGAGGGTTCCGTACTATTCCGTTTTCAGTGAGAACTTTAAGATTCAGGATTTTCGTTTAGGTTTTCTTGTAAATTATACATGATATCCTATATTCTCTAATTTTTTTCTTAATTTTAGGCTTAGTAGAGATAGGAGCAGGGGGACAATGCTCGATTTTCGTATGTTTTCTTTAATATCTATGCACTTTATAATTATAAAAAAAATATTATATATTTTTATTAGTACTCATAAGGAGCCCTCTCATTTGATGCACTTGAAAAAAATATTTTTTTTAATTCATCTTTAAAGTTCAATTCCAGATATATATGTTATAATAGAAAACAGTATCACGGGTAATTGGAATAATGAAATAAATCAATTTAAACACTCATTGATTGCAACGTTTCGTCTTGTCTTTAATTAAGACTTTTTCAAGCTCTCAATATGCTTAAATGATAGTAAAACTTTGATATAATATGCAATTTGGCATTGCAAAAAACAATTATATAAATTGAAAATTGCAGAAAATAATATGTTCTTCCTGCAATTTTCAATTTTTATAATTGTTTTTTGCAATGCCAAATTGCATATTATATCAAAGTTTTACTATCATTTAAGCATATTGAGAGCTTGAAAAAGTCTTAATTAAAGAAAAGACGAAACGTTGCAATCAACGAGTGTTAAAATTGATTTATTTCATTATTCCAATTGCCCGTGATATTGTTTTCTATTTTTTTTTTTAATATTCTAATTTGTCCCTCAAAATCGAAAGTCGTTTATTTACGCTAACACCGCTGTTTGGGTCATCTAACTCTATAAATGTAGCAAGTGTTAACTTTTTCGTCCAGTAGATTCGAAGAAAATGAGCTGTGACAAACGGACAGACAGATCCTATAAGGGTTTCGTTTTTTCATCGGATGTACGGAGCCCTGAAAATCAACAAAAAATTAAAATTTGAACTGCCAACGGTAGAAATCAGATTTTGAAAGATAAAAAAAAACTTAAAAACGTGTTAGACGTTATAAAATTACACGTAAAATCTTAGGTATGTGCACGCAACACGTTCAGTACACGGTAGATATATTTAGTCGGTATAAAAAAATAAATTTTGATTAAATGCAGTCTGCAAAATTCCCTACAAAAGTTATGCACATTACTTCTGTAAAATGTTACCTTGAACAACACAATAAAATGATCTTGAACTTTTAGAATTTAATATCCATTTTTAATTGTTCATTAAAATTATCCAATATATCACATAGCTATATTATAGTAATAACTGTTTTAATATTAAGGCACATTTCACATATTAAAAGATATTTTATATAATTACATTTTTAAGCTTAACTATAAAAAAATTAATATTTTATTGAACACATGCAATTTCGTTAAAATGCACTAAGTGTGACGTTTTTTTCATTGAAGTTCTTCATATATTTACGACTGTTCAAATATTATTATTTTAAGCTATTGCTGAAGCCCTTGTTTTATTGTACATAATTATAAAATTAAATAATTATAAAATTAAAATTTAAAAAAAATTCCAAGCTGTAAAGTAAAATAATCGTAATCGTATTACCATTTCCATAGTAAATCATGTGCTAACCGCATGAGAATAAAACGCAGCCTATAATTAGAAGTGATCTTGCACGAAATTGAACGAACAAAAATTTTGAAAATTAGGTGAATATATCTCGTGCGTAATTATTTTACGACTTCTGTGACTTTTAAAACTCATTTGCGCTCGTTTTACCATATACGAAAATTTAAAAAATGCATATTTTTTTCAAAAACTATTCGTACTTATATTTATTTTTACTAAGATTTTGATAAAAATTATTTGTATGTGTAAAACTAAAATACTAGATTTGGAAAAAAGAAAATTTCAGTTGGTCGACTAACTTTTGAGCAGTCATAGCTAAATAGCAAATCTGATCAGATAATTAAAATTATTAAGCCACTAATCAAAATAATTTCAAAAAAGTTTTAAATAAATAGTGATGTGTCTGTTAAAAATTTCCAAAAAAAAACGGACTTAAAAAAATTCAAACGAAGTTTATTAATAAAGTGACATTAATACCGTTTAAATCTTTCTTTTAAAACCATATTATTTATGACATTTTTATACATTTTATTTTTTTTTATAATCGCAACATTGATAACATTTTAAAAATGAGTTAATTAAAATATAAGCGTAAGTTAACAATGAGATCTAGCAAAATCTAATTTCCAAATCGTGACTATTTGACACAAGCCCGCGTCCCATTCGCAAACAACGCGTTTCTGTTTACACAAATCGGCGCTTTAAACATTGGCAGATTGCGAATCACCACCAGCACCGGTTTGAGTGAACAACTGATGATAGGATAGATTTGTTGTTGTCTCCCGCTCTAGAATCTATACACTATATACAAGAAGAGGTCGAGTAAACTGTGCACGCTGTGATATCCAATGTGGGGGCTTGGCGACCGCGTGGCATGCGTCGTCGCGATCATCCTTTCGAACGCTTGCATCGCGTCGCCTAGGGATGACGGGAGTGCCAAAAAGTATCGATATATATCGTACCGATATTTTTTTCAAGTATCGACATCGGTATCGATATATTTTTCACAAAATATCGATATATCGGTACGATCTAATAAATTTCTAATAAATCAAGTAATAAATAATTATCTGAAATCAAAAACTACGAAAAGATTTTTTTTAAGTTTATTAATCAAATGTCTAATACATTTAGGAGCAGATAATTTTAGAGATTAATCGAACAATTACTTAATAAGGCCAGAGATGGCGAATCTAAGGCATGCGTGCTAGAGGTGACATTCGACAGAAAACTGTTGGTACAGCATGAATTGAGGTGTAAATCGAAATAATTAAAAATATTCTAGATGTAGAAATGAAATTAAATATTGTATAAATTGCTACATACAAGTGTTGCTACTGGAAAAAAATATCGGTTTTCGATACTCGGAATTTTATATCGATATATCGAAATATTAAATATCGGCCAAAAATATCGATATATCGATATTTTTTCGACATCCCTAGCGTCGCCGACACAATGTTAAGGTCACTGCACAACACGAGGCTGGTGTTGAGTCTTTTTAACTGACTTCAAAAAAGGAAGAGAGTTCTTAATTTGTTTGTGTTTTTTTTGGTAAGTTATGAACCGATTTGAAAAATTTTAACGTCATTTTGGATTGGTCCCATATAGTTTTTATTAAAATCGGTTCATCCGTTTTTAAATGACATTAAAAAACTTATTTTTTATATGAATGCTACTTTACATCACCAGCATTTGTGAACCGATTTTGATGATGATTCTTTTCTTATTTAATAGGGTATACCTTCAGGGTGATCCCACATAAATTTTACTTAAATCGGTTCAGAAGTGTTTTATTATAATTTATAAACAAAGAAACTACGAAATATTAAAAACATTTTTTTCTTAAACGTTGCTAACAGAAATTCAAAACAAAACAAGA
The DNA here is from genome assembly GCA_034508555.1 of Venustoraphidia nigricollis. Lineage (NCBI taxonomy): Eukaryota > Metazoa > Arthropoda > Insecta > Raphidioptera > Raphidiidae > Venustoraphidia > Venustoraphidia nigricollis. The sequence goes on from JAVRKA010000004.1 coordinate 13,095,616, forward strand.
TTGTGGTCGACAATGTCGAGTATTAATGTTGTCTCAAAAAGACCCAACATTATAATCAGCAGTTTTTTTCAGCGAAGGAAAACGTAATATAAATCTGACAGGCTAGGGAGACATTGTACTGATTAGTTTATGCATTTGTGCCATAATTGTATTGGCAGCGTGTCGGCATGGATTGCATTGCGACTATATAGGACTATGTAGGACACGATATTTTTTACGGTAGTATCTTTTACCGACTCTATAAAAACAGAAATTTCAGACATAACTATGAAAAAAGGAAACGTGTTTTTTTTTATTCGTAATATGTATGCAAATACCAAAACAGGAAACTCTCGCTTAGCACGGTTGTTTAGTACTTATAAAATTTAGTGTAGTGCGAAATCGTGTTTACAGGAATGAAAAAGGAATAAAAAAAATATTCAAGGTTACGCGAGGTTAAACGCTATTTTCTGGACGTTGTTCTAGAACGAACGTAAAAGCCAATTCAGACTAGCCGTTCTCGGTTACGATTCACCGGTCCGGTTCGGTTTTCGATTAATCTAGGCTGCTCACACTATCCCGATTCGGTTCTACGTTTATTCTCGGTGCGCATGCGCAATTTCGAAATATGATTTGACGTTTGATGTGCAGTTAAACGTCAACAAAAACAAGTGGCTAGTCACGTGACTCCAGCAAGCGTTCTCATTGGCTACGGTTGCGAACGGTCCGGTTGGCCCTGATTGGTCGAGCTCCCAACCGGACCGGTGAATCGTAACCGAGAACGGCTAGTCTGAATTGGCTTTAACGCAAACAACATAACACGTGAAAATGTGCAGAGGAATGAAAAACGGTTCCTAAGTCTTTCATCTTATTAAACATTATCCATATATTTCACTGTTCATATCTTCATTTGTTTAAATTACTTTGTACTGTGGATCGAGTAGTTCTCATTTCAAAAAGTTCGTATAATTGCTGGATTACTGGTACTAGATCAGACCCCACCCCTCTTATCGATTAAATTGGTTTATAAGCTAGAGATGTAGAAGTTCGTCTTCCAAAAGTCGGAACCAGGTGCGATTCCGATTTCCGACACAAGTTTTGTGTCGGATAACGGATCTAGAGCTGGTTACAGTAAAAATAATATATTGTGAATTAACATAAAAATGATTTGTCGGGAAAAAGGACTTTTTAAGTAAACACTTATTTGTTATTTATAGCGACGTTTCGTCCCTTGCTTGGGACTTTTTCAAGCTTTATAACTATTAAATGTTTTGATCAAGTAGATCTAAAAGTTAAAATACACATGTAAATATAAATTTTAGTTAAAAAATTGTTCATTAAATTTATATTTACATGCGTGTATTTTAACTTTTATATCTACTTGATCAAAACATTTAATAGTTATAAAGCTTGAAAAAGTCCCAAACAAGGGACGAAACGTCGCTATAAATAACAAATAAGTGTTTACTTAAAAAGTCCTTTTTCCCGACAAATCATTTTTATATTAATTACCAAGGACAAAAAAGAAAAAAAGTCAATTGTGAATTAATTTTCTTTTAATAATATTGACTCTACCAACAGTAATAGATATGTTAACAAAATAAAATTACTTGCAATACTGTTCAATATTTTTATTTATATAAAAGACGTTTCAACCAACAGTTTTGGTCCTTTTCAATTTTCTTTATATAAAAGACGTTTCAACCAACAGTTTTGAAAAGGACCAAAACTGTTGGTTTAAACGTCTTTTATATAAATAAAAATATTGAACAGTATTGCAAGTAATTTTATTTTGTTAATTTTCTTTTATTTTATATTTTGAATTTGAATGATTTTTTTGTCAATAATTTTTTTATATTTCCCTTATTGAAATGAAGACATTTTCTTCATTCTTAAGAGAGTTTGAGAAAGTGCGTGAAAATTAAAGTTGACCTAAGAGCGTGACAAAAAAGTTTGAAAAGTAGGTACTGTGTTCAGTATTACACGGGGGTTTCCTGTACCGCCAATTACGAAATATGGAAACATTTCTGAATATAGCATGTTCTGTAACAATCAAATTGTAAATCACAAGGAGAAGCAAACAAGCGAACAAAATATAGATTTAAAAAACCGGAAGAAAACACACAGATAAAAGATAATAAACTATTCCGCAGGCTAAAATAGCGTATAAAGTGATATATCATTATACTATTCAATATTCATATAGAAACCTGTAATATTTCTTTGATAAGCGTATTTGTTGAATATGTAATTTCAAAGCACAATAGTGACGCAGCGACAATAAAATTCGCTGATGACCTTAGATGTCGGGCGTCTATAATCTACAATCTCTCCCTACCACAATAAAATTGTGTCACTTATAAACAAAATTTCTATTAAATAATTTTTTTATGTCTGCTTTTCAAGCCTGTATAGGCCGTGAGTGCCAGACTTCGTTATTTTATAAAAGCTGAAAGTTCGTCAGCGCATGCTTCCCACACAGGCAGGAACGATGGGCTACTATGAACTTTGGGTCATCGTGGCTTTAACAGGTAACAGGTAGCAAAGGTGTATACAATACCGACTTAAATTCGTCAAATTATAAAGCGTAATTTTCATATATTTTTGATCGGAATAATATTAGAAATAACGCCCTTCATTGCCAGACACTTAATATCGTGGCAGCCCCTTGCCCACGAGTACGTGTAAAAAACTTGGTAAATATCTCGGTTGTGATGATATTTTGGTTCATGTGACTGTTAAGCCATCGACATTACTTTTGGGATAGTCTGTAATCTAAACTATAATATCTGCCTGCGGCCTACACATGTGTCAACATCCACCTATATATGACGTATTAAGGGTAGACAGGGTAGGATTTCTGCGTTGACCTTTCATGGATAATATAGCCGACAATACATAAAGTACACGCGTTCTGTTGTTATAGGTAATAATATTAGCTAGCTATGTAACACTATTGACTTAGAGATTGCACAGCGTAACAGCCCAGCAAAAAAATGGGTAGGCACTAGAGATGGGAAAACGGGTCTTTTTAGTGATCTGCATCTTTGCATCTGGATCCCGTATGTGAGCCGACTCACTGAACCCGTTCAAAAAGAGCCGAGTTCTGAATATGTTACTGCAGTCTGCCACTGAGTTACCTAGTTCAGTCAATCATATCACGACCTGTATAGAATCAAGAATGCATAGCCAAACATGTGATGCATGAGTCATTTGAGCTGACAGATGCGCATAGAACTGATACGTAAGTGTAAAATGTGCTTCTGTGTGTTAAGTGTTTCACTGAGTTATGCGGATCCGTTGATCCGTCGGCTCAAAAAAAAGTGAGTCGGTTCTCACGGATCTTCTGTCGGAGTCGGCTCTTTGAATCGGTTCAGATCTGAGTTACCCAACTCTACTTTGGCTACTTGATCAAGAAGCATAAATATATTATGAAGCTTTGCAAAATCGCCTTAACTCTGAAAAGGCTGCAATGTTATTATTCATCAAACACAATTTGAATTCTGAAATTATTAAGTACACTAATACCCCGACTTAGGATACCCCGTCTCCAATCAAACTAAATATATTTCTTTTTTGTACTGCATAAAAGATTTCAACACGAAAGACATCTGTCATTACTTAATAGTTTCTTAATTTTCTCCTACGTACCGTCCTGAGTAAAAATGAACCAACTGAAAACAACTAATAGCATTCTATAAGAAAAAAACAGAGATTGACAGTCACTTTATTGCATCTCGCTCACACAATGGTGAATAATTCCGGCACATTTATAATAGGATTGCACAGGCCATTCTCTGAGTCAATGGGTAACACAAGTTGAGTGGCATTTCAGCGAATGGAAAGGTTGAGCGCCATTGTTCCTACTATTATATCGTCGTCTCAGTTTTATAGATTGCCTTCCCTGTTAAATTAGGTCATTTGGAGTGTTCTAACCTGCGTTTAAATTGCCGTTAACAATTTTCTTTAGCGTTATACGTTCGCCAAAGTAAATTAACTGTTAATTAAATCTATCAATACCCTTCGTATATTGTCTTCAAATATCAGAAAACAAAAGACATAAACTTTCTTTAAATTTTAATTGTTTTTACGACTTTATTTTCATGCAAGAAAGGACTTTTACTGATAGGTTTATACTTTTATTAATAGGGTAATTGACACCAAAACAGGAATTTATTATTTTAAGGAAATAATTCTTGCATTCGAACTAAAATGAATTATCTATGATTACCAAAAAATTAATTAATTGAAAAATTTAATTTATTTACTGTAGTTGGAGGTCCACTGTTACGGATAGTTTATTCATCACGCCAATAGGGTATTTGCCACTATAAAAAATAAATAATAAAATTATGTGAATACGATAATTAATCAAATAAGAAATCAGAAATTAATGGATTGTATTCACAAAAACGCGAGGTTGATTTATTGATCTTGAACACAAAAAAAGCAGTCTAGCAGCTGAGACCGGGAACAATACGTGGGTGGACGCGGTCAAAGATGTCAAACTGGAGGTGTCATTAAATATATTTCCTCATGTTTGAAATTTTTTGAGCGATAAGTTTAGGTTCCCTTGAGCACAAAAAAGGTAGAGCGAGATTGTCTTTCAGCGCCCTTTCGTCGACGCTTTCACTTCTCGTAAATTGTACTTCGGTTTTATGTTAAATAATAATAAATCGCAAATTTTCAAAAATCAACTTTTATTGCAAACATCAACACTTTTTGAATTTAAATTAAATTAAGTCGCTTTATGTATTATACTTCTGCTTCTTTAAGGTAGTTGTCGTGGTACAATATTGTCAAAAAGTTATAGATTATACGCGCCACAAAAGTATACTAGCTTGTAGCTAAGTGATCCATAATTTGTACGCAAGACTGTACCCGTGGAAACGTAACCCATACAGTATTCATATCCATGTATACTTTTCTATAAATTGCTGAACTTTAAACCGTTATTTACTTTGCCTCGTTTTAAACGAGCCGTCAAGAGTCTTTTATTGGAGTATTCTTTTTACTCTATTCATGAATACTTGTGTTCTGACCTTTAATCATAAATGCTGTCGTATTGTTTTTTTTTTTCACTATTGTAATTTTTAATTTTGACTTATTCCACACAGTTTTGTCTACGGAACAAATAAATTATTATTATTATTATTATAAATAATTAGACGGTCAAAAAACATTTCTTATTTTTTTTTAACTCATAACAAATGCATTGAAAGACTGTCAGTTTTTGGAAAGTTTCTGACAGTTAGTTCTTTTTTTATAAATAAGAAACTGGCTCAGAACTACAGAGATCGTATACAATCAATGCTAATTATCTAATTTTTAATTGAATTTATCTCGGATTATACACGGTCAATCGACGTCAATCGACTTCAAATTTTCAGGGTAATTGTATTATCATGTCCTTAATAAGTATATAAAAATTAAGAATTTTCTGACGTTGTGCCACGACAACTACCTTAACATTAAGAAAGTTCCTACCGCTATATAATTAAATTAGTATTTGGTGTTGATTTCAATCAGTCTCTATAAATATTAAAATCTTGTTTTTCGCATTTGAATTTTTGGCGCCCCTTGCCACCTGGTGCGTAGAGCGACCGCTCTACTCGCTCTACCCTAGGGCCGGCGCTGACTATATGCAGTTGAGTAGTGCATACAAATCGCAATTTATAAATAATTTAGCTAATATCTATAGGTAATATTAACACACTATTATTAGTGTATTTGCCATATGGCAACATACACTATTGGCGTCGGTCGGATGGCGGGACCTAGGGGTCGGACCAAAATTTCTCGACGTTTCATAACCTCCTAAACACTTTGGCACCATTTTTAAAAATGTTTATATATATATGTATATATATATATATATTTATATATATAGGTATATATATATGTGTGCGGGCTATAACTTTCGAAGGAGTTAATTCATTTTAACGAAATTTGGCACACATGTTGGGATCCATGACCGCACGAAGCCTATTTAAAATGGGCCCAATCGGATCACATTAAGGGTGAATTTTAGGGGTTGAAAAAAGTTTTTGGGCCCCAAAATACCGAAAAAAATCTCAGAATCGTTTCAAAATTGAAATTTAACCCTTTAATAGCAATTAAAAAGTGCCCCTAAAATTTTAATAAAATCGTCCCAACAGGACCGGACTTACAAACTTTTTGAAAACACTAATTTGCAGATAGTGACATTTATTTTATTGAAGGGTGTATTTAATTCGGTGTAGACGTTAGATTGATAATAATATTACAATTAAGAAAAAAATGTTATGTTAAGGGGTGTATTAAGGGGTTAAATTTTTTATTTTGCCCAAAAACAAACTTAATTTCACATAATAAAAGTCTAAAACCACACGGTCCTATACAAGCAAATACACTATATTGTCGGCAGGGTTTTGGCACTGCGACCCGGGTTTTATAGTTTGCAAACTTCTGTCTTTTGCATCAATATTATACTTCCATTGCTATGTAAAACATTGTGGGTGTGGCGGAAATACCTAGAAAACGACTGACAAAACCAATCTTTACAATGGTTTGACGTAAACGTAACAAAAAATATAACTCTTTTATTCTAGATTGTGTTTATAGCGCTATAATACTTCTGTTTAAAAAAAGTCAACAAAAGCTGACAAAATACCTAATACATAGTTAGGTTTTTGTTCACTTCTTTGACATTTTATAAATAACGTACCTAGCACCTACAGAACAGAATTAATTAGAATTAAAAGGAATGGGGTCAAACGGTAAACACTGCGCGACCTGTAAGGTCTAAACAAAACACTGATATATCAATATTTATAAAAAACGGTCAAGTGCGAGCCGAACACTCGTGTAGAGCAGGCCCGGCAGGTCATGTTCAGTCCGTGTGGGTAGTGAGATGAAAAAAAAATTTTTTTTCGATCTAGCGGTGATTAAATTAACAAATTTCAAAGCAAGCCCCCTCCAATTAACTCATGCCAGCACTGAGCATTTAAAACCTAATAATTGTATATAGCTTATATTTTATAAGCCTCGTAATCGTATAACAAACCTTCGAAATCCCATAACTCTGGGGAAGCCAGCACATAAGTTAAATTGGTTAGTTAACAAACTTTACATTACAGAAAACATATTTTGAATTTTTATTGAGAAAAATATTACAAGCTTAAAAAAAAACACTATTTATTAATATGTGAAAAAAATGTCAATTTCCATGTGGGTATTTTACCCACACGGAATTTTTCGTATGGGTATAGCTACCCACAAAACCCTGGTCATCCGCCGGGCCTGGTGTAGAGGGTTCCGTAACGTTCTGTTTGTAGTGAGAAGTTTAAGACTTAGGATTTTCGATTAGGTTTTCCTGTAAACTATGAGTGAGGTCCTATATCTTTGTCAAAATTTTAGGCTTAGTAGTTTCGGAGATAAGAGGGGGGGAGTGCTTGATTTTCGCATATTTTCTTTAATATCTTTTAAACTTATTTTCTCTAAAAACAAAAAAAAATCATATAATAAAGTCCCACTGCCTGTATTAGCAAATAGACTATAATTTAGCGTTTCCCAAACTTTTTTGACCGCGGCCCGGAATGAGGTTTTAAAATTTTTCGCGACTCACCTTATGAAAAAAAAACATTTATTTACAAAACAAATTTTAATATAGAAATCAAGTTATTTGTTTACTAATTTCATACACAAAAACATTTTTTTTTTTCGGCAAAATTTTTCTAATACCCGGTTTTGGCACTGTGACCTAGGACGATGCGTTTATATGACTGTTAAAACAATTCATTCTGTAGATTTCTTTTGAAAGGACATATTTTAAGCCGCTGTGACAACGTTCGGTAGTTTTTAAATCGATGGTGTGAACTGCCATACAGCTCGTACCGTGCAGTGAGCGCTAAGAAGTTTACACATCAATAAAAAATAATATTATTTCAAGCTCTTTTAGCTACAGTCTAAATCTCTAAGATCTACGATATACACGATGAAAACTAAACAGCAGTCTATCAAAACAACAATAAATAATATTGATATAAAGCTTCTTTCAACTTAAAGACTACAACAGTCTCCACAAATGAGAAGTGACACATTCTGTTTAAGGCGTACCCTATTTTCTACTATGTGAAAAATAGTTAATTAAAACGAAAGGTGCCATATATAGTTCTGATGAAAGTGCCAACGTATTTGAGGGAATGACCCCGAAAGTGGACATAACAAAAAAAAAGTGACATCATTTCCCTCGCCGATTCGCTGGGGATTAAGAAAAACAATTAATTAAAACGAAAGAGGATCATTCCTTGTAACGGGAAGGTAAAGGACTGTACACACTATGCGACTATGGACTATGCAGTCGGGTTAAAAATCCAACTATAAAATCAGTAAGCTTCTGTTGAAGTTTTCCAATTGTTCAAAAATCGAACACATTATCCAATGCTAATAGTATTAATACAAATTAATTCGAAACTTTTCATTTGGAAAAAATATAGATAGTGTCACATCATAAGGATATCTTTAAATTCAACAGAGATAGGTAACTTTTGTACGTGTGGTCGTAAACGAGACTAACTTACGCATAGTGGACCATTATGATGTCACGCGGCACAATATGTCACATTGGTAGTTATAGAACTACGGTTGCTATCTCTAAAATTTGGCAACCAGGACACGACGCGTGAAAACCCCGGATTTTAGAGCCCAGAACCCGGACATGTCAACGGGTTTTTTTAAACATAGTGTAATAAAAAACAGTTGAAAATGTCATAAATCACCTTTTTATTTATTTTCAGACCTTAAAATTACATTTAGTTATCTTTTATCATCATTTTAAATGTACCTAACAAAAGAGAATCTTATTACAGTTTGTTTCAAATAGTTTTAATAATCAGTTAGAATGTTTTTATTTTTAAAATAAAACACAAATTATTAATATACTCTGTTATGAAATCAAAACCTTATTAAATATTAAACTTAACAAAATTCATTTAAATTTTTAAACCCGGACTACAAATGAAGCCCCGCCCGGACGCTCTCCGGATGCCCTCTAAACACAAAACAAATCCGGGGAAACCCGGACGGATGGCAACCCTATAGTAACCAATAAGTAATAATACGTAAATCATGAATATAAATAATATTTAGATATGTCAAACTTATTCAACAACATTACACTAATTTTTATATCTATTCAATTGTTAATTCTGTTTCCTTCATGAGTTACTATAAATATGACACTTGTGCCGCGTGACGTCACCCCCACAGAGCTATAGCGAGAACTGTTAAATTGAAACGCTGAAGTAGCATAGCTTTGTGTTGTTTAAAAATATTTTGTCGACGTCAACTTTATAATTCTTAGGACTGTGATTAGGAGTAAAAAGAGAGAAAAAGGGAAATTTCCGTCAACACAACCTTACCTTACACGTAGGACTAGCCTTGTACCACTATGGCTTCAATGAGTGTTTATTATTCATAATTAAAGATTTTTTTATACACGCGGTTTTTGGTTTCGATACGCTAACTAGCGTAATTAGCCACGTTCATAATTAAAGATATTGTTCGGTGAGTGAAACTTTATTTCATATATATACCTACTTCTTACTTTTTAAAGACGACTCAATTAGTTTTTATCAATTAGCCATAGTATTAAGAATTGTATATCTATCAGTACCTAAATCGCGCACACGAGCTGCGCTGGTTGTGTTAGCTTGCAGAGCGATTAGGCACGCCCATACTGTTTTCTTATTGATGGTACCTACGTACTAGTCAGTCTGGCTGCAAGACGATCAACAAAACCGCACAGTGCCGTATTTAGAAATGAGCTTATTGGTAATTTTCAGATGTCTGTTTCTTTGGTAACAGTGACTTCCAAGTAACAGTGATTTTCAGCAACGAAATCAATCACTGGTCAATTTCACTACGTATATATATTTAATTAAATATACTCTGTTTGAATTTTAATATGATTGCGCACAAAATTATTTAAGATATTCTTAAAAATATACAGATAATTTATTTATATAAAAAAGTTAATAATCCATTAAATATACACATATAATAATATTGTTTGTTGTTCTTTCGGCTAGACTTTCAATCAACGTTTCCACTATTATTTACATAAACTTTTAAAGCGTCTGGCAATTTTATGTTGGCAATTTTCCACACATTGTATTAGATCCGCCCATAAGGCATATATACGTAGATAATAAATATTTATTGCCGTGCGCATGCATTATTAAAAAACACTTTATCCGTTGCATTTTAAAAATGCATCCATATTTTTGTAATATTATTTGTCCAGATCAGTAATCACGTTAGATTACTAGCCTTTACCAGCGGCTTCGTTTGCGTTTTGTAACTGGTTAGCCCCTTTTAGTAGAAGTGCAATGGTATTAACAGACCAGCCAGAGCTGGGCAGTAGTTAACTATTTATCTCCACATAGTAATCGTACTCTATTATTTTGAATATCTATCAAGTAATCACAAAAAGTAGTTAAAAATGTACTTAACTACTTAGTTCTAACTACTTTAGGTAGTTTAACTACTTTTTTGTAATCTAACTACTTATTTTGAATTTTAACTACTTTTAAAAATATTTTAGTATATTATATTTAACCGACGTGTTAGCACAAGTTCTTATTCGTTATGCATTTTTCTGGATTCTGGAACACGATCAGACTTTTTTTAAAATAATGAAATATCAGTTGCTTGAGTTTAGTTTGAAATACAACGTGGAACTTGAACTCATCGGAAAGAGAGCATTTACGATAGCTTTTCAAAGTGTACGCCTCCGCATATATTATTGTAAATTGGAAAGCACGTACATATTTATTAGGAATATAACGGATATCCGGCTGTATTCAACTTGATATGAAAAAAATTTATTTATTTAACTGTATTTCAGTTCTTGTCTAACTTCATTTATTATAGAAAACATTGTTCATAACCTTAAATAAAATATTATTTCAAAAATTTTCCAATACTTTACTATACACAAAGCTTACAGCTCGTGAAATATTTTAAACTCATTTTGTTTTATGTAATTTGTACCCGATAATTACCCACATAATTAGCCGTGTATTCGGCAAACCGAATTGTCATTTTTATTTGGGTGGAAGGAAAGGTAATAAAATTATAATATTGGAGGAAGTTATTTAGCGTATATTTAAGTAACAAAATAGAAAATTATTATAAAAAAATATTCAGAAATGACGGCACCACAGCCATTTTCGCGAGGCACGTAGAATTTGAGGCGCTCTGCGGCACGCAGCGTAGCTGCTGCAAATTTGGATTTAGAAAAAAAAAACACTTATTGTATGTGCTTATAGCTAGAGAAATACGTAGGGGATTTTAAAAATATTGATTTTTGTGTGATTGGCGAGTATTTGAATTAAATCGTTAAATTTTCAACAAAAAAAAAGATAATCATTTGTTAATAAATAATGATTAAATTAACTTATCGAAAATCCCCTACGTATTTCTCTTCAAAATCTTATTTTAAAGATATTGTAACAAATTCGAATGAAAAGAATGAAAATTGTTGGAGTTATGCTGCGTGCCGTTTTGAAAAATCGTGTTTCGAGAAAAACGCATTTAAAGTTTTGAAATGCATTAGGTATAGACATTATAGACGCGCTTGGGGAAGAGCTCGAAATTACACGAAAAAAAAATACTTTGAGGTATGAAATATTTTTCCCCATATTCTAAAAGGTTCAAAGTATTTTTTAAGCCTAAAAAAAATCAATTTTTTGAAAAATTTACAGTGGTGTTACCCCTTAAATATCCTGATTTCCTAGTACTTTCCAAAAGTAATCATGTATAATACGCGCCACGGTTCTACAAGGTTCTGAAGTTAGATGCAAATGGAGGCTTGCGCAGGTACAGTCGGTTGAAAAGCTACAAACTCGCGCTATATTATTATTTTTAATTTTTCTTTAATCTAAACGTCTAATTCCTTGCATAAAGTCATCCAAAAAATTATTTTTCGTGCTTGTCTATGCAAAACTGTATTATTAGACATTTTGATCAATTTACAATCAAAGAAACAACTTAACAATAGCGTACTGGGCTGTACTTTATAGCAGGAAAGCGACAAGTGACACGACAACCAGCGATAACCAATCACCGACGAGCGCACGTTCTGTGCCGACAACTGTGAGGTGGTGGGAGTTTTCCTTTCCCACAAAACAACCGGGGCGGCTCTAAAATATGCATTTGCGACGCTGTTTGTGACTAACTTCAGAATCTTTTAGAACCGTGGCGAGTATTATATGTGGGTAACATGATTCCGCACTATTGTGTACGCGGCCTCAACTCAGCAGTATAAAATAGAGCGAGGACATTACAGGGCGCTGCGCTGCTGGGGGTGGAATCGGGGTTGGTGATAAGAGTACAATCAGTAAATAACTTTTGCTTTGACGACGATGTCATCAACTTGGCACGCCATATTTGGGAGCGGCACTTCGTTACAGCATTTACACGTCATACGATCATCGTTTATCTTTGCCCGTAGGAAACGCACAGTTCATAAAATGTAATAGCAGGTTGCTTTTTCACTGGGAGTAATCAATTTCATTAAGGCTAACCGTCAGTTGCCGAGAAATACTCAAATTGGTATTTTTTACATAAATAAATTTAATTTTATTCGCTGCTTCGCTTGCGTTATTGCCGATACATTAACTTGGGGATATTCAAAGTGGGTACGCCATAGGGATGGCGATTTTTTCCGAAATAAATCGATTCCAATCGAAATCTGATCAATCGAGGTCTACAAGATCGATTTTTCAGAAATCGATCTTTTTTCGATTTGCTTTTAAGGCGCCCACACACTTCGTTGTTTTTTTGGCAGTTTTAATCGCCGATTAACATGGACGAACTGCGACGATTTAGATTTCAAGCAAAGACAAATTTTCACCGACTATGATGATATCGGTGTTTATACCACAGACTAGCAATTTTAATCGTCGTTGTTAATCGCGGCGATTAAAACTACCAAAAAACAACACAGTGTATGGGCACCTTTAGAGTTTGTGTTTATCGTATAAATATAAATCTATATTAATATGGAAAACATAAAAGACACCATAATCGATTTTTTATCATTTGAACTAATTGAAGTTGTTTTTATAACCATATCAAAGTATAGGGTACAAAATAAAACATTTATTTTACAAATTCATCGAGTAGGTACATTAAAAAGTTTGGAAATTTAGGGGTACGCGGAGCTATAAGTTTATGACAGCCTGCCATAACTGAATCGTAGACGAATAAAAAAAGTACTTTAGATTTGGATACAAGTACACAAAGATTAATGAAAATCGGTCCAGTCGCTCTTGAGTGATGCTGGTTCAAACAAACGAAAATTTTGGGAATATTTTTTCTGATTGTTATATAAAATACCTAAAAATCCGCAAAAAACGAAACGGACAGAGGTCCTGTTATGATTTTATAATTTCTACGGTTCAGTACGAAAAAGAAATCTACAGTGTCAGTTTTATATACAATCTCAAAAAACGATACATCTAATTATTACTTTGAAAAAAATTATTTCATAACAGCTAATATATAGATGAACGTAGTATGTACCGAATCTTACTTTTGATGTAATTTTGTTCAAATAAGAGATCATTGGTCAACTAGTTTTTTAGTTTTGTATTTGTTCCTGGTGAAAAAAGGAGTTTAGAGAAAAAAATGACAGAAAAAAATCAACAGAGATTCAATGGATATCTACTACTGCGCTATCATCAAATAGCTATAATTCAGTCAATTTTTTAATTTTTGAATAAATGACGATAAAGCAAAAGAAAAGAAAATCGATTTTTTTCTAAACATTTCAAAGTGGCCTAAGTTCCTTAAAAATGTTCTGGAATCTGGATGAATGAGACATTCGTGAATGTTCATTATTTAGGAACAATTTCAGAAACGTATGCGATATTTCTAAGAAAAACGATCGTTCCACCATTTTCAAATTATTGCACTTTTGGGCATTGGCGATATCTCTATCTTATTCGTTATCAGCATTTGATTTTGATAACAAACGATGTATATTCAATTAGGACAAAACACGAGTTACCCAATTTACCCAAAACGCTAATAGTTTTCATACGTTATACCTATACAGTACTCGACAGAAATACTGAAATTAGAAACTATTCAACAACAAAAGTAACACGACTGTTTTGGCCATCAAAAGTCGTGAATTAAAAACAGTGAATTGTTGTCTTTTTAAAATAAGCCCGATATATTAACAACAAAAGTTTATTGGTTTGGGCAAAGGTAAGGGTTTTTGGTGCAGTATTTTAAGTTTCTAGTAAAGGGGCGCTATTATTATTATTATTAACTAGGTCGCTGGCTATAAATAATAATGTTCTCTCAGAATGTAAAACCGCATTTTGTTTGATGCATTATTAATAAACTAGAAACCATGTCAGGCATAACATATTATAATACGGCAAACTTACGAAAGATTATGAGAATTGGTAAAGATCAAAGAAGCATATTCTTATGTCATTATAGCGATTAGCGAAACGAAACTTGTTAGACTGAAGTCTGAAAATTGCAATTACAATAATTTCCTTGTTGGAAAATCATAGCAAAATTAATTTAATAGTGAAAACCTTATTAAACCTCAGGATGTTAAAAATAAAATTAGAAAAATCAAACAAAAACGCAACGCCCACCTATGTATAAAGCACTTAACCTATAAAACATGCAACTTGTATTATACTACACATACCAACTAATTTATGTAGAGATACATCTTCTTTCTGTCTTGTAAAGAACATTTCACGGTCTATTAATCAAAACACCATTTGATCCCGACTGATCACTTCACAAATATTTTTAAACGCGAACTAGATTTAAATTTGACACTTGAACATTACTTAAGCCAATGTCAAATAACAATAGCCTCCCTTCACGGCAATCGCAGACGCACTGAGTTAAGACCTTCGTACACCAAAATCAAATACTGCAGTATTGCGTAACGCGCTTGATGATGTAATACGTAATATAAAAAGTAATATTTCTGCAGTAATTATGTAAATTAATTCGCATGTCGTTCATCAATAATAATAATTTGGAATGAATAATGGTTTTTAGTTGACCTTGCTATTGTTAAAAAAGTTGTAAAAATAAGTACGCAGTAATTTCTAAACGACAATCTAGATGAAGAAAATAGCAAATGTTGGTTTTGTAATATTTTTACCAAGGGAATTTATGTAAAAATTTTTAAAAATCACAAAAATTTTTTAACTTAAAAATTTTTCTGATGTTGGTCACATTGTTTAACAATTTTTAGTCCTTCATGAATAAAATAGTGGGAAATTTCAAATATAACTCTCAAAACTGTTTTCAAAGAAAAATTGATGTTATTAGTAAAGTTTTATAAGGTATGGATAATTAACAGGTACCGTAAAATGAAGAAATAGTATACTACACAGCAAGAACGAAAAGTTGAAATTCCTGCACTGCGCGACACATGATGCTCTCGGCTTCGTCTTAGACATCTTGTGTCGCGCAGTGCAGGAATTTCAATTTTCTGGTCATACTATTTTTCTTTATACCTGGTCGAAAGTACATACTTTCTATCAGAAAACTTTTTCGGCCCGGTGTTACAGATGGCTCGCGAGTAATTCCAGAATAAATGTTACGCTTTCTGCCTTAAAATCGAAGCTGAAAGTACGTACTTTCGACCGGGCATAAAGAAAATAAACAATTTTTATTCGAATTTATCGGATATTCATGTCATGTTATGCCTGGTACGTTTTCAGACTATTGTACCATTTTTTTTATCGGAATAGCCAATCGAACGCAGTGCATTTATTTTCGACTCGGACCTCCAATACAAGTTCTGCTCGGATATACAAATATGGTCTTTTGAACTGAAGACGCCCACATTTGACAATCGAATACAATAGTAGAACGTATACGCCTGGCCCTAAGGTGGATTGGTGTTGAGGTAGAATAAATAAACTATGATTATTTAATACAGGAATTATATTTATGAAAAAAAAAACATTGTATATACATAATAAAAGAAGACAATATATTCACAATTAATTTATGTACATATACAAAATTAACTTTACTTTGAATGCAGATCATTGTTGGCTCAAATAAAGCACAACATTGCACATAATATTATGATTAATTATGATTAAGACGTATATATTAAGATACAAAGTATTGCTTTCTTTGTTTAGTCACATTATGTAAAAATATCACTTCTCTCCAAAGTCATAATAAACGGCAAATCGGTTGCCAGCATTCATATTAATAATATTCAGCCATGTCAAATTATTATTCCTCTATTTTCACATTACTTGTTATTTTATTGTAATAAGAAACAATAAGGTATTATAATATAAAAACTAATGTTGATTAATTAATAATTGTCCATACATCATTACAACAGCTGTACCTACAAGAAACTTTACTAAGAGAGCATTACCGCCAGCTGGACTAATCCTGAATACACTGCTTAATAAACACAATAGTAACAATAAATTATCGACACCACTTTATAATAATTTGTTATTTTACTTGTCATTTGTCAATAAGTCTATTCTATATAGTTTGTCATTCTATTAGCAAAAATGATATTCAACGATTAACAGCCGATATATTTTAGATATCAAAATTGTGTGACTTACCGAGAAAAATGAAACATAAAACTGATATGTCTTTCATAACATGCTTAATTTTCATTTAAAACTATTCTAACACACTAAAATATTCAACCCTTTTTCATCGTTAGAAATTGATGCGAACAAAATGCAACCAATTATTTTGTGACTGAAATTCGACTGACGGACCGTTATTTCTAATTAAAAAAAAATGTTTTTTTTATATTATTGTTACTATTTTGTCTTTCACTGAAATATGCGCATTTTATATATAATGTATTTTATAGAAGAGATTGATGAGAAGATTAGAAATATTATTTAATATTGTCAAAAAAAAATGAGAAATAATCGTCACAACATATTATGTCTAGTCCATCTAAGAAACTGTGATTATTACAATTGTAGTTTAGTATTATAACGGTAATTAATTATATTTTATTTATGTATGTATGCATGTTTTATATAATAATATATTTGAGTATACGGATCAGTACTTGCTATTCTAATGATAATGAACTCTTTTTGCCAATACGATACAGTAGGTATGGTACACATGTCGCGCGGTTATCTCTATGAGAATGAAATTTTTTAAAATATTTATAGTACAATTGTTTTTGTAAGCACCAAAAAAGGTAAAATAAAAATTAAAAAATAACTATACTGAGGTTGTTTTTAAAATAAAATAAAATATTTATATACACAAAGATATTTAACACTCTATTTCAATGCAGTATACAAGACCCTAATATTGATAATGAGTATTATTTTTTTTGTTTTTATTGTTGTAGGTAACTAAATTCTACTTTAGTTATTTATTATAGTCTACTCAGAGTGAAAATGGAACGATAGATGTACTGCAGTTCCATCGATAATTAATTACTTAATGTCACCTGCCCGTATTAATTTTGGACTAGGTTATTTTCTTGCACTGCACTATTTTTTTTTGCTCTGTATGTAAAAAGCCATTTTTAATTATATTAATATTCTTATATACAATTAATTTAATAAAATATCTATATGCAAGTTCACATTAATAATTAATAGTTTTAATTTATGCGATTACTTTTCCCATCATAAATAAACTTAACTCAGAGAAATGAATATTTTTCATCACTAAAGTTGTATACTTAAAAAAAAATTAAGCACAGTATACTATTATTGTTTCTTTTTCATCACAATTTAATAAAGTTCACTTTGTCGAGCACGTACCCTGTGTGAAAAGAGAACACTGGGGCGCACAATAATATTTATAGAAGTTCTTTTTATTTTTTAAATAAATAAGCCTACGAATCTGATTGCTTTCACACCAAATAATTCTATTTATTTATATAAATATTTCTGTCACTTCAGACGTTTCACTTCAAATTACTCAGTCAATTTATTTGGTATTAAATTTCATTTCAAAGAAGTAATAAAAATATTATAATATCATGTTTTATTAGACTAGTTTTTTAACGTGATGTTGCTTATGGCACAAGTTCAGCTTATACTGTGATGTTATTTCAGATTCATTCTTAAAAATTTTAAAATAGAGAGATCACTAAAGTTTTGATAAATCTGGTTTTTGTTTGATAAATTACTTACAAAATCACGAATGACGATGCGTACGTAATCTACGACCGCCGCTCTTTCTGCGCTTTCGTTTCGTATCTCTCCTAAATGCGACGTTACCGGGGTCGTCGGCCAACTGAGGATAACGATGGATGCTGTGAATATCGACTCCTTCGAAGCCGTCTACGTCTCCGTGAGATACGAGTTCTTCTTTCTCTTCTTCGGTCCACTGGGCGCGGCCGACCAAACCGGCAGCAACTAGTTGTCGTTCGAGTTCCCATGCGCGTTCCACGGCCCGTTTGTGAGCGTGTTTTAGTATTCGATGTCTTTCCTGTTCGGGATCTGCTCCGTATTTAATTATAACGGAAGCGTCCGGATTATGCAATCTCAGCTCTTTGCCTCCGCCTCCACCGTGCTCGCTGGTTTCGTGTGTCGATACGTTGAACATGCCACCGAGCCGACGTAATTCTTCCGTATCGTCGCGAATTTTCAAAGCGTTATCTTTGACGAAATAAAATACATCTTGATCGTGAACACTAAAATGCAGTTCTAGGAAATAGGAATTATTGAACACAGACGTAACGACATCTTGCACAACACTATTGACGCCATCGACGACGCTGACGAGTGCGCGGCCATTTACACGTGAAATGAGGACTCCTTCTCCAAAGACGGATCTTCTATATGCAACACGAGGTAACAAATTTCGTGTTTTCGGCTCCATTTTCAAAATTGGTTTTGGTACGAAGCCCATATCAGAGAACTTCTCATTTACCTTTAAGAAAAAAAATCATATTAAGGTTTTTGTCGTGATTAAGGCACATCGTCAGAAAATTCTTAATTTTTGTATACTTATTAAGGGCATGATAATAATACAATTACCCTGAAAATTTGAAGTCGATTGACCATATATAATCCGAGAGAAATTCATTTAAAAATTGGATAGTTAACATTGATTGTATACAGTCTCTGTAGTTCTGAACCAGTTTCTTATTTATAAAAAAAGAACTAACTGTCAGAAACTTTCCAAAAACTGACAGTCTTTCAATGCATTTGTTATGAGTTTAAAAAAAAATAAGAAAAAATTTTTGACCGTCTAATTATTTATAAATAACGGTTTAAAGTTCAACAATTTATAGAAAAGTATACATGTATATGAATACTGTATGGGTTACGTTTCCACGGGTACAGTCTTGCGTACAAATTATGGATCACTTAGCTACAAGCTAGTATACTTTTGTGGCGCGTATAATCTATTACTTTTTGACAAATTTGTACCACTTAATCATAAAAGACTTCAATATTCCAACTAAAATTCAATAGCTAAAACTTACTTTATCTACGATGCATTGTAAACCAGACATTACTCCAAATTCGGGTGCTAGCTGAGGAGATGTAACCGTGGCCTTCGGTTGATACACCATGTTGCTCGTGTACCGAGAACCCAGCATGTTGTTCATATCATAACCGTATAATTTTAACCAACTGTTCAAATCAGTCATGTAGGTTATGTTTTGTATTTTATTAATAGGATCATTATTTTGGAATCTATATATGAACACATCTGTAGGCGTGGTTAATTTTGTAGCCAATTGTTCCCATGCAGGAGTCATCCACTGTCCGACAGCTGGGTCATACAATCGTTTATTCAGATAAACCAATCTTGTATTTGGATCTAACAACCCACCATGAAAATCAACCGGCAAATAAAAATCTGGATTCGAATCTTTCGTAATCTTTCCAAACGGTGTTCGTCTTATTTCTTTTATAATATTACCGTTAGTATCAAAAAGTGCTAAAGGTGATCCATTCTGATCGGACGCAACATAGAACCTTTGTTCGGAAGTTTCAACCGTAATCAAAACATTGCGTTGATCATATAGGAATCTGAACGTACGACCAGCTTTTGGAAAATGAACGTGAGTGATTAATTCCGGTGTGCTTGGATTCGAATAGAAATATTGAGTGACGTTTCCTTTGTCATCATTCCATGCAATAAGTCTTCCCTTATCGTCGTAATGATACCATGTCTGGAATTTTTCTTGTTCAAAGGCATGAATCAATTGACCACGTGAATTGTATCGATATTTATGTTCGCCACGTTTGACGACAAATCCACGTCCGTCGTAACTGTCGAATTCGACATCTCCATACTGAACTACTCGGTCACCACTATCGTACCCCAATGTGATCTTCTCTCCTTGTTCGATAATACCGATCACATTTCCATTCTCATCGTACACATATTTCCAATTACTGGTTCCTTCTACTACCATAACATGGCCATCTGCATTGTATGTCACTTTGTCCATTGACTGAGTTCGTCCAATCATTAGTTTTTGCGTTTTAATACGATTGCGTAAGTCATATTCTAGTTCGAGTCGATAGACGTCAAAAGATTTTATATTAATCAAAAGTGATTTTATTCTGCCATGATCGTCGTAGTCCGTAATTGTAAAGAACTGTTTACTAGTATCTTGCATAACCGATCTATTAAACGTATTTCTGTAAATTCTTAAATCACTGACGCCTTCCAACATTCCAAGATTTTGATTATATTTCAGTCTCAATTGTGGCATTTCTTTGCCATTTATATCCACATCGATAGTCGACAACCTCGCATTACCGTCATATTGATACCGATAATGAGCATTATCAAGACCGCTTTTGCTGCCAAATTTAAGTTTTTCATCTTTCAAAATTCCTGCATGGTATTTAAATTCTTGTTTCAACTCAAAATTGGGTTCAATAATATCTACATTCTTAACTAAACTTGTAGATTCTTGATATACATAATGAGTTGATGATAATCCTGCGAGACTAGTTTCAAGTTTTCCCGTTTGATCGTAAATATAAACGACTTTACCAGACTGGTGAGGATAGACCTTGGCCAATATTTGCCCATCATCGTTGTACTGGATTTCATACGGGTGCCTATTCATCGGAGAAAAGTATTGGTATTTGAAAAATCCGAGTGAAGTTTGAAGTGAAAACGCATGAATGTGTCCACGAGGCGTCGTCAACGATTGTAGTGCACCGGCGTCGTCATATTGGAGTAAGTAGTCACTGCCACGTGGTGTAGTCACCTTCAACGGCTGGAATTGTTAAAAAATATAATTAGAAACTGAATAAAAAATTACACATACCGACTCTGTGACCCATTTGGATGTATACATGATTATGGATAAGCAATATTAACAATTTATATGTAAATCGTATGAAATGGGACACCAGTATAAAGGTCCACACCCTTTGAATTGGATCAGCAGTTTTGACATACATGAAGTTAAATGAGTTCCCACGCACTAGTATGTGTATACACTGCCACAGGCCATTTTTTAAAGATTTTCCACTAGGTGGCCAAACGAAAGATACCCCCCTCCCCCTCCGTACATAATTGAGTTGAAAAACATTATAGGAAACAAGTTAGTTTAATAAAACATATTTCGTCTATCTTTTATAACCCTTATTTCGTTTGATGTTAGAGATCAATTTTTTGTTTGTTTAAGTCCAAACTTTTCCACTAATTAGAACTATTGTTCATCTCTAAAATTTATATCATAACTTAATGTTGGAAGTTAAGATTTAAGAAGTAAATTTAAAATGCTTAATGCCTGATGCTTTAAAGCACTTTAGTAAGTGTTTGATGCTTGGTGCTTCAAGCACTTAGGTTCCTACTAGAATAATAATATACAGTGAGTTATATTAACTTACCAAACTACTAAACATGTCTTTGAAGGTATAAATCATAGAAGATCCATCGCCATACTTGATTTCATATAAACGGCCAGCACGATCAAATCCGTAAGTTTCACTTAAATTGCCCCAACGCCAACTTGTTAATCTGCTAAATCTATCATATTCTAAATCAACTCCTGCAAAAATGCCGTTTCGTGGTCCCCATTTAATTGGTCTAGCAGTTCTATCATACGTAACATTCAATAATTCAACTCGTTCATCCAAAAATACTGCTACGCTTGCAGAATCTCTATCATATTCCAAGGTCAACAAATTTTCTCCGTTAACTCTTAGTTTCCGACCAACTTGCGCGACAGGTTTTCCTGAGCTTTTATTCTTTGAGCCTTGGACGCGTCTTAGGAAATATCTCCATTCAAATCTGTTAGCTAAGTCACCACCAATTTCAGTACGCTGTTTAGCAGGTACCGGATAGCTTTCGCCTAGCAACGGATCTAATTCAGCTAAAACTGAATACGGCACAGTATCCGTCGTGACACTGTGGCCCCACGGAGTTGTGCTAGCGACACTTCCGTCGGCCAATACGATCGTACGATGTTCTGCTTCACCGTTCTTCGTAATAACGGACGGTCCTTTAATCAAGATTTGGACAGGATCTTTGTTATTCTGACGAACCATGACACTCGCACCTTTGACACTCAAATCAAAATAGAGACCGATTACTTTGCCAGTAGGTGTAACGGCCGATGTCAGTCGACCAAATTCGTCGTAATTATAAACATAACTACGTCCGCTACTATCAAGTTTTGTTTTTAAAAGGCCTGTAGTGCCATGATATTCAAATGTTACATTGTAATTATCGGGAGTACTTAATTCATGCAACATTCTCATTCTTGACATTCGTAATCGACATTTCTGACCTTTCGTATTTTCAATCGAATTTACAAGACTAGAATAATCTCTCAGCAAGAAAACTTTATTTCCAGCTGCGTCAGTCACGGTACTTAATTTTCCGTTGCTCGTATTCACGTTGTATGTAAACAAGTAGTTAGTTTCGCCGGTCAAAATATTTTTAGTTGCGATATGTTGACCAAAACGGTTGAAAATATAAATTTCTTGCGTATCGGGTGAATAAATTTCATATTCGCGTGATCCGCTCGCATCTGGAATACTGGCCATTACAGATCGAATACGATAATTGGCTTGGTCCCCAATATGTACAATACCATCCGGACTAACAGCCACAGCAGAAATTGTATTAAATTTAGCATTCGAAGCTAAATAATGATCGGCTTCGAAGCAATCACAGCCACGTTCTAAGCAGTTGCATTTAGATTCTGCGCCAGCGTAAGGTGCAATTTTTCCATCTGTACTAATAACACGGACTCGATTTATTCTTTGCGAGTCGCTTTCGGCTACATATAAATTACCAGCAGGATCGAAAGTAATACTTTGAGGCATTACCAGAGTAGCACGAGTAGCTAGTTCCATGTCGTGACTCGACAACGGCGAAGAACAATGTAAAGGTTGCCCGGCAACTACTTTAACACGGCCGTCCGGTGCTAACTGTAGAATCATGTGATCGTCGATAATATGTAACGAGTTATCGAGAGGACTGATTGCCAGTTCGGTTGGCCAACGTAAATGTACTTCTTCGACGTTGAGAGTTCCTTCACACGGAATCGGTTTCCAGTGAGATTTGTGCATATGGTTGCCGATAACCGTTGTTACAATATTATCGCGGTCTACCATTCGAATGTTGGTGCCGTCGGCAAAGTATAAGATATTGTCGACCGATACGGCGACACCTTTCGGATACGCCAATTTGGCGTCTCTTGCCAGAGCTCCATCCCCACAGTGAGCCTCGTCACCCGGAAGACATCGTTCTCCTGAACCGACAACTGTTTCCCAGTTACGATCTGGATCAGAATAGTCGCTCGTATTACGAACTTTGATGATTTGATGTGATTCAGGATCAGAAATATATAGTGTACCGTCCAGAGGGCTTAGCGCTAAGTGGTATCTATACGATACTCTTGTTGCACTGAAAATAAAATTGAAGTTTTAATACATTTTATTTTTTAGCTGAATAATAACAGTGATGTAAAATTACCGGTTATTAAACAGATAGTAGCTATTGTTTGCTATAATTGTTAAGAAACATTTATTGTTGCAATGCTATATTAGAAAAATTTACTTTCAAACAATCGTCACCGTCGGGACTTAAACCCGAATCTTTCCACTTTCGCGGCGGAATGAGTTATCAATTACTCTACGGTGTACACAATTCAACAGTCAATTCCTCATAATAAAGCAATTTGCAACACTAAATTCATATCATGCGAGAGCTAATTTTAGCTTTTTCTAATATAGCATTGCAACAATGAATGTTTCTTAACAATTATAGCGAACGATAGCTATTATCTGTTTATTAATTTAGTCTTGCAAACTATACCGAGATAACCTTTACTAATATTACCGGTTATTTTTTATAACAACCATTTTGACTAGATTAGATTAGATTGTATTGGGGCGGTAAAGCGTGAAAGCCTCTCAATCACTGCGACTTAAAGATCTTTTGTGAATCCCCTATTTTATTCTCAGTCAGGTAGGAGACTTTTAATAAACCTTATTATCTTACTGGGGGTTGCCCTCCACTCCTCATCACGTTTTACGAAAGGCCTGTTCAGATGTTGCAACCTTTGGGGAAAACTGCCTCATTGCAGAAGATATGCTCTGCAGTTTCTTTGACCTGATACTTTACCGGTTAATTAACCGACTATCTATAACACAACATGGCGGTTTCCGGTTTTTCTTTCTCAGAACAACAAAAAATAAAATAATAGAGTAGTTTTCAACACTAGAATCGAAAGAATTAATTAAGTAAAGTATTTATATTTATGTAGAATCGTAGATATTGGTTATAAAATTAAAATCGCGAGCGGAAATAACAATTATGCTCAAAACTTTCTGCGCAACCTTGATACTTAATAATAATAAATAACCGCACTAATTTATTTAAAATAAATTATCGCGGTTATTTAACCGGTGATTTTTTCTTTTACATCACTATAATAATATTTATCTCAGCACATAGCCTATCAGATATTTTTTTACTTACTTTAGCCTGACGACGGTTCGAACGGTTCCGTCAGTTAAAATACGACGAACTAAATTGAAGTCTCCGACAAAAATTGATCCATCGGCAGCCGTAGCAAGTGCTACTGGTGCTAATAGTCGTTGCTTTGATGCTTGACCTTCACAATCAAAACAGTCGAGAGGGCGTTGGTGTCCATCACCCATTGTTGTAATTATTACTCTTGGCTTGTGTTTCAAATATATATTTGATCCATCTCCTTTTTGTAAAATACCTATAGAAAAATATCGTATTTAGTCAATCTTTCGAATGCTTTTAAATAGTATAGGTTCAAACACTAATAGTTGAGCTATCGAAATATTATTTTTGTAACTATAAAAATAGTTATATAATAATAATAATTTTTTATTGATTAAACATCAAAGGGCAAAGTTCTCAATAAACTTTTATTATAAAACTTATTTCTACATCTGCAAGGGATGTTCGCATCGCATACATTTTTTCACGCGCGATTAATAAATATGGAAATACAAACGCTTTAATCACGAGGTGACTATGCAGTATGCATTGCCCTTCTGAAGAGAGAGAAAGAAATTGTAGATTATAGACGCTCAACACCTGAGATCATCAGCGTTGTCCTTCTTAGTACCTACTATTAGATGAATGGGAAAATTTCTGTCAGTTGAAATTACAATCTCGCATATTAATTGTTTACAATACTGTACTAGTTTTGATTGATCTATCCCTAACGCTATTTTTTCATACGCTCTATTATTTTTATAACACGAATTTCCATAAAAGAGTGTCCATAAACCACGTGGCCCTATTTCAGTCTCTCTGGAACCCCTCTTTCCCTTCATGAAGCCTTCCAATGACACCTACCCTCCCCCGGGTGGAACATAGTTTTTTTATTATCAAGTCCAGAAGACATGTTGTGTTTTCTTTTAACCAACTATTAAAAAAATTTGGTTTAAAATGAACAAGACTGATATTTGTTATACGCTAGATATTAAGATATAAATGTAAACAATGTTTGAAAATAAATATTTAACTTATTCTGCAAATTATTTTCATTGTGCCAAATAAAATACATGAAAAAAATTACGTAGCTTGACTCCAACTCCCCCCTCCCTTCACGTAACTCAGCGTAGCTTTTGAATTGATACCCCCTCCCTCTTGATCGAGCTACGCGGTTTATGGGCGCTCCCTAACGCGGTTATTTTAATTGCGTTATAGTAGAAACGATAGTGATTTTTAATTTTGATTTTTATAAATTTTGTACATACCTTCATGGAAATTATATCTGTGATGGATATCCAAATTCCATCCTCCTACTTCAGATATGCTCATATCATGACCGCTTAGTTTAGTAGTTTGTACATCCCAAATGATATCCTTACAGTCGTTGTATTCGTAACCAACTTTTATCATTGCATTGGTAACACCATAGACGCGCTGTCTATACACGTTCAACCTGTTCCAAGCATATGTGAATTTAATTACAGGGTCTGCTTCAAACGTTCTCTCAAACAAAATTCCTTCGATAGTAATTCGTAGATGTATTAAGTTGAGCGTCGGTGGAATGGCGTCCGGAGTCAATTGGAGTTGTATTGTTGACAAATAACCAGCAGCTCGGGAACTGTGATACACTAAATTCAAACCGGTTCCAGGTATCTGAAGACTCTCTTGCACCACCTATTAGAAATAATTTGAATTTTTACAGGAGTAGTTTGGATCAAGTATATTGTTTCACAGATTAGACGATCGTTTCAGTAAATTTTATACCGAAACGGTGGTCTGAATGAAAATAAAATATGTTAATTTTTGGATTTTGGTCTAATTTGTGAAACAATAAGTAAATAATTGTTTTGTACTCATTATTGTTATAAAAAATTGGTCAAGTGCGAGTTGAACTCGCAAGAAGAGGGTTTCAGTGAGTACTTTAAGACTTTAAGGTTTTCATTTAGGTTTTCCTGTAAACTATGGGTGAGACCCGATATTCCCTATTTTTTTCGAAATTTTAGGTTCAATAGTTTCGAAGATAAGAGGAGGGAATGCTCAATTTTCGTACATTTTTTTTTTAATATCTTTTAAACTACGCATTTTAAAATTATAACAAAAATATATTTGTATTCCTCATAACGAGCCCTTCAATTTAATATGGCACACGGTGCAGTTACAAATATTTTTTTATTTAATTTTCTAATTTGACTGCCGAAATTAACCCCAAAATTAGAATTCATTTATTTACGCGATAAGTCCGTGATTAAGTCATCAAACTCTATATATGTACCAAATTTCAAAATTTTTCGTCCAGTAGATTGGGAGAAAATAAGCTGTGACAGACGGACAGACACGAGAATGATGTACGGAACCCTAAAAATTGGGTTGGAGTCGTTAAAAAATTGTCTGGTAGCAAAATGGTGGCCAGTCTGGGTCTGTACTGTGACATATTATAATGAAAAGATGGCTAGCATATTCATTTAAAAAATACAAAAAATGGATTGGTCTTATAATAATTCTTAATATGAAAAAAAAAATTAATTCAGATCTGTAACAAGAGCTTGTCAACCCAAGAACTCGTAAAGTGAGAATTGCTTAAAATAATGCCATCACACAAAAAGTTTCTTATTGATCCAATATTTAGCTCACTTCTAAAGCGTTTGTCCCAAAAACCATGGCCGAAAGGACATTTTTTTACACAGCAGTTTATTTTTAATTTTTGTTACTAATGAGAAAATAATGCAATACCTGTGACTCAGCTAGAATAGCACTTTTGTCAGGGCAAGCTCCTTGAAATCCGTGTTTCCATGTAGCCAACACAACTGGTTTCATAACATCGTAGTCGTGAGAGGCGCACGAGTGAGGCGTCAAGGAAGTAATCTTATCTTCGTTCGTGCTCATTACGACGTCGTCAATAATGACAACTTCGTTCCACGGTACGAGTACAACATGACTTTGCGGTCGAAACGGTGAACGGCCGAATTGTAAAGTTACGGCGCCTCCTCCATTGACGAGCAAATCGAACCATCCATCGTCTCTTGTAAATGTAAAACCTTCCAATAATGTACTGGTGCTGACGCGGACGCCCATTAGACCCATACCTAGTGAAGTTATGACGCGGCCACGGACCACTGCTGAACGACTGCGTAACAAAAATTTCGAATATTATTATTGTGAAGTGAAAAAAATTAATGCTGGGTTGCGGAAAGCATTGTCAAAAAATTTGATTTAACAATGATCTTATAAATTGTAATCATAGTCATCAAACTCCCTGTCATGTAGAATATTAGATTTTACTTATACAAAAACAAATACTGCATCTACATAGAAAAAGCTAAGTTTTCATCAAAAGGTGTAGAAAAATATTGTTTTGAAGTGAAAATTGTACAAAAAACGATGTTAAAGTTTAAAAAAATATCGCCTCATTCAAGCAAATATTTTTCGAGCAGGAATAATTTAAAATTCCATAATGGTTTTCATATGGAGAAATATCTTTGGTCATTATCAATTCAGGTTTTCTGACAATAGTTTCTGAAACCCAGCATATATCTATTATTATCCAAAATAAAAAATTGCACTACCAAAAATAATAGCTGTTTTTTAAAAGGTTTTATTAAACTGAGTTTTTTGCTTCAACAAATTGAATCAGCTACAAATAATACAAAAAAAGCGAACTAAAAAGTCACGAACACATTTTTTGGGATTTGATGAGGAGTTATATATAGCATGCAAACGATAATTAATCAATTAATGACTGTTCAAAATTAAACTGAAAACAGAATGAAATGAAATTCAATCGAAAGTATTTTAATAAGAAATAAAAAGTTTGTCAGATCATTAATTGATTGTACATAAACATAAAAAACAGTTAGACGCAATGCTACTTACTATAAAAAATTGTGATAGGAATGTTAGTATACTATTAGCATTCTTACCTTGAATTGAAGTGATTCCAAAATACACTGAGAGCAGCAAGGAAACAAAGCCCAACAAGGTTAACATTATACAAATAGTTTTATTAAAAGATATTTTCATAAGAAAATTAAAGCGGATCGAAATACTATTTATGAAAATATCTAATGAGAAAATGAATTATTAGTAATATTGCTGTTTATAAGCGATTAGTAAGCCACAAAAAATGATAAAAATTATTATCAGCAAATTTTGAAAATCGGTCATGCAGTGCTTTTTTAATAATTTATCTGATTTGTGATATTTTAATGCTAGGTATAACATAAACATAAAAGTAACATTTTTTTTACATATTTGAAATAAAAAATAACGTAGTCTCTTCTGTTATAACGCGTTTTCATAAAGCGCGAATTTATCATACGCGGGACGTAAATCACTAAAAAGCGAAATTGCGTTAAAACATACGCTATTTTTCACAAGGTGACTTGTTTAACGCTAGGGCTCATGGCATCAACCCCTGGTATCACAGAATTTCGCTTCCATCCACCACTTTTTTTTTGGTTTGCTATTATATTTTACTTACGCGCTTTTTTTAAGATTATTGGAATAGTCTAAGGTTGGGCATAAGAGGCTATAAACATGGTCACGTCTGTGATTGGTTGAGTCGATTGTTACGTCACTGAATGTCGGATAAGCATGGCTTTTTCACATAAGACTTTTCCCAACTGTTTGGAAGAAGCCTCCTGTGACGTAACAAGTTTACTTCCCCCGCTCTCTCTCGCGTCGCGCCCAGACACACCTTCAACAATGCTAACGCCCAACCATAGTTTCTAGTAATTTTGCGCGGTTTTGGGTGTTCCTAGCCCTATTTTTCCTATTACGCGAATTTTACAAAATATAACGATTTTTAAGAACACGCATACCGCGTTATAGGCGAAACGACTGTACGTTACTTTTAATTTGTTTTTAAATAGTGTTTAAAAATGTTAGTGTCACTTTTATTATACAAATAAATAATACTGCAAAGACATTTGATTAAAGGTATATTATGATAAAACACACAAAACGCACATAGTAAAAAGTGATACTTATATTTGTATTTCACACCACACAAAAGTTTTGGGATTAGAGATTTGACACGGGGCACAACAATGCAATATGAATTATAAATTGAAAACCCTGTATGAATAAAAAATTAATACACAAGGGCCATTAAAACATTTAGAAAACAGTAAAAAAAAAACATCAACTATTTTTTGTATACGAAGATACAAAATACATTTGAAGTTTTAGTTAATTTTTAACAAATTACGAATTTTCAAAAACAATATTACCTCTCGTTAAATGTTTCTGGGCGAGCGTAATTCTGTAGGCTCCCTTCGTCAATTAAGAATTTCATACGTTCAAAGAATGACGCTGTTATCGCTGGAGGTTGTTTACGAAGTAAAATGTCGATAGGTTTAGGTGACGAAACGCAAAGCTGACTACTTCGGCAAAGGTGATTAGAACAGCACTCTGGATCTTCACAATCAACTAACCCATCTGAAAAGAACAAGAAACAAATAAATATAAATTTATTCCATCAAACTGCTCAATTTGGAATAATATGTCAAATACAAAAAAATCTACCGAGTTCAAAGAATTAAATGTTGGGTATTTACAGATATTTAAAAGAATTAACGTTTGTGATTCAACAATACATCACCTGGTTGACAAAAATGAACTCTTTGTTTGCTCTATATCGCTTAATTAGTCATCTTATTGCAGTTAAAACTCGATAGGACTACAAGTTCGGGATTTTCTCTAAAGTGACGATTCAATTAATACTATGTGTTCAAGCGCTAGATTTTTTAAGGAGCATTCTCAAAGAAAAAGAAAACACCACAGCCTTGCCTATCACTGAATATAGTCATCAGGTAATATGATATAGTTTTGAGGTTCATCAACGAATTTCGGGAAACACAAAAAGTGTAAGCATCCAGATACTTTTTTCCACGAAAATTTTGATTTTAGCCGCTTTTATACTCAAGAAAATAAGGATTATCTGTGAGTCATCAATGAAAAATATGCATTTAGATAAATAATACCTTTATCATTATCTCTGTCATCGTTGCAGTTTTGTTCAAGTAACACGCTGCAATCCTTGCCATCCCATCCTTCGTAACATCTGCATTCCCATGCTCCTTCACCATTGACTCGACACTGTCCATGTCCAGAACAGCCTCCCGGACAACCTTCAAGCGTACAGTGCTTGCCGTTCCATCCAGTAACACATAAACATGTTCCGTTCTTACACTGGCCATGTTCATTACAACGAGAATCACACTGCTTCAAGTTGCACTGCTCTCCTGCCCAACCGCTGGCGCATACGCAAGCGTCGCCCACACAATGACCATGAGGTCCGCAGTCTAAGTCACACAATTCTGAAAAGAAATATATTATGAATTTTAAATTCACTTGTTGCACTAGAAAAAAAAGTGATTCAATACAAAAATTTACTGTAGAATAGGTTATTTGACTCTTACTTTTAGAGATAGATAGATAAGAAGTCTTTATTTATAGATATTTTACAATTACGTACCATAAAACAGGGTTTCAGATTATTGCTATAGCCCACACGAGCAAAAAATAATTTTCGACTAATTTATAATAATAATTCATCTTTAAAGTTCAATTCCAGATTATATAATTATAATGCGAGAAAAAGTTTTACTTTTAAAACTGTCTTGAAATGTACATATCGCAGTGTTCACAGGAATTTTTATTTCGCTTAATGTAATCGTTTCATGGGATAAAACAACACTCAAAATTTTAAACACATGTTTGCGCGAAAACACGAGCCGCCATGTTTATCTACTGTGACGTCATTCTTGTAGTATTAAAACAAGTGCAAATAAGACTTGGTATAATTTACACGAGGCTCCTTTAGTATTTACTCTCGGGTGGGTGTGTCACATGTTTACTACAAGTTTTGTGTCACACTTTAAACCATCATGCCGGGCGTTTTCTGACATGCTAAAAAATTGCATTTTTAAAATTGAAATAACAAATCAACCTCGTGTTTTTGTGAATACAAACCCGATAATTTCTGATTTCTTATTTGATAAATTATCATTTATTTTTATAGTGTCAAATGCCTTATTCATAAACTTAAGAATATTTTTAATCTAATGTAGATAAATGAAACTGATATAATCTTCCGATTTTGCTCGTTTATTACAAAAACCCAGCTCTCAGATTCCGATTTAACGGCTGGTGAAAGTATCAACTGAGTTTTTTATGTATCATTAAGTAAGAAGTATAGATTTTTTTATCCAGTAACATTTGTGAAATCTGTTTGCTGTATTTAACTATGGATATGAAGCGAGTTAATTTATTAATATGAAATTTAAAATACAAATAGGTACGCAGATATGCTAGCAGTTCGCAGCTTTAAAATAAAATAATAATTTACCTCTTGAACAGTCATCACCCGACCATCTTGGTTCACAAGAGCATGTTTGAGCATCTAGATCGAATGTTCCATGTCCAGAACAGTCAGGCAAGCATTGAAGAGCATCTTTATCCATCTGTCCACAGTCAGGACCTTTCCAGCCCTTTTTACATAAACACGTTCCCTCCACGCAGAAACCATGTCCCGAACACGTTGGATGCGGACAGTCCACTGCAAAATTATATATAAAATAATTTCAAATACATAAACAAGTAGCCGCATTCAAACGAAGATAACTGGAAACTGGAAATAATCTCCACCGAGCTTAAATGATTAGCAAGTTCCATATTTGATAATTATATTAATTCTTTCTTTTTATATCTGACTGCGCGAAAGGAAAAGTACTTTCTAGAATATATAAGAAGAAATTAAGTGTTGCTTACCTTCTTCACAGAATTTTCCTTTAAAACCGCGGACGCAAGCACATTTACCATTGACGCAATGGCCATGTCCATTACAGTCGGGCACTTCGCATTCATCATGCCGCAAGCTACATTCTTTACCCTTCCAGCCAGGATTGCATTGACATTCTCCATTGATATATTCTCCTCGTTGGCTACATAACACTGGGCAGACACCTGCATAGGACCAACATGTATACGTGCACATTCAACTGTTTCATGTTAATAATGTTATTTGGGTTAGAGTTAAATGTTAATAGATAGTATCCTTTTAGCAGACATTTCATTTACCGAATGAATATGTAAGAAGTTTTTCATATATTACGTACAAAGAACAGGATAATATTTATACAAGGCTATTAGAAGGACACAGGCTACCTCGTTCCATGAATGACGTCAGCTGGCAGGCCGCATAGTTAGCTGGATGATGCCACTACTATCCAACGGAACGAGGTCACCTCCTCCTAATAACCTTGATATTTATGTGCTTTATTTGCTGTTAGTTTGGTTAATTACGGCCTTCATATTCAAGCAGTTGTTAAAACAATAGCAATTTTTGCAATAGACATTGGAATTTTAGATTTTATGACCTTAAAATATTTTTCGCACTTACTTTCACTGCAGTCATCTCCTCCAAATCCAGGATTACATTGACAATGACCCATAAGGCATTCGCCTTTTCCACTGCACCCGTTGGGACAATTATGGGTCATATCGTCTGCAATTGCTGCCACGAAAGCTACCTCTTGTGGATCTCCATCATCATTGTATAATGACAAGAACCAATGACCTTGTTCCATATAATGTGTTACTTCTTTTTTCATCGAAGGCTGCAAATAAGCAAAGGTATTTTCAATAAATAACAATGTACACTTTAAGATCTATTATGTAAGGGTACTTGTCAAGCATGGACCAGTCCGAATAGCACAGCCCAAACCTTTAACCTGCACGATGTCGCACAATTAACCAGTATAAAACAGCACAAACCAGCAGGTTCACGAACGCCACATCACTACACGGACTATAGATTGGTCCAACATCAAGATTACTAAGATACTAGGCTATAAACATGGTCACGTCTGTAATTGGTGGAGTCGATTGCTTACGTTATGTGAGACTTTTCCCAATTGTTTGGAAGAAGCCTCCTGTGACATTACAAGCCTACTTCCTCCGCCCTCTCTCGCGTCTCACCGGTCGCACCTTCAACAATGCTAACGTCCAACCTTAGTTTCTAGTAAGCTTGGTCCAGCATGACTAGACAGAAATTGCAGGCGACCGACTGACGATCGTTGTTGGCTGCTGCTCTAATGTGCGCTATTCTGTTAAATAACATGGGCGGTCTAATGAACAGGCTTTGCTGGTCATGCTAGTTCATGCTTGACAAGTAGCCCGGTCTTTTACATAATGATAAACAATTTATGCTATTTTTTCTGCTTATTGACGCTAGTTCAGAAGTTACAATGATTGTCATTTGTTACTTACATGAGATGCCCGTGTTGTTCTTGCTTTGAAGCCGCTTAGCACTTCAAGAATGTGATATTGTGTATGAGTAGGAAGCGCGTTACGTCTTGCATAAACTCCAATACTTGCTCCTCTTGGAATATTATAATCAAACTTAACGTACGCCGCTTCCGATTGATAGAACTGCATATTCCAATAACTATACGGAGGAATTTCTTTTGAAAGGCGCTGTCCTAATGATATTTGCGAAAACGTAGTTCCATCCGGTGGAAATGATCTTGCTGGAAATGTTTTTGCACCTGCATATAACGAATCAGTGATTAATATATGAAAAAATAGTTAAATTTTGAAATTCAGCAAATTAAAGCTTTTTGTTAAATAGTATTATAAATAAATAGCATTATAAAATTATGCGCTTCAAATAATGCGATTGCTTATATGATCTATTTTGATATTAGGTACACTCTCGTCTTTAAATGTACATAAATTCATTTTAATTGTATCGATTTTAAATTTAGAATTTAAATTGCGTTTGAAAATGAGAGGATTTTTATATTCCAGATCCAACAATGCTATGGAAATAATAAATTCCGATAAAAACCAGGAACATTCAGGAGTTCAAAAATGCTAATTTTTAAAAAGCAGCTATCTGGACAAGGTCACAATTAGATAGAGTCTCATGAACTTTTATTGGTATTCATGGATTTATTTTAACATGACCTCTATTTTCGGATTTTCAGTTTCGATACG
This sequence comes from Venustoraphidia nigricollis, assembly GCA_034508555.1. NCBI lineage: Eukaryota > Metazoa > Arthropoda > Insecta > Raphidioptera > Raphidiidae > Venustoraphidia > Venustoraphidia nigricollis. The sequence goes on from JAVRKA010000004.1 coordinate 13,130,569, forward strand.
ATATATAAAATATACATTCAGTTTAATATAAAATAGATATATACAGCAATCACAAAGCTTTAAGAGATTAATATACCACACTAAAAATGTCGAAAGCTCAGCATTTTCAAAATAATCAGACACCGACGATCATATCGCAGAGGTTTGCAATATTTGTTTATATTTCATTTTCAGTGGATAGGTAAGTCGTTGTTTTGTTAAAAATAATTAAAAAATATGAGGTGTGCACAATATTCTTGTAAAGCCAAAAAATGTTATTTTAGCTTGTGAGTTCAGTAATTTAAAAACTCAAATTAAATGATGCCAATTTTTTTAACGTTATTCAAAGCAATAATGTATGAAAGAGATTCATCCCTATATTATATCGATTAAGGTACATACATACTTTTACGATGTTGATAAAATTGTATACCTACCCATAATAATTACATAACTTATAGTAGATGCAAATAGTACATAATTAATTTATACCTTGTTATAAAGTAGTGCTTATTTAAAATATATATCGTGCATATTTACATTAGCTCATTAAAATTTCGAAGCATATTATAAAGTTAGTGTGCAGCAGTAAAGTTAAAGATTAGAAAATATTAATCAGTTGTTAGATGTTGCATGAAGCCATGACACAGTTGGCAAATAATGCCTCTCACCTTCCAAGATGAGAATGGTAGGAGGAGGCGGTGGAGGGCAACTGCTTGTGGCTATTTCAGTACTCCAATCTGCCTCTGTCGTTGATGATGTGTCTTCATTCCACAAAGTGGTACCGATGTAATTTTCTGTAGTACTTTGTTTATTATACTCGGTACTATTTTGTTCATAATCTGCTAAAACAGCTCCTTTATGCGTAGTATTATTATCGTTAAAAGAATTAAAAGAATCGTTTGTATTATTGTTGGTATTCATTGGTCGTGGAGATGGTGATGTATGTGACTTTTCTGTAAAATCACTTTCATCGTTTATTTCTTCACTTTCGTTGTCTAAGCAGGGACACGAACATTTGCACACACCACCCCAAAAACTAGCAGGTAGCTGGTGATATGGTAAAGTAGGATAAATCGGCGGGCTGTTATTATATCTACTAAATTCAGGTGGCCACATTGGATAGAAGGAGTCTTGGTGACGACGATTTTGAGTATATTGAAAATTATCTGTAGGATGTTTACTGTAGTCATGTGTATAAGGATGAGTTTGGATATTTTGTGGATAATTCTTAGTGTATTGGGAATACTGAAAATTGGTTTGATCAATTTGAACAGGACTTTGTGTTTGTGGCGATATATTAATACCGGGTATATGATTTGAATCATTTGTTGGCACTGATATGGATAAAACATAAACAGGTTTCGGAACAGAAGGATCATCCGATTCTCCATTAGTTGAAATAGTGACATTGACAAATAATCGATTGACATTTTTCGCAGCTGTGCCTAAATCAAAGGATTCAGTATGAACAGAAGGATTTAGTTGCTGAGGTGGTGCAGAATTAGCGTGATTCTCAGTGCTTGGCACAGACACTGTAGTAAAAGTAGCAGGCGTTGTTTTATTAGACACACTTGCATTTGAAGTAGCATTATTGAATTCCAGCTGAGTGGAACGGTTAGATAAACGAGACTGTATTAGTAAGGATTCATCACTCTCATGCATATTTATAAAGGCAAGCAATTCAGTGCTATTAGTGTCACTCATACTATTATTTACTTCTGAAGAGGTTTTATCAATCACCTCTTCCAATGTTTTTCTTTGTACTTCAAATGTTTTATTTTGATACTCTTCAACTGTTTCAATTGGCTCACCGTTCGTTGACTCATTTCTCGTATGCAAAATAGATTCTGAAATGGACTCATCATGCTTATTTTCAGCGTTATTTTCGACTTCATTTTCCATTCTGTTTCCGTATGAGTTTTGAATATCATTATAAACTACTTTAGGTTTAATTGTTGTCGTCGCGATTCCTTGATTTAATTTTACAATTTCTACCTCCTCTTGTCCATAAGAAAATACAGGATAGTCATGTTGCAGTACATCGTGCATTCCTTTAATTTCGGACGTTTTCATGCTAATACTCTCCTGCAAGGTTTTCTGCTTTGAACTAATATTAAAAACACCAGCCTTTGGCTCTGCAATTAATGCCATAGGTTTTATTAAATTTGCTGGTTCAATATTTTCTATTTCAACTGAATGAGCAGCATCAACACTTTCATTACCGATATCTTTACTCTTGTCATTAATTACTGCTTCGCTAGTAACTCGTTCTTGTTCTATGTTATCTTTTTTGCTAAAAGCTGGTAATGTTGTAAGTTCATCTTCAGATTTATCATGGCTAATACTTTCTGTATCTGGCACTGTTGTTTCAGAAGAAATTGTTGTTGTTTCTTGATCTATATAATCAGCTAATTCAGAAGTACTTTTTACTGTTGAAATTGTACTTGAAATAATAATTTCAAACGGATTTTTGGTAGAAATATCAGTTACAATTTGTGAGTTGATAAGTGAAGAATCGCTTGCGTCATCTGTGTTAGTATTGTCACTAACATTAACACTCAGAAGCGGGACATCACTCGTATTTTTCACGTCATGCAATTCAGGCAACACTGTACTGCTAACATATAATTCGCTGAACGTATCGCCGGTGGTTTCGTCATGCATAGTGGAGGAATGATCATCATGCACGATAGGGTCTACATTTAACTGTGCTGCACCGACAGTAGTGCTGTCTGGTGGCAATGTTTCTAAACTGTGATTATCGACAGGGGTAATAACAGATACATGCTGTGACTGTGACAATAACGGTGGGATATTATTTAATTCAACATTTCTACGTTTACGACGACTGTATTTTAACACGCGAAACATTGAAGAATTACCTCCTGTGGCACTGCTTGTCGATGTTCCAGCACCGCCACCTGACATAGATGGCTTCGGTCTACTCGAAGCGGATTGATTGGTTTCAGATGTTGCTTTCGAAGCACTGAATACTTCGGGGTTTTCACCGACTAGTACCGTACAAGCTTTGGAACTTTGATATGACCAGTTTAGGACATTTGATGCTGTAAAAACATATATTTTTTAATTTTAGAGACCTAAAATTATTATACCTATAGTGTAAACTCTATATGTATAGCGACGCTGAAGGGACTGCGCATTTTCTGGCGTTATAGAGAGTTGTCGTTATATGGAGATAATGGATAATAATAACCTAACGACAGTCTAGCAGCTGCAATAAATATGTGCAAAGTAATCACAACAAACAAAAGAACGAATTTTTTAGAATCTTTGGTACGTATGATGCCGATGACGAGGTAAATACGGGCTACGCAATAAAGCTGCAGTTCTTATCAATTTTGGCAACTTAGAAAGTACCTACAAACAGTAGGTGCTTTATAAGTTACTGTATGATGCTACATAGAGTGTATCATTGTATGGACAACAAAACAAACCAACCAAAGTCGCGTAATATCGACGTTTTAGGGAGTTTGACGTTAAATCGAGTGACGTTACATGGAGTTTACACTGTACCTATAAACGTGTTTGGTTTAACTTGAAACTTTCAAATTCAAGGTATTTCATTCTTTTCATCTTGTAGTGACCTTCTTTAGTTATGTAACATGCTTACATGTTTGTGATAATCTAAATTTTCAATATACCTCCGTATTTGTTTTTTTATTTAACTTTTTACTTTTAACGTATTTGTATACCTAACATTTTATGAATACCTACACGATTGATAAACAAAGAAATAAAAGCAGCAAAAATACACGGTGATTAATGTTTTGCGCTTTCGAGTAGCACCAGGTTAATGCGAACGACGGCATCCAGCGGTCCAGCTGAACGCAATTATCCGCGAGTAATATTTAAAACTCGTGTAGGTTTTATCTGTTCTGTCTCTAACTGTATTTTTCCCACAATCTCTGACATGAATTCCGATAGCGTGGTGATTTTTAAGAACACATTTACCTACCTACCGCGTTATAGAAGAAACGACTGTATTAATAGTATTATAGTAACTTTAATGCAGGTTTTGTTAAGGCGTTTTTAATTTATATTTCGACTAAGATTTCAACGTACTTTTATGCGTCATTGCTGTAAATTTAAGATTGATTAAAATTTTCAGCTGCTATTTCTGACAGTAATTTTATTCATATGAATGAGCGAACAGTCTAATATTACCTAATATTACGGTTATATATCGCCGTTACCTGTGATGTAAGACAGAGCAGCTGTGAGAACAACACAAAGCATAATGAAGACAATGGCTGTACACCGCCACGTGCATCTAGTAGCTAATCCTTTACGAAAATGGAAGCGGGACGCTGGTGGAAAATGGCTTGAAGTAGGCCGTCTTAGATTATTCCGTACAGGTAGCCCTGGAACGGCTGTGCTAAAAGCCAGATTGCAACGTTCTGAGCTTTTTTGTTCTTTTGAAGGGCTGCTACATGAAGAATTTGACTTATAATCCATTGTTGAGTTCTTTGGCATATCTGAAACAAAAATATAAAAAATTAAGTTCCGAATATTATTTGAACGTTCGGGGCGATCCGATGATGAAAGTGTTAAATATTATATTTTCGGAACGTAGTGAGTTCGAGTCTCACTGGAGTAGGAGTACCCATTATTAAGTGTTTGTTATTTTTTTGCAAGTTATACTTCTTTTGGCGCGTTGAGAGTAAAAGCCAACGGAAGTTGCGCGTGCACAGCTAACGAAAATTTGACAGTATGAAGTTGGTCGCGCTAACGAAAATTTGACAGTATGAAGTTGGTCGCGCTAGCGAAAATTTGACAGTATGAAGTTGATCACGCTAACGAAAATTCGACAGTATGAAGTTGGCTATAAGAGGCTCAGACTGAAATGGCAGATAGACGAAATCAATGCACTTTCTGTCATCTAGACACTATATAATAATAATGTAGACAACCTTTGATTACCACCAATAGACGTTTTAAGTGTCATCCAGTAGAATTTAAAATATTGTAAGTATTATTGATTACTCAATGGATTGAATATAAAAATAACATTTTGAAAGTGTCTTAAAATATTTGAGGTTTATTTTTTGTAATTATTATTCTTTTTTGAAGCGTTTATGTCAATAAGTTATTTTCATGTACATTAAACATTACTTTCTAATCACGCCAAAGAAGCATAACTTCAAACGTGCGAAGGTACATAAGCACACACATCTGTTTTTTTCTATATCTCTTCTTAATATAGAGTGGACCAAATTATTACAGGCTCCTCTCTTGAAGTTTAATGATGGATCAATTAAAAATTGTTATTTTGTGTTCAATCTTTAATTAAAGAGTTTGTAATGCTAACTGAAAGGTAGAGACAATATTATTTCTGGCTATAAACTCTAAAGTTATCCAGAAAATATCGGTTATAGAGTCCCTTCTTAATACAGAGTGGACCAAATTATTACAGGCTCCTCTCTTGAAGCTTAATGATGGATCAATTATAAATTGTTATTTCATGTTCAGTCTTTATTTAAAGAGTTTGCAATGCTAGCTGAAACGTATAGTGACAATATTATTCTGGCTATAAAGTCTAAAGTTATCCAGAAAATATCGGTTATAGCGATGAGACGCTGATGCTCATATGTTTATCGTGTCAGTCGAAAAAACTTCTAGACAAAAAAGTAACTGAAACTTACTAAGTGTTCCACTAGGAATGTAAACGTTTCCAGAAGGCGTTCGCACCAGACAGGACGGTTCGAATTCAGGGGCGCTGGGGTCGCCCGCCACGCGGCCGTTCAGCCTATTCATTGTGGGGTTACGGGGCGGTACATCTGGAGGTCGAGGGACACTGTCCAGTAAACAGCCTGTAACAAAACAAAAATTAATCACGTTGTGGATTGATATTTAGCCGTATTCTACTATTTTTGTTCTAATCACTCTTCTTACGTAACCACAGTGATTACAAAATTTATAAAGAGTTGTCTGAATTTAATTAGAAGTCTATTTTTGTGCGGTTACCACGGTTATATACTTTTGAATTTGTGTTAGTTGTCAAGTCCTGAAAATAATTAATTATTAATAATAATTATTATTATTATGGATAATAAAATTACAAAAAGACGACAAAAAAAAGTATCATCTAGTCAATACAAATTGATGGTTGATTTTATTGACGCTAATAAAAATATGTTGAGTGGAAAACTTTCATCAACCGAATCCACAATTGTGGATAAAAAATGGGAAAAATTAGCCCTTATACTGAATTCCAATTCGAATTTTGGATTAATAAAAAACGTAAAAGAATAATAAAAAAATGTATAACGCGTGTACGTTAATATAATTCTATTATTAACCTGTTTTCATTCTCAATTAACTCCAAAATAAGTAAGTGAAATATTTTGGCGTCCATTTTAATTAATAAACACTCAAAGTGTCAGCTGAACAACACCCATTTACAAGTTACAATTTATCCACTCTTATAAACACGGCACATGATCATTTTAACCACTTGTGGCAAACACTTTGCTTAGAAGAAAGAAACAAATAAAAGTTGTTGCCCAGAATGTATATGTTGCTAAGCACTTGGTAATCACCGTGATTATCATTAGTAGAATAGCCCTGATTACCTTTATATAACGATGTACTCAAAAAAGGAGTAATGTAATAAAAACATGAAATTAAAATGCTTTACTTGTAAAAAAATAATCCATTTAAACACGCTCCTTGTCAGTCGGGAGTAAATTTAGATTATGCATTTTTATAAATACTATAGGGATGGAAACATAGTAACCAATTTTTTTAAATTAGGCGTCATATTTTGACATTTTATTCATATATTAAATTAAAAAATGACAGATAAAATGCCAATTATTTTTTCGATTTCAATATAGTGTAAAGAGTTTCTTTTTTTATATCAATATAACATACTATAATAGCAGTTTTCGTTTTTGATTTGATGTTGTAGAATTAGAGACGGTAGTGGCGGTGGTCTTAGATAAGACGAACAGGGTAGATCGTATTTTAGGGTACACAGTCAGGCGAAAGGAAGTCGCTAGGCAGGAAGTCGAAGACGTTTGCAATTTTGCATGTATATTCTATGTAGGTACGTCTACTATTCTACATTTAAAATTGCTTTCACAACTAACGATAGAGTTACGAAAAATATGAACAATCGCTTATCATACTGAAATTCGATCATAAGCGATAGTCCAAACATTTTAACGGTACCAAGAGTGTACTTATATAAGTGAATTCAGACATTCACAATTATAATACGCTAGAGATGGGAAAAACGGGTCTTTTTAGTGATCTGCATCTTTGCATCTGGATCCCGTATGTGAGCCGGCTCACTGAACCGGTTCAAAAAAAGCCGAGTTCTGAATATGTTACTGCAGTCTGCCACTGAGTTACCTAGTTCAGACCTGTATAGAATCAAGAATGCATAGCCAAACATGTGATACGTAAGTGTAAAATGTGCTTCTGTGTGTTAAGTGTTTCACTGAACTATGCGGATCCGTTGATCCGTCGGCTCAAAAAAAAAGTGGGTCGGCTCTCACGGATCTTCTGTCGGAGTCGGCTCTTTGAACCGGTTCAGATCTGAGTTACCCAACACTATAATACGCGCGAAACCTCGATGCTCCGCATAGATAAGCATCGATGGCTGGGTAGAGTAGTGGTACAGCACTAGACTCGCATTCGGGAGGTCCGGGTTCGATTCCCGGCGGGGGCAGATGTGGCTGGGACTTTTTCCTACTGCCTTTCGCCGAGAAACGGTAATTCCTGTACCGGCCATCTTGATTGAGGTTTTCCATGGTTTCCCTCAATTAATTCCAGATAAATATCGAGGTGGTTCCTTATTTGAGGCCATGGCCGATTACCTATCAAACTCCTAGTTCAAAAATTACCTACCTTATCCTAATTTCCTGTAATTCCTTCATTCGCCCATTGCTATTATATAAGTTGAAGTTTAAGAAATGTAGAAAAAAACGGGAAGTGGTAAAATGAAAAATAGTAATGGTGCGAATGGCGTCTGTTATGACATAAAGTCGAGAAACGGACGTTAAACGCATTATTATTATTATTATTATAGATAAGCATCGATGCAACTTTTTCAAATATACTCCACAGTGTTCTGGGGCTATTTTTTTTAACAGGCTACCAGTTATTCTGAGAGAGGAGAAAAATTTTATGATATTTAAGAAACATCTGAAACCGTTTTTAATTTTAAAATGTTTATATGATGCCTGTGATTTTGTGTAAATTAATATGTATTTATGTATTGACAATTCTCATTTGTATATTCTACAACATGAGAGATGCTAATAAAACTAAACTAGACAAGGAGCACAAACTCAAATGGGAAAATTAGCAGAATCTACCCACTAAATCATACATATTACAACTCTTCGTTACATTTGTCATTAGTGTATTTGCCATATGGCAACATACACTATTGGCGTCGGTCGGATGGCGGGACCTAGGGGTCGGACCAAAATTTCTCGACGTTTCATAAACTCCTAAACACTTTGGCACCATTTTTAAAAATGTTTATATATATATGTATATATATATATATATATATATATATATATATATATATATATATATATATATATATATATATATATATATATTTATATATATATATATATATATAGGTATATATGTGTACGGGCAATAACTTTCGAAGGAGTTAATTTATTTTAACGAAATTTGGCACACATGTTGGAATCCATCACCGCACGAAGCCTATTTAAAGTGGGCCCAATTGGGTCATTTTAAGGGTGGTTTTTAGGGGATGAAAAAAGTTTTTGGGCCCAAAAATACCTAAAAAATTCTCAGAATCGTTTCAAAATTGAAATTTAACCCTTTAATAGCAATTAAAAAGTGTTCCTAAAATTTCAATAAAATCGGCCCGACAGGACCGGATTTAAAATTTTTCTGAAAACACTAGTTTGCAGATAGTGAGTTATTTCCTGAAAGGTGTTTTTAATTTTGGTGTAGACGTTTGATCGACAATAATGATGTAGTTAAAAAAAATGTAATTTAAAGGGGTGTATTAAGGAGTTAATTTTTTTATTTTGCCCAATAATCACCTTAAGTTCACATAATAAAGCCACAAGGCCTGATGTATTAGCAAATACACTATATTGTCGGCAGGGTTTTGGCACTGCGACCCGGGTTTTTTTAATATTGCTATATTCAAATTTTCATCATTCGTTAACTTAAAGCACACTTAATTATTTATCTTAATATTTTTTACTTTTTAGTTCGGTTTGCTATTAAACTGTGTTTTTTTTACTTTTTTAAACTATTATTTATTATCAATGCGCTTTTCAGCGCACTTTTTTTGGCTTAACTTTCGAGAAACGCAAACAGTTTTACAAGTGTGTATTCCGAAACCGACTTGATTTTTTTGGCCGCGACCGTCTTCACATTATGTGCAAGAACCTTTAGTAGGTTGATATTGTACATAGAGTATGACGTTGATGTGGTCGTCGCGGCGGAGAGCGTCTTCCTTTCAGAGTGAATGATGGCGCACTTCGTTAGCGATAAAAGGGGTAGTGTATGGTGATTGTATATGTATACATGTATGTGTGTATGCATAGTATACAAATATACAAACACACGGAGACACGGTAAATTGGTTAAACTGTAAACTATATGCTGTCCTAATACTGTGAAAAGAAAATTGTAGGGCATTCATCACAATTCGAAAATAAAACGTTAAAAACATAATTGAGTCTTAATTTTAAATTTTATCTATATCTGACGCATTTTTAATAAAAAAAACCCGGGTCGAAGTGCCAAAACCCTGCCGACAATATAGTGTATTTGCTAATACATCAGGCCTTGTGGCTTTATTATGTGAACTTAAGGTGATTATTGGACAAAATAAAAAAATTAACTCCTTAATACACCCCTTTAAATTACATTTTTTTTAACTACATCATTATTGTCGATCAAACGTCTACACCAAAATTAAAAACACCTTTCAGGAAATAACTCACTATCTGCAAACTAGTGTTTTCAGAAAATTTTTAAATCCGGTCCTGTCGGGCCGATTTTATTGAAATTTTAGGAACACTTTTTAATTGCTATTAAAGAGTTAAATTTCAATTTTGAAACGATTCTGAGAATTTTTTAGGTATTTTTAGGCCCAAAAACTTTTTTCATCCCCTAAAAACCACCCTTAAAATGACCCGATTGGGCCCATTTTAAATAGGCTTCGTGCGGTGATGGATTCCAACATGTGTGCCAAATTTCGTTAAAATAAATTAACTCCTTCGAAAGTTATTGCCCGTACACATATATACCTATATATATATATATATATATACATATATATATAAACATTTTTAAAAATGGTGCCAAAGTGTTTAGGAGGTTATGAAACGTCGAGAAATTTTGGTCCGACCCCTAGGTCCCGCCATCCGACCGACGTCAATAGTGTATGTTGCCATATGGCAAATACACTAAAAAGGACCACGAATGTGGTTGAAACGTCTTAATTAATTGTATTTCAATAAAAACATTGGACAGTATTGGCAAGTAGCTTCATTTCGTTAAACATAATATTCCCATTAATATAGATTTATTTTATCTGCACAGACTCAGTATCAGTGGCGTAGCTATCGGGGGGCTAGACGAGGCAGTACACCGGGGCCCCCAAGCTCAGGGGGCCTCTTTGCCTTCTGAGCGACGTTCGAAAACATTATTTAAATATCCTAATCGAATGAAGAATTTTTGACTTTTGACTCTTTGGTTCCTGCAGTCAAATTGGATTCGTAATCACCTCTAGAAAAATGTGCAAAAGTTTGAAATCGGCATATAAATAATTATAGTTTTTTTATTAATTAATAATACAGGGTACATGTTACAGTAAATGATAATTCATTATAACAATTATTACAAGCCAGATTATTAACGTCTTGTTCAGTTTTTTTTAAAATTCGGATTGTTTCCGACTTGAATTCTGATTACTTAATTCAAATTATAAAATCTTATTGTAATTGCAAAATTTATTAACAATTAAAGAATCCCAAAAAACGGGTCTAATTTTTTGCAAATAACTCGAGAACTATTAATGCTAACGAAATTAAAAAACATGATTTCTAGGAAGAAGGAAATTCCTGAAAAAAATGCCGACCCTCGGAACTTAATCTCTGTTATTAATACTTTTCATTTAATATTGAATCAATTTAGATAGGGCTCCAATTATTCATTTTTGCACCGGGGCCCTTGGTTATGTAGCTATGCCACTGCACTTCTAATGGTCGTTAGCAAGATGTAACCAAAACCGAAATTAACGCAACCGAAGTCGAGCGTAAAAGATATATTATTACTTTAGCCAGTCACAAGATGTCAGAGAGAAAATTTACCGCTAAAATATATACTAATTTAGATCTTGCTTGATATCGTTATACGCAGGGTTATCGGTGTCCAAGGCAAGATTTTGATTTCGCGTCCTCAAAAATCTTTGCTTGGTATATTCAAATAAACCATGCATATTCGCATTGTCGAATGCGTCCTTGGCGCGGGCCCTTGTTGCCAGTTCCTAGTTACGGCGCTGGTTTTTGTCGTAACCGAAATTGATGCGAGCGCAGCAGACTTGTGAAGTATTTGAGTAAAAGTATTTCAAAATACAAATACTTTTCTAGTATTTGTATTTTAAATACTTTTCAATAAAAGTATTTGTATTTGTATTTCAAATATAATTTTTTTGGTATTTTATTTGATTTTGCAAATACTTTTTAAAATAAAAAAATAACATAAATTTATTATTATGCTTGCCAACATGTATATATTTTTTTAATGTTTATTTATTTAACTACCGACATTTAATAATTTTAATAATAAATTACTAACAAAATGGCACACTTTTCTTATATTTTCTTATTATACTGACTTTCGTACTCGCTTATATAATAAATAATTATTGCTCAAAAATATTTTCGTAGACATGACCCAAAAGTATTTGTATTTTTATTTCAAATACTCTAAAGTATTTGTATTTCAAAAACTCCAGGAACAAAAGTAATTGTACCTATTTGTATTTAAATACTCAATGAAGTCAGAGTATTTGTATTTGTATTTAAATACTTTTAAAAAGTATTTTTCACAAGTCTGAAGCGCAGGCGTAGGCAAAGGCTAATTGTAAATTAAAAATCTCTGTTGCAATTGATGTTTGCATGCAACAGAAGTCGAGAGCGGGCTGGCTGGTCGATTGTATATCTTCAGTGTAACAGGACACAGGACTCCTCACCAACTAGGTTGTTTATGTGTGTATGTATGTATAACGGGGTGGAAATAGATTGAAACAAGAGGGGTGTAGAGGTAGACGGGTGCATTGTACGGGTGGGTGGTGAATTGCACACGCGATGTTTTATTATGCAAATTTCACGCTCTTCATATCTCCGTCTCTCTCTTTCTCTCGGCTAAAATAACAGTTGCTATATTATGTAGGGTACACTGCACGACGTGTCACTAGTTACTGAAAACAGGACTGGATTAATTTGAAAATTGATAATTAACATTACCTATATTAATTACCGTAAACTTGTTAAGCTGCTTTGGCGCGATCACAATAGGCTGAAAATTATCTAAATTTAATGTTCGCATGGTAGTATATAGGCAATATATATAACCAAAGAGGTAAGGAATATAGGAGTGATTATATCAATCCGTTAGTGTCTGGTATAAACGACTTAAGTCGAAAAACCTAGTTTTTAAGCCGTTAAGGATGTCGGAATGCTCTGAATTTAAGCCAAAAATAGAGCTTCGGCTGTCAACTGATTGTAGACTTATTAGTCAACGTTCTGCAAAAATTCTTTCTCTATAAGGAAGATAAAGCACAAATCTAGGTCTCTAATGGACTACTTTTGTAATTTATGTACGATTTACTAGAAAAAAATTGGCATTAATTGTGCCAAAAAAACACACGTTTTCAATGTCACACTTCGACCTTATTCGTACTTATTTCACAAAACTGTTCCATCACAAACCTAAAGTGACTCTTTCTTTTTCGGAAAAGTTTTTTAAATCTTCAAAATATTTCCAAAAATGAGAGTAATCAATTGACAGCGGCACCCTTGCAATCGCATCTTTTAGCCTCGTAAATGGCACCAGCCAAAAATTGAAACGTGAGGATGATTTGAGTGAAACAGAGCTACAGAAGGTCACACCCACAATATGTCTTTTGCCTACCTCGTCTCTTACCACTGGGTCTCAGCACAAACTGTGTGAAAGTGATCCAACACTGTTAATACCAAACGAGAGAGATTACAATTTAGGACCAGTAAAAATCAAATTTAACAATTTTTTACTTAAGCCCTTTATACTTGACACCAGAGAATTGTAAGTGAAGAGATGCTATTGGCTTCTGAATATGGTAGGTTTGAAAAAATTCTGAGAGATTGCAATTGTCATAAAAAATTCGCGTTTTTTAAAGTGTTATGTCTTTAAAAAATCGCAAAAACTTTAATATATTTTACCCTTTTGTGATTTTTTGAAGACTTTAAACGCATGCAAGTTCTAAACCAGAAAAAATACATTTGCTTCTGCTAAAAAAGCAGAACTATTTTTATTGATATACAATGCACTTTTTCAGGACATACGTGTATTTTTTTGTTTTCTAAGATTTTTTAAATTCTGTTTTAATCTTTACATACAGTTTTATTTTAAACTATAGGTATTTCAAAGCTTATTAACCCTGTCTATTTTTTCTGCAATGAAGAGATAATTTTGTATTTCTATTTCGAAGAATCGAAACATATTTATTCAGGAACAAACATTTTAAACTCAAACTTTAAACTAAACAGATTCAAAACGTTGAGACACCCTCAAGGAGCCTCAGTTTCAAGTTTATATGTTAAAGTGATTTTATCACTTATTTGGAGAGGAATATTCAAGAAAAATATACTTAGTACCTACTATTTAATTTCTAATTATTCGGAGAGACGAAGTTATAAAATAAAATCATAAGTTAAAATAAAAGTGTTAATTTAACAAACAGCAAACTTTTAATGATGTATTATACAATAAATATCCTTTATGTATATATCTGGAGTCAAAAAGCAAAATCGCTTAGGTCGAATTTGTGATAAAATAAGCCTGATCATGTTTCAATCATTTAGTTCATTAAATTATCCAGTTCTCCATTCACTTTTTACTTCAGTTTGCCATTAAAGCATATTTTTTAGTTTTTTTAAAGTATCATTTAATTTTTAGTCTTATTTTTATTCTGATGATCCTGGTTAGGATAATAGGAAAAACTTATTAAATTGTTGTATTGCCATCGGTCCTTGATAAGTGTGAAAAGTTTCAGTTTAATCTGACGTTTTGAAGTGGGCGAATTTCACGTTTAAAAATTCCGTTACAACCATACAGGTGAAGGTAATAAAAGCGTGTTAATAAGAAAATTTCGACTTAAGGGGTTTTACCTCTTGGCCACTGATATATGTATATGGATTGATATATAAACACCCACACACACAAGACTTATAATATACGTGTACTGTAGCCTATATTCATGTATAAGTTCTTTATATAATACATATTCAACTTCCAAGATAAGCTTTTAATTTGATTCCATTCTCATTGAAATCCAATTTCATTATTTTGCGCTCAATAGAGAAGTAAAACCCGGTATACGACAGCTATTATTATAACGACATAGTTAATGCGCGTCTACACTACAAAAATATTCATAGTTCTACGGCGTGCCACAACAATTGTTTACTTTCATGTGAAAGAATGGGCAATGGGCATAATCAATCGGTTATTCGAGAACTTGTTTCGTTGGGTAGTATGAGGGAAATGACGTTATCGAATGGACTGTCAATTGATATTGCGTGGTTGATAAAAATATTGAACGATTTTTCAGCTAACGTCATTCATTAACGAGGTCATCCGTGTATCTAATGACCTTGGTCTTCAACATTTAAATTTAGTGTAATTTAATGTTCTGACTTGATTAATTTTCAGTGTAAACATTTTGTTGTTTCCATTTTTGAAATTTTACATGAGGAAAAAATTGTGAATTAATATGAAAAATTTAAACTTCAAAAATAAAACGTTAAATAGACAAAATTAAACCAAAACAAATATGTCGGAAGGTTTTGAAAATATACTGAAAGTCGAAATATACTCTTTCGCCTTGTGGTCATCAAAATTATTTTAAAATGTCAATGTGCTCTGTTAACAATGACTTGACTCAAAGTTTAGTGGAACAACGGCACTAAAAGCAATCAACCTTTTCGTATTGCGATAATTTTCCTTGCAGTTAAAGTGCGGAGTTGCTCTTTTGTCATTAAGCGAGGGGCCAAGCGTCTTGTTCTTAGTCAACTGTGCAGTTCTGTAATTTATTTTGGAACCGTCAGTCTTCCTGACGGCATGGATTAAAGGAGCTGTTAGAAGCAAGTTAGTGTGTAAAAAAATAACAAAACTTCGAAATTAAATGACTGAAATACAACAAGAAGTGTTGTGTCTCCATTTGTCCTGTGGATAGACAGCTTACATGACTTTTTTTGTTTACTTTAACATTTGGAAAAGACAATTATAAACTGTAAAAGGACATTTTATAGAACTTGTTGGGTAAGATTATTATTTTAATAAAAAAATACGATAAGTTTAAAACATGTACCTAACCAAAAGTTACCTAGCTGAGAAACGCATATCATGGTTAATAATAGAATTAATATACCATGTTTTCAAATTTTGTTGACATAATATTAAAAGACGACTATAACCTTTCATTACAACCAATAGTCCCTTTAAGTATCATCAAGCGTAAAAAGTAAAACCCTAAATAAAATTTTGAAAGTAGTTTCAAATATTTGAGGATATTTTTTTGTCAGTAAACTCTTTGAAGATTTTATTTCAAAAAGTTATTTCCTTGTATATTAAAAATAAGTGTTTAACCACGCCAAAGAAGTACAGTAAAATCTCGTTTATCGGGCTCTCGATCAACCAAGTCTCCGCGTTATCCGAGACAACGGACTGATCCGAGCACTCTGCATTAAATGAGGTGTATGCTCGGATAATACGGAAAAACTCGGATAAAACGGATGAAGCCGCTATGCTTATGCTGTACGCCCGTAGTATTTTGCGATTGCTACTTTGTTTCTTATACCATACGTACCTGCAGTAGATATTGGGAAAAACGGGTCTTTTTAGTGATCTGCATCTTTGCATCTGGATCCCGTATGTGAGCCGGCTCACTGAACCGGGTCAAAAAGAGCCGAGTTCTGAATATGTTACTGCAGTCTGCCACTGAGTTACCTAGTTCAGTCAATCATATCACACGACCTGTATAGAATCAAGAATGCATAGCCAAACATGTGATGCATGAGTCAATTGAGCTGACAGATGCATCAAAGCAAGAACTGATACGTAAGTGTAAAATGTGCTTCTGTGTGTTAAGTGCTTCACTGAGCTATGCGGATCCGTTGATCCGTCGGCTCAAAAAAAAGTGAGTCGGCTCTCACGGATCTTCTGTCGGAATCGGCTCTTTGAACCGGTTCCGATCTGAGTTACCCAACTCTAGCCTGCAGGTATAAACTTGCTTCAACACGTTTTGTTTGCTCTTCGGTTATGAGGTAAAAATTAACAGTTGGCCTTCAACAATTTCAAATACATAAAAATCAATTAAAATTTTCGAATTTTTTATTTCTTTCGTGTTATTCGAGATTTTGCTTATCCGAGGTAACTCCTGCTCACATTACCTTGGATAAACGAGGTTTTACTGTATATACGCGCGTAGAATAAGTACACGCACCAACTTCTTTCATTATAGTGTGAATACGGCTTAAGATCGCGTTCAACAGCGACGATGACTGCACCGTTATGTAGGTACCTCTAATTACATTCAACAATGGAACATTTTAAAAGAATACTTGAATTTTTAAAAGCGTACGCAGAGGTCGCTGAGTTTTCTGCCATGTAAAAAAAAGTTGAAAAAAGAAGGTGGGTACTCGAACTCGAACTGAAAGTTTTCGAGAGTTACATTCATAAGAACTGTGATAGAATAATAAAAGCCAAACTTATAAATTTTTTGAAAACTCTGAGATTAATTATAATGATTATTTTTTTTTATGTACATAGTGTCACATAATGTAGCTGTAAACAGTATAACATTAAAAAAGGTTGTTTTATTTTTGTGATTTTTTAAAATACATTTGATGAATATGACTTTCGTTTATTGTAGGAAAACACAGACATATTTGATGAATAGCAGAAAGTCTCTTCAGAATTGACAAACATTATACATATACAGTGTAAACTCTTTATAACGAAACTCAAGGGACCGAGCATTTTTTATCGTTATAGAGAGTTACCGTTATATGGAGTGAAGAAAGAAAAACAGCCAAATTAACAATAATCTTTAATATGTATGTTTTTGATAAAATTAATACATAGTCAGTTAACTTTGCCTGACGTTTTTTGCTTTGCCAGTACTTGTTTTGTATTTTCTTATGTATTCTGTCCATCTCTTGATATGTGGTGGAATCTTCTTGATTAAACAATAAAAAAATTTCTAAAGGTTTAGTCGGCGTCTTTTGTAACCTGATAAGATAACATAAACAATAACACCGACAATGACGATTTTCTGTGTCTAAATATGAACAATTTCTTCGTAATAGAGAATGGCTGCTGCGCTATAAAGAGTGTATCAATGTATGGGTTTTAAGGTAAACCAACCAAATTGTGATCCTTTCTATGTTATAGAGAGTCTATCGTTATAAAGAATAATGTTATAAAGAGTTTACACTGTATTCATGTAAAAAGTATGCGAAACTAAGTAATAAAAAAACCCGGGTCGCAGTGCCAAAACCCTGCCGACAATATAGTGTATTTGCTTGTATAGGGCCGCGTGGTTTTATACTTTTATTATGTGAAATTAAGTTTGTTTTTGGGCAAAATAAAAAATTTAACCCCTTAATACACCCCTTAAAATAACATTTTTTTCTTAATTGTAATATTATTATCAATCTAACGTCTACACCGAATTAAATACACCCTTCAATAAATAAGTCACTATCTGCAAATTAGTGTTTTCAAAAAATTTGTAAGTCCGGTCCTGTTGAGCCGATTTTATTAAAATTTTAGGGGCACTTTTTAATTGCTACTGACAGGTTAAATATCAATTTTGAAACGATTCTGAGAATTTTTTCGGAATTTTGGGGCCCAAAAACCCCTAAAAACTACCCTTAAAATGGCCCGATTAGGCCCATTTTAAATAGGCTTCTTGCGGTGATGGATTTCAACACGTGGCCTAAATTTCGTTGAAATCAATTAACTCTTTCGAAAGTTATCGCGCGTACACATATATATATATATATATATATATATATATACGTATATAAATATATATATATATATATATATATATACATATATATATAAACATTTTTAAAAATGGTGGCAAAGTGTTTAGGAGGTTATGAAACGTCGAGAAATTTTGGTCCGACCCCTAGGTCCCGCCATCCGACCGACGCCAATAGTGTATGTTGCCTTATGGCAAATACACTAAAAACCCTGCCGAAAATGTAGTGTATTTGCTAATACAGGCAGTGTGTCTTTATTGGGCAAAATAAAAAAATTAACTCCTTAGTACACCCCTTAAAATAACATTTTTTTTCTCAACGGCAATATTACCATCAATCGAACATCTACACCAAATTCAATACACCCTTCAATAAACTAATGTTTTCATAAAATTTGTAAATCCGGTCCTGTCGGGTCGATTTTATCAAAATTTTAGTAGCACTTTTTAATTGCTACTTTAGGGTTAAATTTAAATTTCGAAACGATTCCCAGAATTTTTTCGGTATTTTTGTCCCAAAAACTTTTTCAACCCCTAAAAACTACCCTTAAAATGGCCCGATTGGGTCCATTTTAAATAGACTTCGTGTGGTAGTAGATTCCAGCAAGTGTACCAAATTTAGTTTAAATCAATTAGGTCTGTCGAGAGTTATTGTGCTAACACACATAATACATGACTGGTAGAAGCGGAATGCAGTTGCTCGCACTGACATACACACGCGAACGGGCATCTAATGCGGACCTCATCTATGAATGTGAAATTTTTTCTTTATGAATATTTCCAAAGTAATTCTATGGGAAAAACCGCGGGCTATCTTTAATAGGCAATCTACAAATCCGGACGAAACCGGACCGAGCTGCTAGTTATAGTATATAAAATGCAAAGCTCGAAGTCATTAATATTTCCTTAAATTATACCAATAAGCACGTATATCTATCGCATTAATAAACGTTTAACTCGTTACGAGTACCAACACTAGTTCATAAAATGAAAAGAGTATGCGAGACCATTAGTGAATATTTAAATAAATAAAAAAAAAAGTTAGAACGAATGCGAGTCGGTTTTAATTGGAACCTTGCATTTCCCTTATGATATACTTTTTCATATGAAAACAGACATAAAGTTAGCGTATGCATAAAAATAAAGAAAGAAGTTTTTGCCTTTTTTTGTAGATGCCAGCTCGAATAGAAGTGACATTAATGCACGTATACCTTGAAAATTACATTGAGTGTTGACATATTAATAATTTCTTATAAAATACGTGCTTTTGCATGTTGCCTTTCTTGCGTGAACGTCGATTATGCTTGAAGAATTGCACGTGTCTTGATGGTAAATATAACCTATAAGGTACTTTGAACTGGAAGTTTATTCTTATTATTACAAGCTTTTATTTAGTTTCACATGTCGCGGTGCCTGTATGTCTGTAATCGAATCTTACAAGTTTTTGATTTACTTCCCGGTTTCCGATTGAGCTGAAATTTTTAATATTATTGTAGATCCAATATGGCCGCCACCACAAAATGGCAGATTACCTTGCTCTTTACAACCCCCTCCACATAGGTGCCAAATGAAAGGGTATGACAAGGAGAACCCAATCAGCAGTGTGACTTCATTCCAAATCCAAAATGGAGGCCAACACATATTCATATGGGTATCAAATGAGAGGGTATGACAAGTAGAATAGAGTAAATTGTGTGACGTTATTGAAAATCCAATATGGCAGCCAAAAGATAAAAAACTTTTATAAAGGCAAGCTTTTATTGCAGTGTACTAAAAAGGATACAAATAATTTCTAATAATTTAAGTTCATAATAGCGATATGTAGGTCCTACAAAGTTACTAGAATACTAGAAGGTTGGGCGTAAGAAGCTATAAACATGGTCACATCTGTGATTGGTTGAGTTGATTGCTTACGTCACCAATGTCAATGGCTTGGTTTTTCAATTATTGTTACCTCGACTGTTTAGCAAAAGACTCCTATGACATTACAAGCCTACTTTCCCCGTCCTCTCTCGCGTCTCGCCAAGTCACACCTTCGACAATGCTAACGCCCAACCTTAGTTTCTAGCAACCTTGTAGGTCATTGGCATGTGGTTCTATTTTTCATTGCACGCAATTCATGTCACCAAAAGTTTCATTTTCGGTAAAAATGTTGTAAGACTTCGATCCATTAATTATTTTGGACAGTAAAATTTTTTAAGAATATTTTTACGAAGTTTTGTTTATTTATTTTCCACTGACAGAGTTATACTACCTATGTAATAAATGGAAAAGCGACCTGTTAACTTTTCCTAGAAGCAAACGCTCTAAAAAAACTACTCAAGTATCTCGTAGCGCGTGATGAAAAATCGTAATTCAATGTTTATTACAAGTTGGATTGTTGTTAGTGTATTTGCCATATGGCAACATACACTATTGGCGTCGGTCGGATGGCGGGACCTAGGGGTCGGACCAAAATTTCTCGACGTTTCATAACCTCCTAAACACTTTGGCACCATTTTTGAAAATGTTTATATATATATGTATATATATATATATATATATATATATTTATATACGTATATATATATATATATATATATATATATATGTGTACGCGCGATAACTTTCGAAAGAGTTAATTGATTTCAACGAAATTTGGGCCACGTATTGAAATCCATCACCGCAAGAAGCCTATTTAAAATGGGCCTAATCGGGCTATTTTAAGGGTAGTTTTTAGGGGTTGAAAACTGTTTTTGGGCCCAAAAATACCGAAAAAATTCTCCGAATCGTTTCAAAATTGAAATTTAACCCTTTGGTAGTGATTAAAAAGTGTCCCCACAATTTTAATAAAATCGGCCCGACAGGACCGGATTTACAAATTTTATGAAAACACTAGTTTGCAGGTAGTGACTTATTTATTGAAGGGTGTATTTAATTCGGTGTAGACGTTAGATTGATAATAATATTACAATTAAGAAAAAAATGTTATTTTAAGGGGTGTATTAAGGGGTTAAATTTTTTATTTTGCCCAAAAACAAACTTAATTTCACATAATAAAAGTATAAAACCACACGGCCCTATACAAGCAAATACACTATATTGTCGGCAGGGTTTTGGCACTGCGACCCGGGTTTTTTTCTCATACTATTAAATTAGTTTGTAGAAGCGAGTTACTGAACGAGCAAGGCTTTATATAAAAGGAACGAGCTTGTCGCTCTTTTAATAATTTCCCGTGATAAAACTAGGTAGCTACAAGATGTGACGACGTCGCCGAGAGAACATTCAAGGGTTTGCAACAAATAGATGATAACGCATATTTTACTATCTGTGTTCTAATCACTGTTCTTACGTAACTACAGTGATTACAAAATTCATTAACAGTTTGTAATTACTAATATTTAACATTGCTTAAGTTGCTAATCACCCATCTGAGTATAGGAGTAAACATTTTTAATAAGCTTCCAACTTTAATAAAGAACTCTAATAATAGAAACAGTTTCTCTCGTTTGTTAAATTTTGGAGAACACATTTTACAATTTGTCTGAATATTTTAATTTGTAATATGTAATTTTTAAGCTGTAATTTTTAATCTGTAATTTTGACGTTTTTTATATGAGTTTTTCTCATAGTTAGAAATAAAGATTATAATTACTATTATTATTAGTGTATTTGCCATATGGCAACATACACTATTGGCGTCGGTCGGATGGCGGGACCTAGGGGTCGGACCAAAATTTCTCGACGTTTCATAACCTTCTAAGCACTTTGGCACCATTTTTGGAAAAATTATATATATATGTATATATATATATATTTATATATATATATATATATATATACGTGCGGGCTATAACTTTCGAAAGAGTTAATTTATTTTAACGAAATTTAACACGCATGTTGGAATCCATCACCGCACGAAGCCTATTTAAAATGGGCCCAATCGGATCATTTTAAGGGTGGTTTTTAGGGGTTGAAAAAAGTTTTTGGGCCTAAAAATACCGAAAAAATTCTCAGAATCGTTTCAAAATTGAAATTTACTC
Source organism: Venustoraphidia nigricollis (assembly GCA_034508555.1). Taxonomy (NCBI): domain Eukaryota; kingdom Metazoa; phylum Arthropoda; class Insecta; order Raphidioptera; family Raphidiidae; genus Venustoraphidia; species Venustoraphidia nigricollis. The sequence continues at coordinate 13,152,865 of JAVRKA010000004.1, forward strand.
TTTTAGTAGCAATTAAAATGTGCTCCCGAAATTGGAAAAAAATCGGCCCGCCAGGACCGGATTTACAAATTTTATGAAAACACCAGTTTGCAGATAGTGAGTTATTTACTGAAAGGTGTATTTAATTTGGTGTAGATGTTCGATGATAGTAATGTTGCAATTAAGAAAAAAACTATTAATTTAAGGGGTGTATTAAGGGGTTAAATTTTTTATTTTGACCAAAAACAAACGTAAGTTCATGTAATAAAACCAGACTGCCTGTATTAGCAAATACACTATATTGTCGGCAGGGTTTGGGCACTGCGACCCGGGTTTTTATTATGATTATCGTTAGTAGAATAGACCTATTCTACTAACGATACATTTTGTAGCAATCGATAAATTAAGGCCAGTGCACACGAGTGCAAATAAGATAGGACATACTAAAAAAACAAATGAATTCAGATTTTGTTAGCGACACACAAGGTTACTAGAATAATAGAAGGTTGGGTGTAGGAGGTTATAAACATGGTCACGTCTGTGATTGGTTGAGTTGCTTGCTAATACATCACCGATGTCTATAGCTTCGTTTCTCAATTATTGTTATCCCAGCATTTTGGAAAAAGACTCCACAAGCCTATTGCCCCCGCCCTGTTTCGCGTCTCGCCTAATCACACCTTCAACAATACGCCCAATCTAGGTAGGGCATAAGATGTCACGTCTGTGATTGGTTGAGTCGATTGCTTACGTCACCGATGTCCATGGCTTAGTTATTGTTATCTCAACTGTTTGGAAAAAGACTCTATGTGACGTCACAAGCCTACTTCCCTGCCCTCTCTCGCATCTCGCCCAATCACAAATTCAACAATGCTAACGCCCAACCTTAGTTTCTAGTAACCTTGTGCGACGCAGACTCTATGTAATACAGGAAAGTTGTAATACTTGAATCGAAAGCCCTGTCCAATTTAATATGCATGCAAAAATGAAAAAATCCAGGAAATCTGCAATCAATCTGAAAAGTCGCGTTGCACAAGCGATGAACAAGTTTCAAACAAGATGCTATATTTATTAGTTGCGCTGCAGATAATATATGTTACCTATATAATATATTTATACCGGTAGGTTGTGTGTGCACTAGAAATTGATTTTCTTCTGCTTCTGGTGATGGCATTGCATCGAAAATGACGCGTCTCGAAGGATACAATCATTATTAGTGTATTTGCCTATACATAGTATATGACACACACACTATGACGGTCGGATCGCGGAACCTACGAGATGTATCATAAAAGTCCAACGTTTTTACCTCATTCCGAACACACTGATATACCAATTTTGAAAAGTGTGTATGCGGTTTAAACTAAATTTGATCCACATATTGGATTCCATCACTGTAAGAAGCCTATTTTAAAATGAGAATGATCGGACCATTCTAAAACTGTATCAAGGGTTTGAAAATAGACGTTTACCCGAAAATATCGAACATATATATGGAGGTATTTTTAAACCACAATTTAGCTTTTTGTTACAAATTAATATATTTGTAAAAAATCAGTTAAGCAGAACTGGAGTTACACCATTTTTTGCAAATATTGGCTTACTCAAATGGATGTACCTAATTTGGTACAGAAAATAATTATCAATTCTAGAAATGGGGAAAATTACATTACTTTAGGGAATTTATTACGGGGTTAATTGGTTAATAAATCGATTTTCTAGTTTGTAGACGTAATGGTACATTTAAATTCCAAATTGCAATAATGTATGAATGATTCTTGTCGCCAGCGTTTGGCACTGCGACCAATATTTCCATTATTTTGTACCTATATAAGCATATATTCTGTAGACCTTTTGTTATGCAAAAGGAAACGGATATTTGTTAAATAAAAATAGAACTCTGAAATCGCTAGTTTTATACTACAGACCACAATTTCCGATTGAAAAAAAAACGACTAGATATAGATTATCGGCACAAAATATTTTTTCATTTTAAACATTTAAAATGCACCACATATATCTTAAAATCCACACTAAAATTTGAATTAGGCGTGTGTAAATACAATACTAATAGAAATGAAATAAGCTTATCCTAATGTTAACAGTGTTGGATCACTTTCACACAATTTATGCTGAGACCCAGCGGTAAGAGGCGAGGTAGGCAAAGACATATTGTGGGTGTGACCTTCTTTAGCTCTATCTCGCTCAAATCATCCGCACGTTTCAATTTTTGCCTGATGCCAATGACGAGGCTAAAAAATGTTATTGCAAGGGTGGCGCTGTCAATTGATTACTCTAATTTTTAGAAATATTTTGAAGATTTAAAAAACTTTTCCGAAAAAGGAAGAGTCACTTTAGGTTTGTGATGGAACAGTTTTGTGAAATAAGTACGAATAAGGTCGTAGTGTGACATTGAAAACGTGTGTTTTTTTGGCACAGTTAATGCCAACTTTTTTCTAGTAAATCGTACATAAATTACAAAAGTAGTCTATTAGAGACCTAGATTTGTCCTTTATCTTCCTTATAGAGAAATAATTTTTGCATAATGTTGACGAATAAGTCTACAATGAGTTAACAGCCGAAGCTCTATTTTTGGCTTAAATTCAGAGCGTTGACAGCCTTAAGAGCATAATTTAATTCAATCAGGATACTACTATTAGCTCCTTACATCTCGTTTTCTTTATATGTTTAAATGAATAGATTTTAATAAGGGAAAAATCTTCTACTCTGTGCACGTTTATATAAAATTTATTAATACTGACAAATGTAAAAAACATATTTAAACCTGCATTTCAATTTCCGCTTGTAAAAGCGTGACTTTATGCAAAAATATGTCGGTTTCAGGTCTTTAAATTAACACGGCCAAAGAGATTTTATTAGAGGATGCAGTTAAAGAAGACACATGGGTACCTGCATGCTCTCCTCCTTTTCTACAGTCATGATAACCCAGCTAACCTAACCTTCATGTATGAAAGAGTAAACAAGTTCTGCAAGAGGCGCCGTTTCGGCGTTTAGAGTGATTTTGAACAGTTCAATCTCTTATACCATATAAGAACCCAAGTAATAAGTATATACATTATTATATTTTAGATAAGGTGACCAACTATACTCATTTACTGAGTTTTGTACTCTTTTTTCGCAAACCGTACTCTTTTCAAATCCTGTACTCTGAAAGTACTCATTTGTATAATTTTATACTCATTTGTATTTCTAAAACATTTTTTTAGATTATTTTATTTCAATTTTATTAATTAAATATTTAAAATTATTTTGACAGTGATTTGAATTTCACGCGCGCATATTGTTTGCCGTTTCCGGCACGTATGAGGACAGGGCAAACACCAGACACGAGTTTGACAGTGATTTGAATTTCGCGCGCACATATGCCTGCCGTTTCCGGCACAATTGAGAGGCCGTATTATGTACCTGGAGAGATAGATAGATACTACAGACCTCTTTTTCTAACAACGTCAAAATTACATTTGTGAAAAGAGATGGATATGTTTTTAAAAGAAAATAAAGTTTTTATCGTTTTTTCTTCTTTTTTTTCACCTATGAAATACTTGCAAAGTGTACTCTTTTTGAACAAAAAATAGTTGGTCAGCTTATTTTAGAAGTTTTGTTTTTTATCATCTCTTGGTTCGAAAGTGATTCCCAATCATCCGTTTAGATTCTAAGAATAAAGAAAGAAAGAATCTATTCCAACAAATTGAGTGTATTACTTTTTTTATAAAACATAATTTAAAAAAAATGGAAACTAATTTCAAAATCCTATTATTATATATTGAAATATAAATTAATTTATTAAGCAGGAAAATCACGTTAAAACTGTGCCGCCATTTACCTAAACGACATCAAAAGGCTGCATAATACATACTTCCATAAATGTCTCTATTTCTCTGTTGCAAATATGTATCTGTCATTCTTAATAAGTTTAAAAAAAATTCAGTAGCTTAGTAACGAATTCACTTTGATCATACTTTGATAGGTAACTGTCATAGCCTTCTTGTTGCTTGTACGTAGACTGCAGACAAATGACGTCACGCTTTGTTCGATAGGTGGTCAAGTTATATTTAATAGTATAATAGCTATCTTCTGCTATAATTGTTGAGACATTGTATTTGTCATTGTTATTAAGTTTAAAAAAATTCAGTAGCTTAGTAACGAATTCACTTTGATCATACTTTGATAGGTAGCTGTCATGGCCTTCTTGTTGCTTGAACGTAGACTGCAGACAAATGACGTCACGCTTTGTTCGATAGGTGGTCAAGTTATATTTAATAGTATAATAGCTATCTTCTGCTATAATTGTTGAGACATTGTATTTGTCATTGTTATTAAGTTTAAAAAAATTCAGTAGCTTAGTAACGAATTCACTTTGATCATACTTTAATAGGTAACTGTCATGGCCTTCTTGTTGCTTGTACGTAGACTGCAGACAAATGACGTCACGCTTTGTTCGATAGGTGGTCAAGTTATATTTAATAGTATAATATCTATCTTCTGCTATAATTGTTGAGACATTGTATTTGTCATTGTTATTAAGTTTAAAAAAAATCAGTAGCTTAGTAACGAATTACTTTGATCATACTTTGATAGGTAACTGTCATAGCCTTCTTGTCGCTTGTACGTAGACTGCAGACAAATGACGTCATGCTTTGTTCGATAGGTGGTCAAGTTATATTTAACAGTATAATAGCTATCGTCTGCTATAATTGTTAAGAGACATTCATTGTTGTAATGCTATATTACAAAATTTATTTTTCAAACTCCTGTCACCGTCGGGACTCAAACCCGAATCTTTCCACTTTCGCAGCGGAATGAGTTATCAATTACGGTGCACACAATTTTTTTTTGCTTTATTATGAAAGATTAAAAAGTTGAATTGTGTGCACCGTAATTGATAACTTATTCCACACGAAAGTGGAAAGATTCGGGTTTGAGTCCCGACGGTGACAGGAGTTTGAAAAATATTTTTTTCTAATATAGCATTACAATAATGAATGTTTCTTAGCAATTATAGCAGACGATAGCTATTATACTGTTAATGAATTTAGCTTGTACGTAGCTATAGCGTATGTATATTTACTAATGTTATATTTAACAATATTCTTATTTATTGATATTTTTAAAAACGAAAAAATACACCATTTTTCCCCATTGATCTACTTCAATAATTAATGAAAAATGGGGCACTATTTAATTCTTTGGTAAGAATCTATCCAATTTGGCAAAGCCAGTGTTAGGGTAGGATAATCTAGCTTTGAGGAAAAAACACATTTCTAGTTCGAGTGTCGCGTCTTATAGAAATACTTAGTCTTTGCAAGTACTGTGTCTACAGATAGATGTGAAGCTAGTCGTTAATATTCGTCGACGCCATCGTTTAACGACATGAAGCCGTTGTGTCACGCGTGAAGGTAGGCACAAATGAACTCTGAAGCTACGGTAGGTTTATCTCTTATGATATTACACTGCAGAGAGCACTAGGGCATATTGCTACACGACTGCCGCAATAATATTACTACGAGACCCCACAAATTAATACCGTTCGCGCGCTACTGTCTTATATATGTAAATATACGCCTAATTACACACTGAACTCAAATTACATCACCCGCGACATTTGTCATATTTAATCAATGCGCAAATTTTATTAAAAGTGAGATATTCACTTAGCTACAAAAATTTATGTGGTGGACGTATTGGGTATATACCCGTTACCTCCATCGGCAAATAGCTATTTGTCAAAATTAGTCATTATCCGAGGTTTGCCCTATTTTATTTTCAATAAGTTAACAATTTGTGAAATACAGATTCTTTAATTAGATTTTAGGTTAGGCTTTCGTCAGATAACTCAAAAGACCGTTTTTAGAGGTTCGTTCCAAAATGCTATAAACGGAACCGTCTATTCTAGTTTGTTGTCTGTTGAAATTATACATGCAGATGAAGTGATATCTTTCGTTGATATTTCAGAAAAAAAAGGAATCCTTATAATTTCGTCATGTCCGCCCGTTTGTCTGCCCGTATGTCATAACCTTAAAGCTCCGCTATCTTTCTATCGATTCGGATGAAATTTTACGAGCAGGTGTGTTATATGAGCCGCCATACAACTGGGTAATGGAAATTTAGGGGTAGCTTTCCATAAAACTGAGAAATGAAAAATTGTATTTTCGCGCACTATTGGTCTTTAAAAACGCAATAAAAGTTCTTAAATGACTTTTCTTTTCGTGTGCAGGAATTAATGAATTTGATGAGGGTGACAAACAAAGGTTTTAATTTAATGAATAGGAGATTATTCGAGAGTTAACGACCAGTACAAACACTTTTGGTTAGGGATGATTAGATTCAGAAAACAATTTCTAGTCATTGATTTAATGAAAATCTCTTAGATGTAAACTTTGAAGCAGTATTGTTCAATATGACTCCCAAGAGTTCTTTTCATAACTTTATAGAAATTGTTGTTGTTGTAGTCATCGTCAAAGGATAACACTTACTTTGAAGAACATTTTGTGAAGGGGTTTGTTTTCTGTATGCATTTTCACAAGACGCATTTATTCTGGGAACTTTCTAAATTTATTCTTTACCAGAACATTGTTATTAGATAGAGTTGCGTCCTAGTTCCGTAGGACATTAGTGGGAGGATACCGTCATCCAGCGGACTGGTAATTGATATTGCGTGGTTGACGTCATTCATGAACGAGGTTACCTCAGTATTTAATACCTACATGCATTACATATTATTATTAACGTAAAAGAACAATTAAACTTCGTTCTTTGCATTCTTTGGTCGTCAATCGCCAACTATTTTAGGACTGTAGGTCCGTATCCAACGAGTATAGAAAAACAATAATTTATTATTGAATACTTTTTTATAGCATATTTACTATTGTTTTCATTATGATTTATTCAATTTATCCGAAATGAAATTTGTCAACTACAAAATGGCCGATTTTAATTTCATCTTTGTAACGATAACAGGTCTTGGCCTACGATAACTTCAACAGAAAGTAGGAAAACTATTAAGAATTAACAATCTTGTTTTGAGTTATATAAGGAATCACTTTTTTACAGTTCTCTTACTATTTTTTTCATGTGATTTATTCCGTAGGTCCAAAATGAAATTTGTCAACATAACTACAAAATGGTTGACTTTAATTTGACTTGGTTGTATGAAATGTGTGGGTAAATGTATGCATGCAGAAATGGGTAATTTATGAATACCTCTCTCTGCCTTTTGTCTTTCATGTTCCTACACTTTATATCCGCCAAGTTCGCTCAAAGTACGTGATCATAAAACAGTGCTGATTAACATTTTGCAAGAAAAACGATGCAGCTTAAATTTACAGCCAAATTATTATTACAACAATGTCTTTAAACTGTTGCTTTTATTTTATTTAATGTCAACTGACGTGGTTATCTGGATTTAGTATCGCCTCACTTTTTCTTATTATTATTTTCATAAATATTAAATTAAAAATCTAATCAATACTATTACCAGTAGTCGTCAAATCAGAATCCGGAAAATGCTGGTTTGTAAATTGTAATAGACAAGTCGTATAAAAAAAATCCCAAAATATTACCAATCTGAAACCCTCGGTTTTGAATTTGCGACAAGCTGATAGTAATAAAACTGGAATTACTGATCCGATTCAAAAAATTCTTTCATTATTATACAGCTACAATATCCATGAGTAATATATAGTCTATATTTTATTTTGATGAAAAATAAAAATCTTAAATAAACTGGCTGAATACATGGAAGTACAGTAATTTTATGGTGGAAGTATGTGCCTAGAAAAACATCTCCGTGCGTTTCGTTCGACATGACAGTAATACGGTGGATCTCAAAAAAAAACTGGCTAAATTTGCGTTCAGTACAGTAATTTTATGATGGAAGCACGGCTATATAATAAAATACAGTAGAACCGACGGTTCTACCACTGTTTTCGCTGCCGTGTTTCACCTCAATCGCGTGCGGCTAGTGTGGTATAAAAACAAGGGTGTTATTATTAATGCTCGAAATAATATTAAGTTACGCGTTTGGTTGTGGCTATTTTGGTAAGCCCTGGTTAACACATTCCATTGCACACACATATGTACAGTATAGTCCGTTATACGGTCGGGCCGTAAAGTTAACGATGGCACACAAAATACTCCGGGAATCGGTCCCACGGTCGGATTAATAACAAACGCCCTCTGAGTTATGAGTCGACTGGCGACACATTCTGCCGAAATTAACGTGTTGTAATAATGCGCTCCTCCACACTATTCTCCGACTCTCTTCACTTCTCCACGAAATCCACACTTGTAACTAAGTAACACTGTACAGCGTGCAGTCGTCAGTTACTGCTTACTAATACGCAGTACTCTTACTGGCATATGCCGTGCCTACGAACCGGACTTCCAGATCTCCCTAGCTATTTTCCTCAACCAAATCTTATAATATACTAGACTTGACACTCATTCAATGCTTTTCATAACAGACGCCATTCGCACCATTACTATTTTCCATCTACCACACTTCCCGTTATTTTTCTATATTTTTAAAACTTCAACTTATGCAATAGTAATGGGCGAATGAAGGAATTATAGGAAATTAGGATAAGGTAGGTAGTTTTTGAACTAGGAGTTTGATAGGTAATCGACCATGGCCTCAAATAAGGAACCATCTCGATATTTATCTGGAATTAATTGAGGGAAACCATGGAAAACCTCAATCAAGATGGCCGGTACAGGAATTACCGTTTCTCGTCGAGAGGCAGTAGGAAAAAGTCCCAGCCACATCTGCCCCCGCCGGGATTAAACCCGGACCTCCCGAATCTATTTTGTTATAAAATAAAAATTCCGAATATTCAAACTGGCTAAATTTTAATCCATGGTGGAAGTACAGTAATTTTATAGTGGAAGTACGGGCACATAAAAACAGTAGAGTCGAAGGCTCCACTACTATTGTCACTGCCGTGTTCCATCTCAATCGTATGCGGAGTCGTGACTAGCGGCTAGTATATTATATTTATAAGTATGTACACAAATAAATGGGTGGTCGCATTTATTCTGTAGCCGAGCAACTGATATTCAACAGTCGGAACTCAAGCACAACACAAGTAGGTACCCTAATACGTAGTCGTCGATGAACCGGCGTTCAGTCCTTAGTTCCTTCTCCATATTACGTCATATAACGGGTCGTTATTTTAATTTACATTATGAACACGTGGCTCTTACAAAATGTAACAATCAGTCAGCCTTAATAATATAAGAACCATATTACTACCGATCCAACCCATGCATACTACGTTTCATGAACACTAAATGCACATTATACGAACTTGTAATTTGGGTCTATAGCTATAGCAAAGAAGTTTTCCAAACATACATTTCAGAAAAAAACCAGCCATCTAGAAATCGGCTTTTTTTAAGCAGAAAGATGCAGTAACAAATTGTGCGGTCGTTATTACATCTATATTTCTACCTATGGAATATAGTGAAGAAAGATGTTGTAAATGCTCCGTTAGGTTAATTTTGTAACGTCCATCTGTTCTAGATAAAAAACAAAATTAACCAACAAAGCTTTTTCGAAGAACATAGTATATAAAGTTCGTCAGTATTTAGTCGAAATTTTTGATCTTTTGCTTTCCCTTCGAAGATTTTAAACACATTTTCCAATTTCGAACTCCGATAAAATTATAATATTAATTATTATAAAATGAATTTTGTGTGTTTACTTGCAAAATAATCATTATTTAACTGTAATTTACACAACACTAGAGTTGGGTAACTCAGATCTGAACCGGTTCAAAGAGCCGACTCCGACAGAAGATTCGTGAGAGCCGACTCACTTTTTTTTGAGCCGACGGATCAACGGATCCGCATAACTCAGTGAAACACTTAACACACAGAAGCACATTTTACACTTACGTATCAGTTCTTGCTTTGATGCATCTGTCAGCTCAAATGACTCATGCATCACATGTTTGGCTATGCATTCTTGATTTTATACAGGTCGTGATATGATTGACTGCAGTAACATATTCAGAACTCGGCTCTTTTTGAACCGGTTCAGTGAGCCGGCTCACATACGGGATCCAGATGCAAAGATACAGATCAGTAAAAAGACCCGTTTTTCCCATCTCTTCTCAGTTGTAAAGAGCAACTCGATTTTGGAACGGAGCGTATACGGAACGCTGGCGACACATAGAGAATGGATGCCTACTAACAAGTAGCTATGATTAAGAAATTTTATGCGAGGGGCCTGAGTAGGGCCGCGCGCCGTGTGTCAGTGCTATGTTATTAAGTTTTAAATGTTTGCTCTTTAACATGTTATAATTTTTATGCTAACAAGTTATGTACGCAAGCGTAATTTTATTCCTGTCGATTATCGTGAAAGATTATATTACAAAATTAAAATTGTTCATAATAAAATATAAAATTATGGGTATGTATGCGATTTTTCATATTAATATTCCTGTCGGTTCTACAATACAACGAAAAACTTGAAACTTTCTATTTTTCGTCAGCGTTTATATAATTATAACAATTTGACGAGAGGGAGTGTTGAATATACAACGTTCTATTTAATTATGCTTTTAATTATATTGATTATATTTTGTGGAAATAAACCAGGTACTTCCTGCTGATTTTATTGTTCTTTCTTTCGTTTCAAATATTGAAAAGGTCAACTGCTATGCCATCTGCGTCTAATATCTTAATTATTGTAGCTGATAGACGCTCGACAACTTAGGTTATCAACGTCTTAATTACATCAAAGAACATAATCATTTAAAACTAAACATCACAAAACATCTATAAACGGAGGCAGGATTCGAATCTACGACAGTTCGGTCAAGAAGCCAGCACGCTAACCACTGGACCACACTGTTCTCGAGTCTAAGATCAATTTATATTTTTTATTTACCGCGTTGTGAAAGAACTGCTCATAGATTCTTATTTGGGAGGTATACTGGATTTGAATTGAAATGTGGGATTTGACTTTAGACAATTTCTTTCTCGCCAAGAAACGGTAATTCATATACACGCCATCTTGTAAGGGTTTTTCATAGTTTTTCTAAATAATTTTAAATAAATATTAAGATGTCCAATTACGTCAATTTTTTATATCTTATTCTATTTTTCTATAATTAAAAAATGCAAAAGATAACGGAAAATTGGCCAAGAAAAATAATAACAGACTTAACAGCACGAATGACGCATCCTGTAAAACGTTCAAAAACAGATGTTAAATACATTATTGACATTATATTTTCAATTCACGATTATTTTTAATTGCAAACTGAAAATACAATTGATACTTTCATTAATTGCCAGACTACAGCCTGAGCTTGAAAACAGCCGAGATCGTAGAGACGCCGTTGTTTATATAGAGTGACTATAAATACGTGGGGAAAAAAACTGATTTTCTCGGATTTTCCAGTATATTTATGTAAAACGCAATGTTTCCCGATTTTTTTCATTCTCGTAAAAAAGTTAAATTAAATTCCAAATACATTATTTCTACCTTACAATTGGTGACCATGAAGTTACAAGAGCATTATGACATAAATATAAACAAAAGTCTACGTAGTACAACATTCAGTCGGTAGAGTTTATTGTGTGCGGTAAACTGCACGTTTATATCACAAAAATACTTATTTTGATATTTTCTCTGACATTCCATGATTTCTCGACTTTTAACAAATCTCTGACGTTTTCATGTTTGTGGTCATCCTGTTATATTGTTCAAACATGAGAACTAGTGGAATTATCAATTTGATTTAGTTTAATAAAAAAAAATACATTGAGGATATTACAATAACCGGTAATCTTAAAAAATAAATATTCAGAAATATAGAAAAACTCGATGTCTAGATTTAGCACTGAAATTAAACTAAATGCAAAAAGTCCATTTAAACGTGCAAAATATTGTTAGTATTAATATTGTAAGCGCTATCTCTGCAGCAAGAAAGTAACCTCCAACTTTCATATCCGTATTTCAAATCACCCCTCTAGAAAGATACACGCAACGCTCTTCCTTATACAGAATACAGTTGATCATTATAAGGCGGAATAAGAAAGCTGAAAATATCATCTAAAAATATTTCGATGAAAGTTATATAGTAACGGTAATTCGCTAAAAAATGAACAATTAAATATTTTATTTAGTCAACGTTTTGTGGATTTTTTCCAAATCCTCAAGACCTACAAGTTACAAAATTCAAAAAAATATTGATAGATAGATAGATAGATTTATTGGTTTCGGTTATACAAAAAAGTAAATGTTAAAAAACACGTCAAAGAATACAATGTGTTAGGGAGAATTGTTCACCTCTAAAAAATCTTTGTACGAATAGAGACACTCTTTTATCAGATATTTATTTGTAAAATATTTTTTTAAACATTTTGATATTTTTGCTTCGAGTGTTCAAAGATAATTTATTAAAAAATTGTAAACCTAAATAGTTCGGACCATAAGTGGGTTTTTTTGTCTGAAAAAAAGGAACGACAAGGTCCTCTTTTCTTCTTGTATTGTACTGTTAGAATATACATTTACAATTTATCTGACAACATTTCTTACGTTATTACAACGGTTATGTTTATGTTAATGCCAGTTTTTGAATAAAAAGTGCGCGATTTAGCAATTGTAGCCCGACTGCATCGCGATTTGACGATATGCGATAATCGCGGGTTCGTGATACAACAGTTGTGTATTGCTGCGAAGAGTGTGCGGCTTTACGTTGACGATCTACACGCGACTTAATCGCACAATCGTGATACAAAATGTAGCGCTGACCCTTAGACAAGTCGTATATATTTTGATCCGAACTGTATATCATACTTAAAGTACAAAGATAGCGCGGTCGTTAGTTTTCTTGACTTCATTCCGGACATCTTTTACAGCTACACCTTACCCTATAACGAACGACACGACACAAGACAGACAGACAGACACACACACGCCCTTCTTTACCTTACAAAGCAACCAGCAAACAACGATGTCTACTGTCTAGTTTCACACGCATACATTAAGGTATGTACACTCCATGTATTTGTGGTCAAAACACAAAAACGCTTAAAGACTGCGCATACTTATCAAGCATTGATCAGCACAGACTAGAAAATCCCATGTTATTTAATGGAGTAGTACACACTAGACCAGTACCAGCAGCCAGCAACGATCGTCAGTCGGTAGTAGAGTTGGGTAACTCAGATCTGAACCGGTTCAAAGAGCCGACTCCGACAGAACATCCGTGTGAGCCGACTCACTTTTTTTTGAGCCGACGGATCAACGGATCCGCATAACTCAGTGAAACACTTAACATCTTTGCAACTGGATCCCGTATGTGAGCCGGCTCACTGAACCGGTTCAAAAAGAGCCGAGTTCTGAATATGTTACTGCAGTCTGCCACTGAGTTACCTAGTTCAGTCAATCATATCACGACCTGTATAGAATCAAGAATGCATAGCCAAACATGTGATGCATGAGACATTTGAGCTGACAGATGCATCAAAGCGAGAACTGAGTCGTAAGTGTAAAATGTGCTTCTGTGTGTTAAGTGTTTCACTGAGTTATGCGGATCCGTTGATCCGTCGGCTCAAAAAAAAGTGAGTCGGCTCTCACGGATCTTCTGTCGGAGTCGGCTCTTTGAACCGGTTCAGATCTGAGTTACCCCACTCTACAAAAAAGTTGACATAAGCAGACATGAATTTTAACCATAGATTATTACGCACGTATGATAATATGTTATAACATAACAATTCCGAACATGGACGGAGATTACTTCAAATGCATTGATTTATTATATAATGTAGTAGTTTTTACCCGTGACTTTTTCCTGCGACTTCTCTTCCGCTAATGTCGACAACCTTGCAACCGAATAAAAAGTACCCCATATATTTAAGTTTGAATATTAGTGGATATCGTTCCAAGTTTTAACGAAATCGATCTAAATGTTTTATTATGATAATACATCAGCCTGAAATTATTATAAGCTCTCAATTTATCATTCAAACGCTGTCACTTTATTTTGACGCTGGACATTTCAAATGAGAATCACGCTAAAGCCCTGGTTTCTCAAGATAGCAGTAACAAAAAACGTGTGTATGGAAGCAAACGGATGCCACTTTTTACGTTAGAGTGGTGCTTCTGCTACTGACAAAATCACATCTATTTACTTCTGTGTACACGTTTTTTATTACGTCATTCACACAGTCATGTTACGGTTCCGCTATCTTAGAAAACCAAGGCTTAAGTTCTATAAGGTAGCCATATAATATGATGGTGAATGACGTCTCAAAAAAAAGTCTGTATGCATGTAAATAGATGTGGTTTTCTCGGTAGCAGCAGCACTACTGAAACGTAAAAAAGCGGGATCCATTTACTTCTATGCGCACGTTTTTTGAGTAAGATAGCGGTACCGTACTATGATGGTGAATGCGTAACAAAAACGTGTACACAGTAATAGATATGATTTTCTCGGTAGCGGAAGCATCACCGTAGCGTAAAAAGTGACACGTACGTTGTTTGTTACGCCATTTATCATCATATTACGGCCGCTATATTACGGTACCGTTATCTTTAAGCCATGAAAGTGTACAGGCAACGCCGCAGCCAATATTAAATAAAACCCCGGGTCGCAGTGCCAAAACTCTGCCGACAATATAGTGTATTTGCTAATACAGGCAGTGTGGCTTTATTATGCGAACTTAAGTTGGTTTTTGGACAAAATAAAAAATTTTACTCCTTAATACACCCCTCTAAATAACATTTTTTTTCTTAATTGAAATATTATTATCAATCGAACCTCTATACCAAATTATATACACCTTTCAGTAAATAATTCATTATTTGCAAACTAGTGTTTTCATAAAATTTGTAAATCCGGTCCTGTCGGGCCGACTGTATTTAAATTTTAGGTACACTTTTTAATTACTACTAAAGGGTTAAATGTCAATTTTGAAACGATTCTGAGAATTTTTTCGGTATTTTGGGCCCCAAAAACATTTTTCAACCCCTAAAAACTACCCTTAAAATGCCCCGATTACGCCCATTTTAAATAGGCTTCTTGCGGTGATGGATTTCAACACGTGAACCAAATTTCGTTAAAATCAATTAACTCTTTCGAAAGTTATTGCCCGCACACATATATATATATATATATATATATATATATATACGTATATAAATATATATATATATACATATATATATAAACATTTTCAAAAATGGTGCCAAAGTGTTTAGGAGGTTATGAAACGTCGAGAAATTTTGGTCCGACCCCTAGGTCCCGCCATCCGACCGACGCCAATAGTGTATGTTGCCATATGGCAAATACACTAATAAACACAAGAACCCGCCGGTTTGCTATCAGTATTAATATGCACGAAATTTATTGATTTATTATTCATACAGTGAAGATCAGTTACGATATGATCCCTCTTTTCCTATAACTATACGTTTATAAAAGACTTTAAATCATAGCATTATCACAGGAAACGCAGTCTGTAATTATTATCAGAGGAACATAGACACATAAAGCAATTTTACATTGTATATTGTTATTTTATGTAAAATATTGAAAGTGTAAAGGGTGTGCTTATATAATTATTGTTTAAAAAATGCATTCTACATTATCGACGCTCATGGAAGGTAAAGACAGGTGACTATTATCCGTCACCCCGTTCGCCTACCGGCAGTAACAACATCCGTGCCCATGTCTATGCAGGGGCGGTGGGTGGGTGCACGCGTTTGGTACTTCTTTTTCATACTTACAAAATATATAGTATGAATATGTACAAAAAAGAAAGCACGGCGTAAGGTAAGGCAAAGCAAACGACTCACCGGGGAAGGGTGGGCACAGTGGGTGGGTGGAAGCGACGCTCCCCTATTTTACAGGTCCGTGAAGTTGTTGAATCGCGGCAGGAAGAAAAAGAAGCAATGAAAGTCTTTTCATTCACGCGATGTGACCCTCTTTTCCTCTATTTATATGTAGGTAAGATGCGTGTTCTTAATACATATGTAAACGGTGTCTATAAAGACCCGTTTACACTCTTAGATTTAATGCAATCTTCTATTAAGGTCAATGCTTCCTCAGATTGCAAAATACACTCTCGGGAAATTCCAAACCGTGGTCGCTAAATTCATTTTATTACTATTTTCATTAGCTGTGATTAAGCATTAAGCTTCACAAAATGGCTGCTTAAAAATTTCAAAAAACATATATTTTTGCATTAAAAATTTAATCAAAATACGTGATATTCGTCAATAGTTCTTTACAGCACGTCACGAGATTTCGAATTACGGGAAGGTAGATTCACACTTTGAAGTTTTTTCTCCACAAACGTACGTTAAAAATACAAACAATGGCTTGCTCAACAATTTTTTTCAAATTTAATTTTTTGTGTACAAACATTTGTGTAAAAATGTTCTTGTTTTTATCTGATTTTAAATAGTTTTAAATAGTTTTTACATCAAATAAACTGTAAAAACTTGCTTATAAATCATATAGGGAAAATGGTACATATTTATACTTCATATAACATCAACGGTTGAAGAAGATTTTTCAAAGAAATTAGAGATTTCCGATACGCGAGTACATTCATTTTGCAGATGGAAAAAGGGACATATCGAACAGCTGATAAACAGTCACCTTAATATACATGCTTTCATTATTATAAACCAGGGAAATACTAATTATTATAAAATCAAGATTTATGTAAATTTACTTGTTAACATATTGAAGGAAACAGATTACTCAGAAACATTTATCAATGCAAATAAATCAAATTTTAACTTTATAATTTGTAACGAAATTTACTGTTTATATGATACCTATTAAAATTTACATAAATCTTGATTTTATAATAATTAGTATTTCCCTGGTTTATAATAATGAAAGCATGTATATTAAGGTCAGCGTTGCCAGACGTCCCGATTTTGGCGAGACGTCCCGCGCGGGACAGGTTCAGTCCTGCTTTTCGGGGATAACTCGACCGTGGGTAAATAATTATTCTCTCATTGTAAGTTGCAATTTGTAATACTCACTCATCAGACTATTGTTTGAAACGCCATATTTTTCTAATGAATAAAACTTTTTTGATTTTGATTTCTGTTTTTTTTATTTTTTTTATTCAGAAGACGAATAAGACTCAACTATTTAACGGTAGGGTAAATCTGATTTAAAATATCATATTTTTATTAAAATACATTTTCTATGGCTATTTTTGCTATCTATTGTCACCTAAACGTAATTTGAACTCAAATAAAAAGATAAATATTTAAAAACTTCTGATTATATACGTTTTTTTACTATGTCCCGCTTTCGACGAAAGAATCCCGCTTTTTTCACTCAAAAAGTTCCAAGATCCCGACCTGGCAAAAAAAAATATCTGGCAACGCTGATTAAGGTGGCTGTTTAACAGCTGTTCAATATGTCCCCCTCTCCATCTGTTAGACTGATGTGTTAACGTGATGGAAAATAACACGACGGATTTAAAGAGCACAACAGCGATTACTCCCATATTAATTGTTCTGGTGTGAAAAAGACTTTATGTAGTGCAGTGTAAGGAGTCCCCTTCGTGCATTTAATCTGAAGACGTTCCCTGTATGTATATGTTATTGTAAAAATCAGGACCGGACTAGGTAGATGAACAGAGACGATTACGATTCAAAGACGATTCGTTGACGACTAGAGTGTAGTTGCGATTTTCCACTGACGATTGCTTGCAATTGTGGATCAAGTTTATTAGTGGAAATTATCAGCAGCGACTTCAAATGTTTCTATTCGTTAATTTGGATCTGTAAATATTTTGCGCGCAATTAAAAACTGGATTTATGTTGCGCTAAGCCCAGGGCAGATGGGCTAAGTCTTGGTCCTTGAGACCTAGTAGTCAGTGTGGTCCTTACGCTAAAAAGTTTGGAGATTCTTGCTCTAGAGAATAGACTAGAGCAGACTCTAGATTATTAGGCTGATTGTTTTGCAAGATATAATAAGGTAACCAAAATTAGTTACAAACCTCAACACAAGAATATTTTTTTAGCGTGTAGTTGTCGGGAATTATATAATTCACTTTTACATACCCAGTTATGGAGGGAATATGATGGAAATTCTTGAGATTATCTCAGTGAAACTAGATTCCAAATGACTAACAGGCTTTTCGTGAAAAGACTAAATTTTGAAAATAGGAATTATTAGTGTATTTGCCATATGGCAACATACACTATTGGCATCGGTCGGATGGCGGGACCTAGGGGTCGGACCAAAATTTCTCGACGTTTCATAACCTCCTAAACACTTTGGCACCATTTTTAAAAATGTTTATATATATATGTATATATATATATATATTTATATATATATATATATATATACGTATATATATATATATATATATATATATATATATATATATATATATATATATGTGTGCGGGCAATAACTTTCGAAGGAGTTAATTGATTTCAACTAAATTTGGTCCACGTATTGAAATCCATCACCGCAAGAAGCCTATTTAAAATGGGCCTAATCGGGCCATTTTAAGGGTAGTTTTTAGGGGTTGAAAATTGTTTTTGGGCCCCAAAACACCGAAAAAATTCTCCGAATCGTTTCAAAATTGAAATTTCACCCTCTGGTAGTAACTAAAAAGTGTCCCTAAAATTTTAATAAAATCGGCCCGACAGGACCGGATTTACAAATTTTGTGAAAACACTAGTTTGCAAATAGTGAATTATTTACTGAAAGGTGTATATAATTTGGTATAGAGGTTCAATTGATAATATTATTTCAATTAAGAAAAAAAATGTTATTTTAAGGGGTGTATTAAGGAGTCAATTTTTTATTGTGCCCAAAAACCAACTTAAGTTCGCATAATAAAGCCACACTGCCTGTATTAGCAAATACACTATATTGTCGGCAGGGTTTTGGCACTGCGACCCGGTTTTTTTATATTGTGGTATAGGTAAGTATATAAATATAATAAAGTACCTATACTACAATGTAAATAATTCATATTTTCAAAATTTAGTCTTTTCACGAAAAACCTATTTGTGTAATAATTCATACCCCTTTTATTAAGCGTCTATAATCTATAAATATAATAGACGCTTGATAAAAGGGGTCATAAACGTTTATTTGAAGGTATATTGTACTGTGAATGATTTATTTTCAAAATGTAATATCTAAGAAGATACGGGCATAAATACTTTCATTACATTCCATAGTACTGAAAATATTTTTGGGGTGGGTTTCATAAAAAAAGATTGATATCTGCGACTACTTATCTGTTAGTGCTAAAACAATAGGATCAGATTCGGTCCATCTATCCTTAGTACAAAAGTACATACAAGTTATAAATATCAGTCAAGACAAAGTGTACATAAATTAATAGCCTTTAAAGGAATTGGCTAGATTGACCGATGGTTTAGTTGCTTATTCAAGGGAAATTTTCGAATTTTAGATGTTACATTAATATTGCTGCCCTTGTTACGGTACTGCAAAACGGCAGTAAATGGCGATGCACTCGGAAATAAAGGAGTCGCTAGATTCCTACACTTAGCAGATTCATAATTGACAGAAGGATTATATCTGCAAGTGAAATGTTTCGGAAATAAAGATTCCATCCTCTTGATAAAACGTTGCGTTCACAGTAATTGACAATCGGAAAAATGCACTACAAACAATCACTTACACTTAAGAATAAGCTTTTCCCTTTACACATCTAACTATGAAATCCTAAATGAGCGTTCGTTGTTTGTTTATAGATTTGCTTGCGTTATTAATGTTGGTGTGTAGACTTTCAATGTCGACGTTGTTCCAAATCTTCTTGGTTTCCGGGCTTGGAGACATTTCTACTTGATGTTTCGTCTACAATTGCGGTAGACATTATCAAAGACGGCATGGCAGCGGGAGAACTGTCCTTCTAAGTGGTAAGTGTGGTATTTGTGAGCCATCTAGAAGGACCGCGGCCTGCATGCCCGAAAACCTAGAAGGTATGGGATGTTGGTTTTGATGAAGAGTTTATGTTAACCCTAGATTAGCTACAAGAAAATGTGATATACTTTGAGTTTGCGTCTTGCATCAAAATAGATCGCCTAGTTTTCAAGCAGTGCCGGCACAAACAGACAAAAATTCTGGTATCTTACCGTCTTAAAGGGAGGAAAAAGTCCATTGTAATAAAATAGTAGCTTCATTATAAGTTTAAAAAAAATTGAAAAAAAAGTACGAATATTTTTAGTGATGCAATATGTTCTTTTTTTTATATTATAGTTATGTAAACATTTATTACTAATTAACAAATAAACAAGACATGCTATTTTACGTAAATGATGTGCTCAATAAATATTGTTTTATCAGATTTCTAAAATACAAAAAGAAAAAAGCATAAATTTTCCGACAACAGGAATGGAATATTGTTTTTTTTCTGACTATCATGAGTTATTTGCATTAAATAATTATTATTTTGCGTGATTTTGAAATAAATATCACATATAAATTTATTTCTTACAATTTTATTTGAATATAAAACTAACAATATATCTTTATATCTAATGTATAAATTATTTGAACCATAAACTAAATTAAATTTGTGCTGACTTAAAAATATTTAAATTTCACACAATAAGTTAACACATTAAAAAATACTCTTTCCTAAAAACTAAAAATTAAAATGTATTCAGATTAGCGCAAATTACTTTGAAAATTTGATTAATTATACAAATTGCTTTACATTTTGAACATATAATTAAATACAATATGATTGCCAGCCCAGCTCTGAAAATATTAAATCACGATGTCAAATTCGATTTTTTTAACTATTAAAAATAATTTGTGCATTATTTTCTCACTTTTTGTTATCTATACGAGTAATTATAAAAAGTGACTTTAGAACTACATAATAAAAAAGAGATGGGTTTGTTTAGTGCCAACGATAGATGCTGACGACCTCAGCTATTGAGCGTCTATAATCTACAATCTATATCTTTGTTCCAGTGTGTCTACAAAACAGTGAATTTTTTGAGCACTATAATATAGGGGGAACCCCCCTAGCGCCGGACAGCACGTAGTACCGGACAATACTGTTTAATTAAATTTGTGTTTTGTATTGACGCTATTATACCAATTTTTTGATTTTTAATAAAGATTATCTAAAAAAAAACACGTCGAAACATGAAATAACGCTCATAATAACATTCGTGTAATCGAAGACGTCAAACTCAACAGTCAGACCCCCCCCCCGCGGCGCGGGAGGCGAGAGTTTCGTTCGATACGCCTTACAGGTTACACGTTAGTCATTTTGCGCAGGAATTTGTTGCGTCGAGTAATATTCAGAACGTCATAGATTATATTTTTCCTTTTGTTGATTTAGATTTTTATAACGTTTATATGGCTCAGGCGTTTATAGTATTCATGTAAGATTATTGTAAACTGATAATTACCAGGTTCTGTCCGATCTTATGGGTTCGAATTTATACTTGTCCGGTACTAGGTGCCAAATTTCTATGATATCAAAAACTAAACCAATGATTGATTCCATTTTAAGTGGCTAAAAATGTACAATGTTCATCTTTGTTGATTTATTTTAATGTTATATATGATTGTTTAAGCAGAAATGTTAAGTACTTATCGAAATAAAACATAATTATTTAATTTTTTTGTTTATAAAAAACCTGAAGTGTCCGGTACAGGAGGGACTCCCCCTACATATTTAAATATCTTTTCTCGATCTACATAGTGACGTTGTTAGTAGTTGAAGTAACGTAAAGTAGTACTGACGGTACGTAACGTGATGTTAACGGTGCGTAAAATGTGATTAGAACTCAAAATTGATGTAACGTGAGCGATGTCCGACGTTGATACAATGTGAATCGACATTTATGGCAGCAGAAACTGCGCGAAGAGACTACAAAGTAGCTAAACGTCATTCTACGGCGGATATTGTAAAATGTCGATAGCAAAGGGCCTTTTTTTACGAAGGCCAGTTGTTCGAAACTAGATTGAACGGGGTTTATTGTTTAGTTTGCGAGCATATATAGGCATTAGTGTGTCATGAGTGAGTTTGTGGAAACGAGAACCCCTTATCGTTATAAAGTCACGCCACAAAGCAGTTTAGTTTGCGTAAATTTCAGTGTCCAATGTTCATGCTATATGGTAACTTCCGAATTGTTGCCATCGTAAAGGAAATACATAACTTCTGATAGCTATGCATATAAGTAAGTTGATATACCTACATAATATATATTACACTATTACACAGGGCCGGAGTTAGGCATTTGGCACTATGGGCACGTGCCCATTAGCCCCCTCATAATTACATAAAAAAATAAAAAAAAATTTTTTTTTGAAAATGTTTAAAAGTCGAGAAAAATTCGTAATTCGATTATTTTTGGAAATTTCGAACTTTTTTCAAAAAATTTGATTTTTTTCGAAAATTGTATTTTTAAATTTTGATTTTTTTTTCGAAATGGTGATTTTTTTTCTGAAGTTGTACGAATTTTTATCTAAATTTCGAGTCTTTTTCAATATTCTGAAATTTTTCAAAAAATTAAATTTAGAGATTTTTCTACACATATATATAGGCTCCATAAAATATTTACCTATAGGCGCCCACCACTACTGATAAATTCAGCACTGCTATAACAGACGGCTTTTTAAAACCTGGCTTTACAAAAATATAAAGAACAATAAAACAGAATATTTTTCACAATCCGAATTCGTTTTCATTGCTGAATTACAGTTTCTAAGTAGTGTTGCAGTTAACGTCATAAAATTCTATAGTACATAACCTAATAAATTAGGAATTTTACACAAGCAAAAATAGTAAAAATAGAATTTTAATAATATTGTTGAATTACAGTTTCTAAACAACAATGTTGCAGTTAACACCACAAGGCACTGTTATGTACATAACCTAATTAATTAGAGATTTCAAGACACCAGCAAACATAGCTAAAATACAATATTAACAAAAACATTGGTTCGTGGACACACGGCTGAAGCACACAAAATAACAATAAAATTATTAAAATTTAAAAAAAAATTATAAATTAAGAAATATTAAAAGATGTCATTAGTAAAAAAAAAATTTATGCTCATTTGGGATTTGAACAGAGGCGACGAAACGACCACAGCTATCTATTGTTTTTAGCTAACAACCTTAAAAAAAGGTATACAAAATACACCCATCTGCACTGACTATATAATATCAGCGACGTACTATGTGCGCTTTGTTTCTATTGTCCTTTGCTTGTCTAAGCTCTGATCTGCACACAAATACATAGGTATGTGCGTCTTAGATTTGTGACATTCGCTCGCTAATTTTTTTGCAACTCATTGCCAAGTTAGAAAGCAGATTTTCAAAAATGTAAAATGCATGAATAGATTTCTCAAAAATGTAAAATAATCATCAATAATATGAAAAGACGTAGTTAAAGTGTACTAGCAAACCAAATTTTTCTTTTTTTTTTTCATATTATGTTGGCTACAGTATGGGCTTTTTTTAAATAAATAGAATATCTGCCTGTTAAAAGTGTTCTCTGACTGAAGGTTTATTATACAGACAAGCAATAAAAAAGTCATATAAACAACTAAATTTCTACTATCTCGGTTATTGTTAAACACAATAATGTCAGCTCAAGAAAAGTATTTAAACTGTAGTGTCTAGCCGTAATAAATACAGTAATGTCACGCAGTAGAAATGTCCGCCTCGTTAATTTGTCCAACTGAATAATTCTGCGCGTTTTTTTTAAACTGCGAATGACTTCCTTGATACGCAGCACATCGATTAGGTATATGTGCAAGTCACAAAGCAGTAGCAAAATACGGCTTTAGTTATATATATTACATAATACCGGAAGGATTCGACCATTACAGGAGACAAGACCGCAATTGTATATTACGTACATACAGGGATGTTTTCAGTAGAGCGGACAGTCCTATTCTGAAAAATAACAATGATGATTTAAGGCTGTCTGAATTTAAGTCAAAAATAGAGCTTCGGTTGCCAACTGATTGTAGACTTATTCGTCAACATTCTGCAAAAATTCTTTCTCTATAAGGAAGATAAAGGACAAATCTAGGTCTCTAATTGACTACTTTTGTAATTTATGTACGATTTACTAGAAAAAAGTTGGCATTAACTGTGTTAAAAAAACACACGTTTTCAATGTCACACTACGACCTTATTCGTACTTATTTCACAAACTTGTTTCATCACAAACCTAAAGTGACTCTTCCTTTTCCGGAAAAGTTTTTTAAATCTTCAAAATATTTCCAAAACTTAGAGTAATCAATTGACAGCGGTATCCTTGCAATAGCATCTTTTAGCCTCGTAGTTGACACCAGCCAAAAATTGAAACGTGCGGATGATTTGAGCGAGACAGAGCTAAAGAAAGTCACACCCACAATATGTCTTTTGCCTACCTCGCCCCTTACCGCTGGGTCTCAGCACAAACAAAATTCAGAGCGTTCCGACAGCCTTAATGACATACGCACAGAGTGATTAACAGTAACCCATCGCGTAGTTATAAAAAGTAGGTCCACTACGAAAATTTGTGATTAGGTAGCATATAATATAAACGTGTAAAGTCAATTCAGCTTCTGTCCTTGTCAGTTTCATGTAATTTAGGAGACAAACTAACTTCCCCTTTATTGGTCAGTTCTACTTCCCCTTGATTTCTTACTTTTTTCAAACAGATTACGTCGCTAAAGAAGTTAAACTTCAAAAAAATGTTTTTTTGCAAATAAAGCCGTCCGCACACGATGCAACGTGAAAGCAATTAAAGTCACTAGGTGATATTGGCGATATCCGTTAACTGAGCAGCACGTGGCAACATTTTATACATTCAACTCGTTGCATTTCAAAGAGAAGGTGTAATTTTGATTCATCGCTTTTGTGAGAACTCATATAGTGAATTTAAGCTAACATGTGTTTACATTTGCCGGATAATTCTGCTTTGCAAGACTTATATGTCTGTTGCAACCGTCATTTTCAATTTATGACTCCCTAAGAGGGCAATGTAGTTCAGTGGTTAGCGTGCTGGCTTCTTGACCGGACTGTCGTGGGGTTCGAATCCTGCCTCTGCTCATGGATGTTTTGTGATGTCGT
This sequence comes from Venustoraphidia nigricollis, assembly GCA_034508555.1. NCBI lineage: Eukaryota > Metazoa > Arthropoda > Insecta > Raphidioptera > Raphidiidae > Venustoraphidia > Venustoraphidia nigricollis. Next base: position 13,177,933 of record JAVRKA010000004.1, read on the forward strand.
TTAGTTTTCAGTGATTATGATATGTATATTTAATGTAATTAAGACGCTATTATGACCTAAGTTGTTGAGCGTCTATAATCTATAATAAATAAAAAAATCCTCCCTAAAATTATTGTAATAATTAAGTATAATTTATATAATTTATTTATTTATTTATCAGTCACTGAGTGGTTACCATTTTTACTTCTGTAGAAATTGTTTATTATTAATTTTTCATTAGACTAATAAAATTTTTTTTTCAACGTGTGTAACATTTTTTTACTTATTTAAAAAAAAATCCTGACGATAATAACATTTTATTAAAAACTATTTTACATCACAAAAAAAATTGGATGTGCGAAAATTTTTATTATTAACACATTTGTACGACTGGGAAACTTCTTAATAATACTTGGCCTTCATTAGTAGTTAGTATAAGTTTTTACAATTTAACCGAAACACCCTGTATAATACGTGCTACGTGAATAACAGTAGTCTATATAGGCCGAACGGCGAAGGGAAAGTTATACACCACAGGCCCTGTGCGGCCCTATAGTACTTATGTTTATTGCATGTTTTTGTGTACATAGTGTGTACAGAACCTTTTCGTAAACGATTGCGGTAATTCTTTTTAATGGTTTGGGTTTTGTCACATGTATTCCCGAATTTATGGTTTCTGGTCAGAAGGGACAGTTTTCCGGTTGTGTTGGTACGCTTATTAACATTGCAGTTATTTACTTGACTGCACACACACAAACACACACACACACACGCACTGTGCACAGTGTCTAAAGGCACTTCAAAGAAAAAAACACTTCGCACAACTTGGTTAGGGCTAGCACTGCTACAATGGTACCGTCGACGGTAAAAGAAATGTGAAAACCGGTCGACCTGTGGTCCATTCCTAAAACTTCCCGTTATATGTGATACTTAAATACGTTTCAATAAATTGATACTGTTGTGTTTATATCCAAATTGAAGTTAGCATCCATGATTTTATACAAATTCCGAAACAAAATAGCAGGAACGTGGAAAAGTAAATGCTTATTATAATTAGTACATTTTATTTATTTCAGTCAACGTTTTGATTGAACGTTACTGAAATAAATAAAATGTACTAATTATAATAAGCAATTATTCTTCCACGTTCCTGCTATTTTGTTTCGGAATTGTGTTGATACATTAAAGACGATTACAAAAAAAAAATGATAAGAATTTCTGAATCATAAAATTTGTTGATTTTTTTGGGATCGGCTTTTATATTTAAGGTAATTTTAGTTTTAATGAACTTTTCCGATTTTTTGTAAACCGGTTCCGTCGTTTTCGAGTGATGCTGTTATAAAATTATTAGAAACGCGTTCTTCCGTCATAAATGAATTCTTCCTAATTTGGAATATATGTTGGATTTGGAATATAAATGCAGAGTAGTCCATATTTTTTCTGCGTCCCGTATTAGCCAACATAAAGAACGTTTAATGTATATAGAAACATAATATTTAAATTATTATTTTGTTGTAAATAAAATATCACTGTATTACCCAGCCCTAGTTAATACAGTTCCTGTTACAGTTGAAGAATAGACGACGACTGAATAATAAGCTTGAAGTTGTTAAATAAGTTTAATAACATATTTATGTATAAAAAAATAATATTATTCCCAAGCTCTCACAATTCTTAAAACATTTTCTTGTGTCATATTTACAGTTGGAAATTATCTTTCAAAGTAAATAAAATAACACTTCTTGAAGGGAGCATTCATTTTTACCGCAACTAAATAACAAATAAAAAAAATGATTGTATTAAAATAATTTTCATAACGGGATGAAGCCTCGTTAAAAATACTTAAGGCATATGATATAAAAATGCTCTCGCAACTGGGGATATAAATAAAAACGAATGGATTATTTGTAAAAGTCAAGAAATGTTATTATCAAAATTTGATATCATCGTTTATCAATTTATCAATACAATAAATGACTCATTTTGATATGCCGAAATTGCACTGGGTGTCCTTTAGTATGTCTTATTCAGCTATTTACTGTGATGGAAAGACGGGCATAGATGGTGGAAGAATGGGTATAAATGGTGAAAGAACGGGCATCAATGGTGGATATATTGGGTATATATGGGTATCAGTGTTGCCAGATTTTTTTTTTGTCAAGTCGGGATTTTGGAACTTTTTGAGCGAAAAAAGTGGGATTCTTTCGTCGAAAGCGGGACATAGTAAAAAAACGTATATAATCAGAAGTTTTTAAATATTTATCTTTTTGAGTTCAAATTACGTTTACGTGACAATAGATAGCAAAAATAGACATAGAAAATGTATTTTAATAAAAATATGATATTTTAAATCAGATTTACCCTATCGTTAAATAGTTGAGTCTTATTCGTCTTCTGAATAAAAAAAATAAAAAAAAAAAACAGAAATCAAAATCAAAAAAGTTTTATTCATTTGAAAAATATGGCGTTTCAAACAATAGTCTGAGGAGTGAGTGTTACTAATTGCAACTTACAATAAGAGAATAATTATTTACGCACGGTCGAGTTATCCCCGAAAAGCGGGACTGAGCCTGTCTCGCGCGGGAGATTTAATTTTGATTTAAAAATCGGGATGTCCCGCCAAAATCGGGACGTCTGGCAATGCTGATGGGTATATATAACAGGACTCAGTGCACTAGTACACAAGATTGCGACTTTTTTTCAATGGTGAGAAATTCAAAACGATCGACAAAAATTATAATTAAAAAAAAAGTGTTTTTGACCTTTCGTAGTTGCCTACCTTATGCTAATTTCCTTCATTCATACAATCAAGTTGAAGTTTAAAAATGTAGAAAATAACGGGAACTGGTAGATGGAAAAATGGTGTGAATGGCGTTTGTTGTGACAATGTAAACGCATTATTATTACAAATTTTTATTTTGTCAAATAACAATATAATCGTCACAAAGCCAACACGCTATTTTGCCGGCAGGGTTTTGCACTGCGACCCGAGTTATTAGTACTAATAACGGAAGCTCTACAGACAAAATCTACACGGATAGACGGGATCATTATCCGCAAACACATTGTGTAGACCGAAACATATATACATATAAAATATATAGAGCTAACTGTTAGATGTGTGATCTACTTCAAAGGTCTCGAAAACTAACGATCTGGGTTTGTAAATTGTATTATGCTCGAATGGACTGCTTCAAACCGATCATCGTTATATTTTACATATAAATCCCATAATATTATACGTATACATATATTTGTGTACTGTCTGTATCTGCGTATACGGGCTGTCCTTCAATATTTTTATATTTGTAATTTAAGAAAACAATCATTTTAATAGAAAACAGTATCACGGGTAATTGGAATAATGAAAATAAATCAGTTTTAAACACTCATTGATTGCATTTTAATTTTATTCATTAGACTCAATATATCCCTAATAGATCTCATTTTGCCTCTTTGATAATGTTAATATCACATTACATAACTTGATACATATACTATCAAGATGTCCGCTAGGGTGCCAGTGTTGATGTGGAAGGCTAGAAATCAGCTGGAGTTTTCTTTATACATTAATATACACTTACATAGCTACCAATGTAAAACAAAACTAATTTTTCTCTGAAAATTACTAGTAGGTACAAAAACTAAGTTTAGTTGTATCATAGATCTAATTCTGCACGTATTCGGCGTGTCACATATTTAATTACATTTCCGCTCGTCATTAAAACCGATATCATATGCCTAAAGATCGATCGTTATAACCGACTTGTCGTTATAGCCAATGTCGTATTAACCAATATGTTTGGTTCATATTTATTACGAAAATCAGACGAATCTCATGATCGTTATACTCGATGTCGTTATATTCAATATATAGGTATACTGCGTATTAGTCTATTTTACACAATTTCAACTATTCCACCCAATATATTTCTAGTCAATGAAGACTGCATAGTAAATTTGTCATCGTTATAGTCAATGTCGTATTAACAAATATGTTTTGTTCATATTTATTACGAAAATCAGGCAGCTTTCATGTTTGGTCGTTATAGCCGGCAGGTCGTTATACTCGGTATCGTTATATTCCATATATACTGCGTGTATTAGGCTATTTTTCACATTTTCAATTAAATAAATTTATTCGTATTTTAGTTTTCTTATTGCACCCAATATATTTCTAGCTAAGGAAGATTGCACAGTAAATTTGTTATTTACTCAGCGACGTAAATAATAGTTTTCAGATTCACTGACTAAATCTAAAAAGGAATTCTTTGAAGAAAAGACGATATTTATTTTCAAAAGAAACCCGATACTGGAAGAAATATTTGTTAGTTCACTTTCCACAGTCCTGCTGAATTTGAAAAAAAAAACTGTCTCTCAGTCAATTGGAAAAGAGTTTAGTCTTGAGGAAAAACAAATCCTGTTTTCTTTATATACACGAAATAATACGAATGTCACTTAGAAATGGATCATTTGGTTCTAGAGAAACGTTGGCAACATTTATTAAGGTGAACACCAGCTGTTCAATATTGGCCCCTTTTTCAGCGGCATAGCTCTATTTTACAAGCAGTTGGACGCACTTATTCCCGTTTTGGAAATCTCTAGTTTCTATGAAAAATCTTATTCAGTCTTTGATTTAATGCTTCAAAATATGTATCATTTTTCCCATAGTAGAAACAATAGGATATTTGACACTATAAAATATTAATGATTACGAAAATTTATCGAATAAGAAGTTATCGATTTGTATTCACAAAAACATGAGGTTGATTTATAATTTCAATTTTAAAACTGCAGTTTTTTGACTTGTCAAAAAACGCTGCTCGCCCTGACGGCAAAGTGTAGTACACACATATATCTATATAAAAACACGACACACACATAGGAACAAACATTAAACGAGTCTCCTGTCAACGATACCGAGTCTTATACTTTTTTGTGTACTACAAGAATGACGCCACAGTAGGTAAACATGATGGCTCCCGTTTTTGCGCCTATTTTATATATTTCAAATTTTTAGTGCTATTTTATCTTATCAAATAATTACACTTGAGCGAAATAAAAATTCTTGTTGACTATTACTGCGATATGGACATTCTAAGACAACTTAAAAAAAAACCCGGGTCGCAGTGCCAAAACCCTGCCGACAATATAGTGTATTTGCTTATACAGGCAATGTGGCTTTATTTTGCGAACTTAAGTTGGTTTTTGGGCAAAATAAAAAATTTGACTCCTTAATACACCCCTTATAACATTTTTGTTTTTAATTGCATTATTATGATCAATCGAACATCTATACCAAATTAAATACACCTTTCAGTAAATAAACCACTATCTGCAAACTAGTGTTTTCACAAAATTTGTAAGTCCGGTCCTGTCGGGCCGATTTTATTTAAATTTTAGGGACACCTTTTAATTACAACTAAAGGGTTAAATGTCAATTTTGAAACGATTCTGAGAATTTTTTCGGTATTTTGGGACCCAAAAACATTTTTCAATCCCTAAAAACTACCCTTACAATGCCCCGATTACGCCCATTTTAAATAGGCTTCTTGCGGTGATCGATTTCAACACGTGGACCAAATTTAGTTGAAATCTAGTAACTCTTTCGAAAGTTATATATATATATATATATATAAACATTTTTAAAAATGGTGCCAAAGTGTTTAGGAGGTTATGAAACGTCGAGAAATTTTGGTCCGACCCCTAGGTCCCGCCATCCGACCGATACGAATAGTGTATGTTGCCATATGGCAAATACACTAATAAGAGTCAAATAGCCTACTATATAGTTTGAGTAGTATTTTGAAAACGGTCTAAAAATATATATGAGCTGTCAGATGAGTGGATCCTGGTTATATTTAAGAATTTCGTGTAATTTCGAGTATTCCAAGTGGAGAGGTTATTACTAGATAAGACGCATGATAAAACACAGAGCCGGTATTCAAGCACAAGAAATGAGTGCGTGTTTATAGTCGGTCACATCAGAATGTGTAGATTATGCTAATTCTATTATATATTAATGCGACAGATCCCCAAAGTCATCATTGTATTTCACCGTCTAACATGCAAGAATACGTACGATACTACGTACGTTCGTAGACAATGAATCTACATAGGAATTATCTTATTGTAATCTTGCAAATAAGCAGTCACCTATAGTCGTTTACTGTGACTTACTGTTACCTCACTATTTTGCTGACTTTCTATTTTCGTCGCTTCAAAATTACAACTACTATTTTACATCCAAAACAATGGAACAACCGACTGATATTAAATGCACAAAAAATAAAGTTAAATTAAATTTTTTTGTTCATTTTACTACAATTAGAAAAAAGTATAATTGTGTTTGTCTTAAGGAAGACATATTTATCATAAACTGTATTTTTGATCAATGTATGTTTTGAAGAGATTCTATCTTTATTTTAGCCAGAAAAGTACCTATATTTAAATACCAACTAATAGTGTACCAAATTTCAAAAACAACGTTACAGTGTATATCTATTGTGCGCATGCGCTGATTTTCCCCAAAAACAATAAGTTTCTTCTTTTTGACATATTAAATATCCTATTAAAATTTGGCTTCGATTCGATCAGTCGTTTGACCTGTATCGTGCTCATAAATAAAAAAAAACGTTTTTTGGACCCCAGGAACCTCAAAACGAAATTTTTTTGTAAAATTTTGAAAATTAAATTTTGATTTAAATTTGTATCGTTTCTTATTTGTGACGTTTGAATGGTAAAGTTTAGTAAAGAAAAATCTAAATACAATAAAACCTGTTATGCTAGCCTCTTCTGTAACTTTGCCAACAGCGTAAATTGGCTACTTTTCATGAAACTATACGAAGTACCCTTTACTTTATAAGTTGGCGACAACTTAAGTACATTTTGACTGAACCGAAGTACCTAGCACATACAGAATTTACTCTATAATCAACAGAAATCAGCTTTATCGACGATTTCAATCTCGCCGATACACGTAGTACATTCATATTAAATTAACAACTAATTTCATGGTGACCGAGCTGGGTAGAGTAGTGGTGCCAGCACTAGACTCGCATTCGGGAGGTCCGGGTTCGAATCCCGGCGGGGGCAGATGTGGCTGGGACTTTTTCCTACTGCCTCTCGCCGAGAAACGGTAATTCCTGTACCGGCCATCTTGATTGAGGTTTTCCATGGTTTCCCTCAATTAATTCCAGATAAATATCGAGATGGTTCCTTATTTGAGGCCATGGCCGATTATCTATCAAACTCCCAGTTCAAAAATTACCTACCTTATCCTAATTTCCTATAATGCCTTCATTCTCCCATTGCTATTACATAAGTTGAAGTTTTAAAAATGTAGAAAAATAACGGGAACCATGGTTTCCCTCAATTAATTCCAGATAAATATCGAGATGGTTCCTTATTTGAGGCCATGGCCGATTATCTATCAAACTCCCAGTTCAAAAATTACCTACCTTATCCTCATTTCCTATAATTCCTTCATTCGCCCATTGCTATTACATAAGTTGAAGTTTTAAAAATGTAGAAAAATAACGGGAAGTGTGGTAGATGGAAAATAGTAATGGTGCGAATGGCGTGTGTTATGGCATAAAGTCGAGAAACGGGCGTTAAACGCATTATTATTATTAATTTCTTGGTGTCTCATGTAGGACAACTTCCGTAACAGAGAAACTTTTACCCCCAATGCGCCAAAATAAGTATAACTAAAAAAATGTCGCTGTTAATTCAGATCATACTAAATTCTAACCGTTAATCTGAATTAAATAGGAGAATTAATAAATTTTATTACAAATGTGCAATGGAAAATAATTTAAGTTTGCAGACAGCAAGCACGAACAATTATACCTTACGACAATATAAACTGTGATGAATACACAAGGTATAAATGAGTACAATAAATCAGACGGTGATATCTACGGGAGCTTAAACTGTCTAGGAAAGTTCTTACGGACACTTCTAGAAACGTTGTCTTGTCGCTAACTGTGCGACGCTACTAAACGATCAGCTATCAATTTCGAAATACTTGTTAAAAGACGGATTTCTTAGCGTTTCACAACTTTCACGAAAAGCCGCATTGTTTTATCAACTTTTTAGCCTAAAGACTCCTAAATATATTCAGAAATTTTCACGGACCGTTACTGTAATCCACATGATATATGCGTTTAAATCAGGCCTTCTTAAACTATGGGTCGCGTAGCAAAATTCTGGGGTCGCGAGAGATTTTAATGTCATCTCATTAAATTTTTTCCTTTAATTTTAATTTAATACTTACCACTCAACGACTGCGTTCGAATATATTTGAGCGAACTAAGACGGTCAGAATTTCCTTTTATTTATATTATTGCAAAAAATGCAATTTTGATGAAAAATAGGGCATATAATTTTTGTAATTATAATAAATACAATTTTACAACTTTTGTGCAAATTTTAATTTTAGATTTTTGTATGTTTCTAAACGAATTCTAAAACTATATATTTTTATATGTATATGTATATTGTTACCTAATAAATAAATCATAAAAATATTTATTTATGTTCCTTTTATATTTATATGGGGTCGCCAGGAAACTCGCAATCATAAATGGCGCCGTGAATGAAAAAAGTTTAAGAAGCCCCGGTTTAAATTAAAAAACACAACACTTATAACAATAAATAGAAATACAATAATTAAAACGCATTGATTTTAGAGCATAACTCAATTGTCACTGCTGAACCTCGAAGTAGAATCCTTAGTTTCATTTTTTCTCTATTACTATATTAACGTAAATGAGATAGAGTTTGAGATTGTTTCAACTATAAACAGGAAACAAAAGCCGTTTATCATTTGAATTTACAAAACACGATGTGATGTTAGTATTTTATAAAATCGCATCCCGCATAATACTATATACATAAATAAATGAATTGCTACATTATGTAGGGTAAAACACTTGTGCTTGGCCACATGAAAAGTGTCTATGCTGAAAGTTTCAATTCCGAAGTATCTCGATTCGTCATGGTATTATATTATTATTTAATACTAGCGGCCCAATCCGGCTTCGCCCGGGTGTAAATGTAATATATAGGATATAAAAGATGAGAATCATTATCATTAAATTCTCAACGTGTATTGAATTTGCGCGAATTCAATCGTTTTTATTTGTGAATGTTCAAAAATCGAAGAAAAATCTTATTTCCCAAAAAGAAATTTAAAAAATTCTGTTGATCCGATCGCTACCAAACTTCAGAAGATCACCCGCTGGGCTAATCTAAAGACTGTCTGAAAATTTCATCAAAAATGGTCTACCCGTTTGGAGTCCATAGATTACATATACATCGTCTTTTATCTATATAGATTATTAAAATGTAAAAAGTGGATATTGTGACATAACGATAATAGTTGGACATATAGTATCGCGAAGTTTTTTGTAGTTATTGATATGTTCTTTAATATTGTAGAACATACTTTTGTTTTGTCATCAATAGTTTCCGCAGCGCATGCGACGAAAGATGTTTTATGGCATTTTTTTACACCTTGGGTTACGTTACTAAAGTTTTAGTAAGGATCCCTAATATTTTCTAGCAATAAATATAGCCTATGTTACTCAGGGTGAATGTAGCTTTCTAATGATGAAAGAATTTTTTGAATCGGCACAGTAGTTTTTGAGTTTATTCATTACAAACATACAAAAATACAAATCTTTCCTCTCTATAATATTAGTATGATTATACTATAAGTACCACAGTTCGAAAGCAAACTGATACAATAGATGAATGGATATAGCACCTGCTTTGTACGCAGAAGTCCGCTGATTCGATTCCGGTCACCAGTATCTATTGTTTTTATTCTTTTTACAACTATTCCATATTCCGCTTGAAATTTATATTTATATATTTAAAAAAATTGTCTTTTTTTAACAATTAAACTTAGCGGAGTGTTGTTTCTCGCAGGCACAGGCTTTTTCGAAGTTGAAGAGTTTCTCGCGTGAATAAAAGTGGCGGGTTCAGGGAAAAGTTCCCCAAAAAACGTACGCGGAGGCTGAACGAAAGTATATTTTATCATAGCATTGCGAAATAGAATACGCACATAGCAACATGTATGTTCATAATTTAGTATTAATGTTAAAACTAACATATATTAAACCATCTTTCACTTCAAATGTCCGCACGCATAGTTACTATTGTGTCAATTAACTACTACGGCCCGTAGAAAAACGTAACATTTATTCTGGACCATGTTATAAAAAAGTTGCCGACCCTTAGCCTATAATATGAAAGTGTTCTATATCGCAAACTGGTTCCTTTGCCCTATGTGCTATAACATTACACTTCCAACAGTAGTGTTGTTGAGTTAGCAGTAGGTAAATACTATAATAAGACACAAGTCGAGGTTTGACGTACACCACTGGCGGTGCAATATAATTTATTTCGCATTACAATGCAATATACAACTGAAAAGAAAAAGGTACCTGTTTATATATTAAATTATAAACTGCAAATATCCAAGGGATGTAGCAACTTCTACTGTTCATGTTTTAATTTTAATTCTTTAATAAAATCTATTCTAAAGTTTGATTTTGTCAAAAACTGTGTTTGCTTTTCTGTCCAAAAATAAAAATATTATTTTGTCCATTTACATGGATTTGGTCCTTCGGCGAAACATATTGGTCCTTCGTGCCGGATGACCAAATCCATGTAGATGGACAAAGGAATATTTTTATTTTTGGACAGAAAAGCAAACACAGTTTTTGACAAAATCAAACTTAAGAATAGATTTTATTACAAGACAAAGAATTAAAATTAAAACAAATTACATAAAATAACAAAAGTTAAGGTGGACTCAAGAAAAATATAAATTTAATACTAAACAGTTCATATTTAATTAAATTCAGCTGGGTGCACGTCGATTTTGTTTGACGTTGATGTTGGGTTTAAAGGGAACCCTATTTCAAGTAACAAGTAAGTACTTTGAATTCGAGTACCAGTTGATAGTGTACAAAGTTTCGTCAAAACCGATTCAGTCAAAAATATTTAATATTAACGCTATTTCTGAACCATAGCATTTTGAATAAGTGAAAATTTATTTCTGGAAAAAGTTTCTATTTGCTCTTTACCACTTCGTTTTATATATTTTAACGTTAAAATAAAGAAAATAATTTCTAATATTGTCTAGTTAATTAAATCAATTTGCCCTTTGTTGTTTAGATATGTCGAACCGCATGCATAAATCAAAATCGTCACCCCCCCAACTCCTACTTGCAAAACTCTTATGACCTCATCCTTGTTCCTACAATTACAATTATTCTCCGACCAACCAAAGGAAGTCAACCAACAGAATGTGCACAGGGTCCCTTTTTTAGGGAAAGCGGCATGAAACCAAAGGAACGATTTGCAGCTAACTAGCAGACCTGTGCGAATAATTCGTACCGTTAGTGGTCAGTTACGTAATATATTAGGGTGGAAATAAACTTTATTCTATATTCTATTCAGAGACTTCAGCGCCACTACATCACTTAATATTACCGACAACTGTTAACATAAACAGATTGCCACCAGATGGCGACATTTGTTTTATTTTATTCTATTCTATCAAGAGATTTCAGCGCCACTACACGTCATATTACCCACAACTGTTAAAATAAATCGATTGCCACCAGATGGCGATATGCTTTCTGTAATAAAATAAGTAAAATTTTTAAACTGTATTTTTTTTATGAAAACATTAATTTTAAAATATTAACTTAGTTTTCGTCATTGGAGACAAAAATAATTTTAACAAAATGGCGTATCAAAGACTAATTTTTTACAGTATTAAGGAAGGTATTTCATACCGACAAATAACACCTTTAAGAAATAATATATACTGATTATTTACAGCAAGAGTTTTCCTTGTCGATAATAGCATCGCCCAATGCACCCATAGTTTCGCAGAGTTCTAACACGTTCACTTCCCTTCAGAACAGACGTTCTTTGGTTGGGCACACAATACCTACAGAGCCCGGTGTATATATTGCGTAAGATGATGTAACTGTATTTTAATAACAATATAAAGTGCAGTACCTATATATAACTGAGTTGAGTTCGCCACTGTGGCGACAGCTGGTTGACTGTAGCAACCGTATTTTGTCATGCGCGAACTAAGGGTTGAATTCATACATGCTAGTTAGCTAGATCGAGTGGCTACTCAAAAAATAAAAATAATAAAATTGCACCTCCGGTAGGGTCTGTCAGCTGTAGCAGTGATGAGACGGAATAACATTTAATTAAGAACTGTTACCGGAAATAACCGGTTCCAAAATGATCTGTTACAATAATAATACCGTTAAAAATAATAATATCTGTTACGAATTAAACACTTATTAGAAATAATTTGCACTGATTTTTAATTTTGCACTTGATAGAATATGGTTAATAATAGCAAATAAATAAAAATTCTACAAACAAATTTTATTAAATTATTTCTCGACGATCGGTTCGGACAAGTCCATCCTCAGGAATATAAAACATATGTATATGTTTTATATTCCTGTCCGAAACGATCGTCAATAAATAATTCAATAAAAGATTTTTTTGTAGAATTTTCAAGTGTTTTTGTTTGTCAGCTATTACTTATTAGAAATTTGCAGGAGACTACGATGGAGGAATCGTATATGGCGGAAGAAATGGGTAGCACACGGTGGAAGAAATGGAAATGCGAGACGAAAAGAAAATTTTAAGTTACTCCGCACAGGGATCGACTGTTTTGCAATTTAAGTTTCAAACTGGTTCAGGTCTGTGAACGTTAGTACGTCAGAGAATGGGAAGCCGTCAATGGGTCGACGGAAACGCAATCGATTTACAATTAGTTTCAAACTGGTCGTGTGTGACCGTACTTCCAGGTCGAGAAGCAATTTCAGTTGCATGGTTGCATGTTGTTGCGAAATTTTTCTTCTGTGACCAATTCAGATTCGTGTTAAGACAAAGAACATCAATCGATTTCAAACCGATTGCACAATCGTTGCATTCTCAATTTGTATGAAACTTAGGTTGCGAAATAGTCGATCCGTGTGCGGAAGGTCTAAACCAACTAATTTATTTAAAAATATACAAATACCTATTTTGACTCTGAGGTACTTTAAATATCTGTCCGTATTTTAGAGCAAACAGAAGTCAAATTCATTACATAATTTTGAACAAACACGAAAATAAAACAGCTAAAGGCCCCAGTACACAGTGGTCTGTAGTGGACCTTTTAGACCATCGCCATTGTAGTGGCGGACAATTGTGAATCGTGGTGCGCAATCCATTTGTTGCCGGTTTTTTTGACACACTTCAAAGGAATCGTGGTGTAGCGTGGCCTGTGGTGTTCACACAGTGGGCCATTGTCCAGGACAGGTACCTACTTTTTTTGTTGCGTGCTATACTATTTAAATTTTTAATCGCCCAAAATGTCAGTATCCTGAAGCAAGGAAGAGACTTTTAGGTTCATAATACTATAATACTTGTAAACAGTATAGAAATAAATAGCCGCGGCCGTAATTACTTCCACGTCCATCGCAAGTGCTTCGCCACGCAGAAATGAGCCATGGGCCATTGTGTGAACACCAAGTGATAGTGGCCTACAGTTGCACATTGCAAAGCATGGCCCACTACAGACCACTGTGTACTGGGGCCTTTACAATAACCTCACCTTAAAACAATTGAATTCACTTTTATTGACTCTGATTTATGTAACTTCAAAAGCGGATTATTTAGTTGAAAAATATATGATTGAATTATTTAATTTTATCATTTTACCATTACACTTGTCACGTTTTTATTATACCTACTCTTATTTGCAGTAAAAAATAAACATCTATACTATTCTAGAAACTTTTTATTTGTAAAAAAAATGTCAATAAGCTTATGCGCTACTATTGCCGTATTTGATAAAAATATTTAAACAAACTTTAAAACTTTAAATCTCAACATGTTTTGTACAAAAGGATGTAAATTTAAATATATTCAAAACTTACTGCACCTGGATTATCTCTCTTTCAGTATAGAACATCGTACTAACCTGTAAAAAAGAAAATAAAAATTAGTCACAATAAATATAAAATGCACGTAAAAATCTGTATAAGCATTGAAGTAATAGATATACTAAGTTTTATTTCTCACAGCAAATCGTAATAAAATGTCATCAATAAAGCTGCAACTCAATTTTGTGAAAACAAGTATTGAAGTTTCAATACTTATTTAAACCAATAGCTGCAGAGCTAAATGTAATCTTTTCAGACGGTGAAAGAGAACTTTACACCGCAAAATCGCAAAATGAAAATAAATATAATATTATGTAAATGTGAGTGAATTTCAATAACCATTAGTCACCGGAATCAAGGTAGATATGACTGTATATTTCGCGTTTTACCACTGCCGCCAAAATGTAACATGTGTTGTCTGCACCAGTGACGCAGATTAGGGCTGGACAAATTACGTCAACTTTGAGATGTTCTAAAAAACATGAAGAAACTAGTCGTGAGGTGGGTCGTTTATTGGGACTCTACAAGTACGACCTTTGAAGTTCACACGAACAACTGCCCAGTATTAAATAGTCAACAAATTATTTTTCAAAAAAACCTAAAATACATTTTTTTTTTGATAAAACTTTCTTCGGATTAAAATGTTAACATGCTTCGATTAATACCCTAACGAAGTCGATATGGGTTTTCATTCGCGAGATTTTGTGTAAAATCTACTTTTTTGGAGTGTATTTTGTTTAAAATAATTTATTTAACGAAACAGTTCCAGTCATTTAGGTTCTGCATTTAATATAGTTTTTATTTTTGTAGACCGAGCGGACAATAAAAAGTTAAAACGTTGTTCAGTTGATGAATGAAGAATGCTTAAGTTCTAATTTTTACTCATAAGAACAATAACTTAGAATAAAGTTGTGGCTAATTGCGCTAATAAGCACGGAAGCCAAAAACACGGATATTAAAAAAAACGTTGTTCAGTCGTTTAATGCATGACTCGAATTATTTTAGAGTATTTTTCTACTTTTCTTGCTAAAGCATTTTTTATACTGGACCGGTATACATTCAAAACAATCGCTTTCCCTTACCTTTCTGGCAATGGTACAGAACGACAATGGGAAATGTTAACCCCTATAACTTCCAGCATCACCCGTTCAGCACTCTGAAAGACGTTATTCCTTCTACGTATACAATAATATACTAGTGTATATACAGAATGTTCTAGAATAATTTTGAGAGAATGTTGTTTGCGAAATTCTAAATCGAAACGCCTTTCCTCGTTTTTTTAGCTTCAAACTTGACTACCACGTTAATAATTGTTAAAGTTAAAAAAAAACTTGTGTAAGTATCATATCAAATTCCGTTTTTGTAAAACAAACATGTTAGTCAATTTTTTAAAATAAAATTCTTAAAAAAAATTGTGTTCGTCCTGATTCTATATTTGTGTCAGAACGAGTTATTTTGTTTGTATTCGTAGAAACAAATATTGATTTATTAGTAGCCCGGTTCGGCTTCGCCTGGATTTGTTAATTGCCTACTAAAGATAAACATATTATGCTGCAGCGAATATTTTAATAGAATAATAGCTAAATTTGCCCGGCGTTCTTTTTTATTTAATATTAATTAATGAAATTATCCTTATTAAAAAAACTAAAAATACATTTGTTAATAGATAATTCAAAACAAAATTAAATTTTAGAAATTCTCATAAAGAAAAAATTCCACATTCATTCATTCATGCCCGTTCACGCTTTCGTGTCCGCACTACCGAGTATTTGCTTCATTTAACTCTGCTTCTTTAACTTATTACCATACACCCTTCGACCAATAACCTTGAACACATTACGGGCGATCGTAATATGCATAAGTGGTTGGGAAATCTATCATAGTGACAGCCTAAGTAATAAGACTATAAAAATGTAATTAATATATAAACTAAAAAATTAATTTAAATAGTCAAATAAAACATGATCTATAGTACTTTTGAAACATAATAAATATTCAAAAAAAGTTTCATCAAAATTCGCCTAATCGTTTTTAAGATAAATCCGTTCAAACATACATACTTAAATACATATATTCATACATATACGGTGTAAAGTCTTTATAACATTATTCTTTATAACGATAAACTCTCTATAACATAGAAAAGATCACAATTTGGTTGGTTTGCTTTAAAACCCATACATTGATACACTCTTTATAGCGCAGCAGCCATTCTCTATTACGAAGAAATGTGTTCATATTTAGACACAGAAAATCGTCATTGTCGGTGTTATTGTTTATGTTATCTTATCAGGTTACAACAGACGCCGACTAAACCTTTGGAAATTTTTTTGTTGTTTAATCAAGAAGATTCCACCACATATCAAGAGATGGATAGAATACATAAGAAAATACAAAACAAGTACTGGCAAAGCAAAAAACGTCAGGCAAAGTTAACTGACTATGTATTAATTTTATCAAAAACATACATATTAAAGATTATTGTTAATTTGGTTGTTTTTCTTTCTTCACTCCATATAACGGTAACTCTCTATAACGATAAAAAATGCTCGGTCCCTTGAGTTTCGTTATAAAGAGTTTACACTGTATATGCATTATATACAAACATACGAAAAATTTTACATAACAGTAGATATCCTCGGAGTTATTTCTGGAACACTCTGTAGAGTGCGAGCGCGAACACGCTCTTTTGTTTCCATCGTAAACATACAAAGGCCGGTACTGGGTACACATTGTACTGTGTCGGGGTTGACGGTGGTGCAGAACGCCGGTCGTAGTTTTAGAGATGGGGGATGTAGGAACCGAGCGGTTAATTTTATACTACTCAATCACACTTTGACTTCTGTAATTGCTATACGGCGCGCGACGACCCGTCGACTCCAATGGCTGACTGGTTGGCTACGACGCGAGAACCGTGTCTGATGCAAGACGAATTGATGAAATGTTACTTTTTATTAGTCGCCCCGCTGTTTTTATAATTTATAATACCCTACATACTAAGTATATATATATTGTTACTAGGGTTGGCATTATTTACCGATAAAATCGAACAATAATAATCACTATCGATAATAAAGAATTTTAGCTTATATTTGGTATGCGATATTCACGTGATAATTTCAAATATGCGGGTTAAAAGCGAAAAGAAAAAAATGAACGTAAAATTCACCATGAAAAACGTATCATAATTCATTGCTTTGACGTTACTATCCTCGCAATGAAGATGATAACGTTAGCGTATATGATTTACTGTCCTTATAACAAAGTTAAGCTGATTTTAGACAGAGAAAAACAATCATTATAATCTTTTCGGTTACTGGACAAGTTATTTCTTCTACGTGTCAAAAAATTGCAATTTTAAACCTGAAATAAATATACAAACTTTGTATAACAAATAATTCAGAGGATTAATTTACCCGCTCCAAAAATTAATCCTCTGAATTATTTGTTATATTAAGAACAAGGAGCTGAACTTTTCGTAAAAATACCAACTTTGAGTTTTTTTTTATGCAAATTGATAATTTCTGATTTATCGTAATCACATAATTTAATCAGTTATTTTTTAAAATAGTGACCTTACACGTTCACCAAGCCTCTAATAAAAAACAATTCACACATTTACTAGCTTTTACCCATGTCTTCGCTCCCATTAATAGCGGAAATATTTTCTTATCCCACGCGTGCAGCTGGATAAAAAAATACACTTGCCTGTATTGTAATCGGTCGAGGCGTGTTCCAGTAGTACAGTCACAGATAAGAAAATGAAATTGTATTCTGAGGTTCTGTTACTGTTCATATTCTGAGTTCCTGTTACTGTTTTCTATATTAGTATTGGCACTGGTAATCATACAATGCAAAATCAATTTTGGTCATGTTTATAAACTGTTACATTATAATAAAACAAATTTATATTGTGCACGAACTGAACATAAAGAGCTTTATTTAATTAAACACTTTCAAAACGAATTTTAACATTTACAGTCATTTTCCCAATAATTGTCACTTGTCAATTAACGTACATCCCAAATTAATGAAAACTGCGGTTAGGTAATATTGGCAAAATCGTTAAATCGTCAAGCCAGGCTTCGGGGTACACCAATATTGACACCATATGCCATACAGTGTTATTACTGCGTTAATACACAGTAAAAAATATTAAAAAGATCGTTTTGGTTCCATGCAGCGTTTCGTATTTTAACATTAACAATATTTGTAATATCTACAAACCAATATTTAATTACATATATACACAATGATATGGTGTACCAGAATTCCTCAACAATATCAATGAAACCAAGGAATTAATTTCGTTTTTTGTGGGTTATAAAAACGTGTATTAAATCGTCAATAATCTGCATATATAATTTCCTAATGTGTGTCCGAATGTCTCGATGTACAGATATCTGTCTTTCCAGACCCTCCAGAAGGCCCCAGTAAACTTAGGAAGAAAATCAAAAATCCGACTACGTTAGGTTCTGTCCCGTGTCAAATGTGCCAGACACGGGACAGAACCTAACGTAGTCGGATTTTTGATTTTCTCCCCGGGGATCGACATTAGGAGTTTTTTAGGAAAAAACTTCATAGAACATAACAGGCCAGGCATGGGTAGCTGGGTGCGTTGGTTACGAATAACAAACTCTGGAACATTCTGATATATCGAATATCAAATAAGGTTTCTATTAATAATTAAATGTTTCATAAACTACTAATCAGTTGAAAAAACTGTTTGCGCAGTGAGTTACTAGTCTACAGATTATATTCTATATTATATGTAAAATAAGGATTCTATTGAATATTTGAACTTCGATTGCGCCTGACGGAGACAGGCTTAGCAATTAGTAAAAACATAAAAATCCAAAAAAAGTCACAAATGGTAACATAGCAAAATTTAAATTCAAAACTTAATTCAAAATACAATAGTTACAAGTGTTCAAATTTTTGTTTGACAGTTTATATCGATCGCAGCATCATTCGTGAATAGCTGGAGGGAAAAAAATTGTTTAATTTGAGCTGAACACGGTTCGATACTTGCCAAAATTATCGACACGTTTTTAAACGATATTTTTTTTGACAAGATTTTGTATTCCGTTTTACTGGTCTCATAATTTCAGTCTTTGGATTTGTTTATGATATAAATTTATAAAAAAACCCTTCTAAATATATAGCTTAAAAAATCTATTTCTTTTCATTGGGCAATTTTTCACTCTTTAAACATTTTAAATATAAATGTACCAATATCATTTGCACTGATTTTTCTCTTGGTACTTACTTGGTAGAACATGATTAATAATAATAACAGATAAATATCCCTGAGGATGGATTTATTGTCCGAAACGATAATTTAATAAAATTTTTTTGTAGCATTTCAAGTGTTTTTATTTACTTATCTGTTATAAATGTGACAATTATGAACTTGAAGGTAGTGATTTGTAACCACTATCCAAGTAAACAATACACTTATAATTTACTGGAGCCAAGTAGCGGAGGACAAAATTATGTGATTTTTGTGAAAATAAATTTGTATTTATTTCAGTTGTAATTTACGATTCATTAACAACACCAACACTGGTTTGGAGAAATATGTTGGTCCACGAATTATACTATACTGTAGTCAAATTGAATTCAGTGCGACTGCTCCCTTACAATGGATGATGAGTTTTTGTTGATGACCTTACCCAAGACCTGGTACATACGAACACAAACTTCCATTCCAGTGTAGATTTTAAGATTAATGTATGTAACACTTTTACACAAGAAGATTTTTTTATACGTAGTAGAAAAAGTGACGCAAAGTCGCAGATGCGTCCAAGACACCACAGTATTGTGTAATGTGTACTACATAATATATAGCTATGTATTCCGTATATATTATGTAAGTATGATTTGCAGGGGCGTCTATTTGAGGAAATGAAGATTACTATTTAATCATATTCGGTCATTTATAAATAAATGACCGAAACGTCGCTAAATTAATAATTGGTTTATTGATTTACATCAATTTGTCGACTTTCCTGCTAACTTAATTGTATATGTTTGAAAAAAAATATGGACGCAACAATTTCCAATGCAATTACTATTTAATTTTACAATTCCAATCCACTAGTGAGGAATGGTATCAATTTAGGTCAAAATTCACTTTTCAAAATTTTACAATATTTTTTTCGTTTTGAGAGCCCCCGAATAAAAAAAAACATATTTTTGGATAACGTCTGTGCATCCGTTTGTTTATCAAACGGATGAGCGGATTGAAACCAAATTTTGGGGAGATATTAAGTTTGCAAATATGAAGAGCCCTTTTGTTTTTGGGGAAAATTGGCGCATGTGCAAAAGAGATCTTTGCTATAACGCTATTTTTTCTAATTTTATAATGGTTTATTTATTCCATTTTTTTCCCGTGAAAGTCACATATCCAGGGCCCATATAACCAGATTTCACTGTACTTTCGATGTTTTCAATATCCGAAAAGATTGCTCATCCGTTCACAACAAACCGATCAACAGACATTTTCCAAAAATATGTTTTTTTGGGTTCATGATACCTCAAAACGAAAAATGTCGTTAAATTTTGAAAAGTGAATTTTCTCCTAAATTAGTGGATACCAATCCACTAATTTAGGAGAAAATTCACTTTTCAAAATTTAACGACATTTTTCCAAAAATATGTTTTTTTGGGTTCATGATACCTCAAAACGAAAAATGCCGTTAAATTTTGAAAAGTGAATTTTCTCCTAAATTAGTGGATACCAATCCACTAATTTAGGAGAAAATTCACTTTTCAAAATTTAACGACATTTTTCCAAAAATATGTTTTTTTGGGTTCATGATACCTCAAAACGAAAAATGTCGTTAAATTTTGAGGTATCATGAACCCAAAAAAACATATTTTTGGAAAATGTCTGTTGATCGGTTTGTTGTGAACACGATATAAGTCAAACGGATGAGCAATCTTTTCGGATATTGAAAATATCGAAAGTACAGTGAAATCTGGTTATATGGGCCCTGGATATGTGAAAAACCTCTGCTATACTGATAACAACAATGCGGTCCCGACATTGAAATATCTCTGCTACTGAGAATTTTTAAACCTTTTTAATTGAAATTTGAATTCTTAGATTTTTTAGATGTTTATAATCGGGGGGTTTGCCGCTCAAAAGTAAGACATTTTATTTCTTCTGCACGTGCTTTATTTTTCAGTGCTATATATTGGAGGTAGAAGAAGAAGAAGAAGGGACTTTAGAAAGAGTGTCAAAGCGTGACGCAGAAAGAGCATTAGAAACCTTACATAAATATTTTGAGATGTCAAATATTGATAATTCTGGCATATTTGATCAAATTTATAGTATCGAGAAAGACCTTAAAGCTTAGAACTGGTGGTAAATGTGTTAAATTGGCAACAGCGTTGTTGAGCGTCTATATAATCTACATTTGTTCTTCTGCAGTAAGACGCTTCTGGCGAAACCTGTAAATGTTGGTCGAAGAGAGAGTTGTAGTGTTGGAAGACAAGAAGAGGGCCGTCATTGGGTCGACATGTATGGCGGAACCCTTTGGCCTCAGTGCACATGTCGGTGAACGGACAGGTCGGCCACCACAGAGAAAACACTACCAATGTATGTGTATGTAGTGTGTTGTTGTGGTGGTGGTTGGTAAGCCTGTCTGCTACTAGCCTGCCAGCCTGCCTGCACCCTAACCGCCCGAGTGCCCCGTTCGTACCGTTCTGTGTGTTCATTAATCTTGATCACGTCGGCCTTGGCCTCGCCCGAACTCTTCCTGAATACAATTCGGGAAAAAACTAAATAACATCGCGCGTTCACCAGATATTCGTTATTTAAACGGACGGTAATCGGCTTTTACATAACACTATCGTCTGCTGTTGCAATGTCACTCTCTATCACAAATTATTTTTGGAAATTTAATTATTTCTTTGTAAGTAGATTAGACAGGAAAACGAGGCATAAGATAATAATATTTAAGAAATTTCTTACCTTAAAATAGCAAAAATCGTTAAGTTTTAAAATTTTATAACTTAACGGTTTTTGCTATTAAGAAATGTATACTATTAATAATAATAATAGTAATAATGCGTTTAACGTCCGTTTCTCGACTTTATGTTTCGCACCATTACTATTTTTTCATCTACCACTTTCCGTTATTTTCTACATTTTTTACAACTTCAACTTATGTAATAGCAATGGGCGAATGAAGGAATTATAGGAAATTAGGATAAGGTAGGTAATTTTTGAACTAGGAGTTTGATAGGTAATCGGCCATGGCCTCAAATAAAGAACCATCTCGATATTTATCTGGAATTAATTGAGGGAAACCATGGAAAACCTCAATCAAGATGGCCGGTACCGGAATTACCGTTTCTCGGCGAGAGGCAGTAGGAAAAAGTCCCAGCCACATCTGTCCCCACCGGGACTCGAACCCGGTACCTCCCGAATGCGAGTCTAGTGCTGTCACCACTACTCTACCCAGCTCGGTTGTGAAAACGGTGTTATAGTTTATTAATTTCAATGATAACTATATTAAGAAATGTATATTATTGTTTCAACAAAATAATTTAAATGACTAACTCATAACTCTGTAAGCATTATAAATTTTAATTTATTGTAAATTATTGTAGATCCTGAAGAAACCACAAAATGTGCCGAAACGTTGATCATTAAAGAGAGCAAATAATAAATTGTTATCTTATGCCTCATTTTCCTGTCTAATCTACTTACATTTAATAAAGAGGTGATACTAAAATTGATATTATCTCTTTGGTTCATTTATACAAGTGACATTATATCTATACCTACTGGTTGAAGGTCACACTTTCAAAGATAAAAAAAACAAAAATTATAATGATCCTCACCCTCATAAGCTCACATAAGAAGTTTAACTTCTTTAGTTTTTAATAATATTCCCAAGTTTATTTTTTTTATGTGAAACTAATTAATAATATTTACACATACTTAGCAACACACTATAAACTTTTGCCCTTGTCAGTTTCATGTAAACTAACTTCCCCTTTATTTGCCAGTTCTACTTCCCCTCGATTTGTTACTTTTTTCAAACAGATACGTCGCTAAAGAAGTTGAATTTCAAAAACAGTGCGTGTAATCTTTCCGCGCGATTGAAGTAAAACTTCTTTGACATAGGGCACCATTTATGTCGGTAAGCTAGACATTTTCCAACTGCGCGGCCATCTATTAACTAAAAGCTTCAACTACCTTATAACATTTCCAATTTACCAATAGGTCGATACTCCTTTGCATAAACTGAACGTTATACTTCTGGTAGAAAAGATCTGAGTTACCATATTGCGCCTAAAGAAGTTTTACGTAAGCAACAAATTATCCAGAGAAATATTATTTTCCTCAAAATAAACTTTTGTATTTAATCTACAGCAGCAATACTTAATCAGGTAGTTTTACGCACTAAACTAGCATTTTACAGTACGTATAATAGACCGTGCACACTTGTCAAGCATGGAACTGCACGACTAGCACAGAACCTTAGACCTGCACGACGTCGTACACTAGGTCTGCGCAAATGCAGGTTTCGTGATCATTTTGCAGATTTCAAGTAGTTACACGCAAATTAATTAATGAAAACACATCACTAGATCCGACCAGAACGGCTAGACAGAATTTGCAAACGGTCGACTGACAATCGTCTCTGATTCCCTATTGTAGAACATGTTTTTATTGTGTATTTTTAGAGCCGAGCTGGGTAGAGGAGTGGTGACAGCACTAGACTCGCAGATGTGGCTGGGACTTTTTCCTACTGCCTCTCACCGAGAAACGGTAATTCCTGTACCGGCCATCTTGATTGAGGTTTTACATGGTTTCCCTCAATTAATTCCAGATAAATATCGAGATGGTTCCTTATTTGAGGCCATGACCGATTACCTATCAAATTCCTAGTTCAAAAATTACCTACCTTATACTAATTTCCTATAATTCCTTCATTCACCCATTGCTATTACATAATTTGAAGTTGTTAAAAATGTAAAAAATAACGCGAAGTGGTAGATGAAAATATAGTAATGGAGCGAATGGCCTCTGTTATGACATAAAGTCGAGAAACGGACGTTAAACGCATTATTATTATTATTAGTGTGTATTTTTAGGTCTCTCTAATAGCGCACCATCAGAAAAAAATTGAGCATCATCGATATATTGTAAAAAAAAATTTCAAAGAATATGTTTGCTTTTAGCACACAATATATGCAAAAAAAAGGAGGAATCAAATAAGAAAAAAACCCGGGTCGCAGTGCCAAAACCCTGCCGACAATATAGTGTATTTGCTTGTATAGGGCCGTGTGGTTTTTATACTTTTATTATGTGAAATTAAGTTTGTTTTTGGGCAAAATAAAAAATTTAACCCCTTAATACACCCCTTAAAATAACATTTTTTTCTTAATTGTAATATTATTATCAATCTAACGTCTACACCGAATTAAATACACCCTTCAATAAATAAGTCAGTATCTGCAAATTAGTGTTTTCAAAAAATTTGTAAGTCCGGTCCTGTTGAGCCGATTTTATTAAAATTTTAGGGGCACTTTTTAATTGCTACTGACAAGTTAAATATCAATTTTGAAACGATTCTGAGAATTTTTTCGGTATTTTGGGGCCCAAAAACCCCTAAAAACTACCCTTAAAATGGCCCGATTACGCCCATTTTAAATAGGCCTCTTGCGGTGATGGATTTCAACACGTGGTCCAAATTTCGTTAAAATCAATTAACTCTTTCGAAAGTTATTGCCCGTACACATATATATATATATATACGTATATAAATATATATATATATATATATATATATATACATATATATATAAACATTTTCAAAAATGGTGCCAAAGTGTTTAGGAGGTTATGAAACGTCGAGAAATTTTGGTCCGACCCCTAGGTCCCGCCATCCGACCGATGCCAATAGTGTATGTTGCCATATGGCAAATACACTAAAAAGCAGTTAAATCAGACTAAAACATGTATAATGTGATGGGATATAAGAAAAGTGGAGAACAAACTTTTTATCGTTAATGCAATAATAAGTCCTTTTGGGAAATATAAGCTAGTATGTTACTTATAGTCGGTGTCACTTGCCAGTGAAGTGAGCAGAATTTTCACGAGGGAAACTTGTCTACACTGATCTAACGATGTGCTATAAAGCCGCAATTTTTCTCGGACTTGAGAGGGGTCCTTTCTCTTTCCATCCTATCTAAAACTTTATTATAGGCTTCCGATCGAATTTTTGCGTAAAATTTAAAAACACGTCTTTTGAATATCGGTACGGTTTTACGTGAGCTATATTGAAAAAGTTTTGATCCAACGGGATCACTCAGGCGTGAACAGTAACCAAAAAACTTCCATGAAATTTACTGATATAGAAATTAAATACAAAATTGTAAATCGGTGAAAACGGAAAAATTATTCGGGATTAATGTGCTTATTCCCGAAAATTCAGAGTTTTATTTTAACAGGAATAGATCGGGAAAACTCTAACAAAAGATTAACCCGTCAAAACTTACAGGAATCAATGCAAGATGGTTAAGCAGGAAAACAATAGTTTTGTCGGAATAAATTTGTTTTATTCCAGACTTTACAAACCAGAAAAAAAAACCCGGGTCGCAGTGCCCAAACCCTGCCGACAATATAGTGTATTTGCTAATACAGGCAGTCTGGTTTTATTACACGAACTTAAGTTTGTTTTTGGTCAAAATAAAAAATTTAACCCCTTGATACACCCCTTAAATTAACAGTTTGTTTCTTAATTGCAACATTATTATCATCGAACATTTACACCAAATTAAATACACCTTTCAGTAAATAACTCACTATCTGCAAACTAGTGTTTTCATAAAATTTGTAAGTCCGGTCCTGTCGGGCCGATTTTATTGAAATTTTAGGGCCACTGTTTAAATGCTACTAAAGGGTTAAATTTCAATTTTCAAACGATTCTGAGAATTTTTTCGGTATTTTGGAGCCCAAAAACATTTTTCAACCCCTAAAAACTACCCTTAAAATGGCCCAATTAGGCCCATTTTAAATATGCTTCTTGCGGTGATGGATTTCAACACGTGGGCCAAATTTAGTTGAAATCAATTAACTCTTTCGAAAGTTATTGCCCGCACACATATATATATATATATATATATATATATATATATATATATATATATATATATATATATATATATATATATATATATATATATATATACATATACATATAAACATTTTTAAAAATGGTGCCAAAGTGTTTAGGAGGTTATGAAACGTCGAGAAATTTTGGTCCGACCCCTAGGTCCCGCCATCCGACCGACGCCAATAGTGTATGTTGCCATATGGCAAATACACTAACAAGAAAAAATCCTAAAAAAATGGATTGACCAATACAGCACAGTTATCATAATCTCTAAGTGACAGAACACTCCTAATCCAGGTATACTTGGGGTTACACGGAGAGCTAACACCTGACAACAACCACCAACAATCAAAAGATAACACAGCCGGGTTTTCCAGGTAACGACACTGTTAGAGGTGGAGGAAATAACCGATTGGCTGACGGGTAGCGTACGTGACTCGATAGACACACCTCTTTCTGTTTAGTGTTTACTTGGTTACAAATGTTTATCCATGAAGTTTCAGTTCAGATACGTGACATTTACCCACACTCAAGAGAAATGAAATACATCTAAATTTAACAATGCGTAAAAAAGAATAATGTAAAAAAAACAATAGTAAATATTTATTATCCAGAACGCAACAAAACAAGCCATGTCAAAATACAAAATTATAAAACGGAACACAAATAACAAAATTAATATCTTCGAATGGAAAACCAATATGTGTACAAATTGTCAAAAAGGCAATTTCATTGACAATTTATATCAGCGAGCTCAGCATCGTCGTCGATTCTAACAGCAGGCAGTAGTATTTTGTCGTATACTCGGGCTCTCGTGTTTTCTAAAATGTCGTAGTATGTCGGAAAAGCGATGATAAAAATATCTATCAGTACCGTTCGCACACATGAATCTGTGAGTTGCGGGGGCGAATAGTATATATACATGTATGTATGTTTAGGTACACTTGCACCGATGCAACAACAGTGAGGGGATTTGCGGTCGGAAGTGAGGTTCGTATGTGCTAGTTTTGCGGTTCAAATGTACACACGCATACGGTATGATCAAAAACATAATACGAAGTTTTTTTCAAAATTTCAATTAAAATTTTTTTAACGACCCTATCCTCTACGCGGGAATATCCACCGAGCCGTGAATCACCGTGCCTTATTACCTAAAGGCGTATTTTGATAAAAATATTTGTAAGGTTTGTGTACATTGCACGTGCGTTAGAAGTTATACTTCTTTGGCGTGGTTAAAAACAAAATTTTAATTTGCATGCAAATAATTTATTGCAAGGATTGAATTGAGATTAGCATAAATACAACTATTAGATGTTACGTGTATGCGAACTTGGTCTCTACCATACTCTATCCTCCTCATTCAGTGAACTGAAAAACAACTACAGTGATATACGGGAAAGCATGCCTACATTGTTGTAGTTGTTTTTCGGTTCAAAATATGATGACTGCATACATATGTTAGAGATTTCATGTCAAAAAAATACACATCCAAAACATAGAAAATCAGCTCATGATAAAAAATTTACAATACTAAACGTTTGTCAGATTATAGATACGGTATATAACCATCAGCGATAAAGTTATCCATACCCGATAGAGCAAGAATATAGCCCGAACGCATCACGGTTATACAAACCAACATAATATAGTGTGTTCATCCGAAAATGCGACGTATTGTATTATTTCAGAATAATCTGCACTGAAATAACCGTTAGTCGTTACCGGAAGTAAATCAGTGATGGAAAACTACGGTTAACTCACAAATACAAGATCAGCTTCTGATAAATTAAAATATTTAGTTAGTAATTTGAACATTCTTATGACCGTCTTCTGACAGAACAAGCGCGTACCTTCGCGACAGTAAAATTATTCACAGCACCGTTTTTTTTTTCAGAAGACGTGCCCTAATCTCTAACAATAATTGTTCGAGACTAGGGCAATTCCATTGTCCCCAATAATTATTACTGAGGACTTTGGTATTATTCACGTAACATGTTTACACATTTTAATTTAGGCACTAGTCAATATAATAAAGATACATACGTGTCAGTTATGTCACAGCTTTCTGCTGTAAATGGGACATGTCACAAAATATCCAAAATATTTAAACATTTCATGAAACGATCGGCTTGTGTCGGTAGACGTTTCATGGAATGCCCATATATGATAGCTGTACATCTCTTGAAATAGACAAGCTACGCCTGCGATATATCAACTAATCTTTACCGAATGCTTCGCAGGCGGTTTTTAGTGTATTTGCCATATGGCAACATACACTATTGGCGTCGGTCGGATGGCCGGACCTAGGGGTCGGACCAAAATTTCTCGACGTTTCATAACCTCCTAAACACTTTGGCACCATTTTCAAAAATGTTTATATATATATATATATATATATATATATATGTGTACGCGCGATAACTTTCGAAAGAGTTAATTGATTTCAACGAAATTTGGGCCACATGTTGAAATCCATCACCGCAAGAAGCCTATTTAAAATGGGCCTAATCGGGCTATTTTAAGGGTAGTTTTTAGGGGTTGAAAACTGTTTTTGGGCCCCAAAATACCGAAAAAATTCTCCGAATCGTTTCAAAATTGAAATTTAACTCTTTGGTAGTGATTAAAAAGTGTCCCCACAATTTTAATAAAATCGGCCCGACAGGACCGGATTTACAAATTTTATGAAAACACTAGTTTGCAGATAGTGACTTATTTATTGAAGGGTGTATTTAATTCGGTGTAGACGTTAGATTGATAATAATATTACAATTAAGAAAAAAATGTTATTTTAAGGGGTGTATTAAGGGGTTAAATTTTTTATTTTTCCCAAAAACAAACTTAATTTCACATAATAAAAGTATAAAACCACACGGCCCTATACAAGCAAATACACTATATTGTCGGCAGGGTTTTGGCACTGCGACCCGTTTTTTTTTTTTTTTTTGTAACTGTTCAATCCCATTTCGTTTATAATTATATTGATAATCCAATCAGCTCAGACAAATAGACAGATGAAAAAGATTAATTCGATATACAAAGACTATCAACTTTAGTTTTAAGTCGAATTTTCGTTAAAGACTTACGTTCATAAAGTTCAAATGTCAAAAGGTACATTTTATTTATTTCTAATGAATACAGAGAAAAATATTGACTTCCTTGTCTTCACGGCAGTTGTGTAAAAATAAACATTCTGTATACAATATATAATATACGTGTGTTTTGCAAGGATAGAGTAAGGCACTGAGAGACGACGTCATCTTGCATTGACGTAAAT
This sequence comes from Venustoraphidia nigricollis, assembly GCA_034508555.1. Classification (NCBI taxonomy): domain Eukaryota; kingdom Metazoa; phylum Arthropoda; class Insecta; order Raphidioptera; family Raphidiidae; genus Venustoraphidia; species Venustoraphidia nigricollis. The sequence continues at coordinate 13,207,311 of JAVRKA010000004.1, forward strand.
CGGAAAACCTATAAAATGACACCCTAAAAGTATAATTTAAGAGCGTGAGTTTCCCTTTTCCAATATGCTTTATCGTTTATTTTATGTCGTGTTTCCATGAAACTGAATTGTACTGGTTCAACGCTATACAGTTCCGACGCACTGCACGAATAATTTTTGTGTCTGCAGTCCGTGCCGCAATACGATTGCGGCCCAGGGAAACTGTTGTTGCGGATCTTTAAATACTGACGATGCGACGCCAACTATAATAAAAAAACTCGGGTCGCAGTGCCAAAACCTTGCCGACAACATAGTGTATTTGCGAATACAAGCAGCGTGACTACTATTGAATTTGTTTGTTTTTGGACAAAATAAAAAATTTAACTCCTTAACCCCTTAAAATAATCTTTTTTTCTTAATTTCAACATTTTGTCTCTGTTTTATCAATAAAAAATATACCAGACTTAAGTTTTTAAGTTCAGGTGGTGGTTTATTAAAACATTTGATTAGATAATTGACTCCATATGCGAAATTCCTTACTCTGTGCAACGGTTAACTGCCTGGACATTTCATGAAATGATCATTTTCCATCGGATATTATTTCACGATGTGTCTACATACTTGTTTAAAATTTAAAACTGTTTTCAGTATTGCTGATTTTAAGACTTGGTGCTATCTGTACGAGTTTTGTAAACAATGCGCTAAAATCTAAATGAAATGAAATCACCAACATATTAAGAACATATTTTGTAGGGTTCCAAACCCATAAGATAGAACCCTATTGTTTTCTTTATTCTGTCTGCGTGTTCGTAAACTGAAAGTGCCTACAATAGTGAAACTGACCAAATATGCAAGCTGAGGACCTAAATCCAGACAATTTCTGAGACACTGCAGATTATAAACATCTCTGTTTTAAATTCTAGGAAATATTGACTAACAATTTTATGATATAGAAGATTATCGAATCACGTTCAAAAATGAACTGTCGATAAAGAAAAGAATCGAACATACAATTCCTGTATTTTTGCAGATCTTAGCTGATATATTATTCATAAAAAGAAAATCTTTTTAATATCTTGAACCATAAAAGTGCGTATAGCGTGTCGAAATAGGTTTTGTTTTTAAGCTAACATCTCTGAATTACTTAGCTACGGACATGATGCGGTACTGGGCGCAAATGATTCTGAAAGTTGATGGTGTTAAAGAAACAAATAACAATAGATATATAGGAATAGAATTATGGAGACAAGTTATTGTAATTGCAATTGCAAAGGTTTATTTTTTTTTAATCATAGCGCACGGCGTTCGACGTCCAAGTTCCCGCAATTCGCAAAGCACTGTGCTATATTCACCCCCCCCCTTTATTTCCTAGGATAGTTACGCTACAGAACTGTTTGTTTTTCAGAGAAGTTAAGGTTATACAATTTATAATATCTGCAAAAGTGTTATAATTTTATAATAAAAAAATCATTAGACACATTGAAAGTTTTTTAAACATCATACTAAATTCAAATATTTCTGTTTTAGCTGTCAATGGCTGATATTTCCATATAAAATAATGATTTTCTAAAATACCATATTTTGTTTTATTTCTTGAATAAAAAAACACGGACTGCACTTCCGAGATACTGCATATATAAAAAGACTGCAAAACGAATGCACATTATGTTTCGACTCATAATTGGCGGTTTAACTCTTACTCATTCTGTATATTCACAAATGTTAAGCATCGCACAGTGGCCCGAGTGGACAAAAAAAAAAAAAATTCCAAATTTATTGTAGCCGTCTTTCACAATATCTCAGGGCATTAAAACAGTAGGGCTATGTGTTTAGTATACTACCTCTAGTTTGTTTAGCGTTAGTGGTTAACATAGTGTTTTAATTTTTGCATAATAGAGAAATATTTATTTATGTATTCAAAATTATAATGAGATATTGGACAAATTAGTTACAAATGTTTACTTACTAAATCTGCAACGTTTCGTTGTCAATGACAACTTCTTCAGACATCTTAGATGTTACACATTTGTAAGATCTAAAATGCCTGAAGAAGTTGTCATTGACAACGAAACGTTGTAGATGTAGTAAATAAACATTTGTAACTAATTTGTTCAATATCTCATTACAATTTTGGATCATTAAATAATATGGACATGAAAAATATGCATATTTATTTATGTAGTTCATACTTCAAATATTTTAAACCCAACTAGTGGACAGAGTTCTGAAATTTACAAAAAAAAAAAAACGAAAAAAACAACCACTCGTAAGTCCCTGCACCAAAAAATAGTTTTAGTTTTATAACCCTTTCGTCGGCCTTCCAGATGTACTTTTTCTCAATCACGAGCCTCGAGACTTGAGTTTTTGTGTTCAAGAGAACCTGAACTTAGCGCTCAGAAAATTTCAAACATGACAAAATATATTAAGTGATACCTCCAGTTTAACGGCGTCCAGCCACCTATTGTCCCCGGTCTCAGCTGCCAGACTACGATTTTATGTTCAGTTATGAGTAAAATCATCCACTAGCTCCCTACACAAGGTCCAAGTAAATAATTTCTGTATATAACGTTTAAAAAATGTGTACGACTGATTCCACATAAAAATTATCCCCATTTTTTGTACAAATTTATTTAATGATTAATGATAAGAGCCCACTAAATAAAAAAAAATGTTCTGTTTAAAATGAAATTCGGACCACTGTGTATCGGCCATTAGTACATGAAATAATACACAATATAAAAACAACATTCAATTTTCATTACAAAAATCGTTATAAATGTACCGTTGTGCTTGAATTGCGACATTTTTTTGTAAACAATACAATTGGTTTCGTTACAAATATCACAGTACGACAAAATGATCGATGTTAGTCGTTACAGTTGAATGTAACAAATAAACAACTTATCGTTTCATGCCTCATCAGTATCATACAGAAATAATAACTTAATCGTGTTAGTTTTTTCATAGGTTTTAAAACAAGTCAACAAAGAAATTCTATATTTTAATATAATAGTCTTTATTGCTATCAGAATATATATCAGAGGCAGCAGCGCCGGCTCTGGGGTAGGGCGAGAGGAGCGGTCGCTCTAGGCGCCAGGTGGCAAGGGGCGCCAAAAAGCCAAATCAAATGCAAAAAACGATTTACAGCGCAAAATAAAATTTTGATGGAGCTTTTTGAGAGGCGCAGGGGCAGTGTTGGCAGATCTGATTTTTAAAAATCCGAAGGGTGACGCTGAGAGAGTCGTAAATTTCCATAGATTGCCTCTAGATAAATCCATAGGTCTACGTTTGCAATAAAATTTGATGTTTGAAATTTTGGGACTTATTACTTATTTAACATAAAACCGAATTACAATTTACGTGAAGTGAGAGCATCGACCAAAGGGCGTTGAAAGACGATCTCGCTTTACCCTGATCAAGAGCTATAGGACCGGCGCTGAAAGGCAGGCTCGTAGTGGCTACCATTTTGCTATCAGCAACATTGATTAGCGCTGGTCTTCAGCATAATTTTTTTTATAACATAAATGAATACGAGCAATCATACTTTCCATACTTAAATATTCTTTCATTTTTTAGTGGAAGGCATCGTCTTCTAGGGTATTTGGATAGTTGCGGCTTCTTTAGGTGGATTTCCTTTAGCAAGAAAAAGTGTCCATAGACATATAAATGATTGAGGCGATCCGCATTTATCAATTTTTTGATTTAGATACTTTTTTATCTATTTATGAGACATACTTCATTCAACGAGTCGTTCGCGAAACAGGTTCAAGTACTGATAGTTTTTAAAAATGCAAAAAGTGAAAATGTTTCAAGTAGAAATAAAAACGATTTTTTTAGGTCGTTCAAAAAATGAAGTAAATAGTTGATTTCGTTTCTCACTGATATAGGTAAAAAATAACACAAATCTGGCACTTTATTTATTTACATAACATACTCAATTTTTATGAGTTAAAAATATCTAATTATTTATTTAAAACACACAGAGAACCAAATGTCAAAAGGGTTGCAAACAAGCAGAGCAATATATTAGTGTACGCAAACTGACGACGCATGCGCAGATGCTTAAAACTGTTCCCATGCAAATGTGGACGGTTTGGAATCGTTGTGTGAACAGAGCTAATATTGTTATTAACTGGAATTGCATGAAACAAACTGACGGTTTTTTATTTATTACAATTTATGTTCCCAGTATAACGAGCCGCTACTGATAAAAACAATATCAGTGTTCAAATACATGCAACAAATAACGGTAGACGGTAAAAGCATTGACTTCAAGACACGATTTTCTTTAACATGATATCGAAAAAGTACTTATAAAAGTTTATTAGAATGACCTTTGCACTGTAAAAATCGTCTAAAATTTTATTTTATTTGAATAAAGCGATTGACTTTATACTTTTCTTCAGAAATAAAAAGAAGTAAGACTTTGTAAATATATTTGTTAACAAAATTAATCTCTAGAGATTAAATTAATTAATAGAAAAGAAGTGATCCAAATTAAATTGAAAAAAACCCGGATCGCAGTGCCAAAACCCTGCCGACAATATAGTGTATTTGCTTGTATAGGGCCGTGTGGTTTTATACTTTTATTATGTGAAATTAAGTTTGTTTTGGGGCAAAATAAAAAATTTAACCCCTTAATACACCCCTTAAAATAACATTTTTTTTCTTAATTGTAATATTATTATCAATCTAACGTCTACACCGAATTAAAGACACCCTTCAATAAATAAGTCACTATCTGCAAATTAGTGTTTTCAAAAATTTTTTAAGTCCGGTCCTGTTGGGCCGATTTTATTAAAATTTTAGGGACATTTTTTAATTACTACTAAAGGGTTAAATGTCAATTTTGAAACAATTCTGAGATTTTTTTCGGTATTTTGGGGCCCAAAAACATTTTTCAACCCCTAAAAACTACCCTTAAAATGCCCCAATTACGCCCATTTTAAATAGGCTTCTTGCGGTGATGGATTTCAACACGCGGGCCAAATTTCGTTAAAATCAATTAACTCTTTCGAAAGTTATTGCCCGCACACATATATATATATATATACGTATATAAATATATATATATATATATATACATATATATATAAACATTTTCAAAAATGGTGCCAAAGTGTTTAGGAGGTTATGAAACGGCGAGAAATTTTGGTCCGACCCCTAGGTCCCGCCATCCGACCGACGCCAATAGTGTATGTTGCCATATGGCAAATACACTAAAAATCTATACACTATTGTTGTCTATTCATGGGTATTTGGATTGACAAGACTGTTATTATTCAAAAATAATTCTTTAATATCATTGTACGACGTTTCGTCTCTCTCGAGACTTCAGGTACTCGATAACGAATTGTTCAAAGTCAATACTAAAACTAAAATTCACAAGATATGAAAATAATAAGCTACATAAAAAACGTCGTTCCATTGTCAAGCTAATTAATCAGTTAACAAAATCTTAACATAAATTCAAGTATCAAACTAAAGGATTTTACACACGACTACTGTGATAACCAAAAAATGATATTAAAGAATTGTTTTTGAATAATAACAGTCTTGTCAATCCAAATACCCATGAATATTAACAGTCATTTAGTAATATGGATATGAATAGAGTAAATCATTTAAAAAATTGTTGTTTATCTTTTGTTTTATAATATTTATTACTTTTGTTAGTGTATTTACCATATGGCAACATACACTATTGGCGTCGGTCGGATGGCGGGACCTAGGGGTCGGACCAAAATTTCTCGACGTTTCATAACCTCCTAAACACTTTGGCACCATTTTTAAAAATGTTTATATATATATATATATATATATATATATATATATATATATATATATATATATGTGTGTGTGTGTGTGCGGGCAATAACTTTCGAAAGAGTTAATTGATTTCAACTAAATTTAGCCCACGCGTTGAAATCCATCACCGCAAGAAGCCTATTTAAAATGGGCCTAATCGGGGCATTTTAAGGGTAGTTTTTCTCCGAATCGTTTCAAAATTGAAATTTAATCCTCTGGTAGTAATTAAAATGTGTCCCTAAAATTTTAATAAAATCGGCCCGACAGGACCAGATTTACAAATTTTGTGAAAACACTATTTTGCAGATAGGGAATTTTTTACTGAAAGGTGTATATAATTTGGTATATAGGCTCGATTGATAATAATATTGCAATAAAGAAAAAAAAATGTTATTTTAAGGGGTGTATTAAGGAGAAATTTTTTTTATTTTGCCCAAAAACCAACTTAAGTTCGCATAATAAAGCCACACTGCCTGTACAGCAAATACACTATATTGTCGGCAGGGTTTTGGCACTGCGACCTGGTTTTTTTTTTGTTTTATGTTTATTATATAGACTCTGATGACCTCAGATGTTGGGCGTCTATAATCTACAATCTCTCTCTCTTTAATGTACGTTGGTTCAATATTTTTTCACGCTAATAATTGTGCGTCATATGTGATGTTCTTTTCTCATATAAAATTACAAAAGGATAGAATCGACTGCATTTGGACAAATATTTTTTCATTCGAGTGTGAATTTTTATGCCGAAATGCAAGTACATAAATTTAATGACATTCAGAACAGCATGCAATCGCCAATTTTCACCCCTGTCCCCTCGTCCCTGCCGCCGCAGCAGTCACTGCGCCGCTACTATTATACTGTATTGCGCTAATGGACAAACGATGCTCTGTGTACCACCTCCTCCACCACCCACCAACCACTACGACTATCTATCTATAGGTGAAATGGGTGGGCTATACGATCATCAGTCGCCCTTGCATCTGTTCGATCCGAACTCGTCAACTTAGGGGAAAACCCGCACAGAGGTACCTTCAATTAGTTCTATAGGTATCAATTTATTCATCACTAATTGCCATTAACTTAAGCAATATTAACCTTTGATGGAGTTTTAATTGCAAATTTGACAATAGTGACATACCTACCTATATTTTCACCTATCAACAATTTATTATAAAACGTCGCGTCTGCACTTCCACCATATATACCCGTCTTTCCACCATTCAAATGTATTGTCATTTGTCTCTGATATATGTTGTGAAACTATTTTGATCTAAAACAACAAATATAGCCCTGTTACAAAATAGATTGTAGATTATATACGCCCAATATATTATGAACCTCTGTTACAAGCAAATTTATCTTAATTAAATATAAGCCTACTTAAAAATGTTCTGTGTACGATATATTGATTAATAAGTTCACAAAAAATGCCGGAAAACTTAAATGACATAAACACAACTAATCTAAAATAGAATACAAAAAGGGGGTGTGTGTACTATTGTACGCGAGTTAGAAGTTATACTTCTTTGGCGTGATTAAAAATTAATTATTAATCTTTAAAGTTCAATTCCAGATATGTGTTATAAGAGAAAACAGTATCACGGGTAATTGGAATAATGAAAATAAATCAATTTAAACACTCATTGATTGCAACGTTTCGTCTTTTCTTTAATTAAGACTTTTTCAAGCTTTAAAAAATTTTTGCAAAAATTAACATTCATATAATAAAAATATTAAACATTATGGATTAAATAATTTACTAAAAAGAAACAATGGTGTGACTAACCCCAATATGCTTTTTTAGAGCTTGAAAAAGTCTTAATTAAAGAAAAGACAAAACGTTGCAATCAATGAGTGTTTAAATTGATTTATTTTCATTATTCCAATTACCCGTGATACTGTTTTCTATTAATTATTAATTTGTATGTAAATAGTTTGTTTAAATAAAATAGGACTGGAGTGAGATATTATCACTAATATTTACAACTAACGTTTTCAATAATATTATTATTAATAAGCACATATACAATTTTTATTCGTATTGAAATTAAACATCACCTGATATCTGTCATATTCACTAGTTTACATTTTCGATCGTTGTATCATCAGTTGGATTTTTAGCAAACGCGCTTAAAATCAATATATTTAACAAAACGTTCAAGGTTTAGCGAGCAACTTGATTCTGTTAATTTTGATGTTACAGTCAATAACTTCATCCTGTTAATTTTGAGCGCACATCGTAAAAATTCACTCTCATCGTTTTTTCCTAACGCACCAAAAGAAATATAACTTCCAGAAATAATTTATGCAGTTTTTTTACAATTTCAATGATTTAATGTACGGATAATGTTTGACTTTATGCTTACTTTTTTGATGACGCCAAATCAAATATTTTCTATTTACAGCATATCGTAGTGTTACAGAAGTGTGTGACGTAAGTACTTGAGACTTGAGTATAAATACTAGATGGCATGCCCAATTCCCTAGCTGGCGATATGCAAAAGATCCATCATGAGATGTGAAGGTCCCAGAGGAGACGCTGACATCTGGAGAGTGCATGCAGCACGACGCTAAACGCTACAGCAGTCGGTTGACGAAATCACTGCACCGTATCCTTAATTCTGTAGGGATGGGAAAAGATCACAGGCCAAACAATAGAAGTACAGTCGGGTTCATTTCAACATCGTTTATTTTCAATAGTTTATTAAAGTTAAAATTCCTGCACTGCGCGTAACATGTTGTCCGAGACGAAGCCGAGGGCACCATTTGTCGCGCAGTGCAGGAATTTCAACTTTCTGGTCGTATGGTGTAGGTATAGATAGATATATATTTCTTCGCGTAGTCATAATGGAAGCGAAAGTCGGAAGCAATACAATAAAATATACATATAATATAATTAACATTAAGAATAAAAATAACTAATTAAAATTATAATGCGACGTCATATATGGACAAGCATTTATAAAAAAGTATTTTAAGCGGTTTTTAAATATCGTGATACTGGAACCATTCTTGATGAAATCGGGGAGTTTATTATAAAAATAGCTACCTGTATTAATCGAACTGTTGGCATATCTAGCAGTTCTGCAGCGTTCTAAATGGATTTTTCTTCCTACCCTGTACTTTCGTATCAGTATGCACGAGAAAACTGGCGTGCCTGTAATTCCAGCAGTGCAAGGTATGAAGAAAATGGTATTGCTCAAGTATTTTCGGGTTTTTAGTTCCTATTTCTCAAACAGAATGTATCATCCCACATTGCTCGATCAGTGGAAAAATTCGTTAAACAACGTTTAACCTCAAATTAATAACGTTTTTTCTGATAAATCTATGCCTTCCAAGAACTGAGGACGGAAGAAGTTGAAAATATATGAGTCAATTACTTTTAACGCATTGAAAATACATGGGTCCTATTGAATACGTACAATATTACTAAATAAATTTTCGTCTTTGATTCATTCAAGAGTCCTCGCTACTGCGAGAGTTTATGTCTAGCTACAGCTAAAAATAATTGGCTCTCGCATGTAGTAAATTTGAGTGTTGTAAATCGCTATATTATGAAGGATTAAAATGTTGAATTGTGTGCACCGTAGAGTAATTGATTAACTCATTCCGCCGCAAAAGTGGAAAGATTCGGGTTTAAATCCCGACGGTGACGTGTTGGAATAATACATTTTTCTAATATAGTGCTACAACAATGAATGTTTCTTAACAATTATAGCAGACAATAGCTATTATACTAAATAAATAAATTTTATAATATACAACCAGGGCTGGATTTAAGGAGGCGGGGGTTTTGACAGTTCGCATCTCGAGGCTTTTATAAATTGAGTTTTAAATATTTCAGTGCTCTTATACGCAAATAAGAAACGAAATTATATTAAGCGTGCGTTATTATTACGAATTATAAAAAAATATAAAAATAAATAGAAAACAGTATCACGGGTAATTGGAATAATGAAAATAAATCAATTTAAACACTCATTGATTGCAACGTTTCGTCTTTTCTTTAATTAAGACTTTTTCAAGCTCTAAAAAATTTTTACAAAAATTAACATTCATATAATAAAAATATTAAACATTTTTGTAAAAATTTTTTAGAGCTTGAAAAAGTCTTAAAGAAAAGACGAAACGTTGCAATCAATGAGTGTTTAAATTGATTTATTTTCATTATTCCAATTACCCGTGATACTGTTTTCTATTATAACATATATCTGGAATTGAACTTAGATAAAAATAAATTTTAAGAAGTTCTTTGACGTTTTTTTTTTCTCAAATTCGTCCTTGCCTATGGGGGTCTCATCCCTGACCTAAAGCGATTATGACATACTACTGTCTAGAGAAATAGTTCCTCTCATTTAGTGTCATTTATGGCTACCTCACAAACATTCTAGAAAACCGAATTATTCAAAATAATTCAAATTGGAAATGGAAACGCTTTCCTGTCAGTTTTATTAAGTGTATTTTTGTTAATGGAAAAAGAATATTCTCTAGTAGTAAACTGAAAGCAAATTCTATTAAAAATGCAACTTCATTTTCCGGAATATTTTCTATTTAGTTACATCAATAATTTGTTTCAATTGCAAAGCGACATCTATTTTGAAAATGTAACATACTTTCACATTTCAAAATAAAACATTGGTTGCATAACCTAGATATGAACGTAAATGATTGAATCAATGAGAATAAACAACCTAGATAAATAAAACTGAAGCAGGACTCCGTCTGCATTTTCGTTTTCCTACGAGTTTTTTTATGTACTTTGCATAAAAAATTCTCTAAACTTGCCGAGCTTTAAAAAAAGTTAAATCAATTCAATTTTTGACTGAATCATTTCATTTTAACACAAAGGGCAAAATTCACGAAGACATGTTTTGAAAATGACTCGAAAACGATTGCAATTTATAATGAAAATAATTATTATTTCTTTTTTACAATTATCCTATTTTCTACAATTTTTCAATTTTACTATTCCGACCCCAAAGTGGGGAAGGGTACTGATCTAGGTTAAAATTCAAGTTTAAAAAATTTTACATTTTTTCATTTTGAGGTTCCTTGAGTCAAAGAATTTTTTTTAAAAATATGTTCGCCTATTTATTTGTTTTTCTGTGTGTCTGTGAGCTCAAACGCCTGATTGGATCGAAACCAAATTTTGGTACGATGTTTGACACGTAAATATAAAGAGCCCTATTGTTTTTGGGAAAAATTGACGCATGTGCTACAACGTTGTTTGTTTCATTTGTGTATATATATTACTCCAAAATTAATTCACAGATGAGAGTTTGGTGGAAGAACAATAAATAAAGCTTTACCAAAGTTTCGTTAGTGTTTTTTATAATGCAATGCTTTATCGTTCTATTGATTTTGTAAGTTCTTTTTTTAATTATGTGTAATCAGTTTTAATTCTAAAGTGCGTAGTGTAAAACAGACAGTCTCTTTTTAATTTTAGAGGCCGCCAGAAAAGACAGTTTTATTTTGAATGGCTCCAAAGCTTAATAATATAAAAATATATTCTGTTTCGGTTTCGTTTGCCTATCACTGAAAAGATAATTCTGGACGTTGTACGTATCTACGATAGGCCTGTAACAAATTATACAGTGGACCATCTATAATGGGTACCCCCACGCGTCACTAGGCACAGAGTGTCGCTGACGGAAATATAAATGATTAAAATATCTCTCTGTCCTTCCTTTCAGTGGTGCGCGGGTCATCGTTCGTCCCTTTATTCCGCGTCCGACGTCACACCATGCACGTACGGGTTACTGACACAGAAAACGATAAACAGAAGCGTCACTACAGTCAAACTAAGGTTAGTAGATTACAGAGGTTGTCTCGTTCCGTTGGATAGCAGTGGGGGAAGGAGGATGTTTCGAGTACATAATGCAGAATAATTCCTTAAAACGACAGCAAGGCATAAACTGGAATACATTGTCGGTGAGGAGAGTGACTGTACTGTTACTAGAAACTAAGGTTGGGCATTAGCATTGTTGAAGGTGTGACTTGACGAGACGCGAGAGAAGGCGGGGGAAGTAAGCTTGTGGAGTCTTTTTCCAAACAGTTGGGATAATAATAAATGAAAAAATAAAGGCATGGACATCGGTGACGTAAGTAATCGACTCAACCAATTACAGACTTGATCATGTTTAGGTCGGACGTTAGTATTGTTGAAGGTGTGACAAGGCGAGACGCGAGTGAGAGCGGGGGAAGTAGGCTTGTGGAGGCTTGTGGAGCCAAGCAGTTGGGATAACAATAATTGAAAAAACAAGCCATGGAGATCGGTGACGTAAGCAATCGACTCAACCTATCACAGACGTGACCATAGATATGGCCTTTTACGCCCAACCTCATTTTTGAAGGTGTAACTAGGCGAGACGCGAGTGAGAGCGGAGGAAGTAGGCTTGTGGAGTCTTTTTCCAAACAGTTGGGATAACAATAATTGAAAAACCAAGCCATGGACATCGCTGACGTAAGCAATCGACTCAACCAATCACAGACGTGACCATATTTATAGTCTCTTACGCCCAACCTTTGCAGTGTTCTAGTAACCTTGGAGTGCAATTGTTTTCCTGAATGTCGGTAATGATGAAATACAATACGGTGTATTTACGAAATGAGCCAGAGAGAGGTATAAGGGTTTGGGATGTCTTTACGTTGAATGAATCCATCAGAACGTGAGCTTATAAAGTCTAAAGTTGCGTTTCCATCAATAATACGCGATAATAAACCTTGCTTCCGAGACGAAAAACTGATTTCCCCAATGTTGTCACTCTACCACACATACAGGTTGTCATTAAAAATTTAGAGAGAGAGAGAGAGATTGTAGATTATAGACGCTCAACATCTGAGGTCATCAGCGTTTTTAAAAATTTATGATTGTAGTGATAGGAGAAAACGACATGCGACACGTCTCAAATAAAAATGGTACCAATAAACTTCAGGAGGTGGTAACTTAGTTTTTATTTAAAAAAAAGTGGGTGCGTGTACTTATGTAGGTACGCGCGTTAGAAGTAATACTTCTTTGACATGATTAAAAACTACTTTTTAATTTGCACGCAAAAATTTATTTAAATAGAGTAAAAATAGGATTGGATTAGCATAGATGCAGCTATTAGACGTTAAGCCCAAGCGAATACGGTTCTACCTCTATTCTGTTAGTAGCGTGTATTTTGTCGGAAGCTTACTTCTGTGAGCAGCATCTGTTAATTTTGATATTACAGTGTGCGCGCTCGCATTCTGTTAATTTCGAAGTTAGTGCGCGCGCATCGTAAAAATTCACGATCGTCAATTTTTCGCAATGCTTCAAAATAAATATAAATTTAAAAATACTTATGGTTGCGGGTCTGAAAACGTTTTGTTTGGAAGTTGCAGCCCTCTGATGAGGTCTGTGGTAGCAATTTCTATCAACTGACTTATATTTTTATTTCTATAAATTCCCTGCAGAAAAGAAAAGACATTTTTAACGTATTTCGATATACAAAGTACTGAATTAATAAAAAAACTTGGAACGTGTCGCGGGACACGCGTTTTGGAACGAAGTCCTTTTCGTATAAGATGTTTTTCGTAACGCGTTTTATATAATCTAAAAACACCCGGTATAATCTAAAAACACCCGGTATAATCTAAAAACACCCGATATAATCTAAAAACACCCGGTATAATCTAAAAACACCCGGTATAATATAAAAACACCCAGTATAATCTAAAAACATCCGGTATAATCTAAAAACACCCGGTATCACCGTATACCAGTATACATTATACGTCTTACGGTTTTTCGTGACACATAACATTTTTTGTCTTACGGTTTTTCGTGACATGTTACATTTTTTCTCGGCTAGGTCCCCTCGCTAACCCGCGATAAGGAACTTCGTTCGGTAAATCCATTAAGTTCAGCCCTGTATCGCGCGCCAACCAATACAAAGGCAGAGAGTCACTTCGTAAACGAAATAAAAGGGAATGGGTAGCCCAGCGAAGACATTTCTGTTAATTAAAGTCGAATCACTAGCAATTTAGTCTGTGGCATGAAGCAGTTAATAACTTTCATAACGATGCTGTGAAGAGCTATTCTCTAGCTAGCTCAAAGCTCTCTCGTGAGCTAGAATTTAGTCCATATATGTACTAAAGCTTCATATGTATGTATTGTACAACAAAATATAACTTTATTCCATCACAAATCTCACAGATGCTCTCTGGACATCGTACAAATGAATACAAAATACGCCTTTATTAAATAATTTTTATATACATACGTTTCATCAAACCATAGACAAAGAAAAAAACATAGAAAGACTTTAAAAGTGTCATTACTAATCATACTAATATTATAAAGAGGAAAGATTTGTATTTTTGTATGTTTGTAATGAATAAACTCAAAAACTACTGTGCCGATTTAAAAAAATTCTTTCACCATTAGAAAGCTACATTCACCCTGAGTAACATAGGCTATATTTATTGCTAGAAAATATTAGGGATCCTTACTAAAACTTTAGTAACGTAACCCAAGGTGTAAAAAAAAATGCCATAACACATCTTTCGTCGCATGCGCTGCGGAAACTATTGATGATAGAACAAAATTATGTTCTACAATATTAAAGAACATATCAATAACTACAAAAAACTTCGCGATACTATATGTCCAACTATTATCGTTATGTCACAATAACCACTTTTTACATTTTAATAATCTATATAGATAAAAGACGATGTATATGTAATCTATGGACTCCAAACGGGTAGACCATTTTTGATGAAATTTTCAGACAATCTTTAGATTAGCCCAGCGGGTGATCTTCTGAAGTTTGGTAGCGATCGGATCAACAGATTTTTTAGATTTTTTTAGATTTCTTTTTGGGAAATAAGATTTTTCTTCGATTTTTGAACATTCACAAATAAAAGTGACTGAATTCGCACAAATTCAATACACGTTCAGAATTTAATGATAATGATTCTCATCTTTTATATCCTATATATTACATTTACACCCGGGCGAAGCCGGACTGGGCCGCTAGTAATCATATAAAATATTACGGGAGTTTTTGAGGTTATACTTCTTTTGACTGTAAAATTTTCTCTGTTACGGAAATTGCACATCTTGAAGCTAGTTGTTAATTTAATATGAATGTACTAAGGTAAAGGGCCATATTATGGAACACCTTATGAATAGGAGTTGTATATTTCACATTATTTATAAGAAAGTAGAGTTAAATAATTGAATTTTTTCAAGTTAATTATTTACCTGATATCTATTAAAGAGATAATAATTATTATTAAGTGAGTTTTAGTTGGAAATATTAATAAATTAAATTAAAAAAAAAGATAAGTACTCATGACCGTATTTATGGAACAGTTTAAAGCAACATGTACGGGTGTTTCATCAGGTATGTCCCGAATTATGGAACACAAGAAGGACTAAAACATTTAGATTTAAAAATTTGTTTTCAGTTATTAATTTATTTATTCATAGTTTCACAAGTTGTTTAATATTATTATTGAGTATTCGAACAGTTAAATTTAAAAATTAAACGAATTAACAAGCAATAAATAAACATTCACTTACAAAATAAGTATGACAAGAACAGTTTAAAATCTTTGGATCAATAATTAAGGAATAAAGACCAGATGTACTTAAAATTGAATTCAAAATTCAAAACTATTTTGTTTCTTCTTTGATCTTTAGTTGTATTGCTTTCATTTTATCTTGAAGTTTTTTCCGTTCCTCAGCTAATAGTTTTTTCTCTTCTAGTAATTGTTTCCTTTTTTGTTGCTTTTCTTCTTTTAATTTACGATCAGATTCTTTTTTTGAATGATATTGCATCCATTGATCGGATGTACCAGCCGAAGGTAGTTTGGGCTTACCTGATGACTCTACTTTAACCCTTTTTTTCTTGGGTAAGTAATTAGTTGGCATCTTGAAAACGTTGTCAAAAGGGTTTTTAACATCAGCGTCAACTGGAAAATATCACAATTATTATTATTAATGTTAACATTTCTTTACAGTAATTTTTAAATATTATTTTACTAACTTTTATTAGCAGATTTAGAGTCATTTTCTTTGCTAATAACTGATTCACTAAATTTTTGACATCTTTGAGCTTCTGAAATTTTGTCCATAGCTGGGGTAGCAAAAGCAGCGATAGTAGCAGTTGTAATAGCGGAAGTAGTATCAAGAGAATCTGAAGAAAAAACATTTTTTATTTTTTTATTCTTAAATACAGATAAAGTACGAAAGATTTATTTCTAATTTGTTTACAAACCTGTTTGATTATCAGCGTCCAAGACATTTGAATAAGATATTGATTCATCATCAACGTTACGTTCCAAAATATCAGCTAAATTGACTAAATTTAAATTACTATTTTCATCAATAACTGACTGAGCTTGAGGGACAACTTGGTTGGTGGTCCAGTTTTTTGTTTGGATATCTCAGGGTTTCCTTTTTTTCTGGAAAGCGTAGTAATAGGCACTCCGTATGCTGCAGCAGCTTTTCTCAGTGAAACACCCGTGTCAATAGCTTTCAAAGCGTTTGCTACATCATCAGGAGAATAATTTATACGCATCATCGATTTCTTTTTTTTTTTTGAAACCTTCTTACACGTATTAACTAAAACAACACCCTTTTTTGAAGCCTTGGAACTGGTGTCACTTAAGTTCACTGATTTAATTTTATTTTTTTTACTTGATTTATTTCTCTGACATTTTTTAGTAGTTTTTCCCATGTTAACGCAATTGAAATTCTTATCTGAAATTGAAAATTACAGATTTAATTAACAAAAATTAATGTTTATTATCCAACTTACAAATTTTTGAGGTTAGTTTTTCATTTTGATAAAATTTTCAAATCTCAGTACTTACCTAAATGCAAATTTATAGATATATACACTGTACTAACATTTATTTCACATAAACTTCTTTTTTATACATAGTTTAACAACTATTAACACAAAATTAAATAAATATTAGTCACATCTCACTGTTTCATAATTACGGACCACTTATAAAAATGAACGTACGGGGAACATGGAACACTGAATATACTGTTCCATAAATACGGACTATTTAAAAAATTTTGTACCAATTATGAAACACTTAAATAAAAAATAAATACTTTATTTAACTACTTAAAATTCATTATCAATGTGTAGATAATAAGTCAAACTTTTGATTGACATGTTTCAAGTATTTTTGAATCATTGATATTTAATCTCAAAAAGTTGAAACAATTGCAATGACAGACGTCACTGTTTTACTCCAACAGACAGTTTTTTTTATGCAACCTGACACAGCCATTTAATCTATTTCTTTTTCTCTACATTTGACGACATTTCCGGGAATAAATTAATGTAATCAATATATTAGTTATTAAAAATCAAAAAGATATTATTATAGATATGGAATAAGTTAAAAATTATTTGTAATTTAGATTTTTATCATATGTTTCATAAACTAGGACAATGTTCCATAATATGGACTTTTACCTTACGTGTATTGGTAACGTTTAAAACGTCGATAAAGCTGACTCTGGCTCTGGATTGCAGAAGATAGACAATTTATGGACAATCACGAAGACTATATCAACCACCCAGTTCACGGACTGTGTAAGTTTAAGATAAAATGTTTTATTTAGAATGTTTTTTAAGATTTTTTTACTTCGAAAAAAAAATACAATAAAAGAATAATGTCTAATATGGTTGGTACTGAAATAGAATCTGACATTGGCACAACATTTGAAACCTTATTTCGACATCTCTTAACGCACAGTACGATAGAACAAAAATATCTCAAACGGAACACCTGTCGTGATTGGTAAACAGAAGCTTTTATTAAAAAAATGTAATATTTGTCAAATTGACAATTTAAATGCCTGTAATTTATTTCGATATAATGAATTATCGCTTAATGACATTTTCGAATTTAATGAATTAAAAATTAATATTCTTAACGAAATAATCCGGAAATGGAGAAAGGGATGAAAAAGGAAGATAAAAATAAGGTTTTAGTCGGGCGTTGCATAGCGACGAAGTGCCGAAGTAGGCTCTGAACGAAATAAAAGCGTATACGTGCCATACTTGGAAATAATACCTACTATAAATAAATTAAAAGAAGAAGACAGCAGAAATTTTAAAATGAAAGGGGAAAAGTGGAGAGAATGGTTCAGAAAAGATTAATTAAATAGCAGAGGCGAGATGGTGGTAAATATATTCCCTCAATGATGGCAGTAAGTCAAAAAGATTATACATATATAAGAGCCAGAAAAAGATGATGAAAGGATCAAATGTACAGACCGACAGATGGGACATGTCCTTCCACCTACCGCTCCTCGCATTACCATCCCCCCACGTCCCTACCCCTAGAGGAAAACGTCTAGTGCAATTGATACCGAGAACTCTCTATGGAATTTACGGATACAGGTACTAATAAGTCGACAAGGCAACTTATATTTCTTAGACAATAAATACTTTAGTTTGTATCAGCTCTAGTAGCTATAGTATGACGGATTATTGTCGGAATTATAGAAGACAAGGACGATACAAAAGTGTTTAAGTTGAACATATTACGTTTGTCATTTGTATTTTTGTAGAATGCAGTTAGAATATAGACGGTAAAGATAAATACAATTTACAAATTACCTGACTCGATCAAATCGCTCACTTCAAGATGATGCAATTATATTGTACATTATGGCCTGATTACAAGTTGACTCACCTGAAACAAAAAAGAAAACATTAATATTTGATCATACAGGTTCACACACATTGAATCGGATGGGACCAGCTCGGCACGATCGTTCGTTTTGGTATGCATGAAGTTAAATGATTTCCCACGTACTAGCCAGCTCGGATCGACTTGGCAACATGCCGATCCAGTAGGTGTGGACCTTAAGTCTTACATTACTGTTGGGTTGAATAGGTTTGCTAGAAAATATGAATTGACAATGACTTTGAGTGTGATAATATGTATTGTAAAATAAGAGCTATTCTGTAGAATTTCCATGGATCCCGATCAAAAAACTACTGACTGATTAAAAACTTTTTGCGTGCAATATTATAACAAAATACATAGGAATCATACATTTGTTGTTGTCTATTTAATTATTTACAGTATACATAATGCAAATAGTACACAATAAATATCACGAATGACAGACTTTGTATTTTAATCCAGGATTGACCTGTTTCAACCTGGAAACACACACGTAGTATGTTACAGGTACAATTTACATTGTTACATATAATAATATTACAGTACAAACCCTCAGATCCTACGTTCCAGTCTGAGAACTGCTGAAAGATTCAAATTATTGTAAATAAAAATCAAATGGAGCGGTATTACTCTGATTATCATTATTTTTATATTTCAATTAATTTTATTTCTGGTTTATTTATTTTTATTTAGAGTGTACTTTTCGGCACTTGTCGACACCAAGGAGTACTCTATACTCCTTTAATGTACTTTGCCCTGGTGTACATGGAGGTACGAATGCTTCTAATCAGAATAAATTTTTCTACGGCAAAACAAGCTTAACTACTGTCCACCTATAATGTCATATCACTGATTCATACTGTCACACTAATACTACGTTGCAGAAAGTGTTGTCAAAAATTTGACCTGACAATGACATTAGATTCTGATTATATTAATACAGATGTTATACTTGCAGGAGCAGTCTAATGTCGTATTCAAACTCCCTGTCATGTAGAAATAATAGATTGTGCTCACATAAAACAAATGCTTGAAAATCATAGAAAAATATTGCTTTTCAAGTTAAATTTTGATCAAAACACGTTAAAAAAAGTAATGTCAAAGTGGAAATTGTCCAAAAAACGATGTTAATATATGTATACACAGTTTAAAAAAATGTTTGCTTTAATCAATCAAAATTATTTTTCGAGCAAGGTTGATTTTAAATTCTAGAATGCTTTTCTTATGGGATAATACGTATGATCACAATCTAAAGTCGTTGTCAACTAAGATTTTTTGACAGTGCTTTCGGCAACCCAGCATTCGAATTGGTATTCCTAATAAAACTATACTTGTATATAAAAAGTATGTTGCCTATTTTATTCCGAAACTCAAGAGGTTTTGAACTCAACTGAAAATGTTTCTCAATGTTGAAAAGCCTATACTTCTTGGCGTATAAAAACGTTACGACAAAAGAGAGATGTTCTGTGAAAAACATAGCGAATTATACCCGAGCGCAGCCCGATCGGACAGTTAGTTAATAACAATATCGGCCCGGTTACAACTTGTTAGTGAAATTGCAAATAATTAGTTAGTCTCATTAGTCATTGCATTGTAAACATTCCATGAATATAAAAACCCGGGTCGCAGTGGCAAAACCCTGCCGACAATATAGTGTATTTGGGCCGTGTGGTTTTATACTTTTATTATGTGAAATTAAATTTGTTTTTGGGCAAAATAAAAAATTTAACCCCTTAATACACCCCTTAAAATAACATTTTTTTCTTAATTATAATATTATTATCAATCTAACGTCTACACCGAATTACAGACACCCTTCAATAAATATGTCACTATCTGCAAATTAGTGTTTTCAAAAAATTTGTAAGTCCGGTCTTGTCGGGCCGATTTTATTAAAATTTTAGGGACACTTTTTAATTACTACTAAAGGGGTAAATGTCAATTTTGAACCGATTCTGAGAATTTTTTCGGTATTTTGAGGCCCAAAAACATTTTTCAACCCCTAAAAACTACCCTTAAAATGGCCCGATTACGCCCATTTTAAATAGGCTTCTTGCGGTGATGTATTTCAACACGTGGGCCAAATTTGGTTAAAATCAATTAACTCTTTCGAAAGTTATAGCCCGCACACATATATATATATATATATATATATATATAAATATATATATATATACATATATATATAAACATTTTTAAAAATGGTGCCAAAGTGTTTAGGAGGTTATGAAACGTCGAGAAATTTTGGTCCGACACCTAGGTCCCGCCATCCGACCGACGCCAATAGTGTATGTTGCCATATGGCAAATACACTAACAATAGTGTATGTTGCCATATGGCAAATACACTAATAATGAATGAGCATCTTTGTGCGTTTACAATTTTTAGTTTGAAAATAAACACAATTCAGAGAGATGGTAGATAAATAGTGACAGAGAGAGAACGAGTTCAGTTTCCGTTTTGGATATGCAATTATTTCTACACCACTTCCTGCCAGTAATGAGGGCATCATTGCGAGTGTACAATACTTATTGTGTCTTGAACACATACACAGATTTTATGTAGGAGATAATAGATATATTATTATACAGTATCATAAAGTTGTCGGAACGCTCTGAATTTAAGCCAAAAATAAAGCGTCGGCTGTCAACTGATTGTAGACTTATTCGTCAACATTCTGCAAAAAATCTTTCTTTATAAGGAATTGATAAAGGACAAATCTAGGTCTCTAATTGACTGCTTTTGTAGTTTATGTACGATTTATTAAAAAAAAGTTGGCATTAATTGTGTCAAAAAAACACACGTTTTCAATGTCACACTACGACCTTACTCGTACTTATTCCACAAAATTGTTCCATCACAAACTTAACGTGACTCTGCCTTTTTTGGAAAAGTTTTTTAAATCTTCAAAATATTTCCAAAAATTAGAGTAATCAATTGACAGCGACACCCTTGCCTTGTAGTGTGCACCAGCCAAAAATTGAACCGTTCGGATGATTTGAGCGAGACAGAGTTAAAGAAGGTCACACCTACAATATGTCTTTTGCCTACCTCGCCTCTTACCGCTGGGCCTCAGCACAAACTGTGTGAAAGTGATCCAACACTGATAAACACTGAGCATTTACACGAAACATTTCGAGTTTTTTTCGACCCCCCCTCTATCTCAGAGGCTAGTTACGTTACACAACTGATTTTTTTCAGGGGGGTTAAAGTTCCCATAAAGAAGCAGTAATCCAAATTTCGTAATTCTATAAGTGGAATATTTTCCAAGATACGAGTGCTCAAACATCACGATTTTGGGGTATTCATTGATTTACTCTGATAGATTAACGTATAAGCGTCTTAAATCAACCGGTCGTTCGAAGACTATTCACATCTAGTCGGTGTGATATAATGAAGTGTGGTATATAACTATGATATTTCATGTCAACATAATATTTAAGTAGAATAAGTAAGAACATTAACAAAAAACCCGGGTCGCAGTGCCAAAACCCTGCCGACAATATAGTGTATTTGCTAATACATCAGGCCTTGTGGCTTTATTATGTGACCTTAAGGTGATTATTGGGCAAAATAAAAAAATTAACTCCTTAATACACCCCTTTGAATTACATTTTTTTTAACTACATCATTATTGTCGATCAAACGTCTACACCAAAATTAAAAACACCTTTCAGGAAATAACTCACTATCTGCAAACTAGTGTTTTCAGAAAATTTTTAAATCCGGTCCTGTCGGGCCGATTTTATTGAAATTTTAGGAACACTTTTTAATTGCTATTAAAGGGTTAAATTTCAATTTTGAAACGATTCTGAGAATTTTTTAGGTATTTTTGGGCCCAAAAACTTTTTTCATCCCCTAAAAACCACCCTTAAAATGACCCGATTGGGCCCATTTTAAATAGGCTTCGTGCGGTGATGGATTCCAACATGTGTGCCAAATTTCGTTAAAATAAATTAACTCCTTCGAAAGTTATTGCCCGTACACATATATACCTATATATATATATATATATATAAATATATATATATATATATATATATATATATATATATACATATATATATAAACATTTTTAAAAATGGTGCCAAAGTGTTTAGGAGGTTATGAAACGTCGAGAAATTTTGGTCCGACCCCTAGGTCCCGCCATCCGACCGACGCCAATAGTGTATGTTGCCATATGGCAAATACACTAATAACGTCCTAATGTATAGTACGCGCCATGGATCTGAAAGGCTCGGAAGTTAGATGCAAATGGAGGCTTGCGCAGGTACAGTCGGTTGAAAAACTACAAACTCGCGTTATATTATTTTTTTAAATTTTTTTTTTCTTCTAATTCCTTGCATAAAGTCATCCCAAAAACTATTTTTCGTGCTTTTCTATGCAAAACTGTATTAGGTATCTTGATCAATTAACAATCAAAGAAACAACAATAGTATACTGGACTGTACTTTATAGCAGAAAAGCGACAAGTGACAAGACAACCAGCGATAACCAATCACCGACGAGCGCACTTTTTGTGCCGGTAACTGGTAGGTGGTGGGAGTCTTCCTTTCTCACAAAACAGCCAGGACGGCTCTAAAATATGCATTTGCGACGCTGTTTGTGACTAACTTCAGAACCTTTTAGAATCGTGGCGCGTATTATACTGGAAAGTTAAAAAGACGACATTGTGGTTTTACCTTGTGTCCCAAGATATAGAGCGTATGCATTATATAGGTAATACAACTTATGCGTTATAGCCGTTATATTATATGTATGTTATACATAGTACAATATTACTGCATATATGTACGTGAGATGTATGTATAGTCAATAGGCATAAAGCTCTTTTGATTGAGAGGCCTTTTCAACACACAAGATGGCTGATTTGAAGACATCATTATGTTGGAACATTTCGATTCAGTGCTGTCTCGATTCGCATATCTCGTGATGTCTCCTTCCTTTTCTTCTATCAACAGACGTCTTCCACTAAAGACTTCAATTTTAACTTCCAATCAATATCATTTTTCTTTTTGTATATAGGCGAACTTTTACATGTCTCTTGCGACATACCGACTGTTCACAAGTAAATGTGAATCACCATTTAGCATATTAAAAATAGAGCACCAGACTCGCATTCGGGAGGTGCTGGGTTTAAATCCCGACGGGGGCAAAATGTGGCAGAGATTTTTTTCTAATGCCTCTCGCCGAAAAACGGTAATTCCTGTACCGGCCATTTCACTGAGGTTTTCATGGTTTCCCTCAATTACTTTCAAATTAATATTGATATGGTTCTTTATACAAGGCCATGACCGATTACCTGTCAAGTTCCTATACTCAAATATTGCCTGCCTTATCTTAAATTCCTATAATTTTTCTTTCTCTCATTGCTATTAATTAAGTTGAAAAACTTGTTAAATAGCGGAAAGTGTGGTCGATGGAAAATAGTAATGGTGCAAATGGCGTTTGTTATGACAATGTCGACAAACGGACATTAAACGTATTATTACTATTAGTATTATTATTTTTAGTTTTCGTTTGTTTAATTAATATTTAGTTAATTTAATTTATATATCTTGTTTGTAATAACAGTGTAATGAAAATTTGTTAAGTTTGTCCCAATGTCCTGATCAATGGTCAGGACATTAGGACAAAGTTATCAAATTATTGTATTGTCATCGGTTCTTAATACGTTTGCAAATTTTTTAATCAATCGGACGTCTTGAAGTTGGTGAAAATTATTTAGAAAGATTTTGTCACATTGAACATACAGGTGAAGCTAATAAAAGCGTGTTAAAAATATCTTTGACCATGCAGCTTTGTATAAGAAAGTTTTAGACTTTAAAATAGAGAACACCCGATAGATATGTCTACCTTTCCAATTGTACGAAAGACAACAGAGCTTTAAAGAAGCCTTCTTGTGTGTATTTATAGGTTAGGTATATCAGCTTTTCTCCTTCCTACACCAATAACGATTTTCTTTATCTAAAACTCAAATGCGAACTCGGATGTTTTACAAATTACATTTAAAGTCTTTTTTATTTTTTGAATTGGCTATAAAAATGATGATTTTTATGTCTATTAAGTTTCTTTTTTGAATATTTTATGGACCTGTACGCGGAACTCGAGGCAAGTTCATTTAAATTTCATACCACTGCATTTTATCTGAAGTAAAATAGGTCAAAACTACACAGGCATAAAATCGCATCTGTAGAAATTGTAAGATATTATGTAAATATCCGTATACGATATTCTTACCGAATGAACATTTTGATAAGTCCTTCATTTTTTATGGAAACTCTGACAACCTACTATTTAAATTGTTTCTGAAAAAAATTATTACAAACGAGAAATTTTATACAGACACGCTGAATCAAACTGTTGCATTGTATTAATGAAACGTATGTATTTTCAACACCATCTAATTTCAATTTATTTCATGCACGTATTTTCAGTTGCTACCTTTCACACAAAGTGTCTCCTCCTACGTTGCTTAGTCAATGGAAAATACGTTAGACAATATTTAATCTCAAAAGACCGAGCTGGGTACAGTAGTGGTGACAGCACTAGACTCGCATTCGGGAGGTCCGGGTTCGACTCCCGGCGGGGGCAGATATGGCTGGGACTTTTTCCTACTGCCTCTCGCCGAGAAACGGTAATTCCTGTACCGACCATCTTGATTGAGGTTTTCCATGGTTTCCCTCAATTAATTCCAGATAAATATCGAGATGGTTCCTTATTTGAGGCCATGGCCGATTACCTATCAAACTCCTAGTTCAAAAATTACCTACCCTATCCTAATTTCCTATAATTCCTGCATTCGCCCATTGCTATTACATAAGTTGAAGTTTTAAAACTGTAGAAAAATAACGGGAAGTGTGGTAGATGGAAAATAGTAATGGTGCGAATGGCGTCTGTTATGACATAACGTCGAGAAACGGACGTTAAACGCATTATTATTGTTATTATTATTATTATATTTAATCTCAAATTAATAAATGTTTCTTCTGATTGGTCTTTGACTGTCTCGAAGTGAAGATGAATACTTGAGTTGATTACTCCCGACAGGTTGAAAATACATGAGCTCTACTGTATAGTTTTTTGTCCATATAAACCAGGGTGAAGTAAAATTAAATAGTAATTTGCTATTAGTATCTGTAGCAACTTAGACTATGTACCTATTTGTTATATATTTTCGTTCAGAAGAAATTTAGAGGGGAGTTTATCAATATTTAATTCTACTTCAAATGCATTCTTGCAATTCTTGGCTACGTCACTGGTGTCACCGATAAGTATGACGTAATAATAAAGATTTAAAACTTAGAAGTAGTTTCATTTTAAATTGGCCTTTTCACTTCACTAGACATAAATATATGACATTCAATAACAATAAAAAACAGCAGTCCTTCTAGAAAACAATTCAAAAGGTATGGACGAGGAAAAGTAGGGAAGTACGGAATGATGACGGCTTTAAAATATTATCCATGAACATAATCGTTAATTTCGAGTAGAATGTGGAAGGGACGCGAAAACGGTGTGGGATAAAAGTTGCATCCGATCAGTTATAATATGCGATTATCTCGAGTTCAAAAATTACATACAATCAGTGTTCAAATAATTAAAAAAGTGTGCGTGTGCTTCAGATCACATAACAGAAGTATACTTTCTCACTCACGCTCACTTACCACACTTAAAAAAATTGCCAGCTCCAGCGCTTTGTTATTTTTTATGATATTTGGAAGATACATTCAAATTATAACATAAGAACTCACTAAGACAAATTAGGGAAGTCTTAAATACTCTATTTTTTCAACGGTGGTTTGATCAGGATTTTATGAATAATATTAAGTTATGAATTGGAAAATAATAATAATGATAATGCGTTTAACGTTCGTTTCTCGACTTTATGACATAATAGACGCCATTCGCACCACTACTATTTTCCATTTACCACTTCCCGTTATTTTCTACATTTTTTAAAACTTCAATTTATGTAATAGCAATGGGCGAATGCAGAAATTATAGGAAATTAGGATAGGGTAGGTAATTTTTGAACTAGGAGTTTGATAGGTAATCGGCCTTAAATAACCTTAAATAAGGAACCATCTCGATATTTATCTGGAATTAATTGAGAGAAACCATGGAAAATCTCAATCAAGATGACCGGTACAGGAATTATCGTTTCTCGGCGAAAGGCAGTAGGAAAAGGTCCCAGCCACATCTGCCTCCGCCGGGATTCGAACCCGTACCTCCCGAATGCGAGTTTAGTGATGTCACCACTACTCTACCCAGCTCGGTTGAATTGGAAAATATTGACCAACAATAATGGAAGACTTACAAACGTTGCCACGCATATATTTAATTACGTTTTAATTTTTTTATTACTGTTCAGGATACCATTTAGCCGTTAATGGCGATATTTTTGAAAATCTGCTGTAATTTTAAATACGTTCTTTTTCGGTACGTTGGAATTTTGCATTAATGATTGCCATAGCTACCAAATAAACAAATCCCGCTTATAATATTGGTAAAGGTTAATTACGGTATAGTTCATAAGACTAAATTAATAAACAGATAATAACTATAATTGTTAAGAAACATCTATTGTTGCAATGCTATATAAGAAAAATTTACTTTCAAACAATCGCCACCGTCGGGACTCAAACCCGAATCTTTCCACTTTTTGTGTTGCAAATTGCTTTATTATGAAGGATTGACTGTTGAATTGTGTGCACCGTAGAGTAATTGATAACTCATTCCGCCGCGAAAGGGGAAAGATTCGGGTTTGAGTTCCGACGGTGGCGATTGTTTGAAAGTAATTTTTTCTTATATAGCATTGCAACAATGGATGTTTCTTAACAATTATAGCAAACGATAGCTATTATCTGTTTATTAAATCCCGCTTATGTTGCGTCTTAACCGAAATTGACAGTATATCCTTTGAAATCAATACGACTAAAGAAGTCTTACTTTAAAAATCGATACATCATATTTTCTTAATTAAGGCATATTTATATTTTCTATTTGTTCTTATAAATACTTTTAAAACAGTGTAAATCTCATGTCGTTTACTAAAACAACGAATTTTTCAGCGACCCTGTATCCATACAATATTATACTCAAATTGAGTTGATCGTTGAAGAGAACACAGACTATGTTTTCTAATTTTGAGCTCGCGACTACAAGAAGTAAGACGGGCGCGTTTATATATATATATATATATATATATATATGTGTGTGTGTGTGTGTGTGTGTGTGTGTGTGTGCATGCGTTTATAATATCGTCTGAGTGAATAAACTTTAATTATCCTTTGCATGGTTGACTTACCCTCAAGAAGAGGGTCTAAAACACAACTTCACACATACACTGTGAGCCAAACGTACGCGTAGCAGCAGCAATGTAGCAAGACATGCATGTATTGGGGGTGCCTGTAGCAGTTTTTGATCTCATGTCTGAAGTCAACACCGCAAAATGCATTATACTGCAGCATCGATAATAAACGCTGAACTGTTTTCGAACTAATTAATTAATCATCAACTTTAAGAGCACGTCGAAATTGTCTTGCTATAACATATATTAAATTATTGAATAATTTTAGTCGAGTCATGAAAATTACTAGTTGCCAAAGTGTAATTGTAGTGTCATTTATTATAGAAACGAAAAAAGGAGGAAAAAATCTCTTGCAGTATATCTACAAGTGATTCATAAAAAGTTAAATACTTTTAGGAGACTTAGAAGGCCTTAAAATAAGATTTGCATGGCTCGCTTTATAAACCCCCAGCTTCCAGATTTATTAAGAGGAATTCGAATGCCATAAAAAAATATTGTACACAATTTTATTGAAGTTATTGAATAATTTTAGTCGAGTCATGAAAATTACTAGTTGCCAAAGTGTAATTGTAGTGTCATTTATTATAGAAACGAAAAAAGTAGGAAAAAATCTCTTGCAGTATATCTACAAGTGATTCATAAAAAGTTAAATACTTTTAGGAGACCTAGAAGGCCTTAAAATAAGAATTGCATGCCTCCCTTTACAAACCTTGAGCTTCCAGATTTATTAAGAGGAATTCGAATCCCATAAAATAATATTGTACTCAATTTTATTGAAGTTATACTTCTTTTGGTGCATTGAGAGTACAATTTTAGTAGACAACGATTCCATGTTGAATATTTAATTTTAATATCACGGGGGAATTGGCCTAGATGAAATGAAATAAATATTCTAATTTTTTTGCTATTCAGCGACGTTTCGTCCTTATTTTATATTCAAAAAAATATTAACCTCCTTCAAAAAAATCACTAAAAAGATGAAAATAATGAAATTTTGAGGTCGGAGCTAATTTCATTACAAAAACTTTTAATTACATATCTACTTTTATTAAATAGGCGCCAACCTCAAAATTTCATGTGATTTTTTTTGTAATGAAATTAGCTCCGACCTCAAAATTTCATTATTTTCATCTTTTTAGTGATTTAATTTCGCACATTTTTAAAAACTATTGAATCGATTTAAGTAAAATTTATGTGGGATCACCCTGAAGATGTGCCCTATTAAATAAGAAAAGAATCATCATAATCGCTTTACAAATGTTGGAGATATGAGGTAGCATACATAAAAAAATATGTTTTTTTGACGTCATTTAAAAACGGATTAACCGATTTTAATAAAATCTATATGGGACCATTTGGGATGTATATCCTTTCAAACAAAAAAAGAATTTTTCAAATCGGTTCAGGCGTCTGCAAGTAATCGGGGAACATACATAAAAAATAAAAAAAAAAGATTCCGACGAATTGAGAACCTCCTCTTTTTTTTGAAGTCGGTTAAAAACAAAAAGATAAACGATAATCTCTTGACATTCAAGAGATTATCATTTTTTTGTTATTGAGTGTAAAATAAAGCCGAAACGTCGCCGAATCGAAAAAAGTTTTTATTTCATTTCAACCATCCCCGTGATATTAAAATTTGTTACAATCAATAAACGGTATTTTCAGTACCGTTCAGCCCTAGTCGGTTGACTATGTATATATAATATGGGCTAACGCTGATTAATTTGCAATGTTTTATATAAAAGCCTATGCATGTGTCTGTGTGTACGTTAACCGACAGACGGACAGACAGCCACGTACAGTTGATAGAAGTGAGTGCAGTGATGCATTCTGGAAGAGTGAAGTACGGACTGCAGGATGTGCGGGGACTAGTTCGGGATCAAAGAGCGACCGTCCAGGCTTTCAGACATAATACAACGTTACATTAACCGCACCAACATTTGCTAGGGATTAATCAAACGTCCTAACAATCAGCCATTCGTTATGATAACGACCATAGCAAAAAGTTTGTTTCGCAAGAAACGCTATAAAAAAGCATCTAATCCTTTTTAAAAAAGAAACAACAATTTTATAGTTATTAATAGTTTCGAACCTTCTAAAATTTATAATAAATGAACAACTCTTAAGGTAGTTGTCGTGGTTAAGGCACACCGTCAGAAAATTCTTAATTTTTGTATACTTATTAAGGACATGATAATACAATTACCCTGAAAATTTGAAGTCGATCGACCGTATATAATCCGAGATGAATTCAATTAAAAATTGGATAATTAACATTGATTGTATACGATCTCTGTAGTTCTGAACCAGTTTCTTATTTATAAAAAAAGAACTAACTGTCAGAAACTTTCCAAAAACTGACAGTCTTTCAATGCATTTGTTATGAGTTTAAAAAAAAATAAGAAAAAATTTTTGACCGTCTAATTATTTATAAATAACGGTTTAAAGTTCAACAATTTATAGAAAAGTATACATGTATATGAATACTGTATGGGTTACGTTTCCACGGGTACAGTCTTGCGTACAAATTATGGATCACTTAGCTACAAGCTAGTATACTTTTGTGGCGCGTACAATCTATAACTTTTTGACAATATTGTACCACAACTACCTTAAAATAATGACTTTTTCGTAACTGTAATAAATATTATCAATTCAACATTCGTACCAAATAAATAAACCTTTTGGCTAGTAAATCCGTATTCGTCTATTCAATTTAAAAAAAAATAAAAATCTTCACTGAAAAGTTAAATTTTAATTTTGAAACGAATTTTCTTTGAATATTTTTTGGCTTAAAACATGTTTTAACCTCTAATATCTACCCTTAGAATAGCCCAATCGGACCCATTATAAATAAGCTTCGTGCGATGATAGATTTCAATATGTGTTCCAAAATTATATTTCTAAATACGGTGTCAAATTATTCAGGAGGATATGTAAGGTCGCCGATAGTGTATGTGTCATATGGTAAAATACTAAAAAAAAAATTTAAACAAATCTTTCATATAAACTATGACAACAAACACAACATACTTGGTAGGTACCTGCTATAGTAAAACCACAAAATATTTTTAGTCTGTGTTGAAACTATGATCTAGTGATTTAATCAAGATATTATTACAATAAACCTCCCAAATCCATTAAAGAAATTATGTGTAGATATAATTCCCCGCTTTAGAAACGAATTTTCCGTAAAATTCAATTTCAAAAAGCAATTTTAATTACTATAAATACTCGGTTTATGTCATAATAGATAAAAAAAAGAAAAAAAGAATTATTTAAGTGCATTGCTTGGTGAAGAGTCAGGTTTACCCAGAAGTCCGGGAATACACATGAAAGAAATATAAGTTCTATATTCTCCATGTATGAGATTAATAAATTAAATTGAAACGTTTCCAAGTAATAACAATATACTAGGTGTACTAAAAAAATCAATAAATCTATCTAGCTTTAAAAATTATTATTCATGTCGAAAATTAATTACGGCATTAAAATGCAGAGAAATCAATAAGTTATTTGATTTCATTTTTTTATTGTTACAAGGACAATTTGAGCTGTTAATCGTGGAACAACTTACATGAACCGCTCAAGCAGTCACTCTCAACTGTTCGAGCAATCACTGTCGACTACTGAATACTTTCAATCACTCGATCGACGTTAATTTAGATGAAAACACTATGACGATGCTAAATTAGTGCCAAAACATTAGAAGAACACAGTCCTGCTCAATTGAGATGGTGGTTGAACTACCACGATCGGAAAAACTGGTGGAAGTAAACCGGTTGTAACTGGTAAGGTTACAGTTCAAGCTGTCATAAATCGTTCATGGTGAACAAATATATCTTCTAGACGGGTCTTTTTAGTGACCTGCATCTTTGCATCTGGATCCCGTATGTGAGCCGGCTCACTGAACCGGTTCAAAAAGAGCCGAGTTCTGAATATGTTACTGCGCAGTCTGCCACTGAGTTACCTAGTTCAGTCAATCATATCACAACCTGTATAGAATCAAGAATGCATGAGTCATTTGAGCTGACAGATGCATCAAAGCGAGAACTGATACGTAAGTGTAAAATGTGCTTCTGTGTGTTAAGTGTTTCACTGAGCTATGCGGATCCGTTGATCCGTCGGCTCAAAAAAAAGTGAGTCGGCTCTCACGGATCTTCTGTCGGAGTCGGCTCTTTGAACCGGTTCAGATCTGAGTTACCCAACTCTAATATCTTCAAAAGTAGTGAAATATGTTTCTAGATGTTGTATCACTTGTGTAAATATTATTTCTTATTTAATTATTATTTTCTTGTTTCAAAATCAATCACTTTTCACCTGTCACAACGAAGTGCCTGAAAAATTTTCAACTATGAAACGATCTATTTCAAAAAGTTTGTTTGAACTAATTGCATCTCAGCGTTCTTCTGGGAATATTGTTTTCTTAAAACCACCAATTACTTAAAACTTATACGCGCCATTTTCTCATGATGACGCTGATATTGTCAGTAAAACGAACGTCAACTTTTAAATTGATTACGTCGATGTTTTAGCGAATATTGTTTATTTTTTTACTGCACATGAATATAAAATCAAACACACAGTATACAAACATTAAGTTAAATCTCTAGAGAGAAGATAAAAAATAAGTAAATAGGTATAGAGAGATAGAAGGAGTGAGAGGGAGGGAGGGATAGGAACAGAGCTAATGCATTGATTCGCATCGACCACATATTATAATAAACATGATGAAAAATTGAAACGGAAAATGGTTGAATACGAGCGTAAGGAGTGAGACAGATATAAGTTCGTAAGTTTAATACGACGGGATGTCTGGTATAACGATATATGGCGATGTACTAGAGTCTACAGAAAGTATGAAATCTTCTGGTACAAGTTTGCTGTCCCGCACTGCACGCTACATATCGCGACGGAACGCAATGGCGTACTGAGGCGTAGGCGGCAGAGACTTATCGCTTAGACCCCAGGGGTTTGCACCAACAAAGAAGAAATCAAAAATTATATTAAACTAGCGGAGCGGACCCGTGCGAATATTTCGCACCGTTAGTGGTCAGTTACGTAATGTAATAGGGTGGAAATAAATAAATAAATGTAAATTTTTATTAATAATATTGACTCAACCAACAGTAATACATATATTAACAAAATAAAATTACTTGCAACACTATTCAATTGGTTTTTAATAATAATAATAATAATAATTTTCCTTTATTCATTTGTGCCAATTACAGCGTAAACAGCGTCAAGAAGAACATATTATCTACAGATAAAAGCTTTAGAATAATAAATATTAAAACATCTACACAAACAGTTTAAAACAGTTTAAAAACAATTGGCAATTATTTATATAAAAGACGTTTCAAGCAACAGTTTTGGTCCTTTTCAATTGAAAAGAACCAAAACTATTGGTTGAAACGTCTTTTATATAAATAAAAATTAATTGAATAGTATTGCAAGTAATTTTATTTTGTTAGTAAATTTTTATTAATTCAAAATATTTTATAATAAAAAATAGTAACAAAATTAGTTTGATTGTAAATGATATTTACATTATACCGGGTGTCTCAGAAATCCAATTGTTGGGATCGAAAGAGAAAAATATTTTGAGTCCAAAAATCCATGTATGGAATTTTTTCATAACGTAATTAATTAATAAAAGTGACCAATCAGGAACGCGCTACAGAAGAGAGTGTCGTCGGCTGATTTATTTCGGTTAATTAGTAAAATAATAATGATTATTATTAAAATAAAAAAATGATGGGCTCAGACGGGTTAACAGAGTGTCGTCGGCTGATTTATTTTGTTTATTACTAAAATAATAATTATTATTATTTTATTAATTAACCAAAATATAAGTCAGCCAACGACACTCTCTCGGTTTGTCTGAGTCCATCGGTTTTTTATTTTAATAATAATAATTATTATTTTAGTAATTAACCGAAATAAATCAGCCGATGACACTCTGTTCTGTAGCGCGCTCCTGATTGGTCACTTTCATTAATTAATTACTAATTAACTACGTTATGAAAAAATTCCAAACATGGGTTTTTGGGCTCAGAATATTATTCTCTTTCGATCCCAACAATTGGGTGCGCGATTTCTGAGACACCCGGTATACAGTACATCATATAAACATTTGTTTTTTTTTCAAATCAATTTAAAAAAATATTACAGATAGTTTTATAATTGATACTAAGTAGAAATTTTGAATTTTCTAAAAATGTCTGTTTATAACTTGAGAACTACAGCGCCAATTTAAATAAAGTAAGTTATTAACCATAAGCTTATATAGGATATAAATTATTTCCAGAGGCGTACGTCACTTGTATTAGAAATTCGTCATAGATCTAATGTTATTGTCGTAACTTTCAGAGCTGTTAATTTAAATATATGGGTTTAAGGCTTAGCCGAAGACAGGCACGCCACTGATATAAAACAGGACGAGGAGGTTATAATATTTCTCGTGGCAGTGTTCGTTTTCTTATATTGAATGTAAAGAAGACGTCGCTTATAACACTACAATTTGCAAAGCTTTAATAAAAGCTAAAGCTCCTGCATTAATTTTCACAATATAAGACTTTATCATAACTGTGCTGATTTTTCAGCTTTTACATAATGATTTAATTAACTTTCAATTGCTGAGCAATGTTTGCTAATAAAACGACGAAAATATTTGCCCTGATGAGAAAAAATAAAATTAGAAAATTGTGTTTGTCCGCAAATATTTATTCACAAAATTAGAAAAAAATTAAAATTGTGGATCATTTTAATGGAGTCCTAAAGACGTATCAACATTCTATAATTTACATTTTTTATTAATATAAGAAATGATAAATATTATAGATTATACAGACGTTCAATAACTACATCCGAATATCACAAGCATTCATGTGGATTTTGAAATAAATCTTATGATAAAAAACATTTTTTTTTGTAAAATGGCCCGTCACGTTAGAATAACAAAATAGTATATTTTCTATTTTTAGCAGCGTCAAAATTTAAAACAATCAAATTTAAAAGATTTCGCGAAGCGACTACCATCTTGTATGATATTGTGTGCCATCTATCTGTGTCCAAGTAAGTCCAGCTTCTTTATCTGGAAGTTGGCGTCGAGAAACAAACTTTGTTCATATCTTTTCTATTCACGTTGTGCAAGCCAAGTTTTTATCAGAATAATGTATTATTACATATACAATACACACAAATATCGGATGTACATATTATTATGTATTTATTTTATATAAAGTTAGCAATAAATTTTTACATTTGACGAGCACAAAAGAGGCCGTTACTTGTTACCATTTTCTAAAAGCTTCGCACGTAACTGACGTAACGCATGCTTGAAGAATAAAGTATGATGATTCCAACCGCACTTCTGTATCTTTTTTGGTTGAGAAGTTGTAGCCATTTAAAGTTTTACAAAAATCTTTGCGTACTCATAATACAGACGTTCGCTTATGCTCACTGAAATCAGCTTATTTTTTTCTATAAATACCCATTCTTTGGGAAATATATGGTTTGAAGTTCTACATTATTACGCATCTTATAGGTCAGCTAAATAAAGTGAGTTAATTTATACAAAGTCTGTCATTATTAAGTATATGGATTCATATCGGCTTGAACTTGCAGTGTTCCATTTTGTCACCTTGGATATCGAGCGGAAGACATTGGAAATGTCTCGACTCTTTCGCAAAATCTAACACAGCCATAGTATACTTGTTTGTTCTCTGTAAAATTACAAAGAACTAAAAATGAAATGAGTTCGTTGATTACAGTAATTTCTTTCGGAGCTTTGATGAATAAAAATTTGATCTAAGTGCATAATTTTTCTATTTTAATTTTTTTTTAATGGCACGGACGAAGAAAACCTACAGGACATAATTTCATAATAGAGGATAAAACGAATAAAATTAGCTTAAATTGAACTCTCTACCATGCTTTAAGTTCAAGCTGGTTTGCGCCAGTTCCAATAATTAATTTGATTTTTGTAAATTAACGCACTTTATTTCGCTCTGGGAACTGATTTAACCGTATTAAGACAGGGTGTATTTTATTTCAACATTATTTCGTTTTTGGGTAAAAAATAAATACAAAGATATTATAAACATACAAGTTATACAGTAAATTTACATAATATTTTCAATGTAAATTTGTGTTTATTATGTTTGGGACGTAGCTACTAAAAGTTGTTCTGTATGTACATACAAAATTCCTAAGAATTCCTAAGAATATTTTATACATACATTGTAGTGTGGGTATTACGTCATAATTCCAAACTGCAGTGAAAAATTCAAAATGAAGAATAATATTTTCATTGTTACTTTTCAGCGCGATAGTCAATGAAACAGAAATATTAGACGATGGAAGTTTATTATTAGTAAAATCAATATTAAAGAGATGATAACTGGACGTCTATCTGTAATTGAATTTTTTTAGGATTTTTCGAGGTTTCTGAGTATGCACGAGACGAGTAAATTATATTATGATAATTATTGCCAGCATTACAAAGCAATTATAACTTAAAAATGTTTTATAGTATGCATTTAAAATGCTTGTATTTGAGGTATTATGTAATTTAAAAAAAATTAAATTAGATTTTTCTTAGAACATACTCCACATATATCTGCATTATGGCTCTGATAAAAACATACACTGAATATATTTACGAGAATTTCATATGAGAAGCACGAAATAATATTTACATATATTTATAAAGAGTGAAAAAAGTTTCACAATATAAAACTGAGGAAATCAATATCCATCAAAATGTCACTTCCTGTCAACGAAATTCAATTTTTCTTTCAAATGTTCATCCACAATACACAAGCGTCGCATTTTGCTTTTAAAAAAGACAATTTAACATCGAACTTTGATATAAAAAGCCATCTATAACAAAAATGTTGTATACATTAATATAAAAGAAAACTTAATAATGCAAAATTAAGCTCGAATACATTAAAAATATTTGCTACTTAATTCCATTTTAAAATGTTAATTGGAAAATTATTTAGTGAACGACATTTAAAAAATAGTAAAATCAAGGTTGAAATATTAATTAAGATGACTGTTTACCAGCTGTTCAATAAGCTCCCTTTATACGTGTGTGTGAATTTAAAATGCTCTTATTCACTTTTTGGAAATCTATAATTCTAAAAAAATCTTTTTCAATCATTGAAACCAATGCTTCAAAATAAACTAGAAATTAGTACTATTCTTCCCATATGGCTTTAGCCAAATTTTTACCGTTTATTTCATCTAAATAAACCAGAAAATTAGTATAAATTTTACACAAATTCTTGTACAGAAAAAATTGAATTTGAGAAAAATTACTGAGCAAACCAAATTTGTCAGTATTTTTTACATACGTTTATTAAGAGAAAAAAAATCAAAATGTTAATTTGCCTTTCCGTAATTAGAAATCTCGTGACGTGTTATAAAGAAATATTGACGTATATCAAGTTTTTTTATTCAATTTATAAGACAAATATGTTTTCTGGATTTTTTTAGCAGCAAGTCAAATTTTTCGAAGCTATCAAAAACGGTAATAAAATGAATTAGGTGACCACAGTTCAGGGATCAGACACCTTAAGCGCTATTTTCGAATCAAAGCTAGGTAGATTAAAAAAATTATTTTGGTTAATTATTTATATTTTCTAATCATTTCTATTTCAATTCTACGTTACTTGGAAAAAATATTCGATGAAAATGTATTGAAAATCTATTAAAATGTTGCTCTTAAAATGAATGTACAAATTTAATAAATGATATGATAAAAAACGAGCTTTTTTCGAAAGCAACTGAAAGTTTTTAATGAAGAAAATATAGATAAAATCAATTTTTACGACACACACTTTTACCTATACTTCGTAAAAGCTGTAAAATTTTAATAGAATATTATTGGAAGTAGAAATCTAATTAAAAAATGAATGCATATAACTTTTGTTCGTTTAATCCGAAGATAAAATTTTATTTTGTTTTTCTATCGACGTAAATAGATGTGAAAAACTTCTTGCACTTCTAGTACCACGTTTTCGTCCAAGTACTTGACAACTCAAAACCATCTAAAATCTGAAATTATATATCATAAAATGTCGGTGTAAGTTTGAATTGTCTATTAAAATAGAGCTGCATCCTCAGAATTTTTCTCTTTGAAAAGAAAACAATTTTAAAATGTGAACAGGTTGAGCCGAAACTGCTCGGGATGGATTGAGGAAATATAAAAGGTGCTGGGCCCAATAATTCGAACAGTTTGAATGGCACTAAAAATTTATTTAAAAAAACAATTTCAATTTCAGTTTTTTTTGTACAACTATTTTTATCAAAACGTATAATCTTTTAGTTCAGAGATCTTAAAAAAACTGATTAAAAATTTATACCGTGACAAAAAGGTTCTGATGACTATTATGCAAAAAAAAAAATAAACTTACATAACTAATTTAATCAACAGAGCCGAACTTAAATATTTCATTCATGTTAAAAAAATTATAAAAGATAAAAGATGAAAAGAACAACTACTTGGTAACGCTATAAGGTCACTGAGTATTATTAATCCGATTGAAAAGTGTTAGAATTATACTAGATTAACACCATTTTTGTAAATTACGAGTACAAAACGTAAGAACAGAAGCTTTATAAAAAGTGTGGCAAAGGAGAAACGGCCGACTTTTTTGCAAAAATTAAGTTTGCACACTTGTCAAGCTACTTCATGCTTGACAAGTGTGGGCGATCTTCTGTTTGATTTCCGTACCACAATAGCATTTTACAGAACGTATAAAAGATCACGCACACTTATTAAGCATGGAACAGTACGACCAGCACAAATCTGCAACGTGCACGATGTCACACACCAGACCAGGAAAACCAGCTTTTAGTGCAGGATTCATGATGTGCAGTAAACATTCTGCACTTTTCAAGTAGTTTTATCAGTGCCAAATAATTAATGAAAATGACACATCACTAGCACACTAGATCGGTCCAGCACGGCTAGACAGAAATGGCAGGCCATCGACTGACGGTCCCTGCTGGTTGCAGGTCTAATGTGCGCTACTCTGTTAAGTAACGTATGTACCTTCACGAACAAGCTTTTCTGCTTCGTGCTGTGTTG
This sequence comes from Venustoraphidia nigricollis, assembly GCA_034508555.1. Classification (NCBI taxonomy): domain Eukaryota; kingdom Metazoa; phylum Arthropoda; class Insecta; order Raphidioptera; family Raphidiidae; genus Venustoraphidia; species Venustoraphidia nigricollis. Next base: position 13,246,217 of record JAVRKA010000004.1, read on the forward strand.
GTCATGCTTGAGAGGTATGCGCGATCTTTAAATAAACAAACGAAAGGGTTTTCCACCAAGTCAATGTTTTTTCTTCAAGAACCTTGCAGGCGTTAACTTATTTGTAGTCTACTGTAACAGTTATAGTATATTACACCACAAGGGCAAAAATGCCTGCATTTCACTTCGGGCAGTTCAGGGTTTCTGCCCGTGTGTGTATACTATTTTTTTATACCCGTTCGAAAGTACGTACGTTCACCATTATATAAAAAGACTAATAACTTTCAAGGGAGCAATTTTGAGGTTATATGCAATAACAGCTGTTGACGGCAGTCTCAAGTATCGAGAAAACTCTTTCGTCCCGCTGTTATAGATGGCGTGCGAGTAGTTCCAGCAGAGCATAAATGTTAGGCTTTCTATGTCTTAAAATCTAAGCCGAAAGTACGTACTTTCCACCGGATATAAAGAAAATGTCATTTTACATTATGGCGAAAACCCTCAAACAAAAATGTTATCCAGATACAATACGAAGTGTAGATAAAGTAATTAAGGTAGGTATTGTTCGGTGCAAGTACAATGGCTTTTGATATCGCCCTTCTGGATTAATCAATTGAATTGGATTTTATAGATATTCAAAAAAATAAAAGCTGCATTTATTTTCAATAGAACATGAAAGGCTCAATATTAAAAAATAAACACTGATTCAGCAAAGATAAAAAAAACTGAAGAATTAAAATTAAATTAAGTCAATTGGCTAAAGCCGTCATTTAGGGTTTCGTGTGAATGTGAATTATTTTCACAGTTTTCGCTAAATGTTACATTTTTAGTGTATTTGCCATATGGCAACATACACTATTGGCGTCGGTCGGATGGCGGGACCTAGGGGTCGGACCAAAATTTCTCGACGTTTCATAACCTCCTAAACACTTTGGCACCATTTTTAAAAATGTTTATATTTATATGTATATATATATATATATATATATATATATATATGTGTGTGTGTGTGTGTGTGTGTGTGTACGCGCGATAACTTTCGAAAGAGTTAATTGATTTCAACGAAATTTGGGCCACGTGTTGAAATCCATCACCGCAAGAAGCCTATTTAAAATGGGCCTAATCGGGCTATTTTAAGGGTAGTTTTTAGGGGTTGAAAACTGTTTTTGGGCCCCAAAATACCGAAAAAATTCTCCGAATCGTTTCAAAATTGAAATTTAACCCTTTGGTAGTGATTAAAAAGTGTCCCCACAATTTTAATAAAATCGGCCTGACAGGACCGGATTTACAAATTTTATGAAAACACTAGTTTGCAGATAGTGACTTATTTATTGAAGGGTGTATTTAATTCGGTGTAGACGTTAGATTGATAATAATATTACAATTAAGAAAAAAATGTTATTTTAAGGGGTGTATTAAGGGGTTAAATTTTTTATTTTGCCCAAAAACAAACTTAATTTCACATAATAAAAGTGTAAAACCACACGGCCCTATACAAGCAAATACACTATATTGTCGGCAGGGTTTTGGCACTGCGACCCGGGGTTTTTTAATTTTGAAGACATTTTTTTAAATTCTGTTCACACATTAAGCAATAATTTATCAAGAAAGTAACTATAAATACGTCAATTATTGTTTTGTTTTTTGTTGCTCTGAGAAATCGGAAGTCGTAATTTTGTTAGATGGCCGGTTAATTAACCGGTAAATTATCCGCTCAGAATGGTTACTATCATGAATAACCGATACATTTACAATACTATCTGTAAGCTCATCTCTAACACCTGGTTTTTTATCACACAAGCTGTGTGAGGAATGGCTGCTATAATGGAAAGGCTAATAGAAAGTGCACAGTGCGCTCGAGTTTTAGTAAGGGGTGTAACAAAGAGATGGGGGTGAGATGGAAGTTGAACTGTGCTGTGCAGTTCTCTCTACCGGTAACTAATCCGGCCAAGATGGTTCTCTTGAGACTGACTGATATGTGTGGTACAAGCACCACTATATCACCAAGTAATGCTCATATACTGTACAGCATACACCACCTTAGATGACCATAGCAAGAAAATTTCTGTAAAGGTAGAAGCTGACACTTAAGCTTAAGGATTGTACTTTTACCTTTAGAAAAGCGACGCGTGAAACAATTTCTAATGCTTTTAAGGATAGATTACACTCTAACATATTTTTCTAGCATGTCTCGCACGTCATTTATGGGGTTCAAATCCGGAGAATATTTCGCAAGATGATACCCGTGGGTTCATTGATCATACGAACCAACATGAACAGATAGTTGGAGCCAGAAGAGGCAATACAAAGTATTAATAGGAGAGCTGTTAAGCATTTTTGGGTAGGTATTTGAGACACTGTGAAAATTTGTACAATAACTCTTTAGTAATATCCGAATACAAAAACACAGACCTGGCTGAAGGGTAGCGGGGCTTAATACCTTGAGGCATTTTGAAATTTTAATATCTTGAAATTTAGTATTTAAGGAGTTGAAGAATAAAAAATCCAGATTTTTAATTGGGTCTAAAACTTAAAATTATACTTTTTAAGATTTAAAAAATACATTTGACGCATGTTGAAACTTAAACAGAATAATATTGGCAACAAAAAATAGATATGTCAAAAAGGCAGGTCGTTTCGGTGAGACATTTTACCTGCCAAGGGATCCGCTACCCTTCAGTCAGGTCTGTATTTTTGTATTCGGATATTACTAAAGAGTTACCTATTGTACAAATTTTTACAGTGCCTCAAATACTTACCCAAAAATGCTTAACAGCTCTTGCGCTATATTGGGTCTATTTAAGTGAAAATGTTGTTGTTGGTAAGCATTAAACAAATGCACGTATTGGCACGACCAAAAAAAAAAAAATTAAAATAAAAAAAAACGTAATAAATAGATTACAGTTAATGCAAACTGGCATTTTGAAATAATTTTGCCACCCAATTATTTATTAGTATTTAAAATTAGACAAAAAAAAACACATTTGGATTATCCTTGTATACTATGTCAAAAGATCAATTTCATTTAAAATTTGTACAGATATGTTAGAGCTTAATAGCTATATCTACAGTTCTCCAAAAAAAAAAAACCCCCGGGCCGCAGTGCCAAAACCCTGCCCCAATATAGTGTATTTGCTAATACAGGTATTGTGGCTTTATTAAATGAAATTAAGTTTGTTTTTGGACAAAATAAAAAAAAATTGAACCCCTTAATACACCCCTTACAATAATAATTTTATTAGTTGAAATATTATTATCAATCCAACATCTGCACCAAATTAAATACGACCTTCAGTAAGTAAATTCGTATACGCAAACTAGTGTTTTCATAAAATTTGTAAGTCCGGTCCTGTCGGGTCGATTTGCTTATAATTTCAGGAGCACTTTTTAATTGCTACTAAAGGGTTAAATTTCAATTTTGAAACGATTCTGAGAATTTTTTCGGTATTTTTGGGCCCAAAAACTTTTTTCAACCCCTAAAAACTACCTTTAAAATGACCCGATTGGGCCCATTTTAAATAGGCTTCGTGCGGTGATTGATTCCAACATGTACCCAAAATTTCGTTAAAATGAATTAACTCCTTCGAAAGTTATTGCCCGCACATATATATATATATACATATATATACATATAAACATTTTTAAAAATGGTGCCAAAGTGTTTAGGAGGTTATGAAACGTCGAGAAATTTTGGTCCGACCCCTAGGTCCCGCCATCCGACCAACGCCAATAGTGTATGTTGCCATATGGCAAATACACTAAAAACTCAAATTGAACTAAAAATCAAAATTATGAAGTTTCAAACTTAATCAAAATTTTATGATTAACGTTTTCTTTGCATCTAAGTGTGTCTCCAAAACTGTCGCTTGTCTGTTTGTAGCATAATAATTCGAGAACTCTAAAACCGACTTTAATGAAATTTACTCGAAAAGGCATTAGCATCGAATAAAATCCCGGGTAAAGGCTAATCATACACATAGTAAATTACTATTTAGCATGTGTCATTACTTTTTTAAATTTGAAATATATCGAATTATTAGTTATAGAATTACGGTGACCCAGCAAAGATAAGTTTACACATTTTTAAGAGTTCGATAAAGATATATAAAATACGATTTTACTTTATTAAAAAAACAAAATAATAATAACATAAACGAACACAGAAAATCTAGTGAAAGAATGTTATTTTATTACCCCACTGCACGCGATCTAAAAGTTCGAAGTGTACTGAAAATCTGTCGAGTCACCTATTGTTACCTACTCGAACTGAGAAAATACGGCATGACACAATATTTTGCTCAAGCAGATCGTGAAAGAATCACGTTTATTCAGTATAAATTATCTATCATTAATCAAGTTGATTTTCATTATTAATTATGTCTAAGTACTTTGTAAATAGATAATGATTATCTGAATGTACAAAAGTACCGGTAGATAACTGGGCGTTCCCTAATTTATTGTCATCAATGGGAAAATAAATGGCAAAGCTATTGACGACGGAAGCAAGGTTCTTGCGAACGCGCCCAGCTTGTGCGAATATCATGCATATGGCGGATATTAAGGCTGTTCAATTTTTGGCTGGTGCCAACTACGAGGCTAAAAAATGTTGTTGCAAGGGTGCCACTGTCAATTGATTACTCTAAGTTTGGGAAATATTTTGAAGATTTAAAAAACTTTTCCAAAAAAGGAAGAGTCACTTTAGGTTTGTGATGGAACAGTTTTGTGAAATAAGTACGAATAAGGTCGTAGTGTGACATTGAAAACGTGTGTTTTTTTAGCACAATTAATGCCAACTTTTTTCTAGTAAATCGTACATAAATTACAAAAATAGTCCATTAGAGACCTAGATTTGTCCCTTATCTTCCTTATAGAGGAAGAATCTTTGCAGAATGTTGACGAATAAGTCTACAATCAGTTGACAGGCGAAGCTCTATTTTTGACTTAAATTTAAAGCGTTCAGACAGCCTTAACGGAACTTTTTTGTTGTCAGATACACTACTGAAAATAAATATTTAAGGTGACTGTTTGCCAGCTGTTTAATATGCTCCCTTTTTCTGCCGCATAGCTCGCGATCTTACGGCCAGTTGGTTTGTGAGTGCATGTAAAATGCACTTACGTTTCGGAAATGTCTAATTTCTAAAAAACATCTTAATCAATCTTTAATGCTTCAAGATAAATTAGAAATATGAAAGTAGATTAGACAGGAAGTGAGGCATAAGATAACAATTTAGTATTTGCTCTCTTTAATGATCTACGTTTCGGCAACAACCGTTAAAGCGTTAAAAACCGTTAAGTTATAAAATAATTCATTGTATACACAATTTCGTACAAACATAATTAATTATGGTCTATGTTTTTTTTTATGGTTAATAAATTATTTATTAAAACATTTTTTTTTTTAATTTTAAATTAACAAATTGATTTTAAGCTTACTGCTTAAAATCAATTTGTTAATTTAAAATTAAAAAAAAATTTTTTAATAAATAATATATTAACCATAAAAAAAAAGATGTTTTTTGCCTGTTCCAATTTCCTGATAATATTCACAATTAACACTAAAATGGACGCAACAGTAAACAATAATCTATAATTTTGGTGTCAACGATGATTTACCAAGTTCCATAAAAACTGGTTCAGCCGTACTCGACTAATGTTGGTACAGGCAAATAAAAATTCTGGGAACCGTTTTTGCAGTCTAGACGTAGGTACCCAAGAAATATCCACAACAAAATGAAATTACGAACAGAGGTTCCGTTACTGTTTTATATAAATTGGTATTGATTAAAAAGGGATTGGCCGTTTCAAGGTTTTCGAAACATCAAAGGATCTGTTCGCAGCGTCGCCTCTTTATAAAACTTATTTACTTTTTGGTTTGACTGCAGAGATCAATAAATTAAAACATAGCAGTAATTCAGCTAATTTTGTAATTTAAAAAACATGTTGAAAATAGCAATTCTCGTGGACAGGCTGTACGTACCAATAATATGAACATTATGTATAAATGTGTGTGTGTGTGTTGGCTTTGGTCCAAAAGCGTGTGTAGAAGCTAATCAAAGGAAAACAGATAATAACAGAACGTAGAACAGTTGGATAATGGAAGAGTGCGAGCTATAATAAAAGGCCGGTATCGCCGCTGCTCCACTCTAATAGAAGAGGCGGTGGTGGGCTCTGCACACCGTACACTCTGTAGAGTGTACCTAAATACCAGCATATAAATATATATCGATGACCGCTCGACAAAATCGCTTATGTCGAACTAAAAAAGAAAAATCGAGTCTTTAAATCAGGAGATCTTTTTGTCCGCGTTCACTGGATATTAAAGCTGGCCGTACAACCTGCTTCAAGCAGTCGAAACTGTTTCAAGCAGCGGTTGCATGACGAACTGCAAGTCAAAATATTCCATTGATATAAAAAAAAAAATATTAACCTCCTTCAAAAAAAATCACTAAAAAGGTGAAAATAATGAAATTTTGACGTCGGCGCCAATTTAATAAAAGTAGAAATGTAATTAAAAGTTTTTGTAATGAAAGTAGCTCCGACCTCAAAATTTCATTATTTTCATCTTTTTAGTGATTTTTTTGAAGGAGGTTAATATTTTTTTTAAAGTTATTTTTTTAATAAAACGACGCTTTTTTCATTAGTGCGTGGTAATTATAAGGTATCAAAAAAAATTTCACCGAAAATCTGACATGCGTAGGTTTGCCATTTGACCGCAGATGTATAATGCATACTGTACAGCGAACGAACGGTTTTATTTCAACGCTTGTCGTTCCTGTATAGACGCCATACGCCACTACTACCGTACTCTCTGTCGTCCGAGCTGCTCATTCCAGCCACCGAAATGACTACTTGCCTAAAGAGAGGTGTCTGTAACTATAGTCACCATGTCGCTGCACAGAACTAGTGTAGTTTGAAAAATCTGTGTCATTTTACTACCGGTAGAAAGTCTTTAAAAACCCGGGTCGCAGTGCCAAAACCCTGCCGACAATATAGTGTATTTGCTTGTATAGGGCCGTGTGGTTTTATACTTTTATTATGTGAAATTAAGTTTGTTTTTGGGCAAAAAAAAATTTAACCCCTTAATACACCCCTTAAAATAACATTTTTTTTCTTAATTGTAATATTATTATCAATCTAACGTCTACACCGAATTAAATACACCCTTGAATAAATAAGTCACTTTCTACAAATTAGTGTTTTCAAAAAATTTGTAAGTCCGGTCCTGTCGGGCCGATTTTATTAAAATTTTAGGAGCACTTTTTAATTGCTATTAAAGGGTTAAATTTCAATTTTGAAACGATTCTGAGAATTTTTTAGGTATTTTTGGGCCCAAAAACTTTTTTCAACCCCTAAAAACTACCCTTAAAATGGCCCGATTGGGCCCATTTTAAATAGGGTTCTTGCGGTAGTGGATTCCAACATGTGGGCAAAATTTCGTAAAAATCAATTAACTCTTTCGAAAGTTATAGCGCGCACACATATATATATATATATATAAATATATATATAAATATATATATACATATATATATATAAACATTTTTAAAAATGGTGCCAAAGTGTTTAGAAGGTTATGAAACGTCGAGAAATTTTGGTCCGACCCCTAGGTCCCGCCATCCGACCAACGCCAATAGTGTATGTTGCCTTATGGCAAATACACTAATAAAGATCTGGATATGACCAGAAAATTTCAGAAAAGAGAAAAAAATTGTTTTGATTCATCAGAGTCTGTCTTTTCATCGTTCAATTTGAAGAGCAGACCAATCAGGGATTATTATCTCAAGACTTAACTACCGCACTGCTTTATTCTCATTTCTGTGAAAAATGTGTGTGTGGTATATTAGAGTAGAGTAGAATAATTCAGTGAAATTTAGTCTGAAAAGTGTACGTTAGGTTTACTAAATGTGTACACTTATAACACACCGCGGGTTTGTGAAAGATTTCACAACAAGGTTTAGATTAATAGAGTTAGAATAGAAAGACAAGTAATTGTATTGTTAGTGTATTTGCCATATGGCAACATACACTATTGGCGTCGGTCGGATGGCGGGACCTAGGGGTCGGACCAAAATTTCTCGCCGTTTCATAACCTCCTAAACACTTTGGCACCATTTTTAAAAATGTTTATATATATATATATTTATCTATATATATATATATATATATATATATATATATATATATATATATATATATGTGTACGCGCTATAACTTTCGAAAGAGTTAATTGATTTCAACGAAATTTGGGCCACGTGTTGAAATCCATCACCGCAAGAAGCCTATTTAAAATGGGCCTAATCGGGCTATTTTAAGGGTAGTTTTTAGGGGTTGAAAACTGTTTTTGGGCCCCAAAATACCGAAAAAATTCTCCGAATCGTTTCAAAATTGAAATTTAACCCTTTGGTAGTGATTAAAAAGTGTCCCCACAATTTTATTAAAATCGGCTCGACAGGACCGGATTTACAAATTTTATGAAAACACTAGTTTGCAGATAGTGACTTATTTATTGAAGGGTGTATTTAATTCGGTGTAGACGTTAGATTGATAATAATATTACAATTAAGAAAAAAATGTTATTTTAAGGGGTGTATTAAGGGGTAAAATTTTTTATTTTGCCCAAAAACAAACTTAATTTCACATAATAAAAGTATAAAACCACACGGCCCTATACATTGTCGGCAGGGTTTTAGCACTGCGACCCGGGTTTTTTTTTATATTGAAACTGATTCATTTTAAGCCACAAAAATGTAACACACGGATAATCAATTGTCAAATTCAGACATAATGTGTCACGTGATCTATTCTACTCTACTCTACGCACTCCTGCTCAAGATTCGGGACTGCTAGCATTTACACCTTTAGTTTGACACTGAAATACCAAACAGACCAGTGTATCTTACTCATTTGTATTAGAAACGCAATAGTGTAAAAAGTGTTAACATTTTTAAGCAGGAGTGCGATACCAAACATACTTCTTAATAAGCATTCGGCATTTGCTCTAGATGATGCAATTGTAGGGTTGTTGGGTCGAGCGGGTTAAGAAAAAGAAGGTTAATTAAGTATAGTATTTCTTCCTCAAGAGTGCTCTAGCCACTGACTTAGCGAAAGTCTACTGTATTTATTAAATATCTGACTCGACGAGTATTTTGATGAGCTCATAAAAATACTTGAAAAACTGCATTATACACACTTTTTAGTGTATTTGCCATAAGCCAACATACAGTATTGGCGTTGGTCGGATGGCGGGACCTAGGGGTCGGACCAAAATTTCTCGACGTTTCATAACCTCCTAAACACTTTGGCAACATTATATATATATATATATATATATATATATATATATATATATATATATATATATATATATATATATATATATATATATTATATACGTGTATATATATATGTGTGCGGGCAATAACTTTCGAAAGAGTTAATTGATTTCAACGAAATTTGGGCCACGTGTTGAAACCCATCACCGCAAGAAGCCTATTTAAAATGGGCGTAATTGGGGCATTTTAAGGGTAGTTTTTAGGGGTTGAAAAATGTTTTTGGGCCCCAAAATACCGAAAAAATTCTCAGAATCGTTTCAAAATTGACATTGAACCCTTTAGTAGTAATTAAAAGGTGTCCCTAAAATTTAAATAAAATCGGCCCGACAGGACCGGACTTACAAATTTTTTGAAAACACTAATTTGCAGATAGTGACTTATTTATTGAAGGGTGTATTTAATTCGGTGTAGACGTTAGATTGATAATAATATTACAATTAAGAAAAAAAATGTTATTTTAAGGGGTGTATTAAGGAGTCAAATTTTTAATTTTGCTCAAAAACCAACTTAAGTTCGCGTAATACAGCCACACTGCCTGTATAAGCAAATACACTATATTGTCGGCAGGGTTTTGGCACTGCGACCCGGGTTTTTTTTTTATATGTTAATATTGATTAAAATTGTCAACAAAATAAACATTTGAAATTACGAACACTTTTTTTAAACAGTCGATATACAAACGGCACATTCACGCAGGTAAAATGAAAAGCTACGTTTCCTATGTGTACCTTCATAAACCATCATTTTACAATTCAACAATTCACAATTAACGATTTTATTTCCTTTTTACAAATTAGTGGTGGAAATTGGACACGTACAAACGAATTAGGATTTTTGTTTTTGTTGTTTTTTTCAGTTGTGATTTTCAGTTAAATTCCTATTGATAGAGGATTAAAGTGACAATAAGTTGATCATATTATTATTAAATAACCATTAAGCTTAAAATGTTTTAGAGGACAAAAGTTGAATTTATTTATTTTCTTTATTAAGTGTAGCGTGTCAAAATCTAAAAGTTTTTTATGCAAAAGCCTTTCTTCCACTAAGAATCTTTAACTTTTTGAGTACCTACACATAATATATGTTTTTTGACAACGAAAATGAAAAATTCTACAAAATTTTCCCGAAGTAAAAAATAGACTTTTATTTCCAACAAATATATATTTGATTCTTACAATTTCACGCGGCTTTAAGAAAATAAAAATACTATGAAATGTTTTTTTGGTCGCTTAGAATTAATTCGTGTTTCAAAGGTAGTTCTCATTTGATTTTTGATTTATATGTTATAATTTATTCGTAATTATCCAGTTATAAAAAGAAAAGTCTGGTTTGACATAATAAATTTTACTTCGTTATTTCAAGTGGAAATAACCTGTTTATAAAATATATGTTTGTAGGTAGATACTAGTCTATTTAATTTAAAATTTAAAAGTTAGTTCATTAGCACTAAAACAAATTCAGAAGTTTGTAAATGTATTTTCAAGTAACAAATTCATATTTTTAAAATACTACGAAACGAATATTCATGCTTACTTACCAAGTTATCGAGTATGGAAATCTTAATATCGAGAATAAATACCTTTGAATGAAGTTTGATAAAAATATTGCAAGATTGCTCACCTGAAACAAAAAGAGAACAAGAAGTTACTTTCTCAACTTTTTTAATGTACTATATTAAAACTTTTTTTTTTTTTTGGTAGTAACTTTTTCATACGTTAGCGTTAATGATTGATCAACTTTTATAATGTAGAGTTCTAATCATTGCCTATGGGTAAATGAATCATACCTATATCATTCAAATCACCGATTGTGTAACTATACATTTCACGAACTGTGTACACTTAACAGTGTTGGATCACTTTCATACAGTTTGTGTTGAGATCCAGCGGTAAGAGGCGAGGTAGGCAAAAGACATATTGTGGGTGTGACCTTCTTTAGCTCTGTCTCGCTCAAATCATCCGCATGTTTCAATTTTTGGCTGGTGCCAACTACGAGGCTAAAAGATGCTATTGCAAGGGTGCCGCTGTCAATTGATTACTCTAATTTTTGGAAATATTTTGAAGATTTAAAAAACTTTTCCGAAAAAGGAAGAGTTACTTTAGGTTTGTGATGGAACAATTTTATGAAATAAGTACGAATAAGGTCGTAGTGTGACATTGAAAACGTGTTGTTTTTTTGGCACAATTAATGCCAACTTTTTCTAGTAAATCGTACATAAATTACAAAAGTAGTCCATTAGAGACCTAGATTTGTCCCTTATCTTCCTTATAGAGAAAGAATTTTAGCAGAATGTTGACGAATAAGTCTACAATCAGTTGACAGCTCTATTTTTGGCTTAAATTCAGGGCGTTCCGACAGCCTTAAGCTGCTGCACACAGAGCTGATTTTGTCGCTAGTAACTATTACCGGTGGTATTTTTTGTAATAATTTTTAAAAAATTAAAATAAAAATTTAATCTCTTAAAATTTTATACCATAAATCACTAGTGAAATTAAGAAAGCGCGGCATTTTTAACGCAATCATTGTTATCTACTTATGACCACAATTTGCTGAGCTACTTGAAAATTTGTTATAATCGTAAATTGGAATGAGTTTGTTGGCTTCGTGATGTCGCTGTGCAGACACGAGAGAGAAGTATGAGAGAGTAGTTGAGAGGGAGAGACTCGTGATATCTAAATTACCTCTCAAAGGAAAGTATTATTTATTACCTTGCGGCTTATAGTCTTACGTTAAGGCGTATAACCTACGCGCGACGCCGACAGTAAAACGGATGGTTGGGGAAAACGGAACTTGTACTCCAGAAGAGAACTTAAGGCTGTCGGAACGCTCTGAATTTAAGCCCAAAATAGAGCTTCGGCTGTCAACTGATTGTAGACTTATTCGTCAACATTCTGCAAAAATTCTTTCTCTACAAGAAAGATAAAGGACAAATCTAGGTCTTTAATGGACTACTTTCGTAATTTATGGACGATTTACTAGAAAAAAGCTGGCATTAATTGTGCCAAAAAACACACGTTTTCAATGTCATACTACGACCTTATTCGTACTTATTTCACAATTCGTAATTATTTCAAAAAACTGTTCCACCACAAACCTAAAGTGACTCTCCCCTTTTCGGAAAAGTATTTTAAATCTTCAAAATATTTCCAAAATTTAGAGTAATCAACTGACAGGGGCATTCTTGTAACAGCATTTTTTAGCCTCGTAGTGTGGCTTAAATTCAGAGCGTTATACAGTGCAAGCTAGTATCCCAGCTGGTCTAGTCAATTATTGTAGTGTGGCTACTTGCACCGCGTGACCACATCATACGAGTTACTGTCATGTGCGAGTCGCATTCGAGTTACTACAACATTTTTATTTTTTACTCGCCTCTCGTCTTCCTCCACCACTTTTATAAATGTTTAATATTATTATTTCTTTGGCGACAGGTATAAAAGAACTTAAGTCGAAAAACCTAGTTTTTAAGCCGTATCAAACAAAAGAGAATACAATTTAGACTTAAATTGAAGTTCTTTATACCTGATACAACAGACTTTAGATTAGAGATGGAAAAAACAGGTCTTTTTAGTGATCTGCATCTTTGCATCTGGATCCCGTATGTGAGCCGGCTCACTGAATCGGTTCAAAAAGAGTTGAGTTCTGAATATGTTATTGCAGTCTGCCACTGAGTTACCTAGTTCAGTCAATTATATCACGACCTGTATAGAATCAAGAATGCATAGCCAAACATGTGATGCCTGAGTCATTTGAGCTGACAGATGCATCAAAGCGAGAACTGAGTCGTAAGTGTAAAATGTGCTTCTGTGTGTTAAGTGTTTCACTGAGTTATGCGGATCCGTTGATCCGTCGGCTCAAAAAAAAGTGAGTCGGCTCTCACGGATCTTCTGTCGGAGTCGGCTCTTTGAACCGGTTCAGATCTGAGTTACCAAACTCTACTTTAGATACTGTATCGTTAATAATTGAATTTTAACATGTTCTGTTATGCTAAGCGCGATAATGAATTAACAATAACGCCCTTCAAATTTTAAACGTCAAAATGTTGCCAAGGGTTTGAAGGTTATGGAATATTAAACAGTTCACATTCAAGATAATGTTACTGATACCGAGTATCGCTTCTGTAACCATCTTCTGTGCTTCTGCAATGTTTAAAAGAACACAGAGTTGGGTGGTCGCTCACTCATTGCAACTTGCATTTAATGACGGAATCGGATTACTTCTAATAAAATAATGACAACGCTGTAAACATTATCTGAATAATTAATTAACTTGAGGTTCTTTTTCTCGAATAAATGAATGATTTTTATATTTGCACTTCAATATCAAAAACTGGGACTCATTTTATCATATTTAATTAAAAACTTTTTCATATCTTGGATCTCAATTTGCTAATAATTATTGTTATAAACATTTAATATAAATTGGAAATTGTTGCGTCCATATTTTTTCAAACATACACAATTAAGGTAGCAGGAAAGTGGACAAATTGATGTAAATCTTTAAACCAATTATTAATTTTAAATGACCAAAACGAGATGTTGTTGATTTTTGTTCAGTTATGACGATAGATACCAGAAATCTATGAAGGAAAATGACTTAAATATCGTTTTTTGCTCGCGTTTAAGACTTCGAAGATATAACAACGAAAGTGAGTTATTTAAGAACAATCTTTTTGAAAAAGTTCCGTTTAAAGAACAGGAACAGTAACATCTGTTATTGGAAAAGAACTGTTTTCCCATCACAACTGTGAACGTAATGTTGAAGAGAGACGGCCAACGTGAGTGTGGAGGACAGATTCAGTTTTAATAGCGGCGGTCTAAGATTCCATAGCTTTTATTGACTTTAAGTTTTATGGGCGGCTAAAAGTTGTGAGGAGATGTTTAACATAACACCCCCGCTTTTACAATGATGCGCGCTCCAAGATTTGTGTTTAAAACGGAGAGCAACAGAGCAACGAATAAAACTGGGAAACCACTAATGCTTACTCTTCCGTCATGCTTCAAAAAGATTTTATGGCACTGTTTTAAAATGCGATAAAAATAACTTACACTGTGCTTAATGGATGCAACTAACTGAAACATACAATATACTACCGAAACGTACCAGTTGATCGCCATAATCAGATATTTACATAAGCGACTCACATTTTATTCGGGATGACACTCACTTTTAAATAAATGTAAAACCAACGGTTTCACATAGGTATCTATTTCAAACTTACAATTTATATTAAACTAGGCTTGCGATTGGGATGAAACACGACAGCGACAACTATAACGGAGTCTTCGGCTCCACTGTATTACAGTCTTTCCGAGCAGAGCACACCGAGATTTTTTTATATATCCGTGCTTTCACCAGAAAATTACTGTACTTCCATCATGTACTCAAAATTAATCACTTTATTTGGGATTTATATTTCTTATCAAAATAAAACGTAGCCTATTTTCATACTAGTGCGTAAAGTAAAATAAACGTTGTACTACTATTACTTTCATAGTAAAAGTATGAAAGTCTAACGTAGCCTACAAATAAAAACTCAAAATTGAACTGTGAAATATTTTGAAAATTAGTTATTTTATAAGAGGTACCTTCAAAGTTACTAAAAATTACTATATGTACTTGTGCTATGACATTGCTTCTTGCCAAAATTCATTATTCTAGGTCAACGGAAGTACCCTGCAGGTTTTGATTCCCTTGCGAATGTCAAAATATGCCACATAAACGGCCGTATCTTTTGATTGTGTTGACTTAGAAGTTTGATTTTTTCACAGTTCCAAGGGATTGCAGAGCTGAGTATTTAATATTAATGTTAACCTGATACGTCTGCGCGTTTCTGAGAAAAAGGATCTTAACAGACAGATAGACGAACAATAAGGGTTTCTTTTGAGTTACGGATCCCTAAAAATTAAGATATAAAGCTGGTCTTGTCAAACAAACTGTATTATAATTATTAGAGACGTTTCGCTATTTTGGGCATCTTCAGTATATATTTGGAATAATATCCTACTATTTTTAAATTTTATTCAAAAGACTTATCAGAATCAGCTATATACAGAAATTGCAGTGTTGCCGCTACCTCCGTCTAAACATACCTTAACCGTGAGCGAGTATACAACACAGTTGCAGTGGTTTATTTGAACTTTAAGATGTGGTGTTTCATGATTATAAATCGCTTCGGGATGTTTTTCCCTAAACGACAAATTAGTTTGTCTTAATTTTTGAATAAATCTCACTAACGAAGTTTTGTAATACACTTTGAACACAAGGCATTAGCATAAAAATCATTGTTGTTATTTTGTACATTTAATGCTAAAATATTTACACGACGATATAAAAAAAGAATGTGAAAAAGATGTTTTTCTAAGTGTTGGAGCTGAAATAAGTTTTTTTCACGCTCTCCTATAAAATATCCGCTTTTAATAACTGTATAGTGGTTGTAACATTACTACTAGTGCATAAACGAAAGCAAAAATAATTTGCGATTTTACTAATCCAATAGTAATATCTCTGTCAGTGGCCATTTAAATCTATAGAAGCCACAGAGACCGACATAGTAGGTGTTGCTGTCATAAATAGTCCACATATGTATCCAATATGGTCGAATTGCAGTTTCAAAAATATTACAAATATAATAGAAAACAGTATCACGGGTAATTGGAATGATGAAAATAAATCAATTTAAACACTCATTGATTGCAACGTTTCGTCTTTATTTAATTAAGACTTTTTCAAGCTCTCAATATGTTTAAACGATAGTTAAACTATGACACAATATGCAATTTAGCATTACAAAAAACAAAAATTGTTTTTTGTAATGCTAAATTATCAAGTTAAAAAATCATAGAAATATGAAATGTAACTTTTTTAGTTGAATAAATTAGTTAGTTAATTGCATATGTTTTAGAATTATCATATTATTTTTGTAACAATTTATTTAAGCAAATACCTATTATATATATTTTGCTTCAATTTTCTAATTATTTTGTCACAAATATTTAAAAATAACTTTTGCGGATCAGAAAACTTAATATTAGTCCGTCTTCAGAACACACACTTCATTCAAATTTGAGTTTAGTACGGTTGAAATATGTCTCTGTTAAAAGGGTATTAGATTTAAGGCTGTCGGAACGCTTTGAATTTAAGCCAAAAATAGAGCTTCGGCTGTCAACTGATTGTAGACTTATTCGTCAACATTTTGCAAAAATTCTTTCTCTATAAGGAAGATAAAGGACAAATCTAGGTCTCTAATGGACTACTTTTGTAATTTATGTCGATTTACTAGAAAAAAATTGGCATTAATTGTGCTAAAAAAAATACACGTTTTCAATGTCACACTATGACCTTATTCGTACTTATTTCACAAAACTGTTCCATCACAAACCTAAAGTGATTCTTCCTTTTTCGGAAAAGTTTTTTAAATCTTCAAAATATTTCCAAAAATTAGAGTAATCAGTTGACAGCGGCACCCTTGCAATAAAATTTTTTAGCCTCGTAGTTGACACCAGCCAAAAATTGAAACGTGCGGATGATTTGTGCGAGACAGAGCTAAAGAAGGACACACTCACAATATGTCTTTTGCCTACCTCGCCCCTTACCGCTGGGTCTCAGCACAAACAAGATTCGAAGCGTTCCGACAGCCTTAAGGCAGCCAAATATTTTTGTTTTAGAATATTACGAAACTAACAGAAAAAATTTATTAACAAATCAAAGTCCCGACTCAAATATTCTAAAATAAAAATATTTGGCTGCTTTAATTCAATACCATCATAACTAACAATTTATCTTTAGTATTTGTTACATTATTAATATGTATCTAATTGTTAAAAAAAATCACAATTTTACAGCAGCCATTTTTTAAGTTCTTTATGTAATTGTGACAACTTTTATGTGTTTTCGTGTTACATGCAACATTTTTGTTAAAAAACACTGTAGGTATAGTAAACAACGTGCACATAGTAGCCGTGTAACTGCTAAAAAGCTCCATTAAAATATTTTAATGGCTTACAACAGTAGTCAACAACCTGTATTCCTCAGAACCCAAAGGAAACTCGGGCAATTTTTTCCGTAAACAAAACATTTTTTTTATACTTCTTTTGCCGCGCTGAGAGGCAACGGAAGTGCGCGCGTACAATTAACGAAAATTTTATTTATTTTCTAACGAAATTGTTAAAATTTTTAAACTTTGTTTTTTTAATAAAAACATTAATTTTAAAATATTAACTTAGTTTTCGTCAATAGAGAGAAAAATATTCTCCAAAACGGCGTATCAAACTTTAATTTTGATACAGTATTAAGGGAGATATTTCATACCGACAAAAAACACCTTTGAAAAATACCGATACTATTTTTTGAATTATATATTTTAATGTGTAGCGCAACGTTAATTGTTTAGTGTAACTATTTTAATGTAACATATAATGACGACTTCATGCCTGTCTAAGATCAACAAGGAAGAAAGTGCTATTATTGTTATTACAATAATTTAATGAAAAATGTGTTTCCGCTAAAATCTTTTAGTACCTACTCTGGAAATGTAAAACGGTCAAAAAATCAGATTCTCTAGTAGTATATATATTTAATGCAGGAGAGAGCATTATACTGAATGTACATGGAAGTGCATTTAAATGCACCCGGGAGCTGATAATGAAGTTTGTATGTAAGGTGAGTTCTGCTTCTGCTGTGTCGTGTGTTACATGCACTTGAAAGAGTTGAACGTGAGCCAATCAGAGCATAGCCAGGTCAGTTCGTGATAAGTATAACGAACAATCATCCAATGTCGCATTGGTCAGTGGCGGACTAATGCCCTCCATACACGGGTCGACTATTCAGCAATCTGAGTTTTAAATCATTCTGTGTCCTTCGTCAGAGAGACGCTCATGGATCTATAGAAACACGACCGATTTGAAATCAGTATTAAACTAGACATTTGCAACAATGTTTGATAAGCAATATAGTTGCATGTTGTCGAGAAAGGTAGAATCAACCATATTTGTTCGTTGTGCGGCAATGAATCACAAATTTCAATTGATTGCAAACCGATTGCACAATAATCGCATGCTGAACTGATTTGAAACTCAGGTTGCAAAACAGTCGATCCCTGTTTGATACGTAAAATATATTTAAATTTACCGTATCAATCAAATTATATCAAACTCGCCTATTTTTTCCCCTAAAGGAGTGCGTAGCGACTTAGGTTATATGGACGTGGGTACGTGGTTAATAATAAGGTTAAAGTAAAAATTATAATATGGTGAGGTTTTAAAATAATGTTATCAATAAATCCAATGTATCAAAAAATGGAATTAAATTTGAGATAACTAAGACGTACCTACTTTAGGGATAATCTTGTCGAGTTAACAATATTTTATTCCTCGCATTAGTATAATTAAGACGTCATACTCGCAAATATAGATTTAATACTGAATCCATATAATATATTATGTATTATGAAGATCTGTGTGGTAAAGAAGACGCAATACCTGAGGTGTTTCAATTTCTTTATACAAATCCTTTACACACAAAAAGGAGAGAAAAGAAGTAATCAAGAGATTAAAGAAACTTTTTAAATGAAACGAACGAAATTACATTTTTACTCCGTAAAATATATTCTTGAATATAAAGCGTCGAGTGTGGTGAATATGCCCTCATAGAAGCGCTTAGTAGTGAACAAAAATAGATTCATTTTTAGATATCTTTATGTAATAAATAATAATTATTATTTACATAATATAAATTTTTATGTTAACAATAAAACAAAGAACTGTAACAAATTATGAATATTTTATAATTGGTAAAAACTTTTAACTTCAGCGACTAGTTTCAAGGTTAAGAAACAAACTGCATAGATAAATATTTTTTAAAAAGAGGAACAACTGCCAGTAGAACTCGTGTCATGAGCGGAACCCTCATGACACGAGTTCTACTGGCAGTTGTTCCTCTTTTTTTTGTCAAATTTTCGACATGTATTGGCTCGAAAAAATTAGTTGTAATAAAAAAAAAAAAATCCTTCGTTCAGTTTCTAGATAATGTTATTTCAAAGATGTGTGCAAAATTTGAACAAAATCGCTTCATAACTTTTCGAGAAATCGTGTCCACCGATTTAAGAAATTGAGTTTTGAGATAAACGCGTTTAACCTGCGAAGCGCTGCAGTGACGTGGCCTGATGGGCGGAGCTTCCAAAGGGTCTATCTCTGAGAATTTTACTCGGATCGATTTGAAATTTTAGGAGAATATTTTAAACATATTGTACTATTTAATAAGACAAAAAAAATAAATAGATTTTTTGAAATGTTCAAACCCACCTGACCCCTTAAATACTTTTTTATTTCACACTTTTTGCTGTTTAATATAGTTTTACTGTATATTTTCAAATTCAGATATACTACGTAGTAAAGTACCTTAAAGCGCATCGTACGGTCTTTTTGCCAAGAACTCTACCTAATACATACAAAATAAGTATGCAGTGCATGAACCTAAGAGTACTTTACAGAAAATCATGCAAATATCTTTGTATAGACCGTCGCCACGTACTACCTTCCTCCCTCCCATCTCACTCTTCAGAATACTTACACTCTGTCTGGGTAGTGAGCAAAACCCTTTTATTTTTTAAAAAAAGAAGACACCGAAAATATAACACGTTTAAATTGAACTTCTATTATATCAACAAAACATATCTTTTTTGAAGTACGAAATATAAGTATTTTCGGTAAATAACGCTCATCATTAACTTTTATTGGTAAAAAAAAACAAATAATAATTAATCTTTGTTTAAAGATTGAGAAAGAATGTGTTTTATTTCTTAATTACAAGCACATTTAGATCTGATTCATAGGCACCTTTCACTAGGTATTAATTTAAACTATTTTTAAAAATTTTATTCGTGTCAAAGAAAATACCAGTTAAATTATGGTTTATCATGATTCGTCTGTGAAAAATCTCCAGAGTCCAGGTTCTAATCTGAGAACTCGAATATCAAATTAATTCCAATTTTAATTAAATTGGAAGTATGAATTTTTAGATTATAGACTCAACTAATCTTGGTAGATTGTAACTTCAAAAAATATATATACTCAGCTATGAGGAGATCTTCTAAATTGCTTTTGAAATAAATATTTTAGACAAAATATAAGAAGTGCCTACAACAGATCTTATATAACTGGTATATAATTTCAAGGTATTCTTTTTATAGAAAAGGTTTTTCGCAGAAAATATGTACAGTATCAATCTGTCATGCGATATCTATTAAATAATATACAATGTTATAGGGTCCGTGAACTCAGCCGCACTTTTGTTAGCCGCAAGGACCAAAATGGGTGGGCTGGTTTGTGCTTCGTTTGTGCCTTTTCCTGCTTCAAGAATTTTCGTTCCTGCTTTTGGCGTTTCCGAGAAAATCCAAAATTTCATATCTGCGGCCAGGTTCACGCCAGCCGCAACTTTTTGGATTTTGTAATTTTTTGACTTGCGGCTCGTTTGTGCTTCGTTTGTGCCTTATCCTGCTTCAAGAATTTTCGTTCCTGCTTTTCGCGTTTCCAAGAAAATCGAAAAGTAATTATCTGCAGCCAGGTTCACGCCAGCCGCAACATTTTGGAATTTGTAAAATTTTTACTTGCGGTTCGTTTGTGCTTCGTTTGTGCCTTTTCCTGCTTCAAAAATTTTCGTTCCTGCTTTTTCCGTTTTTGAGAAAATCGAAAATCAAAATTCGGGAAGCGTGAACTCAGCCGCACTTTTGTTAGCCGCAAGGATCAAAATGGGTGGGCTGGTTTGTGCTTCGTTTGTGCCTTTTCCTGCTTCAAGAATTTTCGTTCCTGCTTTTTGCGTTTCCGAGAAAAACGCATAAAAAGAAAATTCAATTTTTACGTAATTTAAAATGTGCGTCTGGAGTAACAAATAGATTACTTTTTTTTCATGTTATCATGCACTAAAAAATATTCCCCAGTCCATAATTTGTCCGGAAAATTGAACCCTTCTTAGAAAAAAACGACATAATTTATAAAATCAATGCTTTTACATATTCCCGAGGTGCGGCTCGAAAAACTGTTTGGAACTGCAGAAGTATTATGGTGCGGATGGTTAGTGCTTACTATCAAAAGATTCCTGCTTCCATAATATGTTCGGAAAATATATTCCTTTTTAGAAAAAATCGACATTTTTTAAAAAATCTATGATTTTATACATTCTCGAGGTGCGGCTCGTAAAACTGTTTGGAACTGCTGAAGTATTATGGTGCGGTTGGTTAGTGCCTACTATCAAAAGATTCCTGCTTCCATAATATGTTCGGAAAATGTATTCCTTCTTAGTGAAAATCGACATTTTTTTAAAAAATCTATGATTTTACACGTTTCCCATTTGCGGCTCGGAAAACTGTTTGGAACTGCTGTAGTATTATGGTACGGCTGGTTAGTGCCTACTATCAGAAGATTCCTGCTTCCATAATATGTTCGGAAAATATATTCCTTCTTAGACAAAATCGACATTTTTTTAAAAATCTATGATTTTACACATTCTCGAGGTGCGGCTCGTAAAACTGTTAGGAACTGCTGAAGTATTATGGTGCGGTTGGTTAGTGCCTACTATCAAAAGATTCCTGCTTCCATAATATGTTCGGAAAATATATTCCTTCTTAGAGAAAATCGGCATTTTTTAAAAAATCTATGATTTTACACATTCTCGAGGTGCGGCTCGTAAAACTGTTTGGAACTGCTGAAGTATTATGTTGCGGTTGGTTAGTGCCTACTATCAAAAGATTCCTGCTTCCATAATATGTTCGGAAAATATATTCCTTCTTAGTGAAAATCGACATTTTTTAAAAAATCTATGATTTTAAACGTTCCCCACGTGCGGCTCGGAAAACTGTTTGGAACTGCTGTAGTATTATGGTACGGCTGGTTAGTGCCTACTATCAGAAGATTCCTGCTTCCATAATATGTTCGGAAAATATATTCCTTCTTAGAGAAAATCGACAT
Source organism: Venustoraphidia nigricollis (assembly GCA_034508555.1). NCBI lineage: Eukaryota > Metazoa > Arthropoda > Insecta > Raphidioptera > Raphidiidae > Venustoraphidia > Venustoraphidia nigricollis. The sequence goes on from JAVRKA010000004.1 coordinate 13,268,481, forward strand.
TTTTTAAAAAATCTATGATTTTACATATTCTCGAGGTTCGGCTCGTAAAACTTTTTGGAAGTGCTGAAGTTTTATCATGCGGTTGGTGAGTGCCCACTATCAGAAGATTCCTGCTTCCATAATATGTTCGGAAAATATATTCCTTCTTAGAGAAAATCGACATGTTTTAAAAAATTTATGATTTTACACATTCTCGAGGTGCTGCTTGTAAAACTGTTTGGAACTGCTGAAGTATTATGGTGCGGTTGGTTAGTGCCTACTATCAAAAGATTCCTGCTTCCATAATATGTTCGGAAAATATATTCCTTCTTAGTGAAAATCGACATTTTTTTAAAAAATCTATGATTTTACACGTTCCCCACGTGCGGCTCGGAAAACTGCTTGGAACTGCTGTAGTATTATGGTACGGCTGGTTAGTGCCTACTATCAGAAGATTCCTGCTTCCATAATATGTTCGGAAAATATAGTCCTTTCTAGAGAAAATGGACATTTTTTTAAAAATCGGTGTGCCTTAACCACGACAACTACCTTAAGGACTAGCCCTCAGAAACTACTTCCGCGACATACTCGTAGCATGCTGCCTAACAGAAGAAATTTTATCCTAAGTGCGTAAAAAGAAGTATACCTTCAAAAAAACATTTAAAATGTAAACTTGAAGTTCGTGAGTGCGACAAAAATAACAAATATCAAGTTTCGAGAGTGTAGTAAGAATAAAATTAACAGAACAAACTCATCGACCGGCGACGCAAAATAATACGTGCTTTATAAAACAATGATTATATTTGCCATTGTCAATAAGTTCCTTCTATTAATTTTATTCTTATTACACTTTCGAAACTTGATATCAATTATTCTTGTCGCACTCACAAACTTCAAGTTCGCGTTGTAAATGTTTTTTTGGGAATTTAAATGACTTTGAAAACATCTGCAATTCTAGAGCTTTTAAACGGCTTCTGTAAAACAAGCTGATATAATGTAAACCCCACTGACCTTTGGTTTCTGATTAATCGTACCTACAATATATAACCAAATATACATTGAGAACAACTCTCCAGAGTTACAAGCAAAGTTTTAGGGATCTAAATTGAAATTTTAGTAGCAATATTGTACCTACTCTACACTTGTCGCTACAGTAGACGCTTTCTTCTACTTTATTTGAGTGGCAACTCTTAAATCTGTTTTTAATGGAAACAGTTGAAGAGAGCAATGAATAAAAAATCAATATCATATCTTGTGATTTTCTTAGTTTTAATTTTTTAAACTAAATATTCTTTTGAACAGCAGAGATGTTTTCAGGTTAAACGTGGATATGAAATAAGTAGGTACGTGTATTTATGTACGTGCGTTTGAAGTTATACTTCTTTGGCATAACTAAAAACTATTTTTAATATACATGCAAATAGAGATGGGAAAAACGGGTCTTTTTAGTGATCTGCATCTTTGCATCTGGATCCCGTATGTGAGCCGGCTCACTGAACCGGTTCAAAAAGAGCCGAGTTCTGAATATGTTACTGCAGTTTGCCACTGAGTTACCTAGTTCAGTCAATCATATCACGGCCTGTATAGAATCAAGAATGCATAGCCAAACATGTGATGCATGAGTCATTTGAGCTGACAGATGCAACAAAGCAAGAACTGATATGTAAGTGTAAAATGTGCTTCTGTGTGTTAAGTGTTTCACTGAGTCATGCGGATCCGTTGATCCGTCGGCTCAAAAAAAAGTGAGTCGGCTCTCACGGATCTTCTGTCGGAGTCGGCTCTTTGAACCGGTTCAGATCTGAGTTACCCAACTCTACATGCAAATAATCTATTGAAATCAAATCTTCAAAAAGTTTAGAATAATACTTACAAAAAATTAGCTTCAATTATTTGAAATCATTTCACACATTTGATTTTGGGTTTTACATTTTTTCGCTGTGATACGACTATTGGTTGTATCAAAGGTTGTCTAAACTCTAGTATATTATTATATAGTTTCCAGAAACTGCATTCATTTCGTCCATCTATCATTTCAGTCTGTAATTCTTATGACCAACTTTATACTTTCGAATTTCCGTTAGCGCTGCCAACTTAACACTTTTTTATTTTAGTTACCGCGGTCAACTTCATACTGTCGAACTTTTATTACATGTGCGCGCACAACTTCGATTGCCTGATAAAATTTTACTCTCACAATGTCAAAAGAAATATAACTTTAAAAACAGAATATAAATAAGGTGAAAGAACACTATAAATTATTAAATAATTTAAAAAATTTAAACCGACAATATTATCTGTAAAACCGAGCTGGGTAGAGTAATGGTGACAGCACTAGACTCGCATTCGGGAGGTACGAGTTCGAATCCCGGCGGGGGCAGATGTGGCTGGGACCTTTTCCTACAGGTCATTTTGATTGAGGTTTTCCATGGTTTCCCTCACTTAACTCCAGATAAATATCGAGATGGTTCCTTATTTAAGGCCATGGCCGATTACTAATCAAAATACTAGTTCAAAAATTACCTATCCTATCCTAATTTCCTATAATTCTTCATTCGCCCATTGCTATTACATATATTGAAGTTTTAAAAAATGTAGAAAATAACGGGAAGTGGTAAATGGAAAATAGTAATGGTGCGAATGGCGTCTGTTATGACATAAAGTCGATGAACTGACGTTAAACGCATTATTATTATTATATTATCTCTAAAGTACAGCAGTAGTAAAATGACCCTTTTTCGTACCAGTGGAATAATAAACCAGCCTCATTTTTTTTGTAAATGCAAACTCTTAATTTCTGATGTCGTATTCAATAAATTATCGCATTCACATAAGTTAACAATTTATTTTTATAATGTTAAATACCTTATAAAGAGAAATTATAAATAATGGGTCTGTCACAATTCTATTAAAATAAATTGATACTATTAATTGTAAGATTAAAGTGGTCTACTGTAATAAGTTGACAATATATGCGGCAGGGATATGATAATATTGTATGTATACACCATAACTACTTAAACTTAACGAATACCAAATTTGAATATGCCTCCATGAAAACACGATCACATTAATTAATATTCATGAGTGTTTTAGCACAATAATTATCTATAACACATTATACAAGTACCTCAGACATGCTTGGGTCATAAATCACGTTTGATATCAAAGTAATGTGTTACACATTGATACATGATTGCGGCCACACTACAGTTTGACGACTGCATGTACAAACAGATATTGTAATAATGAAGTATCTAACAGTTAGAGAATAATGTAATAATAATAATAATAATAATAATGCGTTTAACGTCCGTTTCTCGACTTTATGTCATAACAGACGCCGTTCGCACCATTACAATTTTTTCATGCACACTTTCCCGTTATTTTCTACATTATTTATACAACTTCAACTTATGTAATAGCAATGGGCGAATGAAGGAATTATAGGAAATTAGGGATAAGGTAGGTAATTTTAGAACTAGGAGTTTGATAGGTAATTGGCCATGGCCTTGAATAAGGAACCATCTCGATATTTATCTGGAATTGAGGGAAACCATGGAAAACCTCAGTCAAGATGGCCGGTACAGGAATTACCGTTTCTCGGCGAGAGGCAGTAAGAAAAAGTCCCAGCCACATCTGCCCCCGCCGGGATTCGAACCCGGACCTCCCGAATCTAGTCTATTCTACCCAGCTCGGTAGAATGATGTAATAAGCAAACGAAGAATAATCTTGAAAAATACTAAAAAATTTAAAATAGGGCTGTGCGTAATGCTAGTTTAGAATTTAAAAAAAAGTGGTGCATGTGCTTAGGTATGCGCGGCAGAAGTTATACTTCTTTGGCGTGATCATGATAACTGATATTCACATTTTTGTTAAAGATGTACATTGATAAAATCTAGGATGTCTAGGGAGATGATAAATATAGTTGGAAAACATTTTTAAACACAGGTTGGGTTATGTTTGTGGTCTTATAATTTATATACATTTTCAAAAGTAACATTTTTTGTGAGTGCATAAAATAACTTTTTAACTATTAAAGGGTTTTCTACTGTTGAATCCATAATTTAAAAAAAAAAACATACATTATTGAGGTTATTTAACTGTCAAGTTGTTATTAACTCAGGGCTATGAAAAACGACTAAAGCGCAAAAAAGTATAAACTAATAGCTTTTAAGAAGTTCCGTCCGATGTCGCTAGTATAATCTACTTTATTGTTATATGTGAAATAACTATTTTGACGTTATCAGAAACAATTTCCGCAACATATTCGTTGCATGCTGCGGACGCAACTTCCGAAACAGATAAAATTTTACTTTCAATAAATTGGTTAAATGAATTTAAATGAATTTATAAGCTACCTACTTGAGAGAAAGCAACTATATAATATGAGCTGTAGGTATATTAAAATTTAGCGGCATTGTGAATTACATAATAATATGTAGGCATGTATAGTATTACTCAAATGCAATAAATGACAATTAGCACATTTTAGTGGTTGCACTTCCGCCGTATATCTGTCGCGCGGTTTTCACCCCATATAGAGGCACGGTATAAATTATGGATGGCGCTCTCTACGCAACTAATATTAAATTCTAATTTAATTATACTCAACTAATATTTGGATTTAGATTATAAATTACGTTTTCATACAATTACATTAATTAAAAATTGTGAATTACTTTAGTGTTATATTTTTTGAGAATACAATTTAAAAAAGATCTGAAAAATGGTTGACTCTGCAGGACATCTCTGGAACTGGTCAAAACGCTCGAAAACATACATATTCGCAAGTAATTTTGAGCTCTTCGAGCTCAATAATGTAGATTTCAAAAGTTTAACTTCTTTATATTTTCGTGCTCTTCGAGCTCAAAAATCTTGCAATAATTTTAAAATATCTAAAAATTATTTCAACAAAGACATTTTTTAAGCGAATCGTTCGATTTCAATTCAGTATGTGACGTTCGATGTTGTTTTTTTGAGTACAAAAAGTGATAAACGAAGTTAAAACCTCGATCCGATAAGAGATCCAGAAGTTATTTAAAAAAAAAACTTTTCTTTGAACTTTTGAATTGCGATAATCTCTTGAACGAATTAACCAATCAAGATGCGGTATACGGTATTCGACGCCGTTTTTCAAGCACAAAAAGTTAACTCGGGGTATCAAAAATTAATCCAACAAGAAATTCGGAAGTTATTTCAAAAAAACATTCTTTTTCTCCAATTTTAATTCTAATTCATACTCGGACGAATCCGGGCTAATAGATTTAAATTTTCACGATAAATAAGCTACCGAACGATTAAAAACCTTATTTAAATCTTTTCAGTATAGTGAATTCAATCCGATTTTCACCTGGATGAAGCCGGGTCAGCCAGTTATTAAAGCCTTTAGATTTATCTAACATAAGACATAATCTGTTGAATGGTAAAAACCGTAATCGAACCCGTTTAGTGGTCTTCGAGTTTTAGTAGACAAATAAATACATAGTCCGGTTAAAAAATTACTGAATGCTGATTTTTTCCGACAACCTTCACAATTTTGTTTATTTACTTAAATCATCAATCGGAATGAACCCACCGGATTTTCCGGGATGCAGCCTAGAGCTTGCACTAGAGTACTTAACATACAGAAGCGTTCCAATTAAGTTTTTATATTGTTAAACGTGGAGGGAAAGTTTGGTTGAGGAACAGTTGAAAAAAAGAAGATTTACCGATGTTTCGCTTGTGGCCTACGTTTCGGAAAATATATTTCCATCTTCAGGGCCTCAGGCACCCTTTGACTAGCCTGAGGCACTGAAGATGGAAATTTATTTTCCGAAACGTAGGCCACAAGCGAAACATCGATAAAGCTTCTTTTTTTCAACTGTTCCTCAACCAAACTTTCCCTCCACGTTAAAAATATATATTGGAACAAAAAATATTAAAGACTATTTTATATATTGTGCTGATCGATGTAACGTGAGATATCGTCTGATACAAAATTTATCGATTTTGTGTTCCTCATTTTAAATTTTAATGTAAACTAAAATTGTTTTGACATATGTTTGTAAACACGGTAAAATATTTTTTGAGCATCAGGTGTGTTGAAAAAACTTTTATGTAAAATATAAATGAAATGGTATACACACAATAAATAAACGTGCTTTTTAAAAATAACACCACAAAAATATGTACATCTGTTTTAGCATGTGTTTTACTTTGGTTTCAGTTAATGAGTTCATATATCCTAAACTCCCGGGAATCGTCATATTATTTGGGTACTTATTGCCGAATTTAACAGGAATTGTAAGGTTCACAGGAATCACCTGAAGTGCTATTGTAAGTAAACAAACTCGATATATGTTGAGATTAATTAGAACACGCCATTTAAGGTGGTTGTTCAATGTGCTCCTTTTTCAATCGCGTAACTATGTTACAAGCAGTTGAATGTGTCTGTAGTCTGTACATGTAAAATGCACTAACTCATATTTCGAAAGTTTCAAATTTCTGTGAAAAATCTTCAAAATAAACTCGAAATATGATGTATCATTCTTTCCATATGACTTTTAGCCAAGCTTTTACGGTTTATTTGATCTATATTAAACGATTTAAAGTTAAAATCAGAAAAAAATGAGAAAATTAGCATGTTTCACACATTTTAGTAGGGACAAAAATAAATTTGAAAAAAATTGCTGAGCCAACCAAATTTTTCAGTATTTTCAACAAAAGTTTGTAAAGAAAAATCTTCATAATGTTTGTCTTCCCGTAATACAAATATCGTGACGTGCTGTACAGAATTATTAACGATTGTCACTTTTTTATTCGATTTTTAGGGCATAAATACATGTTTTTTGAAATTTTTAAGTACCAAGCCAAATTTTGTGAAGTATAGTGCTTAATCACAGCTAATAAAAACAGTAATACAATGAATTTTGCTATTCGCAATTTCCCTGTTTAGATATGTCATTGTAGAATAAAAGATAATTCAGCCGGCGCGAAAGTGGAAAAATCAGGCTTAAATCCCGACAGTGAAATTGTTTGAAGTAAATTTTTCTAATATCACATTATAATTGCAACAATGGGTGATTCATTATATTATAGAAAACTATTAGGTATTTATTTGTGTTATTATTAATATTTCAAGGAGTATTGACAGTTTTTTTTTCCATTTTGAACCACTGTGCGGCGCTAAGTATGGAACGTCGAGTATTGCGACGCCAGCAACGGCAAGTTGAAGGGCAAAGTGAGCGGCTCGGGAACAATTATCCTCTCCGCGTCATAAACTTAACGGCTTCAGAGTGTCGAGTGGCTCGCCACTCCAAACAAAACCACAATTATCTGAAAGGTCACCAGTCGGTACAGTCGCTCGCACCCCAAAACACGAGACACTGCATCCACGAACCTCACTTGTGGTATCGACACGATACGACTGGCGCACATTCTATTTTGCTAACTTTTGAGCAAGTTTAAATCGCAAATGTGTACATTTGAGCTACTGCTAACCTTTAATTAGCACGAAAAATTAGTCAGCACCAAAGGTCAAACGAAAGTTTCTCTGCATTTCCATAAGCCACACTACTTATTATCTCAAGCCTTAGTTGGGGCAAATGCAGACCGTCATCCCAATTATTTTTGTACAGTAGAGTTCCGATTATCTGTTACTATATTCGCTGTCAGTTAAGGTGATATCAGACGGTTCATTTCGAATGAATGTTCATTTGACTGAATGTTCATTTTTGTTTCATTTCGCGTTCTCACGGCAAGGACCGAATTACATAAAAATGAACGTTTATTCCTCGAATATGTCGTCGAATGAAGTTGTGCGTCTTGGAGTTCGTTCGATTTGTGATCATTTGATCGAAGAATTGACAAAAAAGAAGCAAAGTCTAAGTTTATATAATTAATTAGAGAATTTGTCCGTTTTGTTCTGTCTTTGTTTTGTAGTTCCAAAAACATTGAAAATTTTTTAAATTCTCCAAAAACAGCAGCGTGTTTTGTTCGATCCACTTGAATACCATTTTGTCTCATACACAGATAGAATATATTCACTATGCGGTGTCTTAGTCCCAAGTCCGTCCGCTATAAGACACGACACAAAATGATCGAACCCGAATGAATGTTCTTTCTTCTGTTCAAACGCTTCACTTTCCGTTCATTCAGAGTGCGAATGAATCATGCCGAATGCCGATATCTAGTGTTGTTGGATCGGTTCATTAATGAATTCATTTTTCATTATTGTTTCATTTTGCGTTCAGACGTTTCATTTGGAATGAATTAAGATGCTGAATGAAAGACAGAAACGAACAAAAAATTAACCGTCTGATATCATCTTTAAGTATATAATAGTAGTTTATTAATTATTATTAATTGAAAGCTACGATTTTCCACGAGTTGTTTTTTTCCTTAAGGTAGTTATCGTGGTTAAGGTACACCGTCAGAAAATTTTTAGTTTTTGTATACTTATTAAGGACATGATAATACAATTACCCTGAAAATTTGAAGTCGATCGACCGTATATAATCCGAGATAAATTCAATTAAAAATTGGATAATTAACATTGATTGTATACGATCTCTGTAGTTCTGAACCAGTTTCTTATTTATAAAAAAAGAACTAACTGTCAGAAACTTTCCAAAAACTGACAATCTTTCAATGCATTTGTTATGAGTTTAAAAAAAAATAAAAAAAAAATTTTGACCGTCTAATTATTTATAAATAACGGTTTAAAGTTCAACAATTTATAGAAAAGGATACATGCATATGAATACTGTATGGGTTACGTTTCCACGGGTACACTCTTGCGTACAAATTATGGATCACTTAGCTACAAGCAAGTATACTTTTGTGGCGCGTATAATCTATAACTTTTTGACAATATTGTACCACGACAACTACCTTAACATAGTCTAGTTCTAGCATAATTATGAAAAGTTTAATTTAAAAGACAAAATTGTATGTCAGTAAATTATTATTACATTTTCGCAGTATGCAATTTAATTTACGAGCAATAATTTCATGGTTTTGAGGTTAAAGATCATTTTTCGAGAATCAAAACAGCAAGCGTAAGTTATTTATGATAATCTGGAACCATAATACGGATAATGCGTGCACGTTAGTTTACACAAAGTTGTGTTTTTATATTCGTAAACTGAAAATTCTTTAGACGTGATCTGACCCTGCCACAGTTGGATTTAGTCAGCTTCGGTTGGTAGTTCATGCTGATAGTATTACATTGGTAAAAAAACGGGGAAAACTTGCGAAAGCCGCGTTATATGAACAAATGCATTGGCTTGGTGGAAAATAATACCGACTGAAATGATGAAGCAATGCTTCAGTGCAAATATTTTATTAACTTCCCAATATATTGGGATGTAATAACCAAGCTGGGTACAGTAGTGGTGACAGCACTAGACTCGCATTCGGGAGGTCCGGGTTCGAATCCCAGCGGGGGCAGATGTGGCTGGGACTTTTTCCTACTGCCTCTCGCCGAGAAACGGTAATTCCTGTACCGGCCATCTTGATTGAGGTTTTCCATGGTTTCCCTCAATTAATTTCAAATAAATATCGAGATGGTTCCTTATTTGAGGCCATGGCCGATTACCTATCAAACTCCTAGTTCAAAAATTACGTACCTTATCCTAATTTCCTATAATTCCTTCATTCGTCCATTGCTATTACATAAGCTGAAGTTTTAAAAATGTAGAAAAATAACGGGAAGTCTGGTAGATGGAAAGGTAGTAATGGTGCGAATGGCGTCTGTTATGACATAAAGTCAAGAAACAGACGTTAAACGCATTATTATTATTGGGAAGTAATGGGTCCGAAAATCGAAATATTTTTTTACAGATTTGTATGTTTTAAGGTCACTACACTGTTTTTAACACTTTTTAACTTTCATTTAACTTACATTGGGAAGTTATTGTAATGTTATTGTATTGAAAATCGAAATCAATTATTTTACAAATATGTGTTTCAAGATCTCTGCACTATTTTAACACTTTTTGACTTCCTAGTACATTGGGAAATTATTGTAATGGGTACAAAAATCAAAATTAAATTTTCAACAAATTTTTATCTTTTAAGAACACTACGTTATTTTTACAGTATTTTTGAAAAGAAGTATGTGTATTTATGTATATGTATGTATGTCGGTACGTACGTATGTGGTTATTTTTTTCTAAAGCGAAATTTCGAGAATAAAAAATGATATCGACTACGTCAGGGTGGTAATCGACGCGTATTAACGTAAACATTATCTAAAAGAAAACTTTTTAATGAAAAATTGTTTAACTCAAATTTGTATTTACATGTGTATTTTAACTTTTATATCTATTTGATCTAAACATTCAATAGTTATAAAGCTTGAAACAGTCCCAACCAAGTGACGAAACATCGCTATAAATAACAAATAAGTGTTTACTTAAAAAGTCCTTTTTCCCGACAAATCATTTTTATATTAATTACCAAGGACAAAAAAGAAAAAAAGTCAATTATCTAAAAGAATTTTTCCAAAATCAGTTCAGTCGTTTTTTTTTTGTTTAAATAATAAGACTGCAAAATTGATGTTATACGAAATCTCGCAAATAAAAAATGATATCGACTTTGTTAGGGCGTCGATCCTCATTTGCTGTTTAAATGTCGCTGGTCAGTTAGTTCAGTTAGTTTAAAACTACTGAAAACCGCGCGCTGTCATTATTTTAGGTTACAACCTGCGTTAATTTGCATAAATAATTTATGGATTTGACCGATATGTCATTTGGGAGCTTTAAAACAACCCTTAATTTGAATATAGCTTTTGTTTTGCTTTTATTTTTATGTTATCATATTATATTGACGTTTCCACCATGTGTGACCCGCGCCTCCACCATATGTAACCGGTACTTCCACCATACAAGAGACAACCAAAGATTTTAACGAAAAGTTTAAGAGCTCTAAATTTAAAGTAGCGGTATGATAAGCCCTTAAATATATCACAAATATGAAAAAAAAAGAAATTTATGCGGGTCTTATTTTAAAAGTTAGATCATTTATGCTATTTGAATAAGACGCCACCTTTCCTTTTAGATTTAAAAGGCTAATTGTAAATTAAAAGTATGTATATGTAATGTTAAACCTGATCCTGTAATAACGATTCTTATGTTGTTAAATACAGTAAAATATTATTATTATTATTATTATTTCAAAAGTTTTCAACAAAAACTGACATCCCCTAAACGTGACACAATATGATTTTATTTTGTTAGATGAACGACCCTGCCCCATTAAAAAAATTACATATAATTTAGAAAATTTTCAAAAAAAATATTGGAACTATAAAATCTACTCTCCATAAGAAGAATCTTAATTTTTCAACTTTGTATAGACGAATATTATGTAGATAATTTTCATGTAACTTTAGAGATTATTCCCTGAAGATTTTTACCGAAATGGTCGTCTGAATGAAAATTAAAATATATTAATTTTTGGATTTTGGTTTAATTTGTTGAAACAATAGACGAATAAGCGTACGCCACTGAAACATACCACACATAAGCTGTATAGAGTATCTAATGTTTAAAGCTCGGTGTATATGCCGTTATTTATCTTTTTAATCTACGGAGCAGCAACATGGAGTCAGGCTAACAGCCAGCCGGGGCTCGTCCCACAGCTACCTTATACACTACAACACAGTTCCAAAAGGCGCGATGAGGGATGGGCTAAGATGGAACGCTTTATATGTCGATCGCGTACGCAGCTTGAATTTGGTGTTACAGAGAAAAAGAGATGGTCAGTTCGTGGACACACGACGGAAGCTGTGCTCCTTAAGTATTTTATATTCATGTTTAAAATTTACGTTTAAAATTTTTATTTAAGTTTAACTTCTTTAGCGACGTATCTATTTGAAAAAAGTAACAAATCGAGAGGAAATAAAATCGACCCCTAAAGGGGAAGTTAGTTAGTCTCCTAAATTACATAAAACTGACAAGGACAGAAGTTTATAGTGTGTTGATAAGTATGTGTAAATATTATTAATTAATTTCACATAAAAAAAACTTGGGAATAATATTAAAAACTAAAGAAGTTAAACTTCTTATGTGAGTTTATGAGGGTGAAGCGCATTATAATTTTTTTTATTAATAAGAGATATAAAAAAATGTCATTAATTAAAAAAAAAAAAACAAACAAACAACACTAGTGTCGTTGGGGGCCGAACCAGCCACTGTGTACTTTCAAGGTAGGCGCACTAAACGGCTCGACCACACAACGCGCTTCATTTATGTATGCTATTCAGAGTACAATGAGTACATATATATAAATACCACAGTATTGAAGCACTATCTGAACTGTGATAATATCAACGACGTACGTACTCTGGTTCTGTCCTTGTCGAAACTATACTATAATCTAAACACAAATATGTATATTATGCGCCTTCGCTTCGTGAAATCGTCACGTATTGTGACGTAACACTAACTGCCAAAGCTTGTGTTTGCCGACTGAGTTCGAGGGCCTTTATTAAAAAGCTAAGCTTCAAAAATAAAAGCTTAAAAACTACCCGATTACGAAAAAGTATAGAATAAGCTTCCAACATGAAAAGTAGTCGAGTAAAAAGATTACTTTTAATAATAGAAGCTTGTTTTTTGTAGTAGGGTTTTGCTTTCCTGAACTTTTATTTCTATTTAGGCATTTTTTAGTTTTGGGATCCACTCAACAACCCGTTCCTTTTGATACCCTACAATCCTTCACGGTACCAATTTCTATTATTCTTTTCCGTGATCAAAATTTTACCATCGGCCATATCGGATTTATGGTGACGAAATATATCCACGTTACCAAAACGAATCGATATACATACATAATCAAATGACTAGTCACATGCTTTTTGTGATTTGCCATTGAAGCAACTTAATTGGGTGATTCACGGACTACAGCGATTCAGCAGCACCGAATGTTGGCAAATAGCAGACCAAATTATACGTACACTAGCGGTTATTACTTTCCGCAGCTGGCTTGCTATAGCGGCAATGAAAAACCCAACGCCGACGATTAATGTCGAGTATTTATATTTGTCATGAAAAAAATCACATCCAAGTGTGAGATTGACATATTATATGGATATAAGTTTCCAGTCAGTTTTTTTATTCGCATGCACATGGATAAATTGATTCTATACGATAGCCGATCGATTTCGCGATAAAGTCTTCATCTGCGCGTCTTCCAGTAGTCTATTTGTTAATTTCACAGTACAGTAAGACCTCGCTTAACGCTATTTCAGTATTACGCGGTTCCTAAAAAAAAGTTTAGCCACTATAACGTACATTATATAAAATGATTCAAATGTTGATAGAAGTTCAAAGGCAAGGACGAAGTGTCATTGCTTTAAAATAAATAGTTTTAAAGTTATTAAAGAAAATAGATGACGATAGTTTGACCAATTCCCCCCTATCTCCGAAACTACTGAGTCTAAAATTTTGAAAAAAATAGGGAATGTCGGGTCTCACCCATAGTTTACAGGAAAACCTAAACGAAAATTTTAAGTGTTGAAGTACTCACGGAAAACGGAATAGTACGGAACCCTCTTCTCGCGAGTTCGACTCGTACTTGACCGTTTTTTTTTTGTTTAAACCAACAGACTACAAACATATACAGTGTAAACTCCATGTAACGCCACTCGATTTAACGTCAAACTCCCTAAAACGTCGAAATTACTCGACTTCGGTTGGTTTGCCTTGTTGTCGTTCTAAATAACTACCATATGTCATTATAAAGCAAGTAATTTCGACAACTTATAGAGCACCTACTATTTGAAAATAGTTTCTAAGTTACCGAAATTGATAAGAACTGCAGCTTTATTGTCTTGCCCGCATTTATTTGTGTTAACAGTAATGTTTGTAAATTTTATGCGTTATTGTATATTATTATAATATAGTCTTTAATATTTTTTGTTCCAATATATATTTTTAACGTGGAGGGAAAGTTTGGTTAAGGAACAGTTGAAAAAAAGAAGCTTTAATGATGTTTCGCTTGTGGCCTACGTTTCGGAAAATACATTTCCACCTTCAGGGCCTATGAAAATGTACAAGATTATACAATTGTTTTATTTTATTATAATAACCATATTCAGCTTCTAGAGTACTTCTAAAGTACAGTTGCATGTCGGGCGAACAACAGTTTGAAAAATTATGTTTTGTGAAACCAGAGTTGATTGTGCATCCGACTATCTAGCACGGTTTATTTGACAAACGTAATGCATACGTATATGATCGATGGCATGACGGCGTGTGTGACGTCATGTTACCAACGAATGATTAAAAAGGTGACACGCCTTTGAAGTGTTGCAGTTGGTGTTGGTGCGTTGTTCTCAAAGCCACTCATTACTATTGCACCAATGTTAATGCAGGCCGGGCATTAAACATATTATGCAGCAATGTTCGCTCAGAGCCGACCCTAAAATTTACGAGGTCCTGTGTTAGGTTCGTAACTTCAGATGCGAAGCTCCTCTCAAACATTTTTTTTTAGTTGATCAACTGGTTTGGTTTGTGTATTTTTGTGTTAGGTTAGGCTTGGCGTGGAAATGTCAAAACAAGTAGGTACTTATATTGTAATGCGCGAACGGGGACGCGTTATTAAAAAACAAGAAATTAGAAAAGTGGCCAAGTGCGAGTCGGATTCGCACACGAAGGGTTCCGTACCACCGTACAATATTTATTAATTTTATTTTACTTTTATTGTTTGTTGTTATAGCGACCATAGTAATACACACTAAGGCGCAGAAATACCTGAACTGAAAGCTTTTAAGAGATTCCGTTCGATGTCGCTAGTATGCACTATTTTGACGTTTATAGAAAACAATTAGATATTTTTTTTTGTGATGTAACTACGGTTTCAGGATTTTTCCCTTTATTTGTGCTACAAGACATTGCTTCTTGCCAAATTTCATTATTCTAGGTCCACGAGAAGTGTTATAGGTTATGATTCCCTTTCGAGTATCAAAATATGCGGCATAAACGGCCGTGTCTTTTGACTGCGTTGACTTAGAAGTTTGATTTTTCCACAGCTCCAAGGATTGCAGACCTGAGAATTTGATATTAATTTCAACTTGATACCTCCACGCATTCCTGAGAAAAAGGGTTTTGACACACAGACGGACAATAAAGTGATCCTATAAGGGTTCCTTTTTTCCTTTTGAGGTACGGAACCCTAAAAATGATTCCATTTAAAAAAAAGATAAAATAATTTTTTTAGTTGTTTTACAATCATTTTTAAAATCACAGAATACAGAAAGAATTAAGTCAATTTCTAACTTCTAGGCACTGAGGCAGGGAAGGTATTTTGTCCTTTCTAGTGATAATACCTTTTATTAGAAACGAGATACATGTTTTACTATTTTCTCTCACAAAATATTAAAAATAAGAAAACAAGAGCCTATGATTTTTTTATTTCCGCAGTCAAAAGTATGCGAAATTACATTTTAGACGTTTATTACCTAATAACAGTTGTAAATGCTGGTCCAGCCCCAATTGAATATTTCAAGAAAATACAATCATCAACAAACTCCATTAAATTTTGAAATTTCAATTTTTCCGTCGACAACCATTAAGTGACAATAATTATGTGAATGTTAAAACCTAACTGCATTAAAATGTTTACCAAAATACGTTTTTCTCTGAAAAGCAATCAATAATAATACAAAACAAAACACGACGAGAGAGCATATGGCAGATGGCTGCGAGCTTTTTCAATCAATGACGTATGGTTATATTATGGCTTTATATTTATGTAACATATGCACGTTTACATAATGTAAGTATATTATGTACAATGCATACACATATATACAAGAAGACTATGAGTGTCAGAGAAATGTACCAGCATTTCTGTGACCAGTAGATCTCGATCAAGAAATTTTAACACAATCAAATTTCGTAGACCTATTCATCAATATGTGTCACAAACTATAAGTATTGTGATTTTAGAATTTTTTTAGGGCCAGCAGAGATAATTTGGGTGTATCAAGGTTATTAGAGACAGAGGTGACCTCGTTCTGTTGGATAGTAGTGGGGGAATGACGTCTTCCAGTGGACTGTCAATTGATATTGAGAGCAGAGCTGGACGAAGTACTGAACAAATTCAACTACAATGAAAAGTAAGTTCGAAAATCGTGATGGACTAATGAAAAGATATCTTTATCTTTTCATTAGTCCATTACGATTTTCGAACATACTATTTGTTGCGACGTAATTACTTTAATTTGTGACAGGTTGTTGCAGTTATCAGCAAACATGATAATTTTTATAAAACTCAAGCCATTTTATGGTTTTACTTTGAATTATTGTGTTAATTTAATTAGTTGTTACAGTTATCAGCAATAATATAATGATTTTGATAAATTCAAGCCATTTTAATGGTTTTACTTTGACTTATTAGTGTTAATTTTAATGAGTAAGTATAAAACTTTGTATAAAAATTGTATTAGAATGATATTTCACTATATGTATGATTTTAGCTCTGATGATGGGAGACTCCCGAAAGCGCTCAATTATATAAAATAATATTCATTTGGAAGTGTTTAATTATTTATCTACATTATTAGAACTAATCCAAATTCATCGTCACACTCGAAAATTAAATATACCAATTTTCTGCCCATGTATTACAATGTACTCTATCCTGTCTAGGTGTCATATAAAGTACCTTCCCTCTCTTAAAAATCCTGTACATAAGCAAAACTAAAGACAGAAGTCACCTATATATATTATTGATTTGTTATTGTCGAGAACTGTTTGTATAAAGCAGAGTGTAGTGTACTAACTGTGAATGTATGTATAGACGAAGTCTGGTCGAGTGGGTGGGGTCCGTTGTTATATAAAACATATGCGAGTCAATCGACAGTCGTGTTAATTTAAACTCTCGTGCGAGGCAACATCAGGTGTGCGAAAACAAATTCGTTCGTTAGATTGCTTAAAAGCTTGACGCGTTTGCATAATTAAACTTTTATACACGTTTATTGATACATATATTATTTTTATCCTCATTACATAAAATGTTTCGCGGAAAAATTTAATTTCATAAAAATAATATTTTATTTACATTCGAAGTGTAAACAATCTAATCAGAAAAATTAAATTCGCAGTAGCAGCATTTGGAATGATTAAAATTCATGTACCTACTTCTATACGAGTAGTGATGAGCAAAATTGGTCTTGATCTTGCCAAAAAGCAAGACCAAGACCGAGTATGCAAGACCAAGACCAAAAGCAAGACCGAGTTTGCAAGACCAAGACCAAAAAACGTTAGTACCAGGTTAGATGAGCGAGGCCAAGACTTAACACGCAAGACCAAGACCAAAATCGAGATTATATAAGCAAGATCAAGACTATATAAGCAAGAACAAGACCAAGACCAAGACTAACCCAGTCTTGGTCTTGCCAAAAAGCAAGACTAAGACCGAGTATGCAAGACCAAGACCAAAAGCAAGACCGAGTTTGCAAGACCAAGACCAAAAAACGTTAGTACCAGGTTAGATGAGCGAGGCCAAGACTTAACACGCAAGACCCAGACCAAGATCGAGATTATATAAGCAAGACCAAAACTATATAAGCAAGAACCAGACCAAGACTAACCCAGTCTTGGTCTTGGTCTTGCTTTGCTCATCACTATATATTATGAGAAGATAAAGTAATAATATTTTTTGCACGGCCTCCTATAAATAGCTGATTTTCATGTCTACATAGCGGTAGTAAAATGATCCATTTCACATTACTTAGTGCGTAAAGTAAAACAAAAGAAACACGAAGCGTAGTCGTACTATCATTTCTATAACAAATGTATGAAAATCTAACGCAGCCTACACTTAGAATTCTTTTTATGAAAAACAGCTATTTTATAGCGGGTACGTGCAAAAAATACTATAACGTAACTGTTTAAAACCGTTACCACGGTTTTGAGAAGATATCAGAGTTAGCCTACTATTTCCTTTAATTTGAATCCAATGTAAATCAAACGGAAGTATGTGTTAGCCTACTATTTGACATAACTTGAATTCAATACAAATGGATAAAATTAACATGTTAAGTTAATATGTTGTTTGGAAGTATCTTGGACTAGAAACATAACTTACTATTATCAAATAATATCGAAACACTTTTGAAGAACCAATTTACCATGTAAATTATAGATGGTGGAGATAAGGAGAACAATATCTTATGGAGGTTGCATAGAAAAAGAGGTCACTTAAAAGCATTAAATACAGTTTATTAACTGATGGCACTAATGAACCAATGGGAACTTACATCAAGTGAAGTATGCTACTGGACCAAAACAACAGTCCAATCCATAAACAGCTAAATTTCCGGAAGTAGTAAAATTTTAATTAGTTGATATAACGTGCAAATTAATTTAGAAACCACGTAAGACGTAACACATATAATTTTGAGAGAAAAAGAAATTTATTAAAAATATGTTAATTTCGTCATTTTTTTAATTTTCAAAATTGTTTTACGTCTGTTACATTTATGCCCATTATGTATTCAATATTTTAAAAACTTCAGAAAGCGGATGCGTACATTTTTCTTTGTTTAATATTTTTCTGCTCTTACAATTTTTGGCACTTTCAGCATACAATAGTTTTTTTGGAACAGCAAGGACATCTGATTTTAATGCTATTCGAGGGAATTGGTTCTCCTTATCTCCATAATCCATGGTCATGACGCACTAAAAACATAACCTATTATAAATTAAATAATCAGTTTGATTAAACTGATTATTTAATGTATAATTTTATATGGAGCTGAATAATACGACATGGATGAATAATCTATTATATTATCAAATAATTTCGACTACCGTGTAAATCGAGGGTTAGATGTACTTAGAACACAATTACTTTGATATTTGCACGTTGAAAAACTACCGTCATCAATTTCACGGAATTAAGTGCCTCGAATAACGAATATCGTAAATTTGTATCACGAACAGACTGCAAAGAACTGGCAGGTAAAGTAGTCTCGGTAGCCGGTTGGCAATTTCCAATCTGAACTTTGAACAAAACTGTCATAAAATGGGACCAACGTCCGTCGTATTGCAATATCAAGTTGGTTGACACTTACCGGACTGCACATTTATTCCATTTGAAGTGCCGTCTGGCAGAACTTCCAAGCATGAATAGGAGACCAAAGATGCTTGAAAACTTTTACTTTACTCACCTGCAACAAAAGAGAACATTATATTATAATATTGTAACATGCATCAACGGACGCCGCTTATTGCGCGCCGACAACACAATTTATGTTCTACATTATGCTGTGATGAAGATTCCACCCTTCCTTATCTCTACTACTACATGCAGAGGCGTCGACTACACGGGTGCTTCGGTACAAGAGCACCTATGACATCTTTTAGTGAGTGTAGAGCATGCATATTGCAATCAAACAAAAAAACTTGGGTCGCAGTTAGGCTTGCCAACTTTAAAATACAAATTTGCGGGACATAATGATTTCAAATGCGGGACAAGGGTTTAAAAAGCGGGATCCAACTAATTTTATTTAGAATACAAAAAAACGTGAAATTTTCTTTACAAATCAGGATGAGAAGTAAAATAAAACACCTTGTTAGATTAATAATAGTCAATATTTACTAAAAAAACAGTTATAGTGTAATTTTGACTTTATTATGAAAACTATAAATTACTTTTTAAATGAGTATTTTTCTTGAGATTTGGCACTTTTAAAGATTTTTTTATTTTTAAGTACAAAATTGTAAAAATCTTTGCATGGATAAGAAAAATTTACTTTAACTTGTAGCTCTGACTTTACAGAATCCACATGAAGACGATTTTGCGCGTCGATCCAGACATTATTACAAAGTGACTCTCTCTGCTGCTGCATTAGAACACGGAATAGATCCAACGTAATTAGCGTCCTTCGAAAAGCGGGATATTTAGCGTCCCGCACACACTCTGAGCGGGACGTTTCGTTAAGGGTATCAGAAACGGGACGTCCCGCGTATAGCGGGACGGTTGGCAACCCTAGTCGCACATATCCTGCCGACAATATAGGCAGTGTGACTTTATGTTTGTTTTTGGGCAAAATAAAAATTCTACCCGTTAATACAACCCTTAAAACAACGATGTATTTCTTAGTGTCAATGTCATTATAAATCCAACATCTGCACCAAATTAAATATACCCTTCAGTAAGTAAATCCCCGTATCATAAAAATTTTAAGTCCGGTTCTTCCATGTCGATTTTATTAAAATTGTAACAGCAGATTTTAAGTTTGACGAGTTAATTAAATCTCAGTTTTTACACGAATCTGAGAATTTTTTGGGTATTTTTGGGCCCATAAACCTTCTCAACCCCTAAAACCTACTCTTAATACAAAACACGAATGATACAACTGGCTGTCAAAAATAACCTAACCTATGAATTTATCTACAACTCTGCACGAGGTCATTTAAAAGTCTGCAGTACAGGATGGTTAAGTCAATTCACTCAACGCCCTCTGTCGTCAAACACGGGTACTTATTGATATAAGTCGAAATAATTCCTTAAAAGTTACCAAGTTTACGTTTATATTTAATCGTATATTTATTTTTGGGTTCATCACCGTAAAAAAAGTCAGTCAAAAAAAGCCGAGTCATAAATTCACAGTGTTTATGGAAAATTCATTAAAAGTGAAAATGTGTAGTTTAGTAAAATCGGCAGAGTTTTTTGAAACTCGTATGAATTTTCGGCGTTTTATAGTTTTAAACTGAAATCAAATTGATATTTTTTCAGATTAAATAAGTTCACATCTTTGATTTTTAAATGAAAAATAAAATGTGTATACTTAATTAAAGAAGAGAAATACTCAAATCCATCCCTAACAATTTAAAATGTAAAATGAGTTAAAAAAATATGCAAAAAAAGGAAATGACAAGACAACGTTATCTTTTTTAAGGAAATAATTACTGCACAATATATACACGTATATTTCCATTTTATGTTTTCTTTTTTATTTAAGGAAGAAAATAATAATAAAACATACAAACAATGACCCGCAAGAAATAAATGAAAAAAAAAAGAAAAACAACAACAAATAGCTAACAGCATTTTGTCTTGAGGAGGGCAAAAAGAACAGTGCATATAAGAATAAAACAGAGGCGTACGAATTTAACTGAAAAAAAATTATAGTTTTTTATAACAAAAATCTAGGCATAGTGGTTAAGTAATAAGATACATTTTCCAGTTTAAAGCTATTTTTATATTTACATTTAAATTGTTTTTATTCTAATGTGCTCTTCTCATTCAAACCTTTATTATCTCTGTTGTCGAGCGTCTATAATTAACAATATCGTTTTCCCAGTGAAAAAATTTTTACGGTTGATGTTTTTAATTTGAACATCAACCGTAAAAATTAAAAAAAAAACGGTTTTATTATAAAAGTATTTATGAACAATTGTTTAACTAAAATTTATATCTACATGTTAAC
The DNA here is from genome assembly GCA_034508555.1 of Venustoraphidia nigricollis. Taxonomy (NCBI): domain Eukaryota; kingdom Metazoa; phylum Arthropoda; class Insecta; order Raphidioptera; family Raphidiidae; genus Venustoraphidia; species Venustoraphidia nigricollis. The sequence goes on from JAVRKA010000004.1 coordinate 13,289,884, forward strand.
TTTTATATCTACTTGAACAAAACATTTAATGTCATAAGCTTGAAAAAGTCCCAATAAAGGGACGAAACATCGCAATATATAACAAATGTGTTCACTTAAAGAAGTCCTTTTTCCCAACAAATACATTTTTTATATTAATTACCAAGGACAAAAAAGAAAAAAGTCAAAATCGATATTATTTTCAACGAACGATTAGCTGCTGAATATTTTTTGTACGTTGTAAGTTTGCATTTTTCTAGACCGAAGTTAGATATTTAGCCACAAATTACTGTAACTTATTTGTTTAGAAGAGTCAAGTAGATGTTTTTTTTTTTTGTTTCGCACTATTCTAGCTATGAACATTTTCGAATTTTCTATTACTTACATACCATGTTTTCATGGTTTTGAGATTGTTTGTCTTTAGACGAATATTTTTATAAATATGATATGATATAATACACGCAATGATTCTTAATTTACTGCGATTATTATATCGATTTTCTTGATTTTAGTCTATAACATGTTTAAATCTCACGTGCTTATTTTAAAAAAATCTAATCGATCTTATTATGATATTTTCAAAAGTTAATATTTCACTGAATTGGAAAAACTAAGAAAAAATACAAATAAAGAACGCATTGTTGGGACATGAATTGTCAAAGCATTGAATTTGTGTTGTGTAATTTTATACTGAAATCAATCAAATATTGCAATTCTATTTTAATTTTAGGAAAACTACATCTTTTTGCGTTCTTATTGCAGTACCAGGGTTGCAATAGCCTAATTTCGAAATTAAATATTTTTATAGAGAGAAAAAAAATTTCTTCAAAATATTTTTCAGTGTCTTAAATTTTACGCCACTGAGTAAAAAATATCTCAGTGACATAATATATACTTGTATACAGGTGGTATACAACGGCTACGTGCAAAGACCAGAAATATACCGTTGTAAATATTGCCTGGTTGTGCATTTTGTATTACAAAACTGCAGTAAAAATAGCTTGTGAAGCACGGTTTTCATATAAACAAGTAAGTTTTCGTATTAAAAATATACAGATTACAATACTGTCAATGGAACAAAAAATTAGATTAAAATTTACATTAAAAATGGACATTACACAAACCATATAGACAGTTCACACTGAGTCGATTTTTGATATTGTTTTAATTTCTTTACGGGCAGATTTTTATATGACATCGAGAAACGAATGTTGAACGCAATATTATTATTATTATTTTGACACTACTCTAAGTTATAAGCAAAGAAAATATCATCGAATATTAGCTAAACATTACTCCTTTTTAAACGGTTTTATTTGGCTTGACTCCGTATCATATATATTAATACGCTAAGGTTAAGATGTTTGCCTCCCTTTTTCGAAAAAACCCCACAATTACTCCATATAAATTTTATATCATTTTATAGATAATTACTTGCTCTATGTGCATCAACAATTAAAAAATCTATTATTGCTTTTGTTCTTGCAAAATAATTAATCATAACAATTATATATATAGATATGCATTTACTCAGTATGCAACAATGCTGCCATCTGATGGTTCTAACTTTGAAACAACGTATACAGGATTGACGGTCAGTAAATTGTTTTTGTTAAATTTTTAATCAAAATTTACGTATAAATACTTTTCGTATGGCGGCGCTTCAGTTCAACGCTTTCGATACTTGCGCCTCTACATGACAGTTTTAGAAAAATATTTTCTTGAACTGTCACTGAGCTTCGTAATGTAATACAACAAAAAGAAGAAACTTATAAAGAGTGTAAGAAATTAAAAACGAATTTTAGTGCGAATATTCGCACGGGTACTGCTAGTATTTATTTATTTATTCAACCCTAGCAACGAATGCAATATCGTTTACAGTGATTAAAATCTACCTGTAAGATTGTCGGTCAATTCAAAAAGTATATTTTTCAGTTCAATTGATGTACCTAATTGTAGCGTACTTTAGATGTTATAGCATTATTATAATCGCATAATAATTGATATTTTCAAGATTAACGATAAAATAAATGCAATTCTATTTATACTTGTAACAAATTTCCAATTTATATGCTTCAGTGACTTCATATGCCATCAAAACAGATTCCGATAATTTTAATTTTAGATATTGTCAAGTTCGCATATGGATATCATATATCAATATTAGAATCTCACAGAGTGACGAACTATATATGCGTATTATTCATAGGGGGAGAGAACCGTTTAATAACAATAGTATATGTATAGTCTGATAAAACCTACAGTGTTGAAAATTTTCTGTTTTACTGGATGTCACATACTTAAGGTAGTTGTCGTGGTTAAGGCACACCGTCAGAAAATTCTTAATTTTTGTATACTTATTAAGGACATGATAATACAATTACCCTGAAAATTTGAAGTCGACCGACCGTATATAATCCGAGATAAATTCAATTAAAAATTGGATAATTAACATTGATTGTATACGATCTCCGTAGTTCTGAACCAGTTTCTTATTTATAAAAAAAGAACTAACTCTCAGAAACTTTTTAAAAACTGACAGTCTTTCAATGCATTTGTTATGAGTTTAAAAAAAAAATAAGAAAAAAATTTTAACCGTCTAATTATTTATAAATAACGGTTTAAAGTTCAACAATTTATTGAAAAGTATACATGCATATGAATACTGTATGGGTTACATTTCCACGGGTATAGTCTTGCATACAAATTATGGATCACTTAGCTACAAGCTAGTATACTTTTGTGGCGCGTATAATCTATAACTTTTTGACAATATTGTACCACGACAACTACCTTAAACTTGTGATTTGATTACATAATATCATCTTCATTCAATGGAGTCTTCGACTGCAGATTACATAATAAAGTAAGAACAACAAAACGTTTTTTAAAACTTACAGCGGTAAATTAAAAACTTTATAAAATTTCACAACACTGATCAGTTTTGTTTCAAACAAACATCGACTACTGACGTTATTCTGGTTCTATCCCAACGTTGATGTACTATAAATAACATAACATTTTATTCTTTTGTCATATATGTAACACATGCAATGATGTAGAGTTACAGATAAAAAGTATAATAATGTAGCTAATATAAAAGATAATAGATATAAATGTACGGATGATGCATGTGTGTATTAGATTGCATCCCGATAAGAAACGATGAAATGAATAGTTCTCTATGAGGTGGGGTGACGTCGGATCATGGTTGGCTTGCAATTGGTGCCGCGACGCGATGGCTAGGGTTTCCTGGGGGATCAGATCGGATTATTCGGGCTTATTTTCCCAACAACTGAGATAGCCGATACCTTCTTCGTCCTGGATATACCTACAGTCACATAACGGCTGCACTGTTATTTTATACGAGTAGTTTTGGTCTGGCAGATGTGAAAGATTACACAGATATTCAAATGCCGACACACTAACACACACGTAAAGTGGCGAGTTTGTAGTGTAGTAGAGAGGGAAGCGCTCAGTATAGGCATTGAGAAGAAAGCGCAAAGTCGGGAAGAGGCTGGAAGAATGGGACGTCGCAACGTGCAATCTAAACGTTTTCACTCTCCTACCTAAGAGCGCCATTAGATGTTTAACATCAAAAACAACACTATGTTTGCAAGCATTTCGAGAAATAAAATTAACACTATTTTATTTTTTTGGATCCCCGCGCGCCGCGTAGTCTCGAGCGGTGTTTTTGGAAGCGCGACAATTTGCCTGAGTTATCAAATTTTATCAAAATCGTTTTCAAGAATTGCTAGTACGAACTAACAAAAGCTCTTTAAAAATGTTTTCTCGCGTATAAATGTCACACAAAATGTCAAAAGATTGCAAAAACGGTTGCAGTTCTTTTTAAACATGCATTAGGACCTAAAACAAGTAAATTTTTGAAAAAAAAAACAAACAAACAAAGCTCGGGAGCCAACGATTTGAAAAATTCTTTTAATTAATTAAAAACCTGTAATGATGAGTAACATAAGCTATAAATATGATGAAGTTAAAAAATTATTGACGAAACGTTGGCAATAAATAAAATATCATACAAAATTATTTGTCCTTATTTCCCGTTATTATACAGTAAAATAAAATTGTGATGGACATAAGTAATATGGAGATAAGTTATACATTATTACGTTAGAACAGTAGCCGAAAATGTCAATTTGCTTCTGGTGTGGGCTATTTTAAACACACGGAGTTTTTTTCGGAGAACTTTCAGAGGCTCCCACTTGACCGATTTTCAATATTGTTTTTTTTTACATTAAACGTATCACTTTGTAGAGTTGTCAGGTCTTCTTACTTTGTCATTTTTATATGTTGAATCCATTCTATACACGTAATTCATACAAGTGCATTATTTAAGTATTAACCCAAAAAAAATTACAGATCTGCTCTGACACTGCATTATATAATACCTATATATATGTCCATATAATACAATCTATTTTCCGCATACAGGAAGAATAAGTATCTAACGGAGTAGGTACCCAAAACCATATTATTTTATAAGGTATCCCCATAATCGGATGGATTTTACCATTTGCATCATCTCTTACTGAAATATATATATAGTATATATATATTTGTGTGTCTATAATATAAAATATGGCGTCATCTTCTACATACATATACATATAGACACCAATATAGCCGGGTTGGTAGTATGAAGTTGTAGCAGTACTGCGCCCAGAGCAGTGTATGTTCCATTCTCCGCTTTTTGTTCAGAGTTCCCTTCGCTTTCTCGCTGCTGTTGAATTCCTTTCGCATTAAGAGGATTATAATATGCGACGCCGCAAGGGTACACTGTTGAAATTGTGTATGTACAACATTTTTATGCTTGATTTTTTTAAGTCTACTGTGCCAATAATGTTTCTAAGATAAATTTCTCAGTGTTCATTATTTAGCGTTGACTAATCTGTTAAAACAGAACTGTTAAATAATGTCGAATATTAAAAGTATTAGAGGCGTATTATATTTTTATATATTCCTTGAGAAACGATAAATAATTATGATTTCTTGTAATATTGCATGTAGGCATAGAATATAATAATTTACTGTAAAACACTGTTTCGGCCCGCTGTTAGAGATGGCGTGCGAGTAATTCCAGCAGTGTTTAAATGTTAGACTTTCTGCCTTAAAATCAAAGTCGAAAGTACTTACTTTCGACCGGGTATAAAGAAAATAATTTGATTTCTTGTAATACTGTACTACCTACATAGAACATAGCTTACCATTACTGTAAAAAACATATTTTCATTATAAATCTGGTTGAACATTTATGCTCTGTCTGCTGCAATTACTCGCACGCTATCTATAACAGCGGGCCGAAAGAAAGTAACAGCGATCGAAAGAGTTTTTTCTTTATATATGGTAGGTAAAATAGAAAAAAAAAATTCAATGCATTGTGAATATCCAAAAAAAGCGCAGAAATAAGAAACAAAAATTAAGCATGACCGCATTACAAACCGCCTGCTGAAACGTGGTTGTATTTTTCTATGATAATAATTAAAAACGTTGATAATAAATGCACTTTCGACCGGGTATAAAGAAAAATAGTATACACCACAAGTCAAACGAACAAATAAACTAAACTAAGCTAAATAATTTCAATGTTTATTTTACGATTTTTGATGTGAAACATCTAATGCCGCGCTTGAATGGGAGTGAAAACATTTAGATTGCACGTTGCGACGTCCTATTCGGCCAACATCGCGTCTCGTCGACTCCTTCCAGCTTGGCGCTCCCCTCTCAATACCTGTACTGAGCGCTTCCCTCTTTACTACACTAGACACTCGCTACTTTACGTGTGTGTTAGTATGTCGGCATTTTACTTGTGAATATCTGTGTAATGTTTCACATCTGCTCACGGCTCACGTTTTTTAAGTTGCTGCCTTCGATGAATGAATCAAGGAATTATATTACAAAAAAAAAATCTCTCTTCAACAGTTAGAGAGTTAAGAGCATACGAATCTTTGTTTTTAAATCTTCTTTATCAATTTTTTTAATAGGTCCTATAAGTGTAGTAGACTTCGGTTGGCCTTGCAGAAAAAATTAACTTTCAACTATTGGCAACGCCGATCAAGATAGTCGACCGTTGTATAAGTCACTGCGTTGTAGTATATTCTGGTTGCGTGATTACTGTGTATTTGTTTGTTTAAGTAGGCCATAGATGGGTGAGTTTCACAGTCCTTGAAAGAAGAGAACACTCGTGGCCTTATAAACTGTGCGAGCAGACAAGCAAACGAGCTCTTCAATAATCAGTTTTCGATGGCCTAATTATTATTAAAAAGGGAATTGGAGAAAGGGGAATTGTTTGAAGGACGAATAGAGTCAAACAGAAAGTGAGAGTGAGTGAGACAGAAAGAGAACAGTCACATAGGTTATTTTCTTTGTTCATTTGACGACATTCACACAGTGCACTAGTTGGGTACGTCCTTCTGTGTCTATCTTTGTTTGCACGTCAATTTTATCTTCTGTTCTTTCTACTGTAGGGTAAAGGCGTGTGCAGATGTGCCTACAAATTTAAAAAGCTGTACTACACGAAGCCAATCTAAAATGGGGCAAATCGGACTATTTTAAGGTTGACTTTTAACGGTTGAAAAAGGTTTTTGGAGCCAAAAATACCGAAAATTTCAGAATCGTTTTAAAATTGAAATTTAACCGTTTAGTAAAAATTACAATATGCTACTAAAATTTTAATAGTCGGCCCGGCAGGACTGGACTTACAAATTTTATGAAAACGCAAGTTTGCGGGTACGCAATTACTTACTGAAGGGTGTATTTAATTTGATGCAGATGCTGGATTAACAACAATATTGCAATTGTGAAGGGATAAAGTTTTTTATTTTGTCTAAAAACATAAAAAAAGTACAGGAACTCTTTAATAACGATCACGGTTACTGCGATTTAATTTTTCTGTTTTACACGTGAATAATAAAATATACTTCATTCAAATCACGAAGCCTTCCGGGGGTTGAAATTCGTTGTAACCAATTTTCAGTGGAAGTTGAAATGTTTGAATCCAAACCCCAATTTATTTTTGAGATTTAAAAATGGTTCCTTCACCCTATAAAATGTTCGTCTATGTGTTCTGTGTGAATATAAAAGCTTATCTAACTTAAATTGAATATTCAATTTTAAATTGAAACCAAGCAGCTGAACATTTTCTTCGATTTCGCCTGTATTATTTGTCAACTAATGGGTTTTATGTAATCGAATTTTCAATAAATTAAATTTACACCTTCGATGTAAGCCAAAGACAAATAAATAGTGATATTATGTTCAAAAAAGACACTAAACCAAACATATTCAGTAATAACTACTCTAATTTTTTATCAAATTTTGTATGATAGAAAAAAAAAGTAGTCGTTGAGAATAATTTATTGAAGTTATATTTATTTTGGCGCGTTGAGAATAAAACAGGCTAAAGAAGTTGGACGTGCACAGTTTAGAGATGGAAAAACTGGTCTTTTTAGTGATCTGCATCTTTGCATCTGGATCTCGTATGTGAGCCGGCTCACTGAACCGGTTCAAAAAGAGCCGAGTTCTGAATATGTTACTGCAGTCCTGTATAGACCTGTATAGACTCAAGAATGCATAGCCAAACATGTGATGCATGAGTCATTTGAGCTGACAGATGCATCAAAGCAAGAACTGATACGTAAGTGTAAAATGTGCTTCTGTGTGTTAAGTGTTTCACTGAGCTATGCGGATCCGTTGATCCGTCGGCTCTCACGGATCTTCTGTCGGAGTCGGCTCTTTGAACCGGTTCAGATCTGAGTTACCCAACTCTAGCACAGCTAACGAAAATTCAAAAGTATGAAGTTTGCCCATTAGAGACCCAGACTGACATGACAGATGGAGGAAATCAATGCACTTTCTGTCATTAGGAAACTATATAATTAATTACTAGACAATTACAATCAATAGTTCTTAAGTGTCATACAGCGGAAAAAAGTAAAAACCAAAATAACATTTTTAAAAATGGTGCCAAAGTGTTTAGAAGGCTATGAAACGTCGAGACATTTTGGTCCGACTCCTAGGTCTCGCCATCCGACCGACGCCAATAGTGTATGTTGCCATAATATGGCAAATACACTAACAAGCTTTGACATAAAATTGCAGCGATTTTGGCTGTGTATTTTCAAGATTTCGTATGTATTACATCAATAAAATATTGAACCTATGCCTATAATAAAAAAGTTCACAAAAACCGAAATACAAAAAGTAAAATATAATACATCAACATGATTTACAATATAATAAAACTGAATTTATTTCCCATTTCACGATCAGTGATCTTTTGTGCACAGCGCCCATTGAATCTATGGAGGTAGAAAAAATGCATACTGACATTACTGTGTACTCCTGCATGCGGAAGAAGGAGGAACGCGGCGCCAATATATAGGGCTGGGAAAATGTCGGAAAAATAAAATAGAGAAACCAAACAAGTACGGACTTGGGAATCCCTAGTTTAAAAAACGTTGTCTTTTGATTTAAGGAGATGGGGCCCCCGAGACTTCTGTGGTTGGTGTCTTCAAAAGTGTTAATCTGCTGCCAGCATACATTTTAAATCTATATGAAATCCAAATGCCTTATTGCATGTTTATTTTATAAACGACTGTAGCGAGTATTATAATAGAAGTCTATACAGTACAAATTATGTCTTTCAACCTGTCGGGACTAACCCTATTTTTGATCCTCATTTCGTGGCAATCAGAAAAAACCGTTAACAATTTGAGGTTAAGCGTTGTCAGACGTTTAGTTCTATTGATTGAGCAGCGTAGAAAGAGAACTTTTGCGTGAGAAGCAGAGACTAAAAACTTATAAATACGGAAGTAAAATTAGTTAAAAATAGCCGAAATTGAAAGTCCACGATTGTATGTCATTATGGTCCATTATAATTATGCTTTGGTTTACATTTTTTTTTTGTTAATTTGAAAGGTGCTTCGATTGTTATTAGACCACATCGAGAAGTTACTTGTACAATATTAATTGGAACCTATGTGTTAAAATATTATGTTGCATGCCGTGAAAAATAACTTCAACGATTTATGTCAAATATATTAAAAAGTATCTTGTCTCGTTGATAATAATATATATCCGCACCACGGGAAACATTTTCTAAAATAAAATTAGTTTTTCTCCATCCATTGCATAACAGAACTCATATTTCATATATCAACGTTGAAACCAAATAAGAGAAATGACATCAAATAGAAAACTTTACACGAACTAGTTTGGTGAGAGAAGAGGATGGACAGAATGAAAGAGAGAAAACTTGAATTATTTATGAACTGGGCAAATGCATATTTTACTTTCAACGTCATACAACGAGATGTCACTCTTTGCATGCATATAAATAGGTGTGTGCATTCCCACCTATGATGTACTTCAATTCTTCAAATTTTCCGAAGTTAACTCTACCCAGATTAGTTAGAGCGCTCCAATACAATTCACCTCTGGAAATTTCATGATTGCATCACCGATTTGTTTTGGGTCATCAGCTAGGTTATTAGATACAGAGGTGACCTTGTTTCGTTGGATAATATTGGGGGATGACATCATCCAGTGAATTGTCAATTGATGTAATAGCTCGAAAGCTGTTAGACATTTTTGGGTAGGTACAGTGCTGTTAGAGAATGGCTCAATGAACCTGGTACGGATGTCGCTAAAAGCTGGTGGTTGAAATAAAAAACTGGTACGCTCTCACATTACCAAAGATCCCGTAGATTTTATTTCATAGAAATATATCATGATGTTAAACTGCTTTAATATGATATATACTATGGACTCATAAAAGGTTGCAAACTTGCCAACAAATAATAGAGTATGATTAGGTTCGATGAAATATTTGGAAAAATTACTAATTATTCGAAATTTTTTAACTATTTAAAATACTTTCAAATAATTAAAAGTTTTCGAATTATTCTTAATACACTTGAATAATTTGTAAATTCGAATTTCTAGACTCTTAATTTTAATGCATGATTGATGTTCATGGTTGGTATTTTTGCATACCAGCACAATTTTTACTTGGTACATGGTACAAGACTCAAAAAAATGGTACGCACATCAATAAATTGGTACATCTAACATCACTGGGTTGGTATTTGAGGCACTGTGAAAATTTGTACAATACCTCTTTAGTAATATCCAAATACAAAAACACAGACCTGGTTGAAGAGTGGCGAGGCTTAACCGAATCTCAAATTTTCAATCACCTGATAGGTAGAATGCCCCACCGAAACGACCTGTTTTTTTAAGATATCTATTTTTAGCTACCAATATTATTCTGTTTAAATTTCAACGAGCTTCAAATATATTTTTAAAATTTTTTAAAAATATACAAATTTTCACAAGTGCCTCAAATACCCAAAAATGTCTAACAGCTCTCTTACTGTAAGTACCTACATTTTGGGTCACGCCTTTTGGCTACGTCACTGAGAACAATCTCAAACTAAAAAAAAATATTAACCTCCTTCAAAAAAATCACTAAAAACATGAAATAATGAAATTTTGAGGTCAGAACTAATTTCATTACAAAAACTTTTAATTACATATCTACTTTTATTAAATAGGCGCCGACCTCAAAATTTCATTATTTTCATCTTTTTAGTGATTTTTTTTTGTAATGAAATTATCTCCGACCTGAAAATTTCATTATTTTCATCTTTTAAATGATTTTTTTGAAGGAGGTTAATATTTTTTTTTAAGTTTTTTTATTTTTTACTTTTTAGTGGTGGATTTGATTTCGCACATTTTTGAAGATTTCCCTCGATTTCTCCAGGGTTCCATCATCAGATCCTGACCTGATGGGACCACCTGGGTTGTATATCCTTTCAAACAAAAAAATAATTTTCCAAATCGGTTCAGACGTCTTCGAGTAATTGGGGAACATACATAAAAAAAAAGATTCCGACGAATTGAGAACCTCCTCCTTTTTTTTGAAGTCGGTTAAAAAAGTTTGTTCCACAGTTATGCAAACTAAGTAAAGGTGCAAAAACATCCATATACATAAGTATAGGATTATGTAATTTGTGGTAGAGTAGGGGTGGGCTAGTGATGTGTCTAGGTATAGGTAGATATAATATGGAGTGCAAGATTGGATTTCGAATTCAATACACACAGAGGCAAGGTTAACTCTGAATGTTAAAACTGTATTTCGTATAATTTCCACGGACCTTTGTTTAACGGTGCATGCACGAATTCGCGCAACAAACTCTCTTTTGGCCACACACAGTCACACACACACACACATAGATACAAAAGTATACAGTATGTATGATAACACTGGTCTGGTTTTTAGTGTATTTGCCATATGGCAACACACTATTGGCGTCGGTCGGATGGCGGGACCTAGGGGTCGGACCAAAATTTCTCGACGTTTCATAACCTCCTAAACACATTGGCACCATTTTTAAAAATGTTTATATAAATATGTATATATATATATATATATATGTGTACGGGCAATAACTTTCGAAAGAGTTAATTGATTTTAACGAAATTTGGCCCACGTGTTGAAATCCATCACCGCAAGAAGCCTATTTAAAATGGGCCTAATTGGGCCATTTTAAGGGTAGTTTTTAGGGGTTGAAAAATGTTTTTGGGCCCCAAAATACCGAAAAAATTCTCAGAATCGTTTCAAAATTGACATTTAACCTATTAGTAGTAATTAAAAAGTGCCCCTAAAATTTTAATAAAATCGGCTTAACAGGACCGAACTTACAAATTTTTTGAAAACACTAATTTGCACATAGTGACTTATTTATTGAAGGGTGTATTTAATTCAGTGTAGACGTTAGATTGATAATAATATTACAATTAAGAAAAAAAAAATGATATTTTAAGGGGTGTATTAAGGTGTAAAATTTTTTATTTTGCCCAAAAACAAACTTAATTTCACATAATAAAGTATAAAACCACACGGCCCTATACAAGCAAATACACTATATCGTCGGCAGGGTTTTGGCACTGCGACCCGGGTTTTTTAATCCCTCGACGCAAAATCGGGTGACGTACGTTGCCTTGCCTATCCCATAGACAACATCAATATTGTTTTTTTAGGGTTACAATTAAAATTAGATTGGAAATTGTTGCGTCCATATTTTTTAAACATATACAATTAAGTTAGCAGGTAAGTGGACCAATGATGTAAATCAATAAACCAATTATTAATTCAGCGACGTTTCGGGCATTTATTTGACCTTCATCAGGCATCTATAAAGTACTTTATAGATGCCTGATGAAGGTCAAATAAATGACTAAAACGTGACTGAATTAATAATTGGTTTATTGATTTACATCATTGGTCCACTTACCTGCTAACATAACTGTATATGATTAAAATTAGAGTTTAAAAAAACTAAAACAACACACTTTTATGAACTAAAAAATGTAAAATGATTTGACAAATTAGCCTTACTGTAAAAGACTTGGAGTGCTTAATATCGGTAATACATTTTTCATTTACTAGCTTATTGTAAACGTAGAGCTATTACAAAAATTTAAGCAGAGCATCCCACGCTTTTTGCAGTAAAGCTAATTTTGTTGTCAAATTATTAGGCAGTTTTTAATTCACAAAAGCGTGTTGTTTTAGTTTTTTTAAATTCTAATTTTATTTATTTGAAAGAATATAATTGCAAGACTGTTCTTAGCTATAGGGTTTAGTTCAAATGTGCAAAATAAAAAAAAACATTCAGTTTAAAAAATTACTGATACATAGGGAATAAACATCTTTTGAGGATTTTAACCTGTCAATTATCATTTAGCATTATTAGAGGAACAGATATAGCAAAGCAGGCGTAGTTTTCGTAAACAACCCAAATAGATTGCAGCTGTCAAGAATATAAAAGATATATCTAGCTATTTTAGAGGAGGTACGTGAAAAAAACGTAGTACATACACCTCAAACGTATTGCTATTATGACGAGTGACTTAAAACTCGCTATATTCGTTTTAACATATTGTTGCTTATTTACATAGCGACTGCATTTATGTTCTAGATACATACATAACCTACTATTATCATAACAGTGCGGCTGATTCAATTTTAATTGTAAAAAGAAAAATAATACATAATAATAATAATGCGTTTAACGTCCGTTTCTCGACTTTATGTCATAACAGACGCTATTCGCACCATTACGCGCTGGAACTTTTTCCTACTGCCTCTCGTCGAGAAAAGGTAATTCCTGTACCGAGCATCTTGATTGAGATTTTCCATGGTTTCCCTCAATTAATTTCAGATAAATATGGTGATTGTTCGTAGTTCAAAAACTACCTACCTTATCCTAATTTCCTATAATTCCTTCATTCACCCATTGCTATTACATAAGTTGAAGTTTTAAAAAATGTAGAAAATAACGGGAAGTGGTAAATGGAAAAATAAAAATATAAAAGTGTTATTTGTTTGAATTTAACAAATATCTAAACTGTAGTAGATATTATTAGCAAACATCTTCCATGAAAAACGTGTATTAGGTTTTGTAACGATGTGGGGTTAATCAAATGAGTAAAAGGATAATGATCAAGAACGCAATTTTACCCAACGACCAAAAAAAAAAAAAGGTAATAATTGGGAACGTCTTTTTTGCAAAGCTTCTGTATGGCGTAGGCAATTTAACATTGGTTCTGTCAGTATGTTAACAGATTATATACCTCTAGCGAACGTTTGCTTCTGACTATATACGTGACTTTATTTCTTCTCTGTCCGTTTCAGCAATTCTACTTTATTCTGTCTCGCTAATACTACTATTTTCGTCGATGTAATGTCGCTTAGAAAGAATTCAAAATACGTTCTCTATAAATTTCTTCACCTTCTGTTGGTTTCAGGGAGTAATAATTTATATAATTCGCTGATAAATGGTTTCGAATATATTAAACAGGGGTTGAATGAAAACGTGTATTGAAATAATGAAAAGTGCATCTGTTACTACAGATAGAAAATTGCAGTTTTACTGCGGTGAAAAAGACATTCATATTTGTTAATTTTGCGGAAAACGAACGTTTTGAACCCGTATTTAAAAAAAATTCTTTAAGCACTGATAACGCGCTATTTATTGAAAAATAAAATATTTTTAGCTAGTTTCAGCTTTTTGATAACATTTCTCGTTCACATTATAGCAATAGAGGACAGTGTGGTCCTGTGATTAGCGTGCTGGCTTCTTAACCAGACTACAGTCATGAGTTCCAATCTTGCCTCTGCTGATGGATGTTTTGTGATGTCGTTTAATTTTAAATGATTATATTATATGATAACTAAAATACTAATGACCTGAGTTGTCGAGCGCCTATAATCTACAATAAATCAATAAAATATGAACATAACTATTTCAAAACCACGTGTACTGAATCGACTCGGTAAATTTCGGGCTTTCAGCAGACAAAGAGGAATGTTCTGCAGCTTACTACTCGATAAGTTAAGAACAGTTATTCGGCAAATTTTACCTCTTCTATAATTCTCTATCATTGCGGCTCGTTGCCGAGACGCAATCAAAAGATACGACCGTTTATGCTGCATATTTTGACACTCAGGGAATCAAAATCTATAGGGTACTTTCCGTTGACCCAGAATCATGAAATTTGGCAAGAAGCAATGTCTTATAGCACAACCAATGGGAAAAATCTGAAAACCGTGTATAGTTACATCACAAAAAAACATTTTTTTGTTATAAACGTCAAAATAGTGCATACTAACGACATCTGACGGAATCTCTTAAAAGCTATTAGTTCAGACATTCTGAGCCTTAGTGTGTTATTAAATATGTATTACTGAATTAAGTTAATAAATATTGTACGGTGGTACGAAACCATTCGTGTGCGAGTCCGACTCGCACTTGGCCACTTTTTTTTATTATAAAATTCCATTAACGTAAGTAGTTTGGATATAACATTGATGCGGTTTTCTAATTTAATGCGTGGCATGTATTGAAAGCATTTCAATTACAAGAAAATTTATAAGGAATACATCCCCTGAAAGGAATAAGTTCGATATTACTAAGAAAATCAGATTTCTCAAGCTTCTTATATGTACACGCTTGAAAATCTTATGCCGATACACTACCAATCAGAAATTTGAATACATTTTCTCAATATACCAATTTACACAAATTAATTTCCATCAATAACGCTTCACTTAATACAAATAGTTCAAAGGAAGGTTGAGCATTTTCGTAAGGATTTGATTTATTTCATTAATAAATTTTTTAAAGACATTAGTGCTTGGCTTTTAGTAAGATTTTCAACGCAAAAAGTACTTTTGCCTCAAATCTACTTTGAAAATCGTACCACAAATAGACCATTAATTTAGACAGTATTTTAAAGTCCAAATTCTAATGCCAAATTCGTTTTGACTATGTGAGAACGAAAGTTTAAGGCTCTCGGGCGAACTATGATCGCGAAACTCATTTAATTATTGTTTTCATAAATCTTTACGAAATTTGGTTTGCTGCTTAAGAATTTCAACAATATATTTGTGCACTAAATATTGAATGAAAAAACGTAGCATCTGTCAATATTTCTTTACAGCACTTCACGATATTTCGAATTACGGGAAGGCAATTTAACATTTTGAAATATTTTCTTTAGAGGCTTCTGTTAATAATACTGACATATCTGGCTTCTGCAATAATTGTTTTCAAATTAAATTTTCTCTGTACAAATCTTATGGCTAACCTTCTACTTTTTATCTGATTTTAAATCGTTCGTTTAGATCTAATAAACTGGAAAAACTTGGCTAAATGTCATATGGGAAGAATGATACATGTTTCTAGTTTATTTTGAAGCATTAACATCAAAGATTGAATAAGAGTTTTTTATGGAAATTAGAGATTTCCGAAACGTCAGTAAGTGCATTATACATGCACATACTGCTCTTAAGATGCGGGTGAAAAAGAGGGTCCATAAGCAATTACCTTAAAAGAAAATTTTTCTAATTGCTGATTGTTAGTTGAAGATATTGCGTATATCACTTAAAAATATCCGCTGTCGCTAGAAATATTTTTTTACAAATACTTTTCCTAGAATTACATTAGCTTTTGGACATAAATGTATAATTTTAGAGTCTAGACAGTGTACACATATTTACGAAAACATTCTTTAGAGTTCAATATTTGTTCACGGAGATGTAGGCTTCGAGATAGAAATCCGTAAGACGTATATGAGAATTAATTTGAGTAAAAACTTGAGATGCGGTTTCGAGTTAATATGGTGCAAGTAAAAAGATGAGAACGAAATACTTATTTTATATTAATTCTCTATTAAATAGAAATAATGCATTTAGCGTCCGTTTCTCGACTTTATTTCATAACAGACGTTATTACTATTTTTTATCTACCACTACCCGTTATTTTCTACACTTTTAAAACTTCAACTTAATTAATAGCAATGGGCGAATGAAGGAATTATAGGATAAGGTAGGCAATTTTTAACTAGGAGTTTGATAGGTAATTGGCCATGACCTCGAATAAGGAACCATCTCGATATTTATCTAGAATTAATTGAGGGAAACCATGGAAATCTCAACAAGATGGCCGGTACAGGAATTACCGTTTCTCGGCGAGAGGCAGTAGGAAAAATTAATTCTCTATTACGTTTTTTCTCTACGTTCTCTAAGCCTTAAGCATTTTAAAATAAAACAGAATAATATAAAATCAATTCCTGTTATTGAAAAATGTTTATTTGGTACATTATGCTTTACTAAGAACCTGGTCCCGATTTGCCCGAATTTGTAAATTAAAAAAAGATTAAGTTTTCGCCGACTTTTAACGAATATAGCGGAATTTACTCGGTGGGAATAACAGCGCTTTGTTATGGGAAAATAATGAGATATAGTCTAAAACTAGACCACATTTTTTATTTCGGCATTCGTGGAAGTCAAAAAAAGTCTCCGGCTAAGTGCACTTGTACACTGCACGTCGTGTAAAGTCAGAAGTCGAAACAAAAATTTCAGCTTTCGTCTGGAAACTGTTCTATGCATCAAATAACCAAGAAGGTTTTTGCCAAAAGTGAGATGAACGTAAACTAAACCGTGGAAAAAAAGTAGTTTCATTAGTAAAAAAAAAAATCAAAGTAGTGCCTGTCTTATATATATTAGTGACGAGTGTGATTTAAGGTTACGGAATTCTCATTATATAGACAGTGCATTATAATGTATTTGTATCAGGCAGTGCACAATCCCTAAGTACTTTTCAATCGGATTAGAGTTAACCCTAAAAGGCGAAAGACTTGGAAGTGTATTCGCCTATACGGGGGTAATAGCTGTTGAAGAATGAATAATATAAAACTCGGTGCGTTCACTCGAAGCTTCCTGAAGACAGTGGCGTCTCAGCAAGGTTACTAGAATACTAGAAGCCTAACAATGGTCACGTTTCTGATTGGTTTTAGGTCGATTCTTTACGTCATCGATGTCCATGGCCTGGTTTTTTAATTATTGTTTTCCCAACTGTTTGGAAAAAGACTCCACAAGGATATTTCCCCCGCCCTCTCTCGCGTCTTGCCGAGTCACACCTTCAACAATGAAGTTGGGCGTAAGAGGCCATAAACATGGTCATATTTCTGATTGGTTAAGTCGATTGCTTACGTTACCGAAGTCCGTAGCTATTTATTATTTTGCGTATGATGTTAACTTCTGGTCGATATTTTTATTTTATTTTATAACCAATATATCTATACTGTTGAAAACTGTTCTTTTGTTTGTTGTTTCTGAGAAACCGAAAGCTGTCATTTTGTTTCATAGATAGCCGGTTAGTTAACCGATAAATTATAATAATAATAATAACGTCCGTTCCTCGACTTTATGTCATAACAGACGCCATTCGCACCATTACTATTTCCTATTTACCACTTCTCGCTATTTTCTACATTTTTTTAAAATTTCAACTTATGTAATAGCAATGAAGGAATTACAGGAAATTAAAATAAGGGAGACAATTTTTGAACTAGGAGTTTGATAGGTAATCGGCCATGGCCTCAAATAAGGAACCATCTCGATATTTATCTGGAATTAATTAAGGGAAACCATGGCAAACCTCAATCACGATGACCGGTATAGGAATAACCGTTTCTCGGCTAGAGGCATGCAGTAGGAAAAAGTCCCAGCCACATCTGCCCCTGCCGGGATTCGAACCCGTACCTCCCGAATGCTGTCACCACTACTCTACCCAGCTCGGTTAACCGACAAATTATGCATTCAAAATGATTACTATCATAAATAACTATCGTTGGCTAAATCTAAAATGACTGAAAATGTAGGACAAAAGTCCGTACGTCAGTGTGCTTGAGTGTAACAAGTCTTTTCACAAGCAGAGAGAAGAGCGAAATGTGTCACATCCAGCTGGCGTAGGCCGTAGTCGTGTGCCTGTGGCTCGTAGGCATCACGTGCTGATAGAACCTTGTCAATCATCTTACACCGTTCCTCTCACGTTCCTTCTTCACTCTTTCATCACAACAGCACACATACTCTCTCTCTCTCTCTCTATGCTAAATCTACACACAACGCCTTTCAAAACTTCCGAGACTTACAATCCACAAAATGTGAACAAATCTATTTTTTCTCGTTTCTGTGATTTTGAGTGAAAGTAAAGTAAAGACAGCTCGGTGCCCCGTACTTTCCCCCATCCTCCCGCACACCAGCCAAGTGTATTCCCCAGCGATTGAACTGTTTGACATGTTTCGTGCGCACATGTCATCAGTGTTCTGAAAGTATGGGATAATAAACAGATTACGTAAGAATATATTTAAATATGTGACGTGAACTCTTAAAAACACATTGGTACTTCACTTCACACCGCATTTTAAAAAAAAATTTGGATTGGTAATAAATTTAGATTGCGATTATATAAATTATTACATTAGTAAAATGTTCAGTAGTTTTGACGGAATCAAAGATGAAAATTTCCATTCATTAATCAAACCTAAATCAACGACAATATTATTTACGTCATTAGGTTTTTCTGCTTTTAACTAACCTAATGATATAGATAATATATTGTGATTTAGGTTTGAATGAAAATGGAAATTTTCATCTTTCAAAAAGTCTCACTATTGAGAAGGTTCATATCTAGATGTACCTAAAATAAAAATTAGCTCTCGCAAGATGTGAAGAAACTGTTAGAAATATGCTTTAAATATGAGAAAGATTGATAAGTCATTTGGCCGCTATTTTAAGATAGGGTTGCCATCTCTAAAATTTGGCAACCAGTACAAGACGCGTGAAAACCCCGGATTTTAGAGCCCAGGACCCGGACATGTCAACAGGTTTTTTTAAATATAGTCAGTGTAATAAAAAACAGTTAAAAATGTCATAAATCACCTTTTGATTTATTTACTTTAAAATTAAATTTAGTCATCTTTTATCATCATTTTAAATGTACCTAACAAAACAGAATCTTATTACAGTTTCTTACAAGTTGTTTTAACAATCAGTTAGAATTTTTTTATTCTTAAAATAAAACAAATTATTGATATACTCTGTTATGAAAACAAAACCTTATTAAAATATTAAACCTAACAAAATTCAATTAAATTAAAATTTTAAACCCGGACTACAAATGAAGCCCCGCCCGGACGCTCCCCGGATGGCCTCTAAACTAGGACAAATCCGGGGAAACCCGGACGGATGGCAACTCTATCTTAGGAAAATACATTTGATAGTTTCTATTCCTGGATATTTCTTATCCAACCATATTGTTCACATGTTTTACTATTGTTTCTTCATTTCTTCTACTTTGCAACATATTAAATAATACATAAACATTAATCATTATTTACTCAAAAAATTATGATGTATAATTTATTTATTGTATAAGTTCGTTATTATAATTAGTTTCAGAATATGATTTTCTTGCAAAGAAAAATATACACATGAATAGTACATGTTCGATTTGCGCGTGCGGCCCAGAAATATCAAAAACATGCAACAAACATAAAACCACAATACACAAGAAATGAATAAAAAGTACACATAATACACTAAAATCACATAAATAACTACAACCATGCCTATTTCCGAGCTTTGAAAGTATATAAAAAAGCTAAAAGTCACGCACAGGAGTTGTTTAACTGCACCCTGACATGTGCCACACGACGTACTTCTGGTCTACGCTCACTTCTTGCCTTAAAACATGAACATGAAAACGTGATCCATTGACATAGACAATGGACTGTGCATTCTAATCGGCAAAATGTCCACTACTACCTGAGCGAGATCAAATATAGTCGCTGCCTGTGAACGCTATTCCGATTTTGAATCTTGTGAATGCTATTATCAGTCTAAATTAAGGATGAGTTATTTCGAGCGAAAATTGTCGAATGTCTCGAGAGGTTATTGAAACTGATTCGAATGATTTTTATACCCACGATTTACGACTTATAATACAATCCCCAGTAATTAATTATTATACTACGCTCTTTCTTTACTCTTTAAAACACTGCATGCAATTGTCTCTCTCAGATTGCATTTTGCAGTGTTTAATATATGATTACTTAGTCTTTTATCTGCCACTGTTCTATGAATCACTGCATGCATGTGACTTCTCTTACGTCTCATAATCGAAATTTAATTCGTTATAATAACCATATCGAACGCATAGACACATAGAATGAATGAATTATTTTTTCACTCACATTTTAACTACTGAGATGCTCTTTTTTATGTATTGCCCAGTACTGAATACGATTACTTACATATTTTATCTGTGTACTATGAGGAACTGCCTCTCTGAAGATTGACAATCGAAACCGAGAGCAAAATTTATTCGAGAGTTGAAACATTCATTCACTCATGAACGCATATTACCAACACACCTGTTATTATGAAACATCAGATGAAAGAATGAAACATTTGGGTATAAAAACCTTTCGATTATTCCCAAAACTTGTCTAAATCTCTTCGAAGTTTGAACAGAGTACGAATTTCTATGCACGATGCTGGTCCGAGTTGAGTCATTCAGCATACATAAGGTTATGTCGTGCTAGAGATGTAGAAATTCATCCATTGTTTATTTGTTGGTAGCTAATTAACCTTTGCCTGACCTTGGCAACACCGCGTATGTTAAATCCGATATTTCCCTTTTTACACTCTACAATTCTTGTATAAAACATTTAAATAGAGTGAACCGTTTGATTGTTTTTTAATAGATCACCTGTATATTGTTCAATTTGTCATGTCACGCCGAAAAAGTTCTATCTATATGATTTTTCCAGACATGACTAGCTTTTCACATAATATTTTGAAAAGGTTAAATTTAAGATTTTACATGGAGATTACGTCTTGATTAAAAATTTCAATTTACGAAATTTGCCATTTCCGTCTACCGTGGCAGACACATTTTCTGTACATGATACAAACACGTAACGAAGTTTATGCTGTTTATCAAGCGAAGTCAAAGCACAAATGCACACTTCCTGTTCTGTGAAGTTGGCTATGGCGAAGTGTCAGTTTGTTGCTAAACTGCAGTATAGTGCAAATAATAGCACAGTTGGATACATTTGCGTCATCGTATCGCATGTGTCCACCAACCACCCACACCCACGTCCAATTTCTTTTTTTAACCAAACATTACGTAATCATTGTTGGGGTTGTCTATACAGTCAGTTGGATAAAAAAAAGTGGATAAAAAAGTGAGTGCGTGTACTTATTGTATACTTCTTTAGTGTCAATAAAAATTAATTTTTAATATAGGTACATGCAAATAATTGATTGAAAAAAAAGCTTCATCAAGTTTAAGAATAATACAAAAATTAATCTCAAGTATTTGAAAATACAGTACAATCTCGGTAACATGAACACAAAAAATCCTGAGAAGTTGATACTAGCGGTATGTTTATGTTAGCTTACTTTGATAATTAATCAATCCATTGAGTAATCAAAGACAGAATATTATAAATTCCGCTGGATAACACTTGAAACGACTAGTTGTAATTACAGGTTATAGTCGTCTATATATATAACCTCTCGATATGTATTTGTTTCAACAAATTTTGTTTTACACGGCACACTTCGATCGGTATGGATAACGTCAAAAAGCTATTTTGGTCAGTTTTGTAGTTTCTGATTGGTTTAGATATAGGATATGCTATGTCAAATTATTCAGAAAAATAAGCAGAATTTGAATATTCAAAAATGCCGTCCATAAGAAAAACCAAGGTTCATGTCAATATCTCATTATGTAGTGGAAATAAAAAAATTAAATCTACGTCACTGAAAAGACCTTAAAAAGTTATCAAAAAATGGTTAATGAAATTTTCAAATATCTTCATAAATAAAAAAGTTATGGCCAGTTTTCATAAATAGCAATTTTCACTATTTTCTGAATAAATTCATAGGGTGTCAAAATTCAATTATTTTTTCGACGGGACGTTAATGAGCCCAATTTTTTGCACTACTTTGCCCATTTAACCGACTTTCTATCTCCACTAATAATAAAGTTACCCATGTTAGCCAACGTCGGTTGAGACACCCTGTATAATACAATTTCCAGATGACAGAAAGTGCATTAATTTCGTTCATCTGTCATATCAGTCTGAGCCTTTTATAGCCAACTTAATACTGTCGAATTTTTGTTAGCGCGGCCAACTTCATACAGGCGAATTATCGTTAGCGCGGCCAGCTTCACACAATCAAATTTTTGTTAGCTTCCGTTGCCTTTTAAAATTTTACTGAACGCGCCAAAAAAAGTATAGCTACAAAAATGTAATATGCTTGACTTAACGGCAAAATTAAAGTACAAACTCAAACGTGAAACAATTCAAACAAATAAGTGTTTCGTGAAAAAGTCACCGTTGGTAAATAGTTAAGAAAATCGAAAAATTTTGTAGCTCTATTTCGACGAACTAGATATTTGAAGACATTTCATGCAGCTGTTTTATTTGACAGTTCTAACTGCAACAGGTATACTTAATATTATATAGTTGTCATATAGGTATTAGGAGATCATAAAACCGAACATGCTAGTATGTGTGTAAGCTATTCTCATAATATGTGTTACTATGAGCATTATAGTATCATCATGAAGGTAGTATTCACTCTTACTCTGACAAAATTAGATATTTGCTACTGATACGCAGAAATGGTTGTAACTGTTATTGGGAAAGACTATTTCAAAAGTAACAGTTACAAAACTATGTTTTTTCGTTTTATTTTCATTTCATTAGAAAGAGAGAAAAAATACAATTGTGCTTCAATCTTAAGATTATTAGCACTACTTAATACAATACAAATTTATTGTGATCATTAGACACAAACATACTATATAAACGAAGGAACAAATGAAACTCAACGAAAAAATAAATAATAAAAAATTGTTTTTTATATAATTTAAAATAAAAAAAAAAAAATTAACATTCCTTAAAAAATAATAAATTATTTTTCTAGAATTAAATTATATTTATTTTTGTATATCATGTATATTTATGGTGATTTTTAATCAATTGACTTTATTGTGAAAATTAACATTTATGTAAGTAGACTAATTTAGGTTATTAATGTATGTCTTTATAAAATAAATTTATTATTGTTACAGTGCCTTGAAAAAGACTAGATAATAGTCGAAACGTCGGCAAATAAATGATATAAAAAAATATACATTTTAATTATTTCGTCTATTGTTCCCAAGAATCAATTTTACATATAAAAGTAATAGACAGATTATTTAATATATAATATACTATACAAATATGGTTACAATAGTTTTTGTTCAGTTAAGGTTTTTGTCGTGGTACAATATTGTCAAAAAGTTATAGATTATACGCGCCACAAAAGTATACTAGCTTGTAGCTAAGTGATCCATAATTTGTACGCAAGACTGTACCCGTGGAAACGTTACCCATACAATATTCATATGCATGTATACTTTTCTATAAATTGTTGAACTTTAAACCGTTATTTATAAATAATTAGACGGTCAAAAATTTTTTCTTATTTTTTTTTAAACTCATAACAAATGCATTAAAAGACTGTCAGTTTTTGAAAAGTTTCTGACAGTTAGTTCTTTTTTTATAAATAAGAAACTGGTTCAGAACTACAGAGATCGTATACAATCAATGTTAATTATCCAATTTTTAATTGAATTTATCTCGGATTATATACGGTCGATCGACCGCAAATTTTCAGGGTAATTGTATTATCATGTCCTTAATAAGTACACAAAAATTAAGAATTTTCTGACGGTGTGCCTTAACCACGACAACTACCTTAATTACCTACTTATGTTAGGTTGTATTTTAGTTTATAATTTAATTTAGTTATTTCAGTTGTTCATTTTAAGTTACAATTTGTAGTCATTGGAGGTAACTATAGTATTACACACATTGCAGTAACAGTTATAACTGTTGCTAAAAAGTAAGTTTCGTACATCAGGAATATGTGTATAGGTAGAACATATATACCAGAGTTTCGACTAAAGGGACAGATTAATCGGATTTGAAACCATGAAGCCGTATAAAGGCCGAGAACCAGCCAGCCACCCAACTCGGCTTCGCTCGACTGCATAATTACATCCACAAACTCGCTGTTTCTATCGCAGCGTAACCAGGGCTCCAGAAATGTCCATTGAGAGTAAAATTTTAGTAGGCAACAGAAGTGCGCGCGCACACCTACCGAAAATTCGACAGTATGAAGTTGGTCGCGCTAACGAATATTCGACAATATGAAGCTGGTCACAAGAGGTCCAGACTGAAATGACAGACAGGCGAAATCAATGCACTTTCTGTAATCTGGAAACTACATAATATACTAGACAACTATAACCTTTGATTAATTTTAGCAGGCAACGGAATTGCGCACGCACAGTTAACGAAAATTCGACAGTATGAAGTTGATCATATGAAACCCAGACTGAAATGACAGATGGATGCAATCAATGCACTTTCTGTCACCTGAAAACAATAAAATTTACTGGACGACTTTGACCTTGGATTACAACCGATAGTCGTTTAAGTGACATCCAGCAGAAAAAAGTAAAAACCGAAATCAAATTTCGAAGGTGTTTTAAAATATTTGAGGTTAATTTTTTGAAAATATTATCCTTAAACTTTTTAAAAATTTTGTGTCAATAAATTATTTGCATATATATGCTACCGCTTTTTTTAGCTCGTTGTCGTCTTCTGAGTTTAGTTTATTTGGCTAGTATCGACCTCGTCTCAATATCGATGGTGATACCGAGATTGTACGATCAGAGACGAGAGCATCGAGATTGACGAGACAATTGAAATCGAGACCAATAGCCTAGTCTTAACCACGTTCAATATAACTGACCTAGTGTGTATAATATTATATATACATACATTATTAGGTAACCACCGCGTCGTGCCGTCACCGTTTTGTCATTTCATGTTATTTACTACACTCCTATAAAAGTTTTTATTGCGAATAAAGTCACTTTACAGTGATAAATACAAATACAGTATGCATAAAATTCGCTGATACATAGTGGTTATTTATATTAGTAATCGTAACTTGGTAATTGCGTTTAAGTATTATGACATTTTAAAACTAGAAGTCCTTCAGTTGACTCATAGATTGAAAGTAGTAGCTGTTCAATACAGTACGTACTGATATTTAATAAAAAAAATGATCAAACGCGAGCCGGACTCGCGTGGAGAGGGTTCCGTACTATTGTGTTTTCCGTGAGAACTTTAAGACATAATTTTCGTACAGAAAAATATATTACAAATAAACTAATCTAAGAATGCTGTGTTCTTGAAATTTCTTTTACGATACTGGGTCATATATTAGACACGTTATTTCCACCATGTGGTGGAAGAGAGGGATTATGCCTCAGGAAAATTTCCTACAGAAATATTTTGCCTGTGACTTTGCTAGCGTTAATATCAGTTTTTGGCAACTGCTAAGCCCTTTAAATACAAAGAGAGATAGAGAGAGAGAATGTAGATTAAACACGCTCGACAACCGAGGTCTAAGCAAAAATAAAGTAAAACAACAAATAAATTGAATAATAAATAAAACCCGGGTCGCAGTGCCAAAACCCTGCCGACAATATAGTGTATTTGCTTGTATAGGGCCGTGTGGTTTTATACTTTTGTTATGTGAAATTAACTTTGTTTTTGGGCAAAATAAAAAATTTAACCCCTTAATACACCCCTTAAAATAACATTTTTTTTTTAATTGTAATATTATCAATCTAACGTCTACACCGAATTAAATACACCCTTCAATAAATAAGTCACCATCTGCAAACTAGTGTTTTCATAAAATTTGTAAATCCGGTCCTGTCGGGCCGATTTTATTAAAATTGTGGGGACACTTTTTAATTACTACCAAAGGGTTAAATTTCAATTTTGAAACGATTCGGAGAATTTTTTCGGAATTTTGGGGCCCAAAAACAGTTTTCAACTCCTAAAAACTACCCTATGGTGCCAAAGTGTTTAGGAGGTTATGAAACGTCGAGAAATTTTGGTCCGACCCCTAGGTCCCGCCATCCGACCGACGCCAATAGTGTATGTTGCCATAAGGCAAATACACTAATAAAATGCCCTTAGGGGAAGCATGATGATAATATAATATTTATCTTATTCCACAATGCCGAAATAAACACTATAGTGACAGTCCGTAATCAAATTCGGATAAGTAGATTTTGAGTAAACTCGGAACAGTCAGAGAGACAAAAATCTGAAAATGGCTAATTCGTTTAATTAAATTGTAATCCAGATTTGTATGTGAGAAAATTGCGAGCTTGATATTTTATCTCTAGCAGTCTTCGAAATATGTAGAAATTGGATACTATATGTATAGTACGTGATACTATAATTAATTTACACTTACATAATAGAATGTACATATTTAAAAAAAACTAATTTAAATAATGGTTTGTGTTGTCCTTGAAGTATTAAAAAAAATTATTCGAAAAAATTCTTTGGCAAATATGATATAAGCGATATCGATTCTTCAGTACAAACGAAACAGACGATATTTAAAGAGTGTATCAAGATCAAATTAAAATAGAAAACCGATTATTTTCTGAGGATACGCATACAATTGCAATGAAATACACCGTTAGAAAATTCCAGAAACAGAAGAAACGAAAAGACAGATAATACACACAGTTCGATCTGTCTTTAGGGTAGAAGCATGTGTTTCCATATAGCTGACAATAGTTACATAACGTTATATGCAATTATTATATGTCCCTAGGCTTCGTCTTGCACTGATAATATAACGAGGCGAAGAAAAATTAGAAAAGATTAATTCGCAGGTGAATTACACATCAAGACACATAATAGGTGTGCTTGATATCGCGCTCCAGTTTAAAAAGTGTTGACACTTTAGACACTATTGCGTTTGTTATGCAAAAGTGTAACCATGGACACTTTTCAGTGTAAATTTCACTGAGTTATCTACACTGCACTGATATACCAAACGCAACAATTATATAACTCGATTGATATACAAAACTGTTATTAAATTTACAAGCGCGTTACAAATAAGGCAACATACATTTAGCTCGCTCACAAATTAATATTTTAAAATTTTTTTTACATCGATACAGTATTTTATCGACAAAACAGGACACCAAAGATTTATACTTATATTATGGGCATGAAAAAATCTATTCGATCAATCTACACTAATATTATAAAGAGGAAAGATTTGTATTTTTGTGTGTATGTTTGTAATGAATAAACTCAAAAACTACTGTGCCGATTTAAAAAATTCTTTCACCATTAGAAAACTACATTCACCCTGAGTAACATAGGCTATATTTATTGCTAGAAAATATTAGGGATCCTTACTAAAACTTTAGTAACGTAACCCAAGGTGTAAAAAAAATGCCATAAAACATCTTTCGTCGCATACGCTGCGGAAACTATTGATGATAGAACAAAAGTATATTCTACAATATTAAAGAACATATTAATAACTACAAAAAACTTCGCGATACTATATGTCCAACTATTATCGTTATGTCACAATAACCACTTTTTACATTTTAATAATCTATATAGATAAAAGATGATGTATATCTAATATATGGACTCCAAACGGGTAGACCATTTTTGATGAAATTTTCAGACAATCTTTAGATTAGCCCAGCAGGTGATCTTCTGAAGTTTGGTAGCAATCGGAACAACATAATTTTTTAAATTTCTTTTTGGGAAATAAGATTTTTCTTCGATTTTTGAACATTCACAAATAAAAGCGATTGAATTCGCGCAAATTCAATACACGTTGAGAATTTAATGATAATGATTCTCATCTTTTATATCTTATATATTACATTTACACCCGGGCGAAGCCGGACTGGGCCGCTAGTTTTAAATATAATAAAAATAGTCGACTGAAGGTAGGAGATCGAGAACCGGTGTCTTTACCTTAATATATTGTGTGTGTGTGTGTGTGTGTTTGTGTAGGTATTTTATATATCGAGTAGAAGAAAACAGCTAAGGAATTTCGTAGGAGATTATGTCACAAAGTGATAATTTAGATGAGGCTTTGGTTTGAAAAGGGGACTAAAAGCGTACTGCGAACGGAGAGGACATTATATAAGAAAATCTACCAACTGAAAAGGAAGTGTATCTCTCACCAGAGACATTGTACAGTCCGCGACAATACTAATTTATGTTCGGTTAGAAAAAGTTATTAACGCAAACGACTCTGGTTACCTCAAAACTATAGAACAAACTTTACACAGAAAACATATAGTTGGGTAAAAAGTCATTTTCTCGTAGACTAGTTCCTCACGAAAGAGAATGGGATATGATCACACGTATTCCAATATTCATTCTGGTCTCTAACGTTCGTTTTCTCATGCGACTTTCAACTGTAAAGAATGAAAACAAATGACATTTTTAAATCTAGATTTAAAGTTGGAAGTCGTGTCAGAAACCGAGTTTGAATCTTTGTGAACGTTAGGATCAAAATCTGATTAGAGAAATTACTATACAAATAATAACACAATAGCAAGGTTAGAAGAGTAGAGGTTGTCTCGTGGTGTTGAATAGTAGTGGAGGGATGACGACATCCGGAGGATCCGTCAAATGATTGCGAGCCAACGGATGTTGTTTATAGTACACTTTAAAAGCAGTTTTTAAGAAATGTCAAAGAAATTAAAAGACAGAATATTTTAGCTATTTTCTTGGATCTTGCCAAAGCGTTTGATTACAGTCTCACATAAAATCCTTATCCAGAAACTAGCAAATATTGGAATACGCAATATATCCCTCAATTGGTTTAAAAGTTACCTCTCGGATAGAAGTCAGATGGTAAGGATGGGGTCAGTACGGAGTGATGGTCAAACCGTCGGTTTCGGTGTTCCGCAGGGAACTGTACTGGGCCCAATTATATTTTTAATATACGTAAATGACCTGTGTAACATAGAAGCCGGGGGTTCGATCATATCATATATTGATATTACCCATATTTGCAATAAATTGTATTTTGAAATCATTTTGCCTGCAAAAAATATTCATCCGTATTAAATATCACAACATAAAAACAAAAGAAAGCAAAGCAAAAAGAGAAACCTCCGAAACAGAAGGCAGAAAAAGACACTTTTTTAAACTAGTTAGGTAATTAAGAGCGTCTCCCAATTTTTGAGCATTGTCAATTCGGTCACTTACTGTATTATGCGCCCGTCTTTTCTTCTAACCTCTATTTGTCCTTTACTAATGATATACGCTACTTGTTTACGTTGCGCGTAGGTACAGCGGCGTTTTCATAAAATATGTTTCGAAAGTAATTTATTGTGTGTGCCTCTGTGTACTACTTTTCTATTGAAAGGTGCAGATTCGAATTTTACTTTTCTGCGTAAAAAAACTAAAGATGGCTTTGTCTCTGTTCTCAAATACTTATTGATTTTCAAGTACGATAGACGTTTTATCCAATGTAAATGAATTCGTTTTAATTTCTTTGAAACTTCGTGACCCTAGTTTGCCAAATATGTACTCACAAGGAGAATGCACAGCTTTGGGGAAAGAATTTTGCTCATTTTTGGCACAGTGGTAGTATATAATGTAGGCCTGCTACTTCTAAA
This sequence comes from Venustoraphidia nigricollis, assembly GCA_034508555.1. Taxonomy (NCBI): domain Eukaryota; kingdom Metazoa; phylum Arthropoda; class Insecta; order Raphidioptera; family Raphidiidae; genus Venustoraphidia; species Venustoraphidia nigricollis. The sequence goes on from JAVRKA010000004.1 coordinate 13,319,850, forward strand.
ATACTAAAATGCACCGCCCAAAAATAACCGAGAAAAACGAACCCACATTTCAGCCAGCATTTTATGTATAAATTCCCGATTGAGCGCTCTCGACTTGTACTGTATCAAAATTAGTGTTTGAAACGTTAATTTGAAGATTATTTTTCTCTCTGATGACGAAACATAAGTTTAATTTAAAGATATTAACTTATTTTTCGTCATTAGAGAGAAAAATAATCTCCAAAATGGCGTATCAAACATTAATTTTGATAGGATGAAGGGAGATATTTCCTACCGACAAAAAAAAAACACCTTTGAACAATAATATATACCGATTAGTGTCCATTAATTTTCGGTTCATATTGTTTTATGAAATCACAAAATGGCCTATATATCCGACAATTTTGACTTATAAGTGAGATATAAAAGTCTCACAAAAAGACATAATTTTCATTACGTGACATTTATGATGTTTTCAATCACTGGCGCATTTAACTTACGTGATAGAGTTACATTAAAAACATCCAAAAGAAAAGAAAGATTTTATTCGAACCCCAATAAACACTGTCAGTACATGTGTATGGTTTTATTTTTATAGTAAATCCGTGTATTTTGGGAAAGCAATAAAGTTGACATTACGTCCAAATGAGGTCAACTTAATATGTCAAGCGTGAGACATGTGAATGTTTTACGACGTCGATGCAGACAGTGACAAAAATCATAAACCAGTAGCGCACATTAAATTCTATGAATTATACTTGGGTTAACACACTGGTAGTCAATAAATAAATGGAACTTTTGAATATGGCGTCAGCAGAGAAAGGAAGACGATTATTGATTTTACCTCCATTTTCCCTATAATCAAATCTAAGTATGGTGATAGGGTGATCGATTACATCATCACTGCTGTTTTAAGATTATTCTTAAAAACCGTGCACACCACGTAGCACCAGCACAGCACGTAGTAAAAAAACATGTTATTTAACGGAGTAACGCATACTAGTAGCAGGCAAGGACCGTCCGTTGGCTGCTTGCAATTACTGTCTAGTCCTTCTGGCTCGATCTAGTGATGTGTCGTGGTCATTAATTAATTTCTATTGATAAAACTACTTGAAAATTGCAAAACGTCTACCGCACACCACGAAACCCGCACTAAAATTTGCTGATTTATGTTTGCCAAGTGTTGGCGGTCTTTTAGTGCTATTTTACACAAAAACAACTGGTTTTGTCTTTTATACAAATTTTTACAATTTTTTATACTGAAAATATTTTAATATTAGCATTATTACTGCAGCATTTTTAAACGCCTATGTAAAAACCAACTTTTCAGCATTATTGTAAAAATTAGTGTTGGGTAACTCAGATCTGAACCGGTTCAAAGAGCCGACTCCGACAGAAGATCCGTGAGAGCCGACTCACTTTTTTTTGAGCCGACGGATCAACGGAACCGCATAACTCAGTGAAACACTTAACACACAGAAACACATTTTACACTTACGTTCTTGCTTTGATGCATCTGTCAGCTCAAATGACTCATGCATCACATGTTTGGCAATGCATTCTTGATTCTATACAGGTCGTGATATGATTGACTGAACTAGGTAACTCAATGGCAGACTGCAGTAACATATTCAGAATTCGGCTCTTTTTGAACCGGTTCAGTGAGCCGGCTCACATACGGGATCCAGATGCAAAGATGCAGATCACTAAAAAGACCCGTTTTTCCCATCTCTAATAAAAATGCTTTAACGAGAAACACTTCTCATACGTGAAGACAATTTTATGTAATATATGCAATTTTAGTAATGTTGTACATTTGCTAACAGCTTTTTAATACAGTCACTGTTTTTTCCATAACCGCAAGGCAAATATAAATTAGATAATTTCGATCTAACTTTCTGACATGACCTCGTACATAATCTGAAAACACAAAGTCAACTTTTGTGGAAGTTGTCAGAGGTCGCACGTATATACAACGACGCTACGGACAGTTTCAGACACATATGGCGTACTTCCGTCTTCGTCCAGGACAAAACCCTTTGTTCACTGCGCAGATAATAGCCGGCCAAACAAATACATCCACAAATATGTGTACTTTATATAACATTGGGACGATTTACATTCGCCATTATGCAGTGCTATCATTAATTAAATTATGGTTGAAAACAAAGACTTTGTGTGACATAAGGATCAAGATAAAAACGCTATACTGATTTTAAATTTTGATATCTGTCAAGGTCTCGAACACAAAGTTAAAACTCAATGTTGAAAAAAATGGCTTCGATTTGGCGAATAAACTATAGTTCGTGAGTGGATACCACGTATAGTACGTGCCATGGATCTAAAAGAAGTTAGATGCAAATGGAGGCTTGCGCAGGTACAGTCGGTTGAAAAACTACAAACTCGCGATATATTATTATTTTTAATTTTTCTTTAGATCTAATTCCTTGCATAAAGTCATCCAAAAAATTATTTTTCGTGCTTGTGTATGCAAAACTGTATTAGGCATCTTGATCAATTAACAATCAAAGAAACGACTTAACAAGTGCGTACTGGACTGTACTTTATAGGAGGAAAGCGACAATTGACAAGACAACCAGCGATAACCAATCACCGAAGAGCGCATGTTCTATGCCGGTAGCTGGGAGGTGGTGGGAGTATTCCTTTCCCACAAAACACCCAGGACGGCTCTAAAATATGCATTTGCGACGCTTTTTGTGACTAACTTTAGGACCTTTTAGAACCGTGGCGCGTATTATATCGGAATACACTGCACCCCTGTGACATTATATAATTTACATGTGTTTGAATATGAAGATGATTATTTTGCATCGATATTTATTTTTGAACTTATTATTTTTCTCTAGTTACGAAAACTTTTATATCTATTAATTGAATCGTTTGCATCAAAATGGTGGACGACTGTTGTAATCTGTCAACTCTAGGGACTTTAGTGATTCATGAACATCAAGCGTTATTAGTGTCCAAAAAATGAATTATCGTGTGGAAGCAGAAATTATGAAGAAGCCTATGACGTCGGCTCTCACGGATCTTCTGTCGGAGGCGGCTCTTTGGACCGGTTCAGATCTGAGTTATCCAACTCTACGTTGATATCTATTCGTTTGCATCCTGGTTTCTTAACCTTAAAATTTTTGCGTGCCACGTTCGAAACCACAAAGTCTCGACCGTGGCACGCAAAAATTTTAAGGTTAGGAAACCAGGATGCAAACGAATAGATATCAACGGAGAGTTGGGTAATTCAGATCTGAACCGGTTCAAAGAGTCGACTCCTACAGAAGATCCGTGAGAGCCGACTCACTTTTTTTGAGCCGACGGATCAACGGATCCGCATAATTCAGTGAAACACTTAACACATACAGAAGCACATTTTACACTTACGTATCAGTTCTCGCTTTGATGCATCTGTCAGCTCAAATGACTCATGCATCACATGTTTGGCTATGCATTCTTGATTCTATATAGGTCGTGATATGACTGACTGAACTAGGTAACTCAGGGGCAGACTGCAGTAACATATTCAGAACTCGGCTCTTTTTGAACCGGTTCAGTAAGCCGGCTCACATACGGGATCCAGATGCAAAGATGCAGATCACTAAAAAGACCCGTTTTTCCCATCTCTATATCAACGTTACCGGTACTGTAAATGCAGTGTAAAGAGAAAGATGGAAGATAATAGAGAAAGAGAGTGAATGTGGGTTGTAGGTGTCGTGTGTACTGTAGGACAAATAAACAATGCCCCTGTAAACTGATTTATTCAAAGACTTGTTTTACGTTTATGCAACTCACGGGGTCATTATTTTACGACGTTACCCTTGTGCAAGCCCTATTACCCATTGTATACTAGGAATTCTAGAGGTGCTGGGTAGAGATGGGAAAAACGGGTCTTTTTAGTGATCTGCATCTTTGCATCTGGATCCCGTATGTGAGCCGGCTCACTGAACCGGTTCAAAAAGAGCCGAATTCTGAATATGTTACTGCAGTCTGCCACTGAGTTCCCTAGTTCAGTCAATCATATCACGACCTGTATAGAATCAAGAATGCATAGCCAAACACGTGATGCATGAGTCATTTGAGCTGACAGATGCATCAAAGCAAGAACTGATACGTAAGTGTAAAATGTGCTTCTGTGTGTTAAGTGTTTCACTGAGTTATGCGGATCCGTTGATACGTCGGCTCTCACGGATCTTCTGTCGGAGTCGGCTCTTTGAACCGGTTCAGATCTGAGTTACCCAACTCTAGTCCTGGGTGACAATTCCGACGCACCTAAAATTTTAACTATATGGTCGTTGTTTAATTACGATGACATTAATAATAAAATGTCTACCTAAATCAAGCACGGGTGTCATCACCTCTTGCCTAATAATATAAAAGGCATATTTTACTTATTAATGTGAAATGTCGAGATTTTATGGTTCCAGCTCAAGGTCTCGCCATCCGACCAACGCCACCCTGTGAATAGGCGTAAACTGTAAAAAAATTATACTGAATAGCGGAGTCTTTCTGGTATTATACAGAAAAACACTGCAGCCACGTCACTACATCCGTATCTGTTGGCAATCTCCTTGGAGTGCTCGTGTCGGCACTGCAGCCTTTGCTATATTACGGCAGGCTATGTGTTTGTTTAATAGGTAAAGTAAAAGTTAATTGTTTTTAGGTACCTATACAGAGGTGATGCACGATAATATAATTTACTGTTGATTGGAAATCAAGATAATTATATAAATACTTACAGTACAACCGTTCCAATACAATTAACCTCTTATACCTATATCCATCATACTAATGTATAAAACAGTAATAAAACTTCGATTTGTAATTAGTGTATTTTGTCTATACATGATTTATAGGACATTAGGATGGCCCTTAACAGGGAGATTGTCGAATTTCTATGCTCCCAGGGGGTCAAACGTTTCCAAATTGATAAAAAAAATCTCTAATTTGAGCTGTTAATATTAACTCTAAGATAGTCCGCATTCCAACCAAAGTTTCTTATGGAAAATAACAAGTAAAAAATTTCTTTTATTCTTCCAAATTTTAAAACTCGGGGACAAACGAATCTACAAAAATGAAACATGCCTATTTTTGTAGAGAATTTAACGCTCTACACAAAAGGTATCTTGTGATTTTTCTCTTAGTTAAGTGGTTCAAAAGTTTTCCGAGGATAAACCTCTGATAACTTTTGAACCAGTAAAATTGGCGAAAAATCAAAAGATACCTTTTTTGTAGAGCGTTAAATTCTCTACAAAAATATGTGTGTCTCATTTTTGTAGATTTATTTGTCCCCAAGTTTTAAAATTGTAATAGCCATATTTAGAATTATCGCGGCTGCATTGTAGCGGTCTTAATTGCTATGAAATGTCGACCGTAAATAGAAAGTATTTTAAAATATGAATATATATCATTATCTGATAAGTAGACGTAAATATTCAAATACGGCTCGGTCTCTCGGCGAGTGGGTGGTCACATAAATTGGAACTATATACACAGCTAATTAAAATAAACTTCTTTTGTTAAGCTAAGCCATTGTTGACTCAAAATCTAATTTGTTTCTTAATTGAAATCATTGTTTATACGTCAACACATTGATTTATACTTGCTTTATAAAAGCAACGTTCCAATTGCTTTGTGCTTAACATCAAACAGCTGATAACAAGGTTATAAAATACTTGTCCACCCGCTGCTCCGCGCGCGTAAATTCAGGTTTTGATAAACACCTTTTTTGCCTGATAAGATAAAGATTTATTCTTTAAATGCGTAAACTGACGTTGAATAAGTAGCAATTAAATTTAACAGTAGTATAATATATAAAAATCTAAGGCCATCAGCACACGGGTCGACTGTTTTGGAATTTGAGATGCGATCGTTTTCTGATTTTTTGTGCATTAGAGAATGGTGAGCCGCACATGGCTCGGCCGATTTGAAACCAGTTTCAAACTACAGTTGTGTGCAACCGTGAATGCAGGTCGAGAAGCAAATTTAGTTGCATGGTTGCATAATGTATCGAAAATTTTCAATTGTAAGACAGTCATCTTTACCAATTCAGATTTACTGCAGTGCGGACAAAGAATCTCAGTCGATTGGAAACCGATTGCACAATAGTCGCATCCTAAACCGGTTTGAAACTCAAATTGCAAATTAGTCGAACCGTGTGCGGACGGGTTTAGTGTTAAATTATTCTACATCTAGCACAATTATATTATTGCTAGAGTCGATGTCTGTGAGATATCAGGGATACTTTTCCCGTGGTTTTGATCACCGTAATTTTGACAAAAATCTCTTAATCTCATACAGAAAAGTAAATCATTAAAATCGGTCCTGCCGTCCTTGAGCGACGTTGGTACAAAGTAAACAAGCACAAAAATTGTGTAATCAATTCTCTCACAAAATTTAAATGACTTCATTTCATTTTTCTCTACTATTTTAAAATTTAGTTATTGATGCTATTAACGCAATTTCCGCCATCTTTTGACATTTTTGTAAATGTGGGTAGCTGCAGAGAAGAGAATATTCAAGTGAAGCTTCCTTGCAGGAAGGTGCAATTGATTCACGGTGTGAATAATTCATGTTTTCACATTTTCCTACATAGAAGAGGTTTCTTTCAATATGTACTGAGAAATATCTTTTGCAGATATGCGATGGTTGCACCGGCATCTATGGACAGCTCATAGAACAAATAGAGTGTACTACAGAAATTCATATTGGTTGAAATGGTCTCATATTAATCTTTACACTTTTTTCTTTACAAAAAATTCTATTTAAAGTATTTAAAATGTTAAAATGTTTTTATTGAAATTATATTTCTTTGGGCGCATTGATGATTTCACATTTGATTAACTATAACGTCTCATATCAATAATATTCACAGACCCAGATAAAGAAATACCGACCTAGTTGAAATGAAACTAAGAAGGTCTATAGATTTCATGCGAAGATAAAAAAAATGACTTAAGCGATTTTGTCCTGTGGCCATAAATATAAGTTTAGATACTGACTTATACTACTGGACATGCCTGCGAATTCCAAATTATAAACTAAAATACAATCTAACTGAACAAAAACTATTGTAACCATATTTATATCGGGTGTTTTTTTTACAGTGATAGAACTTTAAATTGAAATAAAACACATTTAAATTAAGATTTAAGCCAAAATTTGTTTTTTATTTGAAAGATAATTTTATGACATTTAAGTTTTAAAAATAATTTTCGGCATATGGTCCACCACGACAAGCTGTGAGAGACCGCATTCGATCAAACCAAATTTGGACCACTTTTTCGAGTAATTCAGGCCTTATTTCATCAATAACACAAGTTATGTTGGCTTCCAAAGCATCTATTGCTTCTGGTTTATCAGCATAAACCAATGACTTCACATAACTCCAAAGAAAATAATCCAGTGGCGTTACGTCGCATGATCTTGGAGGCTAATTAATTGGACCATTTCTCGAAATAATGTTATCACCAAATCTTTTTTTCAATAAATCAATTGTTCGTTAGCAGTATGAGGTGTAGCACCATCTTGTTGGAACCAAAACACTTCCGGGTCGATAGCATTCAAATTTTGAAAGAAAAAATCATTGATCATCGATCTGTAACGAGCACCATTCACTGTAATATTAGCTCCAGCATCGTTTTTAAAGAAATATGGACCGATGTGAATAAACCGTACCATACGGTGCATTTTTTAGGATGCAATGGAACCTGCAGAGCTTCTTGAAAATTGTTTTCGCTCCAAATACGGCAATTTTGCTTGTTTAAGTAGCCATTCAACCAGAAATGAGCTTCATCACTAAACACAATTTTTTGAGAAAAACTTTGGCAAAAACTTTGCTGCGGCGTGAGTCTTTCCATGATAATTTGTCAATGCTTACTGAACAGAAATGTCAAAACAATATGACTTCTTCCTTTTGTCAAAGCACGAAAGTTCTATCACTCTAAAAAAAACACCCGATCATCCGATTATATTATGTACGCCTTATGCTTGTATCTAATGATCACAATACCGTTGTATATTTGTATTATGTAGTGCTAATAATCTTAAGATTGAAACACAATTATATTTTTTCCCTTTCTAACAAAATAAAAAAAATATCGCTGTGGATTAAGACTAGTAGTAAGCGACGTTAAGGTACAATTTAGAGAGAGATAGTGATTGCCCACATCATTTGTCTATCTTTTTCTGTCAGAAGGAGGAAGCATTTCACATCGCTAGGGCATGTCCAGTAGTGTAATTCAATGCATGTATGCTTATTCCGACAATTTAGAAGTAGCCAGTCGTGTGATTATATAGTTACAGAAGTCGAGCGTCGTCGTGCAGTTCGTACAGCAGCGTCGCGTCGAGACAAACGTCCTGCTGCACGGCATAGAGCGGAAGTGTTGTGACGACGTATGTGTATGCACCTACGGGTACAGTTTCCTGAATACTCTCCAACTCCTGAACGTCCTGTTAACGTTGTACCTAACGAACTAGCTCGGTTGTGACCGACTATAGACTTTGTACTGTGTGTTGATTATACATACAAACTGTTCGCTATATGACGCTAAAGTGTGCCATAGTTGCTGGATAGCATTGGTGAGAGAGAGAGAGAGATTGTAGATATTATAGACGCTCAATATCTGAGGTCATCAGCGTCTATGATAGATAGCGATAATGGGAAAGCACTTAGCGTATAAAAAAAGAACATTATATCTATTGGAAATGACATCGGCTTCCCGAACAAATTGACAGAAGTTTCTGGAATGATCGAGAACGGATGTCCGCGCCTATAAATACAGCACGTGTGGGACGAGTCGGACAATCAGTTGCTTGCTTGCTACAGTGAGAGTACCTTCAGTGGATGCGTCACGACAAACATAAATATAATCAAATACATAAATAGTAGTGCGGTATTACATAAATTTGTGTGTGTTATAGCAGTGTTTTGTGTACATAGTCATTGTTGCGTTATTATTTATAAGAATCAGTTTGTTTGTTTCATCGTTTAATTTATTTCATTGTTGTAAGAGAAATACTTTTTAGTTATTTGTTTTGTATTTATTTCGTTTCTTGAAAATAAATCAATTTTAATTACCACAAAGAACAGTTTTGTTACACTATATATATATTATTTTCGTTTACAGCGACACTCGGTATAATCGTGAACAAGTCTATACTATGGTTCGTTATACGGAATTTGCTGTTGGACGTGTTTTTTCGCAAAACTAAGTGAAAAAAAGTTTAACAAGAAAACTTCTATTTCCTAACAATTGTATAGGTTTACGGACACGGATACCGATTCATTATTTCCCTTGCTTTTTACGTGTGAAAATATCACAAATGTTTAACGCGTTTGCTACAATTTGAACACGTTGGTATTTCTTTTAGTCAAGTACAAATTAAAAAGACTTACCGATTACTCGTCAGCAAGAAAATGATTAAAGTAGTACTCACCTGAAAAAAACAGAAAATAATGTTAGTTTAAACAACAAAATAAATGATTAGAAATATTATAAATAATTAACTGTTCAAATACGCTTATGACAAACATTTTTACAAACTATACATCTAAATCGAAATTTCGATAAAATTTACGTTATTACAGTCAAAGTTACTAATTACGAAATTTTTGTTCCAATGATTTAATAGTATCCTAAAATTATAAGACTATCTTATAAATAGATTCTCTTTGCAATTAAGGGACTGATAATTTTATTTCTCACTAATAAACAATAACTTAATTATGTTATAAAATAACTTGAGAAAGTATTAAACAAAATTTATAAAATTATTGGAAAAATATCATGAATAATTTTAATTTATACTTGGGGTCATCCATAAAATACAGTACGCAAAATTTACACACTTTTGACCCCTAAAACCCCCTTTGTCACATTTGTTAACCATCTCCTTAATTAACACACGTCATAAAATCTGCCTGTAAGGCCAATGACCCCCCCCCTCATTTTTCGCACGTATTTTATGGTCGGCCCTTTTATATTACAATAAGTAAATCAATATTAACGAAAGAACTTAAATTCAATTACAGAAAATTAAATATGGAGAATTGAATAGTATCAGAGATCTAAAATTTACCTATTTATATGTGACGAACAGTTTGGAAGTAATTTGTGAAAAACTTATGTTAAACCAAAGCAAAAAAGAAATAAACTGTAATCATTACGTTGCAGGGATGTACAAATACATTAAAAATTGACTACCGACACGATAGTAAAAGCACTTGGTCCTCAAATATAGATGAATAGCTTGCTTTTTCGTAATTATCTAATTATTAGAATTTCTTTTTATGTTTAATTAAGAAGACTGAACACTTAATTGGTACCGTAATTGCCAAATGATAAGGTTGTTTATTGATTGTTTTTAGTTATAATGTAAGATTGACTTTGGAATAAAACCTGCAGTAAAAAACTGAACTTTACTTTGTATAAAAAAGTAGTCCGGCTTCTAGGCTAAATGTCCGACTAAATATAATCCCGAGTCCGGCATTTCTATTTTGGGGCCTGGCAACCCTATCTGTACGAAACTGGACCACACTTATTTTTCTCGTAACTTTTAAAAACCAAACCAAAACAATGCATCTGTCAACATTTACTTCAAAGTATTCATATGCGAACGTTTTAAAGCAAATGTCGTCAGTTTGTGGATGATTTGGAATTGTTGTGCCAACAGAGCTATTATTATTTATAATTTACACGTAATACCAACCCCCTCCCCTCGGGCAGGGGGAGGGAGTAACTTATGTTTTTTAAATGGAAACCCCCGATTTTTATGATTAAATTAAATTAAATTTTAAAGTTGTTCATTTTTACACAAAAAAAAATGTAATAAAAATCGGGGGTTTTCATTTAAAAACCAAAAGTTACCCCCGCCCCCTGCCGAGGGGTGGTGAGAGGGGGTTGGTATTACGCGTAAATTATTTCCCCCTCAAAACCCAGCAACTTTTGCCTAAAACTTTTTTTGATTCAACCGGTGTATCAACAAAAAAATCCATTCAAAGTTTTGAAAAAAACACCCGGTATATATATTATTTCTCAAAGGTGTTTTTTGTTATATCGTTAATACTGTATCAAAATTTATTATTATTACGCCATTTTGGAGATTGCTTTTCTTTCTAATGACGAAAACTAAGTTAGTATCTTAAAATTAACGTTTTCATTCAAAAATTACAGTTTAAAAATTTCTTTACAGAAAATAATATTAAGAAAAAACAAATGGCACCATCTGGTGGCAATCTGTTTAACAGTTGTCGGTAATTTTAAGTGACGTAGTGGCGCTGAAGTCTCAATAGAATATACAATAAAATGTATTTTCACCCTATTATAATACGTAACTGATCACAAACGGTATTCGCACGGGTCCGCTAGTAATAATATATTTATTATTCGACATTCAAAACTTCAACTTATTCCATTAAGAATAGTGTAAGAGATTATTGGCCGTTGCGTGGTAAAACATAATTACATATAAAACAGAACTAAAATTTCCACTTAGCAAATGAATCAGATAATGAAAAGCGAAGTAATATGAATGGAAAAACGCTTAGAACATGTCTATGAAATATCAAGTTTTAATTATTTATTGAAGAACTAGTTAATTTACGGTCTAAATTAAAATTTAACACACATCTTTCTAGAACACATGCTAATTACATGATAAGACTTTTTACATAGCTTGTAAGTTCTTTACATCATTGGCGTACCTTGTGCAGGTTTGACGTTTGAGTAACAAAGAGAGTTTTTTGACATAGTTTTAATTTAATTTGCATTGATTTTTCACTCGGCACTCGGCCATTTTAAGGGTAGTTTTTAGGGATTGAAAAATGTTTTTGGGCCCCAAAATACCGAAAAAATTCTCCGAAACGTTTCAAAATTGAAATTTAACCCTCTGTTAGTAATTAAAAAGTGTCCCTAAAATTTTAATAAAATCGGCCCGACAGGACCGGGTTTACAAATTTTATAAAAACACTATTTTGAATTATTTACTGAAAGGTGTATATAATTTGGTATAAAGGTTCGATTGATAATAATATTGCAATGAACACAAAAAATGTTATTTTAAGGGGTGTATTAAGTAGTCATTTTTACCCAAAAACAAACTTAAGTTCAGGTAATAAAGCCACACTGCCTGTATTAGCAAATACACTATATAGTCGGCAGGGTTTTGGCACAGCGACCCGGGTTTTTTAATTTTAATTGCTCTGATTCACTGGACTACCTTTAACGTCGAGTAAAAATTACACAAGTAAAAAAGTTACAAGAGCGTTTCGGGGATATGCCACAAAAATGTTGCAGTTGTAATAAAATGTATTATTTGCGTTTAAGCAACAATAGTAAAATCAGGGAAAAATGTGTATCGACAAAAATTTTAAAAATATACGAAACCAGTAACGTTACACTCACCTACGGGTAAATGTGCGGGAGTACGTTATGTAATATTATGCAAGATTCATACTTTATTTAGATTCGTTTTTTGTTAGCAGCAGTATACGAACTAAGAAACTGATATTGAAATTTAATCCCCTTCGAAGAGTATATACATAGCCCGCATCTTCATATATTATTCAATAGCTGTCTACAGCTATTTACTATTGTATCATAGTGTAGTGTGTATCCAACTATGTATGTGTGGGTATTCACACACACATACGAGGTGCGGTACACAAGTTATCAAACCGATTTCTTTTATTTCCAACTAGAGTTGGGTAACTCAGATCTGAACCGGTTCAAAGAGCCGACTCCGACAGAAGATCCGTGAGAGCCGACTCACTTTTTTTTGAGCCGACGGATCAACGGATCCGCATAACTCAGTGAAACACTTAACACACAGAAGCACAGTTTACACTTACGTATCAGTTCTTGCTTTGATGCATCTGTCAGCTCAAATGACTCATGCATCACATGTTTGGCTATGCATTCTTGATTCTATACAGGTCGTGTGATATGATTGACTGAACTAGGTAACTCAGTGGCAGACTGCAGTAACATATTCAGAACTCGGCTCTTTTTGAACCGGTTCAGTGAGCCGGCTCACATACGGGATCCAGCTGCAAAGATGCAGATCACTAAAAAGACCCGTTTTTCCCATCTCTATTTCCAACTGGCATAACCGACAATGGAATACATCGTATTTAATTTTTTTCGGAATATTTTTTACGGTAAATTTATTCAGGAAGAAAAATGTAGGTTAGTAAAAATAAACTTCATTCTATCTAAATAAGTAGGATTTCACTATCGGCGTTGTTCCAAATCCTCTTGATTTTAGATGTGGCAGCGTTCGAAGTGTCCTGTGAGACGCCCAGAAGGACGCAGCGGGCGAAGTGCCCCTTCTAGGCGACTCACAAGGCACAGAACACTTCGTCTGTGATAATGTCTACCGCAGTTGTAGATGAAACGTTAGGTAGAAATACCAATTTCAAAGCCCGAAAATCAAAAAGATTTGAAACTTCAATCTGTCTAAAAAAAGTATAAACATTTTCATTGATCCATAAGTAGCTTTTTAAGTCAGTATGATCGTTTCCAGTTATACCGTATAGGTTAAAGAACGGCCCAGAATACAATTTGGCCTTCTCAAGATATCTTAACAAACAATGATCAGAAGAACAAAGAGATATACGGGGACCCGATCCACTCCAGCGAACTAAAAAAATCATTGTAATGCCAATGTCATAAAGTTGCTTGCTCTAACGAAGTTGTGCTACCAACCCAAGATTACTAGAATACTAAAAGGTTGGGCGTAAGAGACTACAAACATGGTCACGTGTGTAATTGGTTGAGTCGATTGCTTACGTCAGCGATGTCCATGGCTTGGTTTTTTTCAATTATTGTTATCCCAACTAACTGTTTGAAAAAGACTCCATGTAAGGTCACAAGTCTACTTCCCCCGTCCTCTCACGCGTCTCGCCTAGACACAGCTTCAAAAATGTTAACGCCCAACCTTAGTTTCTAGTAATCTTGCTACCAACCGCCAACGATGTCATTCTTACAGTGTTGCCAGTTGGTGAATTAAAATGTCTCACTACTTTTATGCCATACCTCGTACATATAAACATACACACCAAAACACGAGTGCTCAGAGGCTCGTTCAGAGAATGTACTCTGATCAAATGCTGGACTAAGAAAAGAGGGTGCCTACTCCCATGTATTAAACAACTTCTATTCATGGATACGCGCCAACAACGTTCAAGACAAAAAAGCACTATGGCCTATTCCAGACTAATCTGACGGTGATGTGGTCATGGCTCATTTTAATAAAAATTACGTTTTTTTTAATTATTATATTCCTGCACATAGCATTAAGGCTATCGGAACGCTTTGAATTTAAGCCACACTACGAGACCTTAAAAATGCTGTTGCAAGGGTCAGTTGATTACTCTAAATTTTGGAAATATTTTGAAGATTTAAAAAACTCTTCCGAAAAAGGAAGAGTCATTTTAGGTTTGTGATGGAACAATTTTGTGAAATAAGTACGAATAAGGTCGTAGTGTGACATTGAACACGTACGTTTGGCACAATTAATGCCAACTTTTTTCTAGTAAACGTAAATCAATTACAAAAGTAGTCCATTAGAGACCTAGATTTGTCCTTTATCTTCCTTATAGAGAAAGAAATTTTGACAAATAAGTCTACTATCAGCCGAAGCCCTATTTTTTTCTTAAATTCAGAGCGTTCTGACAGCCTTAACAAAACAGATTTAACCAGAAAATACATTTAGGAAAAGTAGTCAAATGCGTGCCGTACACAAAAATATCGGTTGTAAAACATCCATGGGGAAAACATCAATATAAAAAGCAAAATATGGATTTATCAGATTTATTCTATATATAAACATTAAGAGCACTGTGGTTGGAACAAAATAAAAATTAAAGAATAGTTACTTCTTACCACACAGTTTTATTCAGTGGATGTACATTTAGAGAGCAAAGCTTCCATCTTTAGCAAAATACTAAACTTAGTGTTTTGCTGAAGATAGGAGCTTTGCTCTCTTAGAGCCATTACGCACTGTCGACTAGTCGCCGGCGACTCGGTCGAGGCGACTGTGAGTTACTATAGTTTAAATAAGTGTTTACGCACTGAGTCGTCGGAAGTCCGGGCGACTCGAAGTCGACGAACGACTCGCCGCGACGTGGCGACGCACAGGCGACTGCTGGAATGGAATACTGTCGCTCGGCAAGTCTTCCGGCCGAGTTGCCTATGTTTTGGTCGCCGAGAGACTGAGTCGCCGGCGACTAGTCGCCAGTGCGTAATGGCTCTAAATGTACATCCACTGAATAAAACTGTTGTGGTAAGAAGTAACTATTCTTTTATTTTTAGATTTATTCTATTGATTTAATTTTTGTTTCGTTATTTTTCCGCTTTGATATAATTTTAAATGCAGTGCAGTGTACCTACTTAAAATCCATTATAGTGAAATATAGTATCACCCCCTAAGTGAACATTTCAACTCTTACCAACTTTACTCCTTCTATGAGTGTTCACTGATGTATTCAGTCAAACAGTGTAATTTATATCCGGCCACACGAGTTTGGTCCTTCCGGGGCTTTGCCCGTTCCACCCAATGCTTTCATGTACCTACATTGCTGTCCCCCGGTCGAACGCAACACACCTCCGACAAACAAGGCGCTAAAAGCACCGTCGCGACGCGTCGCCTCGTAACGCCCCCAAATATTCATATTTAAGCTTAATGCATTTACATTCAACAAGATCTTCCGCAACTACACAATTTACTATATCGTCAATTTACGATCGCTCTATCTCATTTTACTGATACCGCAATAGGGATGTGATGTCCCCATAAACTTTCTTTGACCTCAAAATACACGCTTGTAATTATTTTTGAAGTAAAACTTCTTTACGCACGCTTGACTTGGGGAGTAAACTGGTGAATGCCTCACGAAAGCGTTACGAAAAGTGTGATCAGCGTTCGCGAACGATGCGACATATCAATGTATAGAGACACGGTGCTCTTTGTATACTGTTTTAACAACATGCACCACACGTAGCAGACTAGCCACGCGGTAAGGTGTTAGGTAGTCTCGAAGCCTAATGTGCTTAGATCGCATAGGTCCGCAGCGAGTAATATTTTTAAGGTTTTGTTTTTTTTCTTTTTTTTTTATTATTATTTTTTAAGGTTTTAATTATTAATTTTTTAATTTTAATTAGGTATATGTTGTTACTTGTTAGGAAGTTTTACTCCAATAGTGTGGTCTAAAGCACATTCGTTCCTTTTTTTTCGGACGTTGCGCACTCGACTACTGGGGAGTAAAATGAGAAAAAACGTCATGCGTCACCGCGCGCTCTATCCACACTTGTTTGGGTAGGGCACTAATTCAAATCTTTCAATGCATAAACGCTTTCCTCAGGTGTTTCCTGATTCGGAGAAAATAAGCTGTGGCAGACAGACAGGCAGATAACAGAGTGATCCTATAAGGGTTCCGTTTATTCATCGAATGTACGGAACTCTAAAATTTATAGATCGTTAATATTGTTAAATTTGATACAAAACTGCATTTTGGGATCTTCTATTACAGCGTTTCCCAAACTTTTTTAAGCACGGCCCGGAACGAGGTTTTAAAATTTTTCGCGACACATCTATTTACAAAACAAATCTTATTTTTTAATAGAAATGAAGTTATTTGTTTGCTTATTTCATACACAAAAATTTACTATTTTTTTTTGCGACCCGGCAAAATTTTTCTACGACCCGGTCGCGACCCATACTTTGAGAAACGCTGTTCTATTATATCAGGAATCCTTTTATATTCGTGTCTAATTGTCATAGATTAACGTAAATATAGATTTTTCGTTTCGGACTATTCGACTCGACTAAAAAATCGAGCATTATTCGACATCCGAACTCGCACAACCCTTCACTATTATTAATAGCAGAGACGGAAAATCGAAGGACGATTCGCGATATTACAATACACTAACCGGTACGATAGAGATGAAACGATCGCTATAAATTAGACGTGAATAATATAAAGTGGGTAAAGCGTTTAGGGGTGACTTGCTATTTCTATTAAGGGATTTCTGTGCAACGCATTAATGGTGGATTCCGGAACAAACTTCATCAATCAAAAATATTTGCAAGTGAGAGTCGAATATATTAATAGTATAATGTAATGGCTGTGAGAGTACGGACGCCGTGCAAAACAACTGCGCAATAAATTATTAATTTTTATTTGTATACGACGTTCAGTAGCGCCCAATATATTTTTGAAGTTATACTTCTTTTGGTGCACTGAGGGTAAAATTTTCTTTGTTGTTTATACGCATGTAAAATTAAACTTTACAATAAAATAAATCATTTAGACCATAAGGCATAAGGTATAACGAAAATTTTTTGTTAAAGGCTTCATTTATTAAATGTTTTTTTTTTTAAGAAATGAACATCACCAGAAACTAATATTCACAAACATTTTTGAGGGTTCTATAAATCAAATATTTTTGTAAAAATTCACTATATGGTAAAATCGATTAGATTGAAACGCTACAAATCTTAGCAGGCAAGGCAATGGAAGGTGCGCTAGCACAGCTAATTCGATAGTATGAAGGTCATAAGACGTCCAGACTGAAACTACAGATGGACAAAATCAATGCACTTTGTGTCATCTGGAAACTATATAATATACTAGACGACTATAACCTTTGATTACAACCAATAGTCGTTTTAAGTGTCATACAGCTGATGAAAGAAAAAACCAAATTAAAATTTTGAAAGTATTTTCCAATATTTAAGGTTATTTTTTTTGTGTTTTTGTATGTAGATATGCTTGTCAATAAATAATTTGCTTGTATATTAAAAATTAGTTTTAATCACGCTAAAGAAGTATCACTTCAAATGCGCGTACTTTCTGTTACACAATTCACCGTCATATTACGATACCGCTATCTTAGGAAACCAGGGTTTAAGTTTCTACTTCGTTAATAATTATCATCGACTATTTTACAGCTCGCATAAACCAACACTGTAGCGGACAATTGTTAAACAAAACCAATTAGGGTTTGTCGCTGAACAGTAACAGAAAAGGGTTTTTCGAGTGCGTAGTTGAGCCGGAAATTGTACGCGTTTGTAGACAGAATACGCGGTGGCTGAAAGTTGTATTTCAGCAGCGATTGTTGTACACCACTGACGAAACGATTTACACACAAACAAAATGAAATAATCGAAGCGTTCATTGCGTTAATAACATATATAAACTTTTAACTGTAATAGCTTTCCATATTTATAATACATAAACACATAGCCCGAAAGCTGTTAGACATTTTTGGATAGGTATTTGAGGCACTGAAAATTTGTATAATACCTCTTTAGTAATATCCTAACATAGACCTGGCTGAAGGTTAACAGGGCATAACCGAACTTAAACATTTTCAATCACCTGGCAGGTAGAATGTCTCACCGACACGACCTGTTTTTTTCGAATATTTCTATCTTTAGTTACCAATATTATTCTATAGTTTAGTGTTTTGCTGAAGATGGGAGCTTAGCTCTCGAAATGTACATCCACTGAATAAATCTGTTGTGGTAAGAAGTAACTATTATTTTATTTTTAATATTATTCTGTTTAAATTTCAACCTGCTTCAAATACATGTTTTAAATTTTTCAAAAATATAATTTTGCAAAACACCATAGGCCAAATTTTAGACCCGATTAAGAAATCAGGCTTTTTTATTTTTCAACTCCTCAAATCCTACATCAAAATTTCAAAATGCGTCAAGGGCTTTTAATTGCGAAGAAAACTTTGCTAATTTAAAAATTTGAGTGTCGGTTAAGCCCCGCTACCCTTCAGCTAGGTCTGTGTTTTTGTATTCGAATATTACTAAAGAGGTATTGTATAAATTTTCACAGTGTCTCAAATACCTACCCAAAAATGTCTAACAGCTCTCCTACTAATAGGTACGCGAGGTGCCGGTGTTGCTGCGAAATGCGCAGTAATTTTAATGTGCTATGTAAAAAGTTTGTTACACTTCAAATTGAAAGTGAAAATTTAAAAGTTGACTGCTCTATTTATAAATGTTGGTTTTGTTTTATATAATAATAATTTATATCTCTTCTCGTACTTTTTACATTTTTCATCTCTATTTTATTTATTATTTGATTTAAAGTTTTCGCGTTGACTGAAAAATTGAACTAACCGTGAACGCAAATTTATTATAAAACTTTTCAAGCTGACTATGCAAAATATGACGAATAAGGATATTAACTATTTTTGGGAAAATGTTTTAAATACCAATATAACCACAAATATTTATTATAATTTTTTAAATACGATGCACACTTTAAAAATCATGTATTTTAAATTCCGTTTCTTTAGCTCCAAAACGCAACACTTATCATGTGACTGCCGTGTCGGCGTAGGCTCATAAACGCTGCTAAACTGATGAGGTGATAGGTTTTTTCGTAATTGTTGTGATACAAATTTTTGAATAAATTATACTAAATTACTCTAAATATTGGACAGCGTCTAATGATGTTGATGAGCCAGTGACGCCATGCACTCTGATTGGTGTTCGTTGTCACGTGACTTGAGAGTGATTTAATTAAATATTAATTAAATTCCTTAAAAATAAAGATAACATTGTGTTTCTTAGTATTTCTATCATAGAAACTACCACTTAACGTTAAAATTATGTTTTTATTTAAATACAGTCAACATACTACGAGTTATATAAGTATATCGCAGGATAATTGAAATAATCGGATCTTTGCGAAAATCCTAGGAAAACTACAAAAAATTGGGTAATTAGAACCCGGATTTTCGCGAAAATCCGATTTTTTAAATTATCCTACGACATATATAACGAGTAATAGTATATAGTTTAAAAGAGAACAGCATCACTATATAATTAAAAACCCGGGCCGCAGTGCCAAAACCCTGCCGACAATATAGTGTATTTGCTTATACAGGCACTGTGGCTTTATTTTGCGAGCTTAAGTTGGTTTTTGGGGAAAATAAAAAAATTTACTCCTTAATACACCCCTTAAAATAACATTTTTTTTCCTAATTGCAATATTATTATAAATCGAACCTCTATACCAAATTATATACAACTTTCAGTAAATAATTCACTGTCTGCAAACTAATGTTTTCATAAAATTTGTAAGTCCGGTCCTGTCGGGCCGATTTTATTAAAATTTTAGGGACACTTTTTAATTACTACTGAAGGGTTAAATGTCAATTTTGAAACAGTTCTGAGGATTTTTTCGGTATTTTGGGGTCCAAAAACATTTTTCAACCCCTAAAAAAATGCCCCGATTACGCCCATTTTAAATAGGCTTCTTGCGGTGATGGATTACAAAACGTGGTCCAAATTTCGTTAAAATCAATTAACTCTTTCGAAAGTTATTGCCCGCACACATATATATATATATATACGTATATATATATATATATATATATATATATATATATATAAATATATATATACATATATATATAATCATTTTTAAAAATGGTGCCAAAGTGTTTAGGAGGTTATGAAACGTCGAGAAATTTTGGTCCGACCCCTAGGTCCCGCCATCCGACCGACGCCAATAGTGTATGTTGCCATATGGCAAATACACTAATAATACTTAATACTAATAAAATATCAAAATTGAAAACAAGAAACTGTGTATTTTACAGTGCGCACTAGAGAAGTAAAACTGGAATAATCGTTAAGAAAAACTATATCACTGGCACCGACCGCCGGAACCGAACCCACGACCTGTAGGTCAGAAGGCTTGATGTTCTACAACCGGTATATTACGACACATTCGTTACATTTTCAATCTTAATACCTCCAGAATGAGTCTAGTGCTCTTACCACTAAGCTCCACCGCTCGGTAAAATTACTAGAATGTAAATTTGTAGTTTTTAATTTAGATAGGTACAGGAAATACATGATTTTACAAGAAGAAACGTTTAAGTTATCTCATTGTGTTTTGTCAGGTTTTTTAATACAAAATGCATATATACGTATGTTGCCATTATATTATTATGAGAAGGCGATCTTCAGGTGTGAAAAATGATTTTTTTGTGACAATTATGAATAAATAAAAACATTTAGAACAAAAATAAATATAAAAGGAAATGAAGTCATCATTAAAGTCCTGAACGTTCTGAGAGGCAATGTGTGAAAAATTTTAACAACACAGTGAGTCGAATCAAAAGAATTAATCGGCTGAAAACAACACTTGTTAAATTTGTTGAAAAAAGAGTGTCTGTATCGTTATTACAGCCGGTGAAGCATTTGTGGGAGTTGTCGTTAATGAATGAGTATTTTTTCTATATAACGAATTTCTTTGAAATAAATAAATCCTTTAGCTTCTCGATGTAGCGAAGTTATCTGAATGATTATAAAAATCCTCTAAAAATAATTAAAAAAAGCTTCTACCTGTTGAAACAAGTAAGACTTTATATACACCGCTGAACAAAAACATACATCATTAACAGTATTAATTTAAACAAAATTGCTGTAATTTATTTTTTCAAGCGTTTATTTAAAACTTCACCTGTTGGTATGTTGTGGTGCTATTCTGTATTGGGATTTGACATACAGGGCGGAGTTTACGTCGAATGTAATGTCGAATTCGCCATTTTAATACTAACAGTATGTAAAATGCAGTGCATGGTTTAAATTTCTGTCACCAGATGTATCATTTTATGTCAAATCTCAATGGTTAATATTTACAGCACTGTAAAATTTCTGTCCCACTCTCTTATGTACTGTCAAAGTTAGAAACATTTAACGACACTACAGAATAACGTCATTATGTTTAAATTAAATATTGTAATCAAAGTTTTTCTTTTGAAGCTAGAGCTTTGAAATTTTACACACGGGTGTATATCCGGTGACAATGCATGATAGTTATATCCAATATTGTTCCAAATATGGCGAACTTCTCAAAATGGCGGATTATCTGTTTCTTCACAACTTCTTTGACATATTGCACATGGTTTTTGTGATATCATTCGTCGTGATATTACGGTTTAATTAGGAAACGAGGGCTTATTGATATAAGTAGATATTAAAATTTGAAAATTTGTGTCTTCGTAAATAATTAACGTATCGAAATTAAATAAACAGTTGTAAAATTTGTTTTTTGCAACCTTATACTTCTTCTGGTCTTTGATTAACTACAAATATTGAAATTGTATATCTTGTTTTTAAAGGAAACTCCATGTTTATAGTCTGGAAAAATACCATCATATCTCTGGGGATTATATTATAAAGAAAATACTTTACAGGTAGATGGTACTCGGTTTGAAAGAAAAAAAAATATAACAAATAGACCTAATTCAGACATCAGTAAGATAGAATTTTTTGTTGAATTCTCCGTCTTGAAATTCAACTAGGTCAGATAAACAATCCCGTTTCAACAGATGTACATTTTCCAGACTGAAAATATTATCTGGAAGAAAAACAGCTTTTTTCTTTCAGGAATGTCTTTGGTTTTAAACGTATCATCATAAATCAGGATAGTAAAAACACATACAAACTTAGGCGCAGTTCAGTGTAGATACGTTGCGGTGGCATAAGCATCCTTTTTGCCGGCAAAGGATATAGTAGAAAGTACAGGAGACCACTTCAAATATAGATATATGGCGCTTTTCTGTAGATTTAATGTTAGGAATTAATATGTCACATTTTGCCGCTTTCTAACTTTGACAGAAATTGACCCAATTTGACCCTACTGCAGAAGAGCGTATTGAAGTTCTGACATATCAGCAAATCAAATATGTAGGTACTAATGCACTAAACTATCTTTTGATTTGTATCGATCTGATTTGTATTTAAAACGAGAAATTATATACGAGTACAGTCAAAGCCCTCTAAGTGCACAGCTCGGAACCGAGCCCATCCTTTAAGTGCACACTTCCCCTACGATCTTTTTCATCCCCACTCTTCTAACTCCTATAGCTATCTTTATTCAATCAGATGCTATAAACAATATCTCTAAAACTCTATGAATATGATGGAAATGGAAAGTTTGAAAATAGCGCGCTTACGGTCGCACGTGATTGGTCGCAGATTATTCGAAGTGGGGGCTGGGGAACGTGCACTTAGAGGGCGAGTTCGTGTGCAGTAAGAGAACGTGTGCATTTAGAGAGCGTGCACTTAGAGGGCTTTGACTGTAGTTTTTGAGACCTCAGGACTGGCAGTGAACTGTGAAAAAGCGAGTGAGCGTCACGAAACAAAGGCGCATACGTATTTGTGTTCAGACCATAGCTTAGAAAAGAACCATAGAAACAAAGCGAATTGTTCATATTAAATACTTGATGTATTCAAACCGATCTATTCTACATGTGAAGGGTGATCTGGCTGCGATATTTCCTTCGCGACTGTTTGCAAATTATTAGATACTTCAAGCCCCTCAGGTTCAAATTCCAAATTAGCATCAAACATTTTCTCTTTTTCTTATTACTAAATTAAATTTAACAGCTATGATGTTTGTTTTTTCGTGTATACGTGAATTTTAAACATTAATATGAATAACGTAAGGAACATAGCTTCCGTCGTGTGTCCACGAACCGACGCACCTCTTTTTTTGCTAGAATTCGTGAATCATGAAATCCAATCAAATACACAAAGTAAAAAAACCGGAGTCGCAGTGCCAAAACCCTGCCGAC
This sequence comes from Venustoraphidia nigricollis, assembly GCA_034508555.1. NCBI lineage: Eukaryota > Metazoa > Arthropoda > Insecta > Raphidioptera > Raphidiidae > Venustoraphidia > Venustoraphidia nigricollis. The sequence goes on from JAVRKA010000004.1 coordinate 13,343,462, forward strand.
AATATAGTGTATTTGCTTATACAGGCAGTGTGGCTTTATTTTGCGAGCTTAAGTTGGTTTTTGGGCAAAATAAAAAATTTTACTCCTTAATACACCCCTTAAAATAACATTTTTTTTCTTAATTGCAATATTATTATAAATCGAACCTCTATACCAAATTATATACAACATTCAGTAAATAATTCACTATTTGTAAACTAGTGTTTTCATAAAATTTGTAAGTCCGGTCCTGTCGGGCCGATTTTATTTAAATTTTAGGGACACCTTTTAATTACTACTAAAGGGTTAAATGTCAATTTTGAAACGATTCTGAGAATTTTTTCGGTATTTTGGGGCCCAAAAACATTTTTCAACCCCTAAAAACTACCCTTAAAATGCCCTAATTACGCCCATTTTAAATAGGCTTCTTGCGGTGATGGGTTTCAACACGTGGACCAAATTTCGTTAAAATCAATTAACTCTTTCGAAAGTTATTGCCCGCACACACACATATATATATATATATATATATATATATATATATATATATATATATATATATATATATATATATATATATATATATATACGTATATAAATATATATATATATATATATATACATATATATATATAAACATTTTCAAAAATGTTGCCAAAGTGTTTAGGAGGTTATGAAACGTCGAGAAATTTTGGTCCGACCCCTAGGTCCCGCCATCCGACCAACGCCAATAGTGTATGTTGCCTTATTGCAAATACACTAATAACGGAGTCTTCGGGCTGCGTTTTTTTTTTCGTATAAGTTTTCGAGTATTTTTTATAAGAAAGCGTGTTTCTAGAATGTCTGTCCGTCTGTAAACATTAATTCATTCACACCTCCTATATTATTATCATATACTATGCGAAGGAATCATTTCGAATGAATTATTCGATATTCAAAATCATTCGAATAGCAACCTTTCGATTATTAAAAGCGACGATTATTCCCAAGACTATCTGCAGTTGGCAGCTTGTATTTGCGTTTCTCGTAAACATAGACATTCGTTGCAACACAAGCGAGTAAACGAAACGAAAGAAACAAATTGTGCAAGTCGCGTAAAATTTTAACAGGCTTTACCCACCGCAACTTACTAGACACGTGCAAAGGAAAACGGGGTATATTACATCATTTTATGTGTGTGTAAATAGAGGCAGATACAGTTCGCTACCTATAGTTACATACCTACATTACGTATGTATTATATGTAAAGTTGAGAGGTAAATGTTAGAGGTCCGGAAGAGTGCAGGAAGGTCGCGGGCCGCCGGAAGCTTTACATCCAAATATACAATGTGTTTTCACAAAAATATATTGCTTGCAGTGCAATTTCATCATTTGATACATGTACAAATATGTATTCATCTTTAAAGTTCAATTCCAGATATATGTTATAATAGAAAACAGTATCACGGGTAATTGGAATAAAAATAAATCAATTTAAACACTCATTGATTAACGAAAATTAGTTAAACTGAGCAACTGTCATACTATAGTTTTTAGTTGACTGTGAAAATAATATAAATAAAATAATAAAAAAAGAACATATTATTTCCTACAATTTTCAATTTTTAATTGTTTTTTGTGATGCGAAATTGCTTATTATATCATAGTTTAATTATCATTTAAGCATATTGAGGTTAGTCACACCATTGTTTCTTTTTAGTAAATTATTTAATCCATAATGTTTAATATTTTTATTATATGTATGTTAATGTTTGTAAATTTTTTTCAGAAGCTTGAAAAAATCTTAATTAAATAAAGACGAAACGTTGCAATCAATGAGTGTTTAAATTGATTTATTTTCATTATTCCAATTACCCGTGATACTGTTTTCTATTATTACAAATATGTATATTTACTGCATAATTTCTATTAGTAATTTTGTTGCCCCTTCACTAAAGATGGGATATTTCGAATGAAAAATGTTAAACTACAGTATGACCTCGCTTACGCGGTTTCTAAAAAAAAAGTTTAGCCAACATAACGTAAATAATGGATCAGTTTATACGAAATGGTTCAAATGTTGATGAAAGTTTCAAAGGCAAGACGAAGTGTCATTGATGCAATATCTTGCTATCGACAACAGCTTGCTGAACGAAACAAAAAAGGCAAACGACATTAGATGACTTCTTCACAAATAACAAAATATCTTAAATGAGGAACCTTTCTCACAACAAACATAACTTCTTACTCGAACTTTTATTTGTTATGAACAAAAATCGATATCTATATATATAAAAGAATGTCGTGTTAGTTACACTATTTATAGCTCAAGAACAGCTGAACCGATTTGGCTGAAAATTGGTGGGGAGGTAGCTTAGAACCAGGAGACGGACATAGGATATTATAAGTTCGAGCGAACGAACGGAGTGAGTGAGTGAGTAATGAAACAAATAATTATAAATTCGAGCGAACGAACGAAGTGAGTGAGTAAGTAATGAAACAAATAATTATAAATTCGAGCGAACGAACGAAGTGAGTGGGTAAGTAATGAAACAAATAATTATAAATTCGAGCCAACGAACTGAGTGAGTGAGTGAGTAATGAAACAAATAATTATAAATTCGAGCGAACGAACGAAGCGAGTGTGTGAGTAATGAAACAAATAATTATAAACTCGGGCGAACGAACGGAGTGAGTGAGTAATGAAAGAATCCTAACTATTAAAATCGCGAGCGGAGTCGCGGGGAGCGGCTAGTTAGCAATAAATAAATCTACAATTAATGTTATTGTGCGTTTTCCCATTATTTAAGAATATATTTAAATAGTAAAATATGTTTAGTTTCATGATCCACATAATTTATGCACTCAGAAAGTCATAACAGATATGATTTTTTCTAATTTTGTAAAAACTCTAATATAAAAATGAAAACATACGAAACACTACTCTTGAAAATAATTACTCTTTTATATTACAGTACAAAAAATATTAAATTGATTCTATTCAATTACAGCAAATGTTTGAATTTCCACTGAAAGTGTTTGAAAGCTATACAGGGTTTAAAGTAGAGCACCAAAAGAAACACGCAAGAGTAATGAAAGCTATGCGTGAATATGTGAATTTTAAACAGGGTGTGCACTTTTTTCATAAATTTTATGAAATATAAATTATAGCGTTTCGGTGTGAAATCTAGACATGTCTTGGTAGATTTTGATTCATATCACATTACTGTGAGGCAGTGGTTCCCAACCAGTGGTCCGCGGACAACAAGTGACCCATGACAGCCTCGAAAGTGGTCCACGGAAGGGCCCAACAGCACATATAAAAAAGTTGCCATTAATTTTAAAAGCGATATGCGTTGAACGAGATGGGGTTAATATATCCGTGCTAACGATAATAAAAAATGTGTTTTAAAAAATAGTTTTACTACTTAAACACCTTTGCATTTGATTAAAACTGGTAAGGGATGTAGTGTGAGGGGTCCGTACTGATTTAATTTTAGGCTGAGTGATCCTCAAACTTCTAAAAGGTTGGAACCACTACTGTAAGATTATCAGAAGAACACAAGTTACCTTGTTCTATAAATGACGTCAGCTGGGAGACCATTAATATTTTTTATCAACCACGCAATATCAATTGAGATATTATCAATTAAACAAGGTCACCTCAGTATTTAATAATCTTGACACTACTGCATCTCTTACAGTTTGGTCAGTGACTAATCATTTTAGGTGTGTCTGGCATCGTGGTCTAGTGTAAAAAGTATTAACACTTTTGATACTATTGCGTTTGTTATACAAAAGTAGGACTAAAAGTGTAAACACTAGCAGTTCCGACACTTGAGCAGGGAGACGTACTGTACTGTTGATCACGTGATAGATGTCTGAATTTGACTATTGCTACAACAAACAGGCTACTGATTGTACCGGCAACAGTATGCATAGACGTTTCACACGGATGCGAAATCGATGTGAAAAAGTAATTATCCGTAGTTTCGGAAGTGAAGTTCCGTAACATGCCTGCTTTCGAGTGTAAATGTTTGATAAAATGCTTCCAATAATCGGCAGTTGGTGGATCACCTGTATTCATTCGTTCCAACAATATTCTATACTTTTGTATATTATTTACATATGGCAGCTGGTTGATTTTATATAATAGTAAATATGTATTTGGATTTTAATGAGGCTTCGGTTTTGTAAAAAAGTTGTTTATATTTTTTCATCGCCAATGTATGTTCTTGAGGCGTAAAAGTGTATATGCTGGGAGTGATGAATCTCTTATATTATGATTATTTTGTGCGATATCAAATAATTATCATCAAGAAGACAAAAAAACAATAGACATACTGTAATGGTAGATGATCTCGAAAACGAAATTAGGGTACGTTCAGAGCTTCAACTAAATAACAGATGGCGTAAAAAACTAGTTTTGTTTTTAATGTTTTGTTGATAAATTATATAAAATTTTATGGGTTCAAGCCCTAAAACCACTAAGCTTAGAGGCCACCAAACACTTAATTCATCACTGCAAATAATGAAAAAACTCGACTCGCAATAGTGTACTTGTGAATCCATGCATTATGGCATCTAAAAATATTACTGCATAAACTTAAGTTATTTTTTAACAAAATATAAAATTTAACACCCTTAGTCCACCCTTTAAAACAATTAAAATCAATAAAAATATTGACTTAACAGTTTTGAGTGGAACACCTTTGAATGCAACCATTTTGGATGTAAGCATTAAAAAATTCTCAAGTAAACAAAACTACAAACAGGTTTAATTTAATTTAAATATAGAGATGCAAGAATTCTAGCGGGTTATTTCTTGGATTAGGTATTTGCAGAAAATTTGTTCTTTAATTATTTTCGGAAAGCCGCTTTGTTTCGAAGATACGAGGCGATAAATGTTTTTAACAATAAAAATCTTTGACCATCATCAGTTTGGATTCATGAATCCAATCTTCTCTTCATTGACTGCCGAATTCTTTCAAAAACATCAAGGTCGCTTCTTAATGAATTTCTACCAATTATTATTGCATAGCTCGCAGCACTAGCGCAGATTTGAGCAATCGGACAATTGTTGGATCATCGGATGCACATAATTCACTAAGAAACGACTTTGGTGTTTTTGAAAGAATTCGACAGTCAATTATGAAGAGAAGATTGGATTCATGAATCCAATCTTCTCTTCATTGACTGCCGAATTCTTTCAAAAACATCAAGGTCGCTTCTTAATGAATTTCTACCAATTATTATTGCATAGCTCGCAGCACTAGTGCAGATTTGAGCAACCGGACAATTGTTGGATCATCGGATGCACATAATTCACTAAGAAACGACCTTGGTGTTTTTGAAAGAATTCGACAGTCAATTATGAAGAGAAGATTGGATTCATGAATCCAAACTGATGATAGTCAAATATTGTTATTGTTAAAAACTTTTATCGCTCTGTATCTTCGAAACAAAGCGACTTTCCGAAAATCGTCGAAAAAGGAAAGATTCCAAAAATAACTCAAGGAATAACCTCTTGAATTTTTGTCGTATATTTTGTAACAGCTCTGTATGTTAGAACTGATTTTATATTATTCTGTTTTTGAAAGTAATTTATTGTCAATCAATAATATACTGAACTGTAAATTTATTAATTATCACATGTAACGACCGTAGTATTAATAGTAATAATGGGAAAAAATATTCAATATATATTCATGCATAATTTTCCAACTGCGTTATGTATAATGAGGTAGAGAGAATTTTCCTATCAACCCTAAATACTCCCCAATTCTACTAACAGTAAATCAATGTAAACCCTTGCTAATTTTCGTTTTAATTTATATGTAAACAGCTATCACCCTTCGGTTAAACATTTAAATAATAAAAAACTCAAATATGTATATGCGTTGAAAAACAAAATTAATCATCTACATACTTATAACCAAAAGAACGTTGATAAAACTGACATTACTCACCCAAAATAAATTTTTCAAAGAATATTCAAGCTGACATACCTGAAACAAAAAATAAATCATTATTATAAATTAAATAACGTGTAGTAACATTTTGCAGGTCAATAACGTATGTAAAAATGTTAAAAAAACTTCTTTATCTTCTTTAACTGTTTAAATGATTGGCTATATCTACGATTAAACTCTTTGTATTACAAATCAGCATCACATATTTTTCTTAAATACTTAACAAAATAAAACCAATTTTCTAGCTTGGGGAATCCCCGAATCTCGTTTTCGTAAATGCGCACACACGTTTACGGAAATGTTTCGTGCGTTTTCGTACATAATCGGTCGATTCCAAATAATATATATTATTTATATTTCTGACGATGGACTTGTCCGAAACGATAGTCGAGAAATAATTTAGTAAAAAATTAATAAAAAAATTTTGTACAATTTTCAAGTGTTTTTATTTATCTTTTTAATCATGTTCTACCAAGTGCCGAGTGAAAAATCAGTGGAAATTATACAAATAACATAAAGTAGCTTGAGAAATTGCTTGCGTCAGAAAATCAAGTCATGTGGTTGATTTCCAAGTCAAGTAATTTGTAAAAACATCAAGCTACTTGATAATTCTTAATAATTCCGCTGCGTAGTCAAAATGTAGTTGTGCGACGCCGGGTCGAAAAATTATATACGCACAACATCCAATTATTCAGCGATTTAAATGTACAACTGATAGATATAATCGCATACCTGGCCGGTTGACCGATGGTTTGCAATCAGCTGATGGTAGATTGGAAAACGGATAATACCCTATAATACCCCGTCGATGCCATTGGCACAGAATCGCCATGCCCCGTGTACGTAGGGTCCTTCGCCACGTCAGCTCGTCCGCTACAGATATTATGTGTAACAATGCCCACGATATATTTACACACGCGTTAAATACCTATACAGGGCAGCCACAAATTCACCGTTAACTGTTTCGAGCTTTTTTATTGCCTAGCTACGATTTAAAGTTAACCGAGACACTTTATAATCTTTCTCGACATGAGAACCTTTAAGCCCTTAATTTTGGGGCATACGATTCAAGTAAAATATATAAAAGCTTTCGTAATTAAGGAAAAACTAACAAGTTCAAAAATAAATATTGATGACAATAACCATTTCCATATTTAAAAATACATAAATTACTCAAATTTAAAATTGTATAAATGTTATTGTAATGCGTTTTTTTGAATTCTAGCCGAAACTAAATATTATTGGGAACACGAAAGATTTAAAATCATTTTATAACATACTATTTCCAAAATAGCGTCGTTATAAATTTTCCTGTTCTTATTCATAATAAAAAAAGAGCAGGGTCAAATTAAAACAAGGTGAAGGTGTTATAAATTGAAGACGAAGATAAATTCTAATATTTTATTTAACCAAACGACGACAGTTATAATAATTTTCCATTCACGGCACATTGATGGGTGCAGCGTAGATGGTTAATACGGTATCAATTTAACTTCTGCTTTCAATGTTTTTAGCTCTTGATTAAATTAGAAAACAAATACTGCTCTCTTAGTGGTGCAAATTATTTGAACGTGGTTATAATAAGGGACTTAGGCCACGCCACGCTATAAAATCACCGTCGAAAGATGTAATTCTGACAGAATTATTTAAGTATTGACGTTTCGAAGATTGAAATAGTTTTACTTTTGTGTGTTCGATACGCGTAAAATAAAATATATCAGGCTTCTTTTGATGATACAGTTCAAAAATGATTGTCTTAAATGTTACAAAACTTTGTCAAGGAGAAACATAGCATAAGCTTTTAAAATGACAATTGAAAATCTAAAGCTGCTGTAATACAGTTAAAAATATTTTTTTTAACAAAATGTCAAATGTAATTGTAACTAAAGACGTCGCATTGATCAATCTTAAAAGCTTGAATTTATCCCCATTTAATCGCTAAAACAAACAACCCACGGTTTAAATTATAAGTACTTTTCAGGATATGTTTAGAACATCAAAATAAAATTCTCCACAAAAATCTAGCTTGGTCGGAATTTTTTTTTCGTAGTCAAAGTCCAATTTTCCTGGAAAGTTGCAGCCCTGTATATTATGCAATACGTATCACTGTTAATGCTCAGCTGTGCAACACTGATACTCAATAACAATGTTACAGATTATGTCTATTTCATTATTCATGCACCCGCGCACTAGAAATAGGTACCGCACTAATAGGTACACGTTTTTCACGCCGATTTTGTTCCATCAAAATTCCGTAAAAATGAATTTGTTTTAAATTATTAGGCCAGACCTAAACGGAGATAGATGCACTTAAATTAGATTGTGGACATTTTTAAACGTTGTCATTTTCTAACTATTCGCGTTCTGAGAAAAATGAATTTTTGGTCCAAAACATTTTTTTATCACAAAAATATGCATTTATCATATTTTCGAGTAATATTTGAAAATTCCGAAAACAATCCAGTTTTCGGGGTCTAGTCCAATAGGACCTTGTTTTTGTTAGGAAGATTAAACTTGGTGATCTGACCAAACCAATAATACTATAAATTCACTCCAAAAAATTGTCAAAATTCACTTAAAATATTGTACAAATTTATCCAAAAAAGTCTCAAAATTTAGCCAAAAATGGTCTAAATTCACTCATGGTAATGATAGTAATCATTAACATTAGCTATTTTTACTACCTATACGATAAAAGTAATTATCAAAAATTTATGATAAATCGTGGACTTTTAACATTTGGGGGTCCGAGACTTAATTCTTATGTAGATCTACTCCATGGAATCCTAATCCTTGCACTACATAACTATTGATCAGTGCTTTTATATGTTTTCTATTAAAACTTCAGATTAAAGATCTGAGATAATAATGTAACTTCTATTTTAAACAGGTTATTTAAATTTTGCACGATGAACGAGAAAATGGTAAACACACGCATACAAAAAGAAGTGTACAACGCCGGAAAATATTTTGGAAAGAATAAATCCGTAAATTTATAAAACATTATTATTTTAATTAACGTTTCATTGCTGTTATTGACTCCATTATTCCAAATTTGAAATCATTAATTTTTTGCGTCTCATTAAATTTGAGTTCCAAGATAAAAGTTATCCAATACTACTGCTGAGATCAAATAACATTAACAGTTCTTTAGGAACTGTTACCGGAAACATTTATTTGTACCGAATAACTATTAATAGTTTATAGTATGTAAATTATTTATTACATTGAAAAAAGGTGTGATTAGCGTGAATTATTGACATTCTTGTGAAGTTTTTAGCCGACTATTAATAAACATCGGTCTGTTTTTGTACCAGTTATTGTCAAAAAAGAACAGTTTCATCCATCACTATTCAGTGGTGTATGAAGAACCATAGAGCAATAGTATAGTGGTGTCAGAAGAAGCATCAACGTATCAACCAAGCTAGAGGTAACGACATGACTGAGGTAATCCATCACCGCCTGTCTATTGCCGCCTCCCGAGTCACCCCCCAACCCCCATTGCAAACAGCCATTCACTCAACCCCCAGTATACTTTCACCACTTCTGGCACATACATACACCAATCAACGTCAGCTCAACTCTCCTACGCCCCATTAGAATTATTTTTTATATATATGTTACCGTTTAAAACCCGAAACTCAGCGTTGCCAGAACGATACTTTTGTAACGTTTTACGTTACTTTTTGACCCCTTCACGTTACATTTACGTTACACGTCACAAAACGTTACTTTTGGGTTACATATCGGATGGACTTTTAAAACCTTAATGTTTTGGATTTCAATAGAAAATCCACATGAAACGAAACGCAAACTCAGACATTTGTCGATCTCGTTAATCCCTACATAAACCATTCAAACAAAATGGTAATTGGAGTCTATAAAAAACATTATAATTGTTTTTTTAAACTGAAATATAAAAATTTTATAAAGTGACACTTTTTCAGGAAACATTCTTAGGTAACTTTTTAGGACAGGGCACTGGCAACACTGCCGAAACCACTAAAAACTAAAACTGAGTTTCATTAATTTTTTTGATTTATATATATACATGATTAATTTTTATTTAGCACACAAGTATGCAATATAGCTGGTCATGGTACTACCACGCAGGTTACCGCGTTAATGAATGACGTCAGCTGGGAGAAATATATCAATTGACGTCATCTCCCATTATTATTTAACGGCGCGAAGTCATCTTTGTACCTAAATAACCTTGGGTATTACTTTTATTTCAACTTGAAAAAATGATTTAACCAACTGAAAATTACATAACACCGTGGTCTAGCACACTAATTCTATTTTATTATTAAATTAAAATTGAATTGAGTAACATTTTTTTAACTGGATAATTTTTTTTTTTTTCAAAATCGTATTGATCATTCTTGTATAACTAGTTTATTATAACGTTATAACTCGAAATTGCAAAGAACATTTGTAATAAGCTAAATAATTAACATCTTTTGCATTATTTCAGTATTTTTTCACAAGACGTATCCAAGCATACATCTATTTACTAGGCTCTAGTTTGAAAGTATTAATTATATTCTCAACTTATTAATTAAATATAATTGTTACTAGTTCCAGAAAATTTCAGGTAGAGGCCGAACTGTACGAAGGCCGTCCGGTAAACAGTAATTGTCGTCAATGATCGGCAAATGAAATGTTTGAAAATGCTTGTTGAAAAGTTTAGAATACTCTTTTAGAATAAAAAAATTAATGCAATTTACCTTCTAACATGCGATAGTTCTGTCATCTACGTGAGATGCGGGCCACCCCCGGGCCAAACCAATCTATGCATTTCATTCCGGTGACTTCACTCAACACAACACGCCATTTTTCATTCTGCATAGCATTTGTAATATTGTACATCCATACACACTAAACCAGACCGACATTATGTACAAGCTTGATAAGACACAATAGAGAGAGGTTTATGTAAAAAAAAAGTATTGGATTATATGTAGCACGTGGAAACGGTATTGAAGGGAAATTCAAATTAATTAGATAAAATTGTTTACAAAATTCACAAATCAAACAATTTATATTGATTACAATAACCGATCGTATACACGTTTAAACTCAATCTAATCGCCTTTTACAAAAATTTATATCGTGTTATATCGTATTGCGTAAGTATATAACCTTCATTAGATTTGATGTTCTCTACAGGTCAGTTTCAAAAATGTCGATACAGCGGTACGAAATAGGTGGATTTCCTACAGTATACGGAAAGATATACTTTTGTAATTAAACAATTCAAATTCACCGTTCAGATTTGTAATAAAAGTTAGTAACTGAAGTTTTTTTTAACACGCTTATACCAGTTTCACTTGTATGTTTGTATGTATGTATCAGCGTTGCCAGATTTTTATTTTGCCAAGTCGGGATTTTGGAACTTTTTGAGTGAAAAAAGCGGGATTCTTTCGTCGAAAGCGGGACATAGTAAAAAAACGTATATAATCAGAAGTTTTTAAATATTTATCTTTTTATTTGAGTTCAAATTACGTTTACGTGACAATAGATAGCAAAAATAGCCACAGAAAATGTATTTTAATAAAAATATGATATTTTAAATCAGATTTACCCTATCGTTAAATAGTTGAGTCTTATTCGTCTTCTGAATAAAAAATAAATAAAAAAAACCCGGGTCGCAGTGCCAAAACCCTGCCGACAATATAGTGTATTTGCTTATACAGGCAGTGTGGCTTTATTACGCGAACTTAAGTTGATTTTTGGGCAAAATTAAATATTTGACTCCTTAATACACCCCTTAAAATAACATTTTTTTTCTTAACTGCAATATTATTATCAATCTAACGTCTACACCGAATTAAATACACCCTTTCACTGTCTACAAATTATTGTTTTCAAAAAATTTGTAAGTCCGGTCCTGTTGGGCCGATTTTATTAAAATTTTGGGGACACTTTTTAATTGCTACTAATGGGTTAAATGTCAATTTTGAAACGATTCTGAGAATTTTTTCGGTATTTTGGGGCCCAAAAACATTTTTCAACCCCTAAAAACTACCCTTAAACTGGCCCGATTACGCCCATTTTAAATAGGCTTCTGGCGCTGATGGATTTCAATATGTGGTTCAAATTTCGTTAAAATCAATTAACTCTTTCGAAAGTTATTGCCCGTACACATTTATATATATATAAATATATATATATATACCTATAAACATTTTTAAAAATGGTGCCAAAGTGTTTAGGAGGCTATGAAACGTCGAGAAATTTTGGTCCGACCCCTAGGTCCCGCCATCCGACCGATGCCAATAGTGTATGTTGCCATATGGCAAATACACTAAAAAAAAAAACAAATCAAAAAAGTTTTATTCATTAGAAAAATATGGTGTTTCAAACAATAGTCTGAGAAGTGAGTGTTACAAATTGCAATGTACAATAAGAAAATAATTATAAGAATTACTGATTCATGATATTTCTGTGAAGATTTAACTTCTTTTAAAGTTTCCTTTTTGAAGAAGAACTCTTCACAGGATAGCTGTAGTCCAACACTTGTCTGGGCCACCCGCCCGCGCTTCCTCAGCATTCTGCACGCACGGTCGAGTTATCCCCGAAAAGCGGGACTGAGCCTGTTCCGCGCGGGACATTAAATTTTGATTTAAAAATCGTGACGTCCCGTCAAAATCGGGACGTCTGGTAACGCTGGTATGTATGTAGGCAATGGAATCTTTGAACGTGAAATTCACCCACTTTAAAACGTCAGATTGAACTGAAACTTTGCACACTTATCAAGGACCGATGACAATATAATAATTTAATTAGTTTGTCCCGTTATCCTGACCATGAAAAATTACAGCAAGCAAGCTAACACGCAGTGACGCACGTTGCGTTGCCCATAGGCAAATTTAATAATGTATTTTAAGTCTTATAATTAAAATTAGAGTTTAAAAAAAAACTAAAACAACACGCTTTTATGAATAAAAAAATGTAAAATAATTTGACAACACTGCGACCCGGGTTTTTGCATTTGCCACGTACATGGATTATGGAGGTATTAAGAATTGATAATTAGGGCAAAACAGTTTCCAAAACATGTTTTACGGCTAAGATTTTTACGATCACTTGGAACAATCTTCTGAAACTCGTTAGTATCTTCCAAATATGTAATTCTAACTGGAGTATGTACTGTGACGTGACTCCAGCATATATGTATGATATACTATATATTCTCCTTTTTTGTGTCCTTGTACGCGTGTGTTGGTGACCTATTTCGTTTTATATACACATGCATTTAAATTTAACCTTCCACAGTTTTCCCGTCATTATGAACAGTTCACAACAGGCAAGTAACGCATACCGGTTGTAGAAGTTCCCAAGATGTAAATAAGTATAGTTATGCTTTTTTAGGCGCGATGAAAGTAAAATTTTAGCAGGCACAGCTCACAAAAACTCAACAGTATGTAGTTGGTCAAGAGGTTCAAACTGATATAACAGATGGACCAAATCAATGCACTTTCTGCCATCTGAATAATAATAATAATAATAATAATACGTTTATTGCCAAAAGATCCACAAAGTGATGCTTGGTTTGTCAAATACATAAATTGTTACAAAAAATATTCATTTATACTATAAAAAGAAAAATCTAATAAAAATTTTTTGAGGACTATTTTAAATTTGTTAATAATCACAATGTCCTTTATTTCTCTATATAATAGACTAGACGACTATAACCTTTGATTACAATTAGTCGCAATTTATAACAGTGTTTGTTATTATTCAATGGAATAAAGCAAAAAAAATTTTTGAAAGTATTTTCAAATATTTGAGGTTAATTTTTTTGTAAGAACTATTCTTAACATATTTGAAGATTTTATTTCTATAGACTATTTGCATGCATATTAAAAATTAATTTTTAACCACGCCAATCTTCAAACGCGCGTTTACATAAATACTACACGCGCCCACTTTTTTCAATGTTAGGGTCGTACAGAACATTCACTCAATTGTTTGTTTCTGCGAAATGAATAGATTCTGGAATATTTAATGTCATTTAAACAATATCTATATTGTGATGTCGTCAGTTACGATGTTACAAATTTGATGATAGCCGAACAAAGTGTCGACTTTTTTTCTTACATGTTTAAAATTTCTTATGAGTTTATTAATTTCAATGACAAATTAAAAAAAAACCCGGGTCGCAGTGCCAAAACCCTGCCGACAATATAGTGTATTTGCTTGTGTAGGGCCGTGTGGTTTTATACTTTTATTATGTGAAATTAAGTTTGTTTTTGGGCAAAATAAAAAATTTAACCCCTTAATACACCCCCTAAAATAACATTTTTTTCTTAATTGTAATATTATTATCAATCTAACGTCTACACCGAATTAAATACACCCTTCAATAAATAAGTCACTATCTGCAAACTAGTGTTTTCATAAAATTTGTAAATCCGGTCCTGGCACGCCGATTTTATTAAAATTTTGGGAACACTTTTTAATTACTACCAGATGGTTAAATTTCAATTTTGAAACGATTCGGAGAATTTTTTCGGTATTTTGGGGCCCAAAAACATTTTTCAACCCCTAAAAACTACCCTTAAAATAGCCCGATTAGGCCCATTTTAAATAGGCTTCTTGCGGTGATGGATTTCAACACGTGGGCCAAATTTCGTTGAAATCAATTAACTCTTTCGAAAGTTATTGCCCGTACACATATATATATACAAATATATATATATATATATATATATATATATATATATATATATATATATATATACATATATATATATAAACATTTTTAAAAATGGTGCCAAAGTGTTTAGGAGGTTATGAAACGTCGAGAAATTTTGGTCCGACCCCTAGGTCCCGCCATCCGACCGACGCCAATAGTGTATGTTGCCATATGGCAAATACACTAATGACACTTTTATCAGTTTTCAGATTCAATGTGGGAACTAGAGGTCTGTAATAGTCGATGGAAACTGTGTTGTAGAAACAACACCCCGTCGATTTTACTTCCGAAGATGTCAATTTAGCATGTTACTTACTACTGCTATAATATGGATCATTGCAAAAATAAATCTAACGCATTAAAAATGTTGGTAAAGATTGCCGATTGGTGAAATATAAAATAAAATTAAGTTTACATTCTGAGCAACTTTACATTTGGAAGAACTTGTAAATAAATTTATGTTTATACAATATCACAAATACGATTCCAGGACAAAAATTTACTTCTGTAAAGTCATTTCAAAATGTACCGAAAGTTGGATGTAACGGCAACTTTAAAATAGATTTTGCGGGCGCTTTAGGTATGTGTACTATACACACAAACAAACACAGCCGCCATTGCAGACTCGTCATGCAGTTTATTTTGATTTTAATAAAACACTTATTTTTCTCTAAAAATACAAAAATTAATCCGCCCCTCTGCCTTTAACTGTATCTCCTCAAGTTGAAAACCTGTGTTATATCTTGTAATAATATACTATATTTATAGGTTAGTAGATTATAGAGGTTGCCTCGCTGCCTTGGATATTACGTCATCCGGAGAACACGTCAAGTAATTGCTTCGCAATGACTGTTATTTATAAATTGTAATGGTAATTCCGAAACTGAGAACCAAAATATCTAAGCGAGTTCCGTTATTGAAAAAGACCCAATATTGGAGGTTCTATTGATTATACATTACTCACAGTTAGTTAACTGTATAGCGAAATAACAAATTGCTGGTTATTTAACCGGTGAAATATCCGCGGTAATTTATTATAAATAGCCACGACTATTCACTATTATTACACAAGGCCACGCAAAAAATTCCGGTCGACATTTTAATTTTATAACTAAGATCTACATAAATATAAATGCATTATTCAATTAATTCTTTCCATTCTACTGTTTAAAACTGCTCTATTTTTTTGTTGTTCTGAGAAACAGAAACCGGAAGTCTCCATTTTGTTTTATAGATAGCCGGTTAATTAATCGGTGAATTATCCGGTGTCAAAACGGCTACTGTCATAAATAACTGTGCCATAGTCAATTCATGAACTGTATTCGAATTAAAGGCGGTGAAGATATTTCTGTGTCTGGCAACGACGAGTCGCCACTGATGGGCAAACGTGCGTACGTGTATATTCGCTAGCGGAGCAACATGATGTATATTCCGTATATAAAAAAGCGTTCGCTTGGTTTTTCCACAAGGAAAAAAGCGTTAGCGCATGAAGCGTAGAGTTTCTTTGTTACATTTTCTTTAATAATACAGTGAACGCGTACATATTGTATGGTACGGTAATGGTGCTGGCACCCCTATATTTGGGGTTACATTCTATCAGGTATGGTCAACAATATCAATACGGAGGTAACAGTTAAATGCCATTTTACAAATAACGTTAATAATAACGCTAATAACAACGCCTTGGGAAATGTGATGATGAATATTTAAACCCACCGCAGATGTCTTAAAACGCATTCAAAACGGCGCATTTCTCAACGCGCGTTAAAAAAACGCGCATACGTGCGTGTACAATAGAGATGCATGTAGAGTAGTATCGCTTAGAGAAGATAGTAGTGCAGTTTTTGCACACGAACGAGTTTCGTGTCGGACGAATGTATGTTTTCAAACAATGGATGGTCCTATGAATACGGGTATTTATAGTTGTTCGTCGCTATTCGAGTACGGATACCGTCTACGAATGACCCTGAAATTACAAATCACACCGCTACTGATCGCTTTTACCACTCTTCTTATTGTGACGCAGATTTTTCACCTTGCTACTATCTTCTCTAAGCGATACTACTCTACACATTTTTACAGGCAGACGAATGTTGATTAAAGCGCGCTTTTGAACGACGTACGTGCGTCTAGGAGGATAGTTTTTGGTTTGTTTTATAATAAAGTTTTTCGCGATAGATTTGATTCGATGTCTGTTGATTTTGAGTGTCAAATCGAAACGGAAATACACAAATAGATTACTAATCAAATTATATGGTTACTGTTCTAGTTCGGAAATCCGATCAATAAGTACCAATAACGAGACGAAATAACAATAACAGTTATTAAAATAACATAGGTTCTCTACGATGAAAACATTGGCCACTCCTACTTTAACTATAAAAAGTCATAGAATGATGCACCTGTTTTTGTACCTATTTTTATGTTCTTCAAATCACTTAAAATATTTTTGTTAAATCAATATAATTATATAGATACTACATTTAACGCGATTTGTAATAAAAAATAAAAAACCCGGGTCGCAGTGCCAAAACCCTGCCGACAATATAGTGTATTTGCTTGTATGGTTTTATACTTTTATTATGTGAAATTAAGTTTGTTTTTGGGCAAAATAAAAAATTTAACCCCTTAATACACCCCCTAAAATAACATTTTTTTCTTAATTGTAATATTATTATCAATCTAACGTCTACACCGAATTAAATACACCCTTCAATAAATAAGTCACTATCATAAAATTTGTAAATCCGGTCCTGTCGGGCCGATTTTATTAAAATTGTGGGGACACTTTTTAATCACTACCAGAGGGTTAAATTTCAATTTTGAAACGATTCGGAGAATTTTTTCGGTATTTTGGGGCCCAAAAACAGTTTTCAACCCCTAAAAACTACCCTTAAAATAGCCCGATTAGGCCCATTTTAAATAGGCTTCTTGCGGTGATGGGTTTCAACACGTGGCCCAAATTTCGTTGAAATCAATTGACTCTTTCGAAAGTTATCGCGCGTACCCATATATATATATATATATATATAAACATTTTTAAAAATGTTGCCAACGTGTTTAGGAGGTTATGAAACGTCGAGAAATTTTGGTCCGACCCCTAGGTCCCGCCATCCGACCGACGCCAATAGTGTATGTTGCCTTATGGCAAATACACTAACAAAAACTTTTACTAGTTAGTAAACTCACTAGACTATTTGCATGGACTTTTTCATTGAAATTTTATTATGCAGAAGAAAAATATATGTCAATTTCCACAAATCTCTTTATTTTAAGAAAAAATTCACAATTCGTGGAAGCGAAATAAGTTATTAAAGTTGTGCTATTAAAACAAATATTTTGTCTCTTAGCCACGCTTACTTTGGCAAAATTTAGGTTTCAAATTCACAAAAAAACAGGGCTTTATTAAAATACTTTTGACGTCACACAGGTGTTAAATGTTTTATGTCAAAATAAAACAGAATTTATTGCCCACTAACGAAACGGTCAAACAGATTTGGTAGTTTTGTTCAAATTGACTTTGTTTGCGTTCTGCGTAGTAATAAAAATTGCAATGAAAAATTCGATATACGCAGCAAATGAAGATGAAATATTTAAAATAGAAAAACGCAGTATTTTATTTCGAAGCCCACAAAATGTTGACATGTTTTTTTATCAACAAAAAATACAGAGAAATTTAAATTTCAGTTATCTTGTAAAAAATTAAAAAACGACTCACAATTTTCTCGTCAAAAGAAGTTATATAAAAGAAACATGTCTGCATACACAATATTGACGAATCTGAGTTTGACATTTGACATCTGCAGAATCTACAAAGGTCAGGGTCGCATCCAGGCTTATTTAACTCATCTTCAAAGTTCAATTCCAGATATATGTTATAATAGAAAACAGGATCACGGGTAATTGGAATAATAAAAATAAGTCAATTTAAACACTCATTGATTGCAACGTTTCGTCTTTATTATTAAGACTTTTTCAAGCTCTAAAAAATGTTACAACAATTAGTCACACCATTGTTTCCTTTTAGCAAATTATTTAATCCATAATGTTTAATATTTTTATAATATGAATGTTAATTGAAATTTTTTTAGAGCTTGAAAAAGTCTTAATAATAAAGACGAAACATTGCAATCAATGAGTGTTCAAATTGATTTATTTTTATTATTCCAATTACCCGAGATCCTGTTTTCTTTTATTTAACTTTCTATATTTGTTGAGTCAGTTGGGTCCAATCTTGGAACCAAAATTTCGATTAGATCTAATTAAGCGCACGCCCCAAGATAACGGATTACCATTTTACGAGGTTTTATTGTTCACAACCCTCTCAAATCTTAATATGGGTATCAAATGAAATCTATATGACGTGAAATCAATATGGTGGACGCCACATATCCGGTCGATTTGCAATTTTGTAGACATTCCAATTATATTGAAACTTTTGTACGGTATATCTAATATTTTGGTGGAATAAATTATTATTATATGTATTCCCAATGACAATACATGATTCAATCATTTTTAGAATTAAATGATAAATTAATTTTAGTTAATTAATTTTTTAATGGTAAAAAGCGTACAGTGGGCCATATTGCAGCCCTTTCACCGGTTGTGAATTATCTAAGCACAGCGAGCAACAGTGTCATTTTCAAATGACGTCACGGCTAAATGGAGAGATATTTTTTTTATTGGCGCTTTAGAGAGCTTTTTTATTTCGCAATAAAAAATACACGTGACTTGTAGATGTGTTGGAAAAAAGAAGAGAAATCATTTTTTGTCGATTTCAGTTGTAGGTTTTATAACGGAACTTGGCAATTTACTTAATTTATTGGCAGTGTTGTTGAGATTATGAGATAGTGATGGGCAAAAAAAGTTCTTTTGCAATAGCCGGTATTACTGTATTTGTCCTTAAAGAACCTGTTCTAAATAACTCTTAGGTAATAAAAGTATTTTGTTGTAAAAATATATATTGCACAATCGGGTAAGTTTTTATAGTAAAGCTTGGGTGCCAGCTGACCAAATTTACTCAAATTTGGTCCAGCTGTTTTCAAGTATGCCGGTATAGACAAGTATTCCAGAGATACTTAATTCTCTACTAAGCATTCGTCCTTAAAAATTGATTTGTTTGCAAAATAAAAAAAACTCTCAAATATTTTTCACACAAACCATGCATTTAGCTTAAAAAAGTTGGTGCGTCTACTTATGTAAGTGCGTTTAGAGATATCTTTAGCGCGATAAAGAACTAATTTTTAATATACAAATAATTTATTGAAAGAATATCTTCAAAAAGTTTAATAATAATACTTACAAAAAGTTAACTTCAAAAAATACCTATTTGAAAAAGCTTTTAAAATGTTATTTTGGTTTTTACTTTTATAGTTTGATAGAAAGTGTACTGATTTCGTCCATAGTCATTTTAGATTGAGCCTTCTATGGCCAACTTCATACTGTCGAATTTTCGTTAGCTGTGTCTCTTTGTGTTTAGAATTTAAGACGAATAGATAAAGATTAGAAGATTTATTATACAGCGATATCGAACATAATTTATTATTTATTATAAACTTTTAGTTTAACATTGAATCATTATCACTTTGAGATAGAATATTTTAAAGTAAGAATCTCACTAAGTTACGGGAATTGTTAGATCAGTATATCTTGAAAATGTCCTTCAATCGAAATATCAACTGCTGATTCCAAAATAACGTTAGATATTTAAAATCTGTAGCCATGTATGCTTTCAATATTTCATAATACTTACAAAGCTTTTAGTATGCAACTCGTTTGTAAACAGAACACAACAGAGTTGCCAAGTTAAGTAGTCTAGTTGATCGAGACATTAGTTTTAGTTGGATTAATAATCGGTTCGGTAGAATAGCAGGAATTCTGTAAGATTTTAATATTATCTCATAAATTCTACTATCTCCTTATTCTCCCTCACACGAGAATTTTTTTTTTTTAGAAAATTTATGTTGACGATTTAGTAGGTGCAGTGGCGGATTAAGTATTTGGAGACTACCAATGTGATTTAGAAACTCTCTCTAATACTTAAGTATTTTTTTCATTTAATGAAAAAAGGGTTTTGATGTCTTAAGCGCATGATTTCAACCTGACTAATCAGCGTAAGTGCGGGAATGACGTCAGCTGGCGGACCGTTCATATTTTTATCAACCTGTAATGACGTCAATTTATTGCAAATAATATCAATATTCTGTCTTTTGATTTCTCTGACACTTGTTAAAGCAACAGTCGTTGCCACGGGTCCGTCGGATGATGGCATCATCCAACGGAATGAGGCAACCTAAAGGCCCCAGTACACAGTGGTCTGTAGTGGGCCATGCTTTGCAATGTGCAACTGTAGGCCACTATCACTTGGTGTTCACACAATGGCCCATGGCTCATTTCTGCCTGGCGAAGCACTTGCGATGGACGTGGAAGTAATTACGGCTGCGGCTATTTATTTATATACTATTTACAAATATTATAGTATTATAAATCTAAAAGTCTCTTCATTGCTCCAGGATACTGACATTTGGGGCGATTAAAAATTTAAACAGTATAGCACGCAACAAAAAAAGTAGGTACCTGCCCAAACAATGGGCGACTGTGTGAACACCACAGGCCACGCCATGCCACGATTCCTTTGAAGTGTGTCAAAAAAACCGACAACAAATGGATTGCGCACCACGATTCACAATTGTCCGTCACTACCGACCATTACCCCCTGTACACAATGGCGATGGTCTACAATGGCCCACTACAGACCACAGTGTACTGGGGCCTTTACGTTGACTTTAGTTGCATTTATGAGATAATTTACAGTTCTTGCGCCTGCGTGGTGATTCGACACTGAGTAGACGGAAAGATGCAAGTGTTGGCAACACTGGAGCAGAGCAGCCAACACACACAATGTATTCTTTAGACAGCTCGAACAGAGGATCTCAGCTCTTTAGATTCACGCACCTCTCTAATATTACAATTTACGTCGTCTCTGAGCGAATTTAATTTTCTTTATAATATTTCTCCGGGAAATCTCTCTTGTCTTGATAGTTATGGCGAGAAAATATCATCCTATAGCCCCGAGCTTATTATAACAACCACCCCTACTTAAGAAGCTTTCTGGAAGATTTTTATTAGTTATAAGAAATTTTATTCAAGATGAGTGCCTATTTATTTTATATTCCGAAGAAAAAAGGTCTCTAGTTTGCTCTCTATAGTACGTATGACGATGTGCTTTTTTATCTCTTTTTTGCCGCGGTAGCTTTGAATTTTCACTAAGGCAGTGACAAAAATAATTTTGTTTTCTTTGTATATATTTATTTTGGTAAAGTTTTTCAGTTCAAAAGCTAATTCGCCAGAAATTAATTTATTTAACATAGAAAAAAACCTACCTATAAACTCAATTTTATTTTTATTAGTGTATTTGCCATATGGCAACATACACTATTGGCGTTGGTCGGATGGCGGGACCTAGGGGTCGGACCAAAATTTCTCGACGTTTCATAACCTCCTAAACACTTTGGCACCATTTTTAAAAATGTTTATATATATATATATATATACGTATATATATATATATATATATATATATATATATATGTGTGCGGGCAATAACTTTCGAAAGAGTTAATTGATTTCAACTAAATTTGGCCCACAGGTTGAAATCCATCACCGCAAGAAGCCTATTTAAAATGGGCTTAATCAGGCTATTTTAAGGGTAGTTTTTAGGGGTTGAAAAATGTTTTTCGGCCCCAAAATACCGAAAAAATTCTCCGAATCGTTTCAAAATTGAAATTTAACCCTCTGATAGTAATTAAAAAGTGTCCCTAAAATTTTTAAAAAATCGGCCCAACAGGACCGTATTTACAAATTTTATGAAAACGTTAGTTTACAAATAGTGAATTACTTAATACTGAAAGGTGTATATAATTTGGTACAGAGGTTCGACTGATAATAATATTTCAATTAAGAAAAAAAACGTTATTTTAAGGGGTGTATTAAGGAGTCAAATTCTTTATTTTTCCCAAAAACCAACTTAAGTTCGCATAATAAAGCCACACTGCCTGTGTTAGCAAATACACTATATTGTCGGCAGGGTTTTGGCACTGCGACCCGGGTTTTTTTTTTTAATATTTTTTTGTTTCCTTCAAATGATTTTCCATAAAATAATAGTTTTATTTACCATGTATTTAATTATTTAGGTAATGCTTTTCAGTTCAAAAGTTACTAACAAAAATTAAATTATTTACAAATTACAAAATCTACATGTAGACACTATTTCCATTTTTTTTACTTGATCATTTATTACAATTATATCTACTCAAAGTCACGTAAAGACTATAAGCCCAATCTTAACTTATTTTGACGAGCCACCCAATGATTTAACTACATAAATTATTACCATGCTTAACGCTCAACATTAATGTCTGATATGGTGTGGTTGTCGAGCGTCTATAATCTAGAATGCTCATCTGGTATTATGTGTATATATTTTATGTTCGAGGAGCGATGTTAAATTTGATAGTAAACCGGTCATTACCAACACTTATCAATATTAACGTAGTAATTTCAAACGTTATCAGAATCTAGGACATCAGCGCTAAAGCAGACATAACCTAGCACAAGTGTATTTATCCATTATAAATGCATCAGCAGTAAATATGCCAAACAGTGAAATACGCTCAGCTGATTTGAGAGCCATGACTATCAGCTATAAAACTAACCTACAAATCGTATAGTGTGCCATATACATAGATATATACTTATTCCAACAAACATAAATGTGAAAAAAGAGCCAAGTTCGATACAAAGAACAAGTGCGCCTTTGCAGAAAAACCGGTCAAGCGCGAGTCGAACTCGCGAGAAGAGGCTCCCGTACTATTCCGTTTTCCGTGAGTACATTAAGACCTAAGATTTTCGTTTAGGCTTTCCTGTAGACTATATTTTTCAAAATTTTAGGCTCAGTAGTTTCGGAAATTTGGGAGGGGGTCAATTGTTCATTTATTTTCTTAAAGAACTTTAAAACTATTTATTTTAAAATTATAAAAAAAAATATATTTGAGACTCTTACTACATTTTATATGTCACACGGTACAGTTTGCAAATCTTTTTTTTTTAATTTCCCAAAAATGCCCCCCATGTTCAAAATTCATTTATTTACGTTACACGACCGTCTTTGGGTCACCGACTTACATATATGTACCAAATTTCAACTTAATCGGTCCAGTAGTTTCGGAGTAAATTGGCTGTGACAGCGTGACGGACAAACACACGAGTGATCCTATAAGGGTTTCGTTTTTTTCCTTTTTTGAGGTACGGGACCCTAAAAACAAGTGAAGTTCACGTATACGACTTATTTATAAAAATTTGCCGTGAAAAAACTTGGCGCCTTCTTAGATCTCACTTCTTTTTTTCGGCAAAGCCACTTGTTCTTTGCCTAGCCCATAGTCTTCAATCTCCCAGACCTTAGCTCCAATCCCTAGTCTTAAATCATAAGATTTCAGGCTTGAAAAGTTTAATTGGAGTTCGAGGTTGCAGACGCGGCCAACATAACCTACTTTATGAAGATCAGTTAATGCCAAGAATCATGATTTTTGAACATCCCTAGTTTAGAAACTATTCTACCTAGGCGTATAAAAATTGGAATACTGCTTCTTTAAGGTAACCTTAATCTTCCTGACAAAAATCAGTACTGTAACGTAACTAGTCTAAGAGATAAAGGGGGGTTAAAAATGATTTGTGTACAGTGCTTTGTGAGAACTTGGCCAGCGCACTGGGTGCGCTATGGAACACAATATGCTCTACAGGCAACTTCGACGTTTTTATGTACAGTTGCATTACGGACGAATGCAATGCTTAGATATATAGGTACAGTTAAAAACCGGTAAACTAGACGGGTTATTCCCGTATATAAATAAAATAAATTGGAACTTCTGTTGCAATTCCATTTTCTTGGCCGTTATTCGAATATTTTGTACGATTCTTAAACGATAATAATAATAATATAATAATAAAAAATTTTATTTCAAAACAAACAGGCACAGGTGATAATTTTACAATATACTTGTGAAATTCATCCACCCAACTTGGCATAGCCAGTGCTAGGGTGAATTTTTTTACTTAATAATTATTTTATGGAGTATTCATGCGTTTTGTAGATGAATGCAGATTATGAACGTTCAACAGCTGAGGTTATTAGCACCCTTAAAGAATTTCGTTTGGTTGCATATATGTATCGGCTTGAGTGATTTTGATCACATTACATTGTAACACTAATAACTAGTACCGATACTAAAAGTATATGTTACTTTTCATTTGACTAAAATAACGTTTCTGTCAAAACCAAATTTAACGCGAGCAAAGCCGCGAGTAAAGGTTAATATTACGCATAAAACAGTAAGCGAACTTGTGTACATATTTTTGTTTTCTATAGAGTATTTTTTTTACTGTTGTTGTGGAATTTCCTGTCATGTAGAACATCATAATATAGTAATCATACAAAAACAAATGGTTGATCTACATAGAAAAAGGTCACTTTTCAAGCTAAATTTTAAACAAAATGTACGGAAAAAGTAGTTTCGAAGTAATAATTGTAAAAAAATGATGTTAAATACATGTATACACAATATTGTTTCAATCAATCAATTATTTTTCGAGCATTTAAATTCAATGCAATTTTTCTTATGCGGAGAAATATTTATGCTCATAATTCAAGGTCATTGTCAACTCAGATATTTTGATAATCCTTTCTGCAACCGTATACGACTATGAACGACAATGATGATAACGTTTCCGTTAAAATCATTAATTAATTGAATGAATTGATACTTTTTTTATAAAAATGTTTCGAAATGCGCTCTTCTGTTTGAGTATCAAACAAAGTATCTAAAAATTCCGCAAGTATGCATTATGTCATCATAATTTTAAAGCTGTATTATGACCGTTAAACTTCACTCCTTTCAAATCAAATTAATACATTGCTACAAAAACAGTTCAAGAATTTTGAAAATTTAAATTCGCGTCTTTTATTGCCTTATTTAATTTAGTGTTTACGTATGTGTGCATTCTGAAATTTTAATATCAAGCGACGTCACTTATACCATATGCAGTGAAATTAACGTTCACTGCGCTATTCTTCAAGTAGAAATGCATATAAAACTTTCCAAAAATTTAATTGTAGATAATACATCGAAGCTACAGTAAATTCTTGCAAGCAGTCGGGACATTAATGTAGGAGGTTCAGTGCAACAGCCATCTCTTTTACGATGTCATAAAACCGTGCACTCGTACGTAACGGCGGCTATCAGAAATGAACGAGTAATATGGCCAACGAATACAACCAACTTGAGAAAAGTATACACATACTAAATTGCTATAAAAAACGAGAAAAACTAATATAAAATTATTTTAAAAAACCGACAAAAACCGACGCTCTACATAGGATTTGCCGATTTTCGGTTTCAAAATTTTGGTTCGAGGCATTTACAATTTTTAGGTTCAAATGTTATTATTTTCTGCGGGTACTTCTGGGTCTCGGAATTGGTGTTATTGGAGAGATTTAGTTCTGAGAAGCACAACGCACTTTGTATTTTTGCGATCGGACACCCTCGCACAGACACAGCGTCGAGGCGACTGAAGTCAGTTGTCAAAATTTTCAGTATTATTGGTAGAAAGGGGCCGAGTGACTCGATCACCTGACAACTTGGTTTGCTGAGATTAGTTGAGGGGCTCGTGAGATAGCGGTATACCGAAAATATATTTGAAACGTGTGAGTAAGACATTACTTGTCTAGGAATTTCATCTTAAAAAGTTGTGACTTTTGAGTCCATAATTTATCGAATTTTTATACTTTAGTGTATTGGTATTATGTGGCCAAATTTATTCTTTATTTTTGTGTATTAATATCGATGATATAACACTTAATAATAATAATATAATATTATTATTAAACGAACCAATTCTGAGAATGATAAAATACCAAGTAAAAAGGAAATTTGATAATTTTATAACTGAATCTAAAAATAGACTTTATAGCGGGAGACCGCAAACAACAAAACTTAGTTATGCTTTAGAATATGAAGATATCTAAATTTAATTAACATTCTAATGTTTGGTTCCATGAATATTTATGCATTACACGAAGTTGAAATAAGACCGTTCTATTTAAATGTTTAATTTAAATCAAAGTTATAGCCAACTTGTTCAACCTTTTCCATTCCCGTTACACAAAACCAAATCTTTGCATTTTGTCAAAATCACAAATTTATGTTTTATAGTCAGAGAGATAAAAGTAGGTGCGTGTATTTATGTACGCGCATTGGAAGTTATACTTCTTTGACGTGATTAAAAACTAATTTTTAACATACATGCAAATAATTTATTGAAGTAAAATTTTATTTTGGTTTTTACTTTTTTCCGCTGGATGACACTTAAAGCGACTTCATACGGATTTTCCGCATCCCAAATATATCCAGCGTATTCACTGGGGAACTTTATGCCATCCTAGAAGCCTTAAAATTTGTAACTTCACAAAATTCAAATTTTTTTATTATCTGTTCTGATCTTTATCTTCAATAAAATATATTTTATCTCCCTCGTCAACAAATTCAATAAAGACCGAAATATTAAATGTTCTCTTCGAAATCCAGTCTGTACAAAAGAAGGAAGTCATTTTTATCTGGACCCCATCCCACGTAGGTATTGACGAAAATGAAAAAGTCGACTCCGCTGCCAAAAACTCTATAGATCTTTCTATAACCAACATCCCCATTTCATTCCCAGACGTTAAAAATTACATTAAGACCAAAGTCCGCAAAAGTTGGCAATTGGAATGGACGGAAATCTCCAACAACAAACTCCGCGTCATCAAACCGTCAGTTTTGAAATGGACCAGCCTACCGATGAATCGAAAAAATAACACTGTGCTGACCCGACTAAGAATTGGCCACACTCTACTAACGCATAGCCACCTATTCAGAAGAACTGATCCGGACAACTGCCTCACATGTAATACTGCACTGACCGTTCAACACATCCTCACTGAATGTCAAGCATACACCAACCATAGACTTGAATTCCCCATTCAACTTCAAGACATCCTCGGCGACAATAGTGAAAATATTTATAAACTATTTCGTTTCCTTGAAAAAACCGAACTTCTTAACAAAATTTAACCAGTGATCTACATAATATACATAATATACAGTGATCAGTTATAGATTTGGAGCTAATGGCCTTGCTGCCGAAGCCCTATCGTTTAAAAAAAACGACTATTAGTTGTAATCAAAGGTTACAGTCATCTAGTATATTATATAGTTTCCAGATAGCAGAAAGTGGAATGATTTCGTCCATCTGTCATTTCAGTTTGGTCTCCTGTGGTCAACTTCATACTGTCGGATTTTCGTTACTGTTCGCGCGCAGCTTCCATTGCCTGCTCAAATTTTACTCTCAACATGGTAAAAGAAATATAACTTCGATGGAATATCGTTATAACAACTGAGTTTTTCAAGACAAGATTATCAGAAAAAATCTAGTATTTATATTTATTCCTACAGTTCAATATATATACTGAAAGTTTGGTTTTTGAAACACATAATTCCAAGTGTTTTTTATTTTTTTGGGTCTAACTTTTCAGCTTCTAAGTACTCCTCTTCGAATGATTCGAGTGGTGCTGTGTACCAAATTTCGTTTAAATCCATTACGGCATTCGAGAAATATATTATTCTCCGAAAAATATCGTCCCAACCCTAGGTTCCGCCAATGTCAATAGTGTATGTGCCAGGCAAAATAAACAAATTGGAGATTTCTTTGGGACATAATAATTCACTAGAAAATCTTCCGTTCTACGCATTTAAATAAATTGTATCAAACATATGGAAGCAAGAATACCACGTGATCAAATAAAAAAAGTGAATCGATACAGACGAAAATTCAGGGAACAATGTGTGTAGAAAATGTAAGCAGCCGATACGAAAGAAGGAGAAAGAAGTCGATAATAGAAGAGAGAAAGAAACAGAGAGAAATGGAGTAGTTGATGTTAGTCAATTTCCTTATACTGCTACATTCCTTCTTTGACGAAATTAATTTATGTACCATACCAATGTTTACTCTTGCAACAATAGAAAGTAAGCAAAGCAACGCGTCGCGACGTACCGCGTCACGACGCACCGTCGCTGTGTTCTGTTCTCTATATACACGAATTTATCCCTATTTTCCTCTATTCATTCATTGATCAGTAGCGTTCGTCAGAAGCAGAATATTAATAAAGCCGTTATATATTCAACGAATATTTAAGATCCGCTCCACACATTCAGTTTTTAAGGGGGAAGCCTGCTTTAGAGGCTTCAAAAAATCGATTTTTTTTTGCATAAATGTCTTCCCAAACTATCCAAGAATATATCCCTAAAATTTCAGAAACAAATTCAAATTATTTTCGGAGTTACAGAAGAAATAGTGAGCAAGCGTCGAGCAGGTCGAGCGGCCGGATCGCTCGGAGTGCCTGCGCTCAGTACCTAAATCTATTGTATGTATTGTACCCATTGTAACTATTGTACGTATCCAAAGGGACTAATAGTCTTTCGAGACTGAAGGGCAACTCTATGGACCAGGAATCGCTGATTAGCACATTATTGCGGTAAGTTCAAGAAAATTACGATTTTTTATAAACGGTTTTTCATTTTTTCGATTTTTCCTAATTGGCGGGAAAAATAGGAAAAAAATTTAACGTCCTATCGAAACGAGACAAAATTGATTGTATTCAGGATTAAATTCTCTTCTAGTTGAACCTAAAAAACCTTAAAAAAAGTTATAATTAACCCACTTTTTAAACAATCTAAAGTGAAATTTTTTTTTCAAAAAAACAATTTTTTTTTTAAGTTGCGAAAAGTTGTTGAATTTCTCACTTTTTTTAGATTTTTTAGGTTTAACTAGAATCTATACTATTGAAAATATAAATTTGTTTTGGTTTTTTTGTTTCAGATGGAAATTGTGACCTGCATCTTTCCCGCCACACGACACATGCACGCTCGAGGCGCCTCGGCGAAATGCTTGTACCCGGCATATTATGACATATATTTTAATGAAAAAAATTGAGAAAAATGTTGAAATATATAACAATAAAACCTGAAAGTTCCGTTTCAATTAAATATTTATTTCCTTCCCTAAAAATTCCTCAAAAAAAGAGATTTTTTGAAGCCTCTAAAGCAGGCTTCCCCCTTAAGGTTGCGTACCCAAAGGATCTAAACAGTCTCTTATTGTTATCTGTCCGCCCGTGCGTCTGTCAGAGGCTTCTGACGTTTTAACGAAATAAGTAAGTCGACTTGAAATTTACACACTATATGCAAATCCTTGGTCAAAAGACGAAAATCATTTTTAAAATGTTGAAAATTTCAAGTCGATTTCTCATTTCGTATGGACGTTAGAAACCTTTGACAGACGGACAACGTTGCCAACGTTACCGTGTCTCTTTATTTATGAATGTTTAATATACATAAAACAAAACATTTTTAATTTTAATTTGCATTCCGAGAACCATAATTATCATACCCGAACTAATATGAATATTTTACATACCACATTTTCGGCAAATAAGTATAAATATGGGGCTAATTATTGGGCGATTAATTTTTACAACAAACTACCTCCTTATAGAGTAAGAGACTTACCACTAACTAAATTTAAAAGCGAAATTCATGATACGTTAATTAAAAGGGCTCTCTATGATTTTAAAGTTTTTTAATCTTTTTAATATTGTACTTTTATTTTTGTGTGTAATACTTTGCATTTGTATAACGTGTTTACTATGTAAGCAAAATAAATATATATTATATATATTATTATTCAAAAGGCTTCCGTTTATTTAAACCAAGCATTCCGAACGGGGGCGCTATCGACCCCTAGTACACACTAAAGCCTTCCGTGGGGGCTTTATGATTTTTAATAGATAAATATACAGATAATCTAGGTACGGATAATATGCAACAATATTTTAATATTTCGTATAACTTTTATGGACTTTTCTCTTAATGGAGCGGTGGGCCAGAAAAGGTTGGGAACTTCTGATTTAAATGTACGGTGCTGTTACTAATTTTCAGACGAAATATCCGAAAAAGATGTTAACCAAAATTGCAGAGGCCACACCTTTATTTATTGGTATAGAAAAGAAATTTGGAGGACAGCGTGCTGACTTCTTGATCGGACTGTTGTGGGTTCGAATCCTGTCTCTACTCATGAATGTTTTGCGATGTTGTTCCGTTTTAAGTGATTATGTTCTCTGATGTAATTTAGACACTAATGATCTAAGTTGTCAAGCGTCTAAAATCTGTAATAGTACGTCCCTGTGTTGTAATAAACGCAATCTTGCAACTAAATTACGGCGTGTGCGAATATTGCAAAGTGTATGAAACCGGCGGAAGTCCCACGGTTAAAAATTGACATGGGACTCTTGCCGTTCAAAAGTTTCATCTACAAACGGATAAAAGGGGACCGATTGGTTGATCAAGAGATCAGTGAATCGAAGACAGTCCAGAAAGCTAGTCAAAATAAGTCAGTCAGTTAGATTAGATTAGATTAGAAAAGAGGGCGAGAGGATTATTCCTCGTCAACACCGCGACCTTGATAGATCTATTGTGTAGCCCTGACTCATTTATATCTCTTTGAGATTAAGGCTTTTGATAAAGCCTAGAATTGCTTTAAGATCTGTGTCCCATACCTGATCAGGTGTTGGGAATGGATTATTGAGGTGACGGAGTCTTCGCCTCATGACTGCTTCACATTTACAAAGAAGATGCTCCGATGTTTCAGGAGCCTCCAGACAGAAGCGACATGACTCGATGTCTATTACGTCAATTTTTTTAAGGTGATACCTCAAAGGGCAGTGACCTGAAAAGAGCCCTGCAATTATTCTGAGCTCAGATTTCTTTAAGCGTAGAATTTTATCCGCTTTGTCATTATTAGGTTTAATGAAGATCTTCGCTTGACGAAGACCTTGGGAGCTTTCCCAGAACAGGGAATATTGTTTATTTTCCCATGTGGCAAGAGCCGTTCTAAGGTAACATTTTGATGTACCACAGTAGGGCTCCGGTCCTATAAAGGGCGTTTCCGAACCGTTTTTGAAGTCAGTCAGTTAGTCGGAGACAATTCAGTTGGTCGCAACGTGAGTTTGTCAATTTTCTAAAATTAAGTGACGATGTGTTACAATAAAAAAAGTAAGAAAATAATGTTGTTTTTACGAATGAATATCATGATAAACCTTCTATGAACAAAACCTCAACCCGTCTCTTATAAAACTCGGCTCGAGGTCAATTCAAAAACCGGCTACCATCACAAATCTACGATAAAAAAACCCGGGTCGCAGTGCCAAAACCCTGCCGACAATATAGTGTATTTGCTTATACAGGCAGTGTGGCTTTATTTTGCGAACTTAAGTTGGTTTTTGGGCAAAATAAAAAATTTGACTCCTTAATACGCCCCTTAAAGCATTTTTGTTTTTAATTGCATTATTATGATCAATCGAACATCTATACCAAATTAAATACACCTTTCAGTAAATAAATCACTATCTGCAAACTAGTGTTTTCACAAAATTTGTAAGTCCGGTCCTGTGGGGCCGATTTTATTTAAATTTTAGGGACACTTTTTAATTACTACTAAAGGGTTAAATGTCAATTTTGAAACGATTCTGAGAATTTTTTCGGTAATTTGGGGCCCAAAAACATTTTTCAACCCTTAAAAACTACCCTTAAAATGCCCCGATTAGGCCCATTTTAAATAGGCTTCTTGCGGTGATGGATTTCAACACGTGGGCCAAATTTCGTTAAAGTCAATTAACTCTTTCGAAAGTTATTGCCCGCACACATATATACCTATATATATATATATATATATATATATATATATATATATATATATATATATATATACATATATATATATATATATAAACATTTTTAAAAATGGTGCCAAAGTGTTTAGGAGGTTATGAAACGTCGAGAAATTTTGGTCCGACCCCTAGGTCCCGCCATCCGACCGACGCCAATAGTGTATGTTGCCATATGGCAAATACACCAAAAAGTAAGAAAATAATGTTGTTTTTACGAATGAATACCATGATAAACCTTCTATGAACAAAACCTCAACCCGTCTCCTATAAAACTCGGCTCGAGGTCAATTCAAAAACCGGCTACCATCACAAATCTACGATAAAAAAAATTGATCTACGCCACTGTCATAAGCGCATAAATGATAGGTGATGAGGCGGAAGGTGGAGGAATATAGAGAGAAGAGGTCCGACTACAATTGACTGATGAGAAGATATGGCAAAAACATACTCTAAAAGGATGGCAAACAGTAAATTCGATAGTACTTAAGACCTTATCACAATAGGCTTTTAGAAATCAGCATGTCGGCAGACACAATAACCTTCTCACCACTTCAATCTTCCAGTCATCTAAAGTCGAACTTGTTATTGGCGCTTGTCCAAATTTAATAATTATTTGCCTACTGTTTGTTATTCTATTGTTAATTGTTCTTTAATGAACAAAGAATCAAGTTTTAATCTACGGAAAACGACTAATCTAAAATGCAAAGCAATAATACACTTTGTTCTTGTGTTTTCTGTAATTAAAGAGTGTATTTTAATTTGATTTCAGTTCATCGATTTCTTAGCATTATGTTCAAAAATTGTACGAAGCAATGATCGAACTTATTAATAAACGGTTCAACACAACTTGGACTAATTTAGAGAAAACAATATTGTTTAGGTTTTTTAGCCATTTGTTCGACACTTGAGACAGTGTTTTAGTTTTCGGCACAAACCACAGACAAAACAGATATTTTTGCCAATCACTCTTTTGGGTTCAAAGAACTTGAAAACGTGTCAATTCACCACAAACTCGAAATATATTTTTGTACTCTCACAAGACTTTCCCCTATATTTTTGTAGTATTTAATTTGTAAATAGGACAAAAAAAAACTTTTTTGGGTTCAAAAACTTGAAAACATAAATTCACCAAAAACTCGAAATCGTATTTTTTACGCTTGCAAGAGTTATGTATTCTGTAAATGGGAAGTAAAAAGGTACTCCAAGCAATGTGATCGGCAGTGCTGTTTTTTTACTTTGCAGCAAACAATATACGATATTACTGAGCTATCAGTAATCCGGTTTAAGCTGCAATTTAAATAAATAAAGTACGTAGAGGCTAACAGTTTTTTTGTGATTTTAAACAAAACAGAGACTAAATAGATTCTGGAGAATTTTAGTTTAAATTTAGAATTTATGTGAAGCTGAACCGTTTCACACAAAAAAGTGGCAGCAGACAATCTAAGAGCATTTTGAATTTTTTTTATTAATAAAGGCGCACTATAAATTGAGCGAATTTTTATAAATTCTACAAAATTGAATGACACTATTTATGTATACTAGTATACCAAACAAAAAAAGAATATTATTATTATTATTATTATAAGATACAGTTAAAATAATATGGGGAAAATTATTTTTAAAAAATTGACATAAGCAGCTTTGTCTTTTAGCCACACATTTGAACTTAATGTTTAATAATAATGGGTGCAAACAAACATACAAAAATCGTTATTAAATAATTATTTCCTAATGACCATATAGATTGTATGGACAAGATAAAATTGATGGCTTTATTGTGAAAAGAAAACTTATGTCAAGTATGTACATTAATTAGTAAACCTCAATATTATTGTGCCTTTCAATTGGTTCTTGTTTGTCCACACTTTATTTATTCAAATGTGACTTTGAATGATTTAGAACGAAATTATAAAAATAGCGTTGTCTAAAAATTGGGTTCTTTTACTCTTTTAAACATATTCATAAATTATATTTGCTTTTTTTTGCATATTTTTTAATGCTATCCAAAATAATGATAAGTAAAATTCGCAGGTATGTGAGCAAAAATATTTTTTTTTATTTATTTTATTTACTTATTACAGACGAAACGTAGTCTTTAATTTTAGACATTTTCAAAATAATATTTTTCAAGTACATACTTCAAAATAATATTTTGAAATACTAAATAAAATCTAAAGTTATAGACGAAACATCGTACATAAAATATTTATTAAAAATGAATTTAGTCGAGTACGAAACTATAACGTATGTATATTTCCTAATATGATATTATGGTGTTGATAAGTTACCAATATTAAATTGTCGTTTTCCGCCTTTAAGAAGTTCTAACCAAACAGGAATATTCTGTTACTTAGGACCGAATTAATAATGGATAGTTCATCTTTGATACTCTCCCTACGGTGAGAGTTCATGTCTAGCAATAGCTAAAATAATTGGCTCTCGCATGTAGTGAATTTAGAGTTCTTTATTAAGAAGAATTAAATATTGAATTGTGTGCACCGTAGAGTAATTGATAACTCATTCCGCTCCGAAAGTGGAAAGATTCGGGTTTAAGTCCCGACGGTGACGTGTTTGAAAAATAAAATGTTTCTAATATAGCATTGCAACAATGAATGTCTCTTAACAACTATAGCAGACGAGAGCTATTATAATGTTTATGAATTTAGTCAAGTACGAAACTATAACGAATGTATATTGCCTAATATAAAATAAATCTTATATTTTTTGTTCACATACCTGTGAATTTTTCTTATTAATAATAATAAGCCTATTTGCCCTATTTTTAAATACAATCCGAGGTTACATTGTGACAGAACTGTTGGTGATATAAAAAAACTGATTATTTTCGCCGGCCTGTGTTATTATTATCACGATCGACACGATATCTAATATGCTATAGTAAATAGCTGGAATACGAAACGGTATTGAAATTTTCTAAGTTTGGCTTTGCACACAGCATTTTTGATAATGATACGAATTTCTAAGATTTTAAATAAATTAGTTAACTAATGAGTATTAAAATATTTTTAGTAAAATCACCTAATTCGTTAATTCATGTAAGAAGAAACCGTAAATTTGATCAATGCCATTTTAACCTCAGGATTGCTGTTTTATTGATCCACGGATTTTATCCAAATTTATCCAACATTCATCACGGATCACAACGACTCTAATTAATTCCTTTTAATTAGAGTCAACCTCGTTGATTTTGTATTTCATTTTTTCCGTACGAAATTATAATTGACTTCGAAACTATAGAAGAATGACTTTGACTTTTTATTATTTGTGCCCTTCATTTATTAAAACTTCAAATATTCGCGGATACGGTGTATATATCAGTGTTGGCATGTCCTTGCAAGCCGAGAAAGATCGTCGTCACATCAGCTGTTCCGCGTTGTCCAAACATACGTCAACCCTAGAGCTATGTACACACTCACGCCACCAAAAACGCACACACTCACGTACTGTCCAAAGTCCCGTCACTTCCATCATCGCAGACCCGGCACGCCCACCATCCTAATACACAAGTTAAAGTATGTTAGCGCGGAATCATATCAGGGATGTAAAATTAGTTGATTTCGAATCAACTGAATGTTTGATTTATCATCGCAAAATATCATATGACCGTCTGACATAAGTTGTGGATTTTTTTAGGGAGTTTTGTCGGAAAGCTTATTAAGGGGGTTCACCAGTGTAAAATTTTCAAAAAATCAGTTTATTTTTTTTGTATATTTCTTATCTAAAACATGTTAGAAATGACATCGTAAAAGGATTTGTATGTATCCGGCTTCGTTAGTGAGCTACAAGTCCCCAAAGACGCCACGCCCGATTTTCTCAAAACTATGTTTTTCAAGTTGGTGTGCAGGATTGCGCTAAATGTATTCAATGAAACAAGTTGAAATTTTGTGCGTGCAGTTTTTATACATTACTCAAGGTACTGACGTACCGGATTTTTTTACATTTTCACATTTTTTACAGCTTACAATGTCAGAGAAAAATACGTAAAAAACGGATTTTTTTTTCAAGGTCCGCCATTTTGTTAGTTTTCAAAATTTTGCAAAACCCTTACGTCAGTACCTCGGCAAATGGATTACGAATAACGAGATATTTTCATTTTTCGTTTCAGACAACCGATGCGTATTGCATCTTGCACACCGTTTGGCAGTGGTGGGAGCATTCCTTTCCCACAAAACAACCAAAATATGCATTTGCGAGGCTGTTTGTGACTAACTTCAGAACCTTTTAGAACCGTGGCGAGTATTATATATCGAGCTTACACTGTCGAATATTTGAATTCTAACCATTTAGAACGAACGTTGTGGAAATCTTTAGCCAATAACTTTCCCGTACTTACATTTAATAAACACAATTTCTGGGATGAATTTTCAAGTTTTTTTTGGGGGGGATGGTATCGTGTTCGAGTTTTTCCATCCCCGCATTGCACACAAACGTTCAAATGTGTTATGAAAGGGTTTCCAACTAGAAATTCGTATTCGCTTTTAGGATGACGTATTAAGTACATGTACAAGCAAACTTAATTGAAATGGTTAGTGAATGCTGTCAGCATCAATTTATCGTGCCCCTGAGCGGTTTCAATTCTAGCCTGTCGTTATACCGCTGTCGCCGCCACCGCTTGCCGTTAACCTATTTATATTACGTAATATACGTATACCTATCTACCCTGCTGAATCCACTACCCACTATTATATACCATACACAAATAGACCCGATCAGATTCTGATCTGCAGAATTAAATATTTCATTTGAAATTTACTAAACTGCAAAGCAGGACTTGCAGATGCACATGATTAATGCTGGGTTGCACAAAACATTGTCAAAAAATTGGATTTGACAATGACCTTAAATTGTGATAATATAATTACAGTTTTTATCCATGCAAGATCAGTCTAATGTCGTATTCAAACTCCATGTAATGTACAATACTAGATTGTATTCACACAAAAATAAATGTGAGGTTGACTCTAATTAAAAGAAATTAATTAGAGTGGTTGTGATCCTTAATGAATTTTGGATAAGTTTGGATAAAATCCGTGGCACAGGATCAATAAAACAACAATACTGAGTTTAAAATTGTATTTTCACTAACGTTTCGGTACTCTGAAGATAGTTAGGACAAATCTAGGTCTCTAATGGCCTACTTTTGTAATTTACATATGTACGATTTATTAGAAAAAATATGGCATTAATTGTGCTAAAAAAACACACGTTTTCAATGTCATACTACGACCTTATTCCTACTTATTTCACAAACTTGTTCCATCACAAACCTAAAGTGACTCTTCTTTTTTCGGAATTTTTCTTTTAAAATCTTCAAAATATTTCGACATTTAGAGTAATCAACTGACAGTGGCACCCTTGCAACAGCATTTTCTAGTCTCGTAGTGTGGCTTAAATTCAGAGCGTTCCGACAGCCTTAATAGTCCGAGAGCTGTTAAACATTTTTCGGTAGGTATTTGAGGCACTGTGAAAATTTCTACAATACCGCTTTAGTAATATCCGAATACAAAAACACAGACTTGGTTGAAGAGTTGCGGGGCTTAATTAAATTTTTAATCACCTGGCAGGTAGAATGTACTTATTTCACAAAACTGTTCAATCACAAACCTAAAGTGACTCTTCCTTTTTCGGAAAAGTTTTTTAAATCTTCAAAATATTTCTAAAAATTAGAGTAATCAATTGACAGCGGCACCCTTGCAAAAAAAATGTTTAGCCTCGTAGCCAAAAATTGAAACGTGCGGATGATTTGAGCGAGACAGAGCTAAAGAAGGTCACACCCACAATATGTCTTTTGCCTACCTCGCCCCTTACCGCTGGGTCTCAGCACAACAGAGCGTTCCGACAGCCTTAAGAAGCACAGTTTCAAAAACGAACTATGAAAACTTTACAGATGAAAACACTGTTACAAGTACATAGTATGCACAATATGATACAAGGAAATGAGAAATGAACGAGCTGTGACCCATAACATCAAATGCATAGTTCCTTTACGTGCTCATAAAACTGTTACAAAATACGTTCAGAGAGCGATCGGAATACTTATTACATGACGTCAAACTTAAACAAATCTCATACGGTGACACGACACTACAGCGACATATTGACAAACAACATTTTTATTATTATTGTACTAGGACGTCTGTGATTCTGTATGCAATGCTTAAAACACTGTCAAACGTGATAAAAATACAATCGAGCCCCGGTTATCCCACATACCGACGAGCAGATGGCATCGACTCTAAAGATGTTCCGATGCTCGAACACACCTGAGATTTTGGAGCGAGTTTTCTATGATATCGAAATTTACGCTCGCAAATATCCTTTAATTAATGTCGTAAAAGTTCGAATAGGATATTTGCGAAACAAAAAAATATATGGTTTTTGAAACATGTTCAAAGAAATATTTCAAAAATATTTGTGTAATTTATATTACAGAATTTATTTGCAGTTTCACTTGCGATAATATCGTTGTTAACTGTACAATATTCGAAAAGTGAAGTGTAGAATATATTGCAATTGAAGAAGACGAAAATTTAGTTGGTAATGTGGACCTGTGTCGGATTACTTGGGACCTCGGCAACCTAATGCAAAAACAATTTTATGAAAACAAAATATAATGAAAAAATATACATATACACTGATCGGTCATTGATACTGAATTTTCAATTGCAATCAAATTTTCACATTAACAAATTGCATCATGTGTTTTAATATATAATATATATATCTTTGATATCCTTACATAAGGGCCCTCACAGATTTTGTGCCAATGGGTCTTTAATTATCAAATTTGGCACTGATGTGGACACTATCAGAAAAGAAAATGATGAAAAACCATTACGCATGGTCAGCAAACGAAAACAACGCAGAACCAATAATGATAATCCAGAACTTATTCTTAAGCGAGTAAATTTATCAATGATGGAAAATACTGTACACTAAAATGTGGAAATTAGAAATAGAAAAACTGAATAGTCGTGGAAGCTGGAGCTTTCCAGATTCGTTCTAGTTTTGAACACAATGAGACTTTGAGTATCAGTATCAATTTTCAACAAGATCGCTCCAGCCGTTCTGAGTGTTGCTGTTACAGAGTTATAGGAAGAACAATTCTGGAAACAAATTTCCCCATCTTAAAAAATCCGAAACACGCAAACAAATTCAAACTAACGTCCTGCTACTATTTTATACATTCGTGTTAATATGTTTTTTATTGAAATAAATCCAATTTATCCGAAAATCCTGTGATAAAGCATTGGGTAGTTTTAAACTTAAGAAAAGTGATTTGTTTAAAAAGAAATATGAGTCGTCGTGGAATGCCTGGCCGATCTGAAACATTCCATAGATATTCACGAGTATAATGCCGAAACACAGACATATACGTAAAGTAGCGAGTGTATAATGTAGTAGATAGGGAAGCGCTCCAGTATATAGGTACTGAGAGGGGAGCGCCACGTCGAAAAGAACCGACGAGATGTAAGGCGGATCAAATGGAACTACCTGTCGACAGGACAGTTTAAATGAGTTTCTTACAGAATATTTTGTGATGTGAGACATATAATGACGCGTTGGATGGAAGTGAAAACGTTAAGATTGCAAGACGTCGTGAGGCTAGCCGAATGAGACGTCGCAAAGTGTTTTCTAAACGTCTCCACTAGAGATGGAAAAAACGGGTCTTTTTAGTGATCTGCATCTTTGCATCTGGATCCCGTATGTGAGCCGGCTCACTGAACCGGTTCAAAAAGAGCCGAGTTCTGAATATGTTACTGCAGTCTGCCACTGAATTACCTAGTTCAGTCAATCATATCACGACCTGAATAGAATCAAGAATGCATAGCCAAACATGTGATGCATGAGTCAATTGAGCTGACAGATGCATCAAAGCATGAACTGATACGTAAGTGTAAAATGTGCTTCTGTGTGTTAAGTGTTTCACTGAGTTATGCGGATCCATTGATCCGTCGGCTCAAAAAAAAGTGAGTCGGCTCTCACGGATCTTCTGTCGGAGTCGGCTCTTTGAACTGGTTCAGATCTGAGTTACCCAACTCTAGTCTCCACTCTCATCCAAAAAATATTGTGTATGACGCTCATTTCAAAAAAGTCCTGTCCTGGCGTCGGATAGTACACATGCAAAGGATGCGACGCGAGCTTAGTTTTATGCGATACGTTTCGACTTTCTTCACCACCAGCAGGATTCTTATCAATCTCTTCTCCAGCATCATGGCGCGATGCGACGCGGCGTCCTCATCGATTTGGCCGCCTTATGCAAGCTGTGCCGTGTGCCGCTTTATATATACACGTGCGCCATTCATATCCTCTCTCACCCACAATCTCTCTCTTATATATACTAACTGTTCCAATTATATTGTATTATGTACACAATGAACATACATTATTACTTATGTAGACCTACCAGTTTGTCTCTACTAATCTCTCTGAAAATATCGTTTCAGTTTACGGATAAAAATACGATCAATAGGAAATTAACAAACTTTAAAATGGATTTCAAGACTGTCTTGAAATACACCAGGCATGACGTACAGTGCGTTTGGTTTCGGTCAATAGACGGAGAGCTCTTAACATCCGTTTCATTCATTTGATTCAGGTAGCTGGGTAGAGTAGTGGTGACAGCACTAGACTCGCATTCGGGAGGTCCGGGTTTGGATCCCGGCGGGGGCAGATGTGACTGGAACTTTTTCCAACTGCCTCTCGCCGAAAAACGGTAATTCCTGTACCGGCTATCTTGATTGAGGTTTTCCATGGTTTCCCTCAATTAATTCCAGATAAATATCGAGATGGTTCCTTATTTATTTCTTTAAAAGCCATAGCAAAATTCTATATAAATAATTTTGATTATTTCGTTGCTAAACCAAAAACTATCCGGGCAAACCCGGACCGGTAAGCTAGTTTATATAAAATATTAAATTTTGACCGTATATTATTTCAATTTTGCGTTCAATTAATCTATAAATATATCGAAATAAATGTATAGATATAATATCAACTTACATTGTCTATCTCAGTATTTCTTATTAGGTACAATAAACAACGTAATATCAGAGAGCATTTCCTTCAGGACATAAAAAAGTTCGACGCAATAGAGATCCTGTTTTTATACATAGTGCAATGCAATAGTGCGCGATGAATAGAATGTCTGATTTGGAATTCCGGTTTATAGACAGATAATTGAATCGGAAATATGTACCTTCGTAGTGAGCGACCCGCCTTCTGTTGCACAACTAAAGGAACTAGGAAGTTACGACAACACTGTACCCTTTCTTGCATAACTCGATGCATTACGTAAGCATAAATAGATGTACGGTTTTTCCGAGAACTACAAATGCAATTCTATAGTGATTGCAAAATAAAGTATGATGTTTTCCTTTTTAACCGACTTAAAAAAAAGGAGGAGAGGTTCTTAATTCGATTGTATGTTGTTTTTTTTTCTTGTATGTTTGTTATGTGTATACATGACTTGGTATCAACGTTGCCAGATTTTTTGCCAAGTCGGGATTTTGGAACTTTTTGAGTGAAAAAAGCGGGATTCTTTCGTCGAAAGCGGGACATAGTAAAAAAACGTATATAATCAGAAGTTTTTAAATATTTATCTTTTTATTTGAGTTCAAATTACGTTTACGTGACAATAGATAGCAAAAATAGCCATAGAAAATGTATTTTAATAAAAATATGATATTTTCAATCAGATTTACCCTATCGTTAAATAGTTGAGTCTTATTCGTCTTCTATATAAAAAAAATAAAAAAAAAAAAACAGAAAACAAACATCAAAACAGTTTTATTCATTAGAAAAATATGGCGTTTCAAACAATAGTCTGAGGAGTGAGTGTTACAAATTGCAACTTACAATAAGAGAATAATTATTTACGCACGGTCGAGTTATTCCCGAAAAGCTGGACTGAGTCTGTCCCGCGCGGGACATTTAATTTTGACTTAAAAATCGGGACGTCCCGCCAAAATCGGGACGTCTGGCAACGCTGCTTGGTATCTACATTAATTAGTACAAATATATAATGTTGGTTTAGTTGAAAAAAATATTTATAAATATATAAAATGAAGAAAAATTGAAATTAAAAAAAATCGAAAATAACTTCGGGTTAGATGTGAGTGGCCATAAGGCGCAACTGAATATATGGTATAATGCAGATTTATTAATAAATTATAGTTTTTCTTTTTCGACGGCATGGACCAATTAAAATGAAATTCAGTTGCCTCTCTTTTCCAAATTTCCTACATTTCCTTCATTCGCTCCATTGCTATTAATTAAGTTGAAGTTTAAAAACTTAGCAAAATAACGGAAAGTGTGGTCCACAGAAAATAGTAATGATGCGAATGGTGTCTGTTAGTGTTATGACACAATGTAGACAAACAGGCTATTATTTTAATTATTAAATTTAGCACGGGTATTATTTGAACCTAGATAAAACGACATTGATGAATATTGAATATATTTACCCACATTATTTTTCTTTTAAACGTTTCTCTCAATTTTTCCATAAAAACATGTCTTGTTAAAAATAATCTCCCTTTAATATTTTTCTTATTGACCGTCGTTTTGTATTGTCCATTCTATTTTCATAGAAAATAAGATGACTATTGGGATTTCGATGAAAAATTGAGATGTAATATCTAATCTGCCATTTTTCATATAATGTAGTAATACCAACAGCATTTAAAATGTAATGTATTTGTGGTTTAAATTTCTGTCACCAGATGTCGTATCTTTTTATGTTAAATATCAACTGTATAAAATGTTATAAGTTCACCCTTAACCTGAACTCTCACCTAAAATAATTTTCGAATGATTGAATACTACACAGATATTTAGAACTGCCTTTTAAAATAGGAAATTAGTATTGTAATTGTTTTTAATGAGTACAGTATGCTACAGAATACTGTCGCCAGCACTCTAAGCGGTTGGCCTATTACAGATAGAACCATATTTTAGGTGAAACGTCTTAGTAAATTATTACTCGTTGTCACAGATTTGTCATATTATCTTTTTCTTTCTCTCTAATGTAATATTGTCTAAATTATGTTTCCTTAGCTACGCAGGAAAACAATTAATCTTCAGATTACATTTTTGAGAAAACGATTAATTCGAATTACAGTGTAAACTCTTTATAACGAAACTCAAGGGACCGAGCATTTTTTATCGTTATAGAGAGTTACCGTTATATGGAGTGAAGAAAGAAAAACGACCAAATTAACAATAATCTTTAATATGTGTTTTTGATAAAATTAATACATATAGTCAGTTAACTTTCCCTGACGTTTTTTGCTTTGCCAGTACTTGTTTTGTATTTTCTTATGTATTCTATCCATCTCTTGATATGTGATGGAATCTTCTTGATTAAACAATAAAAATTTAGTCGGCGTCTTTTGTAACCTGATAACATAAACAATAACACCGACAAAGGTCGATTTTCTGTGTCTAAATATGAACACATTTCTTCGTAATAGAGAATGGCTGAAGCGCTATAAAGAGTGTATCAATGTATGGGTTTTAATGTAAACCAACCAAATTGTGATCTTTTCTATGTTATAGAGAGTTTATCGTTATAAAGAATACTGTTATAAAGAGTTTACACTGTATGTAGAATTCAATTTTAATAGTACTTACAATATATACCAAAGTTGCAGGTTTATAAACGCATTTTAACGGTTTTGATTAGGTTTTGATGTAAGGAGGTTAAGTAACTTTTTATTGTGCAACGGTTGATAAACTGTCATTTTTATGTGTTAAAATGACACAGATACTGATGGGTGTGGCGGAGGGTACATTTGGTGGTTACGAGACGATAGTATTGAGAGCGAAAGGTGAGGCAGAATGAAAAAGGGCATGAGAGGAGGGTGTCACGTAACCGCACCAATATATA
Organism: Venustoraphidia nigricollis; assembly: GCA_034508555.1. Classification (NCBI taxonomy): domain Eukaryota; kingdom Metazoa; phylum Arthropoda; class Insecta; order Raphidioptera; family Raphidiidae; genus Venustoraphidia; species Venustoraphidia nigricollis. The sequence continues at coordinate 13,387,882 of JAVRKA010000004.1, forward strand.
AAACGATTATGTCGTACTTTATTAGTAATACTAAATGTCAACACGGTCGCATCAATTACAGCCATATAAATCTGACATCTAAATAGACAGCAACGCGCGCCCTTGCGCGCTACTACATTGCCTACAATAGATATATAAATGTGTTGATAGGGCATACGTGTTTGTATCTGTGCCAGAAATGCCATGGGTGTGTAAAGTTAGCAATGTTTATTATCTTCAATTCAAATCAGATCGCATAGGGTCGTCCAATCTATCAAAATTTGATATTTATTGTAACATTTTACAATTTTAGTTTGTTGTCATTACTGTATTCGGCTGTACCCCTGATCGAATTTGCATCCCTACTAATTATAGTTGCAAAATTTTGTCACTAATGAGTGCGACGAAGAAGTCAAACTGTTCATGTCAACTCTATAGTTAGCATGGGATAGCAAGCCGGACGATCGCGAGTTTGACGAGTGCACTGATGCAGTGTACGGACACGCTTATCTATCGCGACTGATTAGAGGTAGTTTTTTGAAATATCTTGCACAGGGGCATTGACGAGATAGCCACGGTGCTGACGACATCGCGGTTTTTACGGAATGAAATGAGATGTTTTAAAATTTTATGAGCGCTGTGAACGATTTTGCTAGGAATTTGTTGGGGTTTGATTAGAAATTGGATTTGTTTGTTGTTGGATTGGATCTGTGGTGGTCTGGTGTTTTAGCATTTTCTGGATTTAGCTGGATTTTTTTTTCTTCTTTTAGGATTTTGTTGTTAAGAGTTTTATTTTTGCTGACTGTTGAGTCGACTCTCGTCGTCTCAGAGTGGACTCCTGAGATTGACATTTTGTGCCCTTAAGACCTGGCGCCCTGGTTACCTTTTGGTCGGCATACTGATTTCCGCTCCATCGAGTCCCTCGACAGTTGGTTTGTCCACGCCGGTTGTTAATAGCAGTAATTATTCGCTGCTTAGAGATTTTGTTTTTTTCGTTTTGGGTCAAGTATTATTTTTAAGGCGTTTGCATGTTATTTTTTTATAATTTTAGTGGTTGGAGGTCGGATTTGTTAGCCCATTAGGGCATTATTTCTTGTTGATTTTATAAGTGCCCTCACAAACCTACCCTTCGCGCCGCTGAGTTAGCTAGCTGGCAAATTGGCGCTCTACTAGAGTAGAGTTTTCGTGATATTATATACATTATACTAAAACAACTAAAAACCGAGCTGGGTAGAGTAGTGGTGACAGCACTAGACTCGCATTCGGGAGGTCCGGGTTCAGATCCCGGCGGGGGTAGATGTGGCTGGGACTTTTTCCTACTGCCTCTCGCCGAGAAACGGTAATTCCTGTACCGGCCATCTTGATTGAGGTTTTCCATGGATTCCCTCAATTAATTCCGCCTATATCTATGGGGCTTTTTAGACAAACACACTGCATATTTGGAGCAGAGAGCATTTATTACGATTAAATTAAATTGCATATTTATGCTCCACAATGTACATACACGTCGCACACACCTACTCCAGTACGGCACTACCGTTAATATTATATCCATTATATATTATATTGTATGAATGTTGTTTGTATTGTGTTCAGTCAGTTGGTACCTACAGTTGTCCTTGTACATATACGTAGCCCTATCAGTGTCTGCCAACTGTGCCTGTATAAAACCAGACGACATACACCTATTGTTCTAGTTATTTCACTTATATTATGTTTAATCCTTGACGTTTAGCCTCCATTGTTCTATTTATTTCGTGACGGCGGCATATAGGTTTATGTATGCAAAAATACATGTCAAACTTAATAACCGCAAAAAGAAGTCCTATGATATTTTACTGTGAATGATATAATTCCCATAGCGGCGACTTCAGTACTCGAAAAAGTTTTAAGCAGTTCCAACAAAATCATAGTAAAATTACATATGTTTTTTTATTTCATGAACCATCTACTTTCAAATAAAATCATTTGTATGGTGGAAGATACGGGTACAATAAAGAGCTCATTAAACACGTATCTTCCACCATATAAATTCCTTTATTTAAAAGTCGACGGTCAATGAAAGCTAATCAAAGCGAACCAAATTTTCGAAATAAACATCGTGATACGGTGGAGCCGAAAGCTCCACTACTGTTGATGTTGCCGAACGGGGCGAGGCGAGGCAAGATCGTAATACTGTTAATGTTACAGAGTGGGGCGCAGCGCGGCAAGGTAACATAGCAATACGGTGGAGACGAAGACTCCACTATCGTTGTCGCAGCCGTGTTTTATCTATACTAATATTAAGAAGTTGAAAAGTTCGTTTGGTTGAATGCGCTAATCTCAGGAACTATTAGCTCGAATTGAAAAAATATTTTTGTGTTGGATAGTCCATTTATCGAGGGAGGCTATAGGCTATAGCTACTTGTCACTTGCGATCCCGTCCGCGCGATTTTAATAAAAAATGTTTGGTCAGTTCGTAGAATTTACGAATGTGATATAAAAATGGATGCCTGCTTGAGATTAATAAAATTCGATACCGTTTAACCGTTCACCATGAAAGGTGGCACATACATGTATTTTTTCATGGAAAAGATTTTTATCCACTTTGTTGTAACTCGTCACTAGATGGCGCCAGCTGAAGTCAAAGGCTCCACTACTATTGTTCCTGACGTGTTTCATCTCAATCACGTGTAGAGCCGCGGGTAGCGGCTAGTTAATAATAAATAGAAAGCAACACCGGGCAAATTCGCCTATTATTCTATAAGAAAGGTCGGTGCAGCATAATGTGTCTATTTTTAATAGGTAATCCGGGCGAAGTTGAACCGGGCCGCCAGTTATGGTATAACAAAACGGAGAACATTGTTAAGGCTGTCGGAACGCTCTGAATTTAAGCCAAAAATAGAGCTTCGGCTGTCAACATTCTGCAAAAATTCTTTCTCTATAAGGAAGATAAAGGAGAAATCTAGGTCTCTAATGGACTACTTTTGTAATTTATGTACGATTTGCTAGAAAAAATTTGGCTTTAATTGTGCTAAAAAAACATACGTTTTCAATGTCACGCTATGACCTTATTCGTACTTATTTCACAAAACTGTTCCATCACAAACCTAAAGTGACTCTTCCTTTTTCGGAAAAGTTTTTTAAATCTTCAAAATATTTCCAAAAATTAGAGTAATCAATTGACAGCGGCACCCTTGCAAAAAAATTTTTTAGCCTCGTAGTTGGCACAAGCCAAAAATTGAAACGTGCGGATGATTTGAGCGAGACAGAGCTAAAGAAGGTCATACCCACAATAAGTCTTTTGCGTTACCGCTGGGTCTCAGCACAAACAAAATTCAGAGCGTTCCGACAGCCTTAAATTCTCCGACTATGAGGGGATGTCCTCCCTCCCCCTACATCCGCACCTGACTAGTCCTTTACAATATAATTTTATCTATCTGGCTATACAAAGTTAAATTAAATATTTTCGTTCACAGACACTCGCCTATTTGTCAGTCGTTTTTGATTTTATTAAGTTGTGAAATTTTATTTGCATCTCGCTCACCTATCAGGTTGTTTATTCAAACATACATACATAAGAGTTTTTCACTGATACATAGAACATTTCCAGTACCCTTATAATTCAATAGTATCAGTGTTTATCCTTTTTCTGATATGTTTATGTACACATAAATCTTGTAAGCATTTTTAGAGGCAAAAGTCTAGAATCAGAACGATACTAACCCAAGTTTACAAGAAAACACGGCACGTAACGCATAGGAGATAAGAACGAAGTAGTATAGGTACACCCATTCTACAACACTCTATAGGTCGTCCTCCGTATTTCTCACCCCCGGGTCTCAAACTCCTTATCGTCTGGCTGTGTTCAATGTTGTAAAAGTTTGACCGCCTGCAGGTATCAAGCAATTAATGCGTTCACTAAATGTGATCCAGCATGCGGTGACACATTTGAAAGTTCATGTCTAGGTACCTATTTAAAAAAAAATGTGAACCGTCGTGAGATGTCTGACACAGATATTCACGAGTAAAATTCCGACACAACACGCACGTTAAGTAGCGAGTATGTACTGTACCAAGCTAGGTAGAGACGTAGAGTAGTGATACAGCACTAGACTCGCATTCGGGAGGTACGGGTTCGAATCCCGGCAGGGGCAGCTGTGGCTGGGACTTTTTCCTACTGCCTCTCGCCGAGAAACGGTAATTCCTGTACCGGCCATCTTGACTGAGGTTTTCCATGGTTTCCCTCAATTCATTCCAGATAAATATCGAGATGGTTCCTTCTTTGAGGCCATGGCCAATTACCTATCAAACTCCTAGTTCAAAAATTACCTACCTTATCCTAATTTCCTATAATTCCTTCATTCGCCCATTGCTATTACATAAGTTGAAGTTGTAAAAAATGTAGAAAATAACGGGAAGTGGTAGATGAAAAATAGTAATTGTGCGAATGGCGTCTGTTATGACACAAAGTCGAGAAACGGACGTTAGACGCATTATTATTATTATTATTTATATTTAAAAAAAAATGTGAGCCGTCGTGTGATGGCTAGCTGATTGCACAGATATTCACGAGTAAAATGCCGACACAACAAGCACGTTAAGTAGCGAGTATGTACTGTAGTAGGGAGAGAAGCGCTCAGTAAAGAGATAGAGTCAGAAACAGTCGGCGAGATGCAAGGTTCGTCGAATAGAATGTCGCGTCTTACAATCTAAACGTTTTCACTCCTATCCAAGCGTTCCAGTAAATGTTTCACATCACAGAAAGGGAATGTGTATTTTGCATTGTATAATTGTGAAAATAAAAAAAATAATGGCACGACGGCCGGAATCAAATCTACGACTTTTAGGTTACGAGGCAAGTATTCTACCTCGCAGCTACCTTAACCAGATGTTCCTGTCACGTTTTATAGTATATACTATATGATAAAGATTTTGACAGATAGGCAGACAGGCGGACAACAAAGTGATCCTATAAGGGTTCCTTTTGAGATACGGAGCCCTAAAAATGATAATAAATTACAATCTCTTTTACGAAAATCTAATATTTATCAATCAGAAGTAACGTTCATTGTTAAAAATATTATTATTTCTACATCCGCATCAGCATCTGCAGATGTGAACATCAAATGTCCGCATCTGCCTATAAGACTTAAGGTTACAAGAACTGGGCGTAAGAGGCTATAAATATGGTCACGTCTGTGATTGATTGAATCAATTGCTTACATCACCGAAGCCCATGGTTTGGTTTTTCAATTATTGCTCATCCCAACTGTTTGGAAAAGACTCCATGTGGCATCACAAGCCTACTTCCCCCGCCCTCTCTTGCGTCTCGCCTTGACACATCTTCAACAATGCCAACGCCCAATCTTAGTTTCTAGTAACCTAGTATAAAACTCACATCTGTAACATCCCAGGTTAAGATAAGATTTTCCAAGTAATGCAAGTTGGCAATTATTAAAACAGTAACATTAAATCGATCGAAGAGCCTTTAGAACATATTGTGTCAGCACGGGGTCAACGTTCGTTGCCGAGTTATCAGAATCCGATAGGGCATTCGTATAACTTAAATAAATGATCGTGCACGCCGCCACATCTCACATACCTTTATCTACATTTTAATGTAATGCAGGTTCACGTAAAAGCGATCAGCTGTATTTGCAGTGCGTTACACAAACACCAGGCGGCTATCCATATACAGAGAACACCTACAACCTACCATACAAAGTGCGAGTGTTAGGTTGGCAAGCATTACATTATCTTCAAATGATGTCCTAGTGTAAATATTATATTATAGGGTATTATATATGTGTGTAGGCATATATATTTATGTAGATATTGCTATATAGTATACACCTCTTGTAAGTCGCATCTTTATCATTTCTACATCATTTACAGTTAAGGCTGTTAAAGCTCTGAATTTAAGCCAAAAATAGAGCTTCGGCTGTCAACTGATTCTAGACTTATTCGTCAACATTCTGCAAAAATTCTTTTTTCTATAAGGAAGATAAAGGACAAATCTAGGTCTCTAATGTACTACTTTTGTAATTTATGTACGATTTACTAGAAAAAAGTTGGCATTAATTGTGCCAAAAAAACATTCGTTTTCAATGTCATACTACGACCTTATTTGTACTTATTTCACAAAATTGTTCCATCACAAACCTAAAGTGACTCTTCCTTTTTCGGAAAAGTTTTTTAAATCTTAAAAATATTTCCAAAACTTAGAGTAATCAATTGACAGCGGCACCCTTGCAATAGCATCTTTTAGTCTTGTAGTGTGCACCAGCCAAAAATTGAAACGTGTGGATGATTAGAGCGAGACAGAGCTAAAGAAGGTCACACCAACAATATGTCTTTTGCCTACCTCGCCTCTTACCGCTGGGCCTCAGCACAAACTGTGTGAAAGTGATCCAACACTGTTAATTCTTGATTGCAATTAAGAGGAAGGAAAAAATTGGTCTACATTATTTATTGGTGTATGGGAAATAAGTTGTTCAAAATGATCAAATTTTGATATGTGTGACGACCCCATTAAGCGTACTCAGTACTTGACAGAAGCATTAGTTGTAATGAATTTAGATGTTTGTAGTTGTGGTTGGTGTAAAAGCGACTGCAATATGTTTAAATAAAGACAGTAAGTATAACATTTCTACCTTACAGAAGTTCAAACCGCAGTTACTTGTTCCTCTTACAACTTGCATGCGAGTGAAGGGGTGGAAGAGCTATTTGTAGTAAAATGAACTTCCCATTGGAATTGCTACTAACTTTGCAGTAACAACCATTGTTTGCAGTACTTAAATTGACGTTTTATATTTATGTAACAAGGCCGGTACTAACAATAGTTTTGTAATAAAAAAACAAAATTTCAAAAAAAAAATATTAAAAATTTTCCAGAAATGGGAAAATTGCCTTATTTAGGTGAGCGTCAATTGAAAAAAAAAAAAACCACCGTTGTCACGAGCCTATAATTTTCAGAACAACGCATGACTAATAACTTTAGAAAGAACGCAAAACCAAATTATTAACCGTTAGTGGTCAGTTACGTAACATAATAGGGCGGAAATTTTATTTTTATTCTATTTTATTCAGAGACTTCAGCGCCACTACGTCACTTAATATTACCAATTACTGTTAAACTAAACAGATTGCCTTCAGATGGCGTCATTTGTTTTTTCTGAATGTCATTTTCTGTAATGAAATTATTAAAATTTTTAAACTGTAATTTTTTTATGAAAACATTAATTTAAGATATTATTTTATTATTCATTACAGAAAAAAATAATCTTCAAAATGGCGTATCAAACATTAATTTTGATACAGTATTAAGAAAGATATATTATGCCGACAAAAATACTTTTGAGAAATAATAAGTATATATACCGATTTTAATAACTTTTTGGTACAATTTAATATCGATATAATGAATATCTACTTTTAGAAATGTCAGGAATTATTTATATCTTCAATTAATAATATTTATTTATATCTTCATTTGAAGTTCACATGTAGCTTGTTTAAGGTAGTTGTCGTGGTTAAGGCACACCGTCAGAAAATTCTTAATTTTTGTATACTTATTAAGAACATGATAATACAATTACCCTGAAAATCTGAAGTCGATCGACCGTATATAATCCGAGATAAATTTAATTAAAAATTGGATAATTAACATTGATTGTATACGATCTCTGTAGTTCTGAACCAGTTTCTTATTTATAAAAAAAGAACTAACTGTCAGAAACTTTCCAAAAACTGACAGTCTTTCAATGCATTTGTTATGAGCTTAAAAAAAAAATAAGAAATTTTTTTTGACCGTCTAATTATTTATAAATAACGGTTTAAAGTTCAACAATTTATAGAAAAGTATACATGCATATGAATACTGTATGGGTTACGTTTCCACGGGTACAGTCTTGCGTACAAATTATGGATCACTTAGCTATACAAGCTAGTATACTTTTGTGGCGCGAATAATCTATAACTTTTTGACAATATTGTACCACGACATCTACCTTACGGAGTACAGTCGATTAAAAAAGATATTTGTTAAAAATCAGCATTAACGCAGGCGAAGCAGTGAGCGAAAAAGCTTGTACAGAATAAAATATCTGGCTGCGAAGCCACATTATAACGATCGTGCTGTAACAAAGTGCTCTACGATGCGACCAGAGTGCGGTGCGATGATGCGGAGTCGTTGCAACTGATAAGTAAGAATCGTTAACAGTGTTCAACTTCAATGTCTGTCTGTCGGACGATAATGAATGCAAATTGTGAAATCGCACTTCGTCCCACCACCAACACCGCGCCACCGTCGCCATAAGATACCACACCAGCGCACACATACACTACTGTGTATAATAATATGAAGGTACGTGAAATACACTCACAAACAAAACTCGAACAAGTAACGTTTCATTTTCGAGTAGGTGTTTTTTATATACAGGTTTTCAAAAAATCTGAGAAGACTGCCCGCATCATATATATATTAATACGCTAAGGTTAAGATGTTTGCCTCCCTTTTTCGAAAAAAACACACAATTGCTCCACATAAATTTTATATCATTTTATAGATAATTGCTTGCTCTACCGATATCAACAACTAAAAAATCTATTATTGCTTTTGTTTTTGCAAAATAATTAATTATAACAATTATACATTTATTCAGTATATGCAGCAATGCTGCCATCTGACGGTTCTAACTTTGAAACAACGTCAACATGATTGACGGTCGGTAAATTTTTTTTGTTTAGTTTTTAATCAAAATTCACGTATAAATACTTTTCGTATGGCGGCGCTTCAGCTCAACATTTTCGATACTTGCGCCTCTATATGACAGTTTTAGAAAAATATTTTCTTGAACCGTCACTGAGCTTCGTAATGTAATACAACAAAAAGAAGAAAGTTATAAAGAGTGTGAGAAATTAGAAACGAATTTTAGTGCGAATTATTCGCACAGGTCCGCTAGTTTTTTATTAACATTATTTGTTTGTTAAATAAGGTCATAGACTTGGACAAAGCATCGCCATATATATCATTGTAGTAGTTTTTCAGTTGAATGAATGAGAAGGATAGAGTTGCGTTGTGACTATCTCTATCCTTTTCTCTACACGCACTGTTGAGGTTAAGGTACTGTTTTGAAAGAGATAGAGATGGACTGACTATCGGTCTATCTTTTTTTCTCGAGGGAGGACACTTTTTACATCCATTTTGATAAGTCTACCGTTAGTGTCAAATCTTATTATCAAAATTTGACCCACTTTTACATTTTCGATCGACTTTTTTCACAAATACGTAGCTCCGATGACATAACAATATTTTTGAAGCTACGTTTTTTAACGCAGGTCTCAGGAAAAAAACGAGCGTGCGAGATGTGAGATCGGTCACAAAACAAAAGCGCACCTACACATTTGTGTTCAATGATCATAGTTTAGACAATGAAAAAAAACCCAGAAACAAGTCGTACATACGTCATTGATATTATATACTTTTTTGTTCAGACCGGTCTGTTCTATATGTTAAGAGGTGGAAGACATCTGGCTGTCAAAATTAGAACAGCATTCTGTACACTTGTTTTAAGGTCGTCTCAAGGACAATCGGTAGCGTGATCATTACGTCGCATCGTGTACAAAAACATTTTTGCACGTCCTATAAAATAGCTGATTTTCTCATAATTTTCAAAATTTTTGACAGTTCAATTGGGTAAGTTGGATTGTCAGATATAAGCATTCCGTGGCCAAACGGTAAAGTGCAATATCGTCTACAAGATTCAAGATTCGCGTCCGGCATGAAGTAATATTAAATTTCTTGATTTTTTCTTTATTTAGTACTAGTGCGTAATGGGTCACTTTTCATGCAAGTAAGCAACCGTGTTTTTATTATGGGTAGTGCAAAAATAAGTGTACGATTCAAAAAACTTCAGAAACTAAATATGGGCCACATTGAAGATTTTCATTCTGACACCGTTTGTACATGCAAATACCAAGCCGGCGTCTACAATATTCATCCCAACATTATAGTCTCTATGTATTCCGGTATATGTATTATAATGTGGATACAGACTATACCGTTAATGCACAGGAATTACATCATACGGAGTGTCTGAATATTTACACACCTGAAAAGAGTCCAAATAAAAAACAACTTATAAATCCGACTGAAAGTGGAACGAAATATTTAAGTGTCAAGAAACGTTACAAAACGAGTTTAGGAATTAAACCAGGAGGAACACCGTAAAAGTACGATCATTGATTCTATATAGACGAATTTGTAGAAAGCTCGTTTGATGAATTACATCATGTTAGCTTTAATATCATCCAGAATTTTTAAATTACTTATAAACTCTCATTGTTTTATAAACATTAAAAAACATTGTCTATCTGTATAATATCTAAAGATTTATATTGTATTTTAAATTATTTTCATTTATATTTTTATATTTATTAGTTGCGATTGTGGTCTGTATTTGACAGTTCGGTCATAACCTGCCCCCTGCAGGGCCATTCTCTGTGTTATATATACGTATACTGAGAAACGTATCTTCAAAAATATTGAAAATTACTTTAATATACTTAGAAATATACTCTCGGGCAAAAATATTATACTCGTACATATATATTTTTTTTAAATCTGTATTTATTTATTTTTTGTAACATTTAGGCACTTTAATTTGATACGTGTATTATTTTGAAGTGTTCTACGTGGATTAGTACCGCTTCCTTGCATATGATAGCAATAGAACAGATTTGTGAATGCTTAAATAAGCGAAGGTGATTTTAGTTAGGATATTAAAAAGAGCTACAATAACAACATAACTTCTTTCTAGATTTAAAAAATATGCAATATTTTTGTCCATGAGTGTAGTTTCCTTTCAGAAATTTCAGGAGTTGTGCTTATTGTGATTTCTCCAGATGAAATAGTAGTATATTACACCGCAAGGGCAAAAAGGTGAAAAATTGTATGCACCACACGGTCACAAAATTGAAATTCTAGCACTGCGCGACACATGATGTCTGAAGCGAAGCCGAGTGTCACGCAGTGTTGGAATTTTAATTTTGTGACCGAATGGTGCATACTATTTTTCTTTATATCCGGTCGAAAGTACGTACTTTCGTATCAGCGTGCACGAGAAAATTGTTTCGGCCCGCTGTTACAGGTGGCGTGCGAGTAATTCCAGCAGAGCATAAATGTCAGGCTTTCTGTCTTAAAATCGAAGCCGAAAGTACGTACTTTCGACTGGGTATAAAGAAAATATCTAAAATATTCTAGGGTGACATCAAGAATTCATCTAAAAAAAAAACTGTTCATAAAATACACCTTGTATATGAGCAACGAACAAACAGCACTGTGTTTATTAATACGTTTTTCTGTTACGTCAGCAGAGAAATGTTTTGCAATTATATTGCCTGTTTATATAAAAATGCGGCTATGAAAGGTGATGATGATGTTTTCCATAAGGGAAAATATTTTCTGAATGATGATCATTTACATTAGAAGGAATTTTTTTATCAATTTTCATCCGCAATAACTTCAAGAACATTTCTACCGACGATTTTATATAAAATACAATAGTAATAAGTTTCCAATTAATTGGCAAGAATTTGTTACTGTCTTCGGATCAATACACACTCGGAATAATTCACGACGTATCTTTTATGCTTTGCAGCAAGCTTAATCGAGATAGAGGTGACCCAGTTTCGTTAGATAGTGGTGGGGGATTGACGTCATCCAGTGGACTGTCAATTGGTACTACGTGGTTGATAAAAAATATTGAATGATCTTCCAGTCATTAACGAGGTAAGTTGTGTCATACCTTGGGTTTGTATTAGCAATTTCAGCGATGTGATCGTAATTACGACGAGAAGCGTTCCTGGCACATCGCCTGATGACTTTTTTATAATGAGATGTTTTAGCCCAGATTTTATTTAACAAAATAGAAACGATTTATTGTAAGTTTAATTCTGCGAAAAGCGTTCGGATTAAAATAATTATCCAAACTGATGTACATTAAAATTTTTACATCCAAAAATTTCTTCCTTTTCAAAAAATGCATACATATACGGGTGCTAGATTTAAAAAAAGTTGATGTAGGTAAAAATTCAAAAACCCGATGCTCGATTGTTATTTTGCTTTCACCATCGCAATTTACGTAAAAATACTACAAAACACAAACGTCGCAATAATGCTTACTTAAATTTGGATAATATCAGCTGTAGATTGATTTTTCGCGGAAATTAATTTAAAGACACTAGAAAATTTCCAGTATTTCGAAGACCAAAGATACAAAACTAGAATGAACATAAATGTTTTGTATTTTAGTTGGTGTATAAAATTTGAAAAAGACATCCTAAGGCATTGGCGAACCTTGAGCAGGTGTTTTGGATATCTGAGATTTCACAGATTAAAGAACAATTGATTTATATGTGAAAATAAATAAAAGACAAAAAATTTATACCTTGGAACAAAATCACAGAACGTATACCCATTACCAAATTATTGTTATTTGAAAGAGTAAAATTTTCTGAGCGCAACATAATTTCAAAGAACTTTATTGTGTTTGGGATACATATTGTAAAAGTTTAGTGGTGCAAAAAGGCAAGCTAACGAACTGAAAAAAATGTTAACTTTTTAAATTATTCAACAAAATGCGACAGATTGTCGAACATGAATATATTTATAATTTAACGAATGTAGAGACATGCAGGGCTGTTAATTAAAAATTATACAATGGGAATTTATTTTGTGTTAAACGGAAAGCCAATAATAGTTCTTGTTTTAGATTACGCAAGTAGAATAAACCTTTTCATCATATATGCTTGAAATGATACACTCAAAGAAATTCTTGGCAAGCATTTTCTCGCTGTGTAAGAATTATTTGTATTTTCAATTTATAATTATTTTTCTTGATACGTTGACAATTCATCGTAAACAGTTCACATATAAGTTCAATATGATCGAACTGAACTGCCAAAAATATTAGAAATATACTTATTATAATTATTATTATTATTGAATTGTGTGCACCGTAGAGTAATTGATAACTCATTCCGCCGCAAAAGTGGAAAGACTCGGGTTTAAGTCCCGACGGTGATGATTGTTTGAAAGTAAATTTTTCTAATATAGCATTGCAACAATGAATGTTTCTTAACAATTATAGCAAACGATAGCTATTATCTGTTTATTAATTTGCAAAACTATACCGTGATAGCCTTTACTAATATTATATACTTATTATATTGCAAAAATCAGCCATTTTATACGAAGTACGTAGAAAAAATGTAATATGTATCTTGAATGTAATGCTTTTATGACTCGTGTGACTGTTAAACTCGTTAATAATAATGTCACAACTTGTATATAAATAATGCATTAAAATCTTAATAGAGTGTAACCTTAATATAACGAACCTCAATATAACGATTTCCTTGACTTAACAAATTTTGCGAAATCCCCTAAAACTGCCCATAAGAGTTAATGCAAAATATACCTCTACATTACGAATACTTTCAGTCAAGAACCTCTTTATAACGAATTTTGCAGAATATAAATAGAGAGTATAATTTACCTCTATTTAACGATTTTTGTCAACTTATAACCTCTACATAACGTTTCCTACCAATCAATCACAACACAATTCCGCAATAACAACAACAATTCATGTCTCAACAGGTTCAGACACGTTAAATTTATCGTAAGACAAACATTGTTGTTTGATGTAAAGTAATGTAAACACTGCTGTTGGTCACTGTTGTTAGTAAATTTAAAGTTGTAACGAAAAATCATTAAATATGTAGACGAGAAGCCTATATAGAAAAATTAGACATCGCTAAAGAATTCGAAATTTCCGCAAGTACATTTGCCACAATTTTAAAGTTTAAAGATAAGTTTTCAGAAGAAAATGGGTTTTCTTACCTTGTTAAAACGAATCTTAGACCAACCTAACCTCTATATAACAAAACTCATTCTAACGAATTACTTGGTATAACGAATATTTTCTAATTCCCTTCAGCTTTGTTATATCAAGATTGTACTGTACATAAACTACTGTGTGTAACAATTTTTGATAGGATTTTTTTTTTGTATAATTCCTTTTAAGATACACTAATCAAATACAACTTGTTTTTAGCAAAATGCACCCCTGTTTTTTCCCTCTTGTTAATAACAAAACGTGTGGACAGTCAACATACAATCGTCATCGTGCCCATACAACACACACACACACACACACATGTAGGTATATTTCCATACATCATAATTGACAACACGTGATTACATTAACATTTTTATATTTAATTTAAATAATGGCTGATGTTTGGAAACGCGCGTAGATTGAATGTCGCTATGTTTTCACTAAATATATACAAAACGGCGCAATCAAAAGGACTTAATTGAAATATATGGTGTTTGAATTTGTAGACACAATGACGCGAAATGTTTATTTAGAATAAACAGCGTTCATTAAATTAATTATATATATAGGGCGTAGTTATCGGAACATTTTATGACGTATCTAGACAGTTCATGAAACGCCTTAGATTGTGTCATTCATGAAGGTTAATATTTCTAAAAAATAATACACGTATGTGTTATGTCGCGGCTATGGGATTTATCTGGACATTTTATAAAATGTCTGAACGTTTCACGAAATGGTGAAAATTTGTAATTTAAATATATTTTAGTGATTCTTTCTACATAATAAAAATATAGAAACTTCTTACCACAATAGATTAATGGATGTACATTTCGAGAGCTAAGTTCTCATATTCAGCAATACACTACTGGTTGTGTATTTTAATTTTTCTTTTTGTTCCAACCATAGTGCTCTTAATGTTGTTATTTCTAGATAGTTTCCAATATTTTGTGAAAGGCATGTGATTCTTCATACATAAAAAATACTGTAACTCTACTCTTTCATTCTTATATCATAGTAAATCTGTCAACCAATCATATGTTGACTGCACGTTACGTAATATCTGCGCTTGATTATTACATTCAGAAATATCTACACTTCTGGAAAAAAAATTCTTCTCAAAATAATTGTTTTTTATTCTATTTGTAATCTAGATTTCAACCTTCAAAAGAAGTATTGACCAGCTTCCAAAATGTCTAACGATTGTTAGACGAATCATGATTTAGTTTGTTATAAGAAACTATAGATAATGTAAAAAAAAGAATATTTAAAATATTGACCATTTGGTAAAATAAAATTTCCTTCACACGACTGTCAAGGATTTTACGAACAGCTCAGTTGGTTGTGACATATACACAGAGCAGAATCGGAAATCAAAGTGTCTAAAATAAACTCCATTACTTTTAAAATTAGCTTTATCCAAAAATAAGGTAGTTGGTTTTCCCACTAATAAATTCTCTTTTTGTTAATTAATAACAAGAAGCCGTATAGGTTTTAAATTCTGTATAAATTGTATTTATCATCTGTAGTTTACGATGCCCTGGGGACGCGCCAGGAAAGAGAAGAAAAAGCAGGAAATTAGATTTGTTTTTATTAAACTTCCAGAAGAAGATTTTTTATATTTCTCTTAGTTTAATATAGTTATCAACAATATTACAGGATTCCGTAAAGGACTAAAATGTTTAGAAATACAATGCTTATACTAAAATTTTATTTTATCATACTCGTGGTTACGTCCCATCAACTGCTAGGATTATCTAGACCTATTTTTTATAATAGATCTCAAATTGTAATTTTTAGTAAGTAGTTCTTGTTTTATACTTTCACAATGGCAATTGCTTTTGCGATAATAATTTTACAATTATTTCTAATATCTACAATTTTGTTCAGATTTCTAATAGATCGTCCCACATTTCGACGTCATCTCGACAATTTAATCTCGATTTCGTTTTTCTTGAGACAAGAAAAATAGTTAAACTCGTGTCGCCGGCAGCATTAATCAATTGGTATATACACAAACATGAAGTATATAGGGCTCTGCTTTGTTTAAAATAAGGTTCCTGTTAAAGTTAACCAATCTGAGGGGAAACTGGAGCGAATCTGTGAGCGAGATTCAGTTAAAATTATAAAAAAGAGGTACGCCAGTTTGCGGATACACGACGGAAGCAATGCGCGTTACGCATTTTATATTAATGTTTAAACTTTACGTATACAAAATTAATACATGTTTTATTTATTAATAAGAAATATAAAAAAATTGTCTGTAGTAAAACAAAGAAAAAAATATTTTATGCTAATTTGGGATTTGAATCTGTAGAGACGTTTGACACATCTAGCAATATGTAAGCAGACATGACGTAACAACCGCTTGTCTTAGACTTAATGCAGTTCAAATTTTGACAGCCAGACGTCTCCCACCCTTTCACAGGTAGAATGTCGTATGCGCGCTTTGTTTCTATGATTTTTTCGTTGTCAAAACTATGATGTAAACACAAATGTCTATGTGCGCCATTGTTTCGTGACCGATCTCACATGTCGTTCGCTCGCTCGCTCGTTTTTTTCTAGTTGACTGCCTGTCCCGAAACGTCCGTTAAGAAACATAGCTTCAAAAATATTGTGTTGTCATCGGAATTACGTATTTGTGAAAAGTTTTAAGTCGATCGGAAATATAAAAGTGGGTCAAATTTTGATGATAAGATTTGACAATAACCACAGACGTATGTCTTTGTTTCGTGAACGAACTCACATATCGTTTGCTCGCTGATTTTTCCCCAGTTCACTGTCTATTTCGAGACCAGCGTTAGAAACCACAGCTCCAAAAACAATTACACGAGCATTTTCATCGCACAAAAAAATAATAAATAGCTACAAATTTATACATCATTTTAAAATTTAATTGGAATTATGCACCCCTTTTCGGTGTACCATTCCTGCACAGTGAAATAACAATGAAACATTCCCAATTAACATTGTAAAGCGCGGCCTTATGCGTTCTGTTCGATTAATCAGCATCGTTAGCTTTTGTCTGGAATCACGAGTGCTGTGCAGATACTGTGTAGGTGCTTCCCCGTTTCTCCGCTACCGTTTAGGCTACCCTCCCCGCCCCCCGATGTTCCCAGCACTGAATAATTATGAAATTACACAAAGAATTGTAGCTTCGCACGAAGACATTTTAATATAAAACGACTTACACTTAGCTTGGTCATTAAGGCGACATGTACAAGGTGAAGGCTTTATTGTGTTGTAGCAAGAAAGTCTTGTATCTCTTTAATTTCGGTTCTACTAATGGCCAGACATCAGTAACTATTTAATAATAAATGTAAAACTCTTAAACACGAAATAGTAGTTTATGCATCTAGTTTGTATGTACGACGAGTTGTATTGTGTTAATAACGAGCGATTAGCAAGTTTTAACAGTCACATGAGTCATAAAAACATTGCAATCGGGATACATACTACATTTTTTGCATGTACCTCTTATAAAATAGCTGATTTTTACATTATAATTAATAAATTTGTAATATTGACAATTCATGTTCAGTAATATTGGTTGTAATAGTAGTTGTCACATAACGAGCGAGTAACGAGTTTAACAGTCATATGAGTCATAAAATATTACAATCGGGATACGTACTACATTTTTTGCATGTGCCTCTTATAAAATAACTGATATTCACATTATAATTAATATATTTGATAATATTTTTGACAGTTCCCGGTTGGTTACATTGGTTTATGAAAACTATTCAGTTCCTACTTGCTTCTCTGCCGCTCATGTAAATTTAAATGACAACAGACTGAGATATAACTATTGAACTGGTGAAATTGCATTAGCGTTGTTTTACTTTACGCACTAGTGTGAAGATCGGTCATTTCAAATAAATTTTTCTTTATACCCGATCGAAAGTATCTACGATTTTAAGGCAAAAAGCTCTCTGCTGAAATTACTCGCACGCCATCTATAACAGTGGACAGAAAGAAAATAACAGCCGCCATTCAGTAGGAGCTAACGTCTGTTATTGAGTATAACCACAAAATTGCTCACTTGAAAGTTATTACTTTTTTTATATAATGGTGAAAGTACGTATTTTCGACAAGGTATAAAGACAAATAGTATACACCACCGGACAGAAAGTTGAAAGCCCGGAACTGCGCGACATGATGCCCTCGGAAGCGAAGCTGACAGCATCATGTCGCGCAATGCAGGAATTTCAACTTTCTGCTCTTGTCGTGTAATATGTATACAAATTTGGAAAGTTATGGCTTGAGAACTCACGACTACAGTACACGGCATAAAGATTTACTTCTGCTACCGAAACCGAACTTGACTATGTTCATTAAACGCGCTTCTTACAATTGTGCAAGGATCTACAATTATCTGCCAAATCATATAAAAAGTATTTATAATATTGTTAAGTTCAAAAAGACTTTAAAAAAGTTTTTACACAATGGATGTTTTTATTCACAAAATGAATTTTTTAACAATGTATGTTTATCATATCTATGTAATTTTGGCCTTTCCTATTACATATGTAGGTTTTAAATGGAACAAATATATATTATTATTATACTATTTATTTCTAAACATGTTATAAATGAAAACGAAAATCTACCGATATTAATTTTTTTTTGTCGATATTGAAGCCTGCCTTAGATATGCAATATTCAATTAAATTAAACTTCACATTCTATATCTGGTAAACAAGAAATTAAAAAAAAAGAAGACGGTGCAGATTTCCCGCAAAGGAACGATTCTTTTCGATGAAATGCTTCATCTAGTGGAGCTTCTTTATAGCATTCCACTTCCGCGAGATCAAAGCACAATTTAATTGCAGAAAGTAGAATAATCCGCCTGCCTCATCTGCAGATTCAATTATAACTTCAATTAAAATTTATGATCAGTTTTCAATGTAATGCCGATAGATTTCATAGAATTAAATAGGTATAAGCACCAGCAAGTAACAACTGACTCAGGATAGAAGTTCATTGCAAATTGCAGTTCAGGGTTGTAATCTAACTTTTAGGTGACTTGATCCCTCAGATTCTAAAATACGCTCTCAGGAAATTTCGAACTGTGGTCGCAAAATTCATTTCATTACTGTTTTGTGTGATTAATCATTAAGCTTCACATTTGGCTTGCTGCTTAAAAATTTAAAAAAACATATATTTTTGTCCTAAAAATTCAATCAAAAAACCTGATATTCGTCTATATTGAATAGCTGGTAAACAAGCACCATAACAAACCTCGTTTAAATATAAGAAGTTAATACATACTCGTATATTCGGAAAAATATACATAACTCAAATGTGAGATTTAATTTCTTCCTACTGTACTATTTTATGATGTTATGTATATTCGAATTGATATGTTATTTAGATTAAAATTTTAAATCATGACCAGTTTCGTCCTCAAAATAACATCATTAAACAGTACCTAATTTGAAAGTTAGAAGCAATATTATAATTTTCCAAACATTTCCTGAAATTTTTAATTGCTATCTTAAGTTTTTTGTTTAAGATTTAAACTACAAATAAAATTAGTAAACGATGTATTTTTTTCATATGATAGCAAAAAAGACAATTTATATGCCTGTAAATTTTAAAATATAATCTACAGTAAATATAAACAATAATTGTTTATATTATCGAATTTTTGGGAAGATACTATTTTGCTAGGTTATTATCGTCGGAGGTTTGACCAATCTTTGATAATAACCTGAGGGTTGAAGCACATTTTTTTGTCGTTGTTTAAAATAAAAAAAAAAAAACATTTCTTGATTTAAATAAACAATAATTATTGTTTATTTAATCAAGAAATGTTTTTTTTTATTTTAAACAACGACAAAAAAAATGTGCTTTTACCCTCAGGTTATCAAAGATTGATCAAACCTCCGACGATAATAACCTAGCAAAATAGTATCTTCCCAAAAATTCGATCGTAACTATTTTGACATTAATGCTTTAGTTTTTTACCTTACTCTGTGTATCTCAACACGATGTAATTTGTCAAACAAAACTGATATCACTCACCTGAAACAAAAGAAAAAACAATATTTAGAAAGGGAAAATAGAAACAGACGTCATTAATATGAGCATTAATTAGTGAAAGCTTTCAGCAGACCAACAAATGCCAGCGTTAATAATAAATGCTCAAATAAATTTAGGAATAAATCTAAGCCATGTAATGGAATTAGTAGTATAAGATTAAACGAAGCGAAATCTGAGTTCAGAGGAAACGTCTGTATAAAGTGTATGAAGAAAGAACACATGATACAATTAATCCAAATAGGTATAGCATCTTCATCATCGAAACACTAAGATTTTCTAAATATTTCTTTATACTTTATAGCAACACTTAGAAGAATACCATATAGAGATGAGAAAAACGGGTCTTTTTAGTGATCTGCATCTTTGCATCTGGATCCCGTATGAGAGCCGACTCACTGAACCGGTTCAAAAAGAGCCGAGTTCTGAATATGTTACTGCAGTCTGCCACTGAGTTCCCTAGTTCAGTCAATCATATCAGGACCTGTATAGAATCAAGAATGCATAGCCAAACATGGGATGCATGAGTCATTTGAGCTGACAGCTGCATCAAAGCAAGAACTGATACGTAAGTGTAAAATGTGCTTCTGTGTGTTAAGTGTTTCACTGAGTTATGCGGATCCGTCGGCTCAAAAAAAAGTGAGTCGGCTCTCACGGATCTTCTGTCGGAGTCGGCTCTTTGAACCGTTCAGATCTGAGTTACCCAACTCTAATACCATACAATTATTAAGAGGCTTCCGATTGTGGTCAGTTCCTTTTTTTTTTGTAAAAATACAGACCCAAAAAGAAAAACACGCATGGACTATTATTAAATTTTGGAAATGTAAGGAGTTCACAATGATGATGAAATTTCGAATAATTATAATAGTAGATACAAGTGCAGAAAAAATTACTTGAAATTTTTGTTTTGAAGTATATATAAATATTTATTTTTCAAAATTTAAAATATATTTTGGGATATATCAAATAACAAAACGTATTTTATTACTTAGTTTAAGTTTCAAGCATTTCAATTAATCATACCCGCTTTCCACCATTATATAACCTGTACTTCCACCATATCATTCAAAACCAGAATAAACAAAATATCGTATCGCTTCTGTTTGTTGTGATTTATTTTTCTGAAAACGTATTAATGGTACAAAGTAAATGCAATAATAAAGAATTTAGTGTCACAAAAAAGATAAAAATATCGTTTTATTCAGTGTTCCTAAAATCACGTTTAGGGAAAATTATAGCTTATCAAATTAAATAATTCAGTATGCGCTTTACTCTATTGTAATAAATATATATATATTTGCACAATCCCCTATAAAATAGTTGCTTTTCATGTCTGCATAGCGGTTCCAAAATGATCCTATAAACTGGAAAGTAAAACAATTAGCTAGTAAATGAAGAATGTATTATTCCACGCTTTTTACAGAACTCCACGCTTTTTACAATAAAGCTAATTTTATTGTCAAATAATTTTGCATTTTTCAGTTTATAAAAGCGTGTTGTATTATAGTTTGTTTAAACTCTAATTTTAATTATAAGACTAAAAACAAATTGCATTTGACTATGAGGCAGGCAACTCAACTTACGTCACTGTACAGCTGCCTGCTGTAATTTTCCAAGTTTTTTTATCCTGAATGTCCTGGTCAGGATAATGGGACAAACTTATAAGATACTAAATTATTGTATTGTCACCGGGTCCTTGATAAGGGTGCAAAGTTTCAGTTTAATCTGACATTTTGAAGTAGGTGAAGATTCCATTACAAACAAACAAATATTCAGGTGAAGTTAATAAAAGCGTGTTAAGGCTGTCGGAACGCACTAAATTTAAGTTAAAAATAGAGCTTCGGGTGTCAACTGATTGTAGACTTATTCGTCAACATTCTGCAAAAATTCTTTCTCTATAAGGAAGATAAAGGACAAATCTAGGTCTCTAATGTACTACTTTTATTATTTATGTACCATTTACTAGAAAAAAGTTGGCATTAATTGTGCTAAAAAAACACACGTTTTCAATGTCACACTACGACCTTATTCGTACATATTTCACAAAATTGTTCCATCACAAACCTAACGTGACTCTTCCTTTTTCGGAAAAGTTTTTTAAATCTTCAAAATATTTCCCAAATTTAGAGTAATCAATTGACAGCGGCACCCTTGCAACAACATTTTTTAGCCTCGTAGTTGACACCAGCCAAAAATTGAAACGGGCGGATGATTTGAGTGAGACAGAGCTAAAGAAGATCACACCCACAATATGTCTTTTGCCTACATCGCCCCTTACCGCTGGGTCTCAGCACAAACAAAATTCAGAGCGTTTCGACAGCCTTAATGACTATTATATAGTTTTGGAACAGATAGTATTTAGAGATTTCGAGAATATTTGAAATGACGACGAGCCAACCTGGTTAGAGGTGTAAGCGCATTAGGTAATTGTACCCAGCAAAAGAGAAGAAAGTCTCGATCAAAGGAGATTGACGAACTGACGAACATAGCCGATCCCCGTGTAAAGAAACTGCGAGAGAAGACAGAGAACTGCAGGTGGGCGGATCGTTAATGATTGGAAAAGTGTTTGTGATGGTTTCTCTCCGCTACGAGAAAATTCTGTGATCACATCGCATCCGTTTCCTTCAGAAACAGAGTCTTGTTTGTTAATGACTTAGGTACTTACTCTAGTAATAGCGCAGGCTATACTCTAAGTATCTACTATTAAAACTAAAATATATTAAAATTAGAGTTAAAAAAAACTAAAACAATACGCTTTTATAAACTAAAAAATGCACAATAATTTGACAACAAGATTTGCTTTACTGTAAAAAGCGTGAAGTACTTAATATCGGTAACACATTTTTCATTTACTTGTTAATTGCAAACGTAGAGCTATCATGAAAAAAGTAGATAGCATTCTATGCTTTTTACAGTAAAGCAAATTTTGGTGTCAAATTATTTTGCATTTTTTAGTTCATAAAAGCGTGCTGTTTAATTTTAATTAACAAAATAAAATTACTTGCAATACTGTTCAATATTTTTATTTATATAAAAGACGTTTCGACCAACAGTTTTGGTCCTTTTATGTAAAAAATTATAATAAAAATAATTTTTCTCAACTCATTTTCAATAAATTACTGACAGAACAACTGCGATAAAAATTACACTTTTTCTTTGTACTGTTTTGTATATTGCTTTTTACTATGTAAATTTTATCATGGGCTAGGTGGAAGACCAACGAAAGTTGAACCATGCCTTTTGTGTGTTTTATATGCACAGTCAAAGCCCTCTAAGTGCACAGCTCGGAACCGAGGCCCATCCTTTAAGTGCACACTTCCCCTACGATCTTTTTCATCCCCACTCTTCTAACTCCTATAGCTATCTTTATTCAATCAGATGCTCTCTCTCTCTCTGCGCGAAACATTGCGCAGAATTTAAAAATGAGTTCAAACTCAAACTGTGTTTACAATCATATGACATGTGTTGACATAAGCGCGCTTACGGTCGCCCGTGATTGGTCGCAGATTATTCGAAGTGGGGGCTGGGGAACGTGCACTTAGAGGGCGAGTTCGTGTGCAGTAAGAGAGCGTGTGCATTTAGAGAGCGTGCACTTAGAGGGCTTTGACTGTACAATAAACGTTTATTATTATTATTATTATAATAAAGCCACAAGGCCAGTATTAGCAAATACACCATATTATCGGCAGGGTTTTGGCACCGCGACCCTAGTTTTTTTAATGATATCAACGAAGGAATATTATTCAAATTAGCATCTATCCAATGCAGTTGAAGGCTTTTGTTTATTCTTGTGTATTCTAAAGTTCGTGTAGTTTCAAGTATCCTACACAGTACTGCCATCGAACGTTTATAATATAAATGATATCTGTTCGAGGTTATCGGTCCCAATTTGAACATAGAATATCACGTCTCACACTTATGCATAGAGTGTTTTAACGCTCGGTTTATCAAAAGCGTTTTCTTTGACATAAGCAACCAACTTAACGTACGTATTTCTATACTGTGTGTGTTATAGCAGAGTAGATACCTTACAATCTGGCACGTCAGAGTCGCACAGTGGGGAATAACAAGCAACAAATGGACCAAATATTGTCCGTATTTTAAGACAATTATTTGGTAGCTAAAATAATAAAATGAAATGTGCCTGCAGGAACAAGATTTTTTCATATAACTGCAGTTTAACCGAAATTGTTGGCGGTTTGGGTTGCCAGGCGTCCGGATAAAGCAGGACATATAGTTAGGCTTTTTGATTGCGTGTCCGGCCAAAATTAAACGGTGTCCGGCTTTTTCTAGAATTTAATTTTGACTGATGGCTTTATCTGACTAATAGAAAATTATTATTATTTATTTTGAATAAATATTTTTTTAATAAATAGTTCTGTTAGTTTTCCAGTTCATGAAACAACATTAAAGCATATTGGTACCTGTCCTTTTAAAGAGTCGATTTTTATACTGACAAACGTTTAGGGACATGTGGCCCACTGTGCGTCGGGCAAATCTCAAAGCTGCCTACTGTATTATAAACGTGCATCTCAACCGGATTCGTTTTTGCTCGTTAGCATCCATTGATTTCGTTTATGTTCGTTAGTTGCTTTTCTAAAGAAAACTTGACGGCACATACCTGCCTAAGCAGTTTCAATTATATTTTTAGTCTGTGTGAAAAATGTTGAGTTTCTTACATTTATAGTATAAGATATACTTTTATTTTATAGAAAAACAATTCCAAAACAATATTATGATGATTCTTACATTTAATTGGAACGGTTTAGATTAAATTTTGGAAAATATACTTCTTCTAATATGTCGCTGACGATTTGCATTTCAATTATGTGGGACTCCCAAATACGAAAGCCTTTCTTGGTCATTTGTCTTAAACTACGTACTTGGTTTTACTGTTCTCGAGAAATCAATGAAAATCTTAACTGAGATTAGTGGTGGGTCGTTGACGATTTAGAATTATCGAAACGAAAGCATAACATGTGTCACGTCAACTATAGTTGAAAAACCAGTTGCTTTCATTAACTAAAAAGAACACCACGCGGAACCGTTGCGATTTCAGATTAAGATGGAACCGCAAAACTACATTTCCTTGGTTTAAAACAACGAACATATCAGTGCTGTGGTTCGTATGTCAGTGTCGTTTCGTTAGTTGCGTTTTTTACCGATATATAAAGTTGTTGGATCTTTAGCTAGTCAATTCTAATTTGAATATTAGTTAATTTAAAAAGTTCGTTGAATCAACGCCCTCCACTAACTGAGACACATGTGTAATATAATTTTCTTCATTATGAGAAGAGCAGGTGCTGAAGCGAATCTAACAGAGCAATAAGGTAAGCGGTCTCTATAGTGAGACCGGTCGTAGCTCAGTCGTCGTTCTTTACGAACATTCGGAAACACAATTGCGACTCAAAGTCTTGCACGTAGCGAATACGTATGGGCAGCGTCTACAGAGTCTAGGATACGCGATATCCAAAGTCTTGCCGTTGCGATTATACTGTGCCTTTGTGTAAGTAAGTATACTTCAGTTGCCTGTTGTAACGGCAGTCTACGGCGGTCTACGCTGTGCTCACATAAACACTAGGTGTGTACGTAAACTATACGTGTATATGTTGAACCCTTTTAACAAGATATTGTGCAAAACAGGGTTTTCAATTACGTATACATGCCGAATAAAAAGCAAAAACCGGTTAAGTGCGAGTCGAACTCGCGCGGGGAGGGTCCCGTATTGTAGCGCGCCATCAATTGTTACGCCACTGGAAATGACATAGGTTTCTCGAACAGAAGTTCCTGGAATGATCGAGAGCGGGTGTACACGCCTATAAATACGGCGCATGTGGGGCGCGATAGACATTCAGTCAGAGTACAGTCACTCAGTCGACAGTTAGCACAGAGCAGCGGGTCAACGCAATTAGTACATAAATAAGTGTTGCCAGAGTAAATAAATTACGGGGTGTGTTTGTGTGTTTATAATCGTGTTTTGTGTAAATAGTCATTGTTGAGTTATCATTATTAAAAAAATACGTTTAGTTTATTTCATTGTTGTAAGAGAAATAGTTTTTTGTTTATTTGTTTTGTATTTATTTCGTTTGCTGAAAATAAATCAGTTTTAAACCACCACGAAGAACAGCTTTGTTACAGTATCATTCCGTTTTCAGTGAGCACTTTACGATTTCGGATATTCGTTTAAGTTTTCCTGTAAACTATAAGTGAGGCTCCTATATTTTCTATTTTTTTAAGATTTAGGCTCAGGTGTTTCGGAGATAAGAGGGGTATGCTCGATTTTCGTATATTTCCTTTAATACCTTTTAAACTATGCATTTTAAAATTTAAAAAAATAATAGATTATTTCTAAGGAACTCTTTCATTTGATATGTTACATGATGAACTTAAAAAATATTTTCTTTTAATTTTCTAATTTGCCCCCCAAAAACGGAGTCGTTTATTTACGCTTTACGTCCGTGAGTGGATAATCTACCTCAATATCTACCAATTTTTTTCGTTCAATAGATTCGGAGAATATAAGTTGTGACAGACAGACTGAAAAATGACCCCATAAGGGTTCATTTTTTGTACGGAACCCTGAAAACTAACCAAAAGCTCTGTTTATCGTTTTTTCTCAAACTCAGTAAGTTTCTTAATATAGAAATAACAGCTATAATATTCTGAAACAACCATTGCTGTAATTATAATTCGATATTAAAAAAAAATACTATTCAAACAATATTACTGTTAGGATACGAATCTTCCACTATCGCGACGGCTGAATTACCAATTATTCTACATCTAAACAATCAAGCTTGGATGTTTAATAATACTATGGCAAACTATTAGCTATCACTTCTATATACTTAACATTTTTTGTGTTCAATTTATCAACATAAAATTTTAGTATTATAATAATTTAACACCTTGAAAAGAATCAGTTATCATGGGTTTAATTCGCGATTCAGTTTCGTTATTGCGGTATTTTTCTTGCAGGTTAGCCTCAATAATCAAGGTGTTCCTGTAGACTTGTATTTATGTTAAGACGTTGTCATGAAGACTTATCAACCCTAAGAGCGTCTACACAGCAGCTATAGTCTGGGTCTCTAAGCGCCTATATCCGCATCCAGTATGTACTTGTTAACCCAACACTTTTCTTCACTAACTACAAAAGAATTACGTTATAAAGGTGTATACAGTATCCACAGTACCTAACCTATACAGTTTTGAAATTGGATAGTTTTCATGCAACTACTTGGAAAATCGCATTATACATAGATTATATAACAACTACATACTTTATGAATAAAGTTTTCTAAAACAAACTAACAAGACCCACTCCAAAATTGCTTATATTTCCGTTTAAAAAGCTAGTCTAACTTTTACACACTTATTTTTTTCTTTAAGCCAAATCAAAATGTTAATATAAACACTGTACTGGTGCGGTTGTGGCAAAGAGCACTAAGTTCTGTAAGAGGCGTCGTCGCTTCAATGACCTTGAGATGTCCTTTAATAGAGTATAGGACGCGAAACTCAGATCTGAACCGGTTCAAAGAGCCGACTCCGACAGAAGATCCGTGAGAGCCGACTCACTTTTTTTTGAGCCGACGGATCAACGGATCCGCATAACTCAGTGAAACACTTAACACACAGAAGCACATTTTACACTTACGTATCAGTTCTCGCTTTGATGCATCTGTCAGCTCAAATGACTCATGCATCACATTGTTGGGTCTCCTAGTGACAACATTAATACTCTGCATTGTCGACCACAACATTGTTTTGTTTGAAGTTTCTATTAGCAACGCTTGAGAAACAAATATTAATAATAATTTTAAATCTCGTTGTGATCAGACGTATTTAGACATCGTCTTGATTAAATCAAATTTTATTGTGTTTTATTTATTTATTTTTTATTATACAGATTGTATCAACTCAAAGCTGTCCATAGGGCACTCTGTGTGTAAGACAGAGCACTATGTACAAACGATAAGTAAGAGTGAGATAAATGATCGCTAATAGTTACCGTGGTTACTGTAAATAAATAATACTTGTAAATCTTTTTACCAGTTTACAAACTAAAACAACTAAACCGTAATATTAATTCGTATTATTATTATATCTGGTACAACAGTTTGAACAATAATTTTAATAATTAATTTATTAAGTGTTCGAAAAGACCTCCACGTTCTGCCAAACAATAACCTAATCAATTATAAATATTTTTCCTCACATTGGCTAACATCTCATGGTCAACGGAGTGACATGCATTAGAAATTTGTATTTTTAGTTCGTTTAAATTATTAGAAGAAGTCGGTCTGTTTTCAAAGGCAGCTACAAATAAATTTATTACGTCGGCGGTTGAATTACCACCATAAAACCATTTAATTATTTGGATTTTTTCGTGAACAGTATAAATAGCCATTTTATCAATAATTTCGGTAGTGACTACAGACTGTCATTAATTGATAAAATGGCTATTTTTACTTAGAAAACAAAGACGTTTATTTAAATTTATTTTACAGTTTACAGTAACCACAGTAATTACTACCTATTAGCGATCATTTATCTCACTCTTACTTATCGTTTGTATATAGAGCTCTGTCTTACACACAGAGTGCCCTATGGACAGCTTTGAGTTGATACAATCTGTATATAATAATATTTAATCAAATAATCAAATTTTATTCCAATTATAATGATCGAATTCATCATTATATTATAATGATGAATTCGATCATTATAATTGGAATAAAATTTGATTTAATCAAGACGATGTCTAAATACGTCTGATCACGAGATTTAAAATTATTATTAATATTTGTTTCTCAAGCGTTGCTAATAGAAACTTCAAACAAAACAATGTTGTGGTCGACAATGCAGAGTATTAATGTTGTCACTAGGAGACCCAACAACATGTTTGACTATGTATTCTTGATTCTATACACGTCGTGATATGATTGACTGAACTAGGTAACTCAGTGGCAGACTGCAGTAACATATTCAGAACTCGGCTTTTTTTTTACCGATTCAGTGAGCCGGCTCACATACGGGATCCAGATGCAAAGATGCAGATCACTAAAAAGACCCGTTTTTCCCATCTCTAGTCAATATGTGTAGATGTGATAATCTTGTTCGAGTGTCGCGTCTTATAGAAATACCTATAGTCTTTAGTTATAGATAGTAAGCTGCTGCACCTTGGTACCTGCGGAGAGATAAACTAGAAATATCTCTAACTTTTTCAACAAACTTTTCAATTTTAAACTTTTTAACACAAAAGAGAAAAATACCACACTATACAAGAAAAATCTGTGGTCAGACATCTGTACTGACATTTTTCATACAATATACGTTTTTACATAAAATGAATCTTCATATACATTTTCCCGAACAGTTTCCAACTCCTAAACTGAGAATAAATACATAACAATATTTATAATAATCAAATCTTAGTATATTTCCTAAGTCTTTAACAATAATTACCGTTCTATCGAAAACTTTAAACGTCGAAAAATTTTATTCAAAGTTTCAGCAGTAAGTGGCGGATAAAAATTTTGTTTTCTCTCATAAAATTTCTGTTTTTTTGCTTTGCCTAGCAGTTGCTGCTCGATCTTTTATTCGAAATATACAGACGACGTCACAGAAGTATGAATCGACGAACGTAAAGGTAAACTGTGAATGATAGACGCTCGAAAACTGAGGTTATTTGAGTCTATACGAACGTCACAGTAGTGAAACAAGGGGTATTATTTATTAAATAGTGATGTGATTCGATTACAAATTTGAGAATCGATTTTTACCGATTACTTTGAGAAAAAGCCGATATTTTTAGTTGTTAGAAAACATTCATTGTTACAATGCTAAATTAAAAATAAATTAATTTTTAATCACTGTCACCGTCGGGACTCAAACCCGAATCTTTCCACTTTCGCGGCGGAATGAGTTATCAATTACTCTACGGTGCGCTAGTTTAACAGTTAATTCATCCTAATAGAGCAATTGTAACATTAAATTCACTACATGCAAGAGCCGATTTTTTTAGCTAGAACGCTAGATACGAATCAGAGATGGGAAAAACGGGTCTTTTTAGTGATCTGCATCTTTGCATCTGGATCCCGTATGTGAGCCGGCTCACTGAACCGGTTCAAAAAGAGCCGAGTTCTGAATATGTTACTGCAGTCTGACACTGAGTTCCCTAGTTCAGTCAATCATATCACGACCTGTATAGAATCAAGAATGCATAGCCAAACATGTGATGCATGAGTCATTTGAGCTGACAGATGCATCAAAGCGAGAACTGATACGTAAGTGTAAAATGTGCTTCTGTGTGTTAAGTGTTTCACTGAGTTATGCGGATCCGTTGATCCGTCGGCTGAAAAAAAAGTGAGTCGGCTCTCACGGATCTTCTGTCGGAGTCGGCTCTTTGAACCGGTTCAGATCTGAGTTACCCAACTCTAATACGAATCCTCTCAGTAGTGAGAGTATGAATGAAATATGTGAAATTTTCCAATCTTATTATTAATCCAACCTAAGTATAAGTTACTTGTAATTCGTAGGCGGATACGGGAGGGCAAATGATTTACCACTCCTATGTATATCATATGGAAAATTTCTAATCCAGTGCCTCTTATTGACATTAATATTTTAATAAATATATTTTTTGTATTTTTTTGTTACTTTTTAAAGAAAGAACAAAACGTTGAACATTTACTTGACCTGATACGAACTAAAACTTTTTGAAGAAATTATAATAGACACGCAAGAGAACGACAGAATTGAGTGAAGTTTGTCAATAGTGTTGCCTGACGGCTGCAAACGCGGGTGCGGTGATTCCCCGATCAATGACAATATAAACTTAGTTAGTTTGACTTTGGTGTTCGGATACACGAATAATGAAACACAAGTGAGTCCAAAAGTAATCGGTTTTAGTAAACAATCACCGGTTCACATCACTATAGTAGCAAACGCATTTTAAATTTGATTTTAAATAAGGCATTAGTGATCGCAAAATAATACAATGTTTTATATTATCGAATAATGAAGTGATTAATAATTATATAGTTGGCAACTGTTTAGCATCGAATTTAAATATAATGAATAATTAAAATTTATTTATTTATTGTGTAAAATTAAATTTTCATGTAATTTATATGAATATATAAAATAAACATGATTATAGTATAAACAGTCCTAGACACACACAATATGACCATATAGTTTATATTTTAACGCGTGCCTGGTTAGTATTTCATGTAATGCACAACATATTCTGAGCAGTTAATGCGTATATTATAGGGCAACAAAACTGTTTTACGTTGAGATTATTAACTATACCTACCACAAATTCACAAAATATACAAGCTGTTTCTTAAAAGGTGTCGCACAAAAAATATTCAAAAAAAAATCTAGCCAATGTCTGCTGCTCATTTTTGATAGCATTGGTATCTGTGTGTTACATTAGCACATAAAGTCAGCCGTAAAAACGTGTTTTTTGTCTTTTAGACAGAATAGAAAAGTTACATGATATCGTTACTGAGTTTGGGCTTAGTATATAATTGTAAGTAGTAGAAGCGGCGACCGTAAAAATGGTCACGATTTTATAGGGTATGAAACTTTCACAAAATATAGTACATATTTAGTAGATACAATAACGTGACTTCGGTCACTTGTTTAGGCAGCCCTGTGAGATCTGATTCGATAGCATACCTAACTTCCGGTATTAATTTTGATGTAGTTACTACTCCCATAGAATTGTTGGTCGGTACCATTTTTTAGGTCCACCGTTTAGACTAGAACTTTTTAATAAGAAATTGTATACTTTATAAAATCTTATACCCTGTGATTCAGACTGACAAACGCACACGCAGAGCTCCCGTATATAATTCCTAGCTCTTTAAATTACATAATATAACGCGCGACACCGCTATAGACAATTTATAAACGTGTACACGCAGCAGTATAATAATTAATAACATAACAGGATTCACCGACACCGCATAAGCAGTGCAGCATGCACAAGGCCGGCTTCAAACTCTCTTCCCTCCGGCACATCCTAAAATACAGCACTGTACAGATTAACAATGATCGAAAATGTTATTTTCTTGACAAGTTTAAAAGAGGTTGACTCTAATTAAATGATTAATTAGAGCTATCGTGATCCTTGATGACTGTTGGAGAAGGTTTGGACATCAACTAATTTTAAACAATATATTCTTTTATCAATATGTAACCATTTTAACAATACTTTCTGTATCTTAAGGCCCCAGTACACAGTGGTCTGTAGTGGGCCATTGTAGACCATCGCCATTGTGTACAGGGGGTAATGGTCTGTAGTGGCGGACAATTGTGAATCGTGGTGCGCAATCCATTTGTTGTCAGTGATAGTGGCCTACAGTTGCACATTGCAAAGCATGGCCCACTACAGACCACTGTGTACTGGGGCCTTTACTCGCCTTATTGTCTACTGTTTTGTTTCTCGCATATATGACCTCGAAGTCAAAAATGCGATATTTAATTTAAAAAATATACTTTTTGTACATTAGTTAAGCCTAAACACCATGTTCACAATCTATTTTTATTCAACAAAATACTGATATGATTTGACAGCATTTGAAATTCTGAAGATGGTACGAACTTGCTTCTCAATTGATCCTGTGCCACGGATTTTTATCCAAACGTTCTCCAACAGTTATCAAGGATCACAATCGCTCTAATTAATCAATAAATTAGAGTCAAAATCATATAAAGTTGCAATTTTATTCATTTGTGATTATTTCAGTTGAGTTTTCACAGCGCTGCAAATACACACATATTAAATCTGCCATGCGTGTTCCCTGCAGACTGTACTCCATTTATGCTATGCTCCAATCTCACTCATCATTTAATATGCATACAGTGATAGTTTACGGGCCACATAGTAGATTTCTTACGACCTGGATTACGTTATACGTCTAATTAACGACATATTTAAGGTAGGTCGCCCAATTAACGCCCACCTAAAGGTTTTTCATGTAATATTTCAACAAAGGTTACCAGTGAAATTTAAATTATCATTATTTTAAATAAACATATATATTTCTTATAAAAAATTGACATTATTGTAACAAAAATGTAAAATTTCTCATTTAAATTAAAGAAAAAACAAACTATGTTAATGGGCGTTATTGAGCACCATTAAGCCAAATAACGCCCAGACTAAAATGATCAATGAAATAACATTAAATGAAACAATTTTCTAAAACAAATCACAGCAATCAAACATTTGCATTAGATAAAATCAGTTGCAGCCTCCAGGACAACTAAAATACACATCTTCCTTATTCATACCCACACACAGTTCATGATACCAGGCACCACATAGCTGACATTGGCACATGTCTTCAATTTTATTTTGTTCACATGAATGACAGTACCAGTTATCGTCCTTAGAATTATTTGTTGAACTACTTTTCTGTTTGGTATCTGTACTATTTTTTTTTATCCGAAAACAAGTCTCTTGTTACCTGTTGTGCTTTGTAGTTGATTGCTTTTCTTCGAGGAGCTGCTTTCTTTTTTTTGAAATTCGGTGTCGGCAAAAATTGCTGGAAAGGTGACTTGGTGGATGCACTTGCAGTGATAAAATCCTTCAATACTGATAAAAGTTTATTATTTATTATTCTCGGACCCCGTTTTTAAATGATCGCGTAATGTTCTCCTTGGTATATTGTATCTTGCTGCAGCCTCTCTCTGAGAAAGTTTACCGCGCTTCACACTCCTAAAAGCTGCAACTAGATGCTCCTCTGTCCATCCTTCACCCCTTCTTCGTAATTTGTTTTTATCCATATAGTTAAGTAGGTATCTTAACCAAAGGAAACGTAAATACATATATTATTTTACGTGATCTTAATAACGCCCACTACTCGTGTAATATGGGCGTTATTGGGCACATCGCTACTATATGTTCGCACATTTGTGTTAGATAATTTACCACAAATACAATGATTATTTTCATTAAAATTATGAAATATAAACACATTTAGATATTTTGAAGTAAATACATTAAGAGTTTAAGCATAACTTTGTAAATAACTTACCTTTCAACTTAGTGCGAAATAATAAAATCACAACTCGCAGCAGCTCCACGTCATATATTGCATTCAACTGCACTAATGTGTTATCGTAACGAGCTGATAACGTGACATATGACTACACACCCTACCCTCTTCTAGCCCCCGTGCTCAAAAATTTTTTAACATTAATGTGTTTTTACGTACTGTCAGGTGGGCGTATTTAGGGACCGGGCGTTATTTGGGTAACCTACCTTACTTGAAAATATCAAAAACCACTTGTCAAATGTCTCGAATGCAGTGTTGCCGTTTGAGGGCTATTCACCGTTTTCACGCGCAAACGTCGTCGCCATGGTTACGACCCGGTATTAAAAAGTTTCGGGCACTTTTTGACGTAATAGCTGACCCAGTGACGTTTTTCAATGTTAATTTAAATGAAAATATTATTGACGATGCGAAAGCAGCAAAAGAACACACTTGTGGTTAATTGAGACAATCGGAAAAACTCGTGGAAGTAAACGAAAATTGGTTGAAATACAGTGTAGTGATGTGCACTGGTTTTAGAAAAATCTAAAAAATTCGTTTTTGTAATTAAGTGTTTTTGATAGCAGTACAATAATCTGATAACCATGAGCTGTTAGAAATTTTTGGGTAGGTATTTGAGGCACTAGGAAAATTTGTGCAATAGTAATATCCGAATACAAAAACACAGACCTGACTGCAGGGTAGTGGGACTTAACAGACCCTCAAATTTTTAAATTAGCAAATTTTTTTCGCAGTAAAAAGTCCTTGAGGAATTTTGAAATTTTAATACCTTGAAATTTAGTATTTAAGAAGCCAACTTTCTTAATCGGGTATAAAACTTAGCTAGGTGTTTGCAAAATTATAGTTCATAAAAATTAAAAAAGTATATTTGAGACAGGTTGAAATTTAAACAGAATAATATTGATAACTAAAAATAGATATATTCAAAAAGCAGGTCGTTTCGGTGGGATAATCTACCTGTCAGGTTATTAAAAATTTGAGGGTTGGTTAAGCCGGGTCTGTGTTTTTGTGTTCGGATATTACTAAAGAGTTATGGTACACATTTTCACAGTGCCTCAAATGACTACCTAAAACTAACAGCTCATGGTTATCAGATTATTGTACTGTCATCAAAATTACATAAGAATCTAAAATTCCAAAGTATTAGAACAACTTAAAGTTGTTCAAAATCGACTCGAAAGATTTGACCCAAACTGATTGACATGCGAGGCGCTTGTAAAAAATATCGTATCGAGATTGAAAGATTAAATTAGGAATAGTAATTACTATATAGTTATGTTCGTGTTATAATATATGCAATACAAACACCGAGGTATGTCTGTAACGCCATTTCATTTAATATTAAACCACATTGAATTTAATATGTGTACAAGTTTATGTTGATGAATAAACAATTATATGTGTGTCCGCTATGAACAATACACCCAGCGTACGTAACATTCAAACACAACGAGCTAACAACATATAGTTATTACATAATATATGATACTTACTTATTTTCATATAAATACCAATGTTTACATTACGCAGTTTAATGATTAATGAATTTATGCTTTTTAGGCAGACAAACTTTGGCCGATTTAAACTATTACAGTAGCCTTTTCGAAAGTGGCTTCTCGTTAAGATTGTAAAATATGGTCTCGGAAAATTTCGAACCGTGGTCGCAAAATACATTTCACTACTGTTTTTATTAGCTGTGATTAAGCATTAAGATTCACAAAATTTGACTTGCTGCTTAAAAATTTCAAAAGAACATATTTTTACCCTAAAAAATGAATAAAAAAACGTGATATTTCTTTGCAGCACGTCACGAGATTTCGAATTATGGGAAGGCGAATTAACATTTTGAAATTTTTTCTTTACAAACGTATGCTAAAAGTACTGACAAAGGCTTGATCAGAAATTTTTTCCAAATTTTATATTTTCTGTAGAAAAAATTGTGTAAAACTTATACTAACTTTAAATCGTTTACTTAGATTAAATATACTGTAAAAACTTGGCTAAAAGTATGGGACGAATGCATTAACATCAAAGATTGAAAATATTTTTTTATAGAAAGTAGAGATTTTCGAAACGTGAGTAAGCGCGATTTTACATGCCCATACACATCCAACTGCTATATGCGTCTACCCACTGACTAGCAAGCAAGTGTCTGAATGAATCGCCCCACACGCGCTGTATTTATAGGCGCGTATATTCCGTTCTCGATCATTACAGAAACTTCTGTTCAAATTCAAGAAGCCTCTGTCATTTTCAGTGGCGTAACAATTGGGGGCGCGCTACATTATGTAAGCGAGTTCTTCTCCAACAACTCACAATGTCTTTTTAAATCTTCAACAAACTAAGTGAAGCTCTAGCCGTAAAATGGGTTCTGAAAGCGGCGGTTTAATTCATTTACTACTCTTTATGTACAAATCTTATTCATTTGAAGCTATTTTATAACTTTACACATATCGAAACAATTTTGATTTCATTTTGTGACATATAAAAATTTCATTCAAGTGAAATGAGAAAAGAATACATTTAAAAAAATCCTGATATGGAATTTCAATATTGCTTAATTAATCACATTAATTATGGAGATGAATTTTGCGCATGTTACCTTAATTAAAATGCCATTTTTAAGGGCTTTCATATCAAAACTGATCAACAAAGTAATTACATACCACTATAATTTATCTTAGAGAGTATAATATGTCCACCGACATAAAACGAGGGGCATGTTTTTCCAAACACGGCACAAAACCTCTTTACTTTTGTATAGGGGTCATACTGTCACGCGCGTAACAGCCGTGTGTATCCCCGACTTTTTAGTGTTGTGTATTATATCTAAGATCACATGACATGTCCATCTCACAGACCATTATGCGAAGCGTCCGTGCTTTGCCAGAATGCTTTGAAAAATAAACAAACAGTGAGAGTGACGCCTTCATCATAAACACGAAAGTGTTTCACAAAAGATGATGCGATCGTCGCGTATCCGGCGTCGCGGCGCTGCTGAAACGATTTCAAACACAAAACTGATACAGATTTTGAATTGAAATCAATTGATTTCCTAAGGTATATACTTTAGGTCGAATATCACAATTCGTGTTGTCGTATTACTATTGCTAAACGACTTCTATGCTATGATCAGCGTTGCCAGATTTTTCATTTGCCAAGTCGGGATTTTGGAACTTATTGAGTGAAAAAAGCGGGATTCTTTCGTCGAAAGCGGGACATAGTAAAAAGACGTATATAATCAAAAGTTTTTAAATATTTATCTTTTTATTTGAGTTTAAATTACGTTTACGTGACAATAGATAGCAGAAATAGCCATAGAAAATGTATTTTTATAAAAATACGATATTTTAAATCAGATTTACCCTATAGTTAAATAGTTGTCTTATTCGTCTTCTGAATAAAAAAAAAATAAAAAAAACAAATCAAAATAAAAAAAGTTTTATTCATTAGAAAAATATGGCGTTTTAAACAATAGTCTGAGAAGTGAGTGTTACAAATTGCAACTTACAATAAGAGAATAATTATTTACGCACGGTCGAATTATCCCCGAAAAGCGGGACATTTAATTTTGATTTAAAAATCGGGACGTCTGGCAACGCTGGCTATGATCGTGTTTGTCTGTCTGTCCGTCTGTCACATCTTATTTTCTCCGCATCTACAGGACGAAAATTTGCTACATATTATATAGTTAAATGACCCAATCACGGACGTATAGCGTAAATTAACTAATTCCGATTTTAAATAAATAAAAATATTTTTTTAAGTGTATCATGCAATGTAAGGGCTCGTTATAAGAAATGTAAATATTTTTTTATAGTTTTAAAATGCACAGTTTAAAAGATATTGAAGAAAAAAATACGAAAATTGAGCATTCCCCCCTTATGTCCGAAACTACTGAGCCTAAAATTTTGAAAAGATCTAAATGCTGTCTTAAAGTTCTCACGGAAAACGGAGTGGTAAGGAATCCTCTCCTCACACTTGACCGTTTTAGTGTATTTGCCATATATGGCACATACCATTTTAAGGGGTGTATTTAGGAGTTAAAAATGGTTTTAGGGTCCAAACACAACGAAAAAATTGCGAAATTGATTCATATTTGAAATTTAACCTTTTAGTGACAATTGAAAGGTGGTCCTAAAATTCTAATAAAATCAGTTCGACAGGACCGGACTTACGAACACTAGTTTACGTATACCAATTTACTTACAGAGGTATGTATTTAATTTGGTGCAGATGTTGGATTGATAATAATATTTCAACTGAGAAAAAATATTATTTTAAGAGGTGTATTTTTTATTTTGTCCAAAAACAAATTTAAGTTACGTAATAAAGCCACAATACCTGTATTAACAAATACACTATAATGTCGGCAGGGTTTTGGCACTGCGACCTGAGTCCTGAGTTTTAATTTTTTTTATATACAAATGCTAAAGCTCTACCCACATTTAGTTTCTTGCTTTCAGTTCATGACATTTCTGGACTACAGAATTCCCAAAAGAAACCCATATCTGTCGTGCGAATGGGTCGACGTCATCAATGCCTCCTGTAAAAGGACGTCGGGGCGGACCACTGATAACAGATCATTTCTTTATGTATGTACAATCCTGTATAGGTACCGTACGTAGGCTACACTTGTGAATTGGAACCCTACGTCACTCCGACAACCAGACATTAAATGCATATGTACAGACGATCACTAATTAAATATTCATGCTGTGACTACATTTCGACTCTACTGGCTTTCACAATAATTAGTTTGTTTTACAGTATTCCATGAAAATGAAATGTTTCATTAAAAAATCAGTGGCTCAAGCAAACTGGTCTAGATTTTATTCAGAGATTAGGTGCTTGAAAAATAAGTTATAATTTAAACACGATTAATAATAAGTATGTTCTATATTCCTGAGGATGAACTTATTGTTCGAAACGATCGTCGAGAAATAATTTAAAAATATTTTTTGTGGAATTTTCAAGTGTATTTATTTGTTATAAAAAATAAAATATTCACGCAGTTCTTTTATCACGACGAATAAAACATTTTTTGCATACACCCCCGTAAAATAGTTGCTTTTCATGGCTGTAAAGTAAAATGAACGTTATAGTAAAAGTATGAAAATCTAGCGACGCCTACAAATTAATAGTAATCTCACTCAAAATTAAATCGTACTATGTGTATCTCGTTAGTCATGATACTTTGGCTCATGCGACTGGTAAAACTCGCAAAAAAGTATAAACTAATAGCTTTGAAGAAGTTCCGTCCGATGTCGCTAGTAGAACCTACTTTGTTGTTTTATGCAATAACTATTTTGACGTTGTCAGAAACAACTTACGCAACATATTTGCTGCACGCTGCGTGCGCAACTTCCGTAACAGAGAATTTTTTTACACTCAGTGCGCCAAAAGAAGAAATAATTTCAAAAATTGTGACAGTCCTGTAGTCGCATCCATTCGAGAGACGTGTGTGTGATGCATACATAGAGATATATACAGAAGAAGCGTGTATTAGGCTGCAGTATCTTATTTCCGAATATCAGATTCAGTGTAGCATATCTCTCTGGGGAGCTTTCATGAGAAAGTGCTTTGGCGAGCTTGTTACTGTCTGTGTGTATGCGTTGTCCGTCCGACGCCATGTTCGCTTGTTTGGTTTGACCGTTCGGTGTCTGCTAGCTGGCTTATACTGTCCGCTGGTCAACTATTATACCCTAGGTGCACATATACATGTTAGTTTCTTGTAACCGTTGATCATTTAAATACGTATATCAAATTTAATAAAAAAAAAAATGTGGACTTGGTTGATCTGTTTGGATTAGAGATGGGAAAAACGGGTTTTTTTAGTGATCTGCATCTTTGCATCTGGATCCCGTATGTGAGCCGGCTCACTGAACCGGTTCAAATAGAGCCGAGTTCTGAATATGTTACAGCAGTCTGCCACTGAGTTACCTAGTTCAGACCTGTATAGAATCAAGAATGCATAGCCAAACATGTGATGTATGAGTCATTTGAGCTGACAGCAAGAACTGATACGTAAGTGTAAAATGTGCTTCTGTGTGTTAAGTGTTTCACGGAGTTATGCGGATCCGTTGATTCGTCGGCTCAAAAAAAAGTGAGTCGGCTCTCACGGATCTTCTGTCGAAGTCGGCTCTTTGAACCGGTTCAGATCTGAGTGACCCAACTCTAGTTTGGATGCTGGGTTGCAGAAAGGATTGTCAAATAATTTGATTTGACAATGACCTTAGATTGTGATAAACGAAAGAGCGGATTGAAACCAAATTTAGTATGCAAATATAAAGCGCTCTATTGTTTTTGGGAAAAATCGGCGCATGCGCAGAAAAGATATATGTTGTATTCATGACGGTTTATTTTTTTGTTTTATTTTTACAAGAACGTTTTGTAAAAAAGATTTTTTTCTACATATTTTGAAAATAAAAAAAAATCAGTTCTTTCATTCTCAGGTAGCTGACAAGTATGCTTTGGTTAATTTTTAAGTAAAAACATATTTTGTAACTATGCAAACGAATAGCAAATTTCATAATATTGATTTCCGTGCGCGTTAACAGAATCATGCTGGGTTGCAGACAGGAATGTCAAATAATTTGATTTGACATTGACCTTAGATTGTGATAATATAATTAAAGTTTTCATACATGCAAGAGCAGTCTAATGTCGCATTCAAACTCCCTGTCATGTACAACATTAGAATGTATTTACACAAAAACAAATGCTTGATCTACACAGAAAAAGTTCGTTTTTCAAGTCAAATTTTGATTAAAATGCGCAGAAAAATGTCGTTTCGAAGTAAAAATTATGCAAAATTAAATTCATGAATACACCATTTAGAAAAAACTATCATCTCAATTGATCAATTATTTTTCGAACAGAATCGAATTAAAATTCTACAATGCTTTCCTTATGGAGAAAAATGGGTGTTCGCAATCTAAGGTCATTGTCAAATCAAATTATTTTTATGCAATCCATTATAAATCTTCCAGCTATGTGTTAAATAAATCACAAAAATTGATATTATTGTATTTATAATACATCAAAGAAAGTTACTAAAAAAATCGATCCAGTAGATTTGGAGCAAATTGATAGACGAATGGACACACGAGTGATCCTATAAGAGTTCCGTTTTTTCTTAAACTGTTATTTCAATAAATTATTTACATGTCTATTAAAAATTAGTTTTTAATCACGCGAAAAAAGTATATCTTCAAATGCGTACCACTTTTTTATAAAAGAGCAGGGGCGTAGCTACCGCCGTATCTGCCGTATCAATTATACGGGGCGTAAGCAAAAATTAATAAAAACTTCTCAATTTTTTTTTATTTTAGAAATGACAAAAGTCAAAAAAAGCAATTTCTTTTTTTCCCGCGCAAAGCGTGCGTTCAAAAGTTGGCAACACCCTACATCGGTTATCGCAGGCTGCGGGTTTTCCCCGTTTAAGTCATTTACTTCAACGGGGGAAGGGCCCCCAAACACATTTTTATACGGGGCCCCGCCAAGGCACGCTACGCTTCTGTGAAAGAGTAGTATACAATTCAAGATAGAAAACAGAATGGACGTTAAACTGATTATTTGACTATTTTTATTGAAAAACTGTAGTTTGATGTCCGACTCTTAAATCTGATAGTTGATAGTTGAAAAAAAGTCATCCGAAGATATGTTTTCCCCAAAACACTTAGGAATTCGTTATCAATATAATATTATGTACAGACGACACCCTCCCATATAAACATGTGTATTAGAATGAGATGGATAGAGAGAAGTAAGGGACGTAAGAGGAGAGGGTCGACTTTTGTACGTTGCTGTCTCGTCAGTATCCCATTAGCCGGATGATCCTGCTCGGCCTAAAGTGGCAGTCGATCTGCTGCCATACTACTACAACACACTCACACACACACATACATTCGTGCAGGGATGCGGTAAAAATCTCCCATACACCACCTACTCCACGAAACTACAAACTGATTGTATTATATACAGAGATATGATCATTACTCACTAATTAAATACTGATGTATCATTTTTTATATCCCACTTACGAGTTTCCGATAAAATTCAATCATATCTATATTTAATTGATGCTAACAAATCGATCACAGTCACGACGGATTTCTCTAAAACTAATTAATCCATAAGAAAGTATGTTATGACAACAATCTATAGTAAGTATTATATGAATATGTTGTTTGTTTCTATGTTGGCGGTTATCTCTGGAACTACTGATTCTAAAAGTTCTTTCACTAATAAAAAGCCAAACTATATTTATATTTTATTTTGATCGAAAATAAAATCCCAAATAAACTGGCTAAATTTGAGTATATAAAAATCTTTGTGAGCCCCACTCGGCAAGACCGTAATACGGTCGAGTCGAAGTCTCCACTACTGTTGTCGTTGCCATGTAGCGGCTAGTATATTATGTAACGGGTCGTCATTATTTACAGCAAAATTTTATTTGTAAAATAATGGTT
This sequence comes from Venustoraphidia nigricollis, assembly GCA_034508555.1. Classification (NCBI taxonomy): domain Eukaryota; kingdom Metazoa; phylum Arthropoda; class Insecta; order Raphidioptera; family Raphidiidae; genus Venustoraphidia; species Venustoraphidia nigricollis. The sequence continues at coordinate 13,430,338 of JAVRKA010000004.1, forward strand.
GACATAAGATATATTTTATTTCTACAAAACTGCAGAACGCTATATAATTGTTATTCATTGTTACAATGCTAAATTAGAAAAATTTATTTTTTATCCACCAACACCGTCGGAACTTAATGTCTTCATGTCTATAAAAAAAATCAGCTCTCGTATGTGGTGAATTTATTGTTACAATTTGCTTTATTATGATGAATTGAGTGTTTAGATATCGCACCGTAGAGTAATTGATAACTCATTCCGCCGCGAAAGTGGAAAGATTCGGGTTTAAATTCCGACGGTGTGGATAAAAAATACATTTTTCTAATTTAGCATTGTAACAATGAATGTTTATAACAATAATGGTTGACAAACTAATTCATCTGTGATCAATAAATCTTACTACCTTTGGCTTTAATTTTAAGACTGGAAATTCCCAATACTTATAATAGTAGTGGAACATTTGTCTGTAATTTCATTTTCTTGCAGATTTTTTTATACACGTGATTCCAAAATGTGTATTATTTAGTTCACTTGAAAACACCTGAGAATCAAAACACGGGGTTCACGATTTAAGCGCCAAAAATGCTAATTTTTGTAGCAAAAGATAATCCGTTAAAATTGACAATAATTTGTTTATCGAAGTTCAATAAAAATCATCTTCAGTTGCATTGTCAAAAAAAATATATAAGATATTATTATATAAATGATGGATTTTCTTGTACAACTTTCAAGTCTGAACTAGCCTAAATTTTCTAAAACTATGCAATGTCAAAATGTTGTGCTTCTACCATCCTTTGCATACATTCATTGACCGCGTATTGCAACAGCATCTACACCATCAAAGACATATCTCTGTATGTTGTACGAGGTGGAATCGAAAAAAAAAATATTTAGATTTATAAAAAAAAATTGCGTCATATCAGATCAAGGCGAGCGGCAGGTCATCGAATTCGTGTGACAGATGATCTATTAAAAAGCCTTATTTAAAAGAATATAAATACATCTTGGCTTTTCTTTTTTACACCGAGAAATGGCGATACTGTGCCCATTTTTACATATTAACTTTACCATCGTAGTACTAATTTTTTAATTTACGAAAACTGGCAATTATTATTATTATTATTTAAAAAAATATACAAATATTATATATTAGTGTTCGTGAGGGTAGCAAAAATAACTATCATGTTTCGAAAGTGTAGTAAGAATAAAATTAGTAGAATGAACTTACTGATCGACGACACAAAAAAATAATAAATCTTTTAAAACAACGATTTTTTTCGTCATTAATGTGTTCGTTCTATTAATTTTATTGTTACTACACTCTCGCAACTTGATATCAGTTATTTTTATAGGTACGGATAAAATTCTTAAGCGTAAAAGGTCTACAAATAAGTCTTCTATGGAAAAATATCAGTTAGTTCTACACCAAAAATTATTGCAAAAAAAGTTGTAGCTAATGGAAGATTTCACAAACGGCTAGCCCTCGGGATGCAAAACTAATCCTGCCTTAACGTTTTAAAAATCAAGGAATTGCACCGACGCCCTCCATAAGCACATCTCGAGCTACTGCGACAAAGTTTAGTTCTATGAAATTAAGATAAATATAATAATATATTAAGTGAAATATGGAATAGTTGCACAAAAAAAATGACCCCGACCGAAATCAATTCTGCGATGATCTGCGACTGCAACTCAGCTATCGCAGTTATATTGCACATCCGTTTTCGATTACACACTAGAGGAGCATCGTGGGAGCTAGCCGCTAATAAAGATTTCTCGCTGATGTAGATAGTAATATAAAAATCATCTAGCGGGAACCGTTGGTTGGCCAAGCCTAACAGGGTTACTAACAGAAATCTTAAATCACATTCTGTTTAAAGTATTTTGCGGATTCCCCTCGTACGTTTAAATGCGTGTATACATATATACTCAAAGCGAGTGTCCATTGATTTTCAGCCCCTGGCCATCGATTCTTCACTTTTGACTACAGTTCAATGGTTTTTAGGTTGTTTTACCTTCGACAGTCAGTCGTATCCCTACATAAATGCCCATACGAATGCACATTATACGCATACGCGTCTACATTCTGTGTATTAGTTTTCATGGATACGGTTTTTGTTTCACTTATAACGGAAAGATAATTCAACATCATACGATTATTTATCACTAACGATACAGCATCGACTTACTGTTATGATACCTTTAAAAATACTCAAATATTTAAACTCAAAGCTGTCCAAATATCGAAGATTGTTTTTTTTAGTAGTCTTAAGGACGTTTTCAGTGACAACTAACCACTATATCAAATATAATAATAAGCTTAACGTGCGTTTGTCGACATTGTGTCATAACAGACGCCATTCGCACCATTACCATTTTTCCATCAACCACGCTTTCCGTTATGTTGCCAAGTTTTTAAACTTCAACTCAATTAATAGCTATAGGCGGATGAAGGAATTATAGGTAATTAGGATAGGCTAGGCAACTGTGAGAACATAGGAACCATCTCAATATTTATCTGGAATTGAGGGAAACTAGGGAAAACCTCAACAAGATGGCCGGTACAGGAATTACCATTTCTCGACGAGAGACAGTATTAATATAAGCGTTCTAATATTTACGTAAATTATTTACATTACGTATTCGTACCCAAGTCCATATCTTGAAGATGCCTTCTAAAATATATTTAAAGCCCAAAAGGAAAGTGAAACTTTTTTAAAGACATGAACCCCTTTCACTGACGTTATCCATTTCGCGTTACCAAGGTTTTTGTTATATTTCCTTAAGGTATGATTCCGAATGCGACCGCAGACTGCAGACTGCAGCGGCAGACCGCAGGCGGCAGTACTGGTATCCATATTTTTCTATTAAATGCATTCGGAGCGCGGCGGCACTGTCGCCTGCCGTCGTAGCTTGCCGCGACTGCGGACCGCACCACTGCTCCTGAACCAGTAGTGTCGCCGACTGCACACGTGAAAAATGAGTTTTTCGGGCGCCGACGAGGAAAACTGATTAATTTGGTGACTTTTTTTTCGTCACTTAACAAATGCTTTTAATCAACATTGAATAACTTCCTTCATCTGGGCTATTTCTGAATAAAGGCATCGTGAGCTTTCTTCTTTTTCTGGTATACAGTACCAAAAAGTTATCGTCATCTTCCTCTTCCAACAAAAGGCTCAAAATAGTACCGGAAATTTGCTACCGGGAACGTCAAAATCGTCCGTCATCATTTACGGAACGCTTAAAAACCGACTGCCGCTGAAATCTGTCGCTGCATTCTACATTGGTCCAACCGCAGGCAACAGCACGTTTGCGGTTGCCGTCTGCAGCCTGCAGTTGCAGTCGGTTGCTGCAGCCGCCTTCGGAATCATACCTTTACCGTTGAATCATTTCGCCTTAACATGATTATTGGAGTGAAAAACGTTAAAATAATGAAAGTAATAAAAATGGGCTATAATATTAATTTATTATAGACTCTCTGTTTGTAATCGAAGCACGGTGTTTATGTATTCGGGGTCAGTCGAATCTTCTATAGGCGAACATGTCGTCGTTGATTGACAAAGAAACGCGGCGGCGTTTGTTTCGAGTGAGACGAAAGAATGACGAGGACGAAAAGTTTTGCAAACGCCTCGAGAGGTAATGCGAAACGCAAGATCCAAGTGTATAGGTAGGTAAGTTATATGGTCGGACTGGGCTTGCTGGCCGGGAATTATAGGGCCGCAAAGGGGATAGCCTTAGAGACGAAACCCCGTGTTTCGTGAACTCATATCCCTCAGGACTCGGCACGACCGATATAAGATTCACTTGAAAATGTGTGCGTCGTTCGTCCGCGTTGCTTGCGATTGTACTGTGCACTGTCTGTCTTTATTGCTCTATATTTCTTTCATCTTCTTGTTCATTTGAAACATTCCTTGTTTCACAGTTTGCACATACAGTATAAAGGACCGTTTTCAATTTTGCACCATTGGGATCTTGAAAACGATAAGAGGTACGAAGTAGTTAAAATTAAAGAAAAGGCGTCTGTAGAAGTTCCACGAGACTGTAGTCTTAAAGTCAAAACCTCTGGATCAGACTCGGAGTCGGATCGAAATATAAAAATGTTTAAAAATATTGAATAAGAAAAATTGACATGGAAACACTGATGTAATATTATCTTCAGCATTATCTAGTTGTTAAGGCTATCGGAATGCTCAGAATTTAAGCCAAAAATAGGGCTTTGGCTGACAGCTGATTGTAGACTTATTCGTCAACATTTTGCAAAAATTCTTTCTCTATAAGAAAGATAAAGGACAAATCTAGGTCTTTGATGGACTACTTTTGTAATTTATGTACCATTTACTAGAAAAAAGTTGGCATTAATTGTGCCAAAAAACATACGTTTTCAATGTCACACTACGATCTTATTCGTACTTATTGCAGAAACTTGTTCCATCACAAACCTAAAGTGACTCCTCCTTTTTCGAATTTTTTTTCCAAAATTTAGAGAAATCAACTGACAGCGGCATTTTTTTTTAGTGTGGCGTTCTAACAACCTTAACGTTTCGTTTCTTGCACTTCACTGTTTTCAACCGTTAAGAGTTTCTTCATGCCGTGATGATCATGCGGTATTTCAGATATATTATATTTCAGATATATTAGACGTAAAGATAAAAAACTCCAAACAACCTTGTATAGGAACTAATTTAACAAAATTCTAATGCACTATTATTAATGTTTTTAAGCAATATGCTATGTTTCTGAAAAAAGAGATACAGTAAGACCCCGATTAACGCAGGCGATACGTTCTAATAAGTTCCTGCGCTATACGAAACAGCGCTAAACGAGATCACCTTAATACCGAGAGTAAGAAAATTTATTTTTTTTTTGTTTATTTTTGTAACATTTATTATTAAATACTTTTTTATCACATTAAATATAGATTTATTTATTGCTAATATCGAGTTTTGTTCATAACACATTTATTTAAATCAAATAAAAGTTCGAGTAGGAAGTTGTTTGTGATGAGGAAGGTTCTTCATTTGACATATTTAGAAACCGCGTAATACTGAACTAGCGTTAAGCGAGGTCTTACTGTATTCAGTTTTTAATTTTTGATTATTATATTGGGTTATCCTTACACCGGTATTTTATTTGATTTCTAAATACGCATCTTTTTCTTATTAAAGTTACATCGTATCGCAAACCATAGTCGAGATCCGAATCGTGTCCAAATGAAATTGGTGCTACACTCTTTATACAACCTCACACTTCCGTCCCAACTCTTGTCCATTGTACGCAAGGGATGGGTGAAGGCGGTCATCGTTGCCCAATCTACATACATTTACTGTCACTTTTATTTATTCCCCGAGCGCATTTTCAAAAATGCATACAATATAGTAGGCACTTGTTTTACAGTACCTACTATGATCAAAGAACGCATTATGTCGCACTGCACAATCCACACGCAGGGAAAAAACTAAGGTGACGTGATGGTACAGTGATTGATACAGTATGGCGTGATTGGTACAGTAAAAGGTGTGTTCGGTATTGTATTCCAGTGTAATTTTTTTACGTTTTTAACACTATTGCGTTCGTTATTCAAACGTGTAAACTTATTGTTAGATCACATAACGGTGCACTGTTCAGTGTAAATTTCACTGGGTTATCTACACTACACTAATATCAGCGTTGCCAGATTTTTTTTTTGCAAAGTCGGGATTTTGGAACTTTTTGAGTGAAAAAAGCGGGATTCTTTCGTCGAAAGCGGGATATAGTAAAAAAACGTATATAATCAGAAGTTTTTAAATATTTATCTTTTTATATGAGTTCAAATTACGTTTACGTGACAATAGATAGCAAAAATAGCCATAGAAAATGTATTTTAATAAAAATATGATATTTTAAATCAGATTTGCCCTATCGTTAAATAGTTGTTTTATTCGTCTTCTGAATAAAAAAAAATTAAAAAATAACAGAAATCAAAATCAAAAAAGTTTTATTCATTAGAAAAATATGGCGTTTCAAACAATAGCCTGGCAACGCTGACTAATATACAAAACATAGCTAAAGATAGTAGCAACTTGTTTTTGTGTTCGAGAATAGTTCAGCTTGTACGGGCGTTGTTCCTGTACGGCGCTTTTAGTGTATTACAAATCCCCTGTTTCTAAGTTCTAATTTGAGAACTGATAAAAAGTATCAATAGTGCAGTTTTCAATTAATAATCAAAAATACTAAGGAAATATGGAATCAGTACTAGGTGACGTGGTTCAGATAAGTCTGAAAATTGACAATTAACAAACGTTTTGTGTATAGAACATTTTCGAAACGGATAATTTAAATCGCGTGAATACAGAATTGGTTTGACACTAACCGAACGCACCAAGAAAAATATTTATCTCACATTTCATTTTGGTGGGTTCCATATTATCTCCCCAATGAAAGATTAAAACCCGACTATGTAAAAAAAGAAAACAAGCAAATGGAAACGTGAGAGCATTTTTTTTTTGTTAACTCGAATACCGATTTTTTTTCTTCAGCTCCCGAACAGGTCCCCTGACGACTGATAACAAAAGAATACTGTTTAGCGTTTTGATTTGCTTGTTTACTACTCTAACGAAGTCGCGTTTTAAGTTTTCTAATGACAAAAAGTATACACAATCTCCGCAAGGTTTTATATAAAATGTTTGAAGAGCTGTTTCAATAGTGCTATTATTATTGTTATCATGGTTCCACTAAGTTCCTATCTGTTCATATGATATAAATGACTTCATTTTTAATAGTTTAAAATATACCTAGTTATTACTTCTACTCAATCTTAATATTAACAAAAATTCCATTTATTTCGTTTATTACAAAATCATTTTTGTCGACAGTTGGAATTGATTGATGAAGTCATCTGGAGATTAAAATAATATAAAAAGATGGCCCACAAAAGACAGCTGAAAAAAACGACGGGGTTCTGTAAATCGTTAACAATGTACAGTACTCAGTAAATGAAAATATGTATAGGATGCAAGTACAGTATTTTGAATCAACTACCAAACAATATTTTCAAATTCTACTTCTCTCAAAAAAATGCCTCAAGGCAATGGTTCAGACGAGTTTACGTATTTTATGAACATTTCAATTCTAACATTTACGGTAAAGTTGTTAGATATGAAAGGTATAGACCAGTGATGGCGAGTCACAGACTGACCAACGCCATGGTTTTAAGTGACCCACGCTATATTTTACCCATTTCCCAAAAGTACATAAACTTAAGGTGATTGTACCACTAGTGCCTTTTCTTAGATTTTTTCTTTAATTTAGACAGATACTTATTTAAATAGTTCTAAATCGAATGATGCAAAAATAAAATTAGTATAATTTTGACCCACGCTCTCCAATTAAAAAATAAAATTGTATAATACTGACCCACACGGAAAAAAGGTTCGTCATCACTGGTATGGACAGTATTTAACACAGAAATTTGTCTAACTAAAAATAAGAAACTAAAAATGTAAGAAAACTTAATTTCGTTAGAAAATATGCGTTTCACAATCTTCAATAATAATTAATATATCTATTATTAATAAATCATTTCAAAATCTAATTAAAAATTTTATTATGTCTCAGATTACTGGGAACTGGAGTTTGTAACAGCTGAACAATCGAAACTTTATACAAGCAATATCTTTACGAAATAAGCTATTTTCAAACTCCATTTATACGATTTCTTGATAGTGCACAAGTTTGATTGTAATATTATGATGGTATTTGGAAACGATTTTTATATTTTTCTGATTTCACTGATTTAGATAAAAACAGTAAGGTAATTTTTCCACACAATCAACAATAATTTTGATATTTGTAAAGTTTCAGTAAATAAATCAAATTTTCATAAAACCTCAAGAGTTTTCAATCCAAATATATATGTCTACATAACTTTTTTTGCCAATTATCGTTGTCAAATAAGCGAAATGATTCAGCCGTTTGATACATATATGACATTTCCCTCATCCATTATTTACACAGAACATAAGGAATAAGGATGAAGATCAAGGTATAAAGGCAAGAGTGCTTAAGTCGAATTTTTAGTGATTTTAATATGATAGAATAAAAATAATATGATAGAAATGCTAAAAAACACAATGTTTTTCTGTATTTTTAAAGAATTTAATTAATATATTTTATTAAATAAAACGTAATTAAATCACTCTCAAGTCACGCGACAACGAACACCAATCAGAGTGCATGACGTCACTCAGTCATAAACATTATCAGACGCTGTCAAAAGGCTTCGTTGTTTGGTTAATATTTAGAGTGTGTAATTTATTATTATTTGTTTATACGAAACGTCAAATTACATGACGTAACTATAGCGACAACTACGAAAAAACCTTTCATCACCTCATCAGTTTACCAGCGTTTATGACTGTATGACGTCAAGGCAGTCACGTGACAAGTATTGGCATTTTGGAGCAAAATTTGAAACGGAATTTAAAATACATGCTTTTTAAAGCTTGAATCGTATTTAAATAAAAATAATACATATTTGTGACTATATTAGGTACTTATGCACGATTTAAAACACTGTCCCAAAAATAGTCAACATCCCTATTGTCGAATTTTTACATCTATCACGTGATCTGTATTTCACTACGTTCTCTTACTCAAGAGACGGAACTGTTAGTGTTTATACTTTTAGTCTGACAGTGAAATACCAATGCACTTATATTACAAACGCAATAGTGTCAAAAGTGCGAACATTGAAATACGATACCAATCATATCTATCATTACACAACAAAGTTTAAAAACTCAGAAATAATATCCGAAAATACTTTCTTACCGTTTCTTTTTCGTTGCGGACAAAATGGAGAACTGGATCAATAACCGAACACGATGATTAAATCGCCGTAAATTTTACGCTAGAGTTAATTTTACTATATCAAAGATTCGAAATAAGAAGTTTTACATTTTGGCCATAGATATATTCTCAGCTTGTGTAAGTTTATCAGTTTTAAAGTTTGTGCGTCTCTTTATTTTCTTTTTCATTTTGATCCTGTTTATTGAACTACAAATGTAAACGAATAACGATGAACTTGTGAGTCTCGCCCCTTACGCTTCGTACGTCTCTCCCTTTTAAACAGATGCAGGTCGAATAAGATGTGCTTCTCTACACACGTGCCCTGAGCTGATATTTATGTTTCACAAGTATCGACGAAATATCTGAAGCTTGAAAATGTTTTTTTAAAAACAATTTGAAAAAAAAACCCGGGTCGCAGTGCCAAAACCCTGCCGACAATATAGTGTATTTGCTTGTATAGGGCCGTGTGGTTTTATACTTTTATTATGTGAAATTAAGTTTGTTTTTGGGCAAAATAAAAAATTTAACCCCTTAATACACCCCTTAAAATAACATTTTTTTCTTAATTGTAATATTATTATCAATCTAACGTCTACACCGAATTAAATACACCCTTCAATAAATAAGTCACTATCTGCAAACTAGTGTTTTCATAAAATTTGTAAATCCGGTCCTGTCGGGCCGATTTTATTAAAATTGTGGGGACACTTTTTAATCACTACCAGAGGGTTAAATTTAAATTTTGAAACGATTCGGAGAATTTTTCCGGTATTTTGGGGCCCAAAAACAGTTTTCAACCCCTAAAAACTACCCTTAAAATAGCCCGATTAGGCCCATTTTAAATAGGCTTCTTGCGGTGATGGATTTCAACACGTGGCCCAAATTTCGTTGAAATCAATTAACTCTTTCGAAAGTTATCGCGCGTACACAAAATGTTTATATATACAGGGTGTCTCACCGAACGTTGGCTAGCATGGGTAACTTTGTTATTAGTGGAGATAGAAAGTCGGTTAAATGGGCAAAGTAGTGCAGAAAATTGGGCTCATTAACATCCCGTCGAAAAAACAATTGAATTTTGACACCCTATGAATTTATTCAGAAAATAGTGAAAATTGCCATTTATGAAAACTGGCCATAACTTTTTTATTTATGAAGATATTTGAAAATTTCATTAACCATTTTTTGATAACTTTTTAAGGTCTTTTCAGTGGCGTAGGTTTAATTTTTTTATTTCCACTACATAATGAGATATTGACATGAACTTTGGTTTTTCTTATGGACGGCATTTTTGATTTTCAGATATTCGAATTCTACTTATTTTTCTGAATAATTTGACATAGCACATCCTATATCTAAACCAATCAGAAGCTACCAAACTGACAAAAATAGCTTTTTGGCGTTATCAAAGTGTGCCGTGTAAAACGAAATTTGTTGAAACAAATACATATCGACAGGTTAACAATCTGTCGAGCGATCGCTACAGTTTTGCTGATTCATTTTGTTTGATTTACTCTCTAAGATGGCTCAAGCATTCTCAAATTTGGAGAAACAGGCTATTTTTGCGCATACATTCAGCGTAACAAAAATACCACGTGGGCTCAAGCACAATACTTGAACCTTTATCCAGAAAGACGACAGCCTTATTCAATAACTTTTAGGAACTTAAATAGAAATTTAAAGGTATACGGTTCATTTTCAAAGAAAAAAGGCAACATTCAACACTGTGAAGAAGAATTAGGTTTAGCAAACGTTGAAATTAATGGAGAAAAGTTCCTAAAAGTTATTGAATAAGGCTGTCGCCTTTCTGGATAAAGGTTCAAGTATTCTGCTTGAGCCCACGTGGTATTTTTGTTACGCTGAATGTATGCGCAAAAATAGCCTGTTTCTCCAAATTTGAGAATGTTTGAGCCATCTTAGAGAGTAAATCAAACAAAATGAATTGGCAAAACTGTAGCGATCGCTCGATAGATTGTTAACCTGTCGATATGTATTTGTTTCAACAAATTTCGTTTTACACGGCACACTTTGATAACGTCAAAAAGCTATTTTTGTCAGTTTTGTAACTTCTGATTGGTTTAGATATAGAATATGCTATGTCAAATTATTCAGAAAAATAAGTAGAATTCGAATATCTGAAAATCAAAAATGCCGTCCATAAGAAAAACCAAAGTTCATGCCAATATCCCATTATGTAGTGGAAATAAAAAAATAAACCTACGCCACTGAAAAGACCTTAAAAAGTTATCAAAAAATGGTCAATGAAATTTTCAAATATCTTCATAAATAAAAAAGTTATGGCCAGTTTTCATAAATGGTAATTTTCACTATTTTCTGAATAAATTCATAGGGTGTCAAAATTCAATTGTTTTTTCGACGGGATGTTAATGAGCCCAATTTTCTGCACTACTTTGCCCATTTAACCGACTTTCTATCTCCACTAATAACAAAGTTACCCATGTTAGCCAACGTTCGGTGAGACACCTGTATATATATATATATACATATATATATAAACATTTTTAAAAATGGTGCCAAAGTGTTTAGGAGGTTATGAAACGTCGAGAAATTTTGGTCAGACCCCTAGGTCCCGCCATCCGACCGACGCCAATAGTGTATGTTGCCATATGGCAAATACACTAATTACGGATTTAGTACAATTTTTTTATTTTTCAGTTTACATTAAAATGGAAACGGCAGCACTGTTCGTTATACCTACATTCTTTAAGAAATCTTGTGAACATCAAAAACAACGCATTGAGAAGTATTTACTCATCAATGTATAAATCAAATCTGAAAAACTTCTTAAAGTGGCACGACGCGTCTCGAAAAGATGGGCAAAATACCACCAAAGTGCTCGAAGCACTTTCATAAATGCTCGATTTATTAAAAAACCAAGCACTTTCATTTTCAAAAACGCTTAAAAGCATCAAGCACTTACTAATAATTAACACATCAAGCATTAAACATTTTAAAGTAAGTTCTTATGTCTGAACTTCTAACGGTAAGTTATGATATTTTTGGACATTAACGATATTGATGAGGAAGTTTGGACTTACAAGAAATTGATCTCTAACATTAAACGAAATAAAAATTACAAAAGATAAACGACATATGTTTTATTAAACTTTGAAAGTGCTAATTAAGTACTTAAAATGCTTATTAAGCATCTCAATGTTTAATAAGCTGTTGAATGCTTATAAAGCAATTTATAATGCTTACGTGCTTAAGTAGCAAGTCTTTATATATAAGTGCTCTAAGCACTGAGCATCTGTTTTACAAAATGCTTTAAGCATCACAAGTGCTTAAAGCATTGTTGCAAGCATTGCCCAACTCTCTGATGTTTCGACTAAACGACAATAATTATCCCGTCACATTTAATAATATTAAATCAGAAATGTTTTTGTAAATCATAGCCTAGCCGCATGAGAATTGAACGCAGTGTACATTAAAAGTGATTTTCCTCAAAACTGAACTATTAAAATTTTTTGAAAATTGGGTGAAAATCAACTATTTACATATATAGGGGGTAGGTGCAGAAAATATATCTTGTGCGTAATTTTTTACGATTGTGTCGCTGGTTCTAGTTTTATCGTAATGTCACACTGCGTCATAAAATAATAGTTCCCTCACTGGATACATAACTTATAATTTTCGGTTAATAGTCGTGCGATGTTATAGATTGTATTTATTTATTTATTGTAAATTATAGCGTCTTTATTACATTAAATAACTTACAACTTACAACTTAAACAACGAAAGCGTAATTTTATTAGGTAACGCAGATTTATTATTAACGCAATTTAGATCAATAATTAATGTATTTGTGTCGTCTAATTTCAAACACCGCCAGATCCACTTTCTTTAAAAGGAGATTTTCTGTCTATTTTATTTTTTTTTTTATTCTAAAACGAATGAATTTAAAATCAATATGGTGTTTGCTATACTTATCAAATATTGCTTTAAATTTTGACAACTATATTATTCACGTAATAATAATAATAATAATATAAAAAATTACATACTGTATAAATTACATTTTCGGATCTGACTGAATTTGAAATTAGACGCCACATTTATCCGACTTAAAAAAAAAGGTTATATAATTCGACGAGTACCTATTTTATATTTTTCTATACCTCCGCGAGCTGTGAACCAATTTAAAAATTTTCGACGCCATTTTATCAAGATGGTGCCGTATAGTTTTTCTTAAAATCGGTTCATCCGTTTTTAAATAATTTAAAAAATATATTTTTTTATATATTTACTGTATGGTTAATTTACTAATGGAGTTAAATAATTACTCACCAGTCACCAGCGATAATTACTAAAACTTGGTAGGTACTCACCTGTAACAGAAAAAAACAAAACTTTAGTTAAAAATAAGTAATTAAAATGTATATGAATTAGGTATAGGTATGTAAATAAATAAAAAAAAAAGAACATCTCGACTTAGCGAACAACTGCACTCGGAAGTGTATTTTTCTATGTTCCCTTTTTGGTTACAGGCGCGACTCTGACAGAAAAATTTTAATTTAAATTATTGTAGATTATAGACAACTTAGGTCGTTAGCGTCTTAATTACATCAAGTAACGTAATCACTTAAAGTTGGATAAGTTTGGATAAAATCCGTGCCGCAGGATCAATAAAATAGCAATATTGAGATTAAAATTGCATTTTCACAAATGTTTCGGTACGCTTTGTACCATCTTCAGAGTTCAAATGCTGTCAAACTCTGAAGATTGTGCAAAGCGTATCCAAACCTTAGTGAAAATGCAATTTTAATCTTAGTATTGCTGTTTTATTGATCTTCAATGATCACAACCACTCTAATTAATTCCTTTTAATTACAGTCAACCTCATAATTACTTAAAACTAAACGACATCACGAAACATTCATGAACAGCGGTCGAATTCGAACTCACGACAGTCTGGTCAAGAAGCCAGCACGCTAACCACTAGACCACACTGTCTTTCACAGATTGTATAAGCGATAAGTATTATCAATTTACCTGTTTTTTGTTGAAAAATATTGAAATGTTGAATGCTATCTTCATGACGTATAATGACCTTACCATGCATTTATATTTACTACTGTCTAAGGCCAGGAATAGACGAGCGTACAACACGCCGCGTGCTGCACGCTCCGCGTTGCCGGCTTTTGAATACACGTGCGTGTTTTTGGCGTGTAAAATTTCGCGCGGCAGATACACTCAGTCAAAAATGGACACTGTGCAAATTGGCTGTGTTGCAGCATTGTGCTTATTATTAAAAAAACGAAAACGTAGACATCGTCGTTGGTGGGTACATCCACTCATTAGTACTAGACTCCAAATTTTCATATAATTTTTCGTACAATTCATTGCCAATTTCATTCCACAATTTAATTGTCTTGTCCTTATTAGCATAATCTTTTAAAGACTGGTCATAAAGTGCTGGTCTTTTCTCCACCTCTACGATAAATTTTTCGGTGTCGAACATATTGTGTCACAGGCCAGGAATATACGATAGTACATAAATTGAGCACCAATGCCTACTGCCCGAGTTGAAATGACGAAGGTCGCCTGAAAATATTTTGGACAGATCTTACTTCTCCACGTAAAAAATCTGCTCGTGTATCTCTGTGCATAGTAAATAATGTATCTTATTGCCGGCGTTTTTGACACGACGCGTGCAACACGCAAACAGAAGCGTTCGGCTAGCGGACATGAACGTGTTCAACGCTTGTGTATTTCTTTCAATTTAAAATACATTATATTCATTCCAACGGAGAAAACGCGGCGTGCAGCACGCGGCGTGTTGTACGCTCGTCTAGTCCTAGCCTAATTGAGGTGCGAAAAAACTTATATAATTATCAGTAAATCAATAACTCTCATCAGTATAATACTCGTACTAAAAACAATTTAGATATCCCAAGGGCTAACATTAATATCTTTAAATACAATCCCAGCAACTTTGGGGCAACTTTATACAATAAACTTCCTGACAATTATAAAGACCACACTATTACCTCAAATGCATTTAAAAAGAAAATAAAGGAATTCCTTCTTTCTGAAGGTTTCTATTCAATTAATGAATTTTTAAACTATAAATTTTAATGTATTACATACTTGTACAATTTTTGACATGTCAGATGAAATATAATTTTCCAATTGACAATAAATAATCTAATCTAATCTGAGAGACAGTACATTGATAATCTCATGGCCAAACCAAAATTGATTTAAGCGAAGCCGAAAGGCTCATAAACGTAAATTTTCAATAATGGTTCGGGGCAACTTGTAAATCGATGTAGTTTTTTTGATCACCCGTATAAATCAGCGTCCAATCTATTTAACTGCTTGTATACAACATTCTCTATTCTTTATAGACTTTCATCTTTTTATCTGAAACTTTTCAGAAAAGAAAGACGACAAGAAAAAAAAAGTATGTAAGAAAATGAAAGAGTGACAGTATGGAGGTACCGGTCGTGGAGGTGATGCTGTTGTTGCTTCGTTCGAGAAAAGAAACTAAGTTTTAAATTTAGTTTGTGACTCAAATTGGAAGCGGGAGACTCCGCTTGCTGCCAGTTGAGACGTACGCAACGAACACAGGGGGCGAAGTGATTACGTACGGCGAGTTGAATGCGGGTGCTCCGCCTCTGGTTACTGAAGTTTTACAAGAGCGCCGGAAGGATGAGTCTTTTTATATTGCACGTGTCATCAACACTTTTTACTTTATTATATAATTAACTACGAGCGAATTTAAACGAAAACAATAAGACTTCTTACCTCAACAATTTTTTAATATTTATTTTAAACATTTTACAGTTACCAAAACTTGTTTTTTAAAAGTATTATCTAAGCCTGATTTTAGGTGTGTTCAAGATCGCACGCTATTTCACTAAATCATTAAAAGTTTCAATAAAAAATGGTATTTTTTGTTTTACTTTATGTACTGACGCGAAACGCTTCGTTTATACTATGACTAAATCAGCGTTGCCAGACGTCCCGATTTTGGCGGGACGTCCCGATTTTTAAATCAAAATTAAATGTCCCGCACGGGACAGGCTCAGTCCCGCTTTTCGGGGATAACTAGACCGTGCGTAAATAATTATTTACAAAATAAAATAAAATAAAATAATTATTCTCTTATTGTAAGTTGCAATTTGTAACACTCACTCCTCAGACTATTGTTTGAAACGCCATATTTTTCTAATGGAAAAACTTTTTTGATTTTGATTTCTGTTTTTTTTTTTATTTATTTTTTTTTCAGAAGACGAATAAGACTCAACTATTTAACGATAGGGTAAATCTGGTTTAAAATATCATATTTTTATTAAAATACATTTTCTAAGGCTATTTTTGCTATCACGTAAACGTAATTTGAACTCAAATAAAAAGATAAATATTTAAAAACTTCTGATTATATACGTTTTTTACTATGTCCCGCTTTCGACGAAAGAATCCCGCTTTTTTCACTTAAAAAGTTCCAAAATCCCGACTTGGCAAATAAAAATCTGGCAACGCTGGACTAAACGGGAATGAAAAGTAACTATTTTATAGAGAGGAGGTGTAAAAAATGATGCGTGTATTTATGTGGCAGAAGTTATACTTTTTTTGGCGTGATGCTGATAATTGATATTTACATGTTAAAGACGTACATTGATAAAATAAAATAGGATGTCACTTCACGTTGTACCTATTTACTTTGGATAATAGGTGGACAACTTCATCAGCACACTGAACAGAGAAATGAGACGTGTCATCTATGAATACAAATTAAAACTATACTGCATTGAAGAGTCAGATTTATGTTGGATAAGTTTGGATAAAATCCGTGGCGGAGGATCAATAAAACAGTTAAAATTGCATTTTCACTAACGTTTTCACTAAATGCAATTTTAACTTCAGTATTGCTGTTTTATTGATCCTGCGCCACGGATTTTACCCAAACTTATCCAACATTCATCAAGGACCACAATCACTAATTAATTTCTTTTAATTAGAGTCAACCTCGTAGTCAGATTTTTCGACGATTTCAATCTTGCCAATACACGTAGTACATTCATATTAAATTAATAACTAACTTCATGGTGTCTCATTTTCGTTGCATGCTGCGCGCGCAGCTTCCTTAATTGAGAAAATTTCACCCTCAATGCGCCAAAAGAGTTATAACTTCAATAATTTTCAATTAATACAGTGGTAGTAAATAAATGTGCTCACTTTTCAGACTAAGTTTTCCATTCTCAAAAGACGTACCAACATTGCACATATATCTGGTAAAAGTGAAGTAAGTCGTGAAGTAGTAAGGGTTGCACGCTAGGGTATCAAATCCCAACTGGACCATATATCGTTGAGCTTCTATTAATCCCAGTGTCCAGAACCTCTGCTCCAAGGACCCTCCAACACTGCACATACCCTCTATATTTGCTTCATGTATCTTACAATATAATCTATGTATGTGCATGTCCTTGGCGTTTTAAACTTTTAAAGACATACTGAAAATCTGTGCTAACCAAAATGTTAAATTCTATACATAGTCTAATATACAGGTTTAAATGTAGACAAGCTGAAAGTCGTATCAAAAACCGAGCATAGGAAAGTGTCTTGAGGTAGGGCGTCTTGTCATTGCAACAAAAAAATGGGGAACTGCACAAACGAATTATTTTATAGAGAAAACATTCACCAAATCACATTAGAAAACTTGATAGAAAACCGACATCTGTTGTAAATTTTCCCGAATTAAATAAACGCTGTTTGCAAATTTAGTTTTAGAAACAGTATAAATGAGCAAAAAGAAATCCTTTTTGTGTCAACATAGTTTATTTCACAATACAATCAAGTGTCATATACTTTAATAAAATGTAAAAATCAAAACTACAAAATGTTAAATTCGCGGTAAATTGACGATTAATCATTTAGGTGATTTAATAATTAATTAACTTTGACTATACGAACTTCGAGTCGAACAAAATACATTAACCATTTTGAATCTGAATAAACAAGCAAAGTACCTGTATAGCGGTTGCAAAATGACCCTTTTTCGTACCAGCGCGGGCAGTGAAATAAAAGTAACGCAATTTTATCAATCCAATAGTTATATCTCTGTCAACTGAGCGAAAGAAAAAACAAAGTAGACTTTGTTTTCGTAATTAATCCAAATTTGAAAAAAACCCGGGTCGCAGTGCCAAAACCCTGCCGACAATATAGTGTATTTGATAATACAGGCAGTGTGGCTTTATTATGCGAACTTAAGTTGGTTTTTCGGCAAAATAAAAAATTTGACTCCTTAATACACCCCTTAAAATAACATTTTTTTTTCTTAATTGCAATATTATTATCAATCGAACCTCTATACCAAATTATATACAACTTTCAGTAAATAATTCACTATCTGCAAAGTAGTGTTTTCATAAAATTTTTAAGTCCGGTCCTGTCGGGCCGATTTTTTTAAAATTTTAGGGACATTTTTTAATTACTACTGGAAGGTTAAATGTCAATTTTGAAACGATTCGGAGAATTTTTTCGGTATTTTGGGGCCCAAAAACGTTTTTCAACCCCTAAAAACTACCCTTAAAATAGCCCGATTACGCCCATTTTAAATAGGCTTCTTGCGGTGATGGATTTCAACACGTGGGCCAAATTTCGTTAAAATCAATTAACTCCTTCGAAAGTTATTGCCCGCACACATATATATATATATATATATACGTATATATATATATACGTATATATATATATATATAAATATATATATATATACATATATATATAAACATTTTTAAAAATGGTGCCAAAGTGTTTAGGAGGTTATGAAACGTCGAGAAATTTTGGTCCGACCCCTAGGTCCCGCCATCCGACCGACGCCAATAGTGTATGTTGCCTTATGGCAAATACACTAATAAGGTCGAACTGTCGATACCTGTGTAAATATTTCGTTATTATGCACTGAAAATCAGCTATTTTATAGGAGTTACGTGCAAAAATGTGCCATGTATTTTGTTTTTAATATTATCGGTTTAGTTACTGTTAACACTTGCTCGTGTTAACACTGACACGCTCGTCATAATATCTTTCATTACAAACTAACTACGATTTTTGCGATATCATATACGTTGATGGATAAATTTTTTCCTTTTTTTCCATTTCATTAATTTGTTGAAGATATATAAAACATGAGTGCTTTTGTCTTTTGGCCACGGACATACTCTGTTGGAATTATTGCGTTGACAACACAAGTGTAGAGAAAATCTGGTACAAAAATGACGTTCGAATTTAAAAATTAACTCTCACGTTTTAAATAAATATTTTGATAAATTAACACTGACATTGATAAAGGTTGCGCTTTTTATAAATTTGGTTCACTCTGTGGGTGTAAGGAAGGTACAACGTATTGTACCTATAGGTGAAATTGGTGCATAACTTCTCTAAACCCAACTTGTTTGGTAGTTTTGTTATTTAATTCGTGCATCTATCAATAAAATATAATTGCGTTGTGTTTAAAAATGTAGGTGAAGGAATAATTGCTTACAGTTCATTAATTTCATTGAATTAACAAATCAGCTGCGCGACATTCTTCCTCAGAAAGAGAACTAGTGGTTGCTCTTTTGATGCCTCGCTATACGACCGCACATTTTTTAATTATGGCACTTTGTCGATTTACGCCTAAAGACTCGTTAAAACGGCCAAAAAAAAGTATTTCCAGGAATAAACTCAGATATTACCTGTTATAGAACACTGCAAACAATGTTAAACTAACATTCGTTATATATATGGTTTTTCTCTTTACGGTGAACTTTTCGGGAACGTATCTAGGTCATCAAGCGAGGTATGGGGTAAATAAGGTATATCTATAATTTGTCACAACATATGGGTTTACTGATTATAAAGCATCTATAATTAGTAAACCCATATGTTGTGATAAATTATAGATCGGCTCTTTTTGAACTGGTTCAGTGAGCCGGCTCACATACGAGATCCAGATGCAAAGATGCAGATTAGAGATGGGAAAAACGGGTCTTTTTAGTGATCTGCATCTTTGCATCTGGATCCCGTATGTGAGCCGGCTCACTAAACCGGTTCAAAAAGAGTCGAGTTCTGAATATGTTACCGCAGTCTGCCACTGAGTTACCTAGTTCAGTCAATCATATCACGACCTGTATAGAATCAAGAATGCATATGTGATGCATGAGTCATTTGAGCTGACAGATGCATCAAAGCAAGAACTTATACGTAAGTGTAAAATGTGCTTCTGTGTGTTAAGTGTTTCACTGAGTTCTGCGGATTCGTTAATCCGTCGGCTCAAAAAAAAAGTGAATCGGCTCTCACGGATCTTCTGTCAGAGTCGGCTCTTTGAACCGGTTCAGATCTGAGTTACCCAACACTAATGCAGATCACTAAAAAGACCCGTTTTTCCCATCTCTAAGTGAACCTGTTAAACATGTTCCAGTTTGAACATACTACCGTTTCACACCGGTGCAATGTGGCCTACAGTAGGTATATATTATGAACCTATGTATAGTTTGTGTTGTCTGACGTTGAGTTACACGCGCGGTTAACTATGGGTGGACTACCGCCTCCACGGACGGTACGGCGGACGTGCTGTCCATACTGAACCTGTTATGTAACTGTACGGAAAGCTCTTCTGTCTCACTTTATCTCAGTGCGGTGTGATGTTTGTGCCACCACCGTTTCCACACACACATACAAAATGAATTCCAGACAGAGAGAGAGGCAAGGCGAAACCGCAATGAGGACGCCAGGTAAAGATTTGTACCGGTGCTTTTTGTATTATTAATTAATACCGACATGTTGGAAATAGAGGGGACCCGTGTTAGACTCAACACCGCTAAAGCTGATGCTTGTTCCACGTGTGATTGGACTGCCTACCTGTTCGCGAAATTTTCACTAATAAAATTATTTTACATTAAGTCAGTTCTATAGCATAGTTTCATAAAGTAAGAACTAGTAAAGAGTGTTTTATTTTCCATTAGGGAGCGTCCTTAGAACACGTAGTTTGATCAAGAGTTACGTGAGGGGGGGGGGAGTAAAGCTACGTATTGTTTTTCATGTATTTTATTTGGCACCATGAAAATAATTTGCAGAATAAGTTAAATATTTATTTTGAAACAGAACCTCAAGAATTTGAGGCAGTATGTGTTTATTACTATAAAAAATATAGGTACATATAACAAATATCAGTCTTTTTCATTTTAAACCAAATTTTTGTAATAGTTTTGTTAACAGAAAACAAAATGTCTTCTGGACTTGATGATAAAAAACTATGTTCCAACGAGATTTCGAATTACGGGAAGGCAAATTAATATTTTGTAGTTTTTTCTTTATTTCAATAACTTATCTTAAAAATACTGACAAATGTGGCTTGCTTAATTTTTCAATTTGCATTCTGTCTGTACAAAAATTTGTAAAAAACTTATGCTAATATTCTTGTTTTTATGTGATATTGTATTGTTGATTTATAGATCAAATAAACTGTAAAAACTTGGCTAATTGTCATATGGAAAGAATATAGAATGAACATAGCATTTATTCTATGGACGAATAATTTAATTCAGTGGACCCCCGGTAATCCGACAAACATTTTGCAGGGCAGTGTCGAACTATCGAATTTGTCGGATTATAGAGTACTGCCTAAGACCCCCTATAGTCCGGGATTTTTTACAAAAGAGTACCTTGTAATCCGACAAATTACAGATCCAACTCTGAACATGTTCAATCATGCATTAGCGAAGATTGTCAAAAAAATATTCAATAATAAATAATAGACCATGTCGGATTAAAGGGGGTGCCGGATTAGACAGGGGCCGGATTACCGGGAGTCCACTGTATTGTCTTTTTTCTTTTTTGTTCTTGGTAATTAATATAAAAAGTCCTTTTTCCCGATAAATCATTTTTATTTTAATATGGTATTTTAATTCATTGACTTACTCTTCACTATTGGTGTACATAGAGTGAAATAAATATTATGATTTCTTAGTTTCAATTAGTCCGTGCACAGCCGGCCTAAAGCGAATGTGCATAAACCAGACTTGGCACATTTAGATTTTGCCTGATTAAATGCCAGGCAAAGCTCAATTTTTTTATGACTGCTAAAACCGGCGCAACGTTTCCTAGGCAATTTTAGATTTGCTGACGCAACTGACTTTGATGGGTAACATGTGAATACTACTTTTTCTCACAGATCAATCGTAGGTGGATACATTAGGTACACAAAATGCATGTACGTATACTAGATACAAAGTTATGCAAAACTTTTTACTATGTATGCATGTCAAAGACGACGAAGATTGCAATGATTCAGCATCAAGCTTTATGTAAATATATACAGATAGATGTACATTGTACAGACGTGTGCAAAACATGTTTATATCAGCAGTAACTAAACTGTATACTCTACAAGCATACATACATTTAGTATTGGACATCTGCGATTATATCTGTGGTCACAAGGTTAAATCGCTTAACTCGAATTTGTCGTAAAATAACTTTAAATCAATAAAAAACACTCGGGTGTTAGTGCCAAAACCCTGCCGACAATATAGTGTATTTGCTAATACAGGCAGTGTGGCTTTATTACGTGAACTTAAGTTTGTTTTTGGGCAAAATAAAAAAAAATTAACCCCTTAATACATCTCTTAAAATAATAATTTTTATCTTAGTTAAAATAATGTTATCAATACATCTGAACCAAATAAAATACACACTTCAGTAAGTAAATTCTTATATGCAAACTAGTGTTTTCATAAAATTTGTACATCTGGTCCTGTCGGGTCAATTTTATTGAATTTTTAGTAGCACATTTTAATCTTTACTGGACGATTAAATTTCAAATTTGAAACGATTCTGAGAATTTTTTCGGTATTTTTAGGTTCCAAAACTTTTTCCAACCCCTAAAAACTACCTTTAAATTGGCTTGAATGGGCTCACTTTAAATAGGGTAGATTCTAACATGTGGCCCAAATTTCATTAAAATGGTGCTAAAGGCTATGAAACGGCGAGAAATTTTGGTCCGATCCCTAGGTCCCGCCATCCGACCGACGCCAATAGTGTATGTGCCATATATGAATACACTAATAAGTCTGGTTCTTCATTTTTATTCCAATGAGAAGAACTACAAGTTTCGGGCACTTTTTGCAACAAATGTATATACTGTCAAATTCAATTTAACTGTAATTGTTTAAACTCGCGTCTATTCAATATGGAACAAAAAATAGCATAAGCTATTTTGCCTTTAGTCACAGATGAAAACTAAAACATTGCTATTATGTACGTTCCGTATATTATTAAAATTTTGTTTTTTATGATCCGAGCAGCTGATTTTCCTCAGCTTGGAATATTTCATATGGGCGGCAATTTAGTCTGAGATTCAGCAAAATTTTAGAAAAGTAAAGTTTCGATTTTTATTTAAAACACCAATCTGGTCCTTCCAGCGCAAATAACGTTTATATAAAGAAAAGCTCTTTTTGAGCATTTACTGCAGAATTTAAAAAAAATATTTTATTTAAAAGCGAAGTAAAATAATATATTTTGATACACTTATCCATAATTGCTACACGTTTGAAAATTAAATAAAAATTTGCCTAAATATTCACAAGTTTCCTTGAATTGCAAGCCATTCCAAATTTATGTAGATAATAATTTAGCAAAAACAGTTTATTAATTCTTTTTTATAGAAAAATATATGACTAAAAGGCGTTTATTTGTAAATAACAAATACAAAATTTATTATGAAAGAATGTGACCCTGCACTTCCACCATGCGGACAATAAAGCACGGTTAGCAAAGACGTTCAAATAAAAGTTCTCTGTTCAATTCGGCCCGAGGAACAGAATAATCACAAACATTACTTAATTTTATGCAAGTAACAAAAATGTCGACCAAACTTTGGTATCATATATGCGTATTTTACTTTCGATTGGTAATAAATTGATCCGAAAACTCAGTAACTACATTTATGAAATAAAATTAACAATTTTTTATTAAAAATAGCTGTGCTTCATTAGAAAACTCGATAGTGAAGGTCGATCTAACTCGGGACCTTATACTATTGGGGTAGCACTATGCGCGAAAAATAAATACGTAGTACAGCCCTCTGCCGCTAGAGCTTTCCGCGCAATAAATTCGCTGTACGTTTGAATGCAAAAAAAAACGTATGTTGATCATTTTCCTTGTCACTGAATAATATTCTTTCAAACCATGATTCACATGAACTATAAAAAAATCCCAAACTTTTTAAAGCTTTCCAGGTCTGCGCCCCGTTTAAGTCAGATGCAATACCAATGGATTATTTGTGTGAATTTCAGCTGACGTTAAATTTGTCGTTCACAGTTTGAACTGACGCCAAATTTTTTGAGATTGCTGGTACAGCATTTAGAGCTATATAGTTTAGCAAGCAGCGTTCACAGAGCACAAGAGGCAAAGAGCTGACGGGCAAGTCGAATTGTCAGTCACAACATACACATCGCGTTTTGTATGCGTCTGTCGTCGTAAAGCACCGCCACCCCGTCGACCGAGGCACAACTCGAGCTTAAAACATTTTTACGCAACGTTTGTTGTATTCTTTCTCTCTCACTCACACACACACATTCTTACAATTTGCATTGAGATACCTGTTTCGAACCACTGAACTATATTCTTGCTAAGAACCTGCCGTTAAAGCCAATTCAGACTAGCCGTTCTCGGTTACGATTCACCGGTCCGGTTTGGTTTTCGATTAATCTAGGCTGCTCACACTATCCCGATTCGGTTCTACGATTATTCTCGGTGCGCAGGCACAATTTCGAAATATGATTTGACGTAGTTAAACGTCAACAAAAACAGCTGGCTAGTCACGTGACTTCAGCAAGCGTTCTCATTGGCTACGGTTGCGAACGGTCCGGTTGAAATTAGAGCTGAACCTAAACGCCCGAACCGAACCGCAATCGGAAACGATTACGCCCTGATTGGTCGAGCTCCCAACCGGACCGGTGAATCGTAACCGAGAACGGCTAGTCTGAATTGGCTTTTACGGGCGCTACAAAATCTGAAATAACTATTCAATAGTTTATTGTAAAAATATCCAGGGATGCAGGCGCTGTTCCAAATCTTGGTTTTCGCGCTGGTAGAGCGTAGTCTATTGATGTTTCTACCTGACGTCTCGTCATTAACTGCAGTACAATGCGGCAGCGGGCGCCTCTGATAATGTCTACCGTAGTTGTAAACGACACGTCATGTAAAAATATCAATGGATTACAGCCTACAAGCCCGGAAACCAAAAAGATTTGCTCTGTAAAACTACTTCGAATTTACTAAGAAAGATTTTATTTCAATAAAACTGTTATTGCAGAAATAAAAAAATGTTGAATTTTCAATTATAAATTAGCATTCTGATTCAGTTTATTAATAATTTTCTGACATTTTTCCAAAAAAGTACTCAAATTTTTATGTTTATAATTTGGTCAAATTATAAATGATTGTACTTTCCAAAGAAGCGAACTCAATAAATCCGCACATTCATATACGTTATGTAATTTTTTAAAATAATATTTCAGTTCAGTGCCATTTTTGCTGTATGTACAAAAAAGATTATATAGTCTTAAAATAGTTTTTGCCTTTGAGAAAAAGCTAGCGCTTGCAATTTTAACATTTGAAAAAATTAAACGTTATAAACTATAATCTAAAAATGCGAAACAAACAAAATAAAATAGTAGAGCATTTTTGTAACACAGTGAAATCTTGACATCAATTATTTTAATTGCTGGGATTTGAACTGCGATTTCCTGGTTTTAGAATAATGTTACTGTATTCAAATTAATTTATTTTATTTTCAAAATGTCAATATTAGTTTTATTCCAATAAATATTGTACGTTGAGGAAAAATTTGGTTGAGGAACAATGAAAAAAAACTTGTTCCTCAACCAAATTTTCCCTCGACGTACTTTTTTTTCAATGACTGAATTACACGTTTTTTTTGTATTAGGACATTATCATTTTTTTAGAGGACTGTGGATTAATCATTTAATAATACATTAATGTCCAATCGCAACGTTTCGTTTTTATTTTAAAAACTTCATCAGGCTCTTATATAATAATGAATATATTCATTTTGATAAAAATTGTGAAATGTTTTTTACCATAATCCAGATAAGAAAAAAACTGTCTTATCTGGATTATGGTAAAAAACACTTCACAATTTTTATCAAAATGAATATTTTCATTATTATCTAAGAGCCTGATGAAGTTTTTAAAATAAAAACGAAACGTTGCGATTGGATATTAATGCATTATTAATTGATTGATCCACAGTCCTCTAAAAAAATATAATTAGTAATAACTAGATAAGCAGACACTATTATTAGAACTTTTATAAAAAAAAACTTTTAAATGAATAGAATTGATTTAAAATCACGTGATTTGAAAATGCACATTGATCCTTTTGACGAAGTCGGATACAATACAAATAATTACTCAGCTTTGTATAAAAGCTACAAAAACAAGTTTTCATTTAGCAATGTAAAGAAAGCGAACTCCCCAACAATACATTGACGTCAATTTAATCTCGTCATTAACATTTGAGGGTAAAAGAACATCTTAAGGCCAAATAAACATCGTACAACTAAACAACAGAACCATGAATCAGGTAAGAGGATCACCGTCATTATACGTTGGTACCATTTCCTGTGATAAAGTTCGCTAGTCGCTATACAACCGATAGAATATATCTACGGTTACAAAACAAAACGGCTTATTTCATAATTTCTCAGAGTAATTAAATCGTCCAATTCGTGGTGTAATAGTACATTACTTTTTTGCGTCGCATTTAAGGATGCAAAGCATTATTATCATCATATATATTAATACACTACTAATGTTAAGATGTTTGCCTTCCTGTTTCGAAAAAATCTCACAATTACTCCACATAAATTTTATATCATTTTATAGACAATTACTTATTCTATGTGCATCAACAATTAAAAAATCTTTTATTGCTTTTGTTTTTGCAAAATAATTAATTATAACAATTATATATATATAGATATACATTTACTCAGTATGCAGCAATGCTGCCATCTGAGGATTCTAACTTTGGAACAACGTCAACATGATTGACGGTCGGTAAATTTTTTTTGTTTAATTTTTAATCAAAATTCACGTATAAGTAGTACTTTACGTATGGCGGCGCTTCAGCTCAACGTTTTCGATCAAAAAGAAGAAAGTTATAAAGAGTGTGAGAAATTAGAAACGAATTGAATACCTGTAATAAATGGTGACTTATTAAATTGAATTGAATAATTCATGATAATTATTATACTTATTTAGTGCGAATTATTCGCACGGGTACCGCTAGTTATTTATTAAGACGACTGATTCTTCAAAACGTAAAATATGCTTTCGAGAAATTCATTTTATTAGTTTTTATTAGCTATGATTAAGCATCAAGTTTTACAAAATTTGGCTTGATGGTTAAAAATTTCAAATCACATATATATTTGTCCCAAAACATATTTACCAATATTTCTTTACAACACGGTGAGGCAAATTAACATTTTGAAGTTTTTTCTTTACAAACTTATGTTAGGAGGTTATGTAAGAGTTCTTTGCATGATAAATGAGGTAGCTGAATCCTCAACTAGTTAATTCTAAAAACAGAAACATTTGATTTGCTGACGAACGATTAACAGTTAATTTAACTGGTCCGTTAAATCAATACTCACGGTAATATGAAGCGTGCCTCACGTTTACACCAGCCAAAAAAACGTTTCAAAAACTCGACTTAAGCAATTTTTCGTTGTGGTTATGGATATAGTATGGACTATAGAGTATAGAATACAGGACTATCGCCATGCTAGCGTTATGTGTACTACTTGTATACATATTTACGGTGAGGAATCAGTGTCGTTTCCATTTTTTTAAAATGTATTTTCGTTTAATTTATTATTATCGACCAAACCAGGAGTTCTACCGCTCGATGAGATATTTTTTCCCAATAGCTTTTAATTTTCACGCAAATAGAGCAATATCGGGAAGCTTTATTCAGAAAATATTATTCATTTCGTAATATCTTTTTTAGTGTATTTGCCATATGGTCGGATGGCGGGACCTAGGGGTCGGACCAAAATTTCTCGACGTTTCATAACCCCCTAAACACTTTGGCACCATTTTTAAAAATGTTTATATATATATATATATATATATATATAGGTATATATGTGTACGGGCAATAACTTTCGAAGGAGTTAATTCATTTTAACGAAATTTGGCACACATGTTGGAATCCATCACCGCACGAAGCCTATTTAAAATAGGCCCAATCGGGTCATTTTAAGGGTGGTTTTTAGGGGTTAAAAAAAGTTTTTGGGCCCAAAAATACCTAAAATATTCTCAGAATCGTTTCAAAATTGAAACTTAACCCTTTAATAGCAATTAAAAAGTGCTCCTAAAATTTTAATAAAATCGGCCCGACAGGACCGGACTTACAAATTTTTTGAAAACACTAATTTGCAGATAGTGACTTTTTTATTGAAGGATGTATTTAATTCGGTGTAGACGTTAGATTAATAATAATATTACAATTAAGAAAAAAAATGTTATTTTAAGGGGTGTATTAAGGGGTTAAATTTTTTATTTTGTCCAAAAACAAACTTAGTTTCACATAATAAAAGTATAAAACCACACGGCCCTGTACAAGCAAATACACTATATTGTCGGCAGGGTTTTGGCACTGCGACCCGGGTTTTTTATTATTATTAAGGAACACAAAAAAAAACATGATGTACATCGACCTTGTGATCATTAGCACTGTTAACAATAATTCATATAAAGATGAGTACAAATAATAATTTATTATCTGTTTGTTATCTAGTGAAAAATTTCCTCGACTCAATTGAGCGCTAACCCACTGGGGTTTAGCTATAAAAATTACATTTGTCGATGGGATATAAACATCAAATTCAATTGCCATCACAATATCCATTTCAAAAATATCTTAAACGACGATTACGATTTCTAGTAGTCTTTTGAAGCCACGAAGTACGCCATGACTTCATGCAACTTCACAAGACATGTTTGCGACTTCATAAATTGATTTTATATAACTTCTAGCGATGTTACAGAGATATCACTTTATTTCATAATAACAAAAGTTGGCACAATGTCTTACTCAATGTTACTAGAATACTAGAACGTTGGGCGTAAGCGGTTATAAACATGGTCGTGCACGTCTGTGATTGGTTGAGTCGATTGCTTACGTCAGCGATGTCCATGGCTTGGTTTTTCAATTACTGTTACCCAACTGTTTGGAAAAAGACTCCATGTGACGTCACAAGTCTACTTCTCCCACCCTTTCTCGCGTCTCGCCTAGTCAGACCTTCAGCAATGTTAACGCCCAACCTTAGTTTCTAGTAATCTTGCGTCTTACTGACTACGAATTTCAGTTGATTCCTTGTGACTTTTAGGAAGGTAAGCACGATTTTACTGAATAGCCCCTCGACATGGCAGTACTATAATAATATAGTGAAATATTAAGAGAAGAAATATATTTTAGAACTGGCACACTGGTACACTTTGATAGTACGCGAAACAAATAATCATTAATGGATAAGATGGGAACTTATTAAAAAAAAAACCCGGGTCGCAGTACCAAAACCCTGCCGACAATATAGTGTATTTGCTTGTATAGGGCCGTGTGGTTTTATACTGTTATTATGTGAAATTAAGTTTGTTTTTGGGCATAATAAAAAATTTAACCCCTTAATACACCCCTTAAAATAACATTTTTTTCTTAATTGTAATATTATTATCAGTCTAACGTCTACACCGAATTAAATAGATCCTTCAATAAAATAAATGTCACTATCTGCAAATTAGTGTTTTCAAAAAATTTGTAAGTCCGGTCCTGTTGGGCCGATTTTATTAAAATTTTAGGGGCACTTTTTAATTGCTATTAAAAGGTAAAATTTCAATTTTGAAACGATTTTGAGATTTTTTTCGGTATTTTGGGGCCCAAAAACTTTTTTCAACCCCTAAAATTCACCCTTAATGTGATCCGATTGGGCCCATTTTAAATAGGCTTCGTGCGGTAATGGATTCCAACATGTGTGCCAAATTTCGTCAAAATTAATTAAGTCCTTCGAAAGTTATAGCCCGCACACATATATATATATACCTATATATATACCTATATATATATATATATATATATATATAAACATTTTTAAAAATGGTGCCAAAGTGTTTAGGAGGTTATGAAACGTCGAGAAATTTTGGTCCGACCCCTAGGTCCCGCCATCCGACCGACGCCAATAGTGTATGTTGCCATATGGCAAATACACTAAAAAGTATGTACGTTTATTATTTTATAGAGAATGCGTGTTGATACACCACTGGCTAAAGACTTAAAAGGGAAAGATTTTCACGAAGAAAGAAAATTGCATTTAGGGTAAAGACTGATAGGAAAAAAGGTATAGAAAAGAATGTAATGAGTCAAAGGGGTCTTTCTAAAGAAGAAGAGGTTTATTCATCTGATGAAATGCCATGAAAGGGAGAAGAAATACCTACTCGTTTGCGGAACTTACACAGATGTGACCGGACACTCGGATTAACGATACAAACAACTTGGAAATCCTCTCATCCACACTATTTATGTTATAAATACAAACAGAAGAATAATGCCTTTGTAAATGATGATAATATTTTGTAAGTATTGAATGTATGTTGTAAAGACATACTGTCAAGCATTTACTAATAGCAATTTCGAAAAAAAAAAAACAGGTTAAAAACAACTTAATTCAAAAGAAGCGTCTTCGTTTTATACATAGCCTCGTTGAGAAAATTTTCTCTGCAATAATTAATCTACAGCGTGTTAAAAATACACGTGGATGATTTAATACGCGCTACTAATAAGTAATGTTACATTGAAACTATGTCTGTAATTTTCTACACCTAGATGTCTGTCTATCAGTTGGATTGATTTAAATTAAATTTGGTACCTAC
Organism: Venustoraphidia nigricollis; assembly: GCA_034508555.1. NCBI lineage: Eukaryota > Metazoa > Arthropoda > Insecta > Raphidioptera > Raphidiidae > Venustoraphidia > Venustoraphidia nigricollis. The sequence continues at coordinate 13,461,112 of JAVRKA010000004.1, forward strand.
TTTTTATTCAAACATTCCTGTAAGTATTAAAAATTGTGATAGGCTTAAAGCTAATTATGTTATTACCCTATTTGCTATTGTGCTATTCCTTTAAATTGCTACCCTATTTCGCTAAATTTTACTAATTTAGCTTTGGCTATATTTATGTTACAAAAGCTCTAATTAAAAAGCTTCATTATTATTTACGAAAATGTTTAAAACATATTTTTAAAACAATATTGAAATTATGTAATTTGGGTGTCACAGATAAGAACAGTATTTGAAAATACATTTTTCTAATATAGCATTGTAACAATACGTATATCCTAATGGGTGTAGCAAACTATAGCTATCTTACCGTTATTAATTTCGTTTTACGAACTATATCGCAAACAATCAATTTACAAATATCAGATTAACAAAAATTCAAGTTACAACGTGCTTTGACCCCAAAATTAAAAAACCCGGGTCGCAGTGCCAAAACCCTGCCGACAATATAGTGTATTTGCTTGTATAGGGCCGTGTGGTTTTATACTTTTATTATGTGAAATTAAGTTTGTTTTTGGGCAAAATAAAAAATTTAACCCCTTAATACACCCCTTAAAATAACATTTTTTTCTTAATTGTAATATTATTATCAATCTAACGTCTACACCGAATTAAATACACCCTTCAATAAATAAGTAACTATCTGCAAACTAGTGTTTTCATAAAATTTGTAAATCCGGTCCTGTCGAGCCGATTTTAATAAAATTGTGGGGACACTTTTTAATCACTACCAAAGGGTTAAATTTCAATTTTGAAACGATTCGGAGAATTTTTTCCGTATTTTGGGACCCAAAAAAAGTTTTCAACTCCTAAAAACTACCCTTAAAATAGCCCGATTAGGCCCACTTTAAATAGGCTTCTTGCGGTGATGGATTTCAACACGTGGCCCAAATTTCGTTGAAATCAATTAACTCTTTCGAAAGTTATCGCGCGTACACTTATATATATATATATATATATATATACATATACATATACATATATATATAAACATTTTTAAAAATGGTGCCAAAGTGTTTAGGAGGTTATGAAACGTCGAGAAATTTTGGTCCGACCCTTAGGTCCCGCCATCCGACCGACGCCAATAGTGTATGTTGCCATATGGCAAATACACTAAAAATTGCTTCATTGATGGATGATTTAGAAAGCATGTTCATAGTATATCCTTGCTTATATATTCCATAACATACATTTAATTTTGTAATTTGTATGCTCATTTATAAGTTGACGGGCTTTTGCTAGCCGATCGACTTTTCGCCCTAATATTAGTAAGTGTATCCTCAACTCTGTTCTTAGTTGTTTATGCTTACATTCAGGAAGCAAATTTTAAAAGCCGACGCGAATTTTAGGCGCTGTGAAGATAAAGGAAACGCAGAGGAAAAACGCACATTTTAAAGAGGTTTTGTTGTCAAAAAATTGTAGTTAAGATTCAGAAGTAGATGTTAGTAATAAAGAATTACGATTTTGGATGTTATCAGCTACAATCGCGCAAGTTAAATTTCTCCCAGTATAGCTCGCCAGCTATAACGCACTTACTGAAAAAAAGTGAAGAAAATTGCATGTCTAACCGAAAATATTGTCTTTGTTCTTTTACCAGTTCAATATACAGTGTAAACTCTTTATAACATTATTCTGTATAACGATAAACTCTCTATAACATAGAAAAGATCACAATTTGGTTGGTTTACCTTAAAACCCATACATTGATACACTCTTTATAGCGCAGCAGCCATTCTCTATTACGAAGAAATGTGTTCATATTTAGACACAGAAAATCGTCATTGTAGGTGTCATTGTTTATGTTATCTTATCAGGTTACAAAAGACGCCGACTAAACCTTCAGAAAAATTTTTATTGTTTAATCAAGAAGATTCCACCACATATCAAGAGGTGGATAGAATACATAAGAAAATACAAAACAAGTACAAGGCAAAGTTAACTGACTATGTATTAATTTTATCAAAAACATACATATTAAAGATTATTAATAATTTGGTTGTTTTTCTTTTTTCACTCCATATAACGGTAACTCTCTATAACGATAAAAAATGCTCGGTCCCTTGAGTTTCGTTATAAAGAGTTTACACTGTATGTTAAAAATGTAATAGCGCTGGAATGGTAGCGACAAGCGAGGGGAATAGAATAAAGACGAAATGTTCTTAGGGTAGAAAAGTACATGACTGAATTAAACTCATCAGTAAACTTTCAAATGGTAACTTACAACTAAAATTTCGAACTTGGATTTAAAAGCTAATTTAAAATATACTTGAGTGAGTCAGTCAGTCTAGTTAGTGGAACATTTAGCCTAAGTAGATCTTTCATCTTAGAAGGCGGCGGCAGACAAGAGAGCCCTATTTCAAGCTGCCCTTCAAACTGGTTTCGATAGACGACTGTTATAATATATGCATGGCGTAACATACAGTACCGACATTTCAGACTTCAGTTTCTGGAATATGATAGCCGCCTTCTCACTGAATAAGTAAAATGGACATAAACCGATATTAGCCTTTAGGCGGCCATGCGACTGGCATATCTAATATGGCTTACTGCACAACGAGGCACCATTTGACGTTAAGGCTGTCGGAACGCTCTGAATTTAAGCCAAAAATAGAGCTTCGGCTGTCAACTGATTGTAGACTTATTCGTCAACATTCTGCAAAAATTCTTTCTCTATAAGGAAAATAAAGGACAAATCTAGGTCTCTAATGGACTACTTTTGTAATTTATGTACGATTTACTAAAAAAAAGTTTGCGTTAATTGTACCAAAAAAACACACGTTTTCGATGTCACACTACGACATTATATTCGTACTTATTTCACAAAACTGTTCCATCACAAACCTAAAGTGACTCTTCCTTTTTCGGAAAAGTTTTTTTAAATCTTCAAAATATTTTCAAAATTTAGAGTAATCAATTGACAGCGGCACCCTTGCAATAGCATCTTTTAGCCTCGTAGTTGGCACCAGCCAAAAATTGAAACGTGCGGATGATTTGAGCGAGACAGAGCTAAAGAAGGTCACGTGAGAAGATTTCGAATTACGGGAAGGCAAATTAACAGTTTGAAATTTTTTTCTTTGCTTTATGTTAAAAATCCCGACAAATTTGGCTTGCTCAATAACTTCTTTCAAATTTAATTTTTTCTGTACCAAAGTTTGTGTTAAACTTATGCTAATTTTCTCGTTTTTATCCGATTTAAAATCGTTTATTTAGATCAAGTAGACTCCAAAACTTGGCTAAAACTCATATGGGAAGAATGGTACACATTTCTAGTTTATTTTGAAGCATTAACATCAAAAATTCAATAAGATTTTTCACCGAAATTTGAGATTTCCGAAAAGTTTGTGCATTTCATATGCAAACACACATCCAATCGCTCGTAAGATAGAGCTATGCAGGTGAAAAAGGGAGCATGCTGAACAGCTGGTAAACAGTCCCCTTAATCAAACATCAGATTGGAAGGTCCTTAATCCATTCCTGGAAATGCAAATTTATCCACTGGTTACGTCACTGCGTGATGTAATGTGTAACCTCGAGTACCTTTAACGGTCGTCAATCGATTAGACGTGGTTTGTTTTGTATCGTCGTTGTGTTTTCAAGCGGAACAAGTCAATGTATTGGGATCGCAGTAAGTATTCACAGTTGGTAATGAAGTTTACGAACGCTTTACCGCCTCTGGGAGGCGGTGGTCAGTCCTGTTCCATCCAGCAGTATATTCGCTGCGACCATCCGTCCTGGTCCAGTCATCCCATCGTTACCGCACAACGCCACGGTTCCCTCCTTCAGGCCATGAAACAAGTTTGCGCGCCAACTCCTAATTCCTCTACTTTGTGTATGTATTATGTAATAAATCAATGCTTATGTATGTACGTGTATTACAGCTAACTTCACTCCTTTCTAGGGCTGAACAACCAATGGCTTTTTCCCAATGCATATAATACTCGCCATGGTTCTAAAAGGTTCTGAAGTTGCAGTTTGTGACTAGCTTCAGAACTCAGTTTTCACTCAGTTTGGGTCAAATCTTTCGAGTCAATTTTGAACAACTTTAACCTGGTCTAATACTTTGAAATTTTGAATTCTTATGTCATTTTGATGACAGTACAATAATCTGATATGATATTAGCCACGGTTCTAAAAGGTTCTGAAGTTACGTCACAAAAAGCGTCGCAAAAACATATTTTAGAGCTGTCCTGGTTGTTTTGTGGGAAAGGAAGACTCACACCACCTCCCAGTTACCGACACAGAACGTGCGCTCGACGGTGATTAGTTATCGCTGGTTGTCGTGTCACTTGTCGGTTTCCTGCTATAAAGTACAGTCCAGTAAGCTATTGTTAAGTTGTTTCTTTGATTATTAATTGATCAAGATGCCTAATACAGTTTTGCACAGACAAGCTCGAAAAATAATTTTTTGGATGACTTTATGCTAGGAATTAGACCTTTAGATTAAAGAAAAATTAAAAATAATAATATAGCGCGAGTTTGTAGTTTTTTTAGGGCAAAAATATGTGTTTTTTGAATTTTTTAAGCAGCAAGCCACACTTTGTGAAGCTTAATGCTTAATGAGAGTTAATACAAACAGTAATGAAATAAATTTTGCGACCGTAATTCGAAATTTCAATCTGAGGTACCAGGCACCTTAAGAATGTCAATTGACGAAATTGCGATTCAATCAATATGTATAATTTTCCTGTGCTACTCGATACAATTCGAAAAAGTTCCATTCATTTCGGTTAATCTTAATCTTGCAGATCAAGCATTCAACGAAAACGTTGCTCCTTTGTTTACCACACGACCGGCACTTGTTTTTTCGAGTACTCACACACCCCTACGCCCCTCTTCTCCCGTCCCCCATACACGTGTTTAGTACAAACTACGTTAGATAAATGACTGCCATTAAGTATTCAGTGCATCTTATGTTATGTAACATTTATATAACTTTAAACTTTACACTACCAATTATATACCTATATATAACTCTTATTTTCACTAATTACGAACGCTCTAACTTCAAAACAAATGAACATTTGCATCAATTGTGATAATTGTTAGTTTCTTCTTTCCAAATTATTTGCATTCTCAGTGAAGGTTTTATTCATTTACATTTGACAGGATTTTACTTCAATCTTTCGAATTAAAGATGAAATCGGTTTCGGATTACACTACAATACTATAATCTGACGCTAAAGGTTGTATCTAAGAATGTATTAGCAATCTGTCAATTTATTGATGAAAAAGCGAAAGGATAAATTATATGTTTTTGTACTCTAGTACGATCTCATTATGATCATATCGTTTTTATATTTGCCAGTTTTGACAGGAATATTAATCTTCACCATCGAGTGAAAGAGTTTTATAAAAAAAAGCGCAGCGTCTATAGGGAAAACCGTTCCTCACTCGTCTTATTCCTCCACACCCCACTATCTTCTTCTTCTAACTGGAAACACGACTCTGAAGGATGTTTGGCCAATGGCCACTACAATCATAGACAAAGGTATGTGCCTTGCTGGAACGATAATGCATGTGCTATAAGAGAGGAGTTCGTTTTCACGCAAGTGTAGCCAGATTTTAAGTTTCAGTACCAATTGATGTATTATTCAAAATCGACTCAGTTACTCTCGAGAGATGCCAGTACCAAGAAAAATTCTGGAAGCATGTTTTTCTAGGTGCTACAAAAATATTTCTACACACAAAAAATGTGGACAGATTTTTTTGTCTAGGCGCGGTAGAAAACGAATTTGAATAGAGATCTTGTAACTACATTTATTTTCGAATTGATTATATTTTTCGAAATTAAAGCAATGTACGCTGAAACATAACCGCAGCAATAGTGTATAGATCTTGATGACATAAATATAAAATAATCGTCCAGTGTCAGAGCATCCTCATAGAGCACAGTAAACTACATCGGGTTACAGAGGTGGTGCAATGTTTATGGAGAGATGTTTTGAGCACACGGGCGGCCGACAGTATCTCTTCACCAGGCCGGACTACATAGATAGCGCCGCACAGTGGGCCATACGAACTGACAAGTTGGTTAAAATTATTGTCAACGTATAAAAGTATTGTTTTTTAAATATTAAGACAAAAATCAAGTCTAGTTCTGCGAAGCCATTATTATAAAATACAGTTCTTAATAGTTTAATGATTTGTATTACATTTAACACGTTCAGTGCGCATGACGCATATGGTGCGTCTGCGTTGTAGTTACTCCTGTGCGCACGACGCACATGGTGCGTCCGGGGAAGTTTAGTCTTCAATGAAGAATAGTACTATTCTTCATAAGTAGAATAATACTATTCTTCATTAAAGACTAAACTTCCCCGGACGCACCATGTGCGTCCTGCGCACAGGAATAACTACAGCGCAGACGCACCATATGCGTCATGCGCACTGAACGTGTTAAGTAAAATTGTAAAAAAAATCAAACTAGCAGGAATAACAACTATCGCTGCTTGTTTCACTAAAACTGTATTCCTCTAAAATCGTTGAAAGAAAAGTTCTATGAAAAAACACTCACAAAATTTTCCAGGAGTTTTTCAACTGTGATGTCCACATTAAGACACAAAAAATGAAACTAACTTTTTCACATTACTTGAAACTAAATTTTATTCAAAAAGTACATTATATTAAGTACCTTTATTTCAAAAAAATAAATTGTTTTTTCTGTAACTCAAAAATGCCTATTGCGGATTATAAACATACGACCGGGCTGTGAACGAAACTTAAAACACAACATGTTTATAGATCATGGGTAATTGGACACAAATAAATGAAAATTCTAAGTTTTCTAAATTTGCTACGTTTCGTAGGTTAGTTTCCTACTTCTTCAGGCAAGTTTATAGTTTAGAATCTATAGTTAAGAATCTATAAGCTTGCCTGAAGTAGGAAACTAACCTACGAAACGTAGCAAATTTAGAAAACTTAGAATTTTCATTTATTTGTGTCCAATTACCCACGATCCATAAACATATAACATCATGGACGATAACAACTCGAACTTAACACAACATATTATTTAGACTTGATTACTTAACGCGCTTTCTTTAATTCATAACAAAAGCTTACAAAACAAACATGCCTCACTGAGCCCAGAACGAATTCTAGGTTTAACTTTATAATTACATTTGATGCCCCTGAAATGTCTCGGGTAATATTTAAAATGTACTAATTTTTACCGTATTTTCTTGCAATATGGTCCACTGTGCGGCGTATAGCTCGCAACGTCACGCCACACCCGCGACCCTGTCCATAAAACAGTCCACTCCTTTAAATTAACTATCAATAAATTAACCGATCGAGACTCTCTGTCTTTACAACATTAACTACATATCTCTACATTACCTAACATTGCTGGCTATCGTCTCCATGGCTCGGGTTTGGTTCGTCTGTACAATGCACAAGTCTACACTACATAATATATCCTCTTTAAACTAACTTCCCTGTCGGCACGACAGCCAACTCCTTATCTATAGACTGCCTGTGCACTAGATATACACACATAGTACAGTAAAGATCAAAATTAGTGTTATAAAGTTGCCGTCCATGAGTCTCATTATCCAAGATTTAGTAGCATGGGGTACAGCGTCATCAGCTTTGGAAGTGTTCATTTTACAAAAAAAAAAAAAGGCTATAAGAATTTTAGCCAATGTGAGTTTTAGAGATCATTTAAAAAAAACCCGGGTCGCAGTGCCAAAACCCTGCCGACAATATAGTGTATTTGCTAATACAGACCTTGTGGCTATATTATGTGAACTTAAGATGATTGTTGGGCAAAATAAAAAAAATTAACTCCTTAATACACCCCTTAAAATTATTATTGTCGATCGAACGTCCACACCAAAATTAAAAACATCTCTCAGTAAATAACTCACTATCTGCCAACTAGTGCTTTCAGAAAATTTGTAAATCCTGTCCCGTCGGGCCGATTTTATTAAAATTTTAGGAGCACTTTTTAATTGCTATTAAAGGGTCAAATTTGAATTTTGAAACGATTCTGAGAATTTTTTAGGTATTTTTGGGCCCAAAAACTTTTTTCAACCCCTAAAAACCACCCTTAAAATGGCCCGATAACGCCCATTTTAAATAGGCTTTGTGCGGTGATAGATTCCAACAATTGTGCCAAATTTCATTAAAATTAATTAACTCCTTCGAACGTTATTGCCCGTACACATATATACCTATATATATATATATATATATATATATATATATATATATATATAACCATTTTCAAAAATGGTGCCAATGTGTTCAGGAGGCTATGAAACGTCGAGAAATTTTGGTCCGACCCCTAGGTCCCGCCATCCGACCGACGCCAATAGTGTATGTTGCCATATGGCAAATACACTAATAATGTACTTCCCATCTTTGCTTGTTTATTTTGCAATTTAGTATATGCAAAAAAGAATTAATTAATTAATTAATTAATACCTGCAGGCTATAAATATATCAAAGAAAATTGCGCAGTGATAAAAACAATTTTTATTAGATAGCTTAGACAATAAATTAAGATGTCTTCATTGATGGTGTTAAAACATACTATTCTAATTCAAAAAGCAATATAGGGTTATTATAATATAAATGATACACTTTCGCGAATTAAATAGTTTTAGATTGCTATTAAAGCGAAGTATGTCAGGCTCGTTCACAAACGATCAAAACCGAAAGAACATGTTTAATAAATCACTGTCAAGATGGTTAGTGGGCCAAATCGGGAGGAAGGAAAGTTGATGTCGCATGTAAATTCTTAATTAAGAAAATTAATTAAATTGCTTCTCACTGTTTTCCGATGACTTTCTGTACTCGGAAAATCAAACTTAAAGCGGTAAATCAACTAGCAACTATACAAGTAAACAACGATTAATGAATTTCAGTCGATTTCAATTCACTTTCGGACGTTGATTATTATCAATAAAAACACATTTTTATCAAAATCAATTAAATGAGAAAATCAAGTTTTTCAGTAACAACAAGGCTTCAAATCCAAATGAGGTTTTATGTGTAACCTGTACTCAGTAAAAGTATACTTATATGCTAAAGCCATGCGAGCACTACTCAGCTATTGTCGAAAAAAATACATTGTTTTGTATTTATTACAATTTGATAAGGACCAATTATTTATTTTTAATTTTTTTTTCATAATAATAGTATATGCTTTATTCCATCCGAGCTGGGTAGAGTAGTGGTGACAGCACTAGACTCGCATTCGGGAGGTCCGGGTTCGAATCCCGGCGGGGGCAGATGTGGTTGGGACTTTTTCCTACTGCCTCTCGCCGAGAAACGGTAATTCCTGTACCGGCCATCTTGGATTGAAGTTTTTCATGGTTTCCCTCAATTAATTCCAGATAAATTTCGAGATGGTTCCTTATTTGAGGCCATGGTCGATTACCTATCAAACTCCTAGTTCAAAAATTGCGTACCTTATCCTAATTTCCTATAATTCCTTCATTCGCCCATTGCTATTACATAAGTTGAAGTTTTAAAAATGTAGAAAATAACGGGAAGTGTGGTAGATGGAAAATAGTAATGGTGCGAATGGCGTCTGTTATGACATAAAGTCGAGAAACGGACGTTAAACGCATTATTATTATTATTATTCCATCCGTATTAGAAATAGGTATATACATAAAATATGTCAATTGATAAACAAATTGATGGAAAAAAATGAAAAAAAATGTCAAAGTAGCTTTAGCAACAAAACCTCACTTTGATTTGAATCCCCACAGCAACTACTGTCTCCTTGCAAGTTAAGATTTTTCCTCTCGGCTCTTTCTGTGTTTAAATATTTTTTAAAACTATGTATACTGATATGTTGCAAATTATTTAAATTGAAAATAATAACGTTAGCAATAAACCAAATATAAAAACATTCCTGTTTCTTGTTCGTTATTTGAAAACTAACATATCTTCTTCTGATAGAAGAGTCGTGGGATTAATCTCATTTAATTTTTCAAAGCAGAAATATTAAATTTCTTTTAAAGTATTGATAATGATACTAAAAGAATATTGATAAACTTATGCAAGATGAAGGGATATAATGCAGGAAAATAAAATAAACATAAATAAAGATAGTGATGTGATGTAATCTAATCAAGAAATTGAAAACATAACATACAAATTTTACGAAAGCTGGAGCTACGTTTTTCATTCCGATATTATGTAATATTTATTTATTTATTCATTCTGTGCGCCTGTGATCATGACAGCATTTCCAAATCACATCCGTACTCGTTCAAAAATACAGAGTGTAACAAAAACTACAGTCCTCAGACATTTTGTGACACAACGGTCTGTAATAGAACACAATTTTTAATGCTAAAAGAATCTCTCTCTAATTTCGTTTTGGGATTATGAAAACACTTTTTGTCTAAGTCTACCACTACTTAAATAACGACTGAACCGTTTAGATTAAACTTTTAAAATATAGGCTATTTTCTATCAGAATACGACCGGGTTAAAATAAGGTTTCTTTAAAAAACCGATATTATTGTTTTGGATTTGATGTGCAATTTCAATATGTCACATTCTAAATCGCGGGAGATTATAATTGTCATTTTCACCACTAAGTATTAAGTAGGTACTTTTATCGCTATATAGTAGACAATTTGACTCTTATTTTTAAATTCTCTCAAAATGTTCATATCGTAGTATTAGTCCACAGTAATTTTTATTTCGCTTAAATGTAATCATTTTATAAGATAAAATAGAACACAAAATTTGAAATATATAAGCCGCCATGTTTTTCACTTACTGTTACGTCACAAACAAGTGCACGTGTGTGTCGTGTGTTTATACAGGTATATGTGTGTTTACTACAAGTCTGACGTCAATTCAAACCGTTATGGCGGCCAGCGTTTTTTGACATATCAAAAAATTACAGTTAAAAAATTAAAATCAATTTCGTGTTTTTGTGAATGCCGAGAGCTTTTGATCTCTTACACTAACGATAAATTATCGTAATAATTTAATAATTTATTTCACAATCTACGCTCATTGTCATGTCAATTTTTTTGACAATGCGTTTACCAACCAATAGCACTAATTTCATATTTAAGGTAGTTGTCGTGGTACAATATTGTCAAAAAGTTATAGATTATACGCGCCACAAAAGTATACTAGCTTGTACGCAAAACTACCCGTGGAAACGTAACCCATACAGTATTCATATGCATGTATACTTTTCTATAAATTGTTGAACTTTAAATCGTTATTTATAAATAATTAGACGGTCAAAAATTTTTTCTTATTTTTTTAAAACTCACAACAAATGCATTGAAAGACTGTCAGTTTTTGGAAAGTTTCTGACAGTTAGTTCTTTTTTTATAAATAAGAAACTGGTTCAGAACTACAGAGATCGTATACAATCAATGTTAATTATCCAATTTTTAATTGAATTTATCTTGGATTATATACGATCGATCGACTTTAAATTCTCAGGGTAATTGTATTATCATGTCCTTAAAAAGTATACAAAAATTAAGAATTTTCTGACGGTGTGCCTTAACCACGACAACTACCTTAATGAAAAGATTTCGTAGGTAATTTTTTTGGTGGTCCCTTTATGCGTACATATCAAATATCCTATCGGAGAATAAGGTATCAGCAAATTCACATACACGCATAACTCATACCAAGATTATATATAAATTCTTGTGAGTGTGTCTGTGAGCACATATTCAATTCGTTCCCGATAGAATTTCTCGATTTTTCGTTATTCCATTACGATAAATTGGGATTCTGTTTACACATGAACAGGTAGATGGGTTCTAGGCATATCTTTACTGCTTCATATTTTTAATACTACTTACAATTTCTTATAGCAAAGCGGTCTGCATTTTGAAAAATTAAAAGAAGGAAAAGACGATACATTTCTTGAAATAGATATTAACATAAATTTGAAAAATGACTGTTATAGTTTGTACGTTTTGGTAAACAGATCAAAACTTGGAAATCCGAGTGTAAAAATAAATATCTCAAGTAGAACTTTGCAAAAGTTAATAAAATATTAGTGAATAATTGATAAGTACGTTAAGGAATCGTATCTTCTTTAAAACCTTAAGGCTATCGGAACGCTCTGAATTTAAGCCAATAATAGAGCTGTCAACTGATTGTAGACTTATTCCTCAACACTCTGCAAAAATTCTTTCTCTATAAGGAAGATAAAGGACAAATCTAGGTCTTTAATGGACTAGTTTTGCAAGCGATGTACGATTTACTAGAAAAAAGTTGGCATTAATTGTGCCAAAAAAACACACGTTTTCAAAGTCACACTAGATCTTATTCGTACTTATTTCACAAAACTGTTCCATCACAAACCTAAAGTGACTCTTCCTGTTTCGGAAAGTTTTTTTAAGTCTTCAAAATATTTCCAAAAATTAGAGTAATCAATTGACAGCGGCACCCTTGCAATAGCATCTTTTAGCCTCGTAGTTGGCACCAGCCAAAAATTGAAACGTGCGGATGATTTGAGCGAGACAGAGCTAAAGAAGGTCACACCCACAATATGTCTTTTGCCAACCTCGCCTCTTACCGCTGGTTCTCAGCACAAACTGTATGAAAGTGATCCAACACTGTTAAGTAAGTCAATAATACTCACTATCTTAATTAAACAATTTATAAACACATAGATAACTTTGATTCTTATAGAAATAAAACATCATCTGACATCTGTCATATTCATTATTTTACATTTTAGATCGCTGTACCATCAATCGAATTTTTGGTAAACGTGCTAGCAAATAAAATATTTAACAAAATGTAGGGTTTAGCGAACAACTTCATCTTGTTAATTTTAAGTAACAGTCAGCATTTTCATCGTGTTTTCTTTGATCTTAGATGGTAAAAATTCACTCTCATTATTTAAATAAAAGAAGTATAACTTCAAAAAACATTCTAAATCATACAGTAATACAACGTCACACAATTCAGAATAATAAAAAATCGGTTGAACTTTATTCGTAAAAGCAGTGAATATACGTTTTATTTGTGACTTTTGTCCAAACCCCAAAAGGCTTAAGGGCGTACATTGTAAGCAGCACTCTATACGGTGCGAAGGGTCAATATAACCGACCCTACTTATAAATAAACTACATATACAGCAAGACAGACAGACAGACGCAGAAGGCGAATAGCTGGACATGAGTTACAGCCGGGATTCCATTGTCTTTAACTTCTGACGACTTTCGTGAGGGTGCCACTGTCTCTGAAGGTATGTGTTCATATATTGCAGGGATGCCCAATCGGTGTACGCGAATTCCTTTAAAATTCAACTAACAACCAATAGAGAAATATTTTATACAAATAAATAGCTATTAGTTTGCTATAGCCATAAAGCCATACTTGAAAAAAATTATAAGTCAAACAATGTCACGGTCATCTACTTTCAAAGTAATTAACCTGGAAACTGTACTAAAATTACCAGAAATCGAGCATTATTCTTGCGGATTGATCGGCCAACAAAAACGTATAGCTTTTGTTTACTTCTCGATTCGATCTTTTTCTAGTATTTTTGCAGGTACACGTACATCACTGGACAACCTTTTGAATTCGCAATACCAGGAAGTAATATTGGAAAAAGCAATCAGTAAATGTGTATGTGTATTATCACCAATAACGTTCTTATTTCGTAATATTTTACCTTCCTTCGTGGCATTTGTATGCCAGGAATATAAAAAATAAGCTTAAAAATGTATTTCCAGTTATTCAGCAAACCTCGATACAAATAAAATAAAATTCTTAGAAATGCGATGTGGTCATCCCTGTTATATTGCATTGTCGCAGCACGTTATACTTGAAGTCCAGAACTGGACATGTGGCAGGGAAATAAGAGAATGCCTGTTAAATCTTCAATGCTGACTGTACTGATGGTTATTGATTGTTGAATTAAATTATCGGGATTATTACCTAAGGAAACACTATTTAAAGGACGATTCGTATTCAACGTGGTGACACCGCTATGAACTAGGGTTGAATAAGATACGCAGGGGCGAATCTACATAGGGACTAATATGACTTAAACCCTGGGGCCATGAGTATCAAGAACCCACAAAAATGGGATTATTAACATACATTTTTAATACTTTTTATTAACAATGAGCGCTTATGGTATGGCAAAAAATAGTTAATAAGTATTAATGAAGTTGGAATCGTAGGGAATTGGACAGTTTACGAAAGAATTAATTTGTATTTTGTTGTTTGTTTTTAAATATAGTTGCTGAGGAAGTTGCAATTAGCAACGAAACGTTCAACTTAATCAAAGTTAATTCTTTCGTAAACTGTCCAATTCCCTACGATTCCAACTTCATTAAAATATGGACACGAATTTACTAACGTTAATATTAATGATTATGATTATTTTGAATTTTTTTTGGGCGAAAGCATAGTATATTTGTTTGGCCAGGTCACAAAGTTCCAACTCTTTAAACATAAATTTTAAACACCGATTCAAAGATCCTTAATTTAACAAAAAAAAAATGACTTCAGTACGCCCTACACTCCGAAAAACCTAGAGCCGCCCGTTGTTATTCGGTAATATTTTTTGTCAGGTTAGTAGAAATTTTGTCCGATTCTAAAATGTCTTTGATCTTTTATCCAACTCCTTAACGATTCACTAAATTACAGTACAAACTATAAGATGACACATGTGTTATTTACGTGTAGAAATATCATGGTATTTATTTTACGATTTTTAAATTTGATGATTGTCTTCTATGAATAAGTAGAAGAATGAACAAAAGTAGTTCGGGCACTAACATTTTTGTTTCTGTCGGTGCAAGAAATGAATGGATACGAGGTCTTTTTAAAATTATTTTTCGGTTTTTAAAACGTCCTACTATTCTCCTTTCTAAATGAAAAAAAGAGAGGAAATAGCAACTCAAAATGACAATAGTACTATCCAGTTTCATGGACAGACAAAGCAAAGAATCTGGAAGCAGGAATGGAATCCTTATAGGAAGTATGACATGGTGCCTTGGTCAGTTGCATTTTACGATTATAGCCACACTTAAAGTGCATTTTATTTGGTGTCTAAAAGGACTATACGGCCAATTCAACTATCCTCTGAGAAAATGTGAAGCGAGCTAAGAAAAGATGAGTGATTCTTTTTTGCGTCCGTCAATGCTTCTATTTACAAAAGAGATCAAATTATCTTTTAGTTATAATCTTAAAGCTGGATTATCGTAATTGAAACGTGATTAATGTATTATTCTTAATCTTTATAAGATAATTATATTTTTATATTCAATACGTTCAGAAGAAAAATTAAAAGACTTTATGCACAACAGTGTCCAGTTAATTAATTTCAAATAATACGTTTTAGCAAAAAATAAAACAAAAAATAAACAAATGAATACAGGACGGTTTGTTCCGGTACAGAGCTAGTGCAATATGAAATATATTGTGGATTCATTCTAATTGAAGACAGGAAGACTTAAAGAATGAAATTCTGCAGGCTGCCAGAAAAAGAGGGCGTGGACTTAACTAGATTATGGGAATTATCATTTGTGTTTGTATGTCCGCTAAAAACGCGAGAACTACTGAACCGATTTGAACGCGGTTTTTATCGTTCGATCGCTTATTTCTTAGAAAAAGCTGAGGGCTATAATAATTGGCTGACCCGGTTTTATCCAGTTGAAAGTCAGATTGAATTCACTATATTTGAATGAAGTGTTTAGCATTCGATAGTTTATTTATTTTGAAAATTTTAAATCTATAGGCCCGGATTCACACGAGTATTGATTCTAAATTGGAGAACCAACAAACAAAGCTAGTGAGTAACTTAATAATTATTTCTACATTTGAGTAACCCAGCTAGCTCCAGGTTCCAAGAAACACTTCCGTTGATTTCAGTTCGTGGATTTAAAATTTTCACAATAAATAATATATCGAATGGTACAAATCTCAAACAAATCTGTTCAGGTATAGTGAATTAAATCCTATTTCCCCAGGATAAAGCCGGGTCAGCTAGTTATTATGGACTTACGTTTTTTCTTAGAAATAAGCTATCGAATGGTAAAAAACGAATTCCAATCCGTTAAGTAGTTCTCGCGTTTCTAGCGGACGTACGATACAAACACAATGCGATTTAATTTGGAATTTCCATAGTTCGGTTAAAAATAAAATTGCACGTCGTTTTTTTTTTTTCGGCAACCTTCACAATTTCATTCTTTAGGTCTTCCTGGACTTAAATCATCAATCGGAATCAATCCATCAGGTTTTTCATAGCGCCCGGTCTAAGCATTTAAACAAACTTTCTAAGAAAATTAATATTACGTAAGTTAAAGTGAGATAAATTTTATAGCGCTGTAAATTCTGATCATACAGAATAATATCTTTATGCATCATAAAGCAGATAATGTTAACAATGACCTTTGATAAACATTCATTGTTACAATGCTAAATCAGAAAAATTAATTTTTATCCACCAACACCGTCTGGACTCAAACCAGAATCTTTCCACTTCCGCGGCGGAATGAGTTATCAATTACTTTACACTCATTCCGCCGCGAAAGTCGAAAGATTCTGGTTTGAGTCCAGACGGTGTTGGTGGATAAAAATTAATTTTTTCTGATTTAGCATTGTAACAATGAATGTTTAACAATTAAATAGCAAACGTTCTGCAGCTTGTAGAAATTAAAACATCTTATATAAAATGACCTTTGAGCTTAGAAACATTTGATGGTAAAAATCGGTGTAAACAAATATAAAAGCTAGCAGCGGGGTCAAGAAAACTGTTGACTGATGCACAATTCCAAGCTAAAATAATTACGAACCAGAAATAAACTAGACGTACACAAACCATATAGGCGCAGATTAATATCTAAGCCGCAAAACCCACAATGCACATACCTATATAGGTAGGTATAAACAATATACGGTGTATTGTACAATTTTGTCTACAAGACCTACAAGGAATACTGGCGTATGTTTAATTTAATCTACACTGTTCAGTCAATTGCAACATTCACTCCAAGAAATACATTTTTAGGATTTGTCGGATTCTGTCGGTCAAGACCTTTTTGCTCAGCAACGCGTAAAGGTATTAAGTTGAAATTAATATCAAATATTCAGATGTGCAATCCCTTTGAGCTGTGAAAAAATTAAACTTCTAAATCAACGCAATCAAAAGATACGGCCGTTTATCCGGCATCTTTCAACATTCGCAATGGAATAAAAATCTATAGGGTACTTCTCGTTGACCTAGAATCATGAAATTTGGCAAGAAGCAATGTCTTATAGCACAAGTAAAGGGAAAAATTCGAAAACCGTAAATTTGTAGTTACATCACAAACATTTTTTTTTCTATAAACGTCAAAATAGTGCATAGTAGCGACATCAGATGGAATCTTTTCAAAGCTGTTAGGTCAGGCATTTCTGTGCCGTAGTATGTATTATTAACCAGGTTGGTACAGAACCCTTCCTGTGCGAGTTCGACTCGCACTTGGCCAGGTTTTTTTTAAAATTAATTATGAAAAAATCATTAAGGTCCGTAAGAAGAAACTATAAACACCAGATATTAAAAAAGATATTGGCTAAAATATATCAAGGTTAGTAGAACCGTTGTCTATCCCCCTACCGCATGACATGACTCTAAAGAACTAGTGGGTGTGATTTAACTACTTGCAGCCAATCAGCTGAAACTATCTAACGATGGCGTATCTCCGTAGTGAAATTACATTAATAAATACACATTTTTGGAAAAAATATTCCTGTATAAATAGCTTATGAAACATTCTCAAAAAAAATTGTTTTATTATCTATTTGTAATGTAGATTCCAACCCTAAAAAATGTAGGACAAACCCATTAAAACTAAATATTTCTTTCCTCTAGTAAATATTATTTTCAAAACTGCCTCATAGAGGACTAATCGAATTTTTACAAATATTAGAAATCACTTTTATATTTCACGTATATCCATTGGTTGATTGAATTGTTATATTTTACAATGTAACATAAGCCCTTTTGATTTTTGACCATACATATAATATGAGAATAAGGCCTGAGGTCATATTGTAACAACGCAAACGAATGGGGTTCACGCGAGAAAACAACCCTAACGCGAGCAGATTCGGTACAAAACTACTCTAACACGATGCGATTTGAATTCGGACGTACTAGTGCAAAACAAAAAATAACAAATAAATTTTATTAATAATGTTCTACCAAGTGCTGAGTGAAAATCAATGCAACTTATAAAACAAAAAATATTTGTTTCGGACTGAAATATACATGAATGCAAATTTTAAAATAATTTGTAAATATACGTAAGATTTTTTTATACCTACTAAATAAGTTTCTTAAAGTCCCTTGTAATCAGCGTGTCTTTTTTTATCAATAAATCAATTTGAAAAGTATTCAAGAGATTTTTCATCTTGACAAAAACAGTATTTTTATCAAATAAGTTTTGGTAAATCTAGCTGATTCATTTCCATTTTTCTGTGAAAATGGATCGATATTCTATTCCGTAATCGACTTGGTTTTAAGCATAATATTTTACATTTATTTATTGAGAAACTTTAATTTATTTATTTAATGTAGATTAAGCGGATGTAGGATTCGAAACTACAACAGTTTGATCCAGAAGCCAGCATGCTCTGTTCTCGTGAAACACAATATAACAAGAAATAGATTTTCAAATAACCGATTAATAGAATACGAAAGATGCATAGCACACTAATAGCGCGGGATTCCGCGACCGATATTGATGCTAAAAACCGCCAAAGCTGTTTTTAGTGTATTTGCCATATGGCAACATACACTATTGGCGTTGGTCGGATGGCGGGACCTAGGGGTCGGGCCAAAATTTCTCGACGTTTCATAACCTCCTAAACACTTTGGCACCATTTTTAAAAATGTTTATATATATATGTATATATATATATATATATATATATATATATATATATTTATATACGTATATATATATATATATATATATATATATATATATATTTATATACGTATATATATATATATATATATATATATATATATATATATATATATTTATATACGTATATATATATATATTTATATGTGCGGGCAATAACTTTCGAAGGAGTTAATTCATTTTAACGAAATTTGGCATACATGTTGGAATCCATCACCGCACGAAGCCTATTTAAAATGGGTCCAATCGGATCATTTTAAGGGTGGTTTTTAGGGGTTGAAAAAAGTATTTGGGCCCAAAAATACCGAAAAAATTCTCAGAATCGTTTCAAAATTGAAATTTAACCCTTTAGTAGCCATTAAAAAGTGCTCCTAAAATTAAAAGTGAATCGGCCCGACAGGACCGGACTTAAAAATTTTATAAAAACACTAATTTGCGTATACGAATTTACTTACTGAAGGTCGTATTTAATTTGGTGCAGATGTTGGATTGATAACAATATTTCAACTAATAAAATTATTATTGTAAGGGGTGTATTAAGGGGTTAATTTTTTTTTTATTTTGTCCAAAAACAAACTTAAGGTCATGTAATAAAGCCCCAATACCTGTATTAGCAAATACACTATATTGTCGGCAGGGTTTTGGCACTGCGGCCCGGGTTTTTTTATTTGTAAGGTTATAATATTAAGTTATAACGAAGTCTCGAAATGTTCTGTGTGTACAACACTCTTAATAAATCTATACACTTACAGCTTTGGCGATTTCTCTTTTTTGTAATTATTAATTTATCTGCGTGGGAAGCTACTGTAGTCCAATCTACCGCTACTGTTGCAGCTGAAGAACACCACACTTCAATTATATAAATACAAATTGGCTTTGGCGATGTGTCTGATCAAAAAAGTCGCGAGCTCTCGCTCATACAAAAGAGTGGTCCGAAATGAGTGGTGCGATTCAAATGAAACGAGACGACTTTACAGTGTACAGAGTTCAGTATCGAACGGTCGATATGCAAGAGTCACCGAGTCATTCAGACGGGCGGGACTGTCCATCGTCGAGCACATCGTTCAAACAAATTGAATAGCCCGAAGGCAATACAACTTGTAACTGTTATATGTTTATACGAAATACCAATAGCAATATAAGCTGGACGAGGTATTTGTCAATTATCACTCAATGCTTGATTTCTCTAGAATTCGCGTCTTTTATTTGCAATTATGTATTGAAATTATTCAGGAAAGCTTATTCGGACTGTAATTTTCTAGGGGTGTACAAATATCCATAAACCGAGTAACGGTCGAAGAGAAAAAAAATTAAAGATAGAGTTCTCTTTTCAAAAAGTTTGATATTTGATTTGGTTCCGATAAAATAGTCAAATACTTCAGGAACTAGATCAAGTTCCGACTCAAATTTAAGACCCGGATGCAGTAAAATCGTCTCCATTCCCAGAAAAAAACACTCAAAAAATTCGAGTTGAGTAGTGAACAATACCTAATATTATGTCGAATTTTACGCGCGGTACTGTCGGGTTACTATACTAATTTTTAATTTTTAGTGGCCATTATAAATGTTTGCCTTTAGTATTTAGTTTGATATATCTGTGATTTTATTTTTATTAAACATCCAAATTATTTATCTTATAAAATTAATAACGGTCTAATATTCAAATTCAGTAATCCAGTTTTTCGTGTATCAATATTAAGCCGTTAATCTTTGCACAAATTTAACGAATATTGATACACGAAAAACTGGATCACTGAACTTGATAATTAGACCGTTAATTTTATTTTACCGAAAATCTGACATGAGCCGTTTTACTACATGTCCACTGCTAGCGTTAAACAAACAGCAAGATTATTTTAGCTGAAAGAATAAAATTACACACTGCTTCTGAGCTCAGATAATTCACAACATGGTTGTTAAGAAAAGCGATTTTCGTTCTGGGAGACCAAAAATATAAGT
This sequence comes from Venustoraphidia nigricollis, assembly GCA_034508555.1. Lineage (NCBI taxonomy): Eukaryota > Metazoa > Arthropoda > Insecta > Raphidioptera > Raphidiidae > Venustoraphidia > Venustoraphidia nigricollis. Next base: position 13,481,982 of record JAVRKA010000004.1, read on the forward strand.
CATTTTTATAGATTTATTACATAGTATTTCGACAATAAACATACTTTATTGAGGTCCCATTCGTTTGGAGTTAAGTTTACGCAATGGAACGGCCAGTTACATAATATGGCAGGCAGCCAAATGACCAAAATGTGAAGTTATCATTTAGCTACAAAACGCTCGCAGTTAAACTAGGCTGTATTCTGTTGATATATTAAGTCTCAGTACACAGAATGTCCAAAAACAAAGCCGAGTAGAATTTGAGGAAGGATTCTTCGTGAAATTTCGAATTTAACAATAAATTTAATGTAATATTTTAAATAATAATTTAGATAAATGACCCATTTATTAAATGTGTAGATTTATTACTCACCACTAACCAGTGATAATTATTGAAACTTGGTAGGTACTCACCTGTAACAAATAAAAAAAAACAAAGATTAGTTAAAAAATAAGTAATCAAATATCATATAAATTAGAAAACAAATATTATAGAACACTCCCACAGCAAAAAATTGCGCTCGGATGTATTTTTCTAATTGGTAAATTCGTGTACATAATTTTAATGAAGTTGGAAAAAAAAATTTGTATTAAAAAAACTGTTTATATTTTTTTTTAAATTATTTATAAAATTGAAAGAGAAAAAAATTTACCATAAGATGATAATAATATCAACAAAATTAACAATAGAATTATAAGAATAAGTTGCTGAGGAAGTTGCAATTAGCAACGAAACGTTCAACTTAATCAAAGTTAATTCTTTTCATAAACTGTCCAATTCCCTACGATTCCAACTTCGTATTTTTCTATGTTCACTTTTTGGCTTTTTGGTTACAGGAAAAATTTTAATTTAATATATTGTAGATTACAGACGCTCGACAACTGAGGTCATTAGTATCTTTACGTCAAATAAATAAAAATAAATAATTTGTAATTGCATATTAGGTATGTTTGGTACATTAGAGTAAACTTAGTGAAATTTACTCCGGAAAGTGGACGTTAGATTTACCACATAATATGTAAACTTATAACAGACGCGTTAGTGACCTGTGACAGATTTCAGAACGCTAGATTTAGGTTACAGTTAGACATGAAAGACAAGTTGTTTTTGTATTTTTATATTGTTTTTATATTGAATCTGATTCATTTTAAAACACAAAAAAATGTAAAAAAACGTATTTAATGAGAAATGTACTTCGTTTAACAATTGTCAAATTCAGACATCTGTCACGTGACCTACTCTACTCTACGTACTCCTACTCAAGAGTTGGGACATCCGACACAAAGATAGCATCTTACATCGTTGTTTAACCCTCTACACCCTAGAAATGAAATTCTTTTAAATACTGTTAAAATGTGGTTACGCAGTTACTTTAGTGTCCAAAACATTGTTTTGGACACTTGTTCCTATGTTAATAAAGTATATTTTGGTGCACTCTCAGATAGACTCACGATCGATCGACGTCGGTTGCGTTCACAAAAATAGTTTCCGGTACGGTGTAGAATTTTTCAAAGTCCAAACTCACGATGGTATAATCTCGGGTGTAAAGGGATAAATAGAGTAAAAACTGTTAACATTTTTAGTGTATTTGCCATATGGCAACATACACTATTGGCGTCGGTCGGATGGCGGGACCTAGGGGTCGGACCAAAATTTCTCGACGTTTCATAACCTCCTAAACACTTTGGCACCATTTTTAAAAATGTTTATATATATATATATATATATATATATATATATATATATATATATATATATATATATATATATATATATATATATATACGTATATATATATATACGTATATATATATACGTGCGGGCAATAACTTTCGAAAGAGTTAATTGATTTTAACGAAATTTGGCCCACGTGTTGAAATCCATCACCGCAAGAAGCCTATTTAAAATGGGCCTAATCGGGCCATTTTAAGGGTAGTTTTTAGGGGTTGAAAAATGTTTTTGGGCCCCAAAATACCGAAAAAATTCTCCGAATCGTTTCAGAATTGAAATTTAACCCTCTGGTAGTAATTAAAAAGTGTCCCTATAATTTTAATAAAATCGGCCCGACAGGACCGGACTTACTAATTTTATGAAAACACTAGTTTGTAGATAGTGAATTATTTACTGAAAGTTGTATATAATTTGATATAGAGGTTCGACTGATAATATTATTGCGATTAAGAAAAAAAATGTTATTTTAAGGGGTGTATTAAGGAGTCAAATTTTCTATTTTGCCCAAAAACCAACTTAAGTTCGCATAATAGAGCCACACTGCTTGTATAAGCAAATACACTATATTGTCGGCAGGGTTTTGGCACTGCGACCTGGGTTTTTTTGAATTTAAGTACGAAACCAAACACACCTATTATGTAATAGTGCTAATCATTTGCCTTCTTTTTTTCTATAATAAAAAGCGAAAATGAAATAGAAAATATTAAATAGTTTGAAAATCGCTGCGATAGAGAGTATATTGTCTTTTGTAGCTGGGTAGAGTAGTGGTGACAGCACTAGACTCGCATTCGGGAGGTCCAGGTTCGAATCCCGGCGGGAGCAGATGTGGCTGGGACTTTTTTCTACTGCCTCTCGCCGAGAAACGGTAATTCCTGTACCGACCATCTTGATTGAGGTTTTCCATGGTTTCCCTCAATTAATTCCAGATAAATATCGAGATGGTTCCTTATTCGAGGCCATGGCCGATTATCTATTAAACTCCTAGTTCAAAAATTGCCTACCTTATCCTAATTTCCTATAATTCCTTCATTCGCCCGTTGCTATTACATAAGTTGAAGTTTTAAAAATGTAGAAAAGTGTGGTAAATGGAAAATAGTAATGGTGCGAATGGCGTCTGTTATGACATAAAGTCGAGAAACGGACGTTAAACGCATTATTATTATTATATTGTCTTTTGTAGTGAAGTGTAGAAGAATATTTACGAGCATATAAATTATCGGTCAAATAAGAGGTCTTACGGATATTGGTTTTCGTATTTCCCCATGGCGATTTCACGCCATGCATTTAACACACAAACGGGGTTTCATGCATTTCCGCATAGTTACACTGACATTAACTATGAACTATGAGAAAAGAAAGGGATGCTCTATACACTTATAATAATAGTATATCATGTATCTAGGATGTAATAAACCACATTCTCGATGAGTAAGTGACAATATGGTAAAACAAAAATTATGAAAACGTATTCTTCAGTCACATATAAACATTTGAATACTAGTTCTGGATATATGACAAAATTAAAGAAATATTTTGGTTGTGATCTTTTGGCGTTGAAAGTTCAAATTCAAAAAGTACGGCATGTTACCTTGCAACAATAATAGAGAAAAGTTATTTTATATAATATATCTTACTTGTAGCTATATTCGCTGAAAAGTAAAATATTTCAAGACTTTTCTCGAAAAAAATGTTTACTTTTTCATGTACACAATAATTTACAATACGATGTATAACCCATTCATATTGATATGGCAATTGACAATGACGACAATTTATGAAATTTTAATGCAGTTCACTACACATCTATTGAAATATTTGAAGTTTGTATATAATTTACGTAAAATCTGCGAATTTTGCTCCCTACCATAAAAAAGGTTTTCAATGTCAAAGAAAAATAGTCAGGAATTGTAGATTCGTACAAATTCGAAAACATGGACATTTTAAACATTTTTTGTAACATGTTCCGTTTTTGAGGTAGGTATATACAATCGGAAATTTGAACTTACCGCTTTTATTCTGTAAGTTGCAACAACAACATAGAACAGGTCAAATTTAAAATTTAAAGATCACACAAAAACACATTAAAAGAATAGTGTAGAATTTAGAACATAATGTAAATAAGTACTCACTCATACTAGAAAAAATTTGAGAGTTTAAAAATGTCACAAGCTTTTTTTAAATATTTTTAATGGAAGGTCTTTTATCTCACAGGGTAACTCATTAAATATTTTTATAATGGAGTTCAGCGGGCTCTTGAGGACACTGGACATATGCGTTAATGTTAAGGCTGTCGGAACGATCTGAATTTACGCCCAAAATAGAGCTCCGGCTGTCAACTGATTGTAGACTTATTCGTCAACATTCTGCAAAAATTCATTCTCTATAAGGAAGATAAAGGACAAATCTATGTCTCTAATGGACTACTTTTGTAATTTATGTACGATTTACTAGAAAAAACTTGGCATTAATTGTGCCAAAAAAACACACGTTTTCAATGTCATACTATGACCTTATTCGTACTTATTTCACAAAACTGTTCCATCACAAACCTAAAGTGACTCTTCCTTTTTCGGAAAAGTTTTTTAAATCTTCAAAATATTTCCCAAACTTAGAGTAATCAATTGACAGCGGCACCCTTGCAACAACATTTTTTAGTCTCGTAGTTGACATCAGCTAAAAATTGAAACGTGCGGATGATTTGAGTGAAACAGAGCTAAAGAAGGTCACACCCACAATATATCTTTTGCCTACCTCGCCCCTTACCGCTGGGTCTCAGCACAAACAAAATTCAGAGCGTTCCGACAGCCTTAAGGCTGTCGGAACGCTTTGAATTTAAGCCAAAAATAGAGCTTCGGCTGTCAACTGATTGTAGACTTATTCGTCAACATTTTGCAAAAATTCTTTCTCTATAAGGAAGATAAAGGACAAATCTAGGTCTCTAATGGACTACTTTTGTAATTTATGTCGATTTACTGGAAAAAAATTGGCATTAATTGTGCTAAAAAAAACACACATTTTCAATGTCATACTATGACCTTATTCGTACTTATTTCACAAAACTGTTCCATCACAAACCTAAAGTGACTCTTCCTTTTTCGGAAAAGTTTTTTAAATCTTCAAAATATTTCCCAAACTTAGAGTAATCAACTGACAGCGGCACCCTTGCAACAACATTTTTTAGTCTCGTAGTTGACATCAGCTAAAAATTGAAACGTGCGGATGATTTGAGCGAAACAGAGCTAAAGAAGGTCACACCCACAATATATCTTTTGCCTACCTCGCCCCTTACCGCTGGGTCTCAGCACAAACAAAATTCAGAGCGTTCCGACAGTCTTAATACAAGATTTTCTTTTCTTCTAGTACCTACCATAGGCATGTTTTATTGTATTATCGACGAAAAGTTGGGGAAATTTGACTACAAATAAAGCACAATCCAGTATATATGTCATAGACGGGTAGTAAATTATAAAACAACGGACGACAATGTACTTGAGGACCCTTATCACAAATTGCACAAATGCATCTTTTCTGGGCTTTAAATAGGGTATTCATAGACACAGAATTGACCCAAATGACAATGCCATATCTTATAGTTTAGACTGCACATACGAATAGTATATATTTGTAAATGGACAAAGTATACCTTGATTACTCCTGATCAAGGTACACTTTGTCCCAAAAATAAACCTCCTCTAAGGGGCTAAAAGGAGACTTAAAACCTTCATAAAGGTTACGTTTTATCCCTAAAATTGCTTAAGCTATAAACCTAAGACGGGATAAAATACTTTTCTCAGAAAATAAAGAAATATATGTTCGACAGTCATAATACCCGAACATTTTTCATTCAGAGATCCACACGAAACCAGAAACGTTTGTAAACTGCTATATTAAACTGAACGTTTTCGGTTTTATTCAAGAAACGAAACTCTGAATGTAGAAAATATATACGCATCTTCGCGTGTGTGTACATGTACTACCGACTGTATAAAAAAATTCAAGAAGAAATAAGCTAATGAAGTATTGACTCTTAAGGAACGGAGAAAATGTAATAGAATTCCGTGAAAATGCAGAAGAATATTTCTACTTTATTTCGTATACATATAAGTAATATATTTTACAGTAAAGAAAACCTTTTCATATAAGGTGCGTTTGGTATCGTACTCCAATTTAAAAAATGTTAACACTTTTTACACTATATTCCGTTTGTTATACAAAGGACTAAGATACTGTCGGGTCTTTTTGTGACAACATTAAAACTCTGCATTGTCGACCACAACATTGTTTTGTTTTGAGTTTCTTTTAGCTACGCATAACTCTTTAACGACTACGGGGACACAGTTGTCCCAAACAAAAATTTAAAAGAAGTGAATAACTAAGAAACGAGTGGGTGTCATTTTACATTTATTATTTCCTGAACGTATCTTTTCATTTTTTATATATGGCAACACTACATCTGAACCGTCATTCTTTGATTATGATCACTGGAAATTGGATAATCCTAAATTGTAAAAAAATGGTTACTTTCGCTCCTACAATCTTATGGTCCTGAAAGGGATAAGAAACAAACAAGTTTAATATAATTTTCAGTCAGATCAATAGTCATATCTCTGTCAGTTGCCATTTAAATCCATGATATGAAAAGAGAGAGTAGAGATATATAATTCTAAAACGGCCGAACTGAACTGTCAAAAATATCACAAATATACTTATTATAATGTGAAAATCAGCTATTTTATAGAAGATACCTGAAACAAATGCAGTATGTATCCCAACTGTAATGCTTTCGACTCGTTTGACTGTTAAAATTGTTTAATCTAACGTCATTCTGCGGTACAAAAAACTATGCATTAGAATTTAGATACAAAAACTACTTATTAATTTGTAAATAAAATTAACTGGTGTATTTATTTCGTTCGTTGTTTTATAAATTCCATATTTCAAAATAATATAAATCTCATAAATATTGATAGTATAAAAATGGTTGCTTTAATCTGAGAGCTGACGGAAGCTTCAATTTAATTTTTAGATTTTTATTACGAATAATCATAAAAAATTGCAGAATTTTATTGTTGTTACATCCATTTAACCCTTTAGGAAAAAGATAAACAACAACTTTTTTGTTCTATATTGAACTAAAAACAAAAGTGTTTTGTTGCAAATCGACATTTCAATAATTTATTAATAGCCGCATTTAACCGGCGTTATTTAAATACAAAAAAAAAAAACCGGGTCGCAGTGCCAAAACCCTACCGACAATATAGTGTATTTGCTAATACAGGCAGTGTGGCTTTATTATGCGAAAATAAGTTGGTTTTTGGGCAAAATAAAAAATTTAACCCCTTAATACACCCGTTAAAATAACATTTTTTTTTTTAATTGCAATATTATTATCAATCGAACCTGTATACCAAATTATATACAACTTTTAGTAAATAATTCACTATCTGCAAACTAGTGTTTTCATAAAATTTGTAAGTCCGGTCCTGTCGGGTCGGTTTTATTAAAATTTTAGGGGCACTTTTTAATTACTACTAAAGGGTTAAATGTCAATTTTGAAACGATTCTGAGAATTTTTCGGTATTTTGGGGCCCAAAAACATTTTTCAATCATTAAAAACTACCCTTAAAATGGTCCGATTGGGTCCATTTTAAATAGAGTTCTTGCGGTGGTGGATTCCAACATGTGGGCAAAATTTCGTTAAAATCAATTAACTCTTTCGAGAGTTATAGCGCACACACACACACACACACACACACACACACACACATATATATATATATATATATATATATATATATACATATATATAAACATTTTTAAAAATGGTGCCAAAGTGTTTAGGAGGTTATGAAACGTCGAGAAATTTTGGTCCGACCCCTAGGTCCCGCCATCCGACCGACGCCAATAGTGTATGTTGCCATGTGGCAAATACACTAATAAAAATTGTCGATTAAGTAATTGAAAATTAAAAATCGCCACAGTGACTCGATTAGGAAAATGGTTTATTTTTTACATTATGTTTATAAAACCAACATTTTACATCAAAAAGGTGACTTAATAATATGTAGCAGAGCGTTAAAAATATTTACACTGGTCTTAAAAGGCAAAGGACATAAACAAGTGAAGCGTACGGTAACACCTTTAAAAGGTTGTAATTTTATATGAAGCCGGTAGGATTAGTAGCTTTAAAAAAATGTGAATTTAAATACGGTAACAAAACGGTGGTTGTAAATGAGCAGGGATGTGCGAGAATACTTTTAAAAAAACTGACTAAGTGCGAGTCGGACTCTCAAACGAAGAGTTCCGTACCACCGTACAATAATTATTAACTTTAATTTAATTTTATTATTTGTTGTTATTTACACACTAAGCCGCGTAAATGTCTGAACTAATAGCTATTAAGATATTCCGTCTGACGTCGCTAGTATGCATTATTTTGACGTTTGTAGAAAGAAAGTTATTTTTTCAATTTATGCCGTATATTTTGACACTCGCAAGGGAGTCAAAATTTGGCAAGAAGCAATGTCTTAAAACACAAATAAAGGGAAAAATCTGAAAACCGTAAATTTGTAGTAACATCACAAAAAAACATATTTTTTCTATAAACATCAAAATAGTGCATACTAGCGACCTCGGACGGAATCTCTTAAAAACTGTTAGTTTAGGCATTTCTTCGCCTTAGTGTGTATTACTATGGCCGCTATAATAACAAATACGAAAAATAAAACATAGTTAATAAATATTGTACGGTGGTACGGAACGTTTCGTCAACTTTCCTGACTTCCTTAGGGCTCTACAAATGATGAGACAATAGTTTATTAATACAAATTGCAATTAATTCTAGAAATATTACTTTCCAAATAGTCAATATTACAACATTTGTCGAATTCGTAGTTTTCCTCATTAAATTTAAAGCACTAGGAACCCGAGGCTATAAACCCGTGAACGAACTGGTGCAAGTCAGCACTTTGTTCCTTTTTACGAAATGTTCATTAGTTGATATTTTTTTCAGGGTGTTATACAATCAACACATTAAATATAAATGATCCATACAACAATATTAATTTATTAACTAGATATATTCACATTTGCGACACGTTTTACTGCCGAAACATATAAAAGTAATCAAACTTTAATAAAGAAATGAAACGACAAAAATAATTCGTCCATACGTTAGCGAACGAATAAAAAGACGAAAGGAAACACGACTACGAGAATTCCATACGGAATGGTAGGTATGCTTTTGTATATTATAGACTGGCTATAATACTTTATACAAAAGATCAGCTAACAAAAAAAAAAAGGTGTAATATGATAAGTTTTTTAACGTTTAATACCACAAAATCATGTACCTAGTTTTTTTTTTAAGAAAAATATAGTATCTATTAACTGCGTAAATTGACTTCGTGTTCTCCATATTTTTAAAATCACATAACGTAATTTTCTACGCTATCAAACAAGCATCCCATTTTGATCTCTTAAATAAGAATTTCAATCGAAGGGTAGGAGAAGCCCAGGTGTTGCGAGTATAGTTTTGACCTTTTTTGGCTTATTATTCCAACTGTTGATTCAAAAACGGAACAAAACAGCACATTTGAAGTACTCGCTTATTTTCTAATCGTTTTTTAATCAGCGACTTTTTAGCTTTGATTTTCTCTTGTAAAGAAAAGCAAAACAATATTCGACGAAATTTATACATAAAATAGTATTTTCAGACTCAGAAGAAGGTTGACTTTTTTTTATTTATTTTTTTCGTAAGAATGATTTCAAAATAGGTTTTTATATTTAAGCTAATTTAAGTTTTAATGAACTTTTTTGATCACCGTATATCTAAATAAGTAGATTAGGGAGTTATGCATTAAACGTGAAAAAATAATTTTGTTATACTTTGACTATCTTTGAAACTACTTGACCGATTGACTTCAAAATCCAGCCAAATCTAAGTCTCAATAAACCATTTCGAATGCCGCAAACCCGATCTTGATTCACTCTAAAGATATCGTACGACAAAAATTTGTTTACATCACGCCCACGGACATCCATCCAAAAAGTCACAGTAGCTAAGACTCCAAGAACGGCAAGATCTGATGAAAACTCGATTTTCGAAAATCAGACCGAAACCAATAACTTCCTTTTTTATGAACATTTCCAATAGCGGAGAGTTAAATAAATTATGCATAATCAGTTCAGTACAATTGGTTAAATCAGGTAACAAAATGTGTTAAAATCGTACCTTGAAGTACCTAATTATGTATGTGGTTAATAAATGATTTAATAAATCTAGCGGCAAATACATTACTTTTAAATTCAATTTCCACAAACGTTAATTAATATTTATTATAAAACAATGGCCTGTTTTCAGAGTAATAATATGAAGTCGTTATCCATATTAAACGTCAGTTCGAGAAAACTTCACAGCGAATAAGTTTTATTAAATTTTACACTCAGGTGGATTGGCATAGACAAAAGGAAATTCTGAAAACAAAGAAACTCTGAAATATTCGATTTGATGCATTTTCACAACAGTTCCACTTCTCTTTTCAATTTTAAATCAAAGAAAGTTAACGGTATAAAGTGGAAATGAAAAAATTTTAATTTCTGAAGTAAATTGATTAACGCACCTATATATAACAAAAATCTGTGTAATTCAAGAACCAGTGATTTTCTATATACTAGATACAACTGCAATCTGACACGATGTTGTAGATATTGTCTTCGTATATGGTGGTGTTGATCCAATAGAATGTCACAGTAAAGGAAGATTCGGTTGAGGATCAATAAATAAATAAGCTTTACCAAAGTTTTGCTAGTGGCCATCGTTTCATCTTCAGGGCCTTAAGCTGGTTAAATGGTGGTAAATTGTTCTAATAGTATAACATGCTCATTTTTATGAATAAATGTAGATATCATGCCAGTTTTTTAGGTTCAAAGCACAAGGTCACTAGAATGCTAGAATGTTGGGCGTAAGAAGCTATAAACATGGTCACGTCTGTGATTGACTGAGTCGATTGCATACGTCATCGATATCATTGGCTTAGTTTTTTAATTACTATTATCCCAACTGTTTGGAAAAAGACTCCATGTGACCTTACTCTCTCTCGCGTCTCGCCTTGCCATACCTTCAACAATGCTAACTCCCAACCTTAAGATTATAATAGAACGGGGTGGTCTCTTGGCCCAAATGCACCACATCCTGAAATGATTTTTGTGCTTCCCCTTTTTACTGGATCTACTCAGCAAATAATCCGGATCTTCTTATGAACTCCAGAAGATTGTCCCGTGGAACTCTTCAATTCTCATCAATGGTTGTCCTTCTGTAGGTTAGAGCCACGCCCAACCTTAGTTTCTAGTTTCTTGGTCAAAGCACACGTGGTACTTTTTGTATCCAAAACGCGCGAGTTAACATAATTGCATCGTAATTTGAAGATTACTCGCAATAAATTAGTTGTGTTTTTCAGCAAAGAATGCCGAACTCCAATCAATTTAATCGCAAAATCGTGCACCAAAAAGTTAACCCGTTATAGTCTTCATATATATTCACCACTGGCTTATGATAAATTAAATTTTTGATACTAATGACCATAGTTGTCGAGCGCTTATAATCTACAATGTCCCTTTGTTTTTATGGACTGTTTCTACAACAGTCATTCCAAGATATTGGGTCCAGAATAAACAACGACGCCGACAGTCATATTGCACTGTTGCACTAAAAGACCACTATAACGTGTTATTGTGGAATGTTAGAATTATCCTGCACATATCAGAATGTAGTCTATAACGGCATCTTGGTATCTATATTATAGAATATCACTGACAGGAGTGTTCAGTACTTCTCATTTTTCTGTAATAAGTCATTAATAAGGATTCATTAAAAGAAAAATGTATTGCCAGAAGCAATCACAGAATTTATTTTACGCGAATCAGTTTGCAAATAATTTTCTTTTTTTACATAAAGAAAAATCATATATTTTATAACGTTCGTAACAGAACTGAACAAAGATCATTTCAATTTATTTAATCATATAACCCCAGGTTATTTGTTAATGCATTACCTGCTACTTAATTAATCATAAACAAAAGTTGAAAACTGAAGTCTAATAATATTTCATATTGTGGAAAGACAAAATAATGACTTCGCATAGTTACACAGTTTAACCGAGCTGGGTAGAGTAGTGGTGACAGCACTAGACTCGCATTCGTGAGGTACGAGTTTGAATCCCGGCGGGGGCAGATGTGGCTAGGACCTTTTCCTACTGCCTCTCGCCGAGAAACGATAATTCCTGTACCGGTCATCTTGATTGAGGTTTTCCATGGTTTCCCTCAATTCATTCCAGATAAATATCGAGATGGTTCCTTTTTTAAGGCCTTGGCCGATTACCTATCAAACGCCCAGGTCAAAAATTACCTATCCTATCCTAATTTCCTATAATTCCTTCATTCGTCCATTGTATTAGTTAAGTTGAAGTTTTAAGTTTGCAAAAAGTATTAAAATCACACCAAAAACAGAGTGAAAAAAGTTCGATATAAAAAACAAGTGGGTTTACCAAAAAAAAAGAGAGATTTAAAAGGATGCCACGTTTTTACTTGGTAAGCTTTTACGTTTTATATTATAAATAAATGACTCGTGTAAGCTTGTCAAGTAAAAACTTGACTCCTTCTTAGATCACATTTCTATTTTTTAGCAAAGCCGGCAAACTCACTTGTTCTTTGTATCGAACTTGACTCTTTTTTCACATATGTGGTTTTGGTGGGATGGCACTTTACAGAATCAATTTTGTATCAATGCAATTAATGTTGCATCTGTTTATATTTTATATTGTACGGCTGTGCGGCTTTTTAAATAAATAAAGTTAAAATACGTATAATTTATTCAGGTTTAAATGTGTGTAATTATTCAGGATCCATAATTTCATAAAAATATATTGCCTTCTAACATTCTAATTTGGCGTTGACTGTTGACAAAGTATTAAGAAAAAAAAATGCTATTGTTCATTTTCATGCTTGTCAGCATTGTTAATTATTAAAATTATACCGTTAATAATAAAACGCGTGTCGGATGTTCAGAACAATAGATGTACGTGAATATAGGTAGAGATGAAAGCTGGGATGAAATAATCCCCGCTGTCAGTCAGCTACACGACAGGGTTCTCAACTTATCAACGTGATTTATTATTTTATTATTCCGAAAATCCATTGCCAACAATATTAATATATTCATATATGTCGCAGCCATGTTTAGGCATGTCGGGAAATGACCATCCGTTCAACATTTCATGAAATGTTCAATCAGATGTATGAGTATTACACATTGACACATTGGTTGAACGAGCGAAACGACTAGAATCCAAGAGCCAGTGATCTCAAGAATATATCCATATTCACACAACTGGAAATATGCAAAAAGATTAGTTCCCTAAAGAAGTAATGGTCGGTTTAGCTAAAGAACGTTGATCTCCATAAATTTTTAAAAATTAAGAAAACATTTTACAAAGCTCACACTTGCAATACCATCCAATTACCGAACCAAAATTGCCATGCCGTTTGGTTGGTCGAAACTAACTACCATACCAAGCCAAAGTTTTCTATTTATTTTCACACAGCAGAGTACTTTGGCCGATTCTGAAATCTTTGTTAATAACGGGTTGAATCCTTTGCAGAATCGGCCAAAGCTTTGTGAAAATGAGTAAATCTCAGCCTTAAATTGAAATCTATCTGTTAATGTAATCAAAATGAAATACCAATTTGTTCACTGATTATCTGCTAAACTCCTATACTAGACATTATATCGCATTAAAAATTATTATTATTATTCAATAATAAATCTCAGGTATTTGGATTAATAATACAAAACAATCGTGTTATTGTTAATCTTGCTACGTTTCGACTACTTTATTTACAAAATTTTTTACATATTTTTTACTTATTATTGTATAATTGAATTTGTATATATATGTATTTTTCAGAGCCAGACGAAGACTAAATATAGTAGTCGAAACGTAGCAAGATTAACAATAACACGACTGTTTTGTATTATTAATCCAAATACCTGAGATTTATTATTGAATTATAAACTCCTATATATTCACAAAATACCTACTTTGTACTAATTTTCTAGAATTCTTCCAATATCATCATTACTATTTACTAAATTGAAATTGAAAGTATGAAAAAAATATCGGGAAACGTTCCCAACTATGATATCAAACAATGTACAGAATGTATGTTTTTAAATTAAATTCTTTGATATAAATTGTAATCAAACAACAAATCACGTCTCTAAATTAAGTGAAAAGTACAGATACGTACTACTGGATAAACTGAAGTATCACAATAGAACGAATATCAGTTGTTTTTTTGTTTTTTTTACAGCAGACAACTGACATCAAATGCATTTCAACGTACAATTTAGATGTATGCTACTCGATTCAGCTACTGTGACACCAAAGTGACCAGGTTCAGAATACTATTGTGTCTAAATGAAATTGCAAATTCACAGTAAAATGATTATCGCAAACGCCTTTTTCTTTCTTTTTTTTTTTGAATTTATATTTTACAAGATGATAATATATGGGTTAACTCGAACAAGCAGCGTATTGCAGATCTCTGGCTTTCCCGTAGAAAGATTCTGGCTTGATTTCAAGTGAAGATAGAGATATAGTAAGTTTTTCCTAGTGCATTCCGCTGAAAAATGTAAATTCCTACACCGCTCATCTAATTTTCCATTATTTTCCGCAACACTTTCAAATGTCGAAATAGTTTAGTGCCTCATAATTTTCTCCATTCGCATAGTTCAATTAAAAACGTAAATATAGAAGGAACAAAAGTAAAAATCCTTTTAAAAATGTACTAAAATGAAAGGAAAATAACAAACAATCAAACAAATAAAATCATTTTATCATTATTTTGAACTTGGATCGCTAATGTCTTTGGTGTTGGTAAAATGTGTTTGGTTCTTAGATTAGAATTAAACTAAAATTTATCTATCAGAGTCGGGAAATATTCGGACTAAACAGGGATGAACTTAAGCGAACGTTTTCACATTTACGAATAATAAATATAACTGTAAGAGGAAATCCTTACAGATCTAAAACTAAACGAAACCATTTAAAATTGAATTACTCTTCATAATTTGTGACCTTACAGAACTGTCATGGTTGTAATAAATAGCTTCAAACGCATTATCTGTAATAGATCCGTTTATTAAACGCCGACTTTATTTTAACAAAACGCAGAAACATATTGATATCCATTTTAAAAAATGTATCAATTGAAACGCAGCTTCAGCATTTTTCTAAAACCTTAATCCAGTTGATTTAATTGGGATCTACGAAGTTTCCTAATCCAATTAAACTATGCATTCGGTGTATAAGGATAGGTATATGTTTGCTTGTGAATAGAATGCTATGGGACATAGTGGTGCACGAAGTGAGGTGAAGGGAGAGACGCGAAGAGAAGACGAGAATGGGACGACGATAAGCGGATGGGCGTCCGTTGTCCGTCGTCCACCATCTCGTTCCCGCGCTGCGCCGCGTCGTACTAGATGAGATACTGACTCGGAAATGGAAAGTGAAAGAGGAGAAACACACATACACCCGCGCAACTGCATCACGTGTTTGTGATTGTGAGTCTTTTAGAACAAGGATGAGAAACTGAAGATATCTGCACTTGCCACTTTCAGCACTTTGAGGCTTGACTTCAAGAGACTTAGATTTGATTTATTTTTGACATACGAGTATTATATCTAACATTTATTTTACATTGCTGTTAAAATTTCTACAATTTTGTGAGGCATAATTTATCTTAGAGATGGGAAAAACAGGTCGTTTTAGTAATCTGCATCTTTGCATCTGGATCCCGTATGTGAGCCGGCTCACTGAACCGGTTCAAAAAGAGCCGAGTTCTGAATATGTTACTGCAGTCTGCCACTGAGTTATCTAGTTCAGTCAATCATATCACGACCTGTATAGAATCAAGAATGCATAGCCAAACATGTGATGCATGAGTCATTTGAGCTGACAGAGGCATCAAAGCAAGAACTGATACGTAAGTGTAAAATGTGCTTCTGTGTGTTAAGTGTTTCACTGACTTATGCGGATCCGTTGATCCGTCGGCTCAAAAAAAGTGAGTCGGCTCTTTGAACCGGTTCAGATCTGAGTTGCCCAACTCTAATTTATCTATACATCAACGCAAAAATAATAAGTTTTATTTGTGATTATGTGTAAAATATAAGGAAAACCCATAAAGAAATTTCATAGCTTAAAGCACCGTTAGAATTACACCTTTTGGGTCAACGCAAATCATCATGACTCTTTGCATCATCGCAAACTCACCATGGGCTTCACAATCATCATGTCATCTTCACTATCTTCCACTTCAGTCTCTTCACCTTCTTCTACGTCATCATTTTCAACATTCTCATCTTGTGTTTTATAACACGAGCAATAAATATATAAACAATCAACACCATGACTGTCTTCTTCATCTTTACCCGTCGCATCATCGCAAACTCGCTGATTGTGAAGTGTATCACAATCAGCATGTCATCTTTACTATATGTTCTAATTCATGATCTTCACTTCTTCTACATCAGCATCATCATTTTAAAAATAATCAGACGCGTTAGTTTCATTGCTTCAACAACAAATACGAAACCAAATATCAACCCTGACACAATAATTTTCATCCATGATGACTAGTGACCTCCGACTAAATGGCATCTGGTAGACATCGTAGACGTACATCGTAGGGATGACGCCATAGTTCGAGTTGCCACCGTACGAACAGCTCAAGAACTCGTCAAGCGGCCAATGTTGAAAATATCTCCGCTGTCGATAGAAATTCTACCTTAAGAGTCATGAAGGCGCAAGGAATAAAGGGACATGTTGAACAGATAGAATTATGGAATCAAAACTCATCAAGAAACAAAATCTTGAGGTTGGTTTCTTTTGGAACGAATACATTATTTAAGCTACCATCCAAACTCTAATCCATCTAAGATTAACAAACAGTTTTTTAACTTTATATTAACAAAGCGATAAAATGGCAATTTAAAATATTTCTTGAATCAAAAAAATGTCGGAAGTAAGTGTATTATAAAATCACTGTCTATACATATGTCCCATCCTTATCTTTCCAGTGTCTGTATCACCATCCGCTGTATTACTAGTCGCACAGTCTGCAAATAGAATAGACTGTTCATCTCCCTCGCTCTCCTTTCTTTATTGTTATTCACGTCAGATATACTTCAATCAAATGGACAGACAGAAGAGGCGATTTGGCTGGACGAATGGACAGACCTGTCCGTGAATCAAGGATGGAATGGTCGCTTACAGATTAATTAAACTCTTCCACTTACGCATGCAAATTGAAGGTACTCTTTTAATGCTTTCCCATTATGGAGCACGCTTTCGCAGTTTTAAATATGTAAAATTACGTAGTTACGACAAATAGGGAAGCTCAAACTCAACTATAGTGAAATTCAATCCAGTAACACCAAACATTTTTGTGTTTTTTGACTTGATTGAACCTTTAGTTAGAGACGGGATATTTCGAGTGAAAATTGTCCCGCTATTCGGTTATTATAATATCTCCAGATGTCTCGAGAGGTTATTTAAAATCATTCGAATGATTTTTATACCTACACGACTTACAATCTCCAATAATAAATTGTTGTACTACGCTCTTTCTTTATTCTTTAAAACACTGCATGTACATAATTGTTTTTCTTCGATTATATTTCACAGAATTTAACATATGATTACTTTTCCTTTTATTTACCGCTGTTCTATGAAGCAATCATGTCTTATAATCGAAAAATCAATCGTCATAATAATCATATCGAATGCATCGACAGGTAGAATGAATTGTGTGTTAGCCACTCGAGATTTTTATATGCATCTATTACTTACGTCTTGTTATCTGCGCTGTACTATGAAGCACTGTATGTAGTTGACTCTCTCAAGATTGACAATCGAAAGCGGGAGCAAATTCGTTCGACAGTAGCAGCATTCTTTTGTTCTCGCCTCCCATTATTATACATCATGCGAAGGAATTATTTCGAATGGATCATTCGATTATCAAATTCATTACGAACATTTCGATTATTGAAATCAACCAACTCTAATTATTAGATGCCTACAGCTGTTTTTGTATTGTTCCCTTGTTAATTACTAAGTCCGTTTTATTGCAACTGATTAGATTCACTTTTATGATTAAATTGTGTTAATAAATTAATAAATAAAATGTAGAAAATGACATTAGATTTTTTTCATCCTTGATGGAAATACTTTCATTCAATACTATATAATGGCGCAGCGCAGAGTTGCGAAGAACGAGCGATTTATTGAAAAAGAATCGACATCTAAGAAAACTGAAAGGAATTTGTAGATTTATTATTCGCTGATATAGTCTATGTAAGTGAAAAATGTGATGGTGCACTTCTACTATACTTATAAACGTTCAGGCATCTCTCTCTTATATACATATATATATATATATAAAATATATATATCACATATTATATGAATGAATAAGATATGTTCCTCAAATGAAAATATTTCCACAATGAAGTACGATTTTACACAAGTACATAAAAGGTGGGTATATTATATACTACACCAGGATGTTCCTTATAAAAAAACTTCTTGACAATAATTGATGGATATTACTGAAACGCGACCGTATATTAAGGATGATTATCGAATGCTGAGTTCTTCATCAATCTTTTTTTATAGATATATGTCGAAATTTTTTATGAGAAGTTGACATTAAAAATTATTGTTTTTTGTGATTTACAATTTAACGTCCAGACTTTATGAATAAAATAATTAATAATGTTATTTAATTTATGAATGAAAGTCTACTTGGAAATTTGTATCTAACTACCAAATTTATATGCAATTATCGCTTGCAAAAACTATTCTTTCTTTACTGTTATCCTGTTACCAATTTTTAGTATTACTTGAAATTTTATACTTTGTTTATTTATTTTAGAGAACTTCTATCCAAATCTGGAGTGAAACGTTGTTCACTATTAAATTTTTGAAGTTTAACTTCTTTAGCGACGTATCTGTTTGCAAAAAGTAAGAAATCGAGAGAAAGAAGAATTGTTCCCGAAAGGGGAAGTTAGTTTGTCTCCTAAATTACATGAAACTGACAAGGACAGAAGTTTATAGTGTGTTGCTAAGTATGAGTAAATATTATTAATTAGTTTCACGTAAAAAAAAAATTAACTTGGAAATAATATTAAAACCTGAAGAAGTTAAACTTCTTATGTGAGCTTATGAGGGTGACGCTCATTATAATTTTTTTTTAATTGTTTGTCATTAGTCGTTTAATTTTATTTATTATTTAAAATTGTTTATCGCACTGCGTACCTGTCTTATTTTTTCGTTTTTACAACGCGTTTAGCAAATAGGCTATATAAATTGCCTTCATAATTTAAAGTAATAGTTTTCACAGCCTAACTAACCTTCATTAAAACACGTAGTTTCAAAAGGAACAAACGGTATATTAAAAATGAAAACAAATCACCCAATAAAAAATAATGATATCTCAACAAAAAAATTGTATAAAATCACGCAATTTTTTCAACCCAGGAGAACTTTTCACGTTTCTATTCATGAGAAGACTTATATGAAAACTGTTTTTCTTCGAAGAATTTTACAATAAGTAATAACATTTTCTATAATAGACGAGACTTAACGATTTTCGTAGTTACGTAACTACAGCTGTTATAATCTTGAAGTATAGGTTGTATTTTTTAAAACTAATTTTAAACGAAAACATGTTTTTTTAGTGCAAGAGTGTAGAGAGAACGTTACGTTCGTTTCGCTTTGGTTGTTATTGCACTATGGAGTGCAGTTATCTGAATAAGAACGAGAACCTTGCTCCTTTCAGTTATACTGCGTTCCTGAAATATTATAAATTATGTAATATGTCCCGGGCTGGATTTGAGAACAGCCAAGTTCCATAGCTCTTCTGTTATAAACTCCCAAAGTCTAATCTAAGATCTATTGAATTAGATTTTTCAAATATGTTGAAAGATAAAAGATTACAATTGAAAATTGACCAATTTCAATTGAAAATATGAATTGATAGTTGATCCAGATACGCTTGGCCCTTCGTCTAATGGTAGACCTCCTAACAGGACACTGTGCTCTGAAGGGACAAAGAATTGAACTGTTTAATAGGGTCAGAAAACAGCGTACCATATTATGTGGGAGAAAGGCTGTGGATCAGAAGAAGGTAGACGTATGAACAATCAAAAATGGATCCACAAGACTATATCAACCGCCTTGGGGACGGTTTATGCAAACTAATAGAAGGTACTAGGATACTGGCTTTGATGACATCCAAGATTGGGACTGAAGTGCTCCCGGTGAGATAGGACGACTCCCAACGCAAAAAAACAGATTAACTTCGCAATTGCTGGTCTTAAGGCTGTCGGAATGCTCTGAATTTAAGCCAAAAATAGAGCTTCGGCTATCAACTGATTGTAGACTTATTCGTCAACATTTTGCAAAAATTCTTTATCTATAAGGAAGATAAAGGACAAATCTATAGGTCTCTAATGAACTACTTTTGTAATTTTCGTACTATTTACTAGAAAAAAGTTGGCATTAATTGTGCCAAAAAACACACGTTTTCAATGTCACACTGCGACCTTATTTGTACTTATTTCCAAAAATTGTTCCATCACAAACCTAAAGTGACTCTTCCTTTTTCGGAAAAGTTTTTTAAATCTTCAAAATATTTCCAAAAATTAGAGTAATCAATTGACAGCGGCACCCTTGCAATAGCATCTTTTAGCCTCGTAGTGTGCATCAGCCAAAAATTGAAACGTGCGTATGATTAGAGCGAGACAGAGCTAAAGAAGGTCACACCTACAATATGTCTTTTGCCTACCTCGCTTCTTACCGCTGGGTCTCAACACAAACTGTGTGAAAGTGATCCAACACTGTTAAAGTACGAAAATGTATTTTTTCTTTAAACAAGCCTACTTTAAAACGTGCTAATGAGGATAATCATAGCAGACATACTCTTCACCATGTATAGGAAGGTTTTCGGAACTTGCAAAGTTTCAAGTCGATCAGAAATGTGGAAGAGCCAATTATGTGAAAAGTTGGAATACAAGATTTCCCTGACTACAAATGTTTTTTCGGTGTTTTGGATCACTGTAGCCGCGCACCAAGTACACCATAGGTGTGTTTGTGTGTGTGTACGTTGAGTATAAGCACCCGTCTTTTAATTACCAGCCTTTCATGACTTCTTCGCTGACTACCGCGCCGTGCTATGCTTTGCTACAGCCTGCGCGCCACCGTTACCGTGAAATGAAAACTTTTATTATTACGTTTTACACCGGGAAATGCAGCATTTTTCCGCGTTAATTAAATTTCACTTCCGTAATTTTGTATATAGTGTTGTCTTTAAGACAGGTATCTTACCTAGACGAGATGAATTTATCCTACGAAAATTAAATAATTATTGTCTTTAAAATGGAAATATTGATATAATGAATTTTCTGTAGACAAGAACTAATTTATATTATAATAATAGTAGGTACTTCTGTACTATAAGTGCTTGCAAGTTCAATTATTTACACAGAACATTTAAATTAAATTTGTTTTTGCAGTTTTATTATTTTCAGCTTTAATTTTACAGTTGAGTACAGGAGTTGTAAGTGTTAGTAAATTACGAGTCAAGATAAAGTTGCAGAAAATCTAAATTGTTTACTTGCAAATGAAAAAGTCGTGAAAAGTAAATAAATAATTGCAATCGTGGCCCCATTTACAACGTAAAAAAGACTATCTTTATTTTATATATAACTTGTTTTTGTTTGTATAACTTGTTTTGTTTTTGTGAGCGTAATCGAATACATAATCCTATAGGTACTTTCAACTTTCGAAACCAATTGATGATTCATCAAATTTCATCAAAATCAGATCAGTCGCTCTTGAAGGTTATTAATACTACAAACAGACTTTTTCTCATTTAGGGTTCATACAAAATACCCCATAAAACTCTGAAAAATCAGCCAGCAAACGATTTTGTATGTTTAGTATGTTGTGACTTCGTTCGCGTAAAAATCGATTTTGACTGCAACTTTTCTCAAGCTATTGTCAATTTTGGAACAGTAAGAGAAATGTTTTGTAGACTTTAAATTTTGATGATAATAAATATACAATCAAAACGGGGCCAGGGTTTTCAAGTGATGCCAGTACGAATAAACAGGTTCATAAACATTACGGAAAATTTAAATTGAAGACAAAGATCTCGTTACTATTTTGTATAATGAACATGGCCACACTACAAGCGTAATGTAGATGGCAGCAGGTACATAAAGACCTAAGCTATGATTGGTTTTCACTATGAAAATAGTAAAAACCAAAACTACCTGTGCCTTTCTAAGTTGTCTGAGGAATATTTCACAGAAAATCTGGGATGTTTTAATGTTATAATCATCATTTAAATAAGTGTAATTAGTTTTTCTATGTCTGATTTCTGCTTCTTTAGTAAAGTGGACTTCACAAACTATTGTCACAGCATTTACAGTAATTTTTTCCCCTTCTTTTAGCATAACACCACTTATTTTTCAATTCCGGATCCTTCAGAAATGCAAAACCTATATAATTTGAAAATCGGTAAACACAGCACTTCGGCATTGTGAATGTTTTATTTAGGTCATTATATAGCTAGCGCCCCTAGCGGTAAAGTTTGGCAGTGCCCATCTCCATTACGACGAACTGCGTCATGAAATATCTGCATACGTGTTGTTTTCATTTGTTAATATTAATTTTCCAGTCTAAATAAATACTAACAATAAAACAGGTGACAAATATTTTTGTTTATAAATATATTTGAATAAACTCACACCAACAAAAAATAATTATTTACTAAAAGAGTGCATAAATTTTAAACGACAATCAACATATTCAATTTTTGTAATGTTATTTTTTCACTGAAAAATATAATTTGCGTGAATTAATTTGTGTTGTGACGAAGGGTGAGATTTTGCGACTATTTGTTGACAATAAAAATAATTATTCCAAATATACACCCCGAAAAATAAAATTTATCGACAAATTTATTACCAACTGAATTTAACAATGATAAAAAATAGTGCTGACAAATTTTGTTTTATACAAAATACAGTTAAATTCCATAATTCAATGCGGCGAATAAATAAAATGTGTTTAATTTATTGATGATTTTTTTACGTTTTTATTTTTTATTTCGGTATCTTACTCTTTCCAGCTATCTGATTAGTATATTGCTACTGAACCAATAAATATTGATCGACAATCAATACAACGCTACTCAAAAAAGTCACGGTTTAATCTTAAAATCTTAAATAAATCCTCGCCAGTAAGTTTGTTTATTAAATGAATAATCATTTTCTGAACATAGATATCAATGGAAATATAATCCCGATTGAAAAAACAGCTAAGAACTAGGTGCAACTTTAGACCAGAATATGAAATTCACAGAATATATCTTTGTTAAATTTAAATCTGCTTATTGTAGGTTCCAAAAATATTCTCATTTAAAAATACGAGTATGTGTCAGTGCAAATGAAACTTAGATTGGCTAAAGTGTAATTTTTTCTAAGGGTTTAATCTCAGGCTGTATCTATATATATTATTATTATTATTATTATTATGAAGGAAATATTCCTTAAAAAAAATTTGCATCCACAAGCACCCAAACTTCAGGTTCGTCACCGTCATACTAGGGATACTTGTGGAGCAAGTTGTAACTGTAACCGCGTCTCAAACCATGAAATGGGCGATTACAGTGAGTTTGGGTCGTGCACACGGAGTACACGGAGCGACCCAATAAGCACGGCCTTTTGCATACGGCAAATTAGTGACTCAGCAATACGCTGACATGCCGGAATAGTTATTATTATTATTATTATTATTATTACGTTTTTCTTTCTAGGTATAGACCAACTTTTTTTATAACATGGGCCAGAATAATTTTTTTCCGTAGACCATAATAGTTAACTGATACATTCTTGTGACCTGTAATTTTTTAGTTTGCAAATATGAAGTAAAATACTACATTTATTTCTCTTTAAATAGTTGTTATGAGTGGTGATATTTGAAGTGAAAGATGCTTTAATAGATGCTAGTTTTAACATTAGTACTAAATTATAAACATGCATATTGCTATGTGTTTTTAATATACAATTTATACTAGACGAAAAATATTTACATATTTATAATTTCTTCTCATTATCTCACAGATCGGACAGAAACTTTTCGTTAGCTGTAGTTGTCCCGCGGACCGTGGTTGCCCACCGTTGGTGTAGACTATAGATACAGTTTTAAGTGGTGTTAGACGATATTTTTCATCGGAAAATGCCGTTCAATCGATTGGTACCATTAGGTACTATTCAACGGGGAGCAGGAAAATGCATAAAAGCGCTCCACGTAAAATTAATAAGCTCACGCGGTGATCGTCATTACATTAGAGGACAGAGAAGTGAATATAATGTTCTACGTATGTAGACGGAGGAATATACTGCAACTCATTGAGGTGATTAGTCATGAAAATGTCAAAATTAACTAGTTAATAGATCAGTAATTTAGCTTTCACTGTGTGAAAGGGTTGCTGACGCGTACAGAATATAAATTGCAACTCCGTTATGATGCGTGCGTGCCTTGTACATGGTACACAATATGTGTGTGACTAGGTACACTATTATTCAAAAGTTTACAACGCCTAAACTATGTTTTTAAGTCCTATCTTAACCCGAACGTAGCCCAATAAAAAGTACCTTTGTTTTGATACCAATTTGTAGTCATTTCCGAATGATATCAAAGCAGAGAGATTAAATAAATATTAGTTAAAAAAATTATAATGAACCTAACCCTCATAAACTCACATAAGAAGTTTGGCTTCTTTTGTTTTTAATATTATTCCCTAGTTTAATTTTTTATGTCAAACTAATTAATAATATTTACACATACCTTAGCAACACACTAACTTCCGTCCTTGTCAATTTCATGTAATTTAAGAGACAAACTAACTTCCCATTTAGGGGTCGATTCTATTTCTTCTCGATTTTTTACTTTTTTCAAACGGATACGTCGCTAAAGAAGCTAAACTTCAAAAACTAAAAAATGTAGAATCAGTATAAAAATAGTAATAAGCACCCCACGCTTTTTTAAAATAAATCATTATTTTTTACTTTTTAGTTCGGTTTGCTATTCAAGCGTGTTTTTTAGTTTTTTAAACTATTACCTATTTTTTATTTTTTAGTGTTATTTTTTTAACCTAATGATCCTGGCCAGGATAATGGGACAAACTTATTAAATTATTGTATTGTCATCGGTCCTTGAGAAGTTTGCAAAGTTTCAGTTTAATCTGACGTTTTGAAGTGGGTAAATTTCGCGTTCAACGATTCCGTTACAAACATTCAAGTGAAGCTAATAAAAGCGTGTTAAAAAGAGGTGTGCCGATTCGTGGACACCCGACGGAAGATGTCCTCCTTACGCATTTTATATTAATGTTTAAAATGTACGTACACACAAAAAACAAAGAAATTATTACATTCTACATCTTTTTTAAATAATAACAAACATAAAAAAACCTGGGTCGCAGTGCCAAAACCCTGTCGACAATATAGTGTATTTGCTAATACAGGTATTGTGGCTTTATTAAATGAAATTAACTTTGTTTTTGGACAAAATAAAAAAAAAATGAACCCCTTAATACACCCCTTACAATAATAATTTTATTAGTTGAAATATTGTTATCAATCCAACATCTGCACCAAATTAAATACGACCTTTAGTAAGTAAATTCGTATACGCAAACTAGTGTTTTCATAAAATTTGTAAGTCCGGTCCTGTCGGACCGATTTGCTTATAATTTTAGGAGCACTTTTTAATTGCTACTAAAGGGTTAAATTTCAATTTTGAAACGATTCTGAGAATTTTTTCGGTATTTTTGGGCTCAAAAACTTTTTTCAACCCCTAAAAACTACCCTTAAAATGACCCGATTGGGCCCATTTTAAATAGGCTTCGTGCGGTGATGGATTCCAACATGTATGCCAAATTTCGTTAAAATGAATTAACTCCTTCGAAAGTTATTGCCCGCACATATAAATATATATATATATACGTATATAAATATATAAATATATAAATATATATATATATATATATATATATATATATATATATATATATATATATATATATATATATATAAACATTTTTAAAAATGGTGCCAAAGTGTTTAGGAGGTTATGAAACGTCGAGAAATTTTGGTCCGACCCCTAGGTCCCGCCATCCGACCAACGCCAATAGTGTATGTTGCCATATGGCAAATACACTAAAAATGGTATTAGTAAAAAAAAAGAAAACATTAATTTTATGCTAATTTGGGATGAACCTACGAAGTTCGACATATCTCATACTTTGTCAACAGACGACGCGACGTAACTACCGTGGTTAGCGATTGTCTTGGTTGACGATTTTAAAATAGGTATACAAAATACAGTTCTAAATTTGTTTTTACGATTAATACGATCAACAAACCAATAATCGTACCATTACGATTACAAACTAATTACAAATATAATGTAAAAAAAAGTTTATTAGTTGATGCATTCGTAAAATATTTCCAAATATCGCTAATTTATCTCTTTTCAGTATGCTACATTTTTTCGGAAAAACGTCAATTCAAATCAAGATATTTTGGTCCGACCATCCGACCGACGCCAATAGTGTATGTGCCATATAACGAATATATTAAGAAGATTTTATCAGTTCTCTTCAATTTAAAGACTTTTTTATAATTCATTCAAAACACCCGACTGCGGTAGTGTATACAGTAGCGCTTTGCATATAGCTCTTACATCTATATTCTATAAAGCTCTCTGTCAGTAGGTGGGTGAAGGCATATGCATTTTGCTCTCTTTCGAAATACATCATAACAATGCATAATGTACCTATGATACGATGTATGAAACCAAGTTTTCTGCAAATCATTGTCTATTGTTGAAATGATTTTAAAAACAGTTGCCAGGAACGCGATCATTTATTTATAACAACCGAACAGGAACGGATTTAACAATTAAGTGGATCTTATATGTATTTTATTAACTTCTAATGTTCAAAACAATATTTCGTACACTGCATATAAAGCGGCGGCAAATGTTAAATATAAAACAAGAAGAAAAATATGATACTATTTTAACAATATTTATTTTTTTAAGGTCCCCGGAATGTAAAAAAATGTACTTTTATAGACGTCGCATTGTCATATAAAAGTAAAACAGCTAAAGTGAAAAATGTATTCACTAAAAGATTATAATATTAAAATAGTTGCGACTGTATTTAATATATAGGAATAGGTAAAGTGTGTGACATCCTGCAGGTTTGCCCTGTGCTGGTCGTAAGTACTGGTACATGCTTAATAAGGGTGAGCGGTTTCCATTAAAACTAATTTATGTATTTGGGTGTTTAATCGTGGAATAACGGGACAAATAATCACTGCCGAGTTTAAAGTTTTCTATTTAACAGACCAAAGCCCAATTATATGCAGAATTATATTTATAAATTAGAATAAGGTAGGCACCTTTGTGAGCTTTTTGAGATTGACAGGTAACCGGCCATTGCCTTGAATAAAGAACCGTCTCGATATTTATCTGGAATTAATTGAAGGAAACCATGGAAAACTTTAACAAGATGGTCGGTACGAGAACTAGCGTTTCTCGGCGAGAGGCAGTAGGAAAAAGTCCTAGCCACATCTGCCCTCACCGGGATGCGAACCAAGTACCTCCCGAATGCGAGTCTACACCATAGGTGGGCATTAACTCGTTAATCCGTTAATCGTTAATTAACGAAGTTAACAAAGTGCTTAACGATTTAACTGTTCAGTTAACTTTAAAAAATGTTAACGGACACATTAACTTCCGTTAACTTGCCATAAGTCCGTTCAATCGTTAATTAAGTACCTACAATTCACAAGGACACCGTGCGGACCGTGCCGCGCCGCGAAAAACACGTTCAGACATGTACGGTTTTGCCGGTCGGCCGGCGGTCATTGCGAGAAGATGAAGAAGACTTTTTTATTTCGGTCACTCAAAGTAAAGAAAAGTCTAAAAGTCACAAATCTTTAAGAACTAAAGCTCAAAGTCTCGTCAAAATGTGGCTAGACATGAAGTCAAAAGACTCTTTTAACGATGCGGCATTCCTCGGAGAACAGATAATAATAAATCTGTTTATCAAATATAGTACCGCTATACCGTCAAGTGCTGCAGTCGAACGCCTTTTTTCTACGGGAAAAGACATTTTAACGCCTAAAAGAGTCTCACGTTCCGACGAAAACTTCAATATATTGTTGTTTATGAAGGGGAATATGCACCTTATGTCAGACTAGCTGTATTTTGAGTTGAACATTTATTATTAAAAACTCTAATGATACACCCTTCTTTTACTAATATTTCATGACCTGCCTAAACTTCCATAGCCCGTATTAACATTAAATATAAAATAGAATTTCTATCGCGAGTTAACGATTTACGATTCGTTAATCGTTAACCTGCAAGATTAACGGCTTAACGATTAACGAAGTTAACTTTTTTAGTAACGGATTAACGATTAACGAAGTTAAGTATTTGATTAACGGTGCCCAGCTATGGTCTACACCACTCAATAAACTTATTCAGTTTCAATGATGAATCACAAATCCAGTCCTGGTTGTTTACTCTCGCGGTTATGCATTATGATACAGCATTAATATGATGAAAGTTTGTGTGGTGTATTCTTTGATCCACAGATAATAGATCGATATGCACAGACAGACGGATAGCCACAAACACAGAGTTATTCAGTATTGTAATAATTGTAATATAATTTGATTCATGAGTCACTGCACACCATTGTATTAGTATACTGCGCTGCTGTACCGGTAATACATATGTGGGTTGTGCGGGCTGGAGAGGGTGTTTGGTGTTTGGGAGGCAAGAAGCATTTCATTACATTAATGAATGAGTTGGTTTAATGTTGACTGAGCCAAAGAGAGAACAGCGCTCCTGCTAGATGCTGATGGTGGAGGATGCATCATTCTATCTATGTACACTAATATAGAAGCCTATCAGTTTATGAAGAATGGGAAAACTATTATAGTTCAACATTAAGCCGGGTCCGTGTAACGCGTAATGTAATCTTTCGTGTAATGTAACACGAATTTTGCGTGTGGACGGCACTACGAGCATTACATGTAACGCTCGCGCCGGCATTCGCCGTCATCCATCGGCTGTCGGTTTTTTGCGCGAACACAAAGGCGCTCGCAGTACTCGTTTGGACAGCGTTCGTGATGATTGTGTCGTGTGTACGTTCATGATACGAACAATCGCTTGAACTTATCAGTTTGTATCAAGAAAAACGTGTTATTTGGGATGCAAAAAATCCGGATTACTTTAAAAAAACCTGAAACTTCAGTTAATAAATATATATAAATAAAAGCAGCACCAGCTATCATGACTTTCCTATTCGGCATGTTCGTAGCAACTAGGTGGAAACAGCTTTTGACAAAGATTCGCTTTCACGATTCGCGTTGAGTTCGTGTGCTGTCCACACTGTTGACGCTAAATTACATGTAATCTTACATTACACGTTACACACGTCTGGACCCGGCTCTAGACAAGATTTTTGGCTAGTCGTATAACGTATAAATAGTATATTACACCGCGCAGTGCAGGAACTTCAACTTTCTGGCCGTACGGTGTATACTATTTTTCTTCATACCCGGTCGAAAGTACGCACTTTCGTATCAGTGTCCATGAGAAAACTGTGTCGGCCCGCCGTTACAAACGGCATGCGAGTAATTCCAGCAATGCAGCATAAATGTTAGGCTTTCAGCCTTAATATCCAAGCCGAAAGTACGTACTTTAGGGTATGAAGAAAATATATATTGTTGCGTGGCCCACTAACTGATAAGAACACAGGATAAAAGCTCAAGGTCACATCACTATTGTTTTGAGATTTTAGAATATAAAAATAACTTATTCGAATTTCTAGGCCAATTTTAACAGAAAATGTTTAGTACATTTGCAATTATAATTATTGCTGAGGTCGTACAAATAACGTTTTTTATTTTTATGCTGTTTTATATATCGTATATTACAAATCCCCAGGTCCAAAGGTCTAATTGGATTTTGAGAATCACAAATTAAAATATTCCTGCTAAGTCCAAATACACTTTTTCAATTTTTCTTTAAAATTTCTTTTGCATAACAAAATTCTAATAAAAAAACAGGCCAAAAGCGAGCCGAACTCGCGTGAAGATGGTTTTGTACTATTCCTTTTTCCTTAAGAACTTTAACTATGCTTTTTTAAATTATAAAAAATAGAGTTGTATTTTTCAAAACGGGTCCTTTCATTTGGTACGTCACATTCTGCTGTTGACAATTTTAAAATTTGTCCGCTAAAATCGGAATTAATTTATTCCCGATATACGTCCGTGATTGGGTTACCAAATGTCCACTTTTTCGAAAAAAACAAGCTGTGAGACAGACAGACACATACATTTTCGTGTACGAAACACTAAAAATGTAGGTAATTATACCGAATTTAGAAAATTTTGAGCCCTAAAATTTCATATTCTGTGTTGCAATACATATTTCCTATTTTAGATTAGTTGTAAAGTTTGCACGTGAAAATATTTTTTTTTAATTGAAAATGTATTGATAATTCATTTATCTTGTAACAATTACGCATACTAAAAATTTTCGCATATTAAATTTGCTTTTGGTAAAATAATTATACACAAAAAACGTGAAAAACGTTCAATAACAATGCAACAACAGTATATCGTTACGTACTAACCAATCTTTGTTAAGTGTTTTTATATACCTTTGCGCGTTAAAACGATATCAGGTTACCAGAAGACTGTTAAAGACTAAGTGTGATTTAGTTATCTGAAACCAAAACAGCTCGACTTATGTTGACAGAAAGAAGGTTCAATGATGGAAAATTTAAATTAATGATAGGTACATTTAACGAAATGGCGACACGATAATAACAATAATTTTTCTAAATATAAAGTTTGAACGTTTTCTACCTCACAGTGGTATTTTTGAAATTTATGATTTCAAAAATGAAGCTTTGAAGAATTGAAATACATAAGAGAAGCACGGTATAGTATTTTGTTTTTTAAGGATTTGACACTAGGTTTTTCGACTTAAGGGTGTCGGAACGCTCTGAATTTTGTTTGTGCTGAGACCCAGCGGTAAGGGGCGAGGTAGGCAAAAGACATATTGTGGGTGTGACCTTCTTTAGCTCTGTCTCGCTCAAATCATCCGCACGTTTCAATTTTTGGCTGGTGCCACACTACGAGGCTAAAAGATGCTATTGCAAAGGAGCCGCTGTCAATTGATTACTCTAATTTTTGGAAATATTTTGAAGATTTAAAAAACTTTTTCGAAAAAGGAAGAGTCACTTTAGGTTTGTGATGGGACAGTTTTGTGAAATAAGTACGAATAAGGTCATAGTGTGACACTGAAAACGTGTTTTTTTAGCACAATTAATGCCAAATTTTTTCTAGTAAATCGTACATAAATTACTAAAGTAGTCCATTAGAGACCTAGATTTGTCCTTTATCTTCCTTATAGAGAAAGAATTTTTGCAGAATGTTGACGAATAAGTCTACAATCAGTTGACAGCCGAAGCTCTATTTTGGGCTTAAATTCAGAGCGTTCCGACAACCTTAAATCCTTTATAATTAGTAAATTTTCTCTTCTAATAAACTATGAAAAAAAATCGTTCTACCCGTTTTGAGTTAATTGGCATTAAACAACAACATTTTAAAAACTACTACAATGTTTCTGTGCCTCGTAGGGAATCCAATAATTTCAAAAAATATACTCCAAGGCTATTTGTCCAACATTGCGATCTGCACGTACCAACAAATGCTGTTCGCGATTTTCAATTACAATTTTCGAAGCAATTACGAACTCGAATAAATCTAGAAATGGTTTTGTTCTACAGAACAGACTCTTTTTTTTTCAAAAAGCTACAATTTGAATGGATTTCGTGCGAAATTAACCTAGATATAACTTTTTATATAAACGAAACTCAGCTCTGACGCGCAAAGCGATAATAGAGCACATTCGCTGGTCTGGCTAGCGAATATGCAATTTGTTGCTAAATAGATAGATTGTAGATTATAGACATTCAACATTTGAGGTTACCAGCGTCTATGGAATTCGTTGAAATACCGTGTAATGTTTAAATCCGTGTTTGCACAACCCTATCAGTTATTCGGTGGCAGGTCACCACCCCCATTCAAGCAATGTGTTCGTGGTGTGATGCGTAATACGTGTAGAGATACACCCTCTATTGATGGATGATGGATCGACGGTCTGCTCGATTCTATGTGCCTATATGTTACTCTAATGTTGAAAGTTACATGTTCTGTGTTGAGGTTATATTTCTGATTAGTGTCTCAATTCTGACTTCTAAAATCCAGAAAATGATCTCTGACCTATACCGAGAGATTATGGTACACTAAATATTAGATTCTCGTATCATTCACGTTTTATTTTTTCTAAATTAAATACGCAAATAACGATTTCCATTGAAACATATGAACAAATTATGTTTTGTAATATGAAATTTTGTTAACTATGCATTGTTTTACCACTTCAACTCCACAAGTGGAGAATGGTACCAATTTAGGTCAAATTCATTTTTCAAAGTTTTACAAACATTTTTCGTTTTTGAACACATATTTTTGGAAAAAGTCTGTGCGTCTGTTTTACTATGAACACGATACAGGCCAAACGGAGGGGCGAATTGAAACCAATTTTTTGGAAGATGTTTAGTATGCAAATTTAAAGCGCCCTATTGTTTTTGGGGGAAAATCGGCGCATGCGCAGAAGAGATATATGCTATATAACGTTTTTTAAAAAAATAATGCTTCGCTTTTCATATTATTCTTTTTTATTTTTATTAGAACGTTTTATTAAAAATATTTTTTTCTAATTTACATACTTTCAGAAATTGTAAAAAAAAATAATCAGTTGTTCTTTTGTTCTCAGGTAGCTGACAAGCATGCTTTGGTTAATTATTACACGTAAAACCATATTATGTAATCATGCAAACGAATAGAAATTTCACAATATTTATTTCTGTGCGTGTTAACAGAAATGTTATTTTATTTATTATAATATGTCAAATTACAATATTTTTGAAGTTGAATGATCCTGTCGACCAATTGGCTGGAATTTTTTAATAACTGTAGCAGGTGCTAATGAGTTGGGTACTTTTCAGATATCATTTAGAAAACATCACAAAACTCTGTGTTGGCTAAAAACTATTACGAAGAAAAAAGCTAAAGGTAATGGACGACAAAATACTTACAGGAACTTTTTAAATTCACTTAAACAGTTATCCTGAGACGTTTTCGGCATTGTTTATGAAAAATCATACTTATCAAAGGATTCAATCCAAAAATTAATGCTTATGCATAAAGTTAGAAGTTTATGTATATAAGATTTTAGTACATAGATAGCATAATTACAATTTCAGAAATTCGGACTCACCGTTATGAACTAGAAGAGTGGAATCTCTGGCCAGGGCCAATTCAGAATCCGTTAGTGTGGCGTCGGATGCGTTTTCTGACGTCGGTGTGTCGCTGAGTCCAGCGCCGGTCGGCGCTTGTTGATAAAGAGGATGTTGATACGTATGATCACTACCACCGCCGCTACCGCCGCGGTGGTACTGCTGATTACGTGGCCTACGCTGTCTGGCCGGTGAACCGCTATCTACGTCTTCACCCTCGGAACCGCTTAAACTGTACGCCCCATACACACGACCTCCTTTACCTGCAACAAATTATTTACTTATTTATAAACATATTTTATAAACAACATGTCTCTGAAATTCGTTTCACCAAAGCACTAATTAAGTGTGATTTAACAAATTTTTCGAAATCCCCTAGAACTGCCCGTAAGAGTTAATGCAAAATATACCTCTACATTACGAATACTTTTTATCAAAAATCTTTTTATAATGTATTTTCAATCATTGCAGAATATAAATAGAACGTATAATATACCTCTATTTAACGATTTTTGTCAACTTATAACCTTTATATAACGTATCCTACTAATCAATCACACATAATTCCACAATAACAATAACATTCATGTCTCGACAGGCTCAGACGCGTTAAATTTATCGTAAGAATCATTGTTGTTTGATGTAAAGTAATGTAAACACTGCTGTTGGTCACTGTTGTCAGTATATTTAAAGTTGCAGCCGCTGAGAAACGAAAACGGTGTTCGTTTACCGTCGCAGAGAAACTATAAATCATTAAGCATGTAGACGAGAATCCTACAAAAAAAAATTAGGCATCGCTAAAGAATTCGAAATTCCCGCAAGTACATTTGCCACAAATTTAAAGTTTAAAGATAAGTTTTCAGAAGAAGATGGGTTTTCTAACCTTGTTAAAACGAATCTTAGACCAACCTAATCTCTATGTAACAAACTTCATTATCACGAATTACTTGGTATAACTAATATTTTCTAATTTCCTTCAGCTTTGTTATATATCGAGGTTGTTCTGTATTTCCTACTCACAAAAATATATCTTTGGGAAATAATATATGTATACCGATTATTTAGTAGCAGCCTGTAGACACATATGTACCGACTAGCGCAGGGTTTCCCAAAGTGTGAGCCGCGACGCCCTGGTGCGCCGTAGGGAGTAAAGAGGGACGTCGTGAGACACTCCTTTTTACCAATCTCCGGGAACTAAACTTAGGTATTTTAGGCTACAAAATAAACAATTTTTCTTAAGTAATAAATGTATTCTTGTGTCAAAATAAATATAAAAACTCAGCTTCATGTGGTATCATTTTACGCTATTTCGACTAGCTAGGGCGCCGAGACAAAATACTAAACCTGTCAGTGCACCGCGAACTGAAAACGTTTGGGAGCCTCTGGACTAGCGAGTTCTAGTGTTCAGTGATGCGTCACCTGGAGTTGCCTAAACGTCGTTCTCAAGCCATGTGCTGTCTTGTCTGTGTGTATATAAACGCGCGTCTTGGTAAGGTGAAGGCGGGAGATCTCAGACTATGCGGCTGCCTCTCCTGCTTGCCTGATTGCGTGGTTCGTTTAGCAATACCTTGACGTTGCGGAAATCGAGGATTTATCTTACCGAAGGCCCGATAACGTGCCTATACCTCCTCCATTCGGAAGACGTGCATAGGCGGAACTTCGCAGCTTAAGTCACCGTATAATTAAATTGGATTAGGTGTACTTCTGGATTTGGGGACCGATTAAAACTCTCTAAAAAATATTCAGTAGCTCAAATAGATGCTCGAAGATGGTGTACGATTTAAGTCACCGTATAATTAAATTGGATTAGACATACTTGTGACGTGTGAACAATTAAAGTTTGCGCAAACATTACTGCATATTTTTACATCAGATTTATTGCATTAGTTTTATTAAATATACCGGAAAACGAGTATATTTTATTAAAAAATACCTAAATTTGTCAGGGATGTGTAAGTAAATTCAATAATTAGACAAACTCATTAACGAAATTCTCAAATCAGACAATTTTATTCGTTAATTTAGATAAAATATCCGATCGCTTTAAGGCTGTCGGAACGCTTTGAATTTAAGCCAAAAATAGAGCTTCGGCTGTCAACTGATTGTAGACTTATTCGTCAACATTTTGCAAAAATTCTTTCTCTATAAGGAAGATAAAGGACAAATCTAGGTCTCTAATGGACTACTTTTGTAATTTATGTCGATTTACTAGAAAAAAATTGGCATTAATTGTGCTAAAAAAAACACACGTTTTCAATGTCACACTATGACCTTATTCGTACTTATTTCACAAAACTGTTCCATCACAAACCTAAAGTGACTCTTCCTTTTTCGGAAAAGTTTTTTAAATCTTCAAAATATTTCCAAAAATTAGAGTAATCAGTTGACAGCGGCACCCTTGCAATAAATTTTTTTAGCCTTGTAGTTGACACCAGCCAAAAATTGAAACGTGCGGATGATTTGTGCGAGACAGAGCTAAAGAAGGACACACTCACAATATGTCTTTTGCCTACCTCGCCCCTTACCGCTGGGTCTCAGCACAAACAAGATTCGAAGCGTTCCGACAGCCTTAAGTCAATCTAATTGCCTTTTTCAAAAATATCTACAAATTTATATCGTGTTGCGTAAGATCAGTTGTTTTATATAGTCAGTTTCAAAAAAGTTGATACAGTAGTACGAAATAGGTGGATATTCCACAAACATGTTATATAATATAATAATGTCTTACCTAACGTAAGTAAATTTATTGATAAAATTCTTATAAAATCTATGTAAATTCACATGTTTTTTCTGCGGTTTAATGAAATATAGATCCCGATGTCTTACTATTTACAATCGCTATTTACAATTTTCGCAAAATTTGTATACGACCTACGATTATGCATGCAAAGATTTCTTCCAGATGACTTACTTTTGGGAATGAAATGGCGCAACATGTTTTATTTATAATTTCCTTACTTTGTCGTTGGATAAAAAGAATTTGAAAAATGTGATGTATATGTTGTTTAATTAAAAAATAATTGGTCAAATCCACCCGATCAACACCGGTTTTTGTTCACTAGAACCGATTACTTTTGAACTCACTTGTGTTTTCTTATTCGTGTATCCGAACACCAAAATCAGACCAATATGTGTTGTCATCAGCGTTGCCAGATTTTTTTTTGCCAAGTCGGGATTTTGGAACTTTTTGAGTGAAAAAAGCGGGATTCTTTCGTCGAAAGCGGGACATAGTAAAAAAACGTATATAATAAGAAGTTTTTAAATATTTATCTTTTTATTTGAATTCAAATTACGTTTACGTGACAATTGATAGCAAAAATGGCCATAGAAAATGTATTTTAATAAAAATATGATATTTTAAATCAGATTCACCCTATCGTTAAATAGTCTTATTCACGGTCGAGTTATCCCCGAAAAGCGGGACTGAGCCTGTCCCGCGCGGGACATTTAATTTTGATTTAAAAATCGGGACGTCCCGCCAAAATCGGGACGTCTGGCAACGCTGGTTGTCATCCATAAGAAGCAGATTGCAAGCGGACGCTGTCATGACATCTGTTTTCTTAATCAAAATTACGACTTGTGCGATTAGTTATTTTTAGGTAGAAGTTGTTTTGATTTTAATAAAGTAAGTATATTTTAAAATGTTCAATGTTTTGTTCTTTCTTTAAAAAGTAACAAACAAAAACCTAACAATACCAGTTTCTTCTGAAAGTAATCGGTAAAAGCCAGTTCCCAAATTTGTAATCGATTCACATTCGCCATTTTGAGTCGCCACTGATAACAGAAACGGTAAGTTATATGCGAGTTAATATGCATGTACGAATATAGTTTAAATACATACAAGAATACAACATTTTTACGCGACAGTTATCTATGATAATATTTTGCCCGTTCAGTAGGTAAGTAAGCAAGCGGCAGAGAAGTTTCTCTATTCGCTTCTCGCGTGGAAAACTTACAAAGTGCAACTACAGCTTTCTGGAATTAGTTAATTAATTAGACGAGTCGAGTGAATTCTCGGAGAGGTACGATGCGGTACAAGGTGGCGGCGGACAAATATCACTGAACTAAAATAAATAAGACGGGAACGCCCATAACCGTCAGTGAGGCATGCCAGCAGAGAATATTTTTGTCGTGAATAAAACAAAACTTATAGCATGTTTATTAACCTGATTGAATAATATTTATTTAACAAACAAATTAAGGGTGTCGTTACAAATCCTGAATTGTCTTATTATGAATAACATATTAAAATATATGAAATAAATGATAATTTGATGAACCAGTGGCGGCGTAGCTTTTGTTATGCGTTGTTACAAACTTAATTTCTGGTAATACTATGGACAGAATACGGAAAGTATAGAACAGATAGGAAAAATATTTATCTTTGCTCGCTACTGATTTCAACCATAGTATAGACCAGGGGTTCCCAAAGTTTTTCTTAGGCGGGCCAATTTAATATTACCGAATTTTTTGGCGGGTCGAAAAAAAAATCAAAACAATAATCACGATTATGGTCAAAGTTCTGTAAGAATTTTTTAAAAATATTAAAATATGTTATTGTATCTTATTTGTAATATTTATTATTTATTTTACTATTTACTTATTTATTTTTTAATAAAAATATATCGTATCAATTTGGCCCGCGGGCCGCATTTTGGGAACCCCTGGTGTAGACCAACGGTGGGCAACCTCCGGTCCGCGAAAATTATAAAAAAAAATTATAAACATTTTTCGATGTAATTCGTACATGTTAAATTTAATATTAAACGCACATAGCAACATGACCTGAGTTCATAATTTTATAAGCTAATGCTAAATCCGTTAAAGCATCTTTCACTTCAAATGTCCCCACTCATAAAAACTATTCTTAAAAAGAGAAATGAACTTGTTTTTTAATTATTTCATATTTGCAAACTGTAAAATTACGGGTCACAAGGACGTGTTAATTAACTATTACGGCCCGCGGAAAAATCTTAAAATTTATTCTGGCTTATGCTATTAAAAAGGTTGTCCACCCTTGGTATAGATTATAGGAAAACATTAATGATTGCAGTAAGTTTACTTAGTATCGACGCCATTGATATCTTTTAAGTCAAGGTCATTAAATATATATGTTGCCTCGTTAATGAATGACGTCAGCTAGAAGACCAAGCAGTATCAAATGACAGTCCACCCCACTACTATCCTCTGAATCTAATAACCTTGTTCCCAACTTCTGTTTTTTTGCAAACTCAATCAAGCACATGCGCAAACAACCTGAGGTCTAATCATACGCGGCTTGTTGAATGACTGCATATTTTGTGGACAGGACCTGATTCAGTGCATTCCAGTATTATTTTGGTTCAGTGGAAAGTATTTTCTATAATTGTGTTCACGTCGATGAACCGCATCGATGCTCAGATCTAATTCGCCGAAGTGAATTAATTAATGATGTGCAAGATTAAATTATGAACATTTAAATATGACTAATAATTCGATTAAAATTTTAAAAAAAGCTATTTTATTTTGAGTGACGCACCAAATACGAAAATCAGGATATAGAAAAAAATATAATGTTCTTTTCAATTAGATACATTCGTAGCGTATCAAGCAAAATCTATAATTTTTCAGAGAAACTATTTATTTTTATATTCAAGTCCTGAATTTGAGGTTATGTTCACAAATGGATAATAAATATAGTTTCACAGAAAGTTTGTTCCTTACGTTCGATTCTATAAGCTTTTATCTAGTTGTTCACTAGGAAGTAGTATTTATGATTTCAAACTCTAAACTGGAACTAAAGCGAATCTTCTCTATTTTTTTATTTGGTTGATTTTCGTATATTTTCTTTAAGGTAGTTGTCGTGGTACAATATTGTCAAAAAGTTATAGATTATACGCGCCACAAAAGTAATAATAATAATAATAATAATAATAATTCTGTATTTGAAAAAAATAAATTTCATTACAGGAGAGAGATACAGTATACGTTACAATAGTGTTTATTATTATTTTTTTATTCCCAGAGGTGAAATGCCCGCAACTTTAGTGCATTAGTGACATACAGAAATATATTTTTGACAGTTTCTGGGGCACTAGCTAGTAGAAATCTTTGTAAAGAATTCGAATTATATTTATTATTTGTGTTTTTATAATTTTTCAAAGATACATTTCTGTATGGCACATATAACGGGCACTCAAATAAGAAGTGGAATAAATTTTCATTCACTTTTAAGTTGCAGTTCATGCACATAGTGTTGCAGTCAATTACATATTTTATATTTTTATAATAAATTGTTATTTTATCAGTACTCGCTAATCTTATCTGACTCATTATTCGTATATGCTTTAAATCCTTAAGTTTTACAAGATATTTTTCAGTTTCGTTGAGGTTTATTTTTATCATTTTGTATAAGTGGCTGTAATTTGAGTTTTCCACTCTTTCATAATCAATTTCTCGTAATTTATTTTTGAGAGAGTCTATTATCAGCAGCTTTGCACTTTTTAATTTTGCGTAATTTTGTTCCTGCCATATGTCACAGCACTGGCATTTTGTTATTAAATTTCTAAGTTGGGTGACCCAGTTTCTCTTCGGTATAACTGTGATATTTTGATTTTCATCGAATTCTTTTAATCTATCAAAACATTGCTTTACGTATCTATTTTGAGACATTGCTAGTATTTTAATCCACCAATTAACCATTTTTTCAAAAATTTTAATTTCTATTCCGTCCCTACCTGTTTCTAGCCTTATAAAATGATTCGGTGTATTTCTAGGTAAATAAAGCAATGTTTTGAAAAAAGAATTTTGTACCCTTTCTAATTTATCAATATGCATTGCTCCCCAAACTTCTGCCGCATACAGCAATACTGACAAAACTAACGCTTCAAACAATTTTTCTCTCGCCTCCCACGAGTCTGTTTTCGAAGCTACTAACAGTCTGTGCACATTACTTAATGAAATTCTAGCTTTAGTTATTGTGCTTTCTGCATTTTTATTAAAAAGGCCAGAGCTGGTAAAAACAGTTCCCAGATAAGTATACTTATTAACTAATTCTATTTCTTTATTTTTATACAGAAAAATTCTCCTAGTTTTAGGTTTTCGACCTTTATGACATAGTAATATTTTTGTTTTTTCTATATTAACTATTAAATTGTTGTCCCTACAATACTTTTCTAAACATGTTAATTTTTTTTGTAGATCTATATGAGAGTCTGCTAAAATTACCATATCATCCGCGTACATAAGTAATAATATTTCGTCTTTACCGTTTATAGGAATTCCTCTAAAATTTCTATTTTTAAAGTAGTTCTCTATATCATTTACAAAAAAAGAGAATAACAGAGGGCTTAGCGAGTCTCCCTGTAGAATTCCTTCTGTAATTTTTATATATTTTGAGTATTCACCATTTGATCTGATTCTCATCTCCGCTTTTGAGTAAAGATTCCTTATGATTCTAGTTATTTTACCGCTAACTCCTAAATTGAATATTTTTTCATACAGTTTGTTGTGATCTACGGAATCAAACGCTTTTTTAAAATCTATGAACAAGGCATATACTTTACGTCCCGGCAACCTTAAATTTATATTTATAATGGAATTCAATACGAATATATTATCTGTACAACTTCTTTTACGTCTAAATCCAGATTGTGCTTCAATTAATAATCCGTTCCCTTCTGCCCAGTTATTCAGCCTATTGGAGATTAACTGAGTGAAAATTTTCGTAATACAGTTAATTAGTGCAATATTTCTATAGTTTGTTGGATCGTTTTTATTTCCTTTTTTGTATAACAACACCGTTTCTATTTTGGACCATGCTTCAGGTATTACTTCGTCTGTAAATACATTATTGAATAATTTAAGTATATACTCTATCCATATTTCAGGTAAATTTTTAAAAAATTCATTACTTATTAGGTCAGAACCAGGAGTCTTATTATTTTTTAGATTTCTCAGTACCCTATTTAATTCGAATCTAGTTAGTCGTACATCTAATTGAGGGTGTGTAATGTCAAGATACATAGAATTATTTATAATCTTTTTTTTGCAATTTGATTCATAATAATTTTCCCATTGTTTTATACTAATATCGTTAATTTGAGTTGGTTTATACCAAAATTTTCTTATGGTATTCCAAAAATCTTTTGAACTTTTTACCTCCCTTATTTTACTTTTAATATTGCTATAAAAAACTCTTTTTGCTTCTATTAAATATGTTTTATACTCTTTTCTCTTACCTAAATATTCATTTAAAAATTCTTTATTATGTTGCTGTTTTTTGAATTTTCTAAATATATTTTTGGTTTCAATTTTCAATTGTTTACATTTTTGATTGAACCACGGTTTATTTCTTTTATTGTTTATGGAATTTGCTACATTTATCTTTATATTTTTTGTGTTACTTAAGCCTAATTTATGCGCAGTACATTGCACAGTCTCTACGAATTGGTTATAACCTTCTTCGTTGTTTTCGTACTCTTTAACTGTGTCGAAGTTTTCATTCATAATTTGATTGTATACCTGTAATTTATTTTGATCCCATATCAGAGTAGTTTTTTTAATGATTATCTTATTATCTATATTATGTCGACTATCCGTATTTATCGGAATACAGTTTCTCATTGTGACAACGCAAGGAAAATGGTCTGAACAATGAAACATGTCTGAGATTAACAAGTCTTTGAAGAATTGAATATCTTTTATATTTAACCATATCGTGTCCACAATGCTTTTACCCTTATGACTGACACTAGTTATCTGAGCTGGAAAATCACTACTTGATCTCCCGTTTAAAACTAAGAAACCGTTATCTTCCATTACCTCACAGAGGTGCTTCCCTCTCGTATTTATTGTATAATCTAAAGTAGTTCTATCCCACCGTAAGTTAGAATTACTAAATATATCCTCTGACAGCTCATTCAGATCTCCAATACGTGCGTTAAAATCGCCACCAACTAAGAAACTGTATTCCGGATTATTTTTAACATTATCTAATAAGGCAATATTTAAAAGATCCATGCACATCTTATCATTCTTCAATGGCGAAATATATACTACCCCTAATATTAATTTAATCTGTTCATTTTCAACTTTTAAAAACATCCACATATCTGATTTGTCTATCACAAGTACTTTAAATAAACCTTTTCTTACGGCTACTATTATTCCTCCGCTTGCTCTGCCTAAGCTTTTTTCTTTTACTGCTTCACAATAAAATACGTCTCTGTCGTTATTCAGGAAATTTGAAATTTTATTTGTACACCATGTTTCACAAACACATATAATATCATTTTTATTCAAACAGTTTATTTGTGTTCCATCTAAGTTATTTAAACTATTTATCCCGTGTATATTCCAAAACACAATTTTTAAGTCTACTATTGTAATGGTAGAATTTTTATCATGTGGCGTCACATTTACAGTATTATCAGATATTCCATAACCCTTTGTATCGCTATGTTCTATATCATTATTAATGCTTAATGATTCTATTGCTTTACTTACTGGTAAATTTTCAACACTTTTATTTAAATATACTTTTTTTGTTTTACAACTTTTCGAAACACTGTCTTTTTCATCAGCTGTTGATTGCAGTTCGCCATGTTTAAACGTCGTTTTTGAGCTATTGCTAGTATAGTTGGTTCCCCAAGTTTTTGTGTTCAATGCGCTGTTACTTTCCTGTTGAGGCGTTGCCAGTCGAGTTGGCTCTTTCCCGAAGAAAAAAATTTTCTATCTGCTGATTTCCTACTCTTATTTTTCTTTTCTTCATTCTAAGACCTTCTATTTCCTCTGTTGTATTTTCATCTGTTATTTCTTCTACATGTGGTATGTTTTTGTTCTTGGTATTCATTTCTGTTAGGCTGTACATATTCTGTCCGATAACAATTTTATCATCTTTTAAGTAACTTTTTTTTCCTGCTCTTCTTTCTTCCAACATAAAAGGCATTAGTTTTTTCCTTGTTTCTACAACGTCCTTAGTGTAGTCATTGCCTAACCAGATATTACTTCCTTTTAACTTTTTGGAGTTGCTCATGATATCATATTTTAGTAATCTGGAGTTAAGGCTTATTACTATTGGTCTAATTCTATTAGTTTGTTTGTTGCCAATACGTTTCACGTAATTTATTTCGTATATTCCTATATCAATATTTAGTTTCTTGTGTATTAAATCGTATATTTCTTGAGTTAGAGTTGTGACACTTTCTCCTGTCTCTTCATTATATCCAAACAATATTACGTTATTTTTTTTCATCTCTTTTTGCATCGTTGCATTGAGTTCTTCTGATTTCTTAAGTTTTTCTTGCAATTTTAATATTTCTACATCTTTTTTCTCTATTTTTTCTTCTAATTTGTTGAATTTATCGGATATTACTGAAATTTGTAATCTCATCTCTTTAAACTCGTTTGTCATCTCTTCTAGTTTTGAGCATATTTTATCTAACTTTTCAGTTGTATCCATATTGATAATTTAATCCGCCCACCGTTTTGAGGCACCAACTTTATTTACCGCCTAGTATCAAGAGTTACCTTGTTAGATTATTTCACTTAACCACGCGATAATAGACCTTATTAGCTTTCACAAAAATATTTTAAACGCATCCAAAATATGGATCTATCACCTCGTTGTTCCAATTTTATCTCATATATATTAAGAATAATTACCCTTTTTCACTTTCAACGTGATTCCTATAAATATTTAAACGAAAAAACTCTAGAATTTAATTTTTATTCGTAAGATAGTAAAAACGTGTACTTTGCCTTATCACAAGTGATTCATAATTTGTACGCACGACTGTATCCGTGGAAACGTAACCCATACAGTATTCATATGCATGTATACTTTTCTATAAATTGTTGAACTTTAAACCGTTATTTATAAATAATTAGACGGTCAAAATTTTTTTCTTATTTTTTTTAAACTCATAACAAATGCATTGAAAGACTGTCAGTTTTTGGAAAGTTTCTGACAGTTAGTTCTTTTTTTATAAATAAGAAACTGGTTCAGAACTACAGAGATCGTATACAATCAATGTTAATTATCCAATTTTTAATTGAATTTATCTCGGATTATATACGGTCGATCGACTTCAGATTTTCAGGGTAATTGTATTATCATGTCCTTAATAAGTATACAAAAATTATGAATTTTCTGAAGGTGTGCCTTAACCACGACAACTATCTTAAGTAAGCAAGTGCTCGATTCTCAGTGCTTCAAGCACATATAGGTTCGATGCTTTGCGCAGTTCTGAAAGGAGAGTTGGGGTCGTTAACATCACCCTTAGTTAACACGTACTAATTCCATTTATTTCTGTCATATAAGGAATGGAAAATAATAATTTCATTTGACAAGATATTAAACCCTTTCATACACAAATTTGGTCAAAGGCTTCAAGCCGACGATCTCTTTTTGTGAATGAACTCTCCATTGCTCCGTGATATGCACAGTACGTATTACTGGATATTATTAATGCAACGCGCTCCTCAATTCTCAAAATCCGGGAT
Organism: Venustoraphidia nigricollis; assembly: GCA_034508555.1. Classification (NCBI taxonomy): domain Eukaryota; kingdom Metazoa; phylum Arthropoda; class Insecta; order Raphidioptera; family Raphidiidae; genus Venustoraphidia; species Venustoraphidia nigricollis. The sequence goes on from JAVRKA010000004.1 coordinate 13,526,761, forward strand.
CACACAAACTGCAGTTAGAATACCTACACGGCTTTTGAGATGGAGACGCAGGGAGCCTTCGTGGATTCAAACACATTCAAGTGGATTCAAGTAGATTAATTGTCTGCTCTTCAAATAATTATAATATAGGTAGTAACTACTTTATATATGAGAGAGAACCCATTCCAATTTATATATAGTACCTAGTAGACTGAGCTTTGCTCGGGCCAATGGTTTAAAGCTTTTGACATGTAAAAAAGAAATAAAAACATAGAAAAAAATTCAAGATTGATATAGATAGATAGATATATTTCTTCGCGTAGCCGTAATGGAAGCGAAAGTCAGAAGCAATACAATAAAATTTACATATAATATAATTAACATTAAGAGTAAAAATATAGTGCAATCTCATCATCTTGAGATAACAGTTGGCAACAATACCAGTAGCACAAAAATTTACGAGATGGCGCTATGTTAAAAAGACTTTAAAAACGTTTTTTGTGTGTAAAATTGCGTTTTTACAAGAAATACAATTATATAGGTGAACTTAAAAAACAAAACCATCTAAATACAAAATTTCATCCAAATAGCTAGAGGCGTTTCCAAGATATACTTTGCAGTTTGCATACGATTCTAATAATTAATTTAATAAGATCCCTTTAATTTTAGGTACAAGTGTTGTCGAGCATCTATAATTTACAATTCCTCTTTAGGTACTGAATACAATCGGACGCATGTCGTTCTCGAGTCATGCTATGATAGAAAGAAACAAACAAAAATGCTGGACCTACGTTTTCCATACCAAAGTAAAAAAATTTAAAATTGAACCTTTTTAAAAAAGGCCACTAAAAGACGTAAAAGCAATTAATAACGTGCAAACTATATAATATTACAAAACCATTAAAAAATAAAAAAATCTTTTAAAAAATTAAACCTTCTTAAAAAACGCCGCTAAAAAGCGTAAAATAATAAAGTTTTCAGCTCGGCGCCAATTTAATTAGTATAACGTTTTATGTCTAAATTGGTGCCGATCTCAAAACTTTGCTATTTTACGCTTTTTAGTGGCGTTTTTTAAACTTATTTTTACTTTTTAGTGGCTTTGCAAAATGTCGTTTGCACGCTATTAATCGCTTTATTTCTTCATATTTTAATACTGAACTTTACATAAACTGCTGAACCGATTTTAATAAAATTTATGTGAGACTATCCTGAAGGTGTGCCTTTACAAAGTGAAAAAAAATCATCAAAATCGTTTCACAAGTGCTGGAGATAAAACGTTACATATATATAAAAATGCATCCTTTTTTAAGTCTGTTAAAAACGACTGAAACGATTATAAAAATAGTTTAAACAAAATGGTGTCGAAGTTTTTCAAATCGGCAGTAACTCTATCTCGGCCCCATTCTGACTTAGTGTTTTACAGTCCATTTTTGTACTATTATTGAGTCTTTTTGAGACAACATTAATACTTTGCATTGTTGACCACAACATTGTTTTGTTTTGAGTTTCTATTATCAACGTTTTAGAAATTTTCAAACTCGTTATGATCAGACGTATTTAGACTTCGTCTTGATTAAATAAAATTTTATTATGTTTCATTTAAGTATTTAGTTTTTATTTTATATTAATAGATCAAATCGATCTTTATCTATATGGTATATTGCAACGTTTCGTTACATTTTCAGTCCCATGAATCGATATTACCATACCAAAAACGTTTTATGATTCTGGACTAATAATACGGTAAATATGTTCACATTTCTGTAAAAAACAAAAGAATTTTGTCACAGGAGACTAACATACTGTTGACTTTGAATGCAATAAATTTTAGTAGAAATGCAAATTTGTTTCAGTGTTTTGAAAAAGAAAAGTTTTTTTTAAAGAATCAAGAAGAAACATTTATTAAATTCCGAATTAAGACGGGGTGATTATGCGGTAGCTTATATGTACATTAAAGTGCAATTTGTAAAACAACAAACAAGAGTTAAATGGAACACAAGAAAAAGGCATAAATATTCTTTATCCTTAAAAAGCAATTAACAAAACAAAACATTTAAACGCGCTCTGATAAATAATCTACGTTTATACAAAATACAAAACATGGAGCATCTTTAAACACAATGCCGTCCATTAAAAGCTTGGACACATACATAAGTACGGGGTACTATTAAAACTCACGTTGACTTTGACACTGTTAAATGTTTTTCGACGTCATGATAAAAGAATATCTTTATTTCGGTCGTTTAAGGTGCCTGTTCACTCAAATTGCAAATAAATAATAGTTTAAAAAAGCTAAAAAAAATATGCTTCAATAGCAAACCGAACTAAAAAAGTCAAAAATAATTTTTAATTATTAGGATATTGTTTAACAATGATAGAAAGTTAATAATTAAAAATTAGTTTTTACTTTTTTTAGTTTTTTTTCAACTATTATTTATTTTTTTATTTTTGGTCTTATTTTTTTTTCTTGATGATCCTGATCAGGACATTAGGACAAAGTTAACAAATTATTGTATTGTCATCGATCCTTAATACGGGTGCAAATTTGTAAATCAATCTGAAGTAACAGAGACAACAAAGTAGACGTTGTCTTCGTAAACTTATTATGAAGTAAAAATTAGCTGTTATAGGAGATAGAAAATGTAGAGGGCGTGTATCCTGTTCGTTATAATATTGACTCGCGCATGGCTCGTATGACATAATGTCACTTTCTACTCAAAACATCTTTATTTACGAACAAGAGACATAAACTACTATTTCGCACTGAACCAAAAATGGAGAAATGTTCAATTAACTTTTTTCATGTAACAAAATCGGTTCTTAGCACGGTGAACTTTTTTCCCCTCAATAAATTTTTAATGAACAGTACATTTCTTTCAATGAACGGTTAACTGGTTGGATTTTTTTTCATCGTGACAATTTTGTAGTCATGAATTACTTATGATCTAGCTATTAGCCGTATAGACTAAACCTTTTTTAAAGAACAACCTACTAATGTACATTTTTATAGCATTAATTAATTGAAAATAGGTTTTGAATAATTGGAATTTATAATTTTTATTTGCCAAATCTGCAACGTTTTGTTATATTTTAATAACTTGATCAGGCAAAACAAATTACTAGAACAATGCTTACAATAAAAAAATCGGTATAAATGCTGGTAAAGTGTCGATGTAATTCAGCAAACTACGTAATTTTATGATCCACCAGCAAGGCGCTATCTTACATTTCTATATTACAAAGGATTAAATTAAACTCATTTAAAAGCTTATATAGTGACATTTTTGTCTACAAAATTTATTCATATCTTTTCACTTTTTTGGTTAAAAGAACTCAAATCAATCAAAATTATATTGTTTATTGTATATTAAACTTCTTAACAATTAATTGAACGAAATGAGGAAAAGAATGTACATCGGAAAAAACATCGATGTCACAAAAACGTTGACATCGAAAGTAAAACATCGATGTCCGATGCTCGTCCTTTGCAGTGGTCGATTTTTAACTATTCATCAGCTATTGAGAAAGAAATTATTGCGTAAAAATTGTTTATAGTAATAAAACGGTTGGTATAACAAATGAATTCATTATAAAGTATTTTATTTCAGCGAGATGTCGAGCTTCTATAATCTACAATTATATTACGCAAGTAAACGAGATTGCATAGCCAACATTTATCAGCTCGAAAAAGTATTAACAGCGAACAAAATAAAGTTAAAATGCTTTTCAAAGCACACGTCAAATAGTATATGCATACTAAACCTATTATCAAAATATGCACGTAAAACTAAAGTCTCAGAAACAAACTTACCCAAGTTAATACTGCCGAATGCTTCTGTTTTTTAAGAAAATAATAAACACTAGTTTTTAACATTTCCCGAAAAGATATGAAAATAATCTACCACACACAGCGAAACTATTTATCACAACAATTAATTATGATTCTACAATTTAACCGGTTAATTTTACATTTTCCTAAAGAAACGACACAATATTGAGACGGTAATGTAAAATCAACACTGCCAGAGAACAGAACGACGCGTATCTAATTCGCGAAAACCAAACGAAACTTGTACAGATCTGATCACGGTCAAATTATGCATTGTGCAATCAGATTTTATTCGACTAAATTTGATAATAACTAATAATATTTGACACGATTATGAAATGCACTTTAATTTAGTAAAACATAATAACAATTTATTGATTTGCACTTAAAAATTGTTGCTGTGTTTTATTAAATTACACTAGTAACGGTGATTCTAATAAATAAAATAGAATATATCATTAAACCAATTTACATGACTTTTTCAAATACAAATAGATTCAGCAGTTGTATTCATAAACGATAGCAGTGTTTCCCAAACTTTTCGTAATACAAAAAATTCTGAAATTTTAACGTCACGCCTTGATTATTTTCTAGGGTACCTGTCAAACATTTTTCAACTTTAAAAAGCAGTCTACGCTTTTATCATTAGTATTTATTTTTCATAATCTTTCACGAAACACCTATTGGCTTTCCGTAGAAAACGCCGAACTATTTTATATATCTGTACAGGCAATAACTTTTGAAAGACAACTGATGCTAGCTAAATTTGAAACATACATTGGGCCCGACCGGACCGCTCGGGCAGTGGCGGATTCACCAGCAGGCTGAGTAGGCTGAAGCCTAGGGCGGCAGATTTTAGGGGGCGGCAAATGTGGCCCAAAAATTTTTGTCTTACAGAAATAAAAAAAAAACATTATTATATACATATAGAGAAAACGAGTTTCGAAAATTTAATAAAAATTTCAGTATTTTAGTACTGTACAGTATACTGATTTATAGAACAAAAGTTTCTTAGAATTAGTCAATCTCTCCATTATCGCGCTTATTTTCAATGAAAAATTTTTCATCCCCGAAAAGAGGTGGCATCCACCCTCAGGGTAAAAGCATCTCCCGGCACAGGGACAACTTTGAAGGAGAGGGTAAATCCAAATTTTTATAAAAATCGATACTGCTTGGCAAAATTATGAAGGAAAATGGTCGTTGACTGGACTAGTATTTGCGTAGTCGTTTTTGTAATAAATATGATTGCGAACTAAGGTATCGAATTTCAGTCAGTAGGGGCTGCAAAAATTTAATAGCCTACTGGCGGCAAATTTGTAAATCCGCCACTGCGCTCGGGCAACAATTTGTCATTTTGGAATTTTCCTTTTCCTTGCTTTATATTTTTTTTTGTAGTTTTAGCTAGATAGCGCCCTATGCAATCGCACCGAACCTGGTTTTCAGTTCAATTCAGTTGAAAACCCTGATTCAAACGCAACGAAATACAAATGCACTTACAATCCTCTAAGGATGTGCAAAATCTAGCACACATCGTAATGTGTATGACAATCATATGTCAAACGATTTGACATTAACCGCATGCAGGCTGCATGCATACTTGACTACAATGCGACTGCTGAATATAAAAGCACTTACTTGCTACAATCGAACCAATTTAAAATGGTGCATCTGTTCACAAAATATTTACGTAACAAAACTTATCACTCGCACAGGAATGGTTTCATACCACCGTACAATATTTATTAACTTTATTTTATTTTCATTATTTGTTGTTATAGCGGCCACAGTAAGTAATACACCTAAAGCCGGGTCCAGACGTGTGTAACGCGTAATGTAATCTATCGCGTAATGTAACACGAATTCTGCTTGTGGACGGCACTACGAGCATTACATGTAACGCTCGCGCCGGCGCTCGCCGTAATCCATCGGCTGTCGGTTTTTAGCGCGAACACAAAGGCGCTCGCAGTACTCGTTTGGACGGCGTTCGTGATTATTGTGTCGTGTGTACGTTGATGATACGAACAATCGCTTGAACTTATCAGTTTGTATCAAGAAAAACGTGTTATTTGGCATTCAAAAAATCCGGATTACTTTAAAAAAATCTGAAACTTCAGTTAATAAATATATATAAATAAAAAACAGCACCAACTATCATGACTTTCGTATTCGGCATGTTTGTAGCATCTGAGTGGAAACAGCTTTTGACAAAGATTCGCTTTCACGATTCGCGTTGAGTTCGTGTGCTGTCCACACTGTTGACGCTAAATTACACGTAATCTTACATTACACGTTACACATGTCTGGACCCGGCTTAAGGCGCAGAAATGCCTGAACAATAGCTTTTACGAGATTCCGTCCGATGTCGCTAGTATGCACTATTATGACATTTGTGGGAAGATATTTTTCTTGTGATGTAACTACAAAATGGTTTTTGGATTTTTTCCTTTACTTGTGCTATAAGACATTGCTTCTTGCCAAATTTCATGATTCTAGGTACGGGAAGTATCCTATAGGTACTGATTTCCTTGCTAGGGTCAAAATATGCGGCAATATCTTTTGATTGAGTTGACTTCTTTTACAGCTCCAAGCAGACCTGAGTAAGTATTTAATATTAATTTCAACTTGATACCTCCACGCGTTCCTGAGAAAAAGGGTCTTGGCAGACAGACATACAGACAGACGGACAACGATGTGATCCTAGAAGGGTTCCTTTTTTTCCTTTTGAGGTACGGAACCCTAAAACATCATCCGCAACCTTGTATAATGATAATATTTAAAATAAATTACCGCGGTTATTTCACCGAATATTTAACCGGTAATTTATCCTTTTACATCACTGGTTAATAGTTAAGAATAAAATTCTTGCGCACGTCAAGTCACCGTAGGAATTCAAATTCCGAATTCTTGACGTCGGCGCCAATTTAATAAAAGTAGATATTTCAAAGTTTTAGTAATTAAATTGTCGCCGACCTCAAAATTTTGTTAAATTCATCTTTTTAGTGACTTTTTTGAAGGAGGTTAATATTATAAGATATATTTTATTTCTACAAAGCTGCAGAACGCTATATAATTGTTATAAGCATTCATTGTTACAATGCTAAATTAGAAAAAAATATTTTTTATCCACCAACACATCGCATGTAGTGAATTTAATGTTACAATTTGCTTTATTATGATGAAATGATTGTTTAGATATCGCACCGTAGAGTAATTGATAACTCATTCCGCCGCGAAATTGGAAAGATTCGGGTTTAAGTCCTGACGGTGTTGGTGAATAAAAAATATATTTTTCTAATTTAGCATTGTAACAATGAATGTTTATAACGAGGTTAATATTTTTGTTTTTTAGTTTTTAATATTGCGTTTCGACTTCTCAAATCTAATACTTCATGGTGTACAATAAGTGAAACGTTTAAACAGTTTTGCAACTCTAAATTGTGCGCGGTGTAAAGATCGTAAACCATTGATGCAGTAGCATTATTCCGGCAAATCTACATACTGTGTACTTTACATAACGTTACTTGTGACAATTTATGCATGCACACATATCTTCCAAATATATACGTGTTTACGTGTCGTACACAGACGATTGTTTTCTTCCAGTTCTACCACGTCTAAGTAATTACATAATTCAAAGTAACAAGTAACGAGAGCTAAAGAAGGTCACACGCACAATATGTCTTTTGCCTACCTCGCCTCTTACCGCTGGGTCTCAGCACAACCTGTGTGAAAGTGGTCCAACACTGTTAAATGCCTACTGTTAAAAGTGAACTGTAAAAATTCTGAAAACGTGAGTTTTAAACATAATGTTACGACTCCAAATATACAATCTATAACGGTGTCTTTACCACGCATGTAAATTAAATTCGAGTTACTTTGTGCATCAAATTAATTACTGAATTAATAATGTGACGGCACTTTTCAAACAACTGTATAGTTACGCAATCCACTATGAGTGTAGGTGTGTGTTGGTGTGTGCATGGTGTTGGTTATATAATAATGCAGTGACGTAAGAGAGTAGTGTATTCATAGAGCATTCAGGTTACGTCTCGTGGCAATCATGAACGGTCTACTGGGACCTGTGCGAATTACGTCAATCGTGAGTGTCCCTTTGCGGTGAAACTCGGTATATACAACTGTGTGTACGTTGTAGATTCCCAACCGGTGTGTCGCGGTACGAGACTGTTCCGCTCAAACATCAGAATTAACATTTTGTAGAGTCTATAACATAGAACAGGGTAGTATGGGTATCGGTGCCCAGTGGGTGCTGGAGCCTTCCATAGGGTTTTTTTGATTTTCAATAGATAAACAAACAGATAAATTAGGAACAGATAATACAGTACAATCAAGCAATCAAAATTACATTATGTAGATCTTTGGTTCTTGCTATCGCACAATACTGTGATAGCGTGTTTGTGCCACAACTAAAAATTGCTGATTTAAATAGGTTAAGGATTCTACAAAATTCCTGTGTTCGATTTTCATATGGTATTAGGAAATTTGATCATATAACACAATTCAGAAATCTCTGCAACATGATTAGTACTTATCATTGCATGGTTATAAACTTTTTATGCCTTGTACATAAAGTGATCAATTTAGGTCATCCTGAATATTTATATGAGAAATTGACTTGGCGAGACAACCATGCATACTACGACGTTCTTAGATTCAAACATCTTCTGGCAGTCCCAAAACATAGAACGAGTAAATTTAAAGGAAGCTTTACATATCTGGCTGCTTATTTTTATAATAAAATACCCCCCGAATTTAAGACTCTTAAAAATAATCCATTCAGGAAGAAAATGGAGGAGTGGGTTGTCTCCAATATAATTTAACATCTTAAAATCGCTTTAACACAACAATAATTTTGCCAATTTCACCAATATAATAAAATTGTTTCATGTTTATTGTATATGTAATAGTTATACTAGAATAAAATACAATATTAAAAAGAGCATAACTATTACATATACAATAAACATGAAACAATTTTATTATATTGGTGAAATTGGCAAAATTATTGTTGTGTTAAAGCGATTTTAAGATGTTAAATTATATTGGAGACAACCCACTCCTCCATTTTCTTCCTGAATGGATTATTTTTAAATATTCTACTTTTTTTATATAATTTTATTTTTGTAGGTCAAGTTGTAAAACAGCTTATAGCTGAACTTAGGCCTTTTGATTCTTAATCAATAAATTATTATTATTATGATTATTATATGAATATGCGCTCATATGAACTACTCAGTAATATGAACATAATTTTTTCACCATTGACTACTCTGTAGTATGATAATTAGATAATATGAACAAGAACAAACTTCTAAGTTTTTCTGTTACGGTTTCGCCTTTATTCAGTTTTCTTAAGTAAATACATAGTGTGTTAGTGTGTGGAAGTGAATTTTAGTTTGGTGGTGTTCATCTTTGAGGCTAGAGAGTGTCTGTACATTGTATATAAATATATGTACATAGTTACTTAAATCGTACTTTATTTCATGCATTTAAAAAGAAAACAAAAAACTTTTATGTAACATATCTGCACAATTTAGGTACAATCATTGTTAACCCATTGTGTGCTAGTGGTACTCAAAAGTACCGCTTTTTTGAGCCTTTGTATTCCCACAAACATATTTTCGTCATATAATTCCAACTAATTCTAACTAATAAAACTTCAAACAATAGTGACACCAACCTAATATAATATACGTACAGGATCTGTAAAACAGCTTAAAAGTACCAGTAATACGAAATTAACGATTTAGTGAGCTGTGTTAGAGAAATTCGACGGGAAAATAACGGTACGTTTAAGTACCACTAGCACACTGTCAGACTTTTAGGTCTGGCACACAACGGGTTAAATAGTACATAATTTATAATTTGAATATGATCGACTTAAATATGAACACAATCAAAAGTCATTGTCGCCACAGATTATTGACAAAACGTTTTGTTACCCAGTATTAGCATGCCCTGAAGTGAAAAAGGTTGGGAATCCCTATTATAGTGAATGGTATGTATGTTTGTGTGTGAACGACGCCATGCGTCGTGACGCCATATGTGTATACGTGTGAGTGAGAAGCATGCTTCGCCAACCAGCCAACTAGTATGTCGTCTGGATATCACCATGAGCGATGACTGCTGGGATGAGACAAGATGGATGCTGTATGGTTCTGATTATGTACAGGTTGCTTCAAAAAAAAAGTGGCAGGTAGCCAGAAATCTCCGTAGGAATTTCTTTAATTTGTTCTTAAATCATTTCATTGACGAATTATTTTTTTATTCCATTTTTACAGAACACTTTTGATCTTATGTAGTAAATACATGAAGTAAATAAGTTACATATTCATTGCGTTTGATTTCAATCAATTTATTGACTTTACTTTATACTTGTATGTTATAGGGATCATCTAAGACTTAAAATCATTACCTCTCAGTCAGGGCCATTTTGGGTCGATTTCATTATTATCTCTCTGTAGTATAGGGGTACAATTATGGAATGCTATATTTGATAAATCTAGTATTTCTCCAGTAAGAGTTAGGACAAAGAGTAAGGATTTTTGATTGGTTCGTTCGATCCGCCATGCTATTATTTATTACATTGGTTATAAAAGTATAATTTAAATTTCGACCGGAATTTACAATCATACGCAAAATTTTCTGCGCAACCTTGTATAAAAATATTAATAGCCACGGCTATTTAAAGTAAACTACCGCGGTTATTTAACCGGACTTTTAACCAGTTTATTAACCGACAGTTTATTCTTTTCCACACTACAGTTAAGAAATGTGTTTTAAATATGAAATTTAAGTATGGCTTCATTGTGGCGTTAACAGTTATGCGTCCAGAACGAAACTGGGGGTTTTAAGTTCAAAACTAAGCGGTGGCAATGGGTCTCGTTATTTAGGGTTGCAATTAAAAAAAAACTTCTAATAAGACGTATCTAACTGGCAAAAATTCGTGGTAAAAATAAAAAAGAACATACGCACCATAATAAAACGTTAAGGCTGTCGGAACGCTCTGAATTTAAGCCAAAAATCTAGGTCTCTAATGGACTACTTTTGTAATTTATGTACGATTTACTAGAAAAAAGTTGGCATTAATTGTGCCAAAAAACACACGTTTCCAATGTCACAGAACGACCTTATTCGTACTTATTTTACAAAACTGTTCCATCACAAACCTAAAGTGACTCTTCCTTTTTCGGAAAAGTTTTTTAAATCTTCAAAATATTTCCAAAAATTAGAGTAATCTACTCACAACGGCACCCTTGCAACATCACTTTTTAGCCTCGTAGTGGGCTTAAAATAAGAGCGTTTTTAAGGGTTATGCGTCCAGAACGAAACTGGGGGTTTTAAGTTCAAAACTAAGCAGTGACAATGGTTCTCGTAATTTAGGGTTGCAATAAAAAAAAATACTAATAAGACGTATCTGACTGGCAAAAAATTCGTGGTAAAAATAAAAAATAACATACGCACCAATAAAACGTTAAGAACGTGTTTTTCATATGAAATGTTTTCGGTACAGTTTGTATTTGTGTGCGAGCTGACGATGTATGAGCATATTATAGAGAGGTACGCTATGAGTGCCACGCTACTGAAATAATGTCACTCCAGGGACACACCGAACTGATTGGCTGAAAATACCGTCGCACATATTGCGAATCATACCCAACGTATATTATATAAGGTATATCCCCGGCCATATCTAGTGCAACGTATGGTGCTTAGGCCGGCGGCGGCTTGGTGTCTTAAGATTACCGCCGTTCGTTTAGCTTGCAGTTGGTACAACTGAGTACTGACGCTTGCGTAGGTTGGCAATGGCCCGATAAGGTACACAGCAGATGGATTTAAACTTTTTCGAATTAAGTATCTATTCTCACACATGATCTAAAATTGTAACTGCAAAGTTATAATTCACTAGCGAAATTTTCCTCTCCTGCGCCTTACTTATTTCGACCCACTTTTTTTCACATCGTAATGAGCTTTCGGTTAAATCTCACAATGTTTGACTTGGACTAATAGGGATGTTGACTGTATTCAAATAAAAACATAATTTTAACGAAACGTAGTAGTTTCTATGATAGAAATACTAAAAAACACTATATTTTTCCTTATTTTTAAGGAATATAATTAATATTTAATAAATAAAACCTAATAAAATCACTCTCAAGTCACGTGACAACAGACACCAATCAGGGCGCATGACGTCATATGTTCAGCCGCTGTCAAAAAACTTCATTGTTTGATTAATATTTAGTATGTGTAATTTATTATTATTTGTTTATAGAAAACGTCAAATTACATGTAACTATAGCAACGACTACGAAACAACTTTTCATCACCTCAGTTTACTAACGTTGATGAGCACAGAATACGGATCTATAGGATGGTGGTAGCTCCCGTGTAAACTTTTGAGCCTCCTTTGGTATGAACAGGTGACGTCACGCGACTAGTATTGGCGTTTTGGACCGAAATTTGAAACGGGATTTAAAATACATGATTTTTAAGGCTTGAGTTGTATTTAAATAAAAATAATAAATATTTGTGGCAATTTTAGGTACTTATGCACGATTTAAAACACTTTCCCAAAAATAGTCAACATCCCTATTGTAAGACGGCATAAAGAAAAGGTATTTTCGTACATTTTTTTTCAAAGACCTGTAGACGTCGATTTCATTGTACGCAAAGTCGTGTAAAAATTAAACAATCCCTAGCGCTGTTTAATCGGTCTGAGGTTCATGTGATAACATTTTTCATATAAATAAAATTTTAATGGGATCTCTTTCTGTCGAAAAGGCAGAACTGTGACCAGAATTTTTGTCTGTGTATACTGGGCAATAACTGTATTTTTTTTTAAACTGCATACACTAACAACTGGCACCTGAAAAAGCACTTTTTGCACGACCCTCTATAAGAAGCTACCCTTCGTGGCGGTATAGCGGTTGTAAAATGACCCGTTCTTGCACTAGTGCGCTGCAAATCTAATAGTAATATCTCTGTCATTTGCCCAGTAAATTTATATGAGCAAGAGAAATAAGCATCGTAAGCTTTGCTATCATAAACTGTCTAAATATGTATCCAATATGGCTGAACTGAAGTGTCAAAAATATTACAAATATATTTATTATAATATGAAAATGAGTTATTTTATATGTATCTTGTTAATGACTTTATCACTCGTTAAATCGCTCGGAATAACACTGTGTCACACTCGTGATAATACCATCATTTACAAGCAAGATACATAAACTATTATTCTACCTGGCAGCCGTTAAGGGCACCTAACAAATCAATATACTCACGCAAACGAAGTTGCATGTTATATCTAATCGTTAGTAATGAAACTAAAATATTTAAATACAGAGATTTTAAATAAATTATTATTAGTTAAAACAATAGCTTTTGATACTGAAAACTTAATAACATTAATTACAAATAACTTATTTGATACAAATAAATAATTCGTTATTTATTGATTAAATCACGTGGACATGATTTATTCCAATCAATTTGAAACTTTGTATACTATATTCAAAGTGACAAAAATTGATTGCTGTATATAATGCAATCATTGCGTGACTAAAAGCTGTAAAAAACTGCAAATATGTGAAGTTATATGACATATTTCCAATATCATTAAAGAATTTCTAGTAAATATGACCGTATTGTGGATCAGTAGGGTATACAGTCTATAGATAGGGTTTATTGAAACTTCGGTGAAATAAATACGAACAATTTATTGAGATATTATGTTCATTTGTTGTAATTTTTATTGACAGGGATACCGGGTTCTAGTTTTAAATGAAAAAGTGAATCATTACTTAAAAATATATATAATTATTGGAAACAGATTAGTTAATTAAGTACAATATCGCCGTGTACTCACAGAATAAGAAATAATAAGAAACACGTACGTACGTACAGATTAACTGACAGTTGCTGTTTGCAATTTTTTAGGTAAATTTCAGGACTTTAACACTCGAATCCATCTAAAGATGGTTCCATTTTATAGAACAAAACCTCCCCAATTTGAACCGATTTCCCGCGAAATTAACCTAGATAAAACTGGCGATGTGTGCGTTATAATAATTGTTTTTAGCACAACCATTCTATAGATTAGTTGCCTAATAGAAGTGTTTAATTTTAATTATTAGTACGAATGTATCTTCATTGTTGCAATGTGCCATTTGGGTTCAGTCTAATTAATCCACTTTCCTTCAGTTTCGTTTGTGGGAACGTCAACATTTCTTCCTTTAATGTCAGTTTTGACGGACATTTTATCAAAAACTTAAAAAAAAACGACGGTATCATTTAGGTATTGATAGTGTACCGAGTTGCAAAAAAACTAGTCTAACCGTGTTGGATTGATCTGAAGACACGATAGCTCCGATATGTACTGCTTGGCTTTACTAGAGATCTTGTAACTTTTTAACCGCGAACATATATTGTGAACCTATGAGTCTTGGCAACCAACTTCATATTAAATTTTTTTGATGGGCTACCGGTTAACAAACGATCTCAGAAAAGCGAAAAAACATAAATAGAACTCCTATTACAATTTTAAATGAACTATTAAATAAATATAAAAATGTTTTACTTCAGAAGCATATAGGAGACCTACATAGATATATCATATATTGTAGATTACAGATTCTCGACAACAGAGATCCTAAGCGTCTTAGAATTAATAAGCATATAGGAGCTTGAATTTGAATATTACAGAAAAAAATGTCAGTATACTCAGTGTCGTAGCGAAAGTCATGAGAATTCAGGGCAAAATTTGGATTTTTGTGCCCACCAAAACTAATTTTGTAGTGTTGTGGTCGACACTATTTTATATTAATAATTATAATTATTAAATAATATATAATTATAATCCTTATTTGTTTCTCAAGCGTTGCTAATAGAAACTTCAAACAAAACAATGTTGTGGTCGACAATGCAGAGTATTAATGTTGTCACTAGGAGACCCAACAGTAGGATGAAAAAGAATACAATAATTTTAAAGTGCGCCACCCGTGAGGTTTGAGCCCCTGGCAGTCACCCCCGCGACCTGTCTCTAGCGACGATGTTGAATATATATGAATCTGAAGTCAACAGTTTATGTTTTAAAACACTGTATCGGAATGCGCACGCCACTGTTTATATAGGTACAATGATTATTATGATACAATACTTCATATACACGCTCCAATATAAGCTATACGACGATGATGATAATAATAATAATAGTATGGCTTCATGTCATGCGATGCTCGAGAGGATCGTTCATTTAAAAAATTAGGATGGTAATTTTTTATTTCCATTTAATCAATACAGATCGCAAACATAAATGAAAATTGTTTTTATTATAGAAACAGTTTTACTTCAAATGTTTGCTAACATTAAAAAAAATACGATTTTTTATTTATTGCATCCAAAAAAAAAATATTCATCGAGTTTTTACGAAACAATTTACTTTTTTTGGCTACTACTTACGTTTTAAATTTATTGTAAAAATATTTTGGTTCGCTAACAACAGAAATTATCTGTGTAAAATGATAACAGGACTTCTATCTTTGTTTTTTTGTGGGCTTTTAGTATTTTGAGTGTTAGACGAAAAACATGATTTCAGAATCTTTTTCTGTTCGTCCGTCGATATAACACTTCCTACTGCCTCTCGCCGAGAAACGGTAATTCCTGTATACCAGCCATCTTGATTGAGGTTTTCCATGGTTTCCCTCAATTAATTCGATAAATATCGAGATGCTCGAAATTATAATGAGATGTTTGGACAATTATTTTACAAATGTTTATTACTAAATTAGCAACGTTTCGATATCCATGATATCTTCATCAGGCTTCTACAATAAAATTATAAAATACATGGTATTCAATATACTAAAATAAATATAAACTTAGGAATTACAATGTTACCTTAGCTGTTAATACATTTGTATTGTTGTTAAGTACACCAATAACATGGTAAATATTTATATTAGAGTATATTGTTTTTTTCATAAGAAAAGATAAAATTGTCAATACTATTAAATAGCAAAATAAAACACTTTCATCTGTCAAACATCAACTGCAATGAAATTATTATTATAAGTTCTCACTCTTTATTTATGAATGGTATATATTATGTCATCTAGTTTTTAATTATGGCATCATACCTACGGTTTTTTCAGAGTCAATCTAAGCAACATTATTTTATCATCGATTTATAATTATTTAACAAATGTAAATATATGGAACTGAGATTATTAGTATCGGACCTTAAATTTACTGTTTTATTTAATTTAATAAACAACATTTCACTCACATTTCTTTTTATCCAGTTTTTCTCATAATCTAATATATCGAGATGGTTCCTTATTCAAGGCCATGGCCAATTACCTATCAAACTAGTAGTTCAAAAATTACCTACCTTATCCTAATTTCCTATAATTCCTTCATCCGCCCCTTGCTATTACATAAGTTGAAGTTTTAAAAATGTAGAAAAATAACGGGAAGTGTGGTAGTTGGAAAATAGTAATGGTGCGAATGGCGTCTGTTATGACATAAACTCGAGAAACGGACGTTAAACGCATTATTATTATTTTATAAAATCGAAACGTATAGCAAAGAGGCGAGGTTTGCAATGGTAAAACAGCCGCATCCATACAGAGACACAGAGAAGGTTATCGATTTTTCCCTACTGGCGAGGCTAGGGAACGGGGAGTTTTGTTGGTGGCACTCGTGCTTCTCTCTTTCTGTGTTCAAGTACAGACACAAACTGTGCGTTTGATAATATATAGTCGTCGCATAAAGTTATGTTAGACACTGGGAGCCTTTAAGACCAGCGCACATGCGCCAATTTTTTTAAACGAAAATGTGTGAGTAAGCAAGTGCATCGCGATTTGATGATTATTCAGCTATTCGCTTGATCGCGCGATTTGGTAGCAGACTCAATCGCACTTTCGATCGATTGTTCCACATTCGCATCATAGGAAGCCATGCAGCGCGCACCTTCAATATACGCCTGCAGGAAAAAACACAAGGCGAGACATCTTGAATTGCGACCTGTACAGCTCGGATGGAATAAACGACAATTGCTGTTCGTGATTTTCAGTTATGAACCCGAAGCAATTTAAAATTGGTTTCATTTGATAGAACAGTATCTTCCCTTTTAAAAAAAGTATAATTTGAGTATTTATATAAGCAAAACTCAGTTCTGGTGCGCAAGTACAAATATATCATTCGCTACAAATTTTAGTTCTGTACTCTATATAGTAGAATATAGCAGTTGACATGTTTGACCTTAACTCTCCAGTGGGCGCGTACTCCTCATCCGGCAGTTTTTTACAGCAATGGAAAGAAACAATACTCGCAAAAAACAGCATAATCCCAGGGGCACCATTTCAAGTTTATTTAGATTTAAAATATACATTGATAAACAATTTTCGTTCGTTGCGACGGTGGCGTTGTTCGTGTAACTGAAAAGATATTAGATAAGTAAACCTATTTGTTTTCACGAAAAACGGGCAACTACGTGATTATTGTGATTCGCGCGAATGCTAGAGGGTTAAAGAAAACTTTGTGACGTTGACGCACGGTGGTTATATATAACATGACTTTTCATGGAAATAGGTCAAGTAATTCTAGACAGAAAAAAGTAGGTGCGACGTTAATTTCTAATATACATTCAAATAATTCATTGAAATACAATCTTCAAAAAGTTTAAGGACAATAAAATTAACCTCAAATATTTAAAAACATTTTCAAAATTTTATTTTGGCTTTTATTTTTTTTCGCTGGATGGCACTTAAGAGGACTATTGGTTATAACCAAAGGTTATAGTCGTCTAGTATATTATTAGTATAAAGTTTCCAGATGGCAGAAAGTGCATTGATTTCATTCATATGCCATCTCAGTTTCAGACTTTCGAATTTTCGTTAGCGCGGCCAGCCTTAGACTTCGAATTTTCATTAGCCGTGTGCGCGCAACTTCCGTTGCCTGTTAAAATTTTATTTTCAGCGCTCCAAAAGAAGTATAACAGTTAT
The DNA here is from genome assembly GCA_034508555.1 of Venustoraphidia nigricollis. Taxonomy (NCBI): domain Eukaryota; kingdom Metazoa; phylum Arthropoda; class Insecta; order Raphidioptera; family Raphidiidae; genus Venustoraphidia; species Venustoraphidia nigricollis. Next base: position 13,544,599 of record JAVRKA010000004.1, read on the forward strand.
ACTTCTTTTGGAGCATTGAGAATAAAATTGTAGCAGGCAGATTTTTCTAAACGCATTTCTTGGATGTTTTTAAAGTTACTTTAAAAACATCCAAGATACGCATTTAGAATAATCAAGCGACCACCCAGTGTACCAGATTCGGAAGACGAAATTTATTTTTGCATCACGGATTAACAGTTGGCAAAACTAAAACTGAGCAACTCGCACGTTGTTCTCCTCGATCAACACGTGTTGATGATTTACTCAATTTTTGCAAAAAGCTATTCTAAAGAGATTTGGCCAGTTGATTTCATAACGGTTCCAAAGCGTTCAAATAACTACAAAGATCTTTCATTGGAAAAACTATTTTTCTAAAAAAATCTCCGCAGGGGATTCAGGATATTGATGAAGCGAAAATTTAAAAATTATCCAAAAATTTATATTTGCCAAAAAGTGTTCCCCAATACATACCAGCACGTAGCGGTATCTAATATTAATTATAGCTGAGATGTGTCGTTAGTTTTCTTTTAAGTTTTGGACCACTGTGCGACATGGTGTAGAGATCGCGGCGACCCAGTCAGAATAACGTTACGTGTTAAATGGCGATGCGGCTGTGATAGAGACCATACGCATAAAGCATACACATCTCATTAGAATTCTAAAGAACGTTGCTCGGGCTCGGCCCGGTTCGATCCGATATAGGTAATATAGAGGTATATGCGCGGTCAATTCTCAGAACAGCTATTACTCGGGGCCAATGGTACACGCGAGACTCCTGCCAATACTGATATACACTACTGACTGCAGATATACAGCGCTCATTCCAGCAAAGGTTCGGTCAATGCTCAAACTAACTGCGTATTATCGGATCATTTTGTTAATGTGTAGCTATGGTGTCTAGTTCAGTGGTTTCCAAAGTGTGCTCCGCGCAACCCAGACAGTTCCAAAGTATCCGAGTCATTAAAAGATTAAAATAGAATGGGGTGGTCTCTTGGCCCAAATGCACCACATCCTGAAAGGATTTTTGTGTTTCCCCTTTTACTGGATCTAGTCATCAAATAATCTGGATCTTCTATATGAGCTCCAGAAGATTTGCTACTCTAGTGGAACTATTCCATCCTCATCGATGTAACCAAAGATGGTTGTTCTCCTGTAAGTTAAAGCCTCACATTCGAACACGATATGGGTGGCTGTTTCATCCTCCATTTCGCAAAATCTACATAGTGTTGATTCCTGATGTATCCCCATCACATGTAGGTGTTTTCTCAAGAAAGCATGACCGGCTAAAACCCAATCACCTTTCTGAGTATCGCTCTGCTAAGTCTGATTAATTGAGGAAGGACCTGCAAGCATTTTCTTTCCATGTTTGTTACCTAAAGCCAGATCACAATCTGAGAGATGCTGCTCACAGGTCCATCTCCTGACAGTTTGCTATCCGAGTCATTAAATTAATGAAAAGAAAAAAATAAATGTCGGCATTTGAAGATTGGATATTGTGGTTTCCAAAGTGTGCTCAGCGAAACCCTGACAGTTCCAAAGTATCCGAGTCATTAACTTAATGAAAAGAAAAAAGATTGGATATTAATAATTACCGGTTATTATGAATAATAACTAAATCATCCGGTCAAAGTGAAATATTTAGGAGATTTCATCAAATCAACCGGTTGCTATGAATAATGCGCATTGTTTGTTAGTGAATGTAGTTAATTTCGGCAAAATGGTTTTTGAGAAGAGCGAGAGGTATATGTACATTGCAATCCCGACGTCACGTCATTAAAATATCTAATTTACCATTTTTACATAAAACAAACACACAAATGCATCAAATTTTGTATTGAATATGTGATTTTAGTAATGTGGAAAATCGGTAATATTTTTTTATGTAATGTTTTTTGCAGAAATAAAAGAATCTGAATATGAACATAACATCAAATAATGAAGTATGGGAAAGTTCGCGAGCGTCTATAATTTGGACTTTGCCAAGAGAAGATTAAACATAAAAGGACAAATAAATCAAGAATATGCACATATTTTCAGAGAGAGACGCTCGACAACTGAGGTCAGATCATTTAAAGTTTCAGTATGTAACTATTTCATTATACCTGCTGTAGAAGACAGTAGAATGGAATGAACATAAAATCAAATAATAAAGTATGGGAAAGTTCTCGAGCGTCTATAATTTGGACTTTGTCAAGAGAAGATTAAACATAAAAGGACAGATAATCAAGAATATGCACATAATTTCAGAGAGAGACGCTCGACAACTGAGGTCAGATCATTTAAAGTTTCAGTATGTGTGCTGTAGAAGACAGTAGAATGGAAAATATTTTGTCAAAAGAAAATGTTTTAATAGTTAAATATACATATTATATTGAAGAACGTTTTGTCAGAAAATCAGTCGTTATTTGAATGATTCCGAAGCTGTAATTTGACCTCAATCAATGATCAATGAAGGAGAGGGGTTCGCGGAGACGGAGGATATAAAATGAAACCGCTACGTCTTTCAGACAACGAAATAGGTCACATTGATGTTGTTACATATAATGGAAATAAAGGAATCTAATCAAAAGTAAACGGGTGTCTTTGAACTACAGTTTCCTTTCAAAACATTCACTAAATAAGACGTGCAGGTAAATACCGGTGCCCGACTCCTAGTTACAGACTATAGACTGTTCAAAACACGTCTTTTCCAACCAAGCTGTGTAGCGTAGTGGTCAGAGCACTCGACTCGCATCCTGGTGGAGGTACTGGGTTCGAATCCCGACGGGGTTAGGTGTGACTAGGATTTTTTCCTACTGTCTCTTGTCGAGAAATAATATTTCTTGTATGGGCCATCTCGTTGAGGATCTCCATGGTTTCCAATTAATTCAAAATAAATATCGAGACAAAACAGTGAGTTACTATCCGCGCATATTCGGGGAAGCCATAGAAATACAAAAACACACGCACAATTTCAACCGAAAAGACAAAGGTTTGCACCTCAGTAAAACTTGGACACCAGCACTGAGGCACACTAAGCTAATGAATCCAACGACCAATCAGAGAAGAGCAAATTACGACCGAGTAGAGAACGACAACCAACGGTGCATAAAAGAAGAGGGAGCAACAGTAGTCGACACACTTGCTTGTGAGCAGCCGAGAAGGACACTTCGCCCGCTACCACATCGCCTTTGATAATTAATGTCTACCGCAGTTGTAGACGAAACGTCAGGTAGAAATACCAATGGACCACGGCGTACAAGCCCGGAAATCAAGAAGTTTTGCAACAACGTCAGCCGTGAAAGTCTACACAATTGGATAATATCGAGATGGTTCCTTATTCAAGGCTATGGCCGATTACATGTCAATTTCTTATAATTCCTTCATTCGCCCATTGCTATTAACTAAGTTGAAGTTTAAAAAGTGTAGAAAAATAACGGGAAGCAATAGTACAAATGGTGTCTGTAATAACATAATAGAAAATAGCAATAAACTGATTAATAATAGGGTGCTAGAGACAGATGACCATAAAAATTGAGGATCTTAAAACATTGATTTACCACAAATTCCGAAATTACAAATTCAATTTGAAACCTGATTTAAAATTTTCATATCAACCGGTATTATTTTTGTGACAGCCCGTATATTCTTGAGTAAACCAAAATAGCAACGATTGGAACGATCACGTAAAATTAAGAGTGAGGCTGCTTGAAATCGAAAATTGAAAAGACTTTCAAAATGTTGCAAATTAACTTCATACTTGAAAAATATAAGAAACAAAGAAGAAAATTTAAAGAAGTACTACAACAGAAACATAAAATAAAACAGTATTTCCGGTAATTTTGAATAATGTAATGTTTTTAATTTACCTAAAGAGGATGAACAAACATTTTATTGTCTTGAGATTTTAAATGCTTCTAAAAAAATATATATTCCATTATCTTTGAACTTTTAAATTATTTTATGGAATATAAAATAATCTCCTTAAATGTTACGTATCACTGCAATATTTGAAAAGTAATGTCCAATTCAATGCAGATGGTCATTTATTTTTAAGATCTAGTACTAAATCATACTTTCAATTTGACTTAGCAAGGCTTTGAACAAGGTTATTACACGAACACAGGTAACCTCCTTCCATGAATGACGACAGTTGGAAGACCGTTCATGTTTTCATCAACCAAGCAATATCAATTGTCCGTTAGATCACGTCATTCCCTCACTACTATGTAACGGAACAAGGTCTCTTCTGTATTTAATAACCTTGGGCTTTGAACTGCACTGTTGTGACAGCTGTCTAAGGTTAGTAGAATACTATAGGTTGAGCGCTACATTGTTGAACAGCGTGACTAGGCGAGACGGGATAGAGGGCGTGGGTAGTAGGCTTCTGACGTCACACGAAACCTTTTTCTCAAGTGTTCATTATAATTGAAAAAAAAGTCAGGGGTTTCGAATGACGTAAGCAATAGAGTCAACCAATCACAGACGTGAATATAGCCTCTTACGCCCAGTATTTTATAACTTTGACAACTGTCCACATTGTCATACTGTTGACATGGAAACGCGTATAGGCTTCCATATATAAAGCAATAAGAACCGTCAATAAAATAAAATAGTTTGAACATCAACCGCAAAAATATTTTTTAAAAACGGAATTATTACAAACTTTTTAATGAACAATTGTTTAACTAAAATTTATATTTACATGTGTATTTTAAATTTTATATCTACTTGATCAAAATATTTAATAGTTATAAAGCTTGAAAAATTCCCAAGCAAGGGACGAAACGTCGCTATAAATAACAAATACGTGTTTACTTAAAAAGTCCTTTTTCCCGACAAATCATTTTTATATTAATTACCAAGGACAAAAAAGAAAAAAAGTCAATATAAAGCAATAATTTACCGTGCCTATACTAGGCTTTGTGTACATAGCGAATAGCTGTGCTTTTTTGATAACCTAAATATAATAAACTTATATTATCTCAAGACATATGCAGAAGTGAGATCGCAGCAACGTTACCCATCCAGTCATTGGTAGACAAGACGTGTACCAGGCAGCTTCTACATCAGAATTATGCATGAACTTGGCCTTTATAATAAGCCACAATGATAGAGAGCGATGGAACAGAATAGAATGGAGAAAGCGAGAGATAGAGACAAAGAAACAAATGAAAGGTGAGTTCACTTCCGCTTGTGAGCCGTGACCTCGACTGAACGGTGTTCAAAAAGGGAATGTGACAACGTTGCATCAACATTTCAAATATTACTAGTTTTTGATCGTGGCTTCACTAAGTCTAGGCTTCATGGAAAATTAGCATTAGTTTTACACAAAATTTTGTACAGAAAAAAGTTATTGAGCTAACCAACATTGTCAGTATTTTTAGCATAAACTTGTGAAAAAAAACTTCAAAATGTTAATTTGCCTTCCCGTAATTCGAAATCTCGTGCAAATGACGAATTTGTGAAGCTTAATGCTTAATCACAGCTAATAAAAACAGTAATAAAATGAATTTTGCAACCACAGTTCAAAATTTTGCGAGAGCATATTTTACAACCTGAAGTATCAATCATCTTAAATATTAATTATATATTAACGACCCCGTATGGCTTCACTTATGTATAAATAATGTGTTTGATTGTGGGACATCATTCACTTCGCTCAATCTTATTTTACTGAAACATTTGGTATCGGCGGTGTGGTCTAATGGACACAGATATAATTTAGAATAAAGAATCTCACTTCGGCTTTTGGTTAGTGAAGTGTATGCTTAGAGGACACGCGGCCCTGGAGACGGCGACAATACTTCGCACAATGATTCTCCGCCATGCTCCTTCCTTCTCCTGTTCATGTTCACGTGGACTTCGTGAATATTTATTAAATTCTCTGGAACGCGATATAAATATATACACATACTTCCCATAACCGTATTTTTTAGTTAGGTTTGGTCGACTATTTTTCACCAGGGTTTTTAAAAATCTGAAATATGCATTATTCGCTTAATATAAAACCAAGAACATTTTTAAAACTTCGACTCTTTTCTGACAAACATGGGGCACAAAAGGCATAATTTTTTTTATACAATGAATGTCATCATTAATAAAGTACGAAAGTGTATTAATTTATGAATTATTTGTTTTTTATGATCTTGCAGCCGGTTCAAGGAACAGTGCTGATAAAATTTTGTTCCTATTTTGTCGTGACGACAGATTCTACTATATTTTTGCAACAAATGAACAAAAATCGATTGAATAGCATTCCAAAAAAAGTGTGTCATTAAAATTTTAAAAAAGTTATAGATTCGCCATTAAAAAATAAGAATGGTTTAATAATTTTTACATTGGAAATTAAAACTAGATTATTTTACAAATTGTTATTAACAGTGGCATCAGCTGTTGTCATAACGTAACAATTAATTTATTTACAAAATGTCACTTCCACAATAGCGCTGGCTGAGTCGTCAATTACTCTTCATTGTCATGGCCAGACATTCATTTGTTCCTTAGTATGTAAATTGTTTCATTTACAGCTTCTAAAAAAACTAAGAAGCTTTACACATAATTTTAAAAAATCAAAGAAGCTTAAAGTGAGTTGAATTTTTTTGTTGAACTTTTACGACATAATATGTATTTTAGATTGAAATGTGAGCCGTTAACAGAATAGAAACAGTCTAAGTGCTTTAGAAATGAAACTACGTACTGTGCAAAGCCGTAAGGTTTCAAAACTTCAACATATTTGAAACGAGAATATAATAGCTTTAGTCCAGGAATTCTACCAGCAGAAGCAAAGAAAATTAAAAATATAGATAGGTAGATATGTGGTTTATTTGCTTAATTTATGTTTCGGTTCTTAAAAGAGAAATACGATTTTTAGTGTATTTGCCATGATGTGGCACATACACTATTGGTTAGGTTTAGGCAGCTGTAGTAGGTGCGCAAACCACGAGTTTAATTTTTACAGTAGTACCTTACAAAATATAATTTATTTTCATCATAGCATGATGAAAATAAATGTTTCGAAATGTTGGTTACAAGTGAAACATCGGTAAAGCTTCTTTTTAAATTGTTCCTCAGCCAAACTGTTCCTCACCGGTTAATATTTATTGGAACAAAACTAATTACGGACAACATTCCAATGTAGTATTAAATTGTTTTTTATTTTTTATAAAAAAAAAACTGTACATATAAATAACGGCATCGAGAAACGCTCGGTGATTCTGAAGCCCATTCACCCTTTCAAGCCTGAAGTATCATGCAATTCACCAATCACTAGTCTGTGGTTCCCCTTTAAGCAAGAAAACATGATATTGAAAACAAGTTAAAGTAAAGGAATATAATAGGCGATGAAGGTTTCAAGACACGAGAAAATGGACGAAAGCGGAGTAAACAGCATTACATGTAAATAGAATGCAAATGCATGTAGATAAAAACAGAAATAAGTATAAAAAAACTCTTAACTTTTAATATTATTGGTTGAAAATATCAGAAAGTTATTTTTAAATTGTTTTCTTAACAATCTTTCCATATTATGAGTGAGTTTGGTTATTTTATTTCTTTCGTTAGCATAACCACTAATTAATCATATTTTTACAGTTAGAATATGGATATGAGAAAATACAAAATTATCTTTCAACGTCAAATCTTATTAAATATTCTTTTTTCTCATAATCGATATAAGTCATTTTTATAGTTTCAAAATGTATTAGGTCCATTGAAAGACTTTGGTCTTTCAATGGACTAGGAAACCATAGACTGTCCAAAAATATACCTACAGCTAACAGTATAAAAAAGAACGTTTAATCAGAACCAAAAACTAGATTCACTAATATTCTAATGAACGTTCACCGCATGGACACTATACAAAAAATAAATAAATAAAGATTCTTTATTGTCATTAGTTAAAAAAGAACAGAAAAGTTATACATGTACATTCCAGACCCTAGGTCTATAACTCTACCTCTTAATATTAAGAGAATTAATATTAATATATAATAATTATAATTTTTACCGAGGGAAAAATTAAAAAAAAACACCCTCCTTAAAAAAAACCCTCTCACTAAACAAGAATCACGAACTCATACAGGAGAAATTGATAGAATCTGCCTACTAAATCGTACATATTAGTGTCTTCTCTTTTACCACAGCTGGTGAAGTAAGCAAGCAAGTATTAAATAAACCATATTTTGTAAACGAGCAGCAAATATATTTTTCTTTTTATTAGTGTATTTGCCATATGACAACATACACTATTGGCATCGGTCGGATGGCGGGACCTAGGGGTCGGACCAAAATTTCTCGACGTTTCATAACCTCCTAAACACTTTGGCACCATTTTCGAAAATGTTTATATATATATGTATATATATATTTATATATATATATATATATTGAAAAATGTATAATCAGATCCTTTTTATGTTATATATATATATATGTGTGCGGGCAATAACTTTCGAAGGAGTTAATTGATTTTAACGAAATTCGGCCCACGTGTTGAAATCCATCACCGTAAGAAGTCTATTTAAAATGGGCCTAATCGGGCTATTTTAAGGGTAGTTTTTAGTGGTTGGAAAATGTGTTTGGGCCCCAAAATACCGAAAAAATTCTCCGAATCGTTTCAAAATTGAAATTTAACCCTCTGGTAGTAATTATAATGTGTCCCTAAAATTTTGATAAAAGTGGCCCGACAGGACCGGACTTACAAATTTTTTGTAAACACTAATTTGCAGATAATGAGTTATTTATTGAAGGGTGTCTTTAATTCGGTGTAGACGTTAGATTGATAATAATATTGCAATTGTTATTTTAAGGGGTGTATTAAGGAGTCAAATTTTTTATTTTGCCCAGAAACCAACTAAAGTTCGCATGATAAAGCCACAGTGCCTGTATAAGCAAATACACTATATTGTCGGCAGGGTTTTGGCACTGCGACCCGGGTTTTTCTTTTTATTACAGAAAAAAAATGTTGCTTCAATCTTTAGATTATTAGCACTAGTTATTACAAACATATAATGGTATTGTTACTAGCCGTTACTGGCGTCACCGCGCGCGTTAATGGAAATTTTATTTATCATAATATGTCAAATGTGAATATTTTTAAAGTTAGAATAGTCATGTCGCCTAACTGGCTGGAATTTTCATTCCAGATCAACAAAAAAAAAGTTTTTGTATTGTTCATCTTTAGCACGACGAAAAGATAAAAGTAAATAAACAAGAGGGCAAACATTTTTTGTCAAGTGAAACGGGACACATTAGTTTTATCAACGCTGGTATATAATATTATCTAAGTGTACACATAGCGGATGTGTGTACACAACCCTTTCCTCTTTTCTCTTGTTCGCATCGTCACCACGGTTATTACATTCCGCTAATGCGTACGTTAACTTATAACGTTGTGTATTTTATTAGTGAAAATTATTTTGTTATTTATATAATAAAAATATGTATGTTCAGCCCTTTAAGTTTACCCTACGTGCATAGTTCACATTCTACGCTAAACCAAACATTCTGTCTTGTAGGCTCTATTATTATGTAATAAAAAAATATTCTCGAATTTTAGGCGTGTTTGCAAATATTTTGTTTAAGGCTGTCGGAACGCTCTGAATTTAAGCCAAAAATAGGGCTTCGGCTGATAGCTGATTGTACACTCATTCGTCAATATTTCGCAAAAATTCTTTCTCTATAAGATAAAAGACAAATCTAGGTCTAGACTACGTTTGTATTTTATGTACGATTTACTAGAAAAAAGTTAGCATTAATTGTGCCAAAAAACACACGTTTTCAATGTCCCTTATTTCACAAAATTGTTCCATCATAAACGTAAAGTGACTTCCTTTTTCGGAAAAGTTTTTTAAATCTCCAAAATATTTCCAAAATTTAGAGTAATCAACTGACAGTGGCACCCTTGCAACAGCATTTTTTACCCTCGTAGTGTGGCTTAAAATCAGAGTGTTTCGACAGCTTTAATAAGGTGATAGAGGGGATTCAAAATTAAGTGTGCACTATTGCTAACTTTGCTAGTATTGGAGAGCTACTCCGACATTTTTATAGCATTTTTAGGCAAATTACGAATACGAAATAAAAAAGAAAACACTCGAACATCGGGCTGAATTATTTGCAAAATTAACATTTTTTGAGTGTATATTTTTGCTAATAAAATAACACTTCAAAATAAAATGCTTAGTTTTTTCTATAAATATACTATTTTGTAGGTGTTATTTTTACGTAAATTACGATTATGAAATAAAATAAGCAACCGAACATGAGGTTTTTGAATTGTTTGCACAATTTCACTATAAAATAGCTATTTTTCATGGCTCTATAGCGATTATAAAATGCCTCTTTTTCGCACTGATGCGTAGTGTAAAAAACAAAAGTAATTCGATTTCATCAATTCAGAAATAATATGTTTGTCAATTGTCATTTCAATCCATCAAAGCAATAGAGGCACAGTACCTATAGTAGACGTTTCCATAATAAACAGTCCACATATCCAATATGGACGAATTGATTTGACAAAAATATTACAAATATATTTATTGTGATGTGAAAATCAGCTATTTTATAGAAAATACGTGCGAACAAATTTTATGACTCGCGTGACTGTTAAAACTCGTTAATTGTTCGTTTTAACAATGTCCCAGCTCGTAATAAAATAATGCATTACAATCTTCAAACATAAACTACTATTTACTGAAGTTTTTCATACGTTTATAGTCCGTGAGACTTTTCTACATGAGTAGTAGAACCGGGTTTGAATCCCGACGGTGACAGTGGTTTGAAAAATAAATTTTTCTAATATAGCATTGTAACAATGAATGTTTCTAACAATCATTGCATAAACTACTTTTGTTAGTGTATTGGCCATATGGCAACATACACTATTGGCGTCGGTCGGATGGCGGGACCTAGGGGTCGGACCAAAATTTCTCGACGTTTCATAACCTCCTAAACACTTTGCCACCATTTTTAAAAATGTTTATATATATATGTATATATATATATATATATTTATATATATATATATATATTTATATATATATATATATATATATATATATATATATATATATATATATATAGGTATATATGTGTGCGGGCTATAACTTTCGAAGAAGTTAATTTATTTTAACGAAATTTGGCACACATGTTGGAATCCATCACCGCACGAAGCCTATTTAAAATGAGCCCAATCGGGCCATTTTAAGGGTAGTTTTTAGGGGTTGAAAAATGTTTTTGGGGCCCAAAATACCGAAAAAATTCTCCGAATCGTTTCAAAATTGAAATTTAACCCTCCGGTAGTAATTAAAGTGTCCTTAAAATTTTAATAAAATCGGCCCGACAGGACCGGACTTACAAATTTTATGAAAACACTAGTTTGCAGATAGTGAATTATTTACTGAAAGTTGCATATAATTTGGTATAGAGGTTCGATTGATAATAATATTGCAATTAAGAAAAAAAATGTTATTTTAAGGGCTGTATTAAGGAGTTAAATTTTTTTTTTTACCCAAAAACCAACTTAAGTTCGCATAATAAAGCCACACTGCCTGTATCAGCAAATACACTATATTGTCGGCAGGGTTTTGGCACTGCGACCCGGGTTTTTAAAAGTAGCATCTGTATATTTTTGCTAATTAAATAACTTTTTAAAATGAACTGATTTCTCTTTTTCGTAAAAAATTCTGTTTTAAATTTAAGACAACACTGCACAATTGAACTGTAACCGAAATCAATAAAAACAATAAATTGCACGACGTATAAGGAACGCATCATGTAAAATGCACCCCTAGACACGTACTGTTTGCCCAAAATTTATAAAAATCACCAAGCGTAAAGTGAAACAGACTGCAGATATTTAGCTTATACAGTTCGGAATGGTCAAAGTTCAAGAAACCTTCGACGCAATCGGAAACTTGAGAAAACAGCATAATGCAGTGGTGTGCACTACTGCTCTTACATGACTCGCATTTTAAATAGACCTTTAACTGCACCGGGGAAAGAAAAAAATGCACACATATGCCAAACAATTTATGTAGTGCAGCGTGTGCCCATGTCCGTGTAGACTAGTTTCGTTATCTCTGATAGACAGACAAAAACGAAATGTACTTTTATGGTCTGTTCAAGACAAATTGACGCCAGCGACCTTAGTTGTCCAGCATCTATAATCTACATATCTCTCAAAGCAAATTCAGCGGTGCATTTCTGCAACGTACTGCGTTTTTCAGATATAGATGTAAATTAAAAATTATTTACCCGATTTCAATAATTCGTCACAATATTATTAATGAAATAAATATAAAACAGATTAACTAAAACGTATTTCTCTAACAATAATGAAATAATCTAAACAATGAAAAACAAACGGATTCTAATAAATAATACAACAAAGACTATATATACACGATTATTTATAACACACCGAAATTTATGTAATAAAGCTATTTATGTAAACTGTCTGTCGTACTGACTGTGCTCTACCCCCTGACTGTACTATGCACTCAATCACTGTCTCTGGCTGAATGCCTGTCGCGCCCCACACGCGCTGTATTTATAGGCGCGTACAATCCGTTCTCGATCATTCCAGAAACTTCTGTTCAAGTTCGAGAAGCCTCTATTATTTCCAGTGCCGTAACAATTGATTGTATCATACAAGGTAACTTCCGTCTGATTGACTTCCGTTTCAAAAATGTGAGTAACCGTTAGATTTCAGCGAAAGAAGTTTTACTTCGAAATAAAAAATTAAACGACGTTTCTATACTGAAAACGTAAATAAAATTAGTTAAATCAATACTGAATTTGTTCGAAATGAAAGAATCGAGATCTCTAATAATGTACACACAAATGTTTATTTACATGCAATTGATGCGAGGTGTTGCATTATATTATGTAAACTGAACGAATGGCTTCTTTCTGCTCCAGAATTGTACAACAATAGTTCCCGAGGGATTCGATCGAACGGTTAAACTTCCTGTGTTAGATATGTAGGTGAACGAATGCAAATAACAAAAATACATAAATAAAACGATTCGCCGTTCAAACAAACTAATTCTATGTAACATAATAGATAACTGTACTGACATAGTAATTTAAAACAGTATTAATTTAAAACAAAACTTTTTTGTTTTAATGAGAGACGAAGCTTTCTACGAGTTACGACTTTAGATTTATGCACAGCAAAATGAGCTATATATACAGAGTGGGTCAAAAGAATGTAGAATGTTACTTTAAGTTGAGTAATATGTTTTTCTAAAAGTTCCATTCGAGTTGGATCAGTAGTTTTTGCGATAATAACAATATGAATATCGATTTAATGAGTTCCATTTTAGCATTCAAACCCCGCTGGTGGGGAATGGTACTAATTTATGTAAAAATTCACTTTTCAAAATTTTATGATATTTTTAAAGGTCCCCCGAATCCAAAAAACATATTTTTGGAAAAACTTTGTTCGCCTGTGAGCACGATACAGGTCAAACGGCTAAGTGGATAGAATTGAAATTGTGATAAGATGCTTGACAATAACATGTAAATTGGCGCAAGCGCAGAAAAGATATGACGCTCGAACGTTATTATTCCTGTTATAATGGTAAATTTTTATAACAGTTTATTATTCTACTTATTTTCCCAAGAAAGTTTTGTCAAAAATGTTTTTTCTAAACTTTTTAGTTTCAGAAATATTTTGAAAATAAAAAAATCAGCTGTTCTTTTATTTTGTAGATCTTTCAAAAAGAAAACTACTAGGTAGCTGCCAAGCATACTTTGGTTAATTTTTACATGTAAAACCATATTATGTAACCCTTGAAAGGAATAGCGACTATCATAATATTTATTACTAGCCGTTACCAGTGTCATTACACGCGTTAAAAGAAATTTTGTCAAAATGTCAATATTTTTGAAATTGAAATGGTCCTGTCGTCCAATTGGCTGGAATTTCCTCAAGTTTCTTGTGTCCTAATTTAACCATTTTATATTTGCAATATTTACAATCAAATATTATAATACTGTTTTTATAGCGATAAATGTTCTGCGATTACTGAAAAGCAATTTTATGATTCTGAAGAATATTTTAATGGTTTTGGGAATTATAGAAAAATTAGTTGTATTTTCTTGTCAGACGATGTAAACAAAATAAGTTTAAGTAAACCGATTTTATATTCGTTTGATGTTTTGTAATTGACTAAAAAGTTTGAATAAAGAAATTACAAAAGCTTTTCATTATAATAAATGCAATCAGTTAATCATCAAAGTAAACAAATTACATCACAAACGCTAACTATACCATATGTTTGTGTATACACAAGGGTGAATACAGACTGTCACAAAAACATATGTCGTATTTAGGAAACATACACAGACATACACAATATCTTTTTCTCCCGTTATTTTTTATATGTAAACAAATATTCTGTAACTGATAGTTTCGCCGACTGGGTACTAATTTACTAAATAAACAAAACTCATACGACACACAACTAGACTTAGAAATCGGGGAAAAAGTTTTTTAAATAGATTTAGCTCTTCATACGCAATATAAAGCAGCGCGGCATATAGACGAACAGCCAAAGCGACTAGTCCTTCTACAATAATAAAAAACCCGGGTCGCAGTGCCAAAACCCTGCCGACAATATAGTGTATTTGCTTGTATAGGGCCGTGTGGTTATATACTTTTATTATGTGAAATTAAGTTTGTTTTTGGGCAAAATAAAAAATTTAACCCCTTAATACACCCCTTAAAATAACATTTTTTTTCTTAATTGTAATATTATTATCAATCTAACGTCTACACCGAAATAAATACAGCCTTTAATAAATAAGTCACTATCTGAAAATTAGTATTTTCAAAAAATTTGTAAGTCCGGTCCTGTTGAGCCAATTTTATTAAAATTTTAGGGGCACTTTTTAATTGCTACTAACTGGTTAAATGTCAATTTTGAAACGATTCTGAGAATTTTTTCGGTATTTTGGGGCCCAAAAACATTTTTCAACCCCTAAAAACTACCCTTAAAATGGCCCGATTACGCCCATTTTAAATAGGCTTCTTGCGGTGATGGATTTCAACACGTGGGCCAAATTTCGTTAAAATCAATTAACTCTTTCGAAAGTTATTGCCCGCACACACATATATATATATATATATATATATATATATATATATATATATATATATATATATATATATACATATATATATAAACATTTTTAAAAATGGTGCCAAAGTGTTTAGGAGGTTATGAAACGTCGAGAAATTTTGGTCCGACCCCTAGGTCCCGCCATCCGACCGACGCCAATAGTGTATGTTGCCATATGGCAAATACACTAATAATAATGCAAGGTTGATTTTTCAAAAAATTATAGGCTATGTAATTATTGCTACAAAAAATATTACATATTTTGGAATTGAACTTTAAAGATGACAAAATATTACATTTAAAAAATCAATTGAAAAGTTTGTAGTGCTATAGCCGAAACATAACTACAAAATCTGAAAATTATTCCGAAAGCCAAAGCGAGTAGTCCTTCTACAATGTTGAGGGTTACTCCCTAATAATGCAAGATTGATTTTTCACATAATTATAGATCATGTAATTATTACTACAAAAAATATTAAATTGAAAAGTTTTTAGTGCTACAACCGGAACATAAATACAAAATCTGAAAATTATTCCGAAAGCCAAAGCGAGTAGTCCTACAAAGTTGAGGGTTACACCCTAATAATGCATCAAGGTTGATTTTTCACAAAATTATAGGTTATGTAATTATTACTACAAAAAATATTAAATTGAAAAATTCAATTGTAAAGTTTTTAGTGCTACAACAAACATAAATAGTAAATACAAAATCTGAAAATTATTCCGAAAAGTTAAGCCTCTAGAGTCTAGAGTAATTAAAATATGATGGTGATCTGCTTGAGTTTGAATAACTCCACTTTAAACGAATGCACCAAATGTTGAAGTACATTATGCAAACTAAACGTTGTTGTATAATTACCACTGGACGCTATTATGTAATGTAACGTACACTATTATAGTTAAATACACAACGTAAGGAACAGTGACGTAACCAATGTATGTGTGAAGCAGCGTTGCCAGACGTCCCGATTTTGGCAGATCACTAAAAAGACCCGTTTTTTCCATCTCTAACGTTAAAATTTAGTAATAGAGTTTATAAAGCAAAATAATATTATTCAAGAGTACCTAAGGACTAAAGTTATTAGTTTTATTTGTTTAGTCAATAGTATTTTAAATAGCACAAAAAAGAAATCAATAGAAATAAATAGCATTCTCGTTATAATTATTTTGTCGCAAGAGCAAGGGGTCTCCATGGATCGCGGGGCCCTAGGTTCAAGTCTAGCGAGCCCATGCAAAACATGGGCCTTCATGCAATAGTCCATATACTGTGTGAACATATCATTTTTATGCTTATTATCCAATACCAAATTAGGTAGAAATCATAAAAATAACAGAAGAAATGGATTCGTAAAAAATGTAGAAACTGTTTCTAATTTTGTGAGCCACTGACACGTTGACATGCATTCAGTTTACATTAAATCAATGACCGATAGGCTCTTATTTATAACCCTCCAATGAAAAGTCCAATTCCCCACTCAATTCACGGATTTAATTGTTTTTAGTATCGAACTCTCCATCAAGATTATTTCAATGAATACATGTAATCAAATATTGTATATGCGTACGCGTATACCAATCTATACGTATAATAACTAAAGTCGGTTACACAACGACACGACAATACGTTTCAGCAAAATAACGCATTACTCTCAGTCGTAATCCCTCACTAGAAGGCGGCTAGTTAGTGTTGTTACAACTTATAATCGTTACCAATATTTAAACATTAATGAAAATTAATAAGGTTAGATACAATTTTTGAGATCATTTGAAAATGTCTTCTCTGTTCTATTTTTTCAAATCATTTCAGGAAATCCTTTGTAAAACCCCCAAACTTTAGGCTGAGGGCAAATTTGACTGAACTATACAGATCATACGCCAGTAACTTTTTACATTCTACAAATCTTTAAAAACAATGCAGCAAATGCACGGTTTCTATAATTCCAGGTGACGATATTAGGAAACAAAAAAAAAGTCCTGACTGATTTTTAACCGACTTTAAAAAAAAAGAGGAGGTTCTCAATTTGTCGGAATATTTTTTTTTTTTATTTTTTATGTATGTTCCCCGATTAATCCAAGACGCCTGAACCGATCTGGAAAATTCTTTTATTGTTTGAAAGGGTATACATCCCAGGTGGTCCCATATAGTTTTTATAAAAATCGGTTTATCCGTTTTTGAATGACGTCAAAAAAACATATTTCAACATTTGTAAAGCGATTATGATGATTCTTTTCTTATTTAATAGGGCACATCTTCAGGGTGATCCCACATAAATTTTACTTAAATCGGTTCAGTAGTTTTTAAAAATGTGCGAAATCAAATCCACCACTAAAAAGTAAAAAATATACCTCTCAGCTAGCGTAACACATTGCTGTACAACCGATGTTTATAGTATACTACAAAGTATCGACTATATATTTAGGATCACAATGTTCGCGCCTCTGAGGGGTTTCTCATGGTTTGATCTCTGGTCCCCGTTTTCTAACGTTTCGCAATACATTTTTCTTTCTACTTTCAATCGCATAAATCGAACTTGCCCTACCGTGCGTAAAGAAGTTTCACTTCAAAAAAAAGAGGGACTTAATTCGGCGATTGTATCGTACTGCTGTTTCGTCTAATCAGTATACAATAAGCCATAACAGTTGTCTGCGAATAGGGTTCGTGTTCCGTAATCGAACGTACCCCGTACGTAGTGTGCGTACACTATGTACGTATGTTACGTAAAGATGTAATCAGCACATCAGGCAAACAAGCAACACACACTCTCGTCTCTCCTCCTTGCTTACTTGACGCATATAAATAAAGATTAACTCAGCTCAACTCAACTCGGTAACTAAAACCGCGGCGAGACGTCAGTCCGTCGTGTTTGTTTTGTATGCTATTTCTTCCACTTTTATATCACTGAAAACAATATAAACTAGTCGTAACTATGAGTAGGAGAGCTGTTAGACATTTTTGGGTAGGTATTAGGGGCACTGTGAATAGTTGTACAATGCCTCTTTAGTAATATCCGAATACAAAAACACAGATCTGGATTAAAAATAGCGGCACTTAACCAACCCTCAAATTTTTAAATTACCAATTTTTTTTTCGCTATAAATACCTTGAAATTTAGTGTTTAAATAGTTGAAAAATAAAAAAGCCAGATTTCTTAATCGGGTCTAAGCCTTAGCCACGTGTTTGCAAAATTACATTTTTGAAAAATTTAAAAAATATATTGGCACGTTGAAATTTAAACAATA
The DNA here is from genome assembly GCA_034508555.1 of Venustoraphidia nigricollis. Classification (NCBI taxonomy): domain Eukaryota; kingdom Metazoa; phylum Arthropoda; class Insecta; order Raphidioptera; family Raphidiidae; genus Venustoraphidia; species Venustoraphidia nigricollis. The sequence continues at coordinate 13,562,925 of JAVRKA010000004.1, forward strand.
ATATTGGTAACTAAAAATAGATATATTAAAAAAACAGGTCGTTTCGGTGGGATATTCTACCTGTCAAGTGATTAAATATTTGAGGGTCGGCTAAGCCCCGCTACCCTTCAGCTAGGTCTGTGTTTTTGTATTCGGATATTACTACAAAGAGGTATTGTACAAATTTTCACAGTGCCTCAAATACCTACCCAAAAATATGTAACAGCTCTCGGCTATATTGTTACGAGTTATTTAAATAGTTTTATTCTGCGACTTCGCTTGCGTTAATTTCGGTTGTGGCGGGATTACTTTAACCCGAGCGTAGCTGAATAAACATTGGTCTATAATTTAAGTTTGGGTACCAATTGACAGTAGGTATACTTAATTTATTTGACAATGGACCTTAAAGTGTGATCATATAATAACAGTTTTTATATATGCAGCAGCTGTCTAATGTCATGTAGAACTCACAAAAACAAATGAATTATCGACATAGAAAATGATCACATTTCAAACAGGATTTTATTCAAAATACGTAGAAAAAAGTTGTATCAGAGTGGAAATCGTATAAAAACGATGTTAAATGTACAAAGTTTAAAAAAAAATTCGCCTCAATCGACGAATAATTTTTCGAGCAGTATCGATTTAAAATTGCAGGCTTTTCTCACGGAGAAATATAACAATTATTTGTGAATTGTGAAACCTACAATTTAGTTTGTATTTAGTATTGATTTATCAAATTGCATTTTAAAACTAAATAAACTTACAAAAACGCGGAGTATCAGGAAATCTTGAAATGAAATATAGGTACTTACAACAATTCTAAAGTTTAATCTGATCATTATCTGAATAGTTCTGATTGTCTAATGGTAAACAAAACTTGTATTTCCGTGATATTAAATGGAGCTTACATGAAATTCACTGTAAGACCAACATATATTTTCTTACATGTAATTCTGCGCAAAAAAATAAACTAAAAAAATGTTATATTCCAGTCACGAAAGCGGCGAAAAGAAAATAAATATTCTCTGTAATTCATTGTAATTTTCGATTACAATCAATTTAAGCCATTTATTTACAATTGAGCTCACGTAATAAATACTAAGAAGTTGGCGAATATACGAGGGATGACAAGCTTTTAAAAACATTTTAAAATGTTATCAAAATTTTGTCGGATCTTAAGGTTCTGTAAAGCAATTTGAAGGGTCTTATAAATAAAAAACAAAAAAAAACTAATAGTATTTTGGAATAGGATTTAACATTATTAAATCTAGGAAAGATGGAAGACCATTCCTTGAATTGAGTCTGATCCTATTGCTTTGGCAATAAATATATCTATATCAATTTGAAATTGTTAAGGTAGTTATCGTGGTACAATATTGTCAAAAAGTTATAGATTATACGCGCCACAAAAGTATACTAGCTTGTAGCTAAGTGATCCATAATTTGTACGCAAGACTGTACCCGTGAAAACGTAACCCATACAGTATTCATATGCATGTATACTTTTCTATATATTGTTGAACTTTAAACCGTTATTTATAAATAATTAGACGGTCAAAAAACATTTCTTATTTTTATTATACTCATAACAAACGCATTGAAAGACTGTCACTTTTTGGAAAGTTTCTGACAGTTAGTTCTTTTTTTATAAATAAGAAACTGGTTCAGAACTACAGAGATCGTATACAATCAATGTTAATTATCCAATTTTTAATTTATCTCGGATTATATACGGTCGATCGACTTCAAATTTTCAGAGTAATTTTATTATCATGTCATTAATAAGTATACAAAAATTAAGAATTTTCTGACGGTGTGCCTTAAACACGACAACTACCTTAAACATATAAGAGTTACCCATAAACCCGATTCCAGCATAAAAAAGTGTGCGTGGAACCTATAAGTGCGGTTGAAGTAAAACATGCAAACAATACATATATTAAGTTTTCGTTTTTTATATGTATACTGTATAGATAATAAATAAACAGTCCTCTTTTCAAAAAGTTACAATTTGAATACAATCGGTGCGAAATTAATGTAGATATAACTTCTCGTCCGGAAAAGATTCGGTTTTGACGCTGCAAAGTGATAATAGAGTACTCTTCCGCTACCGATGGAGCTGTGCAATAGTTGTAAGATTGTGCAAAACCATTTTAGTCATTTTAATAACCCAAATTTAAATCAAAACTACATATCTCTAAAGTGAATACTAACGAGATCATGAAACAGTTATCAGAATCTGTGACACTAATTAACAATCATCAAATAAAACTTTTTGTATAATAATAATTAATGACACACGTTGATATCAAACATCAATGTTGTTATAAAATACATGGTTATTATTAGTTTGTATAGGTTGGTAGATGTATGCTAAATATACATATAACCTAAGGGTAAACTACCCTTAGTTTTAAATAAACAGTAGCACACGTTAACTTTCACAGTGGCTGGTTATCTGATATTTGGTTCGCACGCGATTAGATTGTTATCTGAGATAGGTTCAGGCTTATACTACGTCATTACAGACTAGGTCAACGATAAATTGGACATGGTTATGATAGACACACGTGCTGTGCACTGAGGACCCACCACGCTCGCTCCTGTACTAAGTTTCAAATAACTAACAGTTTTACAATTCGTTCTGGATTTACGGTAATAAGGTTTTAATTTGCTACGCTCATGACGTCATTTCTATTTTCAAGAGTTGAAGGGTTTACGAGATGGCTAGAGAAGGTTTGTCGAATACTGTACGTTGGGCGTCAGACACTCTAACTGGGGTCACGTCTGTGATTGGTTGAATCGATTGTTTACGTCATTCGAAACCCGTAACTTAATTTTTAATTATAATTAATGTTTGACAATCAGAGATCTACTATCCCCATCGTTTCTTCCTTCACATTAGAGATGGGAATAACGGTTTTTTTTGTGATCTGCATCTTTGCATCTGTATGTGAGCCGGCTCACTGAGCCGGTTCAAAAAGAGCCGAGTTCTGAATATGTTACTGCAGTCTGCCACTTTGTTACCTAGTTCAGTCAATCATATCACGACCTGTACAGAATCAAGAATGCATAGCCAAACATGTGAAGCATGAGTCATTTGAGCTGACAGATGCATTAAAGCAAGAACGGATACGTAAGTGTAAAATGTACTTCTGTGTGTTAAGTGTTTCAATGAGTTATGCGGATCCGTTGATCCGTCGGCTCTTTGAACCGGTTCAGATCTGAGTTACCCAACTGTACTTCACATTTTCAACAATGTTAACGCCCAAAATGTAGTATTCTATTACTAAAGGTTGACGTTAGAGGTTCTAAAAGTGGTCTATGATTTGGTTGAATCGATTGCTTACGTCATTTGAAACCCTTGGCTTGTTTTTTTTTCAATTATCATGAATGTTTGACAGTCATAAATAAGATTTCGAGACCTACTACCCCCTCCCTTTTGCCCTTCATGCCTTGACACAGTTTTAACAATGTAAACGTCCAATGTATAGTATTCTATTTAAGGCTAGTAGAGTACTATAGGTTGGGTGTAAGAGGTTATAAAAGTGGTCACATCTGTGATTGGTTGAGTCGATTGCTAACGTCATTCGACCGTTTGATAGTTGGGAAAACGGTCTGAAGGCCTCTGTCTCGTCTCGCCTAGTCACACTTTCATCAATATTAACTTCCAGCCTACAGTATTCCACTAAATACAAAAAAAGTTCCAATGAAGCATTATTGTGAATGCTAAATTATAGAGAATAAACAATAACATAATAAATCTGTACAGGATTTATATTTGAATGAAAATTTAATAAAGTGCTTATTCTAGGAAAGCATATTTAGCTTTAAAAATGCTTAATTAAAGTATTAAACAACGCCAAATTATAATTATTAAATTCAATCAGATAAACACTGGGGGTCCACTGCCAATGCGAATGAAAAAAGAAAACGATAATCCTATATAGAAAGCAATATTTTTAACGAAATATTATAATTTATCAAAACGTCAAGATTTTAATTTCCGCGGAATAAATTAGTAAACTGTTTATTAAATAGTTGAAAAGACTGAATTAAATTTAATATTGTGGTAATAATACGGCTTTGCGTTATATTTTTACATACTATGTTCGAAAAACAAAATGAAACTGTAGCCAAGTTGTTCCAAATCTTCTTGGTTTCTGGGTTTATCCTACAAGTCCGGAAACCAAAAGGATTTGAAACATCCCCGGTCGTGAAAGCGTATACACTTGAACAAAACTTTCCAACGAGGAGAATATTATGTCAAAAATGTGCCGACAATTGGAGTAACCACGACATACAAGCCCGGAAACCAAGAAAATTTGAAAATGAAACTTTGTTAACTAAAATATTATTTTTAAAGATGATAAACTTTCTAATATTCTTACTTGAACGAAAATTGATGTTTAACCCGTTTTTTTCCCGAGTTTTGTATAAATATATATATATTTTGTATATATAGCATTTCGTAACAGCATTTTTTTTAATTATGTGCGATTTTTCTGTTTAAAATAATGCAAATTGGCAGACTTTATGAACATTTCTATCAACATAATTACAATTTTTTTAAACGCTTGTTCCAATTTTGGAACACTTGGACAAACGTACAGAGTTCCAATTTTGGAACACTGGGAAAAAATGGGTTAAAGTAAGTAACAAAGAAGACAAATACAAAAAAAAAATTAGTTTCCAACTTTAGCCACCTATCCCAAATTCTTTGCTATTCACATATTGTAGCAAATACATGTTCGTCTAGATCTTCTGCAAATGTCTCTATTAACATTACAATAGGCACAATTTTACACGTACGTTGGAGACCTACTCCACATTTATAAAATGAGGTATCACGCGACTTCCTCACGAAAAATAGAAACTGGTATAAAAATATATTTTTTGTAAAATTACATATTTATTCGACTTACCGGTTACGTCATAATAATTCTACGAGAGTATGACAGATTGACACTAACCTGTAACAAAAAAAAAACATGTATTAGTAAAGTTTTTATTATGCAACGTTACAATAAGTAAATGGATATATTCGGTAACTATTTAGAATCCGCAGCATCCGTTTGCAATTAAATCTCCACATTATCAGTCAGCGTTGCCAGATTTTTTTTTTGCCAAGTCGGGATTTTGAAACTTTTTGAGTGAAAAAAGCGGGATTCTTTCGTCGAAAGCGGGACATAGTAAAAAAACGTATATAATCAGAAGTTTTTAAATATTTATCTTTTTATTTGCGTTCAAATTACGTTACGTGACAATAGATAGCAAAAATAGCCATAGAAAATGTATTTTAATAAAAATATGATATTTTAAATCAGATTTACCCTATCGTTAAATAGTTGAGTCTTATTCGTCTTCTGAATAAAAAAAACAGAAATCAAAATCAAAAAAGTTTTATTCATTAGAAAAATATGGCGGTTCAAACAATAGTCTGAGGAGTGAGTGTTAGAAATTTCAACTTACAATAAAAGAATAATTATTTACCCAAGGTCGAGTTATCCACGAAAAGCGGGACTGGGCCTGTCCCGCGCGGGACACTTAATTTTGTTTTAAAAATCGGGACGTCTGGCAACGCTGTTATCAGTATACGTAGTTTGCATAATATAGGGCGTAAAAAGCGAAAAAAACATTTTTAACACGGTCTAATACGGTATCTGTTATTTCTGGGCTGTGATTTTGGTGCTCCCTGAGACGTGATGCCGTAAGCAGTTGCTTACTTTGTTTATTGGCTATCCCGATACTGACTTTTGCTGTTATATTTTTGGCATTATTTTAGTTTATCGAAATAAGAATCAAAAATAGCAAACATCATGCGAATATTGCGACGTGAAAACATAGCCATAAGTATAAAAGTTGGCCATATTTTTTAAGATTTATTTAATATTAGTATTTATCACGGAAGCTATACTAAATATTCATGTAAATAGGTTTTAGTTTTGCGTCGTGTCGTGCGCAAGCCGAGAGTGTTGTAAGCGCTGCGGGAATAAACTGTTCTTTATATTTAGAGCACGTGCCTTCCTGTCTTTCTCTCTGCACCCCCTGCCAAGTTTTCCACCCCACTACCACCCTGCACTACCAGCGTTGCCAGCTCAAAAACATTTCTGTTCAAATTTTAGGAATTATAACTTCATTTACAAAGCTTCAATACTCTATTTAAAAAAAATCTAGCCAATGGGGTGATAGCAGTGTTGCCAGACGTCCCGATTTTGGCGGTACGTCCCGATTTTTAAATCAAAATTAAATGTCCCACGCGGGACAGACTCAGTTCCGCTTTTCGGGGTAACTCGCCGTGCGTAAATAATTATTCTCTTATTGTAAGTTGTAATTTTTAACACTCACTTCTCAAACTATTGTTTGAAACGCTATATTTTTCTAATGAATAAAACTTTTTTGATTTTGATTTCTGTTTTTTTTTATTTTTTTTTATTCAGAAGACGAATAAGACAACTATTTAACGATAGGGTAAATCTGATTTAAAATATCATATTTTTATTAAAATACATTTTCTATGGCTATTTTTGCTATCTATTGTCACGTAAACGTAATTTGAACTCAAATAAAAAGATAAATATTTAAAAACTTCAGATTATATACGTTTTTTTACTATGTCCCGCTTTCGACGAAAGAATCCCCCTTTTTTCACTCAAAAAGTTCCAAAATCCCGACTTGGCAAAAAAAAATAATCTGGCAACGCTGGGTGACAGACTCATTCCAACTTAAAAAATATTGACATTTTGACACATTTTAAATAAAATATCTGTTATTATTGCTACTGGTTTGCATTGTTAGGTACATAATATGATTTCACATGTAAAAATTAACCAAAGCATGAAGACGTTGGCCGCACCAACAAAATTCGAAAGTATGAAGTTGGTCATAAGAAACCTTGACTGAAATGACAGATGGATGAAATCAATGCACTTTCTGGAAACTATGTAATAATATTCTAGACTATAACCTTTGATTACAAAACCAAAATAGTTTCGAAAGTGTTTTCAAATATTATTTGAGGTTAGTTTTTTGTATTATTCTTAAACTTTTTGAAAATTTGATTTCAATAAATTATTTGCATGTATATTAAAAAAATAATGTTTAATCACGCTAAAGAAGTATAACTTCAAACGTGCGGACATAAGGACACTTACTTTTTTAAAATTATTCTTGTATAGAGCATTGTGTGGCTTTAAACTTTTTTATGTCTATAAATTAAATAAATTAAATTAAACTGTTGACATTTCTAAGAATTATTCTTTGCTTCTGATTGTGTATTCTGGTTTTGACATTCAAATTAAAAACAAAACTACAAACGGAAATATAGAATAATTTATATTAATAGATATAAAATAAATCGAACTTTGATCATCTTTTCGAACAGTCACTGAAGTGCAAGGTTACTAGAATACTAGAAGGTTGGGAGTAAGAGGTTATAAACATGGTCACTTCTGTGACAGTGGTCGAGTCGATTTATTACGTCACCGATGCACATGGCTTGGTTTCTCAATTATTGTTATTCCAACTGTTTGGAAAAATACTCCACAAGCTTACTTCTCCCGCCCTCTCTCGAGTCTCGCCTAGCCCACCTTCGACAATGCTAACGCCCAACTAGAGTTGGGTAACTCAGATCTGAACCGGTTCAAAGAGCCGACTCCGACAGAAGATCCGTAAGAGCCGACTCACTTTTTTTTGAGCCGACGGATCAACGAATCCGCATAACTAAGTGAAACACTTAACACACAGAAGCACATTTTACACTTACGTATCAGTTCTTGCTTTGATGCATCTGTCAGCTCAAATGACTCATGCATCATTTGTTTGGCTATGCATTCTTGATTCTATATAGGTCGTGATATGATTAACTGAACTAGGTAACTCAGTGGCAGACTGCAGTAACATATTCAGAACTCGGCTCTTTTTGAACCGGTTCAGTGAGCCGGCTCACATACGGGATCCAGATGCAAAGATGCAGATCACTAAAAAAACCGTTTTTCCCATCTCTACGCCCAACCTTAGTGTCTATAGGAACCTTGTCTGGAGTGACATCAAAAACAAAAGAATCGTTCTTTATTATAAATAAAGCAATATTTTTGATAGACTTTTATGTAGGCAACACTGCGTGGACTATGTAGAAAAACAAATCTTCCTTAGCTGAAGTCGGATGTAACTGTGCAGTGGACGCTTATTCCTTTAAAATAATGTTAAATATGCACATTGCTAATTTATAAGAATATTCTTCTTTCTCTATGTTACAGAATGGGGTAGACCGAAAAATGCTTTATGGACAATTTGATATAGTCTCTTACATTTAGAACAGCGGAGGACGTAATTTTAGTAATGAGTTAAATCTGTAACTTTTCTAAGCTACCTTTTATATTTTTCTGTGCAAAGTTGTAAAAAAACTCGGGTCGCAGTGCCAAAATTCTGCCGACAATATATTTGTTAATACAGGCAGTGTGGCTTTATTATGTGAACTGAGTTTTGTTTTTGGACAAAATATAAAAAAATTAACCCCAAAACACCTTCATTAAAATACTTTTTTTCTTAATTTCAATATTTTTATCAATCCAACAACTCGCACATTCGGGAGGTACGGGTTCGAATCCCGACGGGGGCAGATGTGGCTGGGACTTTTCCTACTGCCTCTCGCCGAGAAATGGTAATTCCTGTACCGGCCATCTTGATTGAGGTTTTCCATGGTTTCCTTCAATTAATTCCAGATAAATATCGAGATGGTTCCTTATCCGAGGCCATATATCCTATTACCTATCAAACTCCTAGTTCAAGAATTACCTATCCTATCCTAATTTCCTATAATTCCTTCATTCGCCCATTGTTATCAGTTAAATTGAAGTTTTAAAAATGTAGAATATAACGAGAAGTGGTAGATGGAAAATAGTAATGGTGCGAATGGCGTCTGTTATGACATAAAGTCGAGAAATGGACGTTAAACGCATTATTATTATTATTATTATTATTATTATTATATTATCAATCCAACATCAGTAAGTAAATGCGTGTCTTCAAACTAGTATTTTCATAAAACCGTAGCCACAAACTAGTATTTTCATAAAAAAGAAAATCCGGTCGTGTCCGGCCAATTTCATTAAAATTTTAACAGCACATTTTAATCTTTACGAGTGGGTTAAATTTCAATTTTTAAACGATTCTGAGAATTTTTTTTAAATTTGCAACCTGTAAAACCCACCCATTAATTGGTTCAATTGGACCCATTTTAGATAGGCCTCGTTCGATGATAGATTCCATTATGTGAACTAAATTTCGTTTGAATCGGTTCAGTCTGTCGAAAGTTATCGCGCTACCACACACACACACACATCTTTTAAAATGGTGCCAAATTGTTCAGAATTATGTGAAACGTCGTGAAATTTTTGTCCGACTCCTAGGTCCCGTTATCTGACTGACGCGAATAGTGTGGCAAATACACTAATTAGAATTTATAGAAGAAAAAATAATTGCAAAATGTTGAGAGATAAGAAAAACCAATGACGTAAAGAGTTCAGGATTTATAAAATAATGGCACAAACTCCGTGTGCGTCTCGAGTATCTAATAACAATAAAGTTTTTATATTATATAACAGGTACATTCAACCTGAATACATAAAGCCTTTATGGATGCACTAATTGTTGGCAAATGAGTTTATGTAGTACCGAGTAGATATATGATAATGGCATACGTGACGTACAAAAAGAAACCTTAAAATATATAATGGACAACGAAATAGAGTGACTGTAGTAAGAGTGTGGCCAAAGGATCCGATCGCCGCCATATTGAGCCGCGAGTGGTGGACACTGCGTATGTAGCGCCTGCGCGGTCACTCTATACAGAAGCAGCCATCTGTTGATTGCATATAAAATGGTTCAAAATGGCGTAACCAATTCGTGTTCCGAAGAGGTCACGTGACATTTTGGCTACACTTGTACTATTGTCAATCCAAAATGAATTAGAGTGACTATAACAGAGTGTGGCCAATGTATCTGATCGCCGCCATATTGATCCACGACTGCGTGTGTAGCGCTTGCGCAGTTACCCTATACAGCTGTAACTGCACCCAGAAGCAGCTCACAGCTGTGCACTGAGTATAATGGTTCAAAAAGAGCCGAGTTCTGAATATGTTACTGCAGTCTGCCACTGAGTTACCTAGTTCAGTCAATCATATCACGACCTGTATAGAATCAAGAATGCATAGCCAAACAAATGATGCATGAGTCATTTGAGCTGACAGATGCATCAAAGCAAGAACTGATACGTAAGTGTAAAATGTGCTTCTGTGTGTTAAGTGTTTCACTGAGTTATGTGGATCCGTTGATCCGTCGGCTCAAAAAATAGTGGATCGGTTCTCACGGATTCTCTGTCGGAGTCGGCACTTTGAACCGGTTCAGATCTGAGTTACCCAACTTTACTGAGTATAATGGTTCAATATGGCGCAGCCAATCCGTGTTCCGAAAAGATCACGTGATCTGTTGGTCACACTCTGTTATAGTCACTCTATAATAGCACAGCGCCACAGTTGGCTCACCATACAACTATTCCATGTAGGTACATAGTATTAGTTTAGTTTTAAATTGGAAATAATTTGCCACTGTGGAAAAGTTTTCTGCTGCTGCTGCTATTATAGAATAATATTATTACGGAGAATATTTTGAGCTCTGCAGTACTAAAACTATTCTACATGAGTTTTAATGGGTTTCCTTTGAAACCGATAATTAATAATTAGCACAATTTTATTACCACAAAAAAATTATAAGACTGATGCTGGGTTGCAGAAAGGATTGTTAAATAATTTGACAATGATCTTAGATTGTGAAGAAAAACATTGTAGACTTTTAAATCTATTCTGTTCGCAAAATAATTGAGCGATTAAAATGGTATTTTTTTTAAACTGTGTATACGTGTATTTAACATAGTTTTTTGCATAATTTTTACTTCGAAACGACATTTTTCTGCGCATTTTAATCAAAATTTGACATGAAAAACGAACTTTTTCTGTGTAGATCAAGCATTTGTTTTTGTGTGAATACAATCTAATGTTGTACTTGACAGGGAGCTTGAATACGATATTAGATTGTTCTTGCATGTATGAAAACTATAAATTATATTATCACAATCTAAGGTCATTGTCAAATCCAATTTTTTGACAATGTTTTGTGCAGCGTAGCATTAATTATGTTCGATTGCATTCTCAAAGAATTTGATTTGACAATAATGGCCTTAGATTATGACCACACATTTCTCCATAAGAAGGGCATTGAGGAATTTTAAACCGATCCTGCTTGAAAAATAAATGAATGTTTAAGCACTTTTTTTTAGACTATGTAAACACGTATTTAACGTTGTTTTTTGTACAATCTAATGTTTTACATAATAGAGAATTTCACATTAGATTGCTCCCTGCATGTATAAAAAACTGTAATTAAATGATCACAATCTAAGGTCATCGTCAAATAAAATTTTTTACAACGTTTTTTTCTGCAACTCAGTATTAATATCCAAAAATAAGATCAAATAATAATAGTAATAATGAATTTCTCAATCACAATTTAATTTGAGACAAGATGTTCAAAGTTTGGCCCACAAAAATAAACACATCTAAGAGATACGAGTACAGAAATATTATGTGTTTTAGAATCTTCGTTTTTTTTTTAATTTCTTAAATATTATGTTCTTTTACAATTTTTTAAAGGATATTTCTTTTCTAAATATGTGATTTTTGAAGACATTTTAATTTCTTCAGATATTTTTCTAATACACGCGTTTTTGTTTTTCGTTTCGTTTAGGAAGGTGTTTAAATTTTGACCTAAAAATAAAAAAATCTCTAAAAACATCTTTAGCTCCTAAACTAATCGATCCAGTGAAGTATACGTTTACTAAGAAAATGGTAAATGATTTTTTTTTTTAGATTTTTGTTAAAGTGGTGATACTCTTTTACTTGCAGCCGCTTATAAATAAAACAATGATTTTACATCAATAAACATTTTAAAGGATATAACAAATAATTTAACGGACGTTTCGCAATAATTATTGCGAAACGTCCGTTAAATAAAAAATATTGAACTAATTTACCCGTTCCAAAAATTAATTATTTGTTATATTAAGAACAAGGAGCTGAACTTTTCGTAAAAATTTTAAAGGATAATAGAATAAAAAAAAAAAAAGCATTTGTTCAACAGACACGCTATATCAAATATAATCCGCTATAAAATAGATAGCAGCCACAAACACTGGAAAGCAAAAAAAAAAAACTTTTTTTCTCCAGCTACAACGGCGTATTTATGAGCCTACATAAATTTGTATAGGATATGAATTCATTACTAACAGGAAATTGGACATGGGACAGTTCAGTGACAAACCGGGGTTGTACTTCGGTATATAATATACAGTAGATTCATTTACAGTTTACAGTCTATCAAACTCCAGTAAAAGTGTAATGTTTACAGCGATCATAAAAGTAGGAAAAGTACATGCGATAAGAACGGAAAATCTTTAAGAAATCGTCTTTAACGTATGTATAATCATATACGGGCTGATTTATGAAACAGTGTTTAAATTGCTGGGTTTTTTTTCCATACGTTTATAGTCCGTAAGACTTCTCTACATGAGCCCGTGGTTACAATGCTATATTAGAATTTTTTTTTAATTTTTGAACAACTGTCACCATCGAGACTCAAACCCGAATCTTTCCACTTTCGCGGCGGAATGAGTTATCAGTTTTTCTACGGTGCGAAATCTCATCAGTCAATCCTTCATAATAAAGCAATTGTAACTTTGAATTCACATCATGCGAGAGCATTTATTTATTATGATATCAATAGATACATGTCGGTTCAAAAGAAGCCATAATAGGGATGTTGACTGTATTCAAATAAAAACAAAAATTTAACTCAAGTGGTATAGTCTCTATGATAGATATATGAAAAAACACAATATTTTTTCTTATTTTTAAGGAATTTAATTAATGTTTAATAAATAAAACGTAATTAATTCACTCTCAAGTCCCGTGACAACGAACACCAATTAGAGTGCACGACGTCACTCACTCATAAATATTATCAAACGCTATCATAGAGAAAGACGCTGTTCAAAAGACTTCATTGTTTGGTTAATATTTAGAGTGTGTAATTTATTTTTTTTTAATTATAGGAAATGTCAAATTACATATAACTATAGCAACAAATACGAAAAACATTTCATCATCTCATCAGTTTCCCAAAAATACTCCCTATTGCTTAATGAGGTTCTAGCGAGTCTACCTTAAAACGAATTGTTCCAAGTTTAAGATTTATACATATTCTTAAAATTTGAAAACGATCCGTCGTTTAGTTTCTTATAAAAATAGTTTTAAAAATGACATTTTTATGGCTGACAAGCTTCAATCGCGTCTTTTTTATTGTTTTAATATTAACCTCCCAATTTTAACAAACAAAACGAAACCGTTATTTACTAAATTTTTTATACATAGTTAAGATTTATATTTAGTAAATAGTTTGTTTACAGTTCGTGAGACTAAATTAATAATAGTATCGGATAGCTTAACAATTGTAGCAAACTATGGCTATCCTGTTGTATTGAAAAAACATATTAAGTATATTAAATAAAAAGATCAGGTGAAAAGACCAATTTTTAAGTACTTTTTTATTCAATGTACGACGTTTCGTCGGTTTAATTCCGACTTCTTCATGTACCTATTTTAACAGACATAAATAGATATTTGCAATAAATTTTAAGTTATAAAATAAATACAAAATATAATTTTGTATTTATTTTATAACTTAAAATTTATTGCAAATATCTATTTATGTCCGTTAAAATAGGTACATGAAGAAGTCGGAATTAAACCGACGAAACGTCGTACATTGAATAAAAAAGTACTTAAAAATTGGTCTTTTCACCTGATCTTTTTATTTAATTTATTTCAAGACCTGATTTTTCCTAATATATTAAGTATAATTTTGAGAAATGTTAAAAAATATGATTCTTTGACAATCGTTTCAATGATTCAAATACTGAAATTATAGGTACATAAATAGTTTAAAAAACAGTCTATAGTAATGGTCTATTTGACCACTATGCGCGGTGTATCCGATTTTGTTATCCCCACCATGTACTCCGCACCCAAGCGAATAGAATAGAATATGTTTTCTTTACATTTAACCATAAATATGAGGGGAGTACCTACATACTTTTTTGGTAAATTTGTATACGTTTTTTATATAATAAACATTAACTCACCAAGAAATAAAATATTTGCAGTATTTCAAATTAAATAGTTACCTATAATAAAAATTTATTTGAATATTTTGAAAATTTTCACATTATTCTAAACATAAAAAGTGACATATAAATTTTTGCCGCATATTTTGCGTGATCATGAAATGTGAAATATTTTATGCGAGATATTTTTCCAATTTTAGTTTTAAATTATTACAAAAATAAACTGCGACTCAATTCAACATTGAAAGTTTATTAGTTTGCATTTTAGCAATTGGCAAGCATACATTTGAATCATTTTCCATTTTAACTTTGTTACTTATATTCTTTAGAGGAACAAACAATGCTTCTTTTTATATCTACTGCACGCTTCACGAAAATTGGTACGATATCACTAGATATCAATCAGTAACCGTGTATACTTTTCATCTCTCTCACTTTATATAGACATGAATCAACACAGTACGGTTTCTGTCTCTGTCTTCAAAATATGGAAGCCGAATGTCGTCGTCGAAGAATTCAGTTTTCATAAAAAAAGTGCTTTGAAAGCACTAAATATTTTATTTTCATATTTATTCGAAGTTCGCAAATAACGGGTTAAATACTTCTACACTATTAACATAAAAACGGAAGAAATATTCTACATTCCTTCGTATTTTTGCATGCAGATTTTATTTATTTTTTTAGTATAGATATGTAATATCTTTTCTATAATCAATAAAAATAGTACCTAAATGTCAACTAATAAGTACATGTATGCTGGGTTGAACAAAGCATTGTAAAAAAATCTGTTTTGAAAAAGGAGGTATGACAACAAAAATTAATTATATATGCAGTTACTATACAAATTGTCACATCTTCCAAGTAGTTCAGGCAATAGGTAGGTTTAAGTTAGTAATAGAGATGGGAAAAACGGGTCTGTTTAGTGATCTGCATCTTTGCATCTGGATCCCGTATGTGAGCCGGCTCACTGAACCGGTTCAAAAAGAGCCGAGTTCTGAATATGTTACTGCAGTCTGCCACTGAGTTACCTAGTTCAGTCAATCATATCACGACCTGTATAGAATCAAGAATGCATAGCCAAACATGTGATGCATGAGTCATTTGAGCTGACAGATGCATCAAAGCGAGAACTGATACGTAAGTGTAAAATGTGCTTCTGTGTGTTAAGTGTTTCACTGAGTTATGCGGATCCGTTGATCCGTCGGCTCAAAAAAAAATGAGTCGACTCACACGGATCTTCTGTCGGAGTCGGCTCTTTGAACCGGTTCAGATCTGAGTTACACAACTCTAGTTAGTAATACATTGCGGTTGTGTTTTTAGTCAGATGTTTATTTGATTACGGCGACGTTTCGATTACTGATTTGTAAATCATTTCCAGGCCTAAAGTACATTTTTTCACAAAATAAATTATATATAAAAGTTTATCTATAATTATAGTATAAAATATAAGATCATTCTCTGTCAATAATTAAAAATCATCAGTTAAACCAGGGGTTCCCAAAGTGTGCGCCGCGGCACCTGGTGCGCCGTAAAGTGTAAAGAGGGAGCACCGTGAGGCACTCCTCTTTACCATTTTCCGGAAACTAAACTTAGGTATTTGCGGCTACAAAATAAACAATTTTTTCTTAGATAATAAAAGTATTCTTGTGTTTCACTATAAATATAAAAACATTTTAGCCCATTTCGACTACCTAGAGAGCCGATACAAAATACTGAACCTGCAAGTGCGCCACGAAATGAATAATTTTGGGAACCCCTGAGTTAAACTATTGATATAAAATCATATAAAGCTTGTATGAATCTCATTCACACTGTAACAATTAAAATAAAATTAATAATCGTGATTTTAAGTTTTAAGTTTAAGCTTGCAAAAGGCCAAGGAAAGCTGAAACTTGGCAAACGTACCTATTAATTAATAGTCTTGCTTGCGCTACATCTAGGAAAATTGTGGCGATGATTTCGGAAACATTTTTTTGATAAAACTTTCCCTTAAACCAAAAATGTATTTTTATATTGTTGAAAATATTCAGTGTTAAAATTACAAAACATGAAATAAAAAAAAATATTTTTTTTTATTTTGACTATAAAAATATCGGGTTGTGCCATTTCAAAAAACAAAAACCCAACAAATCAACAAGTTCGGATGGAATGTTCTAAAGATAAAAGTATAATAGTTTGTTTTTTTCCCTTTTTAAAAAGCGATTTGAAAGCGTTGTTATTTACAAAACATAAAAACTTAGTTACCACCACACGCTCCTATTTTAAGCGGAACTTGTAAAGTGGATATAACGCGCATATATCCCCATCTATATAGTACATAAAATCTAAAGCACGTTTCACTGAAACATGGACTGATTTCTCTTTTGCCAATTTAACAGCTAATACCGATGCAGTGAAAAACTAAGACAATATACATACAGATCCTAGACCAAATGCATTTTTCGTATATTGTATACAATATCGTAGAAAAGAAGTGAGGAAAAAATGGTAATTTGGAAACATATTTTTTGCTTTCTACATAATTAATTGATACCTGAAGCTCCGCACAAAACCAAGGTCATTAGATACACGTGTTACCTCGCTAACGTCAGCTAGAAAACCGTTCAATATTTTTATCAACTACGCTAATCGATTGACAACTGAATGACGTCATCCCCCCACTATTATCCAATGGAGCAAGGTCACCTCTGTATCTAATAATCTTTGTACAAAACAACATTTTTCTATATATTTTGATCAATATTTTTCTTGCCAAACAATTTTTTTTAATCATTAGTTTTGGCGTGAGTGCAATCTAATGATCTACAGTTTACATGACATGGAGCTTCACGACATTAAACTGCTGCATAAAAACTAATTATATTATCACCGTCAAATTAAATTTTTTGACCATGTTTTATGCAGCTCAGCATTCCTGAAAATTGATCAGTGAATTGAAGTTAATATCTATTTGTGACATTTGGCCCCACGGTGGGCGCCAAGAATTTTATTTCTGAGTACCGCAAACGCAACGCATTGACTTGCAGAATTTCAGTAGAAACAGTCAGTCTATATAATATTATATATCCCAGCGTAGTGGGATATACCGAGTAGCATTGTGCAGTGTTGTGGGATTGGCGGAAAATTGATCAGTCAATTGAAGGTAATATCTATTTGTGTCATTTGGCCTCACGGTGGGCGCCAAGAATTTTATTTCTGAGTACCGCAAACGCAACGCATTGACTTGCAGAGTTTCAGTAGAAACAGTCAGTGTATATAATATTATATACCCCAGCGTAGTGGGATATGTCGAGGAGCATTGTGCAGTGTTGTGGGGTTGGCGGACGAAGCAGTGGGGCCGCCGCTAGTTTCGTATATACGATGATGGTGTGTGTACGATGAATGGGAATGAAAATGAAAATAAAAATACGGCGTGAGTAAAATAATAAACAACACACAATTCTGTGTGTCGAGTCAACTGCAAAGCGGGGTTTGCGAACCATAAATGTAAATACAAGTACCAATGCACAACGCGCAATTGTTACTTAAGCCAATATCACATTTGTCAATTTTGTACGTACGATTTTTCAATTTATTACTCAAAATATTACTATTGATACAATCACATAGCTGGTATCGTTACTACTTGATAAATTTTTAATGTATTTTTAACTATATGTATGACGCTATAATATTCCGCTGGAATTTTAAATAAAGAGAATTATTATTATTATTATTATAGAAAACAGTATCACGGGTAATTGGAATTATAAAAATAAATCAATTTAAACACTCATTGATTGCAACGTTTCGTCTTTTTTTTATTAAGACTTTTTCAAGCCCTCAATATGCTTAAATGATAGTTAAATTATGATATAATATACAATTTGGCATTACAAAAACAATTATAAAAAATTGAAAATTGAAGAAAATAATATGTTCTTTTTTTTATTTAATTTATTTATATTTTTATTTATATTTATATTTATATCTGGAATTGAACTTTAAAGATGAATTATTATTATTTCATATACAAATTTTTGGGTTTTTATTCCCAGATTTTTACATGTGAAATAACTTGAAGTTGATTCTGTTGAATAACTGAATTTAATTCCTTTCGCGCATTTTTTTTTGTTGCAAACACATTTTAATAAGGTTGTTAATAAGGTTGTTAATAAGCGACTGATAAGAGAAGGGTTAAGACAATGTAACATGAGTTGATTTTATGTAAATATTTTTTAATCGACAGTGGATGTTCTGGTAGTGACGAACGTGGGGCGATTTAATTAATATGCAAAATCCTTATTCTTTTTTTTTGCTATTGAAATCGACGATAGAATTCTTGTACACAAAAAGTACAAATGGTAATGTTTCATATCATCAGGGTATTTGATTTGCGTTTATTTAATATTTCAATTACAAAAAAGGAATCTAGGCGGTTTTATCAAAAATTCTAAAAAAAATATCTTAGATGAAATAATGAATGAAATAAACAGAAAATCCAAAAATTTAACGGAGTGTTTTTTTGTAGTTTCATCAATATCTACTTTGTTAATGAATTCAAATATTTAACACAAAAATATTCTAACAAAATAAAACTATATTTAATATATGTTTAACACACCCCAAATGTTTTCTTCAGTGCTAAAAAAATAACTAGAGCAAAATAATATCAAAACAGTAGTTGTAAAACAAGCTTAAGAAGTATTTTGTTCAGTATCACGTTGTTATTTTTATTTTAATGATGATATCTGAACAAAAAAGGAAAAGCAAGGCGGAATTATGTATGTATATGTGTGTGTACGTAATAATTATGTAAAAGAAGAAATTAATTAAATTTATAAAGAAGATGTACGTTTGGCGTTGCGTAAAACACAGTGGGAATACTAACGAAACTTGAATAATATGTCAATATATACACAATACACATAATAATATATACAGTGAGATCGATTTCAAGTTGCTTGTAGTCTTATTCGATACCGTAAAGTAAGGAGACCTGGGTCTTTAGAGATGGGAAAAACGGGTCTTTTTAGTGATCTGCATCTTTGCATCTGGATCCCGTATGTGAGCCGGCTCACTGAACCGGTTCAAAAAGAGCCGAGTTCTGAATATGTTACTGCAGTCTGCCCCTGAGTTACCTAGTTCAGTCAATCATATCACGACCTGTATAGAATCAAGAATGCATAGCCAAACATGTGATGCATGAGTCATTTGAACTGACAGATGCATCAAAGCAAGAACTGATACGTAAGTGTAAAATGTGCTTCTGTGTGTTATGTGTTTCACTGAATTATGCGAACCCGTTGATCCGTCGGCTCAAAAAAAAGTGAGTTGGTTCTCACGGATCTTCTGTCGGAGTCGGCTCTTTGAACCGGTTCAGATCTGAGTTACCCAACTCTAATCGGTCTCACTTCCATTTATAAAATGCTAACTCTTTCAGTCTTGGTGGTTATAGTGTCACTAACCACCTCTTTTCGAATTTTTGAATTAAAATCCATGATATTTAGCGACAATCGGTTGAATATCAAGAAAGTTTTAACCATGCTTGACAAGATGTGACACCAATTGGCGGTATATTGAATGAATAATTTCATTTGCGTTGAATTGAATAATAGCATTAAAAGCGCTTACTAAAATGCTTTAAAGTAACTTCTTAGATCGTAACTTCCAACAATAGATTATAAGAATTTTGGACATGAACAATATTTCTAATTGATGGAGAAGTTTGTATTAACACAAACAAGAAATTGAACTGTAACATCAAATGAAATAAGAATCATAAAATATAGCTGAAATAGGTTTCATTAAACTTTGACAGTGCTTATTAAACACTGAAAGTCCTTATTAAGCATTTAAATTGAATTCCTAATGCTTAATAAGCAAAATGCTTACGTGCTTAGTAAGAAGCAGGTCTTTAAGCAAGTGCCCTAAGCATCGAGCATCTGTTTTACAAAATGTTTTAAGCATTATTACAAGCATTAAGTTCACAGCATTACCCAGCTCTGAAAGGTAGTATTTCACGTGGCCAACATTTCACTATTTCGTGATCATAAAATTTTAAATGTAGATTGTTCCAAAAAATGTTTCCGTGTAATATGGAGCTAACTATGAATAAGATCTAAATACATAACTAATCTCTACAGAGCAAGCATTTTGCACGTTATGGATGCATATAGTATAACGTGCCATTATAGGTACTTTATTTATTTATTTAAATAATGGATATGTAATACTACTACACTTTATAGAATAAATCCGACATGTAACGTTATGTGATGTTTATTACATCACATTATATCGGTGACCAAAATGCAAAATTGTTTAAGACGATTTTTTTGTTAATTACATATAATACTAGTCGCCGAAATAAACTAATTCGTCAGGTTAATTTTAAATCCAAATTAATCCCTAAAAAATTAGGAGATTTTTATTTTTAGAATGCATGTCGGATAATAAATTTCGTTCAAATGTACTCAGCGATAACGTAACAAGGAAGGTGCCTCATGATGTAATCACTGCTGGGCGCTGGCACTCCTCCAGATATGACCCGGAGTCTCCGTGTTTGACGGATTTATATCCGCGCGCTTTGCGCTAACGTCGTAATTCCCATCCGAAGCGGAGAATATTCTCCATTCTCAATAGCATTGCCTTTGTCGAACATGTTTTCCTGAATTGAAAATTTGTAGTTTGAGTGAAATTATCTGTTTGTCGATAGTCAGAACTATTAAGAAGGTTAAATTAATTAATTATTAATATGAACCCCGTCAAGAAATTGTCTTGCAAACAATTGAGAAATATGATTTTAAATGTCAAACTGCTTCTTGTAAACAGTTGGTTATGTTGTTTCGTAAATGAAGGTATTACAGTTAAAACGAGCGATTAGTCCGTTATAATAGTCACTCGAGTCATAATACCATTTATTTCCTAGAAAAAAAATTAAAACTATGTTGTGCCGACAATGTAGCATGTTGATGAGAACAGACACATTATTTTAGAAAAATTTGGCATGAACACTTTTGCTTCCTTGTCATTGATATAGGTATCAATAATGCAGTGTACGAATGTTTATGGATTAGTACCTTCAATTTAAAAAAAGTAGTATTGTTGCAATGTTTTCAATAAAGCAGTATAATTAAATTCTAGCTAATTTAAACTCTAAAATTGTTAATAAACAGAAAACCCAATTAGATATAAACGCAGTAAGTTTAATTAATATAATTGTTTGGAACGCAATATTTAACAAATTCAGTTGCGCGCTTGAATGTCAATTTGTTGTTCTCAAATTTTTCAATGATCTATTCTCCATGGTTCAGCAGAGACTATGATTTTTTTTAAAAACCTAGTACTAACTTTAGGAATACAATTTTTAACTTTTAATACTTCAAAGCAATTTTCGAAATCGTACTTATTAATGGCGCTATTCCATATGGTGACTGTTAAAATTAAGAGCACTCTTAAATTTGGTTCCCTTTAACTTAGATGATGCAAAATTTGTGACAAAGTGACAAAAACTTAACAGCACTGTAAATTTTTATATTGACAATCCAGAATAGCACCTGTAAAAATCGACTTATATATTAAGAGCAAAAAACTATTTTTGTTGATAATGAGAGCATTGGACTCGAAATGTATATTTAATAGTACAATTGTTTTTTTATTTCAACACGTCGACAAAAATATTGAACAATTGGTTAAAATTATGTTGGAACTTTTGAAGTGATTTCCGTTTATCAAATTATTTATTAAATTAATAATTAATCATAAAAAGTATAGTTTATTAATGTATACGTGAAAATTAGTTTAACTTCATCTGTACAAAGGCAATTTGGGGAAACATTACATATCACCTAAAATCACAGTTAATTACATGTACGGTTTGTTTGATTTGCAATTAACTATAAGTTAAACGTATGAATGTATTCAAACACTTATGATTGAAATGGATTACTTAATGTATTATTTTATTGTGATGTATGTACGAGAATTAATTATATATATCGGTATTACAGAAATCGATAAAGCAAGGCACATTTAACCTTCCCTAATAACGCAGTAAAGTACATTTCAATTTTTTATCCACAACAATATAAAAGGTTTTAATTAGATTCGCTGACTATAGTGACGATTTATCTCCTAACTGCATTTTCGCTTCGGGTGCTGAAATCGGACACCGGAAGTATAGGTCAGACACACATGTGCTTATATATCAATAACATTACATCAATATTTATTGGTCCTTAAAGTTAATCCCCAAAATCGTTTATTTACGCTGGTATTGAGTCATCTAAATACACATATATGTACCAAAGTTCAACTTTAAAAATAGCTTTGACAGACGGGCAGACACGAGTGGTCCTATAAGGGTTCCGTTTTTTCATCAGCTGTACGGAACCCTAAAAAGGGAATAATATATTTTAGTTACTTGAAAATATTTATAAATCCATAAATAGTCCAGCAACCAATACGATTTTACCATTTAATAATTGATTATGTAAAATGCATAACGCAATCAGGAAATAATTACTAACACCTGGAAAATTAGTTAACATTGTTAATTAAAAATGAAACGGTTTTTGTAAATACAATTAATAACAATATTACCGATGTATGAAAACTCGTTGAAACAGAGTGAAGTGAACAATATGTTTTTAGTTGAAACAGATTGAATTTGTACAATCTGTTTAAGAGCACCATTTTTTTCCGTTAATTAATGCAGTTTTTCTTAAAGTGAAAGCATTAAAGCTTTACTTAAAGATTAAAATAGTATAGGCTGGTCTCTTGGCGTAAATGCACCACATCCTGAAAAGATTTTTGTGCTTTCCCTTTTTCTGGATCTAGTCAGCAAATAATCTGGATCGTCTTATAAGCTGCAGAAGATTGGCTACTAGATTATCCTGTGGAACTATTCCATCCTCATTAAAGATGGTTGTCCTCCTGTAGGTTAAAGCCTCACATTCGAACACAATATGGGTGACTGTTTCATCCTCCATTTTTCAAAATCTACATAGTTTTGATTTGTGCTGTATCCCCACCACATGTAGGTGTTTTCTCAGGAAAGCATGAGCGGTTAAAAGTCCTATCACCTTTCTGAATGTCGGCTTGTTGAGTCTAATTAAGTCTTTAGTTAGCTTTGAGAAAGGGTCTACAATCATTTTCTTCCCATGTTTTTTACCTGAAACCAGGTCCCAATTTGAATGATGCTGCCCGCAAGTTCATCTGTTTGCTGGACATTTCTATAGGAAATTCCGTCCAATGAATTTTTCAGAAGTGAAGCTTTAGGGATGGAGCCGTTGCATTATTACATTGATACGTATGAAAATCTTGCCAAGATTGGGTTCACTTCAGTACTAGTATTTTTTTACAAAAAATAAATATATTGTGGCCTACTTATTTTCTAATTGTTTATGATTCTAATTTTTTTTTAACTTCTATTCATCCGAAGAAAATCAGTCAACTGTAGTTGTAGAATCTGCTGGACCGCAGGCTGGAGCTTAAATTTGATTTTTAAAGGTTAACACAATTAAAATAAATACATTACCTAGGTATATTTCTACAGGCAAGTTTGTTAAAATTCAAATATATTTGTAGCAGGACTATAGTTCTTTTCGTTGATAATAAAATTTTCTTATAAAAATAAATTCCCAACATGACAAACAGAACGGCACTCCTTGTGGATTTGGCACTCTTTTAAGTTTCAAATAATACACAAACGTAAACCGAATATGCATTTCCCGAACAATGTAAGGACACAGAAGACAACATACAGAGGAGATATCCACTGTCGGCACCTTTTATAATGACCTTGGAATCGGCAAACATCGCAGCGCACTTTTAGTACAGGCATCGCATCAGTATTTTCAAACAATTTTTAATTATATAATAAAACAACGAGTAATAGTCAAAATCTAAATTAATTATTAGTCTTTACTCGAGACTTGGCTTGTACTAATGTTGATTTTAACAGGAACATAATTTTAAACTCAACGTGATTGGACAAAAAAAAATAGTCAACAAGGATATACTGTAAGTTTGGGTATCAATTCGTAGCACGTTTCATCAAAATCAGGTCAACCGTTTTCTAGTCTAGGACAATGTTTCCTAACCTATTTCGCTTACGGACATCTTAGAGATTAGCAAAAGAGTCATTATTTCATTAATTCTTTTGAAGTGAAACAGTAAACTGAACTGGATGCATCTGTCGAAAAACTACTGCAACTACCGTCCGAGCTGTATAGCCTTGCTCATTTGCGAACGCCTTCCAAATCGCTGGTTTGCAAGACGGCGTTTATGCTTCCATCAAAGACGAGTCCGCAAATCCTCTCAGATCTACTTATGAGTCTCAGTTTAGAAAACGCTGGTTTTATGATACAAAAACCCTGAAAAAACAATTTACAAGTAGCGCCCGTAACTATTGTGGATTACACAAAAACGGTTATAGGTGCCGAGAGACGACTACAACTATTTTCAACGTGGTTGGCTTGATTATGCTCATACACTAATAAATATTAGCCAGTGACGCTTCTGAAAATCCCCTTCTGTGGTAACGGCTTTGGTATACAGAAGTGGTTCGCTTTGGTGGTTGGGTTGTTGGAGAAACACTACGCTACTTCTGACTCTTCAAAGTTGACTAAGTTTATTTTACATTCATATAAAATACGTAGTTTGTTATTTAATGTTTGCTTACTCCAAATGCAGTCCACTTGAGATCTTTCCCCTGCTTCTAAACTATATCGACTGTCGGTTCTTATAGAAACAAACATACTTATTGCATGACTGCACTTTTCACTTATTGAATAACTTATGAAAATACGAAAATAAGTAACGACCGATGTAACGTTCAAACAATATTACTTGAAAAACCATAATACACTTCCCTTGCGATTTTTTGAAGATAATCTACTAAGAGTCACGTTTATTGCAGATTGTAATCTACAATATCTATTTCGACTGAATCATTCATAGAATAGATTTTCGATATAATATTTAATAAAATCTTCGTATAATATGGTGGTGTTGATGCAATAGAATGTCACAGTAAAGGAAGATTTGGTTCCTCAACCAAATCTTCCTTTACTGTGACATTTAATAAAATAACATTAATTACATAAAAATCTAACAAAAACTATATAATAAAATTAAAATATTGCTTTTGAATTGGGAGAACAATTTAAAGTACTAATTTTTAGAGTTTCGTACATCCGATGAAAAAAATAGAACCCGTGTAGCTTATAGGATCACTCTCGTGTCAGTCCGTCTGCCACACCTTATGTTGTCCAAATTTCCTGGGCGAAAAAAGTTTGAATTTGGTGTATAGATGACCTAGTCACGGACTTATAGCGTAAATACATGAGTTTCGATTCTGGGCGTTAATTTTGGCGGCCATATTAGAAAATTAAAAAACAAAAAATTACAAATGGATCATGTGACGTATCAAATGAGAGGCCTCATTATGAAGAACACAAATATATATTTTTTTATAATATTAAAACGCATAGTTTAAAATTTAAAAAAAAATACATGAAAATCAGGCATTCCCCATCTCATATCACCAAAACAACTGAGTCTACAATTCGAATCCTAAGTTTTAAAAGATTTTTAAATTTTGAAAAGACTAAGGAATAGAAGCACACTTTACACTTACATTTATCAGTTCTTGCTTTGACGCATCTGTCAGCTCAAATGACTCATGCATCACATGTTTGGCTATGCATTCTATACAGATCGTGATATGATTGACTGAACTAGGTAACTCAGTGGCAGACTGCAGTAACATATTCAGAACTCGGCTCTTTTTGAACCAGTTCAGTTAGCCGGCTCACATACGGGATCCAGATGCAAAGATGCAGATCACTAAAAAGACTCGTTTTTCCCATCTCTAATTCTTAGAGAAACGCAAGTTGAAAAAAAAACTTCGTGGCATAGGATCGATTGAAAAACAACATCTTTTGGCCACAGATGTACTATTTTCGGACAAAGTTTATATTTTTAGTCAATACGAAACAAAATCAGATAAATACGTACACACGATATGTGTGTGAGTAGAGAAAGACAAAGAGAAAAGGGCTAAAGACAAAGATAAAGAGTGCGAGCATCGTGTCGCGACCCATAACAGGCCAAACTGACAAGACACGGAAGTGACAGGAAAAGCCCTCTGATGAATGGGACCAATTTAAGCGACGGACGCCTTACTTTCTAACTACGCGCGATACACATCTTTCCCTCTCACTCTCTTTGTGATTTTGTTTCACTCACATTCACACCATCTACCTGTTTCTGTCTTACTCTATCTCATTCTCAATTTGCGATCTGCTGCACAGCTGATAAACACAAAAAGCAAAACTTTGTGTAAGTATAACAAAAGCAGAGATTTGATTTTAGCCGTACCTATTCGTTCGGTAAACTTAGAGACTAAGTTGAAGTATTTATTGTCTTCTTATAAATCACTACTTTTCATACGAATTTTTTAATGCTATTTATTACTAAGGTTGCCTGTCTTAGCACAAATTAATATTTTCAATATTATTATTTTTTGCTATATTTTACTCGCAAAAATTTTATCTCGAGTGCAACTCGATAAAAACTGCCATTAAGTTCATCTTCAAAGTTCAATTCCTGCAGATATATGTTATAATAGAAAACAAGATCACGGGTAATTGGAATAATGAAAATAAATCAATTTAAACACTCATTGATTGCAACGTTTCGTCTTTTTTATTAAGACTTTTTCAAGCTTGAAAAAGTCTTAATAAAAAAGACGAAACGTTGCGATCAATGAGTGTTTAAAATGATTTATTTTCATTATTCCAATTACCCGTGATCTTGTTTTCTACTGCCATTAAGTTTTGATATACTAACTGAAATGTGTTAAGTTCCATCCTAATCGGATCTGTCAAAAATTCTGGGAATACATTCTCTCGTCTAGGCATAGAATAGAATATATATTTTTAGACAAGTATAAAAATTCAAAAAAAAAAACCATTTTCACACACCTATAAAATAGCTGCTTTTCATGTCTGTATAGTAATGGTAAAATTGGTTTGTGTAACTCTTAAAACTCGCCATTATTCGTGTAACACAGCCCCCCGTGCAAAAAGTTATAACACTTTTCACACTATTGCGTTTGTTACACAAAGGAATAAGATTCACTGATTTGGTGTCGGACTGAGCGAGTCAACACTGACCATCTTGACTCGAGCAGAAGTACGTAGAGTAGAGTAGATCACGTGGCTGATTTTGTCAATTGCTAAACGGAGTACATTTTTCATTATCCGTTTTTTACATTTTTTAGTGTCTTAAAATTAATCAGTTTTAATATTAAAAACAATATAAAAATATAAAATATAATAACGGCCTGCCTTCTGTTCTAACTCTAACCTAAATATGAAACCTTGTTGCGAAATCTCTCACTTGCCCGTTTGTGGTAAACCTAACGTACATTTTTCTGAGTAAATTTCACTGAGTTATCAACTCTTTTCTCAAATATACCAAACACACCTATTGTCATTATTATTTGTTTTGGTCCAATGATGTAATCGTTGAAAGAAAGTTTGAATGAGGAACACTCAAAAGAGAAAAGCTTTACCGATGTTTCGTTTGTGGCCAACGTTTCGAAATACTTTATTTCATCTTCAGGACCTATGTATAACATATTATTAAGGGGGGGGTAAGGTATTAGATTTTTTTTTTTTGCATTTTTTTTTTATTTTCGAAATTGAATCCGTAATATCTGAAAAATATTGTGTCAAAATTTCAAGTCAATTGAAGCAAAATTGACGAAGTTATGAGTATTTTTATACCTGCCGGATTTTTGTACCTATACACTCCTGGTGCGAATGGCAAAAAGCTGCAGCTGCTAATGCATTGGATTCGTTCAAACACACGCATTGTGCTCTTCCCAAGGATGTTTTGGATGCAATCAAGCCTATCTACGAAGATCTGAGCAAAGATGCCCTCCTGGAGCGATGTGTCGGAGGCTTCACGCAGAACAACAATGAGAGTTTGAACCAACTTATTTGGAAAATCTCACCGAAGCACTTGAGTGGAACCTCTGTTGTCGTTGAAATTGCAGCTTATGTGGCAGCCAGTGTCTTCAATGAAGGTTCATTTGCTTTACTCACCTTCATGCAAGACATGGGAATCAGTAGTGGATCAAGCGCTCATGACTGGGCGCGATCCACTGACTCCATACGCATAAGCCGAGCAGAGCAGGAAGCTGAACGACAAACCAAAGAAGGCAGGATTCGTCGTAGGCAGGAGCAAAAAGATGCATTAGACATCATCGATGAGGTGAGTGTGAGGTATGTCGATAAAATTCGCTTATAAACGTTTTAACTGGATTTTTTTGTGTTTAAAACTTTAAAGCGTTTTTCCCACAACTCACGTTTTCAAAGTCGGTGCCCCTGATAACTCCAAAACTACTGCACCGATCCTTTTGAAATTTTAAACACTATTTCTGTACATTATTTACGAGGTAACGCTGTTGAGTTTTTTTTTTTTTTTGTTCATAATTTTGATTTCGCAATAACAAATTAGCCGATTTTTTCCCACAAAATTGTGTTTTTCATTTCAAAGTGTTCGAAAAAATGAAAAAAATTGGAAAAAAAAAACTCGACAGCGTTACCTGGGGAAAACTATTATCTAACGAATAAACTTTGATTTTTTGATTTCAGATGATCCAGCACCAAGTTATGAGGGGTACCGCAATTCAACTTTTTTTCGAGACACGTCCGAACAATTGCTGCCATTGCCGTATTTTTTAATATTTCTTTGTAAAAATTTGATAAAACATTCTTCGAATGTCATACTTCAATGTACCATTGGTTGAGTAAAGAAATTTTAACTGCGTCGTCAGAAAAAAAATCACGAAAACATGGCTTTTTTCGTATGATTTGACCTTACCCCCCCCCCCTTAACAGTGTTGGATCACTTTCAAACAGTCTGTGCTGAGGTCCAGAGGTAAGGGGCGAGGTAGGCAAAAGACATATTGTGGGTGTGACCTTCTTTAGCTCTGTCTCGCTCTAATCGCCCGCACGTTTCAATTTTTGGCTGGTGCCCACTACGAGGCTAAAAGATGCTGTTGCAAGGGTCCGCTCTCAATTGATTACACTAATTTTATGAAATATTTTGAAGATTTAAAAAACTTTTCCAAAAAAGGAAGAGCCACTTTAGGTTTGTGATGGAACAGTTTAGTGAAATAAGTAGGAATAAGGTCGTAGTGTGACATTGAAAACGTGTGTTTTTTTGGCACAATTAATGCCAACTTTTTTCTAGTAAATCGTACATAAATAACAAAAGTAGTCCATTAGAGACCTAGATTTGTCCTTTATCTTCCTTATAGAGAAAGAATTTTTGCAGAATGTTGACGATTAAGTCTACAATCAGTTGACAGCCGAAGCTCTATTTTTGGCTTAAATTCAGAGCGTTCCGACAGCCTTAACAATTTAGGTACCTGAATTGTTAATAATATAATATATATATAATTCAAAGGCCCTGAAGATGAAATAAAATATTTCGAAACATTGGCCACAAGCGAAACATCGGTAAAGCTTGTCTCTTTTGATTGTTGTTCAAACCTCATTCAAACTTTCTTTCAACGAACACATATTATCACTTACCTAAAATAAATTTCACCGTAGCCTGAACTACTACGAGACCTTACTACACAGCGTGTTAATATTTTATTGAAAAGACGTGTATACAGTTTAATAAAGCTTTGTCACTGTTAGTACAGGTACTAACTATGACGTATTATAATTATAATGTGATGTATATATAGTAACAAAATAAATTCATTGTTTTATATAATTAGGTAATATTATAGAATTAATCATTATAACAAATCATATACAGACACACGTTAAGTATGTATCTATGTTTATAGAGTAATTCAATGTAATGTAATTAAAACAGTTACAGGTATTATGCTGTGTGTATATGAAATTCATGTCATTAAAGATAATAATTTCCCAAGAAACATGAAACAGCTTCATCAATTCTATGTACTTGCCACGTGTACTCGTACATTAGCGCTATAATCTCTTACTACAAACCCTGATGGTGATAATAATAAATTTTATTACGTGATTCGAATTCACGCGATGAGTCGTCGTCGTTGCCGTCGCAGAAGCTTTAAAACTTTAACATGTACACATAAATCCCTATCTATAAACTGTCTGTTAACTTGGTAATAGATTGTGCTTGTATCTGAAATAGCTGAAGTTATGCCTCTTCTGATTAATTAAATAGAGAAAACACGAGATAAGGGTAAGAAATAGTATATTACATCGTAAGGGCAGAAAGTTGATATTTTTGCACTGCGCGACACACGATGTTCAAAGCGAAGCCGAGAGCATCATGTTTATTTCTGCCCTCGTGCTGTGTACTATTTTTCTTTAAACCCAATCGAAATCAAATTTTTAATTAGTGTCATAAATAATACAACTATGTTCTAGCATCATGTGAACGCATAAATTTTACCTCTTTTTAGGGAATTTTTTTTAGACGACAATAACATTCAATCATTTTAATTTTTTTATATGTTTTTGTTTGTACCTTAAACTGTATAAAAAACATTTTTTTTCTCTTATTTTACATTTTTTATATATATATTTAAAAAAAAAAAAGCAGGTCACTGGTCATGGTAATAGCGGCTGTTCATGTTGTCTGAAATAAAAAAATCGAATGGATCATTGTTCAGTAGGTATGTCGCTATCAGCCCTACCAAAATTAATCAATTTCATTGAAAAAAAAAAATGGCGGACTGTAGAAAAAAAGTTTGTGTTTTTTGTTAATTTTTTTGTTAAAAATCGTTTAAAAAAAATAAGAAAATATTTTCGAAAATAAGCAATTTTGGTACGGCCGATAACCATTAATGAGTAGAAGAACATATATAAATTTCAAAGCAATCGGTTGAACACTTTTTTTTAGGACCATGACAGTTTTAGAAAATAATGTTTCCAGAAAAATGCGTTTAAAGTTTCAAGAGCCGACAAGTCGCTATTACGGTGCGTCGGCACGACTATGAGTTTTAACTTATTTAAAACTAGGAATTTCGGTCTCTATTTTTCACAGCATATTTTCGATAGGTTTTACTATTGAAATATGAAAAAAAAATCGATTTTTTGAAGTCGTCACATGAGAATACCCCCTTAATTTTTGTCCCTTACTTCAGCGCTTTTTCCGAATATTCACCATGCATTGGATTTTATCTGTCTATCTCTAGTTTACTTACCGGATATTAAGAATAAACTCTTTTATCCCGCTGTTACTTATTTTCGGTCCGCTGTTATAGATGGCGTGCGAGTAATTCCAGCAGTGCATAAATG
The DNA here is from genome assembly GCA_034508555.1 of Venustoraphidia nigricollis. Taxonomy (NCBI): domain Eukaryota; kingdom Metazoa; phylum Arthropoda; class Insecta; order Raphidioptera; family Raphidiidae; genus Venustoraphidia; species Venustoraphidia nigricollis. Next base: position 13,594,449 of record JAVRKA010000004.1, read on the forward strand.
TTAGGCTTTCTACTTTAAAATCGAGCCGAAAGTATACGTACTTTCGACAGGGTACGAAGGAAATATTTTTTTTTATATCCGGTCGACAGTATGTACTTTCGGTTTCGATTTTAACGTAGAAAGCCTTTATGCACTACTGGAATTACTCGCACGCCATCTATAACAGCGGGCCGAAAAAAAGTAACAGCGGGACGAAAGAGTTTTTCCATGCACACTGATACGTGAGACTGCCGCCAGCCAATAGTAGCTAACAATTGTTATTGCGTATAACCTCAAAATTGCTCACTTGAAAATTTTTACCTCTAGTCTTTTTATATAATGGTGAAAGTACGTACTTTCGACCGGGTATAAAAAAAATAGTACACACCACACGAACAGACAGTTGAAGGCCCAAAATTTTATGAAAAAATTTTTGGGGATAAAGAACTATAGTACTTACTGTAGGCTGTATATAATTTTGTGCAGATGATGAATTGATAAAACATCAGGGACAAAATGTTGAAATTAACGAAAAAATATTATTTTAAAGGGTGTATTAAGGGGTTAATTTTTTTATTCTCTACAAAAACAACCAAATTCATATAATGAAGTCACACTGCCTGTATTAGCAAATACACTATATTGTTGGCAGGGTTTTGGCACTGCGATCCGAGTTTCTCTAATATTAAATTAGGTTTAGTATTCAAAAATTCAGATACAAAAGTGTTTAAAAGCTGAACATTAAAAAAAACTGACAGGCATTTCTATCGGTTTTGAATTCGATTCAAATACCGGTACAATTCGCTTATTCCGTTTTAGGGAATTATACTGGCCCTGAGGGACTAGGGAGCCCAGGTAAAGCAGTAAGATATGTACATACGAAGGTGACTGGAAGATATCCATCACCGATGCTTCCGCCTTCCCATTCCAGTCGTTTGTATTTGGGATGGTCGAAATAACAACTTACAGAAGGGTTTTGTTTTGGATACAAGTACAATCAATCAATACTTATAATTATTATATTATTAAATTTAGAAGCTGAACTAATTACCAATGTGTACGAAACTTCTATTTTTAGTTTATTACTAGCCGCTACTCGCGGTTCCGCACGCGATTGAGATGGAACAGTATTTTGATAACCCGCTCTGCAACAAAAACAGTAGTGGATCCTTCCGTTTCACGGTGCTGTCTTGCCTCGCGGCAATGATGAAGCAAAAATTAATTTAATAAAAATAATAATTTTTGACAGGCGTGTGAACAACAACTTATCAAAGTTTCATCGTAATCGGATGAATTGGAATATGAACGCATAGGAGACGAACAAACAAATAACGATTTTCATATATGTCACAGGAGATGATAAAAACGGATCAAATCCCTAAAGTAAATGATCAATTCAGGAAAGATCATCTTTTCATGAGTTGATCATCTACCTTAGGGATTTGATCAAATCTCCGTTTACATCATTTACCTGCGCCATATATAAGAATTTAGAGGGGTGGATAGTTCAATGTGGAATGTATATGTCGTAAGATGATTGAAAAAATCGGATTTTCGCAAAAATCCTAGGGCGATTGCAATTATCCGATTTTCGCAAAAATACTATTTTTTCAATTATCCTACGACATATATATATCTTAAATCACCTTAAATAGTTTGAGAAATAGAAAATATTAATTTGAGATCCATATTTGTTATTCCGAACAAAGTGTTTTGTGAAAATTGATATGTTAATTAAAGTGAACTTTTCATTTGCCTGTTTCTTTAAAATGGTGGATTTCATTCTGGCCATTCCGCAGTATTGAATCTTTTATTGAAATTAAACGGTCGTAAATATCGGCTGTGTTTTGTACATAATATTCGTATAATAAAATGCATAGCTTTTAGCTGACGTCGCCAATAAAACATCAAATAAATAAATAAACAAACAATGGAGCTGAAAATTCTCATTTGAATAATTTGTGTCTGGCGGGTTATCGATGAATGACTAATTATTGACATTTATTTAAAAATATGCTAATTTTCTTTTGAATATTTATAAATCGGTATTTTTCATCATATTAAACTATTAAATATATGTTCTCTACTTCGTAAAAAAATGGCAAGTTTAATTCGGGCCAAAAAGTTTCCAACAGAAATCAATTTCTAAATCAATGTTTTTCCTATACTATTTGGGTGCATAAAATATTATTATTAATTTATGTTATTATTAATTATGTTGCATCGGGTTGCATTTGAACAAGATTACTAAAATACTAGAAGGTTGGGCGTAAGACGGTATTAAACATGGCCACGTCTGTGATTGGTTGCGTCGATTGCTACGTCATTGGATGTCGGATGACCATGGCTTTTTCACGTGACACTTTTCCCAACTGTTTGGAAGAAGCCTTCTGTGACGTCACAAGCCTACTTCTCCCGCCCTTAGGATCTTAAATAGCAACAATCGCTATTCCTGAAGAAGCCACAAAATGTGCCGAAACGTTGATCATTAAAGAGAGCAAATAATAAATTGTTATCTTATGCCTCATTTTTCCTGTGTAATCTACATTTAATAAAGAAAAGAGGTAACACCAAAATTCAAAAACATAAATTCACATAACAAAGTCACATTAGGTATGTGTATTAGCAAATATATTATATTGCCGGCAGGTTTTGGCACTGTGACCCGAGCTTTTTTTTAATTCAATTTCAGAAGCTGCAATAAGAAAATTTAAGATAATTCATATATTCAAAAGACAATTAATTGGTTAAAAGTTTTTATCTGGTTGATTAATTAATTATTAATCACTGCTATCAAACTAAAAGTGCGATTAAATAAAAAAATTGGATATGCAGTATCATAACAATTGGGGACACCTTGTATAGGTGAAAGAAGGTTGTTTTCGGCCCACTTCACCGTCTACAACCCCCCTGTTTAGGTGAGGCGACCGGGCTGTCATGAAGATGTATCACCTGACCATTCGTTCTTCACCGCACCGATACAGCCGTACTGTCCCGCTGGTTCCTTTACCCCACTCTCCCCTATATACGAGTTTAATTGCCGATAAACATGGAATACGGTACACTGCGCGATATCTGTGCGTCAAAGGGGTTTTCTAATCGGGAAAAGAGATTTTTTATGGACATTGCACGCGACCAATACATGATTTTTATAAATCCACAATGTGTTTCTTTTTTTTCTTGAGGCGCAATATATGTAATTGATTGGGGGATGTTATGTAAGGGTGTACCCACAAATATGTCTACAGTTCACAGACGAATCGTTCAAAATACCCATACAATTTAATTTCGAAACTTCCTTATAAAAAATGGCTTTTATCATTAAAAATAATTTTAAAAAATTTCAATATAATAAATACTAGCGGACCCACGCGAATACCTCGGACCAGTTACGTAGTATAATAGGGTGGAAATAAATTTTATTCTAATAATGAAAAATCGCAGGAATGTGGACCATCAATTTATTAATACTAATCATTAAGTACGCGACGTTTCGGCTCTTTTATTGAGGTTTTATCAGGCATCAACATTATCAAAAAAATACAAAGTTTAATTACAGTTTCCTCACCATGTGCTTGTTCAACCTCTTGAAAGAATTCCCTGGGTACAAATTCATTAAAATTTTCGGGCTGCGCAAATAACAAAACGAAAAAAAACAGCGAATCATTGTTTTGAACTGGCTAGTGAAGAATCGTTACAGTCGTCACCATTACAGTTGTGTAGCTCGGGACAGCATTATTTATGGGACAAACTATTTTTGTGGAGTATACAAGAGACAAACCATTCTATATGTGGTGCGTCGATGGGCGCCCTTTCTGTGGTGTGATGCGATGTTGGACATGAAGGATAGTATGACGGCGTAAATCTTAAGGTCTATTTACAATTTACACTGGCAAACGGGTCCGCACTACATACAAGTAAAAATAGGTTTTCTTCATCTCAAATACTTTTCTCTTGACTAAAAATGGTTACAATTCTCTCGGCGCTATTTTTAAAAGCTGAAGGGTTCGGGTAAACGCCCAAATGAAGGACCAAGAATCACATTACACTAGAGATGGGAAAAACGGGTCTTTTTAGTGATCTGCATCTTTGCATCTGGATCTCGTATGTAAGCCGGCTCACTGAACCGGTTCAAAAAGAGCCGAGTTCTGAATATGTTACTGCAGTCTACCACTGAGTTACCTAGTTCAGTCAATCATATCACGACCTGTATAGAATCAAGCATGCATAGCCAAACATGTGATGCATGAGTCATTTGAGCTGACAGACGCATCAAAGCAAAAACTGATACGTAAGTGTAAAATGTGTGTTAAGTGTTTCACTGAGTTATGCGGATCCGTTGATCCGTCGGCTCAAAAAAAAGTGAGTCGGCTCTCACAGATCTTCTGTCGGAGTCGGCTCTTTGAACCGGTTCAGATCTGAGTTACCCAAGTTTACACTACACATCCTACAGGCGATCTTTTGAAAACAAGTTTTTACGGCCTCTAAAATACTGCAAAATTATTTTTTTAAGATTTCCAGGAAACATCTCTTATCTACTTGAGCATTAAAACTTAAATGCCTGTCATATACATAACTTTACAATCATTAAATAAATAAATAAAAAAATTAACACTGACTCAGAAATTCTTAACTATTTTTTATAACCTTCTTTAATGCAGGTAATTTACTAGTATCAATTTATTGTAAAGTATTTAACATATAACGGGAAGTTTTAGGTTTGGCGCACAGGCTAACTGGTTTCCACATTTTTTTTCGCAACTAACTAAGATGTGTTCTAGGGAAAGATAGGAAACGTATCTAACAGAAACACGGAAGTCTATCGTCGATGCGTAAATAGACTCTTACAGCCATGCTGGTGAGGCATCACATTCGATGAAGTGGCACACGGTAAGGTAAAGAACTGAGGTGATTTGTAGAAGCACATTACTGCAGATCGCTTCAATTCAAAACGACTGTCAGATTCACTCCCTGCTTATACTTTTCACTTTATAAGACAGAAAAATTTTAATTATTGTTCTTCATAAAATAAGTTTCTATATCCAGTGTGATAAATGTGTTTTTTTTTTGTTTAATCATTGAAATAGGCTCCGACTAACTTAAATAAGGTCGTTGATTTTTTTTTTGTCTAATACAATGGCTTCACAGAAATATACTGCAGAGTCAATATTTGCAGATATTTAATTTTACTATTTTCTTGTTTCAATTTAAAGCAATACAGTGGATATTTAATACAGTAAGACGCGGGAGATACATTCCAATAAGTTCCTGCGGTATATAAAACAGCGCTAGACGAGGTCATCTTAATACTTAGGTAATAGGTGTAAGTGAAACAGAGTCGAGACTAAGGAAATTTGTTAGTTTTTTTTTGTTCATAAGTCATTTATGTAAATCAAATAAAAGTTCGAGTAAGAAGTTATGTTTGTGATGAGAAAGATTCCTCATTTGACATATTTTGTTTTTTTGTAAAGAAGTCATCTAATGTCGTGTGCCTTTTTCTGTTCTGTTCAGCAATCTGTTGTCGATAGCAAGATATTGCATCAATTACACTTTGTCTTACTTGAACTTCTATCAACATTTGAATCAATTTGTATAAACTGATCCATAATTTACGTTATAGTTTTTTTCAGAAACTGAGTAATACCGAAACAGCGTTAGGCGGAGCAGCGTTATGCGAGATCTTTTTGAATAAAAATTTATATGTAAATTGGAGTCTTATAATTTTAATAAAAAGACAGAAAACAAAAATCGACAAAATTATTTTTATAGTATTTCTAAAATAATGTTTTTATTAAACTCACCCGTTATTTAAGCTTGTATGACAACAATGATGATAGAATGCACTAACCTATAACAAAAAAACATCGTGTTAACTTCAACTTCTTCAAAAAACAGTCTAAAATTGACACCGCTTAATGATTAGAGTCCAAGCGACGGCCGTAAAAAAAGTTTCGATTTTATAGAGAATGCATTTCAGAAAAGATAGTATACATATAATAATAGTGACTTCAAACACTTGTCTAGGTAACCCTACGAGAACCATTGAACTATAAATATGGAGTGCTAATGCACTACTACACATACAAATCGACAGGAAAGAGGAAGCGATAAACACGGTATAGGTAAGTCTCTTTCTGGTTCATCTTGTATGTTGCTGAAGAAAGAAGGAATGGCTACCTCAATTATTGCTATGTCTTTTTTTGATAATGCTCGCGCAGCCTGGACTAGCACTTCATATCCACAGCTCATTGGCAAAAACCTGATCCGACAGCGGGGAAACATTTTGTTGTAGTTACTAGTCCCATAAGTTAGAGCTTCTATTTCTGTGAATTGCTTGATCACTATGAGATTTTTAAGAATTTATATCGTTGCCGTCTTAAATAATGATCAAACATAATGAGAACTCAGTTTCATGTGTTATTGCTCGGACTATAATAATATAATAGATGATATTATAATGTCGAAAAAACCTCAGAAAAAGATAGCTAGAGTTACGCGCAGTTTATTCTCAGAAAAAAAACATCGACTATTGCTATTTATTTATGAGGTAGTTTTGAACATTTTTATTTCGAACTTTTGCGGTCGCAAAGCATGCAAATTTAATTAATTGATAGATGTAGAATTTTATGTTATAAACCTTGTACTCGACGGTTTTTGTCTAAAATAATTAGAAAAGCGGGTCATTATAGAATGATCGACAGCCACCGTTATTCTGTGTAAACAAAATTAATGGCTAATAAATATAACTGATAGTTTGCTGTATTATATTTATATGTTTAAATTACCGTATAAATGAAAAAAAAGAAATATTTATTAAAGTAAACAAAAATTCTTTTGATAGTTTTTCTGTATAGAAGAAATGTAAATGTAGATAAAAAAGCATAGAAATATCGTGTATAAAGAAGTCTAGAAAAAACATGTTTAAATACTGTATATATAACAGACCACATATAAACATATGTATTCTGAAAACGAAACATTTTTTTTCTCTTTCATCTAAAAATGATTTATAAACTACATTCGTCATACTGTAAAAGATGTTTTCTAAGTTAACTTTTTTGTGCGACTCCCTATAAAATAGCTACTTTTCATGTCTGTACAGCGGCTTTAAAATAATCATTTTTCGCACTAGTGTGTAAAGTAAAACAAAAATAATGCAATTTGACCAATCTAATGGTTATATCTCCGTCACTTGTTATTTAAATCTATATGAGCGACAGAGAGTAGAATAGGCGCTGAACACATATACCAATAAAAATAAAAGAATAGTTACTTCTTACCACAACAGATTTATTCAGTGGATGTACATTTCGAGAGCTAAGCTCCTATCTTCATCATCTAGTTTAGTGTTTTGCTGAAGATGGGAGCTTAGCTCTCGAAATGTACATCTACTGAATAAATTTGTTGTGGTAAGAAGTAACTATTCTTTTATATTTATTGTTCCAACCACAGTGCTCTTAATATTTATAGCCGAACGTAAACCGACAAAAATATCACAAATATACCTACTTATTATGATGTAAAAATCAGCTATTTTATAGTAAGTAGGTACGTGGAAAAATGTAGCATGTATCTTGTGCGAATCGCTATTATGACTCATGTGACTGTTAAACTCGCTGACTCTCGGGTCAGATCTCAATACATAATAACTGTATTTACGCACGAGATACATAAACTACTATTAAGATCCATATCCACTAAATCGGATCGGATTGGCTCGGTGCGATCGATAGTTTTGGGATGCACGAAGTTAAATGAGTTCCCAAGACACGAACGGCTTGAATCGACTTGGCAGAGCTGATCCGAGTTGATTTAGTGGGTGTGGATCTTCAACGTAAGGTATTATAAGACCTTTATAGCATCTTAATGGGCTAACATCAAATGCCTTTTATTTTGATTGTTACAAATTGCGTACCAAAGTTTGGAGGTCTAGAAGTATCGCTTCGTTAACTTATTCCAATTGGACTGGATTAGAAAAGTCATGGTCATTTTCTTGTTTCATTAAAATTTTCTTCATTTATCTCCAATCGCTTTTAACTCACGCGAGGTGTTTTTATTACCAAACAATTCACATATATACTACGTCGTACTACGTCTAACTTTAAAAATTATCCGTGATCAATTACATTAAAACTGGTTCACACATTCCGTTATTGTCAAAACTGGTCTGTATTTCTTTTTATTAATTACAAGCAAATGTTTAACCTACAATATTTAAACGAATGTTATTGAGTGTGTTATATTGTTCTATGCGTGTGTGATGCTTTATGTTATGTAAGCTGCGTATACTGATATCATGGAGATTGTAAACGGATGCAAGGGCATTCTGTGTTGAGACAGGGTAGAGTGCACATCGATTGTATTGCTGACTTCAAACATATTTTCTTTAATAACTGAATTTTTGTTTATCTGTTGGTTTCATAATTTTAATTCTAACATTAGGTGTGCAGTGTCGTGGCTTTTTAGGTGGTCGCGCACCAGAAGCGTAGCGTGCCTTGGTGAGGCCCCGTATAAAATTTTGTTTGGGGGCCCTTCCCCCGTTGAAGTAAATGACTTAAGCGGGGAAATCCCGCAGCCCGCGATAACCGATGTAGGGTGTTGCCAACTTTTGAACGCACGCTTTACGCGGGAAAAAAAGAAATTGCTTCTTTTGACTTTTGTCATTTCTCAAATAAAAAAAAATTGGGAAGTTTTTATTAATTTTTGCTTACGCACGGTGGGGGCCCCCGTGGCCCAGGGGCCCCGTATAATTGATACGACAGATACGGCGGTAGCTACGCCCCTGTCGCGCACATGTGTTGCAACGGTCCACTGGTTTGCGTCGAAGCCGGGGACGGCTTGCCGGAATCCAGAGTACGAAGTCAGTGGAAAACGGAATACTGTATAATGAAATGAATAACCAGCGTATTTTCTATAATAACATTTATTTAGTAGATAATTATTAAACAGGTACCAATATTTTGTGTTGCAATTTTCGAATAATGAAAACTGTTTCGAGTATACGGGAGGGGACAAGTTTTTAAAAGAAAATATCTATAGGTGGCGTGTGCATCATGTAACATGTGTAAACATTTTCTGACAACTATGCAGATGAAAAAGATTGTGAAAAATAAATGACGGACAAGATCGTGCTCTTTCCGTTTTGAAGTGTTTACATAGTGATGCGCGATCATCTGTACTGGCCTTTATGACATATATGTGGGTGTATATTGTATGCATATATCAGCGGTCAAAAGGAAAAAACGCTTATTACGAATTTTTGGCAATGAAACTTAGACGAAACATATTTCCAAAACTTACTTAAATTAGTAATGTTGTTCATTACATTTTAAATGATAAATTAAAAAAGAAAACTTATTCGTAGTCCCGGTTATTAGGTACATAGGTGATCTCGTTCCGTTCGATTGTAGTGAAGGGATGACATCCAGTGGACTGTATTGCGTGAATGGTGCTTGGTCATAGTAAAAATTATTTTAAAAGATAAGGTTAAATGAATAAAACTGCTTTCACGAATTTCTGGCATTTTTATAGATAAAAAAATGAAGCAGATGAAAAAGAATTCCAAAACTTACTTAATCTTCAGATACAATAATACACTAACAAGGTGCGGATCATTAATTGAACCAAGTGATCATATCGTCCTTATTTCGATTTTATCAAAATTTAGACTTAAACGGTTTTGTTTTGGTCACAGATATAACTGAATGTTTACTGGAGAAACGTAATACGTCAAACTGTAAAACAAAGGACCTCGTTTCATCATCATAGACATCTTGTCAATAGTGCTATTAAAACCTGTGCTTTTCAATTTACCAGTCAAATATTTGCAGTTAGCTGATATTATGATGCAGTAAGGATATACAACTATTCGTAAAAAACTGTATCGCTTCTAATAAAAACCATTCTTATGACGCTCGACACGTTTTTAACCTAATCCTTTATGTATTAAACAAATAACATTTTGAAATTTTCTTTATACTTTTCTATTTGTGTTGATTGGTTATATGTTTATTCCGTCTGTTACAAAAACAAAAGATGTGGATGTTGAAAATGATGATGTAGAAGAAGATGGAATGCTGATGGTGTTGATTGGTTGTATTTTTGTTGCTCGTATTACAATAGCAAAAGATGTGGTTGTTGAAGATGATGATGTAGAAAATGATGACGTAGAAGATGGTGAAGTCTATGGTGAGTTTGCGATGATGCGACGGGTAAAGATGTAGACGCTGATGATGTTGATTAGTTATATGTCTATTTCTTCTATTACAAAAGCAAAAGATGTGGATGATGATGTAGAAGAAGATGAGATAATGAAGTAGAAGTAAATAAAGATGGCATGCCGATGGTGCTGATTGGTTATATGTTTATTGTCCGTATTACAATAGCAAAAGATGTGATTGTTGAAGATGATGACGAAAAAGATGAGATGATGAAGTAGAAAATAGTGAAAATGACATGATGGTGAAGTCTATGATAAGTTTGCGATGATGTGAGGAGTAAAGATGAAAACGACGGTGATGGTGTTGATTCGAAAGATGATCATAATTATTGTAAAGCTTAAATTGTCACTTCTTGTTAGTTTATTTTCATTAGAAACAAGAAACATTTAGAGGCAAATAGGATATGAAATTTAAAAATGCAGAAGACGAAAACAGAAGTTTGGTTTTTCAGCTGTTGAATAATTTCCCACACGGAAGATAGGTAGGTGGATTGTAAGCAGCAGTAGTGGTGATGGCGCGCGGCTGGTGCCGAAGCCACAGAGCATTGGGAGTGCAGTTGTAGGAGCGTTTAGCGTCTATGGATGCAGAGCACGTAGGCGACAGGATGGAGTAAAATGAATTATGCCCTTCTCTGTTTCCTAGATATCGGTTCCTCAGCTCTTCTACACCACTACGTGTGTGTGTGTGTTTGTATGGTTCGCGTCAAACTGAAGCATGCTCACACAAACACAAGATAGCAAAATACCGCACAAAAACTCGGTGTGATTTCAGTTTTCAAAACATTGAGGTTAAAATAACAAGAGGAAGTCTGGTCTCCTGTTCATTGAATTTAAAGCTACGTGTTTAATATTTTAAAACAGCAAGATAAACGAGGCTTAGCACAAAGTTGTGTTAGAATTATCAAGCTTCTTCTAAGTACGTATAAAAATGCGGAAAGTAGAAAAAAAATTAAGAAGCTTAATTTTGTTGGACAAATCTAAACTTAGTTTCCTTGTATTTTAAACTGTTTTTTTTTTTTGTTACTTTGACGTTTATATCCTTGCCTGGGAGCTCATAAATCAAAGCATGAACATTTTTTGGTTATTTTGCGTTAATGCCGAGACCCCTGTCTTAACCCTAGTATGCCTGGATAAAAAGTAAGGTATATAGTTTATGTTTGGATATTTTCGAATTATATCGTTTGCTAAATAGGGGGTTTATGTTTAAATAAATAAATAAAATTCAACATAGATTCCGCAACTTAATTAAGGGGACACATAAAAAATGTTGAAATTTTGATGATTTTCAAATCGCTGTATTTTCGCGAAAAATGATGGGATTTTAAAAAACGATAGCTCATTTTAAAGCTTGTACATTCTAGTTTTTGAGTCAAAATTTCAAAAAATTTATCATCCCTTAGCAAACCGTGACAATTGAAAAGAGAAAAAGGAAAATGTCCCCTTAATTTTTTGTAAAGTTGCATCATGACTATGGGCTCCAAAAAAAAATTCCAGATAAATTTCGAGTAAAGCGTCTTAAAGCTGGTACTTTTCTCTTTAAAATCCACTGTTCAAAATTTTCTTACGCTTTTCTTGAACCGAGTTATCAACTGTCAAAGCAAAAATGCCACTTTTGACTTTAAATGCTCATAAAAAATTGTTTTTCCGCTTTTAGATTGATATGGCGAATTATAGACGCTCGACTTTAGTCTTTTGAAAATACATATTTTCTTAAACAGGTAGAAAAATCAAAAAATAACATCTGTCCTAAACGTAAAAAACGCCATCGTCGACTAGAAAAATAATTTAATCGTGCAACATATTTCATGTAATTACTGATAGTACCTATAACTTTAATTGTTAGCATTATAATAATAATTTCAAACACCTGAAAATCAAACACGAGCATATTAACATTTTTTACTCTAAACAGTACCATTAATCTCCCCCGTAGGGTACTAACATTTTGAGTATCCCAGTTATACACCTGTTTTCTGCTTGGATTAAAACCCTTAACCCATCTGCAGTGTTGAATGTGAAGATACCGGACACTAAGCAATAAACTCGTTTTGTTCTACTAGTTCGTGGTAGTTTTTGTTGATATTAATAAGTAAACAAGACGTCTTGTTATTTAGGTCATATAAAATCTTCGCCACCATGCAGAACTATCGTATGTTTACTTTCGTAAGTTTTCACAAAAAATAAAACAAAATTGTTTTTTTTTTTTTAATTTAGTGATGCCAGTTTGAATAATTTATATATTTATGGCAAACGAACGCATATATATAAAAAGGCTTCTGGGTTTCATAGAAAATATTAAATGTTTCAATGAAAAATGCAAGCAATTTGTGTACAAAAATCGCCAACTTCCTTCATTCTTAATTGTAAGACAATTTTGGCGAGGTGTCCACTAGTTTTAATTGAATAAATGTATTATGAAACTATAACAAACACTGTAAAAAATTGAGTATTTAGTGACAGTTACTAACGTACATATTATGTACACTGAAATACAATACGAAGCTTAAGAGTTCTTTTGAAATTTTAAGAAATATTAAATTTAAGTAAACTAAAAACAGTTTTTTTGGGTTCTGATAAGAACAATGGATTTGTGGACGTCGATATAGAGATGGGAAAAGCGGGTCTTTTTAGTGATATGCATCTTTGCATCTGGATCCCGTATGTGAGCCAGCTCACTGAACCGGTTCAAAAAGAGCCGAGTTCTAAATATGTTACTGCAGTCTGCCACTAAGTTACCTAGTTCAGTCAATCATATCACGACCTGTATAGAATCAAGAATGCATAACCAAACCTGTGATGCATGAGTCATTTGAGCTGACAGATGCATCAAAGCCAGAACTGATACGTAAGTGTAAAATGTGCTTCTGTGTGTTAAGTGTTTCACTGAGTTATGCGGATCCGCTGATCCGTCGGCTCAAAAAAAAGTGAGTCGGCTCTCACGGATCTTCTGTCGGAGTCGGCTCTTTGAACCGGTTCAGATCTGAGTTTCTCAACTCTACGTCGATAGCACTGTAAGTTTATTTAATCTCCCAGAATTTAAGTTCTAACCACATATTATGATAATTTGATTGAAATTATTCAAATGTCGTACATAACTGATTTTGTTAATTTATGTTAATTAAAAAAAAGTACACAAAATTTTATTTTGGTATTTACTTTTATATTGAATTCATTAAGTAATAAAAAATATGATATTAAAAATTCTATTGTATAACACTTAAAATCGACTATTGGTTGTAATCAAAGATTATAGTCGTCTAGTATACTATGTTTCCAGATGACAAAAAGTGCATCTGTCCATTTGTCATTTCAGTCTGAGCCTCTTATGGCTAACTTCATACTGTTGGATTTTCGTTAGCTCGGCAACTTCATACGTTTTTGTCAGCTGTGTCCGAGTGCTAAAATTTTACTTTCAACGTGCCAAAAGAAAACTTCAAAACCGGGTTTGATCACCTTGCAACATGCAAGGTCATTAGAAACACAGGTTACCTTGTTAGCTGGGAGACCGTTCAATATTTTTATCAACAAAAGATAACTCTAAAAATTTTTTTAGAGTGATGATGATCCTTGAAGGTTATTGAGAAATTTCTTAGGAAGAACCTAGGTGGCACAGGATCGAAAAAAAGCAAATACAGAGTTATGTGAATTACATTTATTCTAACGATTTATTCTAAAGATTGCCGAAACGTTAGAATAAATGCAATTCACATAACTCAGTATTTGCTTTTTTTCGATCCTGTGCCACCTAGGTTCTTCCTAAGAAATTTCTCAATAACCTTCAAGGATCATCATCACTCTAAAAAAATTTTTAGTTATCTTTTTTTTCTCAATTTTTATCAACCATGCTATATCAATTCACAAATGACAGTCCATTAGATGATGTCATTCTCCTACAACGGAACGAGGTCACCTAATAACATGTATGTTTAAAATCAACAAATAATTGGGTAGTTTATAGGAATCGTTAAATACATGATTTGAATAAGCCGCGTTGCAAAATAATACCTAATAACACATTAAAAGTATATTTCCATACTCAGCACAGTAAATGAATATTGACTGCTATATATGCAAATTAAAGTAGAAAAACAAATTCGTAATCAATTACATATTTTATGACTTTAATCAACATATTATTCAAATAACCATTATAAAATTTCCGATAGTCAGAACTCCCTTTAAATACACTGTGGTGTATAAATAGATAGTTAAATTTTAGGTTGTAGTAAAATGCAAACGTTGCATATTTTCCCCAATGGTTTTTATTTTAATTATATATTGCGAAATATGCGGTGTTTATTTGGTAATTTTTTTGTTTTTTTTTTAAGATTGCACTTTTATGTGTAAATAGATATTAATTCCGAATTATTAATCGGACAATTATACTAATCATTCGCCCATTGGTATTACATACGTTGAAGTTGTAAGAAATGTAGAAAATAACGGGAAGTGGTAGAGGAAAAATAGTAATGGTGCGAATGGCGTCTGTTATGACATAAAGTCGAGAAACGGACGTTAAACGCATTATTATTATTATTATACTAAGGTACTTACCGAAATTTAACGACTTAGTGTGAAACCAGAAGTCGAATTGACTTAATTGGTTGTTTCACGGTTCATATGTAGCTGTAACATCTAACAGATGCGGGAGTAGAGGGAGTATCGGTCTGCTTTGACAACGCGTTACGATTTTATGTAGATATTTGACAGAAGTATATGTCAAAAAATATATCAAATTAATTACCGTTGCGATAAAATAGTGAAATAAACAAATCGGAATAATAAGAAACATTTCGAAAAAATCATAATAAGATAGCTACGGTTTTGTTATCATTGTTAACATTGATTACAATGCAATATTAGAAAAAAATATTTTTAAACAGTGTCCCCGTCGAGTCTTATGTAAATCCGAAACTTTACACTTTCGCGACGGAATGACTTATCAGTTATTCTTATACGGTGCCACATCTCAACAATGGTAGCCAAATTGTAGCTATATCCTACTGTGATTAATTAATCTTACGAACTGTACCGTTGCTAAAACTTTACTATTTTGAAAAAAGTTTCATCATAATTCATTATAATTATTTTTATTTTTTTTAGTTAAATCCATTCAAACTCACACACATATAAAGAATTTTATTTATTAGTAAGCAATCTTCACAAAATCAAACTACCATAGCATCTACTATTTTTTCGATAATACGTGCACATTTTGACTTTGAACTGCTTTAATAATTTAAAGAATTATTCTATATGGAATTGAAAATGTATCCGCATTTAAAAGTGAAAAAGGTTCAAAGTAATCGGTAAGCTTATAAAGTGACAACTGAAATAAATTGTAGAGATATTAAAAACTACAAAAGTGAGCGTCCTGAGTCGAAATATCAGAAAATATTAAATCGAAAATCTATCAGATTATATGATAGGAGGTGATTTTTCTTGAAGGGTGAGTTGTTAAGTCTTGGGTGTTCGTCTCAAAAGAGAGGGTGGCGAAGACTTCCGAGGTGACACGAATCATGGCGAACGTTTAGTGTGTGTGTGTGAATGTATGCGAGCACGAGCTGCAGGCGTCGGAACGAAGGATTAAGGCGGAAAACACATCGGAAAAACAAAAAGGAACTATAAACATATCAACTTTAAAATGTTCTTAGACGACAATGGTGTGTAGTTTTCTATTGTCGCTTCAGCATAGTAATCATTAATTTTATTTTAACGTAAGTTGACTGTTTACCAGCTGTTCAATATACCCCCTTTTTCATTCACATAGCTCTATCTTACGAACAATTGGATATATGTGTGTACGTAAAATGCACTTACGTTTCGGAAGACTCTAATTTCTATTAAAAATCTTATTCAATCTTTGATGTTAATGCTTCAAAATAAACTAGAAATTTGTACCAATCTTCCCACATGACTTTTAGCCAAGTTTTTACTAAATAAACGATTTGAAATAGATTAGAGGAGGTCCGTCAAAAAGATTATGAACGAGGGTTTAATTGATTATATTTAAAATTCCATGCATAACTCTCTGAAATAAAACAACTAAATGTTGATTACAAAATCGTTTTTCGTTTATTTACGCTATACGTCTGTGATTGGGTCATCTAACTCTGCATATGTACCAAATTTCAACTCTTTTCGTCCAGTAGATTCAGAGAAAATTAGCTGTGACAGACGGACAAAAAAAATAGACACGAGAATGATTCTATACACGGATTCCGTTTTTTCATTGGATATACGGAACCCTAAAAATGATATACCAAATAACCGAGAGCATGCCGAAATGCTGAAAATTATTCTGAATCAAAGTTATTTTTTCCTACATTGTTTAAAAAGGGTTATAGTCTTAATTATTTTCATAAAAAAAGAATACTTCCGCCCAAAGTGAAACTCGAACTCACGACCCCCTGCGATTATGATGAGACTCATTATCGCAGGGTCACGGGTAGTACGGCTTGCATGTACAGGTCCGTATTTACTACTTTATAGATTGACAAAACATTAATTATTTATTACTAATTAATTATAAAAACGATAGATTCATGTAATGTCATTGGGAATAAATATACGTAAAAAAAATTAACTAAATTGGTTAACGGGAACTGACCCACAAAAACAAGGATTTCAAACTTAAGAAAGGCATAATTAATTCTAAAAACGACGATCGGGAATAAATATGTGTAAAAAAATTCAACTCAATTGGTTAACGAGAACTGAGCCACAAAGCAAAGATTCCGAACTTAAGAAAAGCATTGAAAAAAGCCGGGATTTGAGTTCGAACAGGGCTACAATAGGAGGACTTGAATCACATTTTCAACATGCTATAAATGAACATTATCAATATTAATAGAAGTTTGTGTTGTATTTATTGTTGATTATAGACGATCGACAGGTCATTAGCGTCTTTACATCAAACAACATATTTACCTGAAACTAAACGACATCACAAAACATCCATGAGCAGCGGCCGAATTCGAACTCACGACGGTCCGGTCAAGAAGCCAGTACGCTAACCACTGAATCACACTGTCCTCAGAAACTGTTTTTTAGGGTTTCGTACCTCAAAAGGAAGAAACGAAACCCTTATATAGGATCACTCGTGTGTCTGTCCGTCCCACTGTCAAAGCCAATTTGCGCCGAACTACTGGACCGATTGAGCTGAAATTTGGTACACAAATGTAAGTCGGGGACCATAAGACGGACATGTAACGTAAATAAATGAATTTGGAACATGGGGGTCATTTTTGGGGACAAAAATAGGAAAGATTGGCAAACTGTACCGTGTGACATATCAAATGAAAGAAGCTTGTCGTAAGGGTCTTAAATATATTTTTTATAATTTTAAAATAAATAAACCGAGCTGGGTAGAGTAGTGGTGACAGCACTAGACTCGCATGCGGGAGGTACCGGGTTCGAATCCCGGCGGGGGCAGATGTGGCTGGGACTTTTTCTTACTGCCTCTCGCCGAGAAACGGTAATTCCTGTACCGGCCATCTTGATTGAGGTTTTCCATGGTTTCCCTCAATTAATTCCAGATAAATATCGAGATGGTTCCTTATTTGAGGCCATGGCCGATTACCTATCAAATTCCTAGTTTAAAAATTACCTACCTTATACTAATTTCCTATAATTCCTTCATTCGCCCATTGCTATTACATAAGTTGAAGTTGTAAAAAATATAGAAAATAATGGGAAGTGGTAGATGAAAAAATAGTAATGGTGCGAATGGCGTCTGTTATGACATAAAGTCGAGAAACGGACGTTAAACGCATTATTATTATTATAATTTTAAAATAAATAGGGAATGTCGGGTCTCACCCATAGTTTACAGGAAAATCTAAACGAAAATCGTAAGTCTTAAAGTACTCACGGAGAACGGAATAGTACGAAACCCTACAATCTCGCGAGTTCGACTCACACTTGACCAGTTTTTTTCATAAATGCTCCTGTGAAAACATATACTTCTCAGAAGTTTGTGTTCCAGTTTCATCGAAGACAATTTTTTGACACTGTTTCGCCGTTGTGCGTGAGGTAGAGAAGTCGACGAAGGACGAAGGGCGCAGCAGTCGAGAGAGGACGCAGGGCGCGCTTCGTTCCACGCACACATGTGTAGGTATAGGTGTGTGTGTGTGTCTCCCATTCTCGTGGTCTGCAGGATCAATACGCGCGGCTCGACGGGCGGCCGCTGCTCTGCCAGCAGCACGGTGACCCGGGAGCGGGGACCGCCGTCAGCTATATACACGCCACGCCGACAGCCTGCCTCCCTATCTACCGCTCTTCCTCCCGCGCCGCCCCTCCCGCTTCAAATGCACGCCCGCGGATGTGTCAAAAAGTTCACATATAATTTCGTTGAATATGAAGATTTAAGTGGATTAGTATTATACCTACAGATTACACACACCGGTATAATACGCGTCACGATTCTAAAAGGTTCTGAAGTTAGTCACAAACAGCGACGCAAATGCATATTTCAGAGCCGTTCTGGTTGTTTTGTGGGAAAGGAAAACTCCCACCACCTCCCAGTTACCGGCCCAGAACGTGCGCTCGTCGATGATTGGTTATCGCTGGTTGTCTTGTCACTTGCCGCTTTCCTGCTACAAAGTACAGTCCAGTACGCTATTGTTAAGTTATTTCTTTGATTGTTAATTGATCAAGATGCCTAATACAGTTTTGCATAGACAAATAAAATAATTTTTTGGATGACTTTATGCAAGGAATTAGACCTTTAGATTAAAGAAAAATAAAAAATAATAATATAGCGCAATCCTCCATTTGCATCTAACTTCCGAGCCTTTCAGATTCATGGCGCGTACTATACTGGCAGTCTGCTCTCTTATCACTTTGCGAGTCAATGCTAATTTTCGCTCATACAAATAATTATATCTAAGTTAGTTTCGTACATAATCGGAACAAATTGTCGCTTTTCGAAAATGGGAGATTCTGTTCTCTAAAAAGGAATCATTTGTAGATTGAGTCGAGTCGATATTTACTTCTAAAATTGTAAATGAAAATCGAGAATAGCTATTGTAATGACGTCAGAGCTGTACCGGTCGCAATTTTTGACGCATCGTCTTGGTTTATATTTTATTAACTTGATTTACTGTCAGACTAGAACCTTTAAATTCTCTTAAATACGTTTAGTAGTTTAATTTTTATGAATAATTTTATTTTATTATTTTTGACAGATAATCGTTGCCAACAATATCAAATCGTCAGCAAACTGACGACGCATGCGCATTTGCTTAAAAGCGCAGTAACATTAACATTCTAGTAAATAGCTACCGTTTTGATACCGTTGTTGCGAAACACCCTGCATTGTTGCAATATTAGAAAAAATATTTTCAAGTACTGTCACCGTCGGGACTTAAACTCGAAACGTTCCACTATCGCGGCGGAATGAGTTATCAGTGAAAGTGGAACCCGAGGGTGATAGTGTTTAAATTTTATTTTTAATATTGCATTGAAACAATAGGTGTGTCTTAACAACGGTAGCAAAGCTTTAGGCATCCTAATTAATTAATTAGTCTTATGAACTATAGCGTTGTTGAAATTTTACTATTATTCTAGTGAATATTTGAAGAGACCTCGTAGATTGGTGCGAGTGACTATTAAAGTCATAGCGAAATCAAACACAACTTGCATTCAATGATGAACAATCGTTCTCCAGTGTTGAGTGACAACTTAAACACAATTCTTTTTGATTTTGACAAGCGATTAGCTTTGATTAACACTTTTATTTTATACACTCTTTATCTAAATAAAGCTCCTTTGTGTCATTCACTCGCAGGAATAAGAAAAGAAACCATCTGAATAACTTAACATTCATTTCGTTTACAAATAGAGCAAGTTCTATTTCTTTGATCGACAATTTGAATAACGAGTTGTTATGTGTGCTTTACATATGTATAAAGTATTATTTACATATGAAGAATGATATTTAGATTTTACGATATAAAGTAAAAAAGTTTCTTGAATTATGTAACAATGCAATTGTTTGATTTAATTTTGATTTGCATTTGACATAACTACCAAAACACCAAAACACGAGAGACTTCAAATCTAGTCACTATCTCGATGAAAAAAATTAAAATTTAAAAACGACTTCTTAGAAATTACAATTGTGTGATCACAATCTAAGAACAGTGTCAACACAGATTTTCTAACAGTTATGAAATATAAGTGAAGTTTTTTTACTTAGTTAGATACAATGTCTTAAAAGTTTTTTCCGCTCTGTCAACTGGTGGAATTATGTCTTACGTTGAAATCATATTGTTTCCTTTTTTTACCAAGTTATGCAACTATTAAGGTTAAATACGTTAAGTGACTAGGATTTTCATGACAGTAATACCGACTTAATAATACTACAACTGTTACGAATACTAGCTTATTACGACTTTTTAAATCGTGCCATTTTGATTAAAGTATGTTAAACAACAGTACAGATAAAATTTTGAATGCAGTCTTATTAAATCCGAGCAATTCAAGTAATCCGGAGCAGACATTGACAACCTACGACGTCTTCCAAAACCTTTCGTCTGACCCATGCCCCCTGCGAATTTTTACAATGTTATATATTTATCTATTTTTCCAGCAAAACGGAATTTTTATAAATATAATATTTTCTTTGTAATGATCAAAACTGAAATTTGAAAGCATATCATTTGTAATTATTAAAAAAATGGGCGTAGGGGGCCACACGACAGAAGTGAAGGTGACGTTTTTACTCGTTTTACTCCATACCTAGAGCGCGCAACGAAGCTACAAAAGTTTCACTTCAAAAAAGCTAAAGTTACGCATTTTTAGAAGTGACGGTGACGTTTTTTCTCGATTTATTCCTCAGCAACCCAGCGCGCAACGAAACTAAGAAAGATTCGCTTCATTTTTCATTTATCAGTTATACTCAAAATGTGCTTCGCGGAGCCCTGGGGCTCCGCCAGACCTCCACCGGCATGATATCAACCTAAAGAATGAAACACCGACTTAAACAGTTGGTCAAAAAAAAAAGCAACTCATGCCTCCCTTTGAATGGAAACAATTTTACCAATTTCTAGTGGAATCAATACAGTGCTCTGTATTTTTGTATGATTTTCATTAAATTAATGAACGTAAAACTAGGTTTTGCTTATTTTAGGGTTTTGTAAAATATTTAGTGTTTCCAAAGGGTTTCGTCGCCAAAAATGTATGAGAACCGCTGATTTATATTATGATAAATATGGCGCTTTTTGTTTTCATCATTAGTCGGACTTTTAATAACGTTATTTTATTCTTTCTAATATTGTTGCAGACTAATCGTAATTTAATTGGACAGATTATAAAATATTTCTTTCCACATGGATTTAAAGTATTAAAATCATAAAACACTTTTACAAACAAATATAAAATCAACTTTTCGATTTAATTATGTTAGTAAATACGCCCACTTAAATATTTAAAAAACCCGGGTCGCAGTGCCAAAACCCTGCCGCCAATATAGTGTATTTGCTTATACAGGCAGTGTGGCTTTATTATGCACACTTAAGTTGGTTTTTGGGCAAAATAAAAAATTTGACTCCTTAATACACCCCTTAAAATAAATTTTTTTTTCTTAATTGCAATATTATTATCAATCGAACCTCCATACTAAATTATATACACACTTCAGTAAATAATTCACTATCTGCAAACAAATTTTTCATAAAATTTGTAAATCCGGTCTTGTCACGCCAATTTGTTTAAAATTTTGGGGACACTTTTTAATTACTACCGGAGGGTTAAATTTCAATTTTGAAACGATTCTAAGAATTTTTTCGGTATATTGGGGCCCAAAAACATTTTTCAACCCCTAAAAACTACCCTTAAAATGGCCCGATTAGGCCCATTTTAAATAGGCTTCTTGCGGTGATGGATTTCAACATGTGGCCCAAATTTCGTTGAGTTGAAATCAATTAACTCTTTCGAAAGTTATCGCGCGTAAACATATATATATATATATATATATATATATATATATATATATATATATATATATATATATATATATATATATATATATACGTATATAAATATATATATATATATACATATATATATAAACATTTTTAAAAATGGTGCCAAAGTGTTTAGGAGGCTATGAAACGTCGAGAAATTTTGGTCCGACCCCTAGGTCCCGCCATCCGACCGACGCCAATAGTGTATGTTGCCATATGGCAAATACACTAATTAAATCCAAACTATTAACCAAATGTAATGACAGGTTTGTGAATAGGTAAGTCGCGGGAATAAATAAGTCGGTCATTAAACTTATACATGAAAAAACTCACATGTTTTCTATTCTAAAAGATGTATGCTCTGAAAAAATTCAAGGAAAAACAACGAGGTGGGTACACATTTTCAACTCTTGCATCCAAGCAAAACATAATTCAATATTATACAGAAAAATGATTACGTTGAAAAGAAAACAACGTTACATTATTTATTAACTGCAAATAAAAAAGTACAGCGATCCAAGGGGAAAAACAAAAACCAACAGGATATCCGATAGCTAAAACTGCGTTCTACGACCCTCTACCCACTGTACATATTGTATAGATATTTCTTGTATAGCTTATTCATGCTACATAATAATAGTAGAAGATATTCACAAAATCTTGTTGGAATCTATTAAATATTATGAGGGAGTCCATTTTCCTCACGCACTAAGCAATAATATCAAAGACTTATAAATTGCACAAACAGGTACTCTTATTAACACGCTTTTATTAACTTCACCTGTATGTTTGTTTGTTTGTAAAGGAATCTTTGAACGTGAAATTCACCCACTTCGAAACGTCAGATTAATTTTAAACTTTGCACACTTCTCAAGGATCGATGACAATACAATAATTTAAAGAGTTTGTCCCATTATCCTGACCAGGACTTTCAAGATAACAAACTTGAATAATTACAGCAAGCAAGCTAACACGCTGTACAGTGACGTACGTTGCGTTGCCTATCCCGTAGTCACATGCAATATTCTTTTTTAGTCTTATAATATAAATTAGAGTTTAAAAAAGCTAAAACAATACGCTTTTAATAACTAAAAAATGCAAAATAATACTGTAAAAAGCGTGGAGTGCTTAATATCGGTAATAAACTTTTCATTTATTAGCTATGTAAACGTAGAGCTATTATGAAAATTTAACTAGATAGCACCCCACGCTTTTTACAGTAAAGCTAATTTTGTTGTCTAATTATTTTGCATTTTTTAGTTCATAAAAGCGTGTCGTTTTAGTTTTTTTAAACTCTAATTTTATTTACGATGAGAAGGGCCACCAAAAATGTTTCAGTATGCACATGAACATTCTAGGACACACTGTATTTGAACCGTAAAATAAAACAAACTAAAATGCAAATGGAAATTTTTTAGCGGTATGCGTATGAATATTGTATAGTTTAAAAATTAAGCACCCTTACAAACAGTGAATTGAAGAAGATTAAAAATAATACTGGGTAATATTTTATTTATAACTAGCTTTTCGCCGTAGCTTCGTTCACGTGAATTTTGCCGACGAATTAGTTCGTGGAGGTTTCGACCAGAACCCTAATCTAGTTCTCGTGTTTTTTTAGCAAAACGAAAACCGCGCGTGATGAATTTTGCTTTATATAAGCAATTCAATTTGCACCTGCACCTAGTTGGGGCGGACAGTTAATGTACCCCCAAATCTTTCCCCAAGAAATAAGTTATTTAACGGTAAAAACAGCACCCAAATCCGTTCAGTAGTTCTCGTGATTTTTAGCCAACACAAAAAAACACACACAATGACCTTTGCTTCTTTATACGTGTATATATAGCAATATTTATTGCGAGCATTTTTTTGCGTGAGCTTCTTTGGTTATCAGACGAAATAACAGTAACAGTTATTTCGTAACTGTTATTAAATACCTGTTAGAAAATAACCGAGTGTTTAAGACTTGTTACCAAATAAATACAGGCTATTTTCAACTAACAAAACAACATCAATCATTAGTAACCAGTAAGTTTAATTTTATAGTACCTGGGAGACTGCGCTTTGACCAATGGAAGGTTTAAAGTTTTTGACATGTAAGATAGAAAGTTTATGAAACATTATAGAAAAGAAATTCAATAAAACATCATATTACTTACGATACAGCGTCATGTCATAAAATCTAGAGGTGACAGTTGATTTTCATCCGTCGGCAACAATGCAAATACTACAAAAATTTACGAGATGGCGCTATATGAAATAGTCATAAAAAACATTTTGTGAGTGTTTGAGTTTTTACAAGAAATACAACTCGTATGGGTAAACTTAAAAACCAAAACCTTATCTAATTACAAAATTTCATTCAAATCGTTAGAGCCGTTTCCGAGATATGCGAAATATACATACCAGAATTGCTGGTTCAAAGTAATAAGATATATTTTTTCTACATTGACTTTATTTGCAATGTGTGGAAATAAAGCATCTTCAGTAAAACAGTAGCGTAGGACAGACGGAGGCATTGCAAAACTTTAATGGCGCCACTGATCATGATTTAATCAATGATTTATCTCGGGAAATTACAGCCAGTGTTGGTGATATATTTATTAGTGCTGACATCTTTACTTATGTGTAAATATGGTCGTGTGTATTCCGTCGCACCAGCATCGACCGCCAACCTCCTGGCCTAAAACACATCTTGTTGCAAGCCTCCATTCAGAACTACGTGCCTACGGTCTAAGCACGCATCTTAACTCACTAAACTTATCTAAACTGCATCCGCATTTTGTTCCATTTCAGTATGTCTTTCGTTTATACTTAAACGAAAGGAACCCAATTTAGAAGCAATACAGATTTTACTGCCTTCGCAATAATATTAAGAATATTTCATTTTTATCTGCAGCGTTGATGGCATTTTTTGTGAATTTGCCACAATATGGCATATACACTATTACTGTCGGTTGGATAGTGGATCGGGCCAAACTTTCTCGACGTTTAATAGTCAATTTTGGAAAATGTGTGTGTGTGTTAACGGGGGATAACTTTCGAAAGAGTTCTCAACGAAATGTGATTCGCATGTTGGAATCCATCACCGCATTAAGCCTCTTAAAAAAGGCCCAATCAGATAATTTGAAGGGTGGTTTTGAGGGGTTGATAATCTTTTCAGAATCGTTTCAAAATTGAAATTTAACTCTTTAGTAGCAATTAAAAAGCGCTTCCAACATTTTTATAAAATTGCCTAACGGGATCGGAATTAGAAATTTTAAGAAAATACTAGTTTGCAGATTACTGAAAGGTGTATTTAATTCAGTGTAGATGTTCGACTGATAATAATATTGTAATTAAAAAAAGAAATATTATTTTAAGGAGTGTAGTATTAAGGGGTGAATTTTTTTATTTTTCCCAACGCAAACTTAAGTTCACATAATAAAGCCGAAATATTAGCACTATAATTGTTCCGCAAGGCATGGCACTGTGACCAAAGTTTTTTTTAAGGTCACCAAAAGCAAAGGTTAATTGGGCCTAGGATCAGTAGAAGAAAGTTGATATAGTGCCGGGTTTTATCAAAATTGGTTCAGTCGCTCTCGACTGGTGTCGTTAGAAACAGAATTCATAGTACGTTTTTTCATCTAGATATCACAAAAAAAACATAACAAAACAAAATTACAGACACGGTGTATCCAATTCGTACCCAGTAAATTACGAAATAGATTTATATAACATCATTACAAAGTTTTATTTGTATCATGTTTTTAAGTAATTCAATATATTATCTCCACTATGTCTATCTATTTATTCAAGGTCCAGTTTTGAGTCCTGTAGGCGTTTCATAGTCTTTCTCTCTCTGCATCTACATATTATATCTCTTCGTCTTTCAGTCTATCGGTCCGTATATCTATGCCCGTAGAGAAACACTAAAGGGACCAACTAGAAGCTTGACGGTACTTCATATTCTACTTCTCTATACAGGATGTCCTCGAAACAGCGCCGTAGATTTTAAAAACATCCTTGTGAAATTTCCAATCAGCAGGCTCTTCAACGTTTTTGTCTCTCCAAAGTGTATGTACGTTATCTTTTATTTTCTGTGAATGAATTTTAGCAAAAGGTCCATATTTATCGCAAATTATAAGAAATAAATACCCTACCAAAAGAAAAAATTGCCTTTGTCCCCATTTATGCTTTCGGCCTCCCGATTTAATGTCGGCCGACATCGAAAGAAAAGCAAGCATTAAGATTATTATAATTGGTGCCAAAATTGGAAAGGAAATGGAGCTTCCATTTCCAATGTAGGCACTTACATTAAAATACTTTTGTTTGATTTTCTTCCTATGTCGTCCGACGCCGGCAGACATCGGATCGGGAAAAATACGGATTCAATGTCGGTGCAGCCTTAGTCATGTACCATCTTTTCATTTGAAAACCCTGCGTATACAAGAATGTATGACACTTTTAACATGTCTTGTTGAAATTCTTTCATAAACATGGAACTAGAGCAGCCATACTCAAACTGTGCTCCGTGGAATCTCCACCGAAATAATATTAACCTAAAGCACGAAACAGCAACTTAAACAGTTGGGTCAAAAATTAGAAAAAAAAAACAATTTTATACCTCCCATTAAATGGAAGCAATTTTATCAATTTCGACTGCATATATTCTCGGCGTTACTTCTGAGATACCCTGTAAAGAGTGCGCTGTACATTAGAGGACCTAATGTTGATCCTTGCGGTATTCCGTCGTCTCCCCGTCTCTTTGTACGTTTGTGTACAATGTGTGTAAAGGAAGTTTATGTACTGTGACATAAACACACGCACGACTTGATGTTAATTACGATAAACAGAAATGTATAGCGAACGATTGTCAACTGAAAATTAGTAAGACGTTCTATTGTTCTCAGATGGATCAATACTCATTAGCAAATAATGAAAAAGTTTTGTTTTCTTTTCGCTACAATAGTCCACGTTCAAGTCATAAGATGTCACTAGCTTTTATTCGCGTCTTCGTCGATTTTGACAGAAACTGTTTGTTACGATGATATCTTGCAGACAGCTTTTAAAATAGTATATACCTAACAACTTCCTAGCGCTATTGATCGTGTTTAATACCAACTTTTGTAAATATTTTAGTATCCGATTGTGGCAGATAAAAGTTCAATTTTAATTTAAAATAAGCATTATCAAAACGTAAAATTATGCTGGGTTGCACAAGACTTTGAATAATTGAAAAATCCAGCTCAGAGTTTCGAATAATGTAAACAATCGATTCAACCAATCACATAACCACTTTTATAGTGTTTTACGTCCAACTTATAGTACTCTGTTAACCTTGAGGCAAGGTTAGCAAAATACTATAGGTTTGGCCTTAACACTGTCGGAAATGTGACTTGGCGAGATGGGAAAGAAGGTGGGAGCAGTAGGTCTTGAGACATTTTTCCCGTGTCAAACGTTCATTATAATTGAAAATCATGTTAAGGTAGTTGTCGTGATACAATATTGTCAAAAAGTTATAGATTATACGCGCCACAAAAATATACTAGCTTGTAGCTAAGTGATCCATAATTTGTACGCAAGACTGTACCCGTGGAAACGTAATCCATACAGTATTCATATGCATGTAAACTTTTCTATAAATTGTTGAACTTTAAACCGTTATTTATAAATAATTAGACGGTCAAAAATTTTTTCTTATTTTTTTTTAAACTCACAACAAATGCATTAAAAGACTGACAGTTTTTGGGAAATTTCTGACAGTTAGTTCTTTTTTTATAAATAAGAAACTGGTTCAGAACTACAGAGATCGTATACAATCAATGTTAATTATCCAATTTTTAATTGAATTTATCTCGGATAATATACGGTCGATCGACTTCAAATTTTCAGGGTAATTGTATTATCATGTCCTTAATAAGTATACAAAAATTAAGAATTTTCTGACGGTGTGCCTTAACCACGACAACTACATTAAGGTTTTCGAATGACATATTAGCAATCGATTCAATCGCCATTTTTGGAGCCTCTTACGCTCAACCTATAGTACTCTACTAGCCTTGCGAGAGTCTTACTATGTGATCTTAAGGTCACTATTTTTGACGATTATCTGAGCTTCGTACCGAATTCTTTCGCCAGGGATCAGAATCGAGATTTTATAGAATCTAAACGACATAATGGCATCCCTACGAGCTAGTCTATTCTGCAGCCCTAATTATTTTTGCTAGGATAGGAAAACTAAAACAAAATCCCTTCCAAAACTTTCTGCATCCGCACCTGCACAGTTTTTTCATTGTTCGAAGTTTAATTAAATTTTCTATAATTTAAACTTTCCGCTGACAAAAAACTTTCAACAAGAAACTATTGATTAAATTTAATAATATCTGAGCGCACATACACTACTTATATAATTTGCATAAACAAATCGCAAATAGGAAACTAATAGTTATGTAAACGGCGCAATTGAAATCCTATACACTTCCGGAAGTTTAGCAAAACGCAGTCATCCGTGAAGTTAGTTAGTCAAAACAAAGATTACTTACTTGGAGAAACATTGTACTATAACCCGACAACATGAATATTTACAATATCTGACAATAGATAAACCTTCAAGTAATCATAGCCACATACCTAAATGTTAACTGCGAATCAGTGGCGTACTCGTATTTTTTTTTATTACAATATGGAGTTGATTCACTGAAGAGACATGCTTGGTTGGACTGTCAGAAAATCTAGATAATGATCCTAGAATTTGACCACATATATCTTTATATATAAAAATCCGGTGTGTGCGTGTGTGTGAGTTCGTAGTTCTTCTTCTTCTAAACGGCTTGACCGATTTTGATGAATTTTTTTTGTACTTTAGTCGAGTACGAAACTATAACGTATGTATATTTCCTAATATAAAAAATAAGCCCGAATATATTTTGCTAGTGACACAATAATAATAATAGAATTGGTTACACAATTTAAAAATAAATTGGGTACGCTTCTGAATTAATGGCAGTTATAAAGTACAGTTTAAGTTGTTACAGTATTTAGTTCAAACGCACACACATAAAGAAATGAATATGTACGATAGTATTGTTCTAAGTACTAACACACATAAGAAGGTCGCAATACGAGTCAAACCGAATCAACACAATACACTATACTATATTATGTAGTGTTCTTCAGTGCTTGTTTATACTAGGGATGATCAATATACAGACTGTCCTAGAAATTATGTCGAGGATTAGGAAATATTTGTTTCTCGTTTTTGTTTCTTAACTGTAAGTCCCTCCGCACACGGATCCACAGTTTCTAGAATTCTAGTAGGTTCATCAAGAACTCGGACGTTCATGATCTAAATACTCGATCTAAGTGTGAGCTTAGAGTGCCTTTCAAGCATTTGAATATCTCAAAAAAATCCCCAAATTGTCTGGGTATAACTATTTTTCACAAGTTGCCTCAAAATATTAAAAATTGTGGCGAATTATCAAAATTTGAAAAATACTTGAAAGAATTTTTGATAGCAAGCGCTTTTTATAATTTAGATGAATTTCTGTTGGGTCATGAACGACTGTGTTCTGATGAACCTACTAATGTCCTTGATGGACTCTGAATTGACAATTTGTATCCACTATGGCACCACAAATAAACTATTATTATTATTTACAATTTGAGTTCACGATGCGACTATTGTGCAATCGGTTTGCAATCGACTGAGGTTCTTTCTCTGCATACGAGCTCAACGGAATCTGAATCGGTAAAGATGGTTGGTCCTAACTTACAGAAAAAAAAGTGGTGCGTGTACTTATGTACGCGCGGCAGAAGTTATACTTCTTTGGCGTGATCGCGATAATTATTTATTTGTTTATTGATATTCACATTTTCGTTAATTGTACATTGATAAAATAAGAAAATACAAGTATTGGGGTTATTTAACTGTCAAAAGTTGTTATTCATTCAGGACATGTCTATAAAAAACGACTAAAGCGCAAAACAGTATAAACTAATAGCTTTTAATAAGTTATAACCCACTTTGTTGTTTTGTGAAATAATAATAAACGGTTATTGTACATATAAAACGCACAAAAGTCATGGTTCAACTTTCGTTGGTCTTCCACCTAGCCCATGGTAAAATTTACATATTAAAAAGCAATATACAAAACAGTACAAAGAAAAAGTGTAATTTTTATCGCAGTTGCTCTACTACTTTGACGTTATCAGAAACAATTTTTGCAACATATTCGTTGCATGCTGCGTACGCAACTTCCGTAACAGAGAAAATTTTACCCTCAGTGTGCCAAAAGAAGTATAACTTCATGCAACAACATGCAACCACGCAATTGAAAATGCTTCTTGAACTGCGAAACTGATTTCAAATCGATTCTGTTTCTCTAACGCACGAAAAGTCACAGAATAGTCACATCGTGAATCGGTTTGAAACAATTTCAAAACAGTCGTCCATTTTGCGAAGGTCCTTACTATACAAGGTTATTAACCGCTAAGGTTAAAAAAGCTTGGTTAATTGTTACTACATAAACTGGTGTATTTTTATTGTGCATTTAATGTAAATTCTAAGAAGTAAATATTTCATTTTATAAGAATAAATGTCGTGTTTGTCCTTACATACGCTGCAGTCGAGTAGAAATTAGTTGTTTCGATAAGTTTACAGAACTATTTCTATCCAAATCGAAATCAATCAGATTTGCACACGGATGAAACCAGACCGGACAGTTATTACAAATCCAAAACGTACTCAAGAAATAATTTGCTCAGCATAGACACAATTTGGTTTACATTTGGGTAAAGTCGGACCGGAAAGTTATTATAGACCTAAATTTTCCCCAACAAATAACCTATCGAAAGGCGTATTCAAATCCGCTCAGTAGTCCAACTGGTACCAACAAACATCCAAACAGACAGACACCCACCGAAACTTCCTTTTAAACTATGAGTAGATGCTGTATAATTATTAAATAGAAGTTATACAGTTTAAAAAAAAATTATAGTTGACAGAATAGATTATAATCTATTATTAACTATAAATAAAAAATAAAAACAAATTGTATGGTAGCAACCCGTAAGCATTCTGAATAAAACGGCGTCGAAACTTTTCAAATCGGTTAAACCATCGAAAAGTTATGGCTGACAAACATAGGAAAAAAATACATGTCGAATTGCTCTCTTTTTTTAAATGAATATTTACAACAGCAAATGTTCTTTTGATAATACATGAACTGAAAAAATACGTTCTAGAATATGATAAACTTTGTAAATATTACAAGAGAAAATGAACTGTTTTTTTCCGGCGACCTGCTAGTTTTCATGCACAGAAGGTGTAGAGAACAGGATATTGTTCTAGCAAGCGCAGGGTATTTCCCGAAGCAGCCTTTGTAGTTAATAATAATTTTACTTTTTGTTGCCAGTTATGTTAACTGTATTGTAGCTCTAATAACATTTTTAGTCTTTATGAAACGTCGACCAGACGTATAGTTTCTGCATCCCTAGCGTACAATGATAGTATGTAGACTAGTTCGCGAGACCCACAGCCGCGGGCTGACGGAAATTACAAACTACCCCCTCCCCGCCTTAACACCCACCCACACTACTGTGAGCTATAAAAGAGGGCAACACACGAGTTGTATATGCAAATACACATTCGTAGTACTTCGGCTCTATGTGTACTCGTATGCTGGTTTAATTTAGAAATACTTGTGCTGAAATTGTGTATAACAGGAAATTCGAACTAATTAAATACAAGATTTTCGTCACAATTTACTGGTCATAAAATGCAAGTTTGTCAAATTATTTTGTTATTTTTTACCGGTTCTTACACCATATCTACCCGTGCCTCCACCATCTAAAAATATAAATTACATTGCCGAGATAATAGAATTTTTTTAAGAGCTGCAGCGAACTTAAAAAATCTCTGAGTGAAGTTCGTCTACCATATGTCTGTCCCAATTTCATTGTGTAAACGAACAAATTCATTAACAACCTATTAAATTTAAGATTTTCGCTAATACTGGTTAATAAAACGTAAGATGTCAAATCATTTTAAAATAAAATTCTTCGCGGTTCTCACACCATATCTACCTGCACCTCCACCATCTAAACATATATAATACATAACAGAGAAGTAATACAATTTTTTTTAAAAGCTCCGTACCTCAGTTTAAAAAAATTACTGAGTAACGAAACGAGAAGAGGTTGCTTTACTCAAATTTCAATATGTATAACAGGAAATGAACTAACAATTAAATAAAGAGAATATTTGGCCAATAAGTATTAGTCAACAAATTTCAAGATTTTGTCAAAGCATTTTAATAGTTTTTATCCCGGCTTTCACACCATATCTACCCGTCCCTCCTCCATCTAAACACACAAATTACACCAGAATTAATACAGCAGCAGCGTTCAAAAAAAAAATAATAATAATAAGCGCATTGTCCGAAAAACTGGTTAAACAATGGCCCTATATTGTTATCAAATATTTACCTACAGTTTTTATGTTGAATACATGTTAAATAGCTTACACAATAATAATAATTAAATTAATATTTAAAGATAATGAGTCAGCCTATCAACTCACGAAGATTAAAATTCACATTAAAATATTTTTCGATAGTCGTAGTGATATATTCAAAATATTAATACCACTCAACTAAATTCCACATCTATATAATCGTATATAAAAATCGATATATGTAATATGTATGTACGTTCCCTATGGACTCCAAAACGGCTGTACCTATTTTGATGAAATTTTCAGGTAATCTTCAAATTAGCCAAACAGGCGATCCTGTAAAGTTCGGTAGCGATCGGATCAACGGAATTTTTTTTTTTGGCAATTTTAATTTTTCTTCGATTTTTGAACATTCACAATTGAAAGCGATTGAATTCGCACAAATTCAATACACGTTGGGAATTTTATGATAATGATTCTCATCTTTTATGGCTATAGATAATTAGTACTACCCGCGAGAAGCCGGATCGGGACGCTAGTAACAAAAATGTGAATTTATCACTTACACAATCTAAACAAAAAGTTGAAGTATCATAAATATGGGCATATTTCACAAAAAAAAAATCTTGTCAAAATATTTAAATTTCTACTGTTTTTCTTATGAAGACACGCTCGTGGTCATTATCATTGTCAAACCAGATTTTATATAACAATGCGTTCTGCAACCCGGCATAAATCTTTTCATTAGATAGAAGAGAGAAATATATAGCGCATTGTCAGCACCGTCACTTACAATGTTACACACATTTAATATAGTTTTGTGTGTACGTTTAAGGAAATATGTGGGTGACGGTCGTGTATAAGCTGAAACAGCGCCTAACACAACACAACGGCGAACTGGAAAACTTGCCGGAGGATATGAACAGTTACATATTAAAATGAAAGCAGTTTAACTTACATAAACTACCACAGACGACGCACATTGGAACCATGCACAAATAACATAACTTCGACAAACCTCGACAAATTTATTTGTAGTTTGCCGAACAATATCGGGTATAATATTGTTGTATATATTATACATTCACTAAATTATTGTTTACATCTGTCAGGCCGGTTCGGGCTTAATGAATTGAGTTTACGCAGAATTGCTACTGACCTTTTTAGTCGAATGACATATTATAAACAAACACAGGGTTATACGCTCACCAGCTTTTACCCGCGGCTTCGCGTTAAAGTCAAAACTTTATATTACGTAATAGTAATGATGATGTAACAAAGCTCGCTATAATATAATATTGTCAAAATTGTTTTTCCTTAGCTACGAGGAAAATTTAAGGTTGTTATTAATAAAATTTAATTTGAAGATTATATTTTTTATAATAGGTATTATTAATAACAACCTTTAATTTTCCTCGTAGCTAATCTAGAAGATGACTTTTAAGGCTGTCGGAACGCTCTGAATTTTGTTTGTGCTGAGATCCAGCGGTAAGGAGCGAGGTAGGCAAAAGACATATTGTGGGTGTGACCTTCTTTAGTTCTGTCTCGATCAAATCATCCGTTTCAATTTTTGGCTGGTGTCAACTACGAGGCTAAAAGATGCTATTGCAAGGGTACTGCTGTCAATTGATTACTCTAAGTTCGGGAAATATTTTGAAGATTTAAGAAACTTTTCCGAAAAAGGAAGAGTCATTTTAGGTTTGTGATGGAACAGTTTTGTGAAATAAGTACGAATAAGGTCGTCGTGAGACATTGAAAACGTGTGTTTTTTTGGCATAATTAATGCCAACTTTTTTCTAGTAAATCGTACATAAATAACAAAAGTAGTCCATTAGAGACCTAGATTTGTCCTTTGTCTTCCTTATAGAGAAAGAATTTTTGCAGAATGTTGACGAATAAGTCTACAGTCAGTTGACAGCCGAAGCTCTATTTCAGAGCGTTCCGACAGCCTTAAATATCTTAGCTTTAAATTATATCACTAACATCAAACAGAAGTAATGAAATCTTCCAAGCGGTTTTGCTCAAGCTAATGTTATTTTTGCCAAAAATTATATCTTAACTTGTTTGTAGACGAATAAAAAGCAATCTATTAGTAGCAGCACTCAAACAAACAAAAACTCTAGGAACATACGTATTTTTCCTTGTAGACAAAATACTCCTAAAATATGTGTTGTTTTTTTTAATACCACAAATTAATTAATCAACTCATTAATTAATTTTAAATATTAAAGTAAACAGTGTCGGATTTGATAATGCAACTGGCAGGAAGGCTGTGGGGGGAGATGACGATTGGATGAATATTAGAACACATGATGCAATTTGGTAAAGTCAAAATATTTTTTTTCTTGATAAATGAAAACGGTAAAGCTTAAAACTACACTCAAAATATTCATTTCCCTAGACATCCTAATTTATGCTATCAATGTATGTCTTTAACGAAAATGTGAATATCAATTATTAATCGCAATCAAGCCAAAGAAGTCTGCAACGCGTATATAATTACATGCATCATTTTTTCCATAAATAGAATTATGCATTAGGGTATGGGGAGTCCTTACTTGATAATAAGAAAACATATAGGACACAAACATATTACTATAGCAATGACCTCGAGGCTTTCAATTCATGCACACTAGAGTTGGGTAACTCAAATCTGAACCGGTTCAAAGAGCCGACTCCGACAGAAGATCCATGGGAGCCGACTCACTTTTTTTGAGCCGACGGATCAACGGATCCGCATAACTCAGTGAAACACTTAACACACAGAAGCACATTTTACACTTACGTATCAGTTCTTGCTTTGATGCATCTGTCAGCTCAAATGACTCATGCATCGCATGTTTGGCTATGCATTGTTGATTATATACAGGTCGTGATGTGATTGACTGAACTAGGTAACTCAGTGGCAGACTGCAGTAACATATTCAGAACTCGGCTCTTTTTGAACCGGTTCAGTGAGGCGGCTCACATACGGGATCCAGATGCAAAGATGCAGATCACCAAAAAGACCCGTTTTTCCCATCTCTATGCACACATTATTTTTACTATTTTGTTGTATCTGCTTCTGCAGACAGATGAAGTAATTGCAAAAAGGCAGATATGTCATGCAATTTAATAGTTATTCTTTATTTTATTCCTCTCTTTTATTATACAAAGGCGAACGTAAAATATAACGGCAAATTTAACTTTACACGCAATCAAGGAAAAACGTCTTAAATTGACTATTGTTACACTCATATACAAAATATGAATGTATCGCAGTTAACATATTCTACTGCATAACCAGGGATGCCAAAAATATAAAAAAATGATAAGTGCGATAGAACTCCCGTGCTGAAAATTCCATACCGCTATAACAAATTGACAATTACATTGTTGAGATTAACAATTGTCAAACTTAAGCTTTTTCACATATAAATTTAGAAATTAAAGATTTTCGGAATTTTTCTTGGGTTATACTAAGAGATCTTTCTTCGTGTCAACTTTCACGATTCTAGGTCTAAGGGAAGTACCTTATAGTTTTTAATGAGTAACAAAATACGTATTCTGAAAAGCCGTATCTTTTATGGCATGCAGTTGGAAGCTTTAATTTTTCACCGATCAATGACCTTGTAGCACCTAGCATTTGATATTAATTTCAACTTGATATCTCTATTCGTTCCCAAGAAAAAAGTTCTTAACCGACAAACGACAGTTTTTTTGATGTGTAGCATCGTAGTTCTCGGTATGAGCACTAATTTTGCGAATGAAGTGGAAATGCGTGAAAGCAGTGAGAAAAGCGCGCGCTATTAAAATTATTCATTTACTATAATATGCTTCTTTAGTGCGGCTTACAGTTGGCGCATGTGCTGTAGCGTACCAAAAAGAGAGAAAAAGAAGATACAGCTGTCAACCGTGCTTTTATAAATACAGTGTGGAATTAATATGTTACACATGATTAGTGACTACTGCAAGACGTCTTTTTTTCGTTCTGACGCACGGAGCCTTAAAAACTAAAACTTTGTTTTATTTGAATGCAAATCATGGTGAATTAAACATATTACGATTTCATTTTGGGTTGGCAACGAAATTTGATTGTCAGCAAGATTAGAGTTTAACCTGAAGTTATAAATCGCTCATTTTGTCGCAGTACGAAGTGGGCTTGAAAACACCGAAATCATTTTTTAATCGATGTCGTTGTCTGTAAAGCGTGAACAAACAAATAAACAAACGTTACCTCTTTATATATTAGCAAAGATTTGCAGACTACATAACGGTTTACTATATAAATAAATTTTAAGTGAGCACGAACAAGCTACAATCACACATACTATTTGTAAGTATTTGGATAAACACTTACTTTAAATAAATAAAACGCTTTTTAATTGAATTATTAATATTCGTAATTAATGTTTTTTTAAAAATGTAATCGAAAGATTATCTTTTTCAGAATGTTTTTATAACCTTCAATTTTCCTCGTAGCTAAGGACAAACAATATTATAGAAAGATGAGGTTGTTGTAGAGTTGGGTAACTCAGATCTGAACCGGTTCAAAGAGCCGACTCCGACAGAAGATCCGTGAGAGCCGACTCACTTTTTTTTGAGCCGACGGATCAACGGATCCGCATAACTCAGTGAAACACTTAACACACAGAAGCACTACGTATCAGTTCTTACTTTGATGCATCTGTCAGCTCAAATGAGTCATGCATCACATGTTTGGCTATGCATTCTTGATTCTATACAGGTCGTGATATGATTGACTGAACTAGGTAACTCAGTGACAGACTGCAGTAACATATTCAGAACTCGGCTCTTTTTGAACCGGTTCAGTGAGCCGGCTCACATACAGGATCCAGATGCAAAGATGCAGATCACTAAAAAGACCCGTTTTTCCCATCTCTAGGTTGCTGTAACAAAGCTTGCTACACTATGATCAAGTTACAGCCCTGGTAGTTGTAGTATAGTAATCTGCACGACATTCTCGAGAGTTTCGATATGGCTTTGAGCCAGCTATAGAAAGGGTCAGCGTAATACAACGGACGCACACTGTTTTTCCACGCTGCATATCGCAAACCCGTCACATTTAAACGAAAATATTGTACTGCCTGACCTATTTACTTCTGATTCGCATTTTCTTATATGACCGTTTCCTCCGAATGTAGGTAAATAAATGTAGTAAAAAAAACTGGATTTTGACTGATTTATTGTTATCGTTTTCATTCTTTACAGTATCCGCCCAAATTACTTGCAGCATCCGAAGGATTTTGTTTTTTCATCGCGCTTAATCTAGATATAACATCAACCTATTTTATAAGATCCTTTTTTATACTCGTACGATGCAGTCTCTTTGATGGAAAGATGATATATCTTCATTTTGTGATTTTATCAAGAGCTTTTAAAGTTATACTACTTTCGGCGCAAAAAAAATAAAAGAAAGAATAGTTACTTCTTACCACAACAGATTTATTCAGTGGATGTACATTTTGAGTTTAGTGTTTTGCTGAAGATGGGAGCTTAGCTCTCGAAATGTACATCCACTGAATAAATCTGTTGTGGTAAGAAGTAACTATTCTTTCTTTTATTTTTATTGTTCCAACCATAGTGCTCTTAATATTTTTACTTTTGGCGCGTTGAGAGTAAATTGAGAGATTTTTGTGTAGGTATCTGAGGCATTGTGAAAATTTGTACAATATCTCTTTAGTAATATCCAAATACAAAAACATAAATTTGGATGAAGGGTAGCAAGGCTTAACCGACCTTCAAATTTTTAATCACCTGGCAAGTAGAATGTCCCACCGAAACGACCTGTTTTTTTGAATATGTCTACTTTTAGTTACGAACATTATTCTGTTTAAATTTCAACGTGCCTCAAATATTTTTTTTTTAATTTTTCAAAAATATAATTTTGCAAATGACTCGATTAAGAAAACTGGCTGTTTTATTTTTCCATTCCTTAAATACTAAATTACAAGGTATTAAAATTTCAAAATGCTTCAAAGGCTTTTTATTGCGAAAACAATTTTGCTAATTTAAAAACCTGAGGGTCGGTTAAATCCTGCTACCCTTCAGGCAAGTCTGCGTTTTTGTGCTCAGATATTTTTTTTTGGTACAAATTTTTACAGTACCTCAGCCTACTCAACAATGTCTAACAGCTCTCCTACTAAAAGTTTTAGCGCGAACAGCTATTAACGAAAATTCGACAGTATGAAGTTTGTTTTGAAAATGGTTCTTTTTTTCGTAAGGTTGGTCGTAAAAAATTTTAAAACCTCGTTCCGGGCCGCGGTCAGAAAAGTTTGGGACACACTGAGTTAGAATATAAATGTGTAAAAAATGGTATGCATAAAAATCCGGTGAGGAACTGCGGCACCCGCAAACTTATTTTCCCGTTTCATCTATTATTTTATGAACAGAAGTTGAGTGCGAATGCAAATTTAATGCGCCTGTCAAGCTAATACCTGTGTCTAAAGCGCATTCTGTTGTACCTTCAATAACATTATTTTATTGCTTACGAAACTTCCTTTACATGACGTATACCAAAGATGTTTTCAATTTATCAAAATGTTGAATGCTTTTTGCCGTTGGTAAATAAAAAACAACTGCAAACGATATTGTTCGTTTTATAAATCACTATTTCGAGGACAGTGTGGTGTAGTGGTCAGCGTCGTGGCTTCTAGACTACACTGTCGTGGGTTCGAAACCCGCCTATGCTCATGGATGTTTCGTCAAGTGGAATTATTTTATAGTATATTTATTATTTACTAAAACAAGTTGTGGCTAATTAAACTAACTGTAGAGGGCAAAAAACTGGTGTATTAAAAAAAAAGTCAGTGATTCACAACATTTTCTCCTTTGAAATTTTTACACAAATTAGGTGAATGAGTGGCGATTTAAAATTTTTAAATACACGAGGGGTGTTCAAAATGTATGATCTAAAACTGATTAAGTAGATTCAGAGATCAAACAGTCAAACTTCCTATTTACTCACTTTTTTCCTATCATGATCGTAGTTTTTACAGGTACCTCTATAAAATAGTAATTCGGTAGTAAAATGACCAATTTCGCACTAGTGAGGAAAAGTAAAACAAAAGAAACGTAGTTATATTACCATTTGCATAGCAAACGTATGCAATTGCAATTGAATGTGAACTTGTTTAAAACAGAATTTTAAAAATTACGTGAAAAACACCTATTTTATAGGGGGTGCGTGCAAAAAATACTAGATTTGTATCTCGTGTGTGATGATATGGCTCATGTGACTGTTAAAACTCGCTGTCGTTCATTTTTAACGTAATGTCACATTCTCCATAATATATTGTCATCACGCACTAGAAACATAACCTATAGTCTAAACTATTTTGTTGCGTTTAAAAGTACTTTAAAATACATTTGACTACACGCCAATCGGTCAAAAATTGTTTCCGCTTTAAAAAAGAGACAGCGCGAACGGTGATCTATTTCTATCTTTCTCGACGCAGTACTGTAATTAGGATTGATAACTTCTCAAATAAAGATAGAGATAGGTGGCACGCGTGTCCTTTGTTCTTTCGGCACATTTTGAAGATACGTATGGGTCACTCAAGGAGTATAGGTCTATGATATTGACGCAACATAACCTATAACCACTACAAAAGGCTACAATAGCTGTTAACGGAAGTCAATCGTATAATCACCGGTAAACGGCCGTTCAACATTTCGATTTAATAAAATATTTGATTGGATTTTTTATATTTGTTCCGTTTTGGCTTCGAGGTATTATAGCCCACATAGAAGTAAAAATCTGGAAATTTGTATTACAGTCAAAGTATACTTCCCGCAAAATTGAATAAATTTGCGTCCATTCAAATTACCATTAATGACACATAAAAAACATTATAATCTCACTTTTTTTAATTAAATAAACTGTCCAAAACATTTCATATATTTGTCAGAAAAGAACATTTTAACAGATGTTCTCAATTTCAACGAAGAGTTTGTAGCAGACACTCATAAAGTTCTATTCTATGTACAATAAAAGTGAGGTTATATAAGTCAGCTTAATGGTCTGGACATTAATTCCACTGTTGACAGTACTTTTAAGGCAGTTTTTTTGTAGAACTCTCTTATGTTTAGACCATACTTACGGAAGCATCAATACGCATTTTTATGCGCAAGTCCGCCATGATGAAAGTAGTTTTAATGCCATGACATTCATAGTAGTGTGTTTCAAAATGTCAAGAGGTTATATTTTTTCTGTTTTTGTTTAATGTGTTTTAGTTTATAAATTTAATAACTTTATAATAAAATTGCTTATACGGATTTTTTTTAGTATAATTATTTTAAAAATTATCATTTACCAACTAACAGTAGTGTCCAATTTCAGGTAAAAAGATATAATGCGTGCAGAGTGCACCCAAACTTAAAAATCGGCTCTCGCATGTGGTGAATTTAATGTTACAATTGTTTTATTAGGACGAATTAACTGTTAAGCTAGCGCACCGTAGAGTAATTGATAACTCATTCTGCCGCGAAAGTGAAAAGATTCGGGTTTGAGTCTCGACGATGACAGTGGATGAATAAATTATTTTTTTCTAATTTAGCATTGTAACAATGAATGTTTTCTAACAATTGTTACATAATTGATTGGCTTCATTTTTTAAAAGACAAGTCAAGTCTAAAATCATATAATTTATATTAAAATTTTATTTCTAATAAAAGTTAACTAAAGATTATATAAGAGGGCTACGTAATTTTATTTCGAAAATTATTGAGACTGTGAAACTGAGACTACATAGTTAGTAAAATAGGTAAACGAATAATTATTTCTGATATCTAGAATATCAATTTTGGTGATTTACGATTGTATTGTGATAATTAATAATAATACTCCGAATGTTCGTAAATATTACTTTTTTGGAGTACTTTACTAATGCCAAAAATTACTTATAACTACAAACGAATATTTAATGTAAATGTAGATAAATAGTTAGTTTCTAGAGTTTAAGAAAAATTTTGTTTCATTTATTTATTTGCTTTGGTACTTAGTATAAATCCAGTTGGATTGAAAATGCCGCTGGATTGCAATCTCTTATCATAGCCTTAAAAATATGTGGCAAGTGGCATTTAGTGGTTTTATTCTTGATTTATACGAAAATGCATTTGGACTTGGAAGAGTTCAAGGATACAGGCAAGATAGTAAAATCCAGCTTCGTAATATCCCAGATTTTTCATAATAAATGATACGAACTCTTTTGTTATGTAAGCCGAGAGTCATTAAATCCTTGATTGAAATTACAGTGGACATTGTTTACCTGTTTCGTAGTTTTTGTTACACTATTTTATTCCTCTTCGTAGTGTAAAAGATCACATAATATAACCTTAAACCCGTTTTACTGGCCGGGATTTTATTGTCAAATCTTAAGGGAAATTTGTTTTGAAACTTGTTTTACCTCTGAAATTCTGTCCTATTTGGATGCAATTTTACTATCCATAAATACAGTTGAAAATTTTAAATATAAATACCGAGCGGTGTACCGTAGTGGTACTAGGTTAGAATCCCGGCGGGGGCAGATTAGCCACATCTGCCCCCGCCTCTCGTCGAGAAACAATAATTCCTATGTCGGCCATCCTGTTAAGGTTTTCCATGGTTTCTCTCGATTAATTCCAGATAAATGTCGATTATCTGTCAAACTCCTATAGTCACGGATTTGCCTACCTTAGCCTAATTTCTTATGATTCCTTCATTTCCCCATTGCTATTAAGTCGAAGTTTAAAAATGTAGAAAAATAACGGGAAGTATAGTACATCGATAATAGTAATGGTGTGAATGGCTTTCTATGGCATAAAGTCGAGAAACGGACGTTAAACGCATGATTATTAAATTTTAAGTATACATTTTACTAGACATCCGAAACTTATTATCGAAAGATTTCATCAAATTGATTTTAATCCAGTCTATACATAGTTCAGTCGTACTAAATTCAAAACAGTTGATTTTAAGGTTTTATCAATGTCCACAATCAGTTTACCGCAACAATGGTTGCCTAATTAGTCTACAATAATTAGACAATGATTGCGGTACGGCGGTAATTATTTGCGTAGGTGGATAAAACCGTGCGAAGTAATTTACTGATCTCTATCATTTGGCATTACCAATTTAAAAAACATTAATGTTTTAACCAAACGAGTATCATTCAGAAAAAAAATTACTAGAGTAATTTTTAACAAAAATTTTAGTGAGCATTCGCTTATTTAGAAATTTAAAA
This sequence comes from Venustoraphidia nigricollis, assembly GCA_034508555.1. Taxonomy (NCBI): domain Eukaryota; kingdom Metazoa; phylum Arthropoda; class Insecta; order Raphidioptera; family Raphidiidae; genus Venustoraphidia; species Venustoraphidia nigricollis. Next base: position 13,637,271 of record JAVRKA010000004.1, read on the forward strand.
TTCTTGCCCCAGTGAGACATTTATATTTATCTATAAAAAATTATAAAAATATTTTCCATAGGAAGTGCCACAAATTATGGAGTGAAAAGTATTCGTTCCAAAAATAAATAAATATCCGTTCCAGATATATATTTTTCTATAAAGTTATTGTTGCTACTTCAGTTATAAGAATATTTACAGTTCAAAGGTTTTTTCTTAGAAATATTAAAAAAATGTCTCTTACAAATAAATGAAGTCAATGATCTTTTTTATGTCAATGTCTCTTCATAATTTAATATTCGAATAGAAAAAATAAAAGAAAAAATGTTTATTGTAACGGTATACTTACCAAGCACAGGTTTTCCTATGGTTGCACATATACAATAGATTTCATTTATCATCGGTCGTAACGACTTTTTGGTTATAGCGACGTAACACTAAGTCTCATGAATTTGAAGTATACTTTTAGAGGCAAATAATTTGGCTATAGCGACTTCGGATGTGACGCCGATTTTGGGTATAGCGATTAGTTTTAATGAACCATTTGTAACAAGTTCCTAGAAATCTCATGCAGATATTGAGACCGAGTCAACAAACAAAGAGTTAAGGAAAAAACAATGTAGACATCAAAGGAGTTATGAAAATGGAACACACCTTGCATCAAACGTTAGCACAGAAATCTAAATTGAAACAATGCAACATTATAGATTTTTTTTAAATACCTATGTGTAAAATGTGTATAGTATTCAGCGTTGCCAGATTTTTTTTTGCCAAGTCGGGATTTTGGAACTTTTTGAGTGAAAAAAGCGAGATTCTTTCGTCGAAAGCGGGACATAGTAAAAAACGTATACTATGATCAGAAGTTTTTAAATATTAGCTTTTTATTTGAGTTCAAATTACGTTTACGTGACAATAGATAGCAAAAATAGCCATAGAAAATGTAATTTAATATAAATATGATATTTTAAATCAGATTTACCCTATCGTTAAAAAGTTAAGTCTTATTCGTCTTCTGAATAAAAAAAATAAAAAAAACAGAAATCAAAATCAAAAAAGTTTTAGTCATTAGAAAAATATGGCGTTTCAAACAATAGTCTGAGTGAGTGTTACAAATTGCAACTTACAATAAGAGAATCATTATTTACGCACGGTCGAGTTATCCCCGAAAAGCAGGACTGAGCCTGTCCCGCGCGGGACATTTAATTTTGATTTAAAAATCGGGACGTCTGGCAACGCTGATAGTATTATTCAGTAGACATTAGGCGATATACGCGCATTGCGCGGCTGTATTGTCTGGCAATTAATATAGTTTTCTTTCTTTCTACTTTTGTATATAGCGAGTTCCGGATATAGCGACAGAATTATAGTGGTCTCTTCATCGTCGATATAACCGAAGTTTACTGTAGTTCCAACTTTATACTGTATACAGACTTATTGTACTTTTTCGTATATTTTCTTGTTTTTTTTATGCTTTGGGAACAAATATTTCTATTTCTACTTATAGCTATTTCACTTAAAATGCAACATCCTCTAAAGACTCTAAACTAAAACATGTATCACTATCAATACTTTTATTAAAAAACAAAAACTGTTTTCAACATTTTTTTTACAGTTAAAATATTATAAGCCATTTTTATTAATGACGTAGGTAGTTGTGCAGTGGATGTTGCATTTCAAAGCTAAACGATTTTCTCTAATGCATTCATGTTTTCCATAACTACCAGGTTTATTTTTCTTTTCGTTTTGCGATCACATTAATCACATGTCAATTATAACTGACTAGCATCTGTTTTTCACTCAGTTGATTTTCATATTTGAATATTTGAATCGTTTACAACGTACAGACTTCAGAAGATTAAATGCAATACTTTACCAAATAAAACGGAACTAATTATCCAAAAAGCCAGCACTCACCTGAAACAACAAAAAAAGTACTTTAGTAAATTTATAACAATAATTTATTTATAATCGTTTGATTTCTTTTTCTACCTGACTACGAAACAAGGAGGGTATTTTTTTCAAATTAGACACATTTTTTTTTTTAATATACGGGTTTTTGGATTCTATACTAAAGTCAAGTCTAGTTTGAACAAGATTCATATATAAACAAAATATATTATAAAATAAACCATAAAAAAATAATAAATATACAATGTTTCTGATTACATATTTAAAAATCATACGATTTGTATCTGAGTAGTAATTAATTACGTCCATATTTTGTTATAATAAAAAAATATCATATATATGGCAATAATATATTAATATTTCTGATTTAAGTATTATATCCCATGAATCAAAATTTAATATAATCAAACATAATCTGACAACAGCAGTATATTACGTATAATGTGTTTGACAGAGACAGGCATAGTTTAAACATGGCAGACAAGTAATTTGACAGTTGTTTCGACAACTTTGAAGTAATATTTTCCCAAAACTACACATGAAAATTTTTTTATTTTAATTTTTATGTTATCTAAAAGACAAACTTTCGTCTAGAGTCCAATTTGATTTAATTTTACTTTTCCTATAACTAAATTATTTGGATTTTTTTCTGATATTTTTTTTATTATTTTCTTCAATCGTATCTACTTGTAACTAATAGCATTAATTGGTCATTATTGTAACTGTAAAATAATATAAATAAATAAATAGAATGAACATTTTCAGTTCGCGGGTTTAAAAAAAAAACATTAAAATTGGGACTGTTCTTGAGGATTACGAAATAAAAAAAAACTTCATTGATTCGACTACGACGCTTATTAAAACGAAAAGTTTTAGGTGTAATTACTTGCTGACAATGGATTGCCATTACATAAAACGAATGTATATTGTATAAACTGGTGTATAGCCATTAAATGTATTTTTATAATTTATGCAATTTGCTTGAGTAGTATGGTTGTTATTGTCGCGTGACTTTAGTAACCTGTGTTTAAAATACCAGGCCACGGAGGTCAATTCAATAAGCTCACAAAGTGGCATTTTGTTATAATGTGTGTAATATTTACAGTGATTTATGTTATTTCTGCATTAGAAAAACAGTAAAACGTTAGACTTGTGCAACAAACGATAGGTGTATATTGCCTTCGCAATTAAACTTATCAATAGATATATCGTAATAAGCGTTCGTTCTAACAATCACTTTATTTGCTTATAATTCCACATTATTAATCGACTGTTCCATAATTGCATGATTTATAAAATTAAGTCTCCGTTTATTTAGAAAGATGTGCGGTTATTTACGAGGTTGCAACAGAAACGCAGACTTATCGAGCGGGAATAGTCAAAAATAAAAAAGTGATGAAGTTATACTTCTTTGGCGTGATTAAAAACTAATACATCTAAATAATTTATTGAAACATATTCTTCAAACAGTTATAGTCATGCTTACAAAAATTAATATCAAATATTTGAAAAAATGTAAAGCGTGGGTTGTTTTATGGCCCACGATGTTATAATTATGAATCTAAATTATTAAAAATTATTTTCTTTTTTTGTACATTTCAATTAAAATTCATTTAAAAAGTTTTTTAAGTAATATTTTTTTTCGTTGTTTGAAATTTTTTATTTGTTATATCGTTATCTTACAAAAACATAACCTCAAATATATGAAAACACATTTTATTTTGGTTTTTACTTTTATTTTCAATCCACTGAGTAATCAAAAATGCGATATTATAAATACCACTGTATGCCACTTAAAATTACTACTGGTAGTAATCAAAGGTTATAGTCCATCTGTCATTTCAGTCTGAGCCTCTATGGCTAACTTCATACTGTCACCTTTTGTTAACGCTGCCAACTTCGTACTATCGAATTTTTGTTTGCTTTGCGTGCGCAACTTGTTGCCTGCTAAAATTTTACTCTTAAAGTGCCAAAAGAAGTATAACTTCACAAAATATAAAAGGAAAAGAGTCTACCTACTTTTAATTTCAACATTAATTGTTCAAGATTTATTATGGAAAAAAGAGTGACAACGGCGAGATCGCTAACTATATTTTGAAGGTTAAATTAGTGAAGGACTTTTTAATTCAATGTTTTACAAAGACTATTTTCTCAAAATTTTCGGTTTTACTTCTGATACACCTCGTATGAAAATGATACCAAAAATGAGAACGAAAACTAACTTTAAATATCAATATTCAATAGCCGTGATTTACACAATGGTAAAAAGCATTTCAATGTAAATATGGAAAATGTAAAATCGCCGTCAAAGTTTTTGGAACGCCTGTGTAAGCTTTTCATTATGACGACGATGGCAGAAAGGAGCACGGAGGGGAACTGATTAATAATTTGGTAATAACACTTGGGAGTCAACAACGGTAAAATTCTTTTCGAGTCACAAAGAATATTTCTTCACAAACTTCGTCGTTATTGTTGGAACACACCGTACATAGCCCAATTATATAATTTCAGAATGAATTTCGAATGAATTTGCTGGAAGCACTTCAATTCAAATAGTACGTAGAATTTCAAAGCAACATTTTACCTGCAATCCGGCAATTTTAATTTCCGAACATTAAAGTTAACGACATGTTTTTCCTTTGTATTTTTAATTAAATAAATCACTAATCTTTGATGTAAGGTTGCAATTAATTCAAATGCTTGAAGCAATTCAAATTCGCACGAAACGAAAAAAAAATGTGGAAGTACTACAGGTACTTTGATAAAGTTTTGAATAGCTAACAGTAGATGGCAATACAAGTGAATGTATACATATATTAGGCAGGTAACTCTAAGCAGTAAAAACCCGGGTCGCAGTGCCAAAACCCTGCCGACAATATAGTGTATTTGCTTATACAGGCAGTGTGGCTTTATTACGCGAACTTAAGTTGGTTTTTGGGCGAAATTAAAAATTTGATTCCTTAATACACCCCTTAAAATAACATTTTTTTTTCTTAACTGCAATATTATTATCAATCTAACGTCTACACCGAATTAAATACACCCTTCAATAAATAAGTCACTATCTACAAATTAGTGTTTTCAAAAAATTTGTAAGTCCGGTCCTGTTGGGCCGATTTTATTAAAATTTTAGGGACACTTTTTAATTGCTACTAACGGGTTAAATGTCAATTTTGAAACGATTCTGAGAATTTTTTCGGTATTTTGGGGCCCAAAAATATTTTTCAACCCCTAAAAACTACCCTTAAAATGGCCCGATTACGCCCATTTTAAATAGGCTTCCGGCGGTGATGGATTTCAATACGTGGACCAAATTTCGTTAAAATCAATTAACTCTTTCGAAAGTTATTGCCCGTAAAGACACATATATATACATACGTATATAAATATATATATATATATATATATATATATATATATATATATATATATATATATATATATATATACATGTATATATAAACATTTTTAAAAATGGTGCCAAAGTGTTTAGGAAGTTATGAAACGTCGAGAAATTTTGGTCCGACTCCTAGGTCCCGCCATCCGACCGATGCCAATAGTGTATGTTGCCATATGGCAAATACACTAATAAATAAAATAAAGTTGAGAAGTAATTTTAGAGGTATATGGAAACAAGATTTTCCAACAACTTGAGTTTCCGCTTTTACAGTGTCGTTATTTTATACGAATTCGTTCTATTTAATTACTATTCTTAATGAGGAAAATGTAGGTAAAAGTTTGAAGTGAATCTTTTGTATAGGTAATTATCCACATTAAACCTTTTATGTAGTCAGTTCAAAACGAATTTACTGAATTCACTCGCTCGCATTTCTGTTAAAACACTGTGAACCAATCAAATAATACATTCATTTCTTACAGATTCATTCCATGCAAATAATACCAATCTGAGGGTTGAAGAACACACTTCTGTGTTATTTTTTGAAATAAAAAAAAAAAAAATGATTAATAGTGCAAAAAAAATCCAGCGAACGCCATTAAATAAAACAGAGTGGGGCATAACACCAGAAAAATTCTAGAAGTACTCCCAATATTAAACAAAATGAAATTACTTGCAATTACTGTTCAAATTAATTTTTTATTTATAAGACGTTTCGACCAACCATTTTGGTCCACCAAAATGGTTGGTCGAAACGTCTTATAAATAAAAAATTAATTAAATTAATTTGAACAGTAATTGCAAGTAATTTCATTTTGTTTAATATTCTATTACTGTTGGTAGAGTCAATATTATTTATTATTTATTATTTATTACTCCCAATATTATCAATAACTATTTAAAAATAAATGGATGAAAAAAACTCTTAAACACACGATTAACACTAGCGAAGACTGACCCGTTATAAACTGATTACAGTAATGTCTAAGTAATTTTCTAGAAAACTACGTGCATTTTCTTTCTGGTCTCTTCTTTATTTTCATTCATTTTAACTTGGAGTTTTTAAATCTTTGGTGAAGTTCTAGAATTAATACGAAATTTTACAAGAATGAAGAAGTTTATTTGTTTAGAACGTCTCTAAATTTTTTTTAGAAACTTTAAGTAATTTCCAACTAGTTCAGGATAATGTTATATGTCAAATAATTTTGGGATTGTTCTAGAAGGCTCCACTAATTGGACAGAGGTTTACAGAGTGTCCATTAAACCGGTCACGGGTCTGGCCATTTACTACCGAAATAACAAAATAATATCACCACAGTAAAAACTTTCGAGTTATTTAAATTTTGTAAGCGTATGTTGGTTCCAAAATCGTGTAAAACATTTTTTTTGTTTAATAAAAATATATTCCTATTTTAATTAAATAGGGTCCTATTTTTGAGTAATTACCAACTGTTTACTTTTTTAATGTTTAGGGACAAACGCTTTTAAAATTTTAAAGTTCGTACATTTCGAAAAGAGTGCGGGGTTTACTGGGGTCATGTTTTGTTATGTTATGAAGAAAGAAGAATAATTAATAATAGGTATACTTGTTTCATAAAATACAATAATATGTCATCTTTTCCACATGATCGCGCCAGTTTGTCTTACAGAAGATTTACTGGACACCATATTCAGACTATTTCGAATTTCTCGTTACACTAATTTACAACTTCACTTTTAGATTCAATTAATACAAGTTTTTTTTTTTCAGATTTGAGTATTCATTAATACAATACTTCAATATCACACATAAAATAAAACTGTAAATAAAGCATCAGTTTTATCAAGAGAAAAAATGGCTGTAAAATAGTTAATACCAATGCAGTGATTAACATCATAAAAACAAGTGAGATACAAAAAAAAGTTGCAATTTTTAATATATGTACCCAACTAATCGATGTGGTGATATATGCACACACGTTTCTCTTTCTGTCTTTATCGCACACAGTGCATTTTATTGGGTAGAAAGACAGAGAGAGAGAATAATTTAGAAGAGTCATGTGCGATAGACAGGGTTACCTAGTGGCGCTATAAAAATGTTAACAGCCTTCAACTCACCAAGCGTTTGGTATAATCAAACATTTTATGATTTGTGTACTTGTCGTTTTAATGGACATGGCGTACTCGTATGTATGCTATGACATATGCAGGTATTTATGTACAAAAATGTATGTAGAAAAAGGCAACATCGCTTACGTCGAATTTTCTATAAATCGACAGATACATTTTTTTCTGTGTTATGTAAGACTGTGAAAACATTTCTTCTCCACTCTTTCCCACCAACAGATATAGTTATTATGTGAACTGGCTAGGACGCACCAAGTATCTGATTGGTTGTTCTGCTATTTACATTCACGTAACCAATTATAAGTAGGAGAGCTATTAAACATTTTTGGGTAGGTATTTGAGGCACTGAAAAAATTTGTACAATAACTCTTTAGTAATATCCGAATACAAAAACACAGACCTGGCTGAAGGGTAGCGGGGTTTAACCGACTTAACCGATTTTGTAATTTTTATACCTTGAAATGGAGTATTTAAGGAGTTGAAAAATAAAAAAGCCAGATTTTTTAATCGGGTCTAATACTTAGCCAGGTGTTTGCAAAATTATATTTTTTAAGACTTAAAAAATATATTTGAGGTACGTTGAAATTTAAACCGAATAATATTGGTAACTAAAAATAGATATATTCAAAAAGACAGGTGGGACATTTTATCTGCCAGGCGATCAATATGTTTGATAAATAGGTTCAGTCCTGCTACCTTCAGCCAGGTCTGTGTTTATGTATTCGGATATTACTAAAGAGTTCTTATACAAATTTTCACAGTGCCTCAAATAGCTATCCAAAAATGCTTAATAGCTCTTGGACTATTACACTTTTATATCACAATAAAACTAGTCTTAACTATTGTCACGAGCTAACTAGTTTTATTCTGCGACTTCGTTTGCGTTAATTTCGGTTGTGGTGAGATTACCTTAACCTGAGCGTAGCTGAATAAACATTGGTCTATAATAATTTAAGTTTGACCGAGCTGGGTAGAGTAGTGGTGACAGTACTAGACTCGCATTCGGGAGGTCCGGGTTCGAGTCCCGGCGGGGGCAGATGTGACTGGGACTTTTTCTTACTGCCTCTCGCCGAGAAACGGTAATTCCTGTACCGGCCATCTTGATTGAGGTTTTCCATGGTTTCCCTCAATTAATTCCAGATAAATATCGAGATGGTTCCTTATTTGAGGCCATGGCCGATTACCTATCAAACTCCCAGTTCAAAAATTTACCTATCCTATCCTAATTTCCTAAAATTCCTTCATTCGCCCATTGCTATTACATAAGTTGAACTTTTAAAAATGTAGAAAAATAACGGAAGTGTGGTAGATGGAAAATAGTAATGGTGCGAATGGCGTCTGTTATGACATAAAGTCGAGAAACGGACATTAAACGCATTATTATTATTATTATTATTTGAGTTTGGGTACCAATTGACAGTATACTTAATGCTGAGTTGCAGAAATTGATTTGGCAATGGACCTTAGGGTATGATCATATAATAACAGTTTTTATACATTAAATTATTGCTTTATCAGTTCCTAATGCAAAATTAGCATAAAATTAATTTTTTCACGACCCTCTATAAAAATCCGCTTTTCATGCCTCTACAGCGGTAGTAAAATTACTTATTTCATACTAGTGCGTAAAGTAAAAGAAAAGAAGAAACGGAGTAGTACCACAATTTCCATACCAAATGTATAAAAATCTGTTAATTTAGATTTTTGAATCTACAGTGTAAACTCTTTATAACGAAACTCAAGGGACCGAGCATTTTTATCGTTATAGAGAGTTACCGCTATATGGAGTGAAGAAAGAAAAACAACCAAATTAACAATAATCTTTAATATGTATGTTTTTGATAAAATTAATACATATAGTCAGTTAACTTTGCCTGACGTTTTTTGCTTTGTTTTGTACTTTCTTATGTATTCTATCCATCTCTTGATATGGGGTGGAATCTTCTTGATTAAACAATAAAAATTTTTCTAAAGGTTTAGTCGGCGTCTTTTGTAACCTGATAAGATAACATAAACAATGACACCGACAATGACGATTTTCTGTGTCTAAATATGAACACATTTCTTCGTAATAGAGAATGGCTGCTACGTTATAAAGAGTGTATCAATGTATGGGTTTTAAGCTAAACCAACCAAATTGTGATTTTTTTATGTTATAGAGAGTTTATCGTTATAAAGAATAATGTTATAAAGAGTTTACACTGTATTACCATAGCTTCCCAATGTACTGGGCAGTTAAAAATATAAATTTGACCCAAAATTCAACATACGCAGTTTTGGCTTCTGGTTACCGATATTAACTCCATGTATATCAATGAGGGTTTCACACACATATTATGCGTATTACAATGTGCCGCTATACTTCTATTATCTCCCGTACAGATCGCATATGCATGCACTATAACCATGCACCCACATCATGTTTCACTGTATATATGGAAACAATCATTTAATGCCTGACATTAATTCAATTTACTGTAATGAACCTATTTTGGAAAAATTTACGGTTTCTGTTTTAAGTTGTTTTTTGCGCATTTTGCATTTTTTATGTTCAATTTGAAACAATAGTATTTTACACTGCAAGAGCAGAAAGTTGAAATTCCTGCACTGCGCGACACACCATGTCCGAGGCGAAACGGAGGGCATCATGTGTCACGCAGTGCAGGAATTTCAACTTTCCGGTTGTGACATTAATTCAATTTACTGCAATGAACCTATTTTGGAAAAATTTACAGTTTCTGTTTTAGGTTGTTTTTTTGCGCATTTTGAATGTTTTATGCTCAATTTGAAACAATAGTATATTAGACCACAAGAGCAGAAAGTCGAAATTCCTGCACTGCGCGACTTACGATGTCCGAGGCGAAACGGAGGCCATCATGTGTCGCGCAGTGCAGGAATTTCAACTTTCCGGTCGTGTGGTGTATATTATTTTTTTATACCCGGTCGAAAGTGCCTACTTTCGTATCAGTGTGCACGAGTAAACTGTTTCGGTCCGCTGTTACAGATTGCATGAGAGTAAATCCAGCAGTGCATAAATGTTAGGCTTTCTGCCTTAAAATCGAAGTCGAAAGTGCGTACTTTCGGCAGGGGATGAAGAAAAATATTTTGTAGAACGTCGATCAGACATATCGAGATAATTTCCTGCCACGTATTCGCGTAAATAAAATAAATAAGATTTATTTTTAATGTAGTTATTAAATATAAAAAAAACCCGGGTCGCAGTGCCAAAACCCTGCCGACAATATAGTGTATTTGCTTATACAGGCAGTGTGGCTTTACTATGCAAACTTAAGTTGGTTTTTGGACAAAATAAAAAATTTGACTCCTTAATACATCCCTTCAAATAACATTTTTTTTCTTAAACGCAATATTATTATCAATCGAACCTCTATACCAAATTACATACAACTTTCAGTAAATAATTCACTATCTGCATACTAGTGTTTTCAGAAAATTTGTAAATCCGGTCCTGTCGGGCCGATTTTATAAAAATTTTAGGAACACTTTTTAATTATTAAAGGGTCAAATTTCAATTTTGAAACTATTCTGAGAATTTTTTCGGTATTTTTGGGCCCAAAAAGATTTTTCAACCCCTAAAAACCACCCTTAAAATGATCCGATTGGGCCCATTTTAAATAGGCTTCGTGCGGTGATGGATTCCAATATGTGTGCCAAATTTCGTTAAAATCAATTAACTCTCTCGAAAGTTATTGCCCGTACACATATATACCTATATATATATATATTTTTAAAAATGGTGCCAAAGTGTTTAGGAGGTTATGAAACGTCGAGAAATTTTGGTCCGACCCCTAGGTCCCGCCATCCGACTGATGCCAATAGTGTATGTTGCCATATGGCAAATACGCTAATAAATTACATAAAACCGATATGTCAAACCGTTTCAGGTATAATCCCAAAAATACCGAAAAGATTCTCAAAATCGTTTCAAAATTGAAATTTAACTCTTTAGTAGCAATTAAAAAGTGTCCCCAAAATTTAAAAAAAAATCGTCCCGACACAACCGGATTTACAAATTTTAAGAAAACACAAGTTTGCCGATAGTGCAAGTTATTTACTGAAAAGTGTTATTATTTTAAGGAGTGCATTAAGGGGTTAAATGTTCACCTAATAAAACCACATAGCCTGCATTAGCAAATAATCAGGGTTTTGCACTCCAACTCAAGTTTTTTTTTCAAATAATGTGCCTTTTATAAAGTTCTTTGAAACAGTAGTTTTTATCTGATAAATTGTAATATTAATGTTGTCAAGCATATCAAAGTAATATTTAAAAAAAAATGTTTCTTTTTGTAAATAATTGTCCGATATTGAATTGTGGATTGTCGATTAAGATGTTATCATATTATAATCTATAAAGCAAACAAAAATACCGATATGTCAGTAGTATAAATAAATGTAATATTCAAATTTGTAGTATATATCACCGTCCTTTTTTAAATCAGTCAAGCGGAATGTTTTTACATAAAGGTACAAAACACGCTCGTTACTGAGCAACCCCAAACAATCGTACATAGGCCATTCGCCTGCGTGTGAGAGTAACAGAAAAAAAATGAATGAGTCGCTTGGGGTTATTGTTTTTGAAGTACAATAATATATCAATTGTTAACTTGTCCATGTCTATAGCCACACAGAAAAACCGTTTATGTCAGAATTTTAGTATTTTTTTTTAAACATCCGTAAGGCTGTCGAAACGCTCTGAATTTAAGCCAAAAATAGGGCTTCGGTTGATAACTGATTGTAGACTTATTCGTCAACATTTTGCAAAAATTCTTACTCTATACGGAAGATAAAGGGCAAATCTAGGTCTCTAATGGACTACTTTTGTAATTTATGTACGATTTACTAGAAAAAAGTTGGCATTAATTGTGCTAAAAAAACACACGTTTTCAATGTCTCACTACGACCTTATTCGTACTTATTTCACAAAACTGTTCCATCACAAACCTAAAGTGACTCTTCCTTTTTCGGAAAAGTTTTTTAAATCTTCAAAATATTTCCAAAAATTAGAGTAATCAATTGACAGCGGCACCCTTGCAATAAGATTTTTACGCCTCGTAGTTGGCACCAGCCAAAAATTGAAACGTGCGGATGATTTGAGCAAGACAGAGCTAAAGAAAGTCACACCCACAATATGTCTTTTGCCTACCTCGCCCCTTACCGCTGGGTCTCAGCACAAACAAAATTCAGAGGGTTCCGACAGCTGTTCAAAATGCCCCGTTTTTCACTTGCAGAGCTCCATTTTATGAGCAATGTGTGCATGCAAAATGCACTAACTCACGTTTCAGAAGTCTCTAATTTCATGAAAAATCTTATTTAATCTTTAATGCTAATTCATCTTCTACATAATATTGTTTTCTACAATTTTCAATTTTTATAATTGTTTTTTGTAATGCCAAATTGCATATTAAGTAAGTATATCATAGTTTAACTATAATTTAAGCATATTGAGAGCCTGAAAAAGTCTTAATTAAAGAAAAGACGAAACGTTGCAATCAATGAGTGTTTAAATTGATTTATTTTCATTATTCCAATTACCCGTGATACTGTTTTCTATTTAATGCTAATGTTTCACAATAAACTATTAAAATGTACCATTCTTTCCATATGACTTTAAACAAAGTTTTTACAATTTATTTCATCTAAATTAACCATAAAATCAGATAAAAACGAGAAAATTAGTTTTACACAAATGTTTGTACAGAAAAAATTACATCTGAACAAAATTATTACGCAAGTCAAATTTGTCAGTACCTCTAACATAAATTTGTAAAGGAAAAACCTCAAAATGTTTATTTGCCTTCTCGTAATTTGAAATCTCGTGACATGCTATAAAGAATTATTCACGAATATCACGTTTTGTGATTCAATTTTTAGGACAAAAATATACGTTTTTAGTGTATTTGCCATATGGCAACATACACTATTGGCGTCGGTCGGATGGCGGGAGCTAGGGGTCGGACCAAAATTTCTCGACGTTTCATAACCTCCTAAACACTTTGGCACCATTTTTAAAAATGTTTATATATATATATTTATATATATATATATATATATATATATAGGTATATATGTGTACGGGCAATAACTTTCGAAGGAGTTAATTTATTTTAACGAAATTTGGCACACATGTTGGAATCTATCACCGCACGAAGCCTATTTAAAATGGGCATAATCGGGTCATTTTAAGGGTGGTTTTTAGGGGATGAAAAAAGTTTTTGGGCGCAAAAATACCTAAAAAATTCTCAGAATCGTTTCAAAATTGAAATTTAACCCTTTAATAGCAATTAAAAAGTGTTCCTAAAATTTCAATAAAATCGGCCCGACAGGACCGGATTTAAAAATTTTCTGAAAACACTAGTTTGCAGATAGTGAGTTATTTCCTGAAAGGTGTTTTTAATTTTGGTGTAGACGTTTGATCGACAATAATGATGTTAAAAAAAATGTAATTTAAAGGGGTGTATTAAGGAGATAATTTTTTTATTTTGCCCAATAATCACCTTAAGTTCACATAATAAAGCCACAAGGCCTGATGTATTAGCAAATACACTATATTGTCGGCAGGGTTTTGGCACTGCGACCCGGGTTTTTTGAAATGTTTACGCATCAAGCCATATTTTGTGAAGCTTAATGCTTAATCATATAGCTCAGTCATATCGAACATTAAAATCGCAAACTAACGGCTAGCTCTGATTTTTTAATATGTTGTTAAGACTGCACTACCAGTAGCGTATATTCAAGTTTGCAGCTTCGAAAAAAAAATTTCGCGGTTTTTCGAATGCTGCAAAGTTAGCACAGGTTTTTCGAAGCCGTAAACTTGGATATACGCTACTGATAGTGGTTCTAACAACATATTAAAAAATCAGAACTGGTCGTTAGTTTGAGACTTTAGCGATTTCTAGTGTTAGATATGACTGGCCTGATAGTTAATAAAACAGGAACAAAATGAATTTTGGGACCACAATTCGAAATTTCCCGATAGCATATTTTATAATCTGAGGGATCAACGATTATTAAAGATACTGTTATATGATTACATGCACTGACCAGACACTTTACTGAAAATTTCACGTAACCCATTTTGACTTGTGACCTCTATTCAGACGTATGATACACACGGCCTGTTACTATGAACACATATTTATGACACTCTGGAACTATTGCTTTTGTATAGACAGGACATAAAGGGGAGTTTTAGTACATTGTAATGACAACTGCAACACAACTGTACTGGTTCTGATATGCATATTATGCGCGATTCTGTAATAGAATTGTTGCCAATTTGATCCGGACGTAAAATATCGCTGCAAGATTTACGCTATAAATACAGTAAGACACCGTTTAACACGGGAGATACGTTCCAAAAAGTTCTGGCGCTATACGGAACAGCGCTAAACGAGGTCATCTTAATACGTAGATAATAAGTGAAATAAAACCGATAATAAGAAAATTTGTTAGTTTTTTGTTTTGTTTAATTTTGTAATATTTATAGTTAAATACTTTTTTATCGCATTGATTATAGATTTATTTATTGCTAATTTCGGTTTTGTTCATAAAACATTTATGAAAATACTATAATAGTTCGAGTAAGAAGTTATGTTTGTGATGAGGAAGGTTCCTCATTTCACATTTTTTGTTTATTTATGAAGAAGTCGTGCAATGTCGTTTGCCTCTTTCAGTTTCGTTCAGCAAACTGTTGTCGATAGCAAGATATTGCATCATTGATACTTCGTTTTGCCTTTGAACTTCTATCAATATTGTAATAACATTCGCATCCGCTTAAATTCCGCAACAACTGTTGCGAATGCGGATGTGCAGACATCTGCAACATTCATAGTAACAACTAAAAAACGGGGGTCGCAGTGCCAAAACCCTGCCGACAATATAGTGTTTTTGATAATACAGGCAGTGTGGCTTTATTATGTGAACTTAAGTTGGTTTTTGGGCAAAATAAAAAATTTGACTCCTTAATACATCCCTTAAAATAACATTTTTTTTTTCTTAATTGCAATATTATTATCAATCGAAACTCTGTACCAAATTATATACACCTTTCAGTAAATAATTCACTACTGTTTCCATAAAATTTGTAAATTCGGTTCTGTTGGGCCGACGTTATTAAAATTTTTGGGACACTTTTTAATTACTACGAGAGGGTTAAATTTCAATTTTGAAACGATTCAAAGAATTTTTTCAGTATTTTAGGGCCCAAAAACATTTTTCAACCCCTAAAAACTACCCTTAAAATAGCCCGATTATACCCATTTTAAATAGGCTTCTTGCGGTGATGGATTTCAACACGTGGGAGAAATTTAGTTAAAATCAATTAATTCCTTCGAAAGTTATTGCCCGCACACATATATACCTATATATATATTTTGGTCCGACCCCTAGGTCCCGCCATCCGACCGACGCCAATATATACACTAACAACAGTGCGATCAAGTCCATTCAACTTGGAAAGCACTATAATTATATTTGATGAATATTACTTCCAGGATTATAGTGTTTTCGCAAAGGTTTATAACATATTAATCCTTATTGGTCCAATAGTCAAAAAAACTCTAGCACATATTTTTGTCATAACTTGCATCATATCTGCATCCGCTTAAACTCCGCAACAACAGTGTCAGACGCAGATGCAGACGTTTGCAACATCCCTATAGTAACAACTAAACAACAGCGCGGGTTGAGTCTGCATTCAACTTGGAAAGCACTATAGTAGAGATAAAGCTGATTAGTCCTACGTAATTGAAACTGGAATAAATTGCGCGTTACATTCATATATTGTGACCAAATGTGGGTCTCTGATGTACGAATTGTATGAATAGATGGAAATATACATGAGTATTTAGCGTCGCTTATATATAGAGATATTTTGTGTACCTATATATCTATATGTGCAGTACATGGAGGTATGTTCAGTCAAATGTGACAAATTTACTATCCTTGAAAATATTACAGGCACAATCCATCTATGCACGGAAAGCAATGGCGCATCACATATTTTGAGTATAGACACGAAAATTTTATTAAATCATTAAGGCTGTCGGACCGCTCTGAATTTAAGCCAATTTAAGCTATTTTTGAACATCTAACAAGAGATATTTGTGTACAGCCCGCTAAAGACTGCTTCAGTTAACGAACACTTTTTATTGGACCAATTACATGCGCTCCCTAATTGGAGCATTACAGTATACTCTTGTCATTACAATTTTTCTTTTGTCGCTCTACATATTCAAGACTTCCGAATGGTCACCCAATACTTCCAGCGATACTTCAACAAAATAACACATTACAATTTCGATACATAAACTACTATTTTTATGATTTATTTTGCCTTGAAAACAAAGACGGTCTTGTTTTTAGATTATTGGTAGAAAAAATATAAAAGTGACGCCACTGATTTATGAGAATGCAAATACATAAACGAGCATTCGTCATTTGCCATTCAATATAATCACAGAATCCATACATCACCCTGCATACTACACATGTGCATACCTCCTACATGAATAACATTTTCAAAATTCGAACAGAAAAACGGAAATATACAATGCTGACAAATATACTTGCGCACGTTCGTAAATTATGTAATCCGTCAACGTTCTGAATGGATCAATCTCATATCCTTCATCAAAAAAGGCCGGTTTCAGTGGAAAAAGTTGCCTAATTGCTGCTTACAGTAGACATATGCAGTAAGCCTTCCAATCCCGATTGACTTCCTGCATAGAGATGGGAAAAACGGGTCTTTTTAGTGATCTGCATCTTTGCATCTGGATCCCGTATGTGAGCCGGCTCACTGAGCCGGTTCAAAAAGAGCCGAGTTCTGAATATGTTACTGGAGTCTGCCACTGAGTTACCTAGTTCAGTCAATCATATCACGACCTGTATAGAATCAAGAATGCATAGCCAAACATGTGATGCATGAGTCATTTGAGCTGACAGATGCATCAAAGCAAGAACTGATACGTAAGTGTAAAATGTGCTTCTGTGTGTTAAGTGTTTCACTGAGTTATGCGGTTCCGTTGATCCGTCGGCTCAAAAAAAAAGTGAGTCGCTTCTCATGGATCTTCTGTCAGAGTCGGCTCTTTGAACCGGTTCAGATCTGAGTTATCCAACACTATTCCTGCATTGACACTAGTCAAGTGACATGTTCAAGTCACTTGAAAGTCGTGTAGGTGTTGAATCGCTCTTAATGACTGAAAAGTTAAAGACCAGTACAACTCATATGATCATGTCATATAAAACAGCCGTTTACACGATCATATGGTTAGTCAGATGACCTGGTCATGTCACCTGACCAGTGTCAAAGTAGTCTAAGCGTGTTTCTGCAACATTGACCATACTGGTTTACGGAAAGAATTGTCAAAAAAATTGATCTGCCAATGACCTTATAGTTTGCGATCATATAATTACAGTTTTCATACAGGCAATAGCAGTCTAATGCCCTGTCATGTAGAACATTAGATTATACACACACAAAATCAAATGATTGATTTGGATAGAAAAAAATCGCTTTTTGAGCTAAATTTTGAGCATTATGCGGGTAAAGGCAACGGTCTGCCATCTTTATTTGTATAAGCTGGAGTAATTACGAAATATTATTGATTTTTTCTTTATTAATAAAAAGAATAGATTGAAAAACATTAAATTGTTTATATTATCATCGAAGTTTAGCTTCGCCACTGGCCGGCGTAAAGGATCATTTTACGACCGCTATTCCTGAAAGCAACTATTTGGGGCTAGCATAAAAATATAGCTAAGTTAAAAATACCTTATATCAAATTAACTGCATTTAAAAATTGACATGTTTATATCTATAAAATGTATACTACACCTCAAATGGGATATTTTAAAAATATGTGTACAATAATTACATAAAAAATACAGTCAAAGCCCTCTAAGTGCACAGCTCGGAACCGAGCCCATCCTTTAAGTGCACACTTCCCCTACGATCTTTTTCATCCCCACTCTCCTTTATTCAATCAGATGCTATAAACAATATCTCTAAAACTCTATGAATATGATGGAAATGGAAAGTTTGAAAATAGCGCGCTTACGGTCGCACGTGATTGGTCGCAGATTATTCGAAGTGGGGGCTGGGGAACGTGCACTTAGAGGGCGAGTTCGTGTGCAGTAAGAGAGCGTGTGCATTTAGAGAGCGTGCACTTAGAGGGTTTTGACTGTAATATATTCTAACTAAATGCGAAACAATATAAATTTGCGATAATTAAAAAAGGCTTAACCAAACATTAAATAGTTTTTATGATGTCGAGTAATTATTAATAATGTGTAGATAGGATTACCTATATAGTTTTTGATACTCATGTATAACTCGAATCATAACATAAATTGGACCTAAAAATAATATAATATAGGATGAAACCTATTTAAGTATATTTTAGTCAGATGCTGAAAGTCAACGTTCAACGCTTCCTTTTTTAATTTGACTGTCCACATTCCTATGCACCACTATTCCTCCATTTTATATGCAATTATGGCATGACAGTAATCTAATATACCATTCAAATATGCTATGTTGAATTTAGAATGAGAATATAGTCTAATGAAAGTAGAGTGTGACTAATTCATTCAATCGCCGCTATATTAAACCGCGAGTGGTGTACACTACGTACAGAAGCAGCAAACAGATGTACACTGCGTATAAAAAAGGGCTCAACATGGCGCAGCCAATTCGTGTTCCAGCCAGAGCGGAAACATTCATTCACGCATAGCACCAACACGCCTATTATTATGGTACGTCGGCTGAAGGAATCATTTCAAATTATATTCATTCGATTATGAAAATCATTCGAGTAGCAATGAAAATCATTCTATTATCCCCATTACTAACTATATTACTACGAAAGACACATTACCGTCCTATATTGCCTTCATTGGGTAAAAAGCGGCCACGTACTAAGAATATTCGAGTCAATTGTGTGTCCAGCTTTAGTCACAAATTTGTATCCGTCATAATGCTAAATTTTAATAAACGCGCGATATTCATAATGATTTTAAATAATTTGCAAACCGAAGGTACGTTGAAATAAACATGATTAGAACAACGGGAATTTTGGGCGAACTCTAAAACACATAACATTGTGTGTAGATAAACTATTAATGAACTGTGCATTGTACATAGCATATTTGGCGCTATACAAATTTTGTTTACACGGCCTATTAAATAAACGAATAAAATTAAAATGTCAATTGAATTAAAACTGATGTGCTCTCGTAACACTATACAATATGTTGTTCATATTGTAAATTCGCATTGTGCTTAACATACACCAATAGACGTTGCTTCTCTGCAGGGATGGACTTCGGCCGGATTTGTAGATTATTTTTTAAGAATATTCAATTGTATACGTTCAAAAAATTTTATTTGAAGAAAATTATTGAGCAAGTCAAATTTATCAGTATTTTTATCATCAGTTTGTAAAGAAATCCTTCAAAATGTTAATTTGCCTTTCTGTAATTCGAAATTTCATGACGTGCTGTAAAGAATAATTGACGTATATCACGTTTTTTTTTATTAGTGTATTTGCCATATGGCAACATACACTATTGGCATCGGTCGGATGGCGGGACCTAGGGGTCGGACCAAAATATCTCGACGTTTCATAACCTCCTAAACACTTTGGCACCATTTTTGAAAATGTATATATATATATATATGTATATATATATATGTATATATATATGTATAGGTATATATATATATATATATATTTATATATATACGTATATATATATATATATATATATATATATATATATATATATATATATATATATGTGTGCGGGCAATAACTTTCGAAAGAGTTAATTGATTTCAACGAAATTTGGTCCACGTGTTGAAATCCATCACCGCAAGAAGCCTATTTAAAATGGGCCTAATCGTGCTATTTTAAGGGTAGTTTTTAGGGGTTGAAAAATGTTTTTGGGCCCTAAAATACCGAAAAAATTCTCCGAATCGTTTCAAAATTGAAATTTAACCCTCTGGTAGTAATTAAAAAGTGTCCCCAAAATTTTAATAAAATCGGTCCGACAAGACCGGATTTACAAATTTTATGAAAACACTAGTTTGCAGATAGTGACTTATTTATTGAAGGGTGTATTTAATTCAAATTAGACGTTAGATTGATAATAATATTACAATTAAGAAAAAAAAATGTTATTTTAAGGGGTGTATTAAGGGGTTAAATTTTTTATTTTGCCCAAAAACAAACTTAATTTCACATAATAAAAGTATAAAACCACACGGCCCTATACAAGCAAATACACTATATTGTCGGCAGGGTTTTGGCACTGCGACCCGGGTTTTTTTAATTTTTAGGACGAAAATATACGTGTTTTGAAATTTTTAAGCAACGAGTCAAACTTTGTGAAGATTAATGCTTAATAAAAACAGTAATAAAATGAATTTTGCGGCCACAGTTCGAAATTTACGTTTTTATTTTCGTCTGTTGTAAGTCCCAGATTATTTTCAAGTTTTTGGTACAGTTGCCGATTTAAAATAAAACTGTTTAACTTAAAAGTTTTTTTTTATCTATTTTTAAGACAATTGAAAACGAGTCCAAGAGGCCTATTGGTGTTTAAATACCGACCCTGTGTGAAAACAACTGGGTGTGTAGTAATGTAGTTGCAAACAGGAATTGCAAATAATGAATTTATTCCATAGTGATTTGTGTAAATCGTGATATTCAGTTGGTAACACAGACAAGTGGACATTGTGAATGGATGTTGAAAATGAAGAGTAAATACTAAAAATATAATATTTGTTACCTAATCTCGCTACCTACATTCATTTCAATTATTGTTTGTTTTTTGCGTAATAAATAAATATTACAGGGTATATATAAAATAAATAATATGGTATTTTTCAAAATATCAGTTTTCAGCAAACAGTAATGAAAACAAACCGACTTTTGACTTTTAAGCCCCTTTCTGCAGTTATGAGGTAAATTATCAGGAAGTTATTAATAACTGTTACGGGAAAATAACTAGGTCTATATCAACTTGTTACTAAAGTTACTGTTATTAAAGTTCTGTTTTTGATTGACATGTTACTAAATAACCGGTTACTAAAGACCTGTTATTATAGTCAGTTATTTGAGACGTTACATAACCGTTAATTTAAGGCCTATTACCTATATTTAATAACAGTTATATAAAAATAACAGTAATTCTTAACAGTAGTACTTCATCAAAAAATAAAAGAGTTCTCTTCCACCAATGCTTAACTTATCGATTTGTCAAGGGGTTTGTAATAGGCAAATAGGCAAGAAATTGTCATAAAAAGTTCAAATGAAATATTTTTTGACTTAATAAAAGCGTTGCTGAATGACTAATTGTTTTAACAAATTTGTTTTATTCCAGCAAATAAATAATTATTAAAAATGTTTATACCAGAAAAAAATGGGCTTTACACTGTAGAAATAGGCATTGTTGAAGAATTATACATTGTGTTTTGTCTCGTTGTAGCCAAAAAATTATTTAAATTAAATTTTACTTGGCAATGATAAAGCGTTTTTCTTTCCAAAACTTTCTTGCACGATGTTCGTTTAAGTAATTTGAAGATTATTCTGACTGCATATTTCTGATTACAAGCAGTAGTGTCGTGTAGAAAATTCAGGAAATTAACGAACAAATAAACCATTTTGCAACACAGACATATCACAAACCCATGCGATGGTGGTGACAATGCGTTATAATTCAAAAACAACATAATATAATTTTTATTACATAAAAGTTTTGTTTGAAAACATATAACAGTTTTTCAAGATTACTTTCTATATCATAACTGTAAACAAGTCTATATAATAAAACAACGAGAAAATTGACTTTTGAGGGGATATTTGTGAACAAAAATTATTATGTTTTCGATATCTGAAAGTGATAACGTCAACAATTCAATATTTTCACTTGGCTTTCTAGAAAGTTCTATGTTCTGTACATACAGTTTGTTTACCAGGCTTATAACTTAGGTATTCCCAGTTGATGTGATAATTATCATACAGTTTCCATACTTCCTATATTCGACACAATACAAAATACGAAGGTGTCAGTTCCCAACCACCCATCTATGGGCGACCATTTTTATATTTATAGACAAAATAATACATTATCACATATTTAAAATGTTACTATGTTAAATATCTTGTTTTTCATTTTACCATTCACAGACATTATCGATGCGAGGAACGATAAAACTCGAACCAAAAATTTTAAACCGAAAACCGGCAAATCCTATGCAGAACGTCAAAAGGTCTATCGTTTGAGACTAAAATTAAAAAAATCGAGCGAGAACTTAGAAAATAGCAACCATCTGAAGAATGGTGAAACCCCGTTATTCCTTCCCAAAGCACAAGTATGCCCATGATTCCATTTAAAAGATATTTTGAGTTAAAGAATAACAATTTCAAAGTAAAATTTTTATTGTCGAAAGCGCTTATTTTAATAAAAATTTTACTTTGGAATTCTTATTCTTTAACTCAAAATAGCATTTAAATATTAATCATTATTATTATTATGACCATGATTCCATGTCTACCGGTAGTCTAACGACTACCAGGACATTTTTTTCTTTATTACAATATTATATACTTTGTAATAGTCTATCTTAATTATGTATAAAATAATATAAAAGTGATCTGGAGCCTTCAATCGTACAGAATGTTGGTTAAATTTAAATGTTCTTGAACATATTACAGTCGACTTTCCCTAAAAGCCAATTCAGACTAGCCGTTCTCGGTTACGATTCACCGGTCCGGTTGGGAGCTCGACCAATCAGGGCGTAGTCGTTTGACCGCAATCGGAAACGACTACGCCCTGATTGGTCGAGCTCCCAACCGGACCGGTGAATCGTAACCGAGAACGGCTAGTCTGAATTGGCTTTAAGAACGACGGTGTAGAACCGAAATTACCCGTTCTTGGCGTGACGTTATAATTAACCAATAAAAGTAAATTAATTATAACTCATTCTCAATCTGTCACACAAAAGATTAAGTGCAATTCAAAGTAAAATTATTATTTAGTAACTAGAATGTATTCATCACAATTTATTTCATGTTTAAAATAGATTTACAAATCCGAAAGTTATATTATAAAGTGAAAATAAGCTCATTCTTTATAAGAAAAGCATTGCATAGCTGCAGCACGCAAGCCATAATCTCTATAAATGTCGATCGCTAATAGCAAATAGTGTACTTATAAGATGTCAAACAATGGCGCATTATTATGTTTGTAAGGTGTCATATAATATATTACAGGCTTGTTATTATTTGGGGGGGCTCACAAGTAAATGCTCGATGGTGCCCTTGTGTTTTTATTACCTTTTATATTTTATGAACTTGTTTGCTAGCACTTTCGCTTTTTGTTTTCTTTATCCCTCAAGCTATCGACTGGGAAAAAGCTTTTGCTCGCTTATTGTATAACGGACTACCTACAGAATGCGCTACAGGAGTGGAAAATTTCATAATAAACGGGTTGCTTAAAAAACTTATACAATTAAGTTGAATCAGTGCTTCCAGTCCTTCCTTTAATCGTCCTCACTCCTGTACGTCGCGCCGTGATGAAACTTTTGCAAATTATATTGGGATGATATTGTAATGGGACCGAAAACCATCAAAATCAAAATTTTTAACAAATTTTGTATGTTTCAAGATTACTACATTATTTTTAAAATAGTTTTAAAAAGATCTCTCTCTCTCTCTCTCTCTCTCTGTACGTACATCCTCAAATCCTAACTAAAAAGTTCAGGTAAGCGTTAAATCAAAGACCAAGAATCACACTACAAATCCTAGACAAAAAAAAATAAAAAAAACCCGGGTCGCAGTGCCAAAACCCTGCCGACAATATAGTGTATTTACTAATATAGGCAGTGTGGCTTTATTGTGCGAACTTAAGTTGGTTTTTTGGGCAAAATAAAAAAATTGACTCCTTAATACACCCCTTAAAAAAACATTTTTTTCTCAGTCGCAATATTATTATCAATCCAACCTCTAAACTAAATTATATACACCTTTCAGCAAAGAATTCACTATCTGCAAACTAGTGTTTTCATAAAATTTGTAAATCCGGTCCTGTCGGGCCGATTTTATTAAAATTTTAGGAGCACTTTTTAATTGCTATTAAAGGGTTAAATTTCAATTTTGAAACGATTCTGAGAATTTTTTAGGCATTTTTGGGCCCAAAAACTTTTTTCAACCCCTAAAAACTACCCTTAAAATGGTCCGATTGGGCCTATTTTAAATAGGGTTCTTACGGTGGTGGATTCCAACATGTGGGCAAAATTTCGTAAAAATCAATTAACTCTTTCGAAAGTTATAGCGCACACACACATATATATATAAATATATATATATATATAAATATATATATATATATATAAATATATATATATATATAAATATATATATATATACATATATATATAAACATTTTTAAAAATGGTGCCAAAGTGTTTAGAAGGTTATGAAACGTCGAGAAATTTTAGTCCGACCCCTAGGTCCCGCCATCCGACCAACGCCAATAGTGTATGTTGCCTATGGCAAATACACTAAAAAATCGTAAAGTAACTTTTTAAGAAAAATAACAAATTAGGTACACAATCTTTCAGACGTAGCCAAACCTTTTTTTCAAAGACTCGTTTGTAGGATTTGTAGTGTGATTTTTGACCATCCATTTATAACGTTTACTCGAACTCTTGAGTTTTAGAAATAGTCGGAAGAGCCGTGGCCGTTTTTAGGCGACGGGAATAGGATTTGCGATGAAGAGTGCAGGGGGTGTTTGTAGGTATGCAATGCTCTTAAGAGTACCTCCATAATATTTAAAGCCAAACCTTGAAACTCAAAGTTTTGTTTACATGTTTTTTTTTTTTGTTTTCGAAAATTTGATAAAAAAATAGTTTATCTTTAATGAAACAATTTCAATTCTTGTGGTTATGTAACTAGACATTTCATGCATCAGATAGTTGCCATATAATAATAATAATAATAATAAATGTTTATTTGTTGCGCCATTATATAAAATGGATACAAAACGTCATTACACAGTTAAAAAGAAAATGTTAAAATAATGAATCCGATAACAAGTCGTTTACGGAATATGGGACCATATTAATTATGTAATGTTTTATCTTTTTATCAAAATCGGTGGCATCT
Source organism: Venustoraphidia nigricollis (assembly GCA_034508555.1). Lineage (NCBI taxonomy): Eukaryota > Metazoa > Arthropoda > Insecta > Raphidioptera > Raphidiidae > Venustoraphidia > Venustoraphidia nigricollis. The sequence continues at coordinate 13,662,849 of JAVRKA010000004.1, forward strand.
CTTATTAGTTTTGTGACATTGTAATACATTTTATATCCAAGATAGGTAGCACTCTTTTCAAAAAAAGTCGTGTTATGCTTTATGCTGTAATTCTTTGGATGTGTATTGTAAGTAGTACTATTGTTTTTATTTTTGTCATCAACTGCAGCTAGTTTGTGTATAAAAGTAAGCACATCTATCGCATAAATTGCGTAATAGGTCGGAATACAATTGCTTTTAAAAATGTGTCGACAAATTTCTCTACGTTTTAAGTTAAAAATTATGTCAATTATACTAAAGCGATAGAAAAATGCGTTTATTACGCCCTAAATGTTGTACAGTGCTCGTGGAGACTAAACACACACAACTTTCTGTATTATCAGTAGCTCCCGGGTTTCACCAATAGCTGATAGTTTCTTTTATCGTGCGTCACCCACAAGTCTCCCACTGCGCGCGGTGAAGGTTTAGATCCCCGCTTCGACGCATACTTCGTCAATTCGCGAAAACACACAGCGTCTTTCAGATATTTCAACCAAAGAATTTTTTTTTCAACTGCAAATTAACATGGATAGAAATTTAGTTTAATAATACTTATAAACTTTTAAAATTAACGTTTCTTTCAATATCTGAAACACAATATTTTTGTACGAGGTGTGATATAAAAATAATTTACTCATCGGCTGAGAGCACTGTAAGAATAATTGCATTAGTGTCGATTGGCAGCATTATTAATTGTTCTCAACATACTAGTTCCGACTTGGAACAGTATCAATTTACCCCTCACCTCTCCTTTTGCGTTCTATAGCTCAATTTAGTTTGTGAAGCTATAAAGGAATAAACAATTAAATAGCTGTTTGTCACATATAATCGCGCTAGAATTTTTGTATCCTGATAAATTTAGTTCAATACACTCCTAATTCTCAATGTTCATTATAGTGTTCAGATTATTCTGAGCGATCGTTTTGGTGATATGGTAAAGAATGGAGGACAGCAATTTTTAAGCGTTTTTCTTAAAAACTGTTCAAGAGAAATTAACAAAATTTCACCATATTATTAATTGTTGAAATCGGGCTTCAGTAAACTTTCATTTGACACCTTACACGATGCCCTTGAAAACATTTTTTTTGAAAACTATTTTCCTCAATTTCTTAATTTATCCTCTGAAATGAGCCCCCATAATCGAAATTCAACTTTTAATACTTCACATCTGGGCCGTGACACTCTATCTCTGTGCCAATTTTCAAATTTTTACGTCAAATAATTTTAGGCAAAATCGCTGTGACCGGCGGATAGACATACACCGTCTGTTTTTCATTTATTTATTTATTTAATATAGATGTCAAACATACTCTGAGTCCATACAAATAACACCTCTTAATACATAAAAATATAGTTAATTGTCAGATTAATATACTGTAAAATAAAGACACAATAAAGACTAAAAAAAATATAAATGTGAATTAGTACTAGGTCGAAACAATCTTTGCTGTTGACTTTTACTAATTAAAATTTCAACAATCACCCCACTAATAAACTTCAATTTAATATTTATGAAGAAATAAGATGAATGGTTCAGGAGCGATAATTTTGAAATTAAAATAATAATTCATCCTGTACAATACGCATTATGTTAGAAGTTATACAACACTTGACGCAAGGTCCCACATTATTTTTTTTCTCGCTTTGTCTTGGTGTCCGACACTCTTCTATTCTTCTTTTACTATAAAACAACACTCGTCGTGTCCCTAGTTTTCGTTTTTATACTTATTTTTTACAAGAATCGTTCCCTTTATTGTTTTCAATAACTTGTGAATTATATACATAGACAAGCCATTTGTAAAGTAAGCAAAACTTAGTAAGCAAACAAAATGACCCTCTTTATTCCCTTTAGAAAAAAACTAAAAAATATTTGGTACCCAAAAGATAGTGATTCATTCGCACAAAATACAGGTGCAATAAAGGATGTAAAAATAATATTAGAACTAAAATATATCTAGTTTTTGAATCAAATTTTATATATTTTATATATATATATATATATATATATATATATATATATATATATATATATATATATATATATATTAACACATTGAACGTTAGCTCGTCTAATATTTAAGTAATATAATAACAATCTTATAATTTGTAAACATTAGCGGACCCGTGTGAATATTTCGCACCGTTTGTAGTCAGTTATGTAATATAGTAGGAGGAAATAAATTTTATTCTATTCTATGCAGAGACTTCAGCGCGACTACGTCACTTTATATTACCGACAACTGTTAAAATAAACAGATTACGACCAGATGGCGACATTTGTTTTTCCTGAATGTTATTTTCTGTAATGAGATTGTTAAAATCTGTAAACTGTATTTTTTTAATGAAAACATTAATTTTAAGATATTAACTTGTTTTTCGTCATTAGAGAGAAAAATAATCTCCAAAATGGCGTATCAAACATACCGACAAAAAACACATTCGAGAAATAATTTATACCGACCTTAGAAATTGTAAAATAGGTGCTGCGTACTGTAAGAGGAGTAATAATTTAACTTGTTTGAAAAGATAGTTCGGAAAGACTATAAATGTTCTTTAAAGGATTGTGTCGACGTTTCCAAAAATATTTTTTCTTCCTAAGAGCTACAATCTAGGAAATTACATGGAATATTACATAAATGATGTTACAGATTTCACAGGTTAATTATATAAATAACGAATATTTTCAATTTCACTGCGTAGTGTAAAATTGAATTTAAAAAAAAAACACAATTTAAACATTACATTAGAAACTAGAAAATTCGTATTTTTCACAAATGAAAAAAACCGTATTTGCGCATCCATACAAGACTATTGAATTTTAAACAAACAAATGATTCATATTTGCTTCCAATACAAAAATAAAGAGTAAAAAAGTAGATATATCGCTAAGCAAATCTTTTTCTCTAAATAAATATACTATTCGTTATTTGAATAATAAAAATTTTACTTCAGTTATTATTGGAAAAGTTTTTTTTTTACTGCAAAAAAATGATAAATCTATATTTTCTTGTTCTCTTATTAGTTAAACAAATGAATAGTTTAATTGAGGATTGTTTCTCATATTTTGAATTAATCAAACCAGGGATGCCCAACTCGTTTATCACCGTCACAGTCAAAAAAATATCTTTTTTATGCAGAAAGTAACTTAAATCAGTAATGGATTATTTATTTGTTCAATAAACAAAACTTTATTAAACCTAAATGGCAACCAAGAATCACAAGCGATTTAAAAAATAATCCATTATATGTATTTTAAATCCACCATGTCGGAGAATAAAAATCGTCCGCTGCGTCGTTAGCGTCGCATCATTATACATTTCTGATCTTTTAAGACTTTGCTAATATGGACACATGGCGAGAATTTAACAATCAGCATAAAATTTAATTTATAGATGAAATATCAAGGAAAAACCTAAAATGATGACTAAAGGGAAATGGATGACAGGAAGAGCGTGATTTTCGCGTTAATCAAACTAATTTTCACTTTGTATTAAATACGAAGTCATTCATATTTTCCGAGGTATTTAATGACATTAACGAAGCGAACAGCATGTTGAGTTGTTAAGCATTGTCCCTTATAAATATATCAGATATCATATTATGAAACCAAATACAAACTGCCTCTACTACATCATATTATATCACTGTCGTTTGAATGAAAAGCCAAATTTATATAAATAAATGAAGTCTTAAGTTTTTAAAGTTTGATTTAGTTATTTGGTTTATAGGACATCTTACCCGAATAATTCATGCTCATTTTTTTTTATTTCATTAATAAACGCTTTCTTTTTACGAACAAATCCTATATAATGCGTCTATCAAACAATAACAAGAATTTGAACTAAAAAGATGTTTGTTTATTTTATGCTTAGATAAAATTTTTGTACAACGTTTCATCGATGCTTTTTCGACAAAAAAACGTTGTACGAACACTTTCTATGAGTTAAATAAACAAACAAGTTTTCAAGTTCCTGTTATTGTTTAATATTCAATTATTATGAACGCGAATCCACAATCAAGTCAGAAGATCTGGATTGACAACGGAGCTTAGATTACAACATTAAAGTTTAATTTTACAGCGCTTCCCTTGAAAATAAATACCTATCTACAGCATATGCTAGCTCAAGATTTGACTTATATTTATAGACGAAGGCATCATTAAAAATCAAAGAGACTTTAGCACGGAATGATGTCTACCATTAAAATAATATATTATTCAATTGCATTGTATTACATTTGAAACGGGAGAAAGAAAATTAATAACATAAAGCACAAGTCTTACATACGCTAATAATAGACTGCACGACATTACTTTCAGATTATAGTTTTTGTAACAAATAAAATAATGCACTTGGTATAACACGCGACAAAATGCTGCATATTATACCAAATGACGTCAGAATGGTTATTTTCATTCTTGACTATACAAAAACACCATAAACACATTATAAAAGAAACACGTGAAGTGTTTCAATAGAAACTTCGCAAAAACCGTCGCGTAATCAAAGCATATAGACTTGGGAGGGTTTCGTATAATACTCGCCACGGTTCTGAAGTTAGTCACAAACAGCGTCGCAAATGCATATTTTAGAGCCGTCTTGGTTGTTTTGTGGGAAAGGAAGACTCTCACCACCTCCCAGTTACCGGCACAGAACGTGCGCTCGTCGGTGATTGGTTATCGCTGGTTGTCGTGTCACTGGTCGCTTTCCTGCTATAAAGTACAGTCCAGTACGCTATTGTTAAGTTGTTTCTTTGATTGTTAATTGATCAAGATGCCTAATACAGTTTTGCATAGACAAGCACGAAAAATAATTTTTTGGATGACTTTATGCAAGGAATTTAGATCTTTAGAGTTTAGATTAAAGAAAAATTAAAAAAATAAAAATAATAATATAGCGCGAGTTTGTAGTTTTTCAACCGACTGTACCTGCGCAAGCCTCCATTTGCATCTAACTTCAGAACCTTTTAGAACCGTGGCGCGTATTATACATCCGATGAAAAAATGGAACCCTTATAACACCACTCTCGTATATGTCTGTCTGTCAGGGCTTATTTTCTTCGAATCTACTCGTTATGAGAAATACAAATATATATTTTTTTGATAATTTCAAAATGAATAGCTTAAGGAATATTAAAGAACATTTAGCATGCATTCATCGCTCTCTTTCTCCGAAAATGCTGAGTCTAAAATTTTGAAAAATAGGGCTGCAATGATAGTTAACAGAAAAGCCTACACGAAAATCCTAAATCTTAAAGTTTTCACGGGAAACGAATTGGTACGGAACCCCTTTCTTCGCGAATTCGACTCGCACTTGACCGGTATATTTTTATACTATCATGACATGCTAACTACGCATTCTAATCTGTATTTTTCTTATTCAAACAATAAAAAAGTTTTCTATACAGAATACACGGACACAGCGGGAAGAGCTAACAGTTAGCTGGATTGTTGTTCTGTGTTCCCTTACTCAGCAAAAATTGAACGGAGCAACGTACCGGAAATACAGTATAAACGACAAATTATTACATGCAGACATCAGCGAGTATTATTATTATTATTATTGTTGTTGTTCTATGCGAACACACAAACAGAAATCCATATTATACAATTCTTTTATAAATATGTTTTTCATAAAAATGTATGTTTTTCGTAAAAAAAAATTATTTATACATTTGTTTAATTAAAATTTGTATTTTACTATTTTCCATCTACCACACTTCCCGTTATTTTTCTACATTATTAAAGCTTCAACTTATGTAATAGCAATGGGCGAATGAAGGTATTATAGGAAATTAGGATAAGGTAGGCATTTTTTGAACTAGGAGTTTGATAGGTAATCGGCCATGGCCTCAAATAAGGAACCATCTCGATATTTATCTGGAATTAATTGAGGGAAACCATGGAAAACCTCAATCAAGATGGCCATTACAGGAATTACCGTTTCTCGGCGAGAGGCATTAGGAAAAAGTCCCAAGCCACATCTGCCCCCGCCGGGATTCAAACCCGGACCTCTCGAATGCGAGTCTAGTGCTATCACCACTCCTCTACCCAGCTCGGTGGTTACTGAAAAATATCCGATTTAAAAAATATCTGTTTCAAAAATGACAGTTACTAATGAATATCCCTGCCGCAAAACTGGAAAAATTGGGTTTCACAAATGTTTGTTACAAATAAAATTCTCAAAAAAGCTGTGTTTACAAATAAAATTTTAGAGGTATTATATGGATTAATCACAGTTATTTGATAGCTGTTCCTGTAAAATAACCGATTTAAAAAATATCTTATCCCAAAATTATGTTCTAAAAATGACACTAAAAAAAATTATAATGAATCTCACCCTCATAAGCTCACATAAGAAGTTTAACTTCTTTACTTTTTAATATTATTCCAAAGTTTATTTTTTTTATATGTGAAACTAATTAATAATATTTACACATACTTAGCAACACACTATAAACTTCTGTCTTTATCAGACAAAATAACTTCCCCTTAATTTGCTAGTTCTACTTCCCCTCGATTTTTTTTTTTTTAAATAGATACATCGCTGAAGAAGTTAAACTTCAAAAATATTTCCACCACGAAAGTGTAAAAATCGGGTTTGATTTAAATGTTTGTTACAAATTAACTTCTTAAAAAAGCTAATGTGTTAACAAATAAAAATTTGGATGCATTATATGGAATAGGTACATACTTAAGGTTTAGTAACCGTTTGTTATAATGATAACGGAGGGTTAGGATGAGACAATAACGATTTGAAGTACATAGATTGCGAAATAAAAGTAACGTTTTGAAGTAATAAACAGACCATAAATAAAGCATTAAAGCCCAGTCAATATGTATACACAATATAAAATACAAGCTGTAGTGACGAGAGGACGGGACGCTGAACTTACAATACATGCATACACACACACGTATTATCTGCATTGTTACAATACAGTTTCACTCATCCTTAAAGTACGTACAGTAACACCCCGCTTAACGCGGGAGATACGTTCCAATAAGTTTTTGCGCTATACGAAACAGCGCTAAACGAGGTCATCTTAATACGTAGATAATAAGACATAAGTGAAACAAAACCGAGAATAAGAAATTTTGTTAAGTTTTTTTTTGTTTCATTTTTATCACATTAATTATAGTAATTGCTAATATCGATTTTTGTTCATAAAACATTTTTGAAAATCAAATAAAAGTTCGAGGAAGAAGTTATGTGTGTGATGAGGAAAGTTCTTCATTTGACATGTTTTGTTTTTTTGTGAAGAAGTCATCTAATGTCGTTTGCCTCTTTCTGTTTTGTTCAGCAAACTGTTGTCGATAGCAAGATATTGCATCAATTACACTTGGTCTTGCTTTTGAACTTCTATTGAATCATTTTGTATAAACTGATAGAGGTCAAACTTTTTTTTTAGAAACCGCGTAATATTGGAACAGCATTAAGCGGAGCAGCGTTAAGCGAGGTCTTACTGTATATGTAGACAACACATATTATTAAACACATACACAAGCTATTGTCGCTTTTATATCAGAGAGAATTCGCTTTACAGTGATTTTCAAACATTCTTTTATAGGGCTCCGTACTCAAAGAAACCAAACGAATATTTTTCTCAATATTCTGTTTGTCTGTCCGTCACAATCTTGTTGCTCCTAATCTATAAAGTCTTGGCTTCCTGAGATAGTTGTATCGCAATATGACAGTGAATGCCATAAAAAACATGTGTTTAGAAATAAAAAAGCGACATCCATTTACTTCTAATTGCACTCGTTTTTTGTGACGTGTCAAATTAAGGCCTCTATATTACGGCACCACTATGTTAGGAAACCATGACTAAAGCGCTTCAAAAAAGACATTGACATTATTGTGGAAACCCAAACGTAGCAAGGGCGTTTTTTCAGTGGGTTTATATTTTGGGGGCATATGTATGCCCCTCTTTTCCACTGGGCACTCTGGGCAAGTACCAATGGAGGCCGTTACTTGGTAAACTAATCTAGTAGCTGATTATACGAGTCCTCCACGACCAGTAGCGTACTCTGCGAACTATCATTTATCCACCAAATCCAAGCAAGTTTTTAACATTACCTTTGAACTCTTCTATATCTTATTTCGTGGTTGAAACTAGAGTTGGGTAACTCAGATCTGAACCGGTTCAAAGAGCCGACTCCGACAGAAGATCCGTGAGAGCCGACTCACTTTTTTTTGAGCCGACGGATCAACGGATCCGCATAACTCAGTGAAACACTTAACACACAGAAGCACATTTTACACTTACGTATCAGTTCTTGCTTTGGTGCATCTGTCAGCTCAAATGACTCATGCATCACATGTTTGGCTATGCATTCTTGATTCTATACAGGTCGTGATATGATTGACTGAACTAGGTAACTCAGTGGCAGACTGCAGTAACATATTCAGAACTCGGCTCTTTTTGAACCGATTCAGTGAGCCGGCTCACATACGGGATCCAGATGCAAAGATGCAGATCACTGAAAAGACCCGTATTTCCCATCTCTAGTTGAAACGTTCATTCATTCACACATAGTACTAGCAAACCTATTATTGTGATACATAAGGCGAAGGATACATTTCAAATGAATCATTCGAATAGCAACCTTTCGATTATCAAAATCATTCATATAATTGCAATGCTGATATAGTAGTAAACGAAACTGTGAAGTTCTTGGGATTGCATTTTGATGATACGTTAAAATGGGTGTCTCAGATTAATAATGTATGTAAAAGACTAAATTATTACTACTATCTAATCAGTCAGATGAAATCTATATACAATAAAGAGACGTTATTAACATTTTATAATGCTTTCGTAGTTAACAATATTAAATATGCCATCTCTATTTGGGGAATGTCCGGAGATAGGCATAGAGTTTTTACAACCCAAAAGAAAATTTTGAGGTTAATTTATAATTTAAAATGTAGAGAATCGTGTCGAAACTTATTTAAAGAAAACAAGCTACTAACTTTTTACGGGATTTTTGCTCTTGAACTGCTCACAGATATGTATTCTAATGGATATTTCATTGATAATAACAACGCATCCAAGTCATATAACACCCGTAAGAATGATATTGTGTTAAAACATAAGACAACTTTCTTTGAGAGAAGCCCTAAGTATATAGGAATAAAAATTTTCAACTCGCTACCTAATGAAATAAAAATTTGTAGAGATACAGAACATTTTAAAAATAAATCCGCATTTGTGGCATTTCAATAAATTATATTCTATTCTATTCGATTATTCCCAAGACTAGTCTGTCGTTTAAACAGTATGACAGTCACTGGTGTAATACGTATGATGCAGCAGAGGCACTCATTTAACTTAAGATTGGATTGCTGATTACGTACCACATTCATCCCTATGTGTTGCACGGAGCACAACACAAACCCTGCATCCCGCTCTACTTCCCGGATCTCGCGGAGATACAATGTGATGCCTTCGTCGCTCTCTATTCTTCTATGGATTTGCCTTATCTCTTATTCTCTCCTCTCTCCAACCATTCCTCTCGTCATACCCCACTATTTCTCTCTTACTCACTCACACACACTCTCTTTGACAATAACCGATGAGCCTATAAGTTTGGTTCAAACTCCTCCGCTATATATTGTTGACTAGTCTTCTTCAGATTACATTACGTAATAATGTAATTTATTTTTGATTAACCCGCCTTAAAGATATTCTTTTGTTAACAATGCCTTTAGAAATTACTTCGACTATAATTCAAGCTTCTTAAGGACATATTAGTTAAATTGAATTATTTGATTATTACTCCAAAGCATTTAATATTCTTTTGTGAACAGAATTAGTGACGTGGTTTGCAGATTTTTAATCGTGTTAGCCTTTTTTTTTACATTGTACATCAAAAAGCTATTCCGACACGTTAAACTCTACACTCTCAAGTAATAAAATAACTGTTACCGATTGTTAGGTTATCTGATATAGTAACTGTGATCTGATATTAGATAACTGTTTCATGTCAATTGGAAATTTTTATCTGTTACTTAGTAACAGCGTTGCCAGACGTCCCGATTTTGGCGGGACGTCCCGATTTTTAAATCAAAATTAAATGTCCCGCGGGGGACAGGCTCAGTCCCGCTTTTCGGGGATAACTCGACCGTGCGAAAATTATTATTCTCTTATTGTAAGTTGCAATTTGTAACACTCACTCCTCAGACTACTGTTTGAAATGCCATATTTTTCTAATGAATAAAACTTTTTTGATTTTGATTTCTGTTTTTTTTAATTTTTTTTTATTCAGAAGACGAGTAAGTCTCAACTATTTAACGATAGGGTAAATCTGATTTAAAATATCATATTTTTATTAAAATACATTTTCTATGGCTATTTTTGCTATCTATTGTCATGTAAACGTAATTTGAACTCAAATAAAAAGATAAATATTTAAAAACTTCTGATTATATACGCTTTCAAAATCCCGACTTGGCAAAAAAAAAAAATTCTGGCAACGCTGCTTAGTAACTGTTTTGTTCTGTGGTAATTTGCTTTTTTTTCTTCCGCCAACTATTGAACTATTGAACGCGGCCTTCCAAACATTTTATATAAATTAATTAGCAAGTCATTAAAGAATAAAAAATCTACTTTTCTAGGCGTTGTTGTGTATCTGTTATCAAAGGAATAACAGTATGGTGGACTCAATAAATACGTTTCTGACAAATATCTGATACAGAATGGGTTAGTTGGTACATTTAATAATAAAGTTGTGCAATAGCATGCACCAGTAAGTACTCTAATTAGATGCAACTGGGATATTATGTAACATGCTGATCAAACCAACGACAAATACAGCAAATACACTAACACATTGCATATGTATGCTGAATAGAATGCATACTGAAGCATTCTCTACAATACGTGCTTTGAGTTTCATTGTTTCACGACGTGATTGCGATCAGAAACATTTAAACTTTGGATACTCGAAATAAACTACAACAGTTTTATAACCGCACAGTGTTTTACATGTTGCATCCATCAATAAATTATAGACATACTTTTGGAGATATTTTGCGTTATTTTGATTTTTTTAATAAGTACTTTATTGTGTCGGAATCTACGTTACAAATCTATACTAATACTGTGACTTAGGACCGTATTAAAAATGGAAAGTTCATCTTTGATTCATTCAAGAGTCCTCGCTACTGCGAGAGTTCATGTCTAGCTACAGCTAAAATAATTGGCTCTCGCATGTAGTGAATTTGAGTGTTGTAAATCGCTATATTATGACGGATTAAAATATTGAATTGTGTGCACCGTAGAGTAATTGATTAACTCATTCCGCCGCGAAATTGGAAAGATTCGGGTTAAATCCCGACGGTGACGTGTTGGAATAATAGATTTTTCTAATATAGTGCTACAACAATGAATGTTTCTTAACAATTATAGCAGACAATAGCTATTATACTAAATATACTAATAAGGTAAAATTTGTTAGTTTGGATATAGGTGGTAATCTCCGAAACTACTAATCTGATTTCAAAATTGTTTTCCCCAATTTTTAGAACGGACACAGGCTATATATTAGCGCGTTAAAATAAGAGCGCTTGTCGTGGAGACCAATATTACATAAAAACTAACGGATCCGTGCGAATACTTCGCACCGTTAGAGGTCAGTTACGTAATATAATAGAATGGAAATAAATTTTATTTTATTCTATTCAAAGACTTCAGTGCAACTACGTCACTTAATATTACCGACAACTGTTAAAATATACAGATTGCCACTAGATGGCGACATTAGAAATTGCTCAAATTTATAAACTCTATTTTTTTAATGAAAACGTTAATTTTAAAATATTAACTTTGTTTTCGTCATTAGAGAGAAAAATAATCTCCAAAATGGCGTATCAAACATTAATATTGATACAGTATTAAGGGAGATATTTCATACCGACAGTAAAACACCTTAAAAATAATATATACTGATTATAAAGAGGTAAAGGTTGTAAGTTTGGATGTAGGAGGCAAATTTTCAAACTTAAGTGCTTGAAAAATGAAAGCTCTAATTCCATCCATAAGAAAAGCATTGTAATTTATCTTTTATGCTAAAAAATAATCAATCAAAACTGGGAAAATGCATGTGTCGTGAAGCTTGTATCCGGATAAAAGGTTTAAAATACCTGAATTAAGGAAACTCTCAATTTATTAAAACAATATTAAAATGTGCTTTCGTTACAAAAAAAAAGAGCACGAAGTTTGTATAATAAATCAGAGTTTGTAACATTTAATCTATCTTTACAGTCATTACCTTTTCACATTTAGAGGTTTAGCTTTGTAACAGCGGTCGATATCGTAACATAAAGGTTACAGGGTCAAGTTAAAATTATGTGTTAATGCTAGAATGTGTACAGAGCATATATACGCAAAGCAAAATATGTCTAGGTAACTCAGATTGTAGACAGTTTTAAGTTTGTATATAATTCTATATAATTTTGTCATTGAGTTTTTTTTTACTCCTTTTAGCGCGTTGTGGGTAAAATTTTAGCAAACAATTGAAATTGTGCGCGCACTGCTAACGAAAATTCGACAGTGTGAAGTTGGTCGCGCTAACGAAAATTCGACAGTATGAAGTTTGCCAAGCTGCTCAGACTAAAATGGCAGATGGACAAAATAATTGTACTTTATATCATCTGGAAACATTATATATAATAAACGACCGTAATTTTTGATTACAATTAGTCGTTTTGTGTCACTCAGCGGAATTTATAATATCGCATTTTTTATTACTTAATTGATTGATAAAAGTAAAAACCAAAATAAAAGTGTTTTCAAATATTTGAGGTTAATTTTTTGTAAGTATTATTCGTAAACTTTTTGAAGATTTTTTTTCAATAAATTATTTGCGTGGATATTAAAAATTAGTTTTTAATCACGCTAAAGAAGTATAACTTCAAACGCGCGTACACAAATACAAGCACCCACTTTTTTACATTTCTAAGCACATTAAGTTAAAATAACTTGCATTAGGATTGTACGTAAATTATATCAGAAATTTAAAAACCGTCTTCAGTAAAATCTAATCTATTGTTGGGTTTTGTGCAAATCTGCAGTTCGGGATCATTCATATTATAAAAAGGAACCTCTTTAAAGTAGCGCCTAAATGTCACAATTTTACCGAAAATATATATAGATTACGTATAAATTTTTTATAAATTCAGAAATAACAAAATGATTACTATAATTGTCAGTAACCTTTCTTTAGTTAGAATGTAAAATTTAAAGCAGATATTAAAATTTGTAAAAAAAAATACAAAATATGACACACTTTTTATCAAGAAAAATCCCGTCTTTTACTATGAAAAAGGCATCTTGTAGGTAATGTGCCTGTTTTTTTTTTTTAGGACCTTCCCGTTTTCGAAATGTTTTACAATAGTTAATTTTTCAGGCAATCTAATCCATGCATTAATTGTTGGACAATATTAAAACATAAAACTAAACACTTTTTTAAAGATAAAATTAAAATTCTTATTCTTGTTTAGTATATAAGTTTGATTTTATTGGTTAATTATTAGTAATTCTAAGTTTATATGTAAAAAGTGTACAAAATAAATAAAACAATAAAAAATAAATACAGCGTTCAGACAAAACGTGAAAGAATCCATTATTTTGATATTTTGTGTAACAAAAAGTTGTTAAAAACATCTGTAATATAAATTACAAAGCATATATGAGCACATAATTTTACAGACGCTGTTAAAATTTAAATAAACGACACCTAAAAAATACTTAAAATTACATGAAAAAAAATTCACAAGCGCAAATTTGACATAAAAGTTCTATAAAATAGTTTCCATATTATAATATAAAAATTCGGTAAGCACAAAACATCACTAAAAAGTAGTATATAAGTCGTAAAATTCCTTTGTAAATATTTAAAACATTTTCTTTCGTTTACGATCCAAAACTTTTTGAGTACTTACAGAAATAATTTCGATACAATAAAGTCGAAGAGGGATGGACAAAATATAGTACACAAAGCTACGACCAATTTATCATGAAAGTCCGTCATAGCTAAATTTAAATTTAGTAAAAAAAAAATCAAAACAGCGAAGATTTTTGCGAGGAACAGATGGATTGTACAGAAGCTGGGGTTTCCTAGGAGAGCGGTAGCGTAATATAATATGACGTTTAATGAAATAACAAAAAAAAAATTAAATAAACGTCATTTTCGCGGTAGCGGTGGTATTACTGTAACGTAAAAAACGGAATTTATTTCTATTTTGACGTCATTTAGTATCATATTACGGCCGCTTTATTACGGTACCGCTTGCCTAAAAAGCCCTGCCAAGATGTTATGCAGTACAGCATCCGACCACATATCGCAAGAACTGCATCACAAAAATTAACAATTACGTGTTCTTCTTTAACTTTCATTAATATTTTCAAATTTTTACAGGATATCCTTTTTTACAAGGTCTGAAGCTACCTTGAATTAATACGAAAAGCATTGTAAAAAAGCAAAAGTTCTAGTTTCATGTGAAATGACTTAAATGTGGTGGGAGTACAAGTGAATATGGTGGGAGTACGGGTATATAAGATTCCAGAGTCCACTTTTATTTTTTCTCGAACGCAGTCGCGTAAAAGTTACTTGTTGGTGTTGTTAAGTACCAAGTTACAAAAACCGGTTAAGCCATCCTTTAGTAATGAAGTACCGATACTAGCACGGAGACAAAAAGAAAAGAAACAGAAAATTAAGGAATTGCCATTACAATTTTTATATATAGTAGCTTTTCAATTTTGATGTAGTTACCTTATTCTAGCCTTAATTCGAACGTACCTGGATAAAAAATATTTTACACTTTCGCTTTTCAGTATAAACTAAATGTAGTCACTATAAACAGACAGATGGAGACATTGACAAAAATTCTGGTAGCGTCATCTCTGTCTAGTTATCGTTTAAAATCATATATATTAATACGCTAAGCTTAAGATGTTTGCCTCCCTTTTTCGAAAAAAACACACAATTGCTCCACATAAATTTTATATCATTTTATAGATAATTGCTTGCTCTATCGATATCAACAACTAAAAAATTTATTATTGCGTTTGTTTTTGTAAATTTATTTATTATTAAAATTATATATATAGATATACATTAAGACACAATACAGTAATGCTGCCATCTGACGGTTCTAACTTTGAAACAACTTCAACATGATTGATGGTCGGTAAATTTTTTTTGTTTAATTTTTAATCAAAATTCACGTATAAATACTTTTCGTATGGCGGCGCTTCAGCTCAACGTTTTCGATACTTGCGCTTCTATATGACAGTTTTAGAAAAATATTTTCTTGAACTGTCACTGAGCTTCGTAATGTAGTACAACAAAAAGAGGAAAGTTATAAAGAGTGTGAGAAATTAGAAACGAATTTTAGTGCGAATTATTCGCACGGGTACCGCTAGTACAAAATATTCGAATACACTGAATCTCTCGCAGAAGGGTTCGTTAATTTTTTTTAGATATTCTGTTTAATTAAAGAGAATTATTCTCATCCCTGTGTAATGTATTACACTAATATAAAAGTGTAGAGAGTATATTCCGGCGGACGTCGACACACACAAACACACACACGGCCCACCGTGCATGAAAGTAATTAACTTCTGTATAAAAATAATATTTACACTACACTTGCTCTGCTATACACCTGCTATGTGTTAGGATTATATAATCGGATATTACCGACCTCTTCTACATGCACACACACACAGACACACAGAGCAGGACACAAACATACACACAGAGAGAGAGAGAGAGAGAGGCGCGAGCCGATATCAACAGATAGTACGCAAGGAGCAATTTATGCTTTAGTTTTGGACAAAAATAGATGTCTTAAAATCTCGACATTAGCATAAAAAAGCGTTTCGACAGAGATAGACAACCTACCAATGTAAATGATCCATCGTTAGGGATTGCAATCTAACGGCATTTTCAATCCAGCTGGATTTATGCTGGATCAAAGCAAATCCAGCGCGGATCCAGCATTAGTCGATTTTCAAATAAACGAAACCATTTTTTTAAAGTTTAATAACTATTTATCTACATTTATAGATCAAATACTCGTTTGCAGTTATAAGTAATTTTTGGCGTTAGTAAAGTACTCTAATAGTAAGTAATACGAGTATCCGGAGTATAATTATTAATTATCACAATACAATCATAAATCACCTAAATTAATATTCTATATATCTGAAATATTTATTCATTTACCTATTTTACAAACTATGTAGTCTCAGTTTCTCATCTCAATAATTTAGACATAAAATTGCGTTTCCCACTTATAAAATGTTTAGTTAACTCTTATTAGAAACAAAACTTTAATATAAATTTTATTTTATAATTTAGGACTTGATTTGTCTTTTAAAGAATGAAGCCCTGCAGAAAGAGCTCTCTCTACCTCTACGCTGATTGGTTTGAGAGTCATCAAATAATCATAGATTACTCCCTCACTTTCATAAAAGTCATTTCTTTTATCAATATCTTATCATAATCCTTCTCAGACCCAGTTAAATACTTGGTTTTAGCTGATTGCGGATCCGCACCGCTGGATCCAGCATAGATGCTGGATCCAACAAGGCCAGAAATGTGCTGGATCCAGCATTGCAATCCCTATCCATCGTAGATTCTAGGTCACATTCAGACCGATACTTACTTAGAGTTCCATATGATATCTTTATAATAGTCCAAGAGGCGGACGTAAAATGGGTTCGATTTTTAGAGGAGGACTCCTTTCTGAAAAGATAGTGACTTCAGTCGCTTGCCTAGGCATCCTTGTGAGTATATAAGCATTTGTCATTGTAGTGGCTAAAAAAAAACTTGATTGGGCTGAACAAAAATCAATGTAAGTATGCAAAAACATTTTGATTAAAAAGTGTGCACATTTTCAATGATTTTTGATTCAGTAAAAGATAAAATGTAATAAACAAAAATATTATTTGAAAAAGAGCAGAGAATTATGAATTAAGCGATTTTAAAAACAAAGTATTTTTAATTGATCTTTTCCAGGCGCCGCCAGGATATCAAAAATATATTTCATATTTTCTGCTCTTTTCGAAATCGCATTCGTTTAATTAAAACCTGTTTTATTGTAAATATTGTTTCGTTATAAAAAAAAATACAAAAATCTCTTCCGTTCAAATATTCATTGTTAACAAGGAGCAAGTAATCACACTTTCGATCAAATGAAAACATCAAACCGATCTGTAATTAATTACGTATTCATTATAAAAAAAGTCGGCAGTGTTCAAAAATTCAAAAAAGCAAGAGAGACGTGAGTACACGGAACGTAATTAATTGACAGACAGAAATCACTATACGGTATTTTCAATGCAAAGTGGCACCAGTCGTGTAGTTTTGTGCCGGCACGGCGTGCATAATAATGCGACTGTCAACTGTTATACGTGCTTTTACATACGTGCATGGCGCTCCTCGATCTCTCAACTACACACTATAGACATATATTAGTAGGAGAGCTGTTAGACATTTTTGGGTAGGTATTTGAGGCACCGTGCAAATTTGTGCAATACCTCTTTAGTAATATCCGAATACAAAAACACAGACTTGGCTGAAGGGTAGTGAGGCTTAAGCGACGCTTAAAATTTTAAATTAGCAAAAATGTTTTCGCGTAAAAAAGGCCTTGAGACATTTTGAAATTATAACACCTTGAAATTTAGTATTTAAGGAGTTAAAAAAAAATCCAGATTTCTTAATCGGGTCTAAAATTTAGCCAGGTGTTTGCAAAATTTTATATTTGAATAATTAAAAATCTATATTTGGGCACGTTGAAATTTAAACAGAACAATATTGGTACCTAATATTTTTAAAAAACAGGTCGTTTCGGTGGGACGTTCTACCATTAAAAAGCTCTTGAGACATTTTGAAATTTTAATACCTTGAAATTTAGTATTTAAGGAGTTGAAAAATAAAAAATCCAGATTTCTTAATCGGGTCTAAAACTTAGCCAGGTGTTTGCAAAATAATATTTTGGAAAAATTTAAAAATATATATTTGAGGCACGTTGAAATTTAAACAGAACAATGTTGGTAACTAAAAATATTTTAAAAAACAGGTCGTTTCGGTGGGACATTCTACCTGTCAGATGATTAAAAATTTGAGGATCGGTTAAGTAGCACTACCCTTCAGCCAGGTCTGTGTTTTTGTATTCGGATATTACTAAAGAGGTGTTGTACAAATTTTCACAGTGCTTTAAATACCTACCCAAAAATGTCTAACAGCTCTCGACCTATATCTATACCTCGAATGGTGCTATTCTGTATGCTCATTGCAAGAACTTACAGTACTATTTATGTTTTGTCACTCTCTAACACATTTAATATCGCATAGATTCAAGGGAAATAGAAATTTAAGAGCGTTGTTAATTTTAACATAGACCGTGCAGAATACCACCTTAACACTCGGTTTCTTAACTTATTGCGGTAGCCGATAGCGCATTTATAGGTATCCCAATTAAAATGTTCACAGTATTGGGATTTGGAAAATGTTAAAAGAAGTCACTATACGCCGTTCTAACAGACAGATTATAGATTATAGACGTTCGACAACTGATGTCATTAGCATTCGAAGTCGATCTGGCATTTAAAAATATTCTATAAACTACTTACAAATCGTTATCAATTTTTATTAACTAAAAAATACCAGCACTTCACCGATTTTCAACAGAATTTAATGCGAAAAAAATTCAAAGGAAAAAACATTATTTCCTTTTTATTTCAGAAATAAGTAGAATAGTTTTCTATAGGACCCATAAATGTCGAGATCCGCTGAAAATTCGATTTTCGCAAATATATCTCATTTTTTTGAAAATTTTCAATAGCAGGAAGTTAAAAAACTATCTTATCATCCATATTGTAATCACATTCAAAAATGCTGTTACATTTTTGTTTTTTATTTGACAAAGGACGCATTCTCTAAATTCTAATGCGAGCAACCCGCTGTCTTAATTAGTTCATGCTGCCGCAATTGTGCCGCATATACAAACACAGACTGTTCAACCATATACCCTACATTATATTATTATAGTGTACTTATGGCCGCAAGGCATAATTGTCAACGTAAAATTTTCGGCAACACTTTTTGTATCTTCAGATTTTACTCCATTTTGTGTTACATTACAAAAAAAAAGTATGGCGTCGGTGAACGCCCGACTTAAGCGAAGCGTCTACGCATTTAATGACTCTAAATCAGCGCACTATCTAAGCAAGAGTGGATGGAGCACGCGCGCGCCACACAGCGCACTAGCTCAAAAGGCGTGGGTAGACCGCTAAGCAAGTAAAAGCTGACTTGACGTCTGGCGTTTTTTTACTCCCTAGTAGCCGAGCGCGCAGCGTCCGAAAAAAAGCTTCGCTTCAAAAATAAAGACAGTACCGGAAATTGTCCAGGTCTCGTTTCAACGACAAGCTTTATTTGCGTTGTAATAAAGCTCCTCACAAGCATATACATATATTACACATCGCACTTACAAAACACATGCACATTTACACATTAGACACGTAACACAGACACACTCTGTATCCTTCCCCTCGCTCTAGTAAGGGAAAGTATCCTTTGGACACATTTTTTGTACATGTGCAATATGTTGATTTTTTGTAAAATAAAAAAAAAATTTAAACAAATCTAAAAACACTGAGTCGATACCAAAACGATATCGAGACTGTACTTTTGTCGTTACGAGAGACGACATTTTGTCTCGTTTCGTGAGGGGTGGTTGATTTTATTTTACCAAAAAGTCGACATGAGCGGCTTTGCCTTGCAACCGCAGATATAATATAGTTACCTACGTATTATAGCTGATACACAGGTAGATTATATAAACCGCATAGGTAAATGCAAATTTATAGTTGAGTGCAAAATAGCAAAAGATTACAGAATTATAGTACTTATGTTACGTGATAAGCTTTATTATTAAACCTACAATAAGTTTTATCAGTTGAATACGTAAAAAACAAACAAACTTCTACTATATGTTTAACCTATGTTGCTTTTTTTCAGTGCTAATGATTGCTCGCAAATAATGCTTTGCACAGGTTTTCTTGGCATTAATCATTTATGATTAAATATTGTCTAATGTGCCGGCTTCTAAAAAGAAAACTGTAATCTTGATTTTATAATTAATATTAATACTTTGTGTATCCAGATGAAATTATTCATTTTTAGAATTTTTGTAAAATAATTTTACTAAAAGGCTAGTCATAATTAATATTTTAATGAAACGTAACTTATGAATCAAAAATAAACATTTTGAAAATCACTTACAATTATTTTTTATCCATAGATTGTATTGCGGTCCAAAAATTGAATGTGATTTACTAACCTGTAACAGAAAAAAACTAGTTTAGTTCTCTATAATAATTCTTGAACAATTTACAAATCTATATACCTTACTTATATATAAATCGAAGTGTGTATGTATGTTTCCTATGGACTATAAAACGGATGGACCGATTTTGATCTAATTTTCAGACAATCTTCAGATTAGCTCAGCGAGTGATTCTGTGAAGTTTGGTAGCTATCGGATCAACAGAATTTTTATTTCTCTTCGATTTTTGAACAATCACGGTTAAGGTAGTTGTCGTGGTACAATATTATCAAAAAGTTATAGATTATACGCGTCACAAAAGTATACTAGCTTGTAGCTAAGTGATCCATAATTTGTACGCAAGACTGTACCCGTGGAAACGTAACCCATACAGTATTCATATGCATGTATACTTTCCTATAAATTGTTGAACTTTAAACCGTTATTTATAAATAATTAGACGGTCAAAAATTTTTCTTATTTTTTTTAAACTCATAACAAATGCATTGAAAGACTGTCAGTTTTTGGAAAATTTCTGACAGTCAGTTCTTTTTTTATAAATAAGAAACTGGTTCAGAACTACAGAGATCGTATACAATCAATGTTAATTATCCAATTTTTAATTGAATTTATCTCGGATTATATACGGTCAATCGACTTCAAATTTTCAGTGTAATTGTATTATCATGTCCTTAATAAGTATACAAAAATTAAGAATTTTCTGACGGTGTGCCTTAACCACGACAACTACCTTAAAAGCGATTGAATTCGCGTGGATTCAATACACGTTGAGAATTTTATGATAATGATTCTCATCTTTTATGGCTATACATAATTAGATAATTAGTGTTACCCGTGCGAAGCCGGACCGGGCCGCTAGTTAAAAATGAAATTCGCCTAGATGCAATAATAGCAGTCTAGGTATCTAGTTTGGAACACATATTTTAATAACGGGCGATCAGCGAGTTTTAACAGTCACACGAGTCATAAAAACATTAAAATCCAGATACATATTGCATTTTTTGCACATACCACCTATAAAATTGTCATGATTTTCACATCATAATAAATATATTTGTAATATTTTTGATCGTTATACAGACATGAAAAGTCACTATTTAATAGGGGTCGTGCAAAAAAGACAACTCAGAATAAAATTTTAATTAATCTACGATCCATTGCTTTGTGAAATTAAACATTTACTTCTAGTTCCCAACACCCTAGCAATCATTCATTATCATGGACGATATCAATTCTAATAAATTCGACTGTTCGTTATGAATACAGTTCTGATAAATAACTAACGAACTTGAAAGACCAGAATGATGGAAATGGTTCAATTTTTAACATTGCCGTTTCTAAAAATCCGACAGCAATCGGTTCGAGTAAAAGTATGACAGAAAGTGGGAGAGAGCGGAAATGACGGAATTTGAGCGATGGTTTTCAACTTACCGGTACATTTCACTAAAAGTGTTTCTCGCCACAGAAAATAGATATACATGTAAAGTACAAATACATGATTTATTTACAGTTATAAGTCATGCTTAGAAGGCGGACAGGTTTAAAACTCTAACTGAAACTTTGAAATGCCTCCCTTCAAAACCATTAACATTAGAAAGGCGTTCATATTGAAATAACCGCTAAAAAATAGTACAGTAGTGGTTCCACAAATTAGAATTAGAATTTATTAAATTCATAATACTTACAAGGGGATTCGTCAAAATATCAGAATAAAAATAAAAAAAACCCGGGTCGCAGTGCCAAAACCCTGCCGACAATATAGTGTATTTGCTTGTGTAGGGCCGTGTGGTTTTATACTTTTATTATGTGAAATTAAGTTTGTTTTTGGGCAAAATAAAAAATTTAATCCCTTAATACACCCCTTAAAATAACATTTTTTTCTTAATTGTAATATTATTATCAATCTAACGTCTACACCGAATTAAATACACCCTTCAATAAATAAGTCACTATCTGCAAACTAGTGTTTTCATAAAATTTGTAAATCCGGTCCTGTCGGGCCGATTTTATTAAAATTGTGAGGACACTTTTTAATCACTACCAAAGGTTTAAATTTCAATTTTGAAACGATTCGGAGAATTTTTTCGGTATTTTGTAGCCCAAAAACATTTTTCAACCCCTAAAAACTACCCTTAAAATAGCCCGATTAGGCCCATTTTAAATAGGCTTCTTGCGGTGATGGATTTCAACACGTGGCCCAAATTTCGTTGAAATCAATTAACTCTTTCGAAAGTTATCGCGCGTACACACATATATATATATATATATATATATATATATATACGTATATAAATATATATATATATATATATATATATATATATATATATATACATATATATATAAACATTTTTAAAAATGGTGTCAAAGTGTTAAGGAGGTTATGAAACGTCGAGAAATTTTGGTCCGACCCCTAGGTCCCGCCATCCGACCGACGCCAATAGTGTATGTTGCCATAGGGCAAATACACTAACTACAATTTAGCAATACACAATTAAATACGAAACTCATCAATAAGATGGTTATTGAGGAAAGTTGCCTTTATTTCATTTTTAAATTTATCAAATTCAACATTTTTAATATATCATAAACAATTTAAAGTGCAGGAATAAAAGATCAAAATCCAAACTATTCACAATTTTGCTAATTACCTGCATACTAAGGTAATTTGTAAATAGCTGCTAATCATGCTTAGCGGTTGCGAAATGGCACATTTAACACTAGTACTGTAAAGCTGCGTAAAGTAAAAGAAACCGCAAGAATAGAGTGCTGTCTACGATTAGAAGTAATCTTGATCAATACTAAATTGTCAAGAATTTTTAAAATTAGGTGAAAATCAGCTATTTTATAGAAAATACGTGCAAAAACGTAATAATATGTATCTTGTGCGTAATGATATGACTCGAGTAACTGTTAAAACTCGCTGGTCTCTCTATTTAATATAGGTACTATTACCTTCATTCACAAACAAGATACATAAACCACTGTTCATTTTTTTATATGCAAAAATTTACATTGAAAATATTTCAAAACTACAGTGATATGAGTTTGCTTTTTTTCCCTCGTACTTTTCAAATCGAAATATCGATTGTGATACATGTTAAACATAAAATTAATAACCAATTCTGGGTTTCTATAAGATAATCATCTATTTTACCTGTAGATTTGTTCGTGTTAATCTTAAAAGCAAGCTTAACCGAGTAAAACTAACCTATACTTTAAGTTTGGACACCAACCAGCGTTGCCAGACGTCCCGATTTTGGCGGGACGTCCCGATTTTTAAATCAAAATTAAATGTCCTTCGCGCGACAGGCTCAGGCCCGCCTTTCGGGGATAACTCGACCGTGCGTAAATAATTATTCTCTTATTGTAAGTTGCAATTTGTAACACTCACTCCTCAGACTATTGTTTGAAACGCCATATTTTTCTAATGAATAAAACTTTTTTGATTGTATTTCTGTTTTTTTTATTTTTTTTTTTTACTCAGAAGACGAATAAGACTCAACTATTTAACGATAGGGTAAATCTGATTTAAAATATCATATTTTTATTAAAATACATTTTCTATGGCTATTTTTACTATCTATTGTCACATAAACGTAATTTGAACTCAAATAAAAAGATAAATATTTAAAAGCTTCTGATTATATACGTTTTTTTACTATGTCTCGCTTTCGACGAAAGAATCCCGCTTTTTTCACTCAAAAAGTTCTAAAATCCCGACTTGGCAAAAAAAGATATCAAGCAACGCTGATACTAACTGATAGTGTAATCAAAATCGATGCAGTCGTTTTCGAGTTATGCAGAGAGAACAATTCTAGAAATGCGTTCTTCCCGTCTCAGTATCAAGAAGGAAACGAAATGTGTATCTATATTTTACAGCCCAACGTGCTTATTACGTAAAATACTTATTTATTCGTTCATGTTTGCCTTATTTCCTTTATGTTTGCGAGTTGAGACTATAAAATAAAGAAACCATAGCTTAATTGGTTGCGGTATATAACATACCTTGTTGAATAATAACTTTCCTCACTTAAAACTAAGTAATATAACTTGGTGAAAATGTGTGGAGTAGAAGGAAATGTACGCCGTTGTTTTCGTTTAGCAAGCGTAGACCTCAAATATTGATAGGAAAAGCGCTTCTACTTCTAGTATGAAACTACCTAAAGAAATCTGATTCACCTAAGAACTATTGTTGAAGTTACGTTTCAATATTTGCATTTTACGTTACCTATTTATTACAACACGCAAAAACGTTATTTATTTACAACTAGCCAGATTTTTAAAGTTATACTTCTTTTGGCGCGTAAAATTTTAGTAATTTTGTGCAAAGTTGTGCGCGCGCACAACTAACGAAAATTCGACAATATGAAATTGACTGTACTAACGAAGACTCGACCGTTTGAAGTTGGCCGCACTAACGAAAATTCGACAGGATGAAATTGGTCACAAGAGACTCAGACTGAAATGACAGATGGATAAAATCAGTGCAGTTTCTATCATCTGGAAACTATATAATATACTAGACGACTATAACCTTTGATTACAGTTGTTTTTAGTGTCATCCAGCAAATAAAAGTAAAAACCAAAATAAAATTTTGAAAGTTTTTCAAATATTTGAGGTTTATTTTTTGTACAAGTATTGTTCTTAAACTTTTTGAAGAATTTATTCAAAAAATTATTCTTATATTATTTTTACATAAGTACATGCACCCACTTTTTTATCTTCAGGGAAAATTCTATAATCTATCCAAGAAATTTAAATGTGTCAATCAGACATCGTACCTGCTTTTGAAACAAGAGTAGGAACTGCGACCGATTATTTCGGGAATCCATTTAAGGTTACCTTTTCGGGGAATATTCCCTGCTTTCATTACTAGCTCAAATTGTATGTTATTTCTAACACGTACTTAGCAAAATTTAATACGGTCACCTTAATAAAATAATGAAACTTACAAATAGTATGGAAAAATTGTTCATCTTCATTTTGCAGTTTGTAATTTGATGAGTACCAATTTTGAGGTGAAAATCTTCGTACTACACAGAAACGAAGTTGGAGAAGTCGATCGGAAGTAGGAGAAGAAGAAGTAGAAGACGGAGAAGCAGAAGAAGGACTCGATGAACGAAAGCGATGTGCAGAAGTAGAGGTACGGTATGTATGTTTGTATGTATGTTTGAATGTGCGCTATACGACGTATATAAACTTTAACGTACATGCCGCACCTCTCCGAGAAGCAATATTTCTTAACCCATATATTTCTTTTCTTCCCGGAGATTGAAATTCCTTTCAGAACGCATTATTCTATATGACAAACAATTTCGTGGGTGTATTAAGTATATAGTAAGTTGGAGAGATATGCGGGAAATCGAACACACGCTCCATAGCGTCGAAAGCGGCGAGCACGTCGATATACAAATTGAACAAATTTATCATAAATTGATATAACAATCGAGTACCTCTTAGGCTATTATACCTACGCTGCTACACCTACATTATACACACACATTATATAGGTGTTAACGCGTTCTTTGTCATTAAGCCATTTACGCAATAGCAAAAACTATACCACGGATTAATACACATTAAGGGGGTAGATGCACTCAGAAGCGTAAAAAAAGCTCTATTTTCAAAAATTTATTTTTTATAGTAATTAAGTTTATTTTACAAAATAAATTATGCAGAGTTTTCATGCAATGCTTTAACTTAACTTTAACGAAAAACAAAATTATTATATTATTATATATATATATATATATATATATATATATATATATATATATCTCGCCATCTTAGTTGGACCCTCTCGCGCAAGTAGTGCCCCGCGGTGACCATCACAGCAGCCTTCTGGATCATCTAAATTCAAAAAACTAAAAATAAACCTATAGTTTAATAATAAATCCAGTCTTTAATCGAAGCTTTTTTTTTTGTTTTGAAAATTCACAAAATGGCGGCTTTCGAAACTTTAGACTCTGATTTTCGATAAAATGTTAAAAGTTAATTGTTTAAAAAAATAGTAATTTTCAACAAAAATCAATATCCTTCGATTAAAGACTAGTTTTTAATGCCAAAAAGAAAATATCCAAATTTCATCAATATCCACCGAGTGGTTTTCGAGTTATAGTGGTCACCGAATGAAAAAACGCTTTTAAACCTGCTCTAGTCACAGTCTAGAGGTTCCATGTTGCTTCAGTAATTACTGAATATCTCGAAAACTATTCATCGGATTGACTTGAAATTTTCAGAGAATATTCTTGAAACATCATACTTCAAGAATATGAAAAAAAAATAAAATCGATTTAATTTATTAAAACATTGTTTTCAGGAAAAAAATATGTAGCGGGGCATTAAAGCGCACCGTATATTAACTCTCCCGTTCTTATATATATTTACCATTGCTACTTATGTTAGAAACCATCCACGTAAATTTGAGTCAGCTAG
Source organism: Venustoraphidia nigricollis (assembly GCA_034508555.1). Classification (NCBI taxonomy): domain Eukaryota; kingdom Metazoa; phylum Arthropoda; class Insecta; order Raphidioptera; family Raphidiidae; genus Venustoraphidia; species Venustoraphidia nigricollis. The sequence goes on from JAVRKA010000004.1 coordinate 13,689,666, forward strand.
TCATGGCTACCAAACGCGTACTAAAGGTAATTTAACATTGCCTAAAGCATCTTTGGTGTCCTATCAGCGTGACCATGTTTATATGGCCACTAAAATCTATAATAGAATGCCAGATTTCATAAAAAATGCAAGTTCAGTAAAATTATTTAAAATATCTCTTTTTAATTATCTTACTGAGAAATGTTTTTATAGTGCAATGGAGTTTTTTAATGACTAAATTTTATATTTTTGTATGTATACTGTTCTGACTATGTTTCATTGCTCAACAGAGCTCTTTCTAGAACTAATAAAATTATGAATTATGAATTTCTTGTTTACGAAAAACAGCGGACATTTTTTTAGTCAAAAAATGTATTTGAAAGCACAAGAAATTAATCTAAATATTTTCACCCAATAAATAGTATATTACATCGCAAGGGCAGCAATTTCAACTTTCTGGTCGTGTGGTGTATACCCAGTCGAAAGTACGTACTTTCGTGTATGAGAAAACTGTTTCGGCCCGCTGTTACGGACGGCATGTGAGTAATTCCCGCAGAGCATAAATGGTTAGGCTTTCTGCCTTAAAATCGAAGCCGAAAGTACGTACTTTCGACCGGGTATAAGGAAAAATGTTTTTTTTTTCTAAATTGACAAAAGTCATCACCCTTTCACAAAAAATAATAACAACAAATAAAGAGACGTGAAAATTTGACGGAAACTATTGAGATTTGACATATGTAATGTCAAATCTGCCGTTTTAAAGTATATACGGTAAAATGTAATGTGTTTATGATTAAAATTTGTGTTACCAGATGTCGCATCATTTTATGATCCCAATAGGCATCTTCTAATAGCCATTGTTCTTTTTAAATATTACAAAAACAACTACAGCAATTTGAAATTTTTAAATTCACAGGTACAATAATGTATACAGAACCCTCAATAAATATGCTTGACCGGTTTTTTAATTAACAATTTATTTGTCCCCAAGGGGCTATCTAACATTTCCAAACGTGGCACCCTACACGATTTTTAAGTTTATGAAGGCTATTAAAATATCTTATAATCTTATTACAAAACAGATGTAAAATATAAAGCGAATGAAATATTAACTCGAAATACATTAGTAAGTGCAATTTGCGAAATTCATCGTATCACGTATGTATTCCGTTTTAATCAATATGTCGCTAATGTAGAGTACCTATTGGAGAGTATTTGGATAATTAAGTATCAGCACAAATACCTACTGCATTACCTTCTGTGCAAACAAAACCAATTTAAAATTTCAATTAATTCAATTTTTCATTTCAACAGAACAAATAAAATTAAAAACACAAAACAGAATAAATTGCATGTTTTATAATCCAGACTCGAGTTCCGTCCAAACGTAATTATATTAAAACTAAAAAAATACTTAAGATGAACTCTTTTCTTTGGTTGCAAATATACTTGTGGATTTGCTCGAGTTAATGCCATTTTTAACGGAAACCAAAAGCTATATTATTTTAAGTTCGGAGCTGAATTTCATCAAATTAGGTCCAGGAATTTTTGAGCGATACTTATTCTGAGGATGGTTTCGGGGTTCAAAAACACCGAAAAAAAACATCAGAATCGTTTCAAAATTGAAATTTGACCCTTTAGTAAAAGTTTAGTGAAATTTTAATACAGTCGACCCGACAGAACCGGACTAGTTTGCGTATACGAATTTACTTACTGAAGGATGTATTCTAGTAGCCTTGGATCACACCATCTTATTTCTTTCGAGGAATTATACTTTTTACTACTAGGCAAGGCACGTCCAGGAGTATGGGTCTATGGGTTTACTCAAAGTATGCAAAAGTAGAAAATTTCAAAAATGTAAAAAAGCATCAATTAGGTATATATACGAAACTAACAAATATTTTTTATGAGCAATAATTTAGAAGAACATTGCAGTTCGCGTTTACAATATTATATTGAAACGTTTTTTGTGAAAAAAAATACCATTGCAAAACGAATCGGTGAACTTTTTTGTAGTATGTAGAGCAAACGAATACCATTTATCACGTTTCATATTTATAATGAAATTGTTAAATGTGTGTGTTGGTGTTGTATGTATATGTCGTATGTCGACACGGAACGACAATGCGTACCCTCGAGAATAAAATAATAACCGAATCTTAATGAATCCCGTTCGTAGACGACCTTTAAATAAATAAAAAAAAAAAAAACTCGTGTCGCAATACAAAAACCTTGTCGACAATATAGTGTATTTGCTAATATAGACAGTGTGGTTTTATTATGTGAACTTCAGTTTGTTCTTAGACAAAATAAAAAAATGTAACCTCTTATTACGCCTCTTAAATTAATAATTATTTCTGAGTCAATTCAGCATAGAGTTGGGTAACTCAGATCTGAACCGGTTCAAAGAGCCGACTTCGACAGAAGATCCGTGAGAGCCGACTCACTTATTTTGAGCCGACGGATCAACGGATCCGCATAACTCAGTGAAACACTTAACACACAGAAGCACATTTTACACTTACGTATCAGTTCTTGCTTTGATGCATCTGTCAGCTCAAATGACTCATGCATCACATGTTTGGCTATGCATTCTTGATTCTATACAGGTCGTGATATGATTGACTGAACTAGGTAGCTCAGTGGCAGACTGCAGTAACATATTCAGAACTCGGCTCTTTTTGAACCGGTTCAGTGAGCCGGCTCACATACGGGATCCAGATGCAAAGATGCAGATCACTAAAAAGAACCGTTTTTCCCATCTCTATGCCAGAATGTTCAAACGTCGCAAAATTTTGGTCCCATTTTGGTAACTCAAAGGTACTTTAATATTAGCAGTGCTTTCTCTCTCATTTGAATATAAAAATGAACAACGAAGAGTTTTCACGCTTTTATGTTTCAGTGTAGTGCGACGTTTCATCAGATTAAAACATATAGGCACATTTAACAAGCGCGTCTTGATAACGAAGCACGTATATAAAATAGACGTCTAGATAATAGTTACATTTTATTTTTTATAATAATTCTCTTGTGTATTGTTACAATATGTATGTCTGATTCTCGAGGGTATATATTCCGACTGCTACCGACACTAGAAAAGTGAAGTCAGTAGCGTATGTACGTTACACATTAAATGGCGTATGCACAGTAGTATGTTGGAAAAGTGAATATTATAAAGGATTTACTGCATTATGAACAATAACTTTTCAAAGTAAAAATTTAAAAAGAGTAAACAGATGTTGATTTCATTAGCTAGTGTGTACTACTCCAAATTTACATGCCTCAAAAACCATGCGCTTAATATATTTTTCTGTATACCCGGTCTAAACTACGTACTTTCACCATTATATAAAAAGTAGAGATGGGAAAAACGGATCTTTTTAGTGATCTGCATCTTTGCATCTGGATCCCGTATGTGAGCCGGCTCACTGAACCGGTTCAAAAAGAGCCGAGTTCTGAATATGTTACTGCAATCTACCACTGAGTTACCTAGTTCAGTCAATCATATCACGACCTGTATAGAATCAAGAATGCATAGCCAAACATGTGATGCATGAGTCATTTGAGCCGACAGATGCATCGAAGCAAGAACTGATACGTAAGTGTAAAATGTGCTTCTGTGTGTTAAGTGTTTCACTGAGTTATGCGGATCCGTTGATCCGTCGGCTCAAAAAAAATGAGTCAGCTCTCACGGATCTTCTGTCGGAGTCGGCTCTTTGAACCGGTTCAGATCTGAGTTACCCAACTCTAAAATGTTTCATTGGACTAGCAGCTTTTCGATTATTCCCAAGACTAAATTTTAGATAGGGAGTTTTTTTTTTTTTCAAGATGGTATCCGCATCGTTACGGCACTGGAACATACACCGACTTCATCTATACGTATAGGAGAGTGGTAATGTATTTTGTTCGGTCGAGTTAGCTCTGAAGCTGGTGAGCTTGTGTGTCCATCTGTCAGACCCAATTTCAGGCAGGAGCTCTGTTATGCAGTCAGCAGCATGACTCTTTTATACGTGTCATATATAGAGAGGTGAGCGGCACAATATACCATGCATATAGCATGTAGATGTCCCGTATGTATCTAACCTATATCGGTTGGTGATGCGTCAACACATATCGTCCCTTAGCTTACAACACCGCTCAAATCGAAAATTGGCGGTTTTCACATTTTAATGCTATTGGATAGAGCTGCTCATCGCGCGTCTAACCATTGGTCACATGATGTATGTTTCAGCCAATCAGATGCCGTAATTCGAAAAGTGGTGACAGCGCACAAGTCAGTTGGCCTCTCAATATACTCAATATACAGTTAATAATTTAATTTTAGTTTTGAAAATTGAAAAGAACTCAAAGTGTTAGTCGAAACGTCTTTATATAAATAAAAAATCAATTGAACAGTATATTGCAAGTAATTTTATTTTGTTACCTGTAAAGTTGGTAAAAATGACTTATGCGGTGTTGTAAGCTAAGGGACGATATTCAAATATGCGCCAGTTGTCTGAGTTGTCGAGAGTCTATCATAATACATAATACCACGGAGACTATACCGGGTGTTTTTTTCAAAACTTTGAATGGATTTTTTTTGGTTGATACACCGGTTGAATCAAAAAAAGTTTTAGGCAAAAGTTGTTGGGTTTTGAGGAGGAAATAATTTACACGTAATATCAACCCCCTCGGCAGGGGGAGGGGGTAACTTTTGTTTTTTTAAAAGAAAACCCTCCATTTTTATGATTAAATTTTTTTTTGTGTAAAAATGAACAGCTTTAAAATTTAATTTAATTTAATCATAAAAATCGGGGGTTTTCATTTAAAAAACAAAAGTTACCTCCTCCCCCTGCCGAGGGGTGGGGGGAGTGGGTTGGTATTACGTGTAAATTATCTCCCCCTTAAAACCCAACAACTTTTGCCTAAGACTTTTTTTGATTCAACCGGTGTATCAACAAAAAAATCCATTCAAAGTTTTGAAAAAAACACCCGGTATAAAGAAGCAGATTCATATGGGAGAAATTGATAGAATTTGCCCACTGAAATGTTTTCTTTTTTACCACTAGCTTCGCTAATTTCCCTGACGTGAAGTAAGCAAGCAAATATTAGTAAGCTGTCAAAATATTTATTGGATAATAAGAATTTTAGTAAGTGATTGATTACAATTTAACAATTTTAATATTTTAATTGAGCTTTGACTTAGCAAACCAATATAATTAATTATTTCGTCTGAAAATTCCTTTCATTGATACGTTACCAAGGTTTGTCTTATATTTGCTGAGCTGTAGATTATTTGTTATAACGATACTTTATAATATTTGTTTTTATTAACATACGCCTCCCCTGTTAGGTCTAGTATGTGTAAAAGTAATTTTAACAAATTACACATAATACAAAACAAATGTCTACGAATCATTGGTAATTACCCCAGGTATGCAAGATTAGACCTTATGCATCAAACTTTAAATGTTAAAAACATAGTAAATATCGTAAACGAAATGTCTAAAAAATTCTTTGAAAAATGTGAAAAAAACCCAAATCAACTCAAAAATAAAACTGTTAACTATCAATTATCAACACTGAATTACAAAAAATATAAACATAAACGATTAAAACATAATTTTCTATAAAAATAAATTGATCAAAATATAAAACATGGCACTTTGAGATGACGGGTTTTTTCTTAACTTTTTCCCATTGTATATAACTAAGTATTCGTTTGCTCATTTCTTTTGTTATTTTCTTATTTGCTTACGCATGTTGAGTTAAAAAATATCATTGTATATTTGAAAACTCCTGAACCATAAATTGTACATATTATTATTAAATGACAATAAAAAAATTTAAATAAAAATTTTTTTTTTTATATTTTTACAGAATGTGTATGCAAATGCAAAAAAAATGAGCAGGTTAACCATGTTTAGATCGGCGCTTCGCCCCCTGTTAATATACAGAATGCAATGCAAGTGCTAGCCTACCAACTCTGTGTGTTTAGCTGCTATGCAGAGTACCTCAAACTCCTCTTGATATCACCCAATCACCCGGGGACATTGTGTGTATATAATCACATTAACTCTGAGGGTAGAACGGCCAATGAGTTCATTCTACACCCTCAAACCTTTGCCTGCTGGCTGCAGTCAACCGGTCCGCCTGTTTCACCCGCCCGAGCCTATAACACTATGACTCGCTTTCGTGAATGTGTGTGTGCACCAGGCTTGGAAAAACTATTCCCTATTAAATCGGCTATAATAATTAATAACAAGCATGGAATAATTCACATTCTGTAGCGCCGAAGTGTTGGATTTATAAGACATACTAATTAATAAATTTTATTATTATTATTATTATTATTGTGAAGGAAATTCCTTAAAAAATTTGCATCCACAAGCACCCAAACTTAGGGTTCGTCACCGTCATTCTATAAGGATATTTGTTGAGCAAGTTGTATCTATAACCGCGTCTCAAACCATGAAATGGGCGATTACAGTGAGTTTGGGTCGTGCGCGCGGAGTACACGGAGCGACCCAATAAGCACGGCAAGTTAGTAACTCAGCAATACGCTGACATGCCGGAATAGTTTTCATATTTGCTAACAGTGACCTTTATACCCGATTGAAATTGCATTTATTATCAAAATTTTTAATTATTATATTAAAAAAATCAACCACGTTCCAGTAGGCAGTTTGTTATGCTGTCATACTTAATTTTTGTTCCTTATTTCAGCGTTTTTTTTCGGATATTCCCAATGTATTGGATTTTTTTCTGTGTTTCTCTAATTTACTTACCGGGTATAAAGAAAACACTCTTTCGACCCGCTGTTATAGATGGCGTCCGAGTAATTCCAGCGAAGAATAAACGTTAGGATTTCTGCCTTAAAATCGAAGCCGAAAGTACTTTTGACCAGGTATAAAGAAAATATATACAATTTACTCTTCAGAGACAAAGTAGGTCATCTAGATAGAAAATAATATTGATCCATTTTTTTTCTTACGACCTTCACTTTTTTTTCTTCGAAGGGGGTGCATGGGATCCTATAGAACCGCAAAACATAATAATAATAATAAATGGCTTTATTATACGATGGGTATATAGCTCCAAAACAGTCACTTTAAGGACAAATAAAATTATCATTTGGAATGTTGATAAAATTTCGAACAGAATAAAGTATTTAAAAAAATAATGGTTAATTAAATGGCATGTTGTAAATAAACTTCTAAAGCTAAATTTGTGTCCAACATTTTATTTGCACCTTCCTAAAATCCGTTCACAATATTTTCTTTTGTGGATATTTATTATTTTTCCCAAGACAAAAAATACTCAGGGTCTCAATACGCATTATTTTGTACAAATTCATTCAACTGAGTAGCACCTAAGAAAAAACCAATGCAACAATGAACAAATATTTTTTTGGTCGGCTAGGATTGACGCCACTGTTTTATAGTGTTACCAAGTACTTGTCCTTTTTATCTTTTATATTTTATAATATTTTAACATAAATGAAATATTTAAGTTCGGCTCTGTTGATTAATTAGTTATGTAAGTTTCTTTCATTTGCGTAATAGTCGTCAAAAACAAGAGGTTTTGACGACTATTACGCAAATGAAAGAAACTTACATAACTAATTAATCAACAGAGCCGAACTTAAATATTTCATTTATGTTAAAATATTATAAAATATATAAATTTTTAATCAGTTTAGTATCTCTGAACTGAAAAGAACATACGTTTTGATAATAAATAGTTCTACAAAAAAAAAACTGAAATTGTTTTAAATAAATTCAAACTGTTCGAATTATTAGGCACAGCACCTTTTATATTTCCTTAATCCATCCCGAGCAGTTTCGGCTCAGTTTAATTAAACGAAATTTACATAGAAAGAAAAATGCATTTCTAAGTGACAAAAACAACGTAGTTTGTCAACGCCTGAGGGAAATCGTAACATACATAAATAGGTGCATAGTACTGAATGAATGGCTCGCTCTGTGCACGCGAAAGCAAACGTAATGCTCAGTCTGTGTTCTGTTATATAAGCAAAGCATAGCCCACCGAATATGGTATTGCCTTTATCCACATGTATGTATATATTACCCTTTTCGTTCTCTTTAATTCTGCAAGGGGTGGACAACAAATCGATCATTCGCACATCTCCATAACAAAACGGTACACACAACTGTTATGTGGTTATAAATTACATTTATTTCATCGCTTGTATTGAATCATCATCACAATATACAAGTTGCAACTGCAATGACGAAACGCGTCGAATACAAAAGAAACGATAATTTAATTTTGTCTCCAAATGTTTAACTATAAATTTAGTTTAATGGTGTGGAAATTACATAATTATTTACGTTAATGGACATTATTAATGGTGTTTTTCAAATGACCTACATTTCTAGTTACTAAAGTAATTGGAATTGGCAGTGACATAAAATTTAAAGGGACCAACCAGCAAACTATAATTGATGAATTCAGAAAGTGTTCTAGTAAAACTGTCATGTAGTATGATCTTTTTCGAAAAAAAATTATGTTTATATAAATTTGCTTAAAACCTTAATCAAAACTCAAACAGGGTTATTGAAAACTTTTAATCTCTGCGTTAATAATCCAAAAAAGAATTATTCGATTAATTTTTAATGTTAATAATAGGGACTCATGTCGTCCAATTTTCAAAAATAATGAGCTCTTAACCTATTATGGTGTTTATGTCTATGAACTTTTAACATTTCTTTGTAAGAATTATGACTCTTTTGGCGTTAAAGACAAAAATAAGTATGATACTCGAAACACTGAGATTACTGTTAAACACAAAACAGCATTTTTTGAGAAATCTGTATATTATACAGGGATAAAAATGTTTAATGCGTTACCACAAGAAATTAAATGTTATAAAGACATTCAGTTTAAAAAAAAGTTACAGGCTTATCTTGCAGAAACTGTGCCTTAACGCATTTCAGATATATTTTGATTTTTTTTAATTGTATTTTGATATTTTCTTAATTATACTACTATACTAAACAGAGTCAGCATATATGATTCATAGACATGTTGCATTCGGTTTGATTATGGTGGAGGTGACGGTACTGTTTGTAATTTAGCTGGAACATTTTTTGGGTTCCGTACCTCAAAAGGAAAAAGGAACCCTTAAAGGATCACTTCGTTGTTCTCAGGAACGCGTAGATGTATCAAGTTGAAATTAATGTCAAATACTCAGGTCTGCAATCTTTTGGAGCTGTGAAAAAATCAAACTACTAAGCCAACGCAGTCAAAAGATAAGGTCGTTTATGTCGCAAATTTTTGGAGACTCTCAAGAGAATCAAAACCTATAGGGTACTTCCCGTTGACCTAGAATCATGAAATTTGGCAAGAAGCAATGTCTTACAGACAGTTTTTTTTTAATATTCTAGATTTTCATCTTTAAAGTTCAATTCCAGATATATGTTATAATAGAAAACAGTATATAATGAATATAAATCAATTTAAATACTCATTAAAAGACATAACGTTGCAATCAATGAGTGTTTAAATTGATTTATTTTCATTATTCCAATTACCCGTGATACTGTTTTCAATTCTAGATTTTGTTGCATAACGAAAAGCCAAACTTTAAATATTAAGGTTTTTTAATGACACTCTTTCTCATCTTTAGTATCAATTTGAAACTTCCATTAATTTTATTATTTTATTCGGCATATGACCATAGAAGCTGGTTTTAAAACATTTATCTGTCACCTCTGACAGAGATTTGTACAGATCATGTTTGTTTGGTTAATTTAGAAAATTTAATTGTTTCCATTTTAAACATTTAACAATTAGTTTATATTATGTTAGCGTTCAAATGCAAATGTTCCTGGAACAAGTTATGCAATGTTGTATTATTTATTTATTTTGTATAAACTTACTTTTTTAATTAATTTTACGCCTCAGTGAGGAAAAAAGACTATATTACACTACGCACTACAAAAGTAAAACTGGTATAATTGTAAAACTAAAAACAACAAAAAATTGTAATGTCACCGATCGTCAGGACCGAATCTACGATCTTTGGGTTACGATGCCGCCACTTTACCTCGTCGCCATCTTGTCTCAATGTTCTACAGTCAGTTTTTAATATATACGGTATAATGATCGATTTGATCGTTATATAATATAAAAAAAATTAATAAATAAAACATAATCAAATTTGGTTCAAGACGAAATCTAAATACGTTTGATCACAAGAAGATTGAAAATGTAAGTCTACTTGCTTGTTTCGCAAGTGTAGAAACACTGTTTGTGGTCGACAATGAAGAGTATTGTCTCAAAAAGCCCCAACAAAGGTGACATTTTCAATTTCGTGAATCGATTTTACCATACCGTGCGAAAAAAAGTTTATTTCAAAAATAATACGTCATTATTCTACTCAAATATTAATATAAACAAAAAAACATCTCCTTGTCAGTTTGAGTATCTTATCTCTTTCATATTTTTTAAATAGTAGGTACGGTTCTATCAAATTTTTTTTTTAGTTTCAAATTTCATACATATTACAATCTACACTAATATTATAAAGAGGAAATATTTGTATTTGCGTGTGTGTGTCTATGTTTGTAATGAATAAACTCAAAAACTACTGTGCCGATTTAAAAATTTTTTTCACTATTAGAAAGCTACATTCACCCTGAGTAACATAGGCTATATATTTATTGCTAGAAAATATTAGGGATCCTTACTAAAACTTTAGTAACGTAACCCAAGGTGTAAAAAAATGCCATAAAACATCTTTCGTCGCATGCGCTGCGGAAACTATTGATAATAGAACAAAAATATGTTCTACAATATTAAAGAACATATCAATAACTACAAAAAACTTCGCGATACTGTATGTCCAACTATTATCGTTATGTCACAATAACCACTTTTTACATTTTAATAACCTATATAGATAAAAGACGATGTATATGTAATCTATGGACTCCAAACGGGTACACCATTTTTGATGAAACTTTCAGACAATCTTTAGATTATTCAGCGGGTGATATTCTGAAGTTTGGTAGCGATCGGATCAACAGAACTTTTTAAATTTCTTTTTGGAAAATAAGATTTTTCTTCGATTTTTGAACATTCACAAATAAAAGCGATTGAATTCGCGCAAATTCAATACACGTTGAGAATTTAATGATAATGATTCTCATCTTTTACATCCTATATATTACATTTACACCCGGGCGAAGCCGGACTGGGCCGCTAGTTTGCTATATAATCTTTAAAAATCAACGATTTGTCACACACCTCAACGACACGTGTAATTTTGATTGGAACAGCAACTAAAAGTTTATGTATTCGACATTTCAGTAAATCAATTTGTGTGGAACAACTGTGAACTCGTAATTTTTGCTTTGAATCGACATTAATGTATGTAGATTCGCACGTACAAAATGACATGGGATTCCCACAGAGCTCTGCCTATATATATATATATATACGTTATATATATACGTAACGCAACCCGTTGCTCTCGTGGACTTCGAACTGGACCAATGGGGGGGAGGGTGGTAACGCACAACGCGGTCCGTTCTCCCTTTGGGCTTCCTGTCACATACCGTGTATAACCCGTACGACGACTGACCGACACACACACACACACATTTCCACCGCCTCATGCATTTAATGTATAAATATTAGCATTAGGCATTTAATTTAGAGGTTCGCAATGTGTAATTCATGTTATATGTGACGATCTCGCTTTGCTTATTCACCTATAACGCGATACCGTACCGCCCTCGCCACCCACCCCACGCTCCCCTAATCTATAAAATGCCGGACACAGATCAGACGGCACTAATCAATAACAAATTTTAAAACATCACCCCGACACAAGTGAACCGGGATTTGATTGAATTGGAAAAAAAATGATGGCAACTTGAACAAGGTTTTTTTTATTGTAAACAGGGTGACGCAAGGTACTCTAACGGATTTGATTTGCAGAATTTGGTTAGACCAAGGATTTTTTAATTCGTTTCATATTTACTCTGAAAAAGGACTTGTTTACATTTATTGTTTTTACTCAAAATTAATTAAATAATCGATTCATGACTAAAATAAGTTGGTCAGGGAATTCGTTTAGAAAAGCACAACCCATAAGTTATAAATTATTGGTCTAACTAATTTTTACATGAGATCTATAGTCGGAGCGACAACCGTACAAAGTGGTTCCGATTTTACAGAGCATGAAACTTACAGAAAAGATAGTATATTTATAGTGACTTCAATCACTATCGAATCGGAACAATTTTTTACGTCGGCCGTTTGGACTAATTTTTCATCAAAAATCACTAGACGTTCGACCTATAGGCGTAAGTGATACCTCTGGTATAGATGGTAGCTGCGTTTGACATTTAATTTAATTCTAGTACAATCCTTGTTTAATATAAAAAAAAGGTCAACCCATTTTAATGTAATTAATTAATTATTTTTATATGCATCTAAGTATTATTTTTTTAGATTTTATTATTATTAGAAAAATAATTAAATCAATAATATATCACGAATAAATACATGAGTTATTGTACGTGTAATTTGTAATAATTTTTTATAAATGACACGGGCAGTAATTAACGTCAGTCAAGCAAAATCGTTATTAAGCCACGCAAAGACTGAGTTGAACACTCTATAAAGTTATAATATATAACTAGGGGTTTGTGAGTACACATTTTTTGGAGTATTTAGACTCTTCTTTCTATAATATTCGACTTAACTTGAAAAGAAAAATCAAGCATTTATCAAAGACTGGACTCGATATCAAACCATAAACTTTTTCAAACTATTTATACACATATATAATACATTTTGTATTTGCAAAATAAAAATAAAAAAATTATAATGAGCCTCACCCTCATAAGCTCACATATGAAGTATAACTTCTTTAGTTTTTAATACATATATAATTACGGCGAAATTTTTACACATTTTAAAAGGGCACTTTAATGTTTATGTCATGTGAAAATTCTCACATGAATAGATCGTCACATTCATACCATAGTTTTATTTACAATAATCTACAGAAAAACACTTTTAACATGAATTGTCTGTAGTATATCAACATCATAATCTCACATTATGACGTTTCAGCATATACTTCTATTTAAAAAATGTTTAATCCGAGAATTGTTCTGATATCTGAAAATAGAGAATATGATATTCAATATTTTCCTTTCTGAATTTACAGGAAATATATAGAGTTCCTACCGTTTGTACGTCAAATTACAAACATTATTTTGTACTTCAATTGTTCGTAATTTTAAACGTAAGATTCAAGCCGTTCATCCTTGTCTTATGCAACTCACTATAACCTTCTGTTCTTGTCAGTTTCATGTAATTTAGGGGACAAACTAACTTCCTCTTTATTTGTTTATTCTACTTCCCCTCGATTTCTTACATTTTTCAAACAGATACGTCGCTATAAAGAAGTTAAACTTCAAAAATAAACATTTTTCAGAATGTAAAACTTTTCGTTCCAGTTATTTCATCTCAAATCTTAAAAATTGAACAGCCAACGAAAACGTTCCACTTCTTAATACTCAGACTCGATTTTCTTGGAACATTTTTTTCACTCAACAAGGCGCCCGAATTCTTTCACTACTCGACCGAGCACTTTTCGAATACTCGTACATCCTTACCCAAAAACACATTATTAAACATTCTATCGACAACCGACAACTTAGAGACAAAAGTACATTATTATTTATGTATTTATAAGAAAACATATTGTTTTGACCTACTTTATAACTCAGGTTAAATTGAACAAAGTTTTAGGTGTAACAAATATAATTTAAAAACACTTTTTCATTAATTTAAAATTTCATTATACACACTGAGTAAGGGAAATTTTGAACTAGAACTAATCGATATTGCTTTGATATTCATTAGTAAATTCCACGTCCATTTTCTTGTTTTATTACTAAGCTTTTTATGCAAAAGACTTGTCTTTTGTGAGTTTTAATAATAATAACTAGGTCAATTAATACAAGATTTATAGAAGATTCATATTTCAATAGAAACTCAAACTACTAATATATATTTGAAATCCAATACTTTAGTATTTTGATAATAATTCTCTTTCATACTTGAAATTATGATAAGTTTACAATTAAGTAGTAAAAAGATGTTAAAACTATTTTAATTAGATGGTTTGATGTAGTTGCTTGGCTCATTAATTAATTAAAAAAAAAACTATATCCAATTGTATGTGTCCACATATAATATGCACATATAAACAAGAGAATATCACTTGGTGTATTATTAAATATCCAAACCCACGACAGTTCGATCCAAAGACCGGCACGCTGACCATTACACCACACTGTCCTCTGCGTGGTTCCTGACTCATTGTAAAAAATGTTTCCTTAAAGACATCTTGCGCGTATCTATACATATAAATAAAATCGACAATTCCAAACTTTCTACAATACAGCACTCTTTAAAGATGTAATGATTGATGTGTTTGTTTATATAGCCAATGGATTACAAAGTCCACATACTGCGAGAGTTACTTTTTTAATGAATTTTATAGAAGTTAGTTCAATCAATACAAATCAATGAAATCGTAACGTAGACTGTAATTAGTTTTAAAGATTCCTTGAGCGAATTTTCAGTTTTCAGTCAGTTTGTTCTGTTTGTCCGGGCTAATCTTTGAAACGTCACAGCTGATTGTGATGGCACTTCACAGACAGGTAAAATGATTTAATGTCAGGAGTTATTTAGGTTACATTTTGTTCCAAAAATAACCCTTATGGGGGTGAACAGAGGGTGATGGAAATAAAGGATACGTTGTAATTCTGAAATGACTTAAGTTAAAAAAGAAATACAAGTTGGACGGTCTTTTGAACACATTACCCGGATGGGGTGGGGGTGAATTTTATATAAAAGAAATTAATCTGGTACAATATATCTACTATACCACGTGGACGAGGCCGCGGGCAAATCACTAGATTTACATATGAGGTACATTAAATACATAACAACTAAAAATTGATTAAATTCATAATTATACAAGACTGGCTTGGCACGCGATCGAGATGACAACAGTCGACGACGACATGTTCTTGCTCCATTTGTTGTTGCCCAAACAGCACTAAAAATCTCGAAAACGGAAACATCACTCCCAAAATTAATTTACTAATTGGTTTATATATTTCAGGAAACGTATTCAGTAGATTTCAAACTACAGTTGAATGTCAACGCAAGGCTAACGTCGATCACAGAAGTGTTGACCTATATACTTAACTGCCGGACATATAACACGCAGGGGCTATGCCCACTATTATTAGGTTACAGTGACTTATATCGATTAAGCTATGTAGTTATATGGAACATAAAAAAAAATTCAAACCAGCATCGAAATTCCTTGAATGTTATTTCGCAAGGCTGCGCATGCGTGATTTCAGAGCATTATTCATTTGGCATAGTTTTAATATAACTCACTATCACGGACTGTTGATCTAAACAGGTCATTTTTAACCTCAATTTTTATCCAATAAGTATTTTGCATTTTATAGATTTTATGTCCTAAAAAATGTACAGTCAAAAAACTCCCATTCTTTCACAGCTAAAAAAAATGTTTTATTTAATTATGACCTACGTAATTTATTGAAGCTAAGCTTCTTAATGGAGGCTATGGACGCAAAATGGAAATTCTAGCTGGGTACTAAAATGAAAAAAAAAAGAACAACCGAAAATTGTTCCGTTAAATGTCAGTTACCGATGAGCAATGAAAGATAATCGTCAATATAAGATTATCGGGAGATTACTTTTGGGTAACTTTGAACCATAACATCGAAAATTTGATTTATAATCGGCCAAGTGACATTGTTTAAATAATAATTATTTTAGTTCAAGCAGCGGACATAAAAAATTGTTCCAATTTTATAGCAGATGGAACTTTCAAAAAAGATAGTACATACTATCTTCAATCACATTCCTAGGCAATCCTGCGCGGGGTCTTATCCGACAACGGGAAACACCACTGCCGGCTTTCATTTTTATGTAGAGACTTGTCCCATAGAGTTAGAGTTTTTAATTTTTAGAAATCTGTTGGTCAGTAAATGTTTTTTAAGTATATATATGGTTGTCGTCTCAAATAATGATTAACACAATGACAACTCAATTCTTCTTTGTAAAAACTAAATTGCCATTATGTTTAATCCTTTATAAAATCGGAACCATTTTTACGTCCACCGCTTGGACTATTTTTAATTTCGCATTATAATGTCAACAATGGGTTTTTCATAATATTGTAACAAACTAATAGCTGTTTGTAATAACCTTACGTTCTTGTGACCGTACCGAAACCATAAGTTACAGGAAATAACGTTCTACTGTTCATTAAAAAAAAAATATGAAAGTGGATCGACGGTTCACGCTAATATGTATGTATGTGTGTGTGTTTGTAAGCGATGTTTGAAAAAGGTTCAACGCGGCAGACATGTGACAGATTACGGCTGTCCAATTGAACGTGCCATAGCCACCGGTCCAAGAGAGCCGTTCCCAATACGCGTGTTACGTCACAAATTCCCCGTTTCTATCGAACATAACTGTCCGACATATTTATTATTTTTAAAATTTCATGTTTTATCGTACATAAAGTACTTAACACGATCGTTACTCATGTCGCAAACGCTATCGAATGGTTATTTACCTATACATCATAATCGAACAAGTCAATGTGCCTCGTTGAGATACCATCACAATAATTACGCAACGTATAGACCGCCCTCGCAAATCAAATTTATAAAGTATTATTGTCTTAATTAATGGACATTAATTATTGATAGATAATTTTTTTAAATATATAACTATAATTTATCATTGATCTCAAATGCAGATTTCAATTCGTGAATTAATATTCCAATCTTTAGGTCTTAGCAAATCTGTTCGTCCGTCACATAGCGATTTAAAAAATCATACTGTATAATTTTGAGAAACTCATTTTAGACGTCAGAGCATAGCCTTCCTTTATTAGTCTCTGGATTTAACAAATTACCTCAGTCGTTCCACCATTTTGGGGCCTACGCAGTGGCGGATTTACAAATTTGCCGCCAGTAGGCTATTAAATTTTTGCCGCCCTTACTGACCTCTGAAATTCGATACCCTAGTTCGCAACCATATTAATTACAAAACCGACGTTGTACAAAAAAAATATTTAAATGTTGAAACATATTATACGTTGATTCAATTGTATGAGTGGACCTAGTAACATTTAGGTGGGGTTATAAATGACTAGTCATTGGCAGAGCACATTTTCATTAGCTATAATAAGAATAAGAACGATACTAAAACACATTTGAATGACTCATTTTATAAGTCAATCAAATCTGCTTTAGTATCGTTCTTATTCTTATTATAGCTAATGAAAATGTGTTGACTAGTAATGTCCAATGACTAGTTGTTTACCCTACATGGAGAAAAAAATTATAGTAATGAATAATGATTAATAAAAAAGAAGACGAAAATTTTTGGGTCACATTTGCCGCCCCCTAAAATCTGCCGCCCTAGGCTTCAGCCTACTCAGCCTGCTGGTAAATCCGCCACTGCATACGATTCAATGAAAATATATATCTCAATGATAGATAATACATTTTATATTAAAAAATTCATAAATAACTCAAATTACACAAATATTTAAAATTGTGTAGTTTTTTGAATCGCAATCTAAAGTTAATGTTACTGGGAACATGTAGGACTTAAAATAATTTCTCTCTCTAGGACATGGCTCCAGTGGCTTGCGGTACTTGGTAAATCTAGAAACTTTAATTAGAACAAGTTGTAGTCATTGTTGATATAACAGTCATCCTAATATATGCATTTAAAAATGTTGTTGGTTTATTTATAAAATTAATTTACATTTGTTCAAATGTGTCACAATCTACAAACCGCCATTCAATAATTCTTTAAACAAATATGCATTTTTAAGCTTTGTAAGTTAACACTTCTGGTCTTTATCATATTATGTAGTAGTAACCCTACCGTAACGTATAAATTTTGATGAATATAAAATAATTTCCACTTTTAACTTGTCTAATGATAATAATGATAAATATTCTGTGACTTATGACTGATGAATGAATGAAAATAATTTCACCTTTGATTCATTCATAAATCTCACTATATTGTGAACGTTCCTATCCTATCATTAGCTAAGATAGAAACCGTTACAAATATGCTTTAAATATAAGACAGAATGACTGTTCGAATATTTCACTGTTGACTAATTGATAACTCATTCCGCCGCGATAGCGGAAAGATTCAGTTTTAAGTCCCGAAGGCGACAAAGTTTGAAAATACATTTTTATACCATCGAAGATTGTATATTAAATTCGCACAAATCCTGATGTATGAAATTTGTTATCAATCAATTTTTGGCCACGAATGCGTTCCCATCATGACACGTTCTGTATTCATTTTCATTTATGTAACTACAAAATTAGTGCCCTTTTGGCCATAATATGTGAAAAAACCTCCGTAGCTTGTATACGATACCAGCTACGAAAATATTTATCGAAAGAAATTCATAGTTTTTTTCATTGCTTTTATTGTAGCAAACTATAGCTATCCTACTGTTATAAAATAATTCATTCATAATGAAAGAAAATTCAACTGCAGATCTATAAATAAGTCCTAAAAATTAAAACTTACGACTACAAATTTATTTAATTATCTAATAGCAGTAAAGTTAGCATTAATAAAATTTGCCAGTATAATTTTGCAAATTTCAGAGCATCCCTTTTGCGTGTAGTGTGTAATGTAGGTGATAAAGGAGAGAGTATATACGAGAGGTGCGTAAGTTTGTGGGGTCGGAATACGTATAATATGTTATGCTATAGTTCAGCGGCGTAGTGTGAGTATATTATATGTATATGATGGGGGTGTATAAAGGGGGGTGAGCAATATCCAATCTACAAGTCTATAAACTAGAGGCACCTTAATCCTCTCTGCACGCTAGAGCGGACGTATCAACAACCCCCCGACTAACTCTCTTTTGGAACGCAGTCGAAGCGCGCTCGTTGTACAGATATGTATGCCGGCAACACCATAGGCACTGGGTCTTTCTCGTTCCTTATCCCTCTATATCATCAAATGAGTCGGTGCTCTTCAAACAATCTGCCCACGTAACTTTACCCAATAATAATAAATAATAATGCGTTAAACGTCCATTTGTCGTCCACAATGTGTCTTAACAGATGCCATTCGCACCATTACTATATTCAATCCACCACACTTTCCGTTATTTTGCTAAGTATTTAAATTTCAGCTTAATTAATAGCAATAGACGAATGAAGGAATTATAGGAAATTAGGATAAGGTGACAACTATTAGAGCATGGGAGTTTCAGAGGTAATCGGGTATGGCCTCGAATAAAGAACAATCTCCATATTTATCTGAAATTAATTGAAAGGAAACCATGGAAAATCTCACCAAGATGGCCGGTACAGAAATTACCGTTTCTTGGTGAGAGGCATCTGACCCGCTGGGATTCGAATCCAGTACCTCCCGATCAGTGCTCTCATTACTACGCAACACCGCTCGGTACTTTAATGATTGCTGGGGTTTGTAGATCACCTGACGTTTCGTCTACAACTACGGTAGACATTTTCAAAAGCGGTGTGACAGTGGGCAAAGTTTCCTCCTTAACGGTTCACAGGTGACTTGTGAGCTGCCAAGAGGAAACTTCGTCTCTGGAAATATCTACCGCAGTTGTAGACGAAACGTCAGGTAGAAATACCAATGGATCACGACCTACAAGACCAGAAACTAAGAAGATTTGGAACAACGCCGGCCGTAAAAGTCCACACATTTGAACATAATGTAGGATTCGTAATTCCAAAAATGGGGCACAAGTAATGGTTCCGACTCTTGACAACTTGGTCATTGTCGAATTTATAATCGAGAAATTTTGCAGCTCGTTATTTTCTCGCCTTGACAACGACCCTTTTCGAAACGTTTATTAATAAATAAAAATTTTTCATTAGTTCACAACGCAAAATTTCACAACACCTAAGCCTCCGATGACTAAGTAGTGATTGATAATAAAACCAGCATTATTCCCTAGCATCAATTCACAGTTGGTACAGATTATAAGACTTATACATATCTGATTTTTCCAGACTTTTATCGAAATAATTGTTAAAAACAATTTTCTGACAACGCTTTCTGCAGTCTAACATTATATTCTGACAAAAGCATCGACGAAAGAATATTTCCGTTAGATATAACGCAAAATGTAAAATAATTTTGACAAAATACTATTTTGATCTTTGAGTTTCATTAATGTTTAAGAACTGCTGCATTTTATATCCCACACACCTCTTACTAACATACTATACACAAATAAACGCTTAAAATACTACCTATATGCTTCTTGTTGAGAACCCTCCAAGTCCTCCAACCAATTTCTACCAACTCCAAGAATATTATAGGGATGGTAAAGCAATTAAGTTAGAACACCTGGAATCAGAAATATTCTTATATGTGGAGCACTTTTGGGCCAACTAGGATCACCCTTTAATCTATAATCTTTACTTTTAAAAAAACAATTTCTGATAAATTCATTCGTACTGTCTTACAGGATGACAACCATATTTGATTCCACAGATGAGGAAATATTCTTTCTACAAGATAATCTAGTAGCCAATCTTCTGGAACTCATGAGAAGATCCAGATTATTTGCCAACTAGCTCCAGCGTAAACTGGGGAAGAACAAAAATTCTTAGAGGATGTGATGCAATTTTGGGTCAACTAAGACCACATTTTAATTTTTACTTCTGAAAATCAATTTCTGGTAAATTCATTTGTACTGTAGTGACACAGCGATTGATTTATTGAAATTCGCGCAGCCCTAGGAAAATGCGCACGATGCAGAAGATATCATAATTACGTTATACAGAGATATAGCCCGTAAACACTAGCAGAAAATATGTGTATTAGCTTAGAGTAAAAATTGGTGTACGGTTGTGCTGTACCCATATCCATACTTTGGTACATACATTTACTTTTATGATGGCAGCTTCCTCCACGGTAATAATATGAAAAAGTCTGTGCGCATTACGTAACAAGTTACTTCGAAACATATTGAAATTGCGAAGGGAAATCCAATCCAATATTCATTTCCTTTATCGTCAGATTACAAAATTTATTGCACCAAATAATATTTTATATTTTTATCCACCGCGAAAAACTCGGTTTAATAATAACAGTTCAAGAAACTAAAAATTTGACGTTCGTATTTTATATCATAGTAGTTTATGTATCTTGTTTGTAATGAAAAGTATTACCCCGAGCTGTGACATACTGTTAACACGAGCGATTTAGCGAGTGTTAACAGTCACTCTAATGATAATATCATTACAAACAAGATACGTACTACATTTTTTTCACGTAGGTTACTCGTAGAAAGTAGGTAGCTGATTTTCACATCATAATAAGTATATTTGTAATATTTTGACACTAAATTTCGGCCATATTGGATACATATGTGGACTGTTTATGACAGCAATGTCTACTATGATTGTCAGTGTTGCTTATATAGATTTAAATGCGTTATTTTCTTAAGGTAGTTGTCGTGGTACAATATTGTCAAAAAGTTATAGATTATACGCGCCACAAAAGTATACTAGCTTGTAGCTAAGTGATCCATAATTTGTACGCGAGACTGTACCCGTGGAAACGTAACCCATACAGTATTCATATGCATGTATACTTTTCTATAAATTGTTAAACTTTAAACCGTTACTTATAAATAATTAGATGGTCAAAAATTTTTCCTTATTTTTTTTTAAACTCATAACAAATGCATTAAAAGACTGTCAGTTTTTGGAAACTTTCTGACAGTTAGTTCTTTTTTTATAAATAAGAAACTGGCTCAGAACTACAGAGATCGTATACAATCAATGTTAATTATCCAATTTTAATAGAATTTATCTCGGATTATATACGGTCAATCGACTTCAAATTTTCAGGGTAATTGTATTATCAGGTCCTTAATAAGTATACAAAAATTAAGAATTTTCTGACGGTGTGCCTTAACCACGACAACTACCTTAAAGCAGAGAGAACCAAGAGATATAGTATTTTCTAGGACATTATCAGTATATAAATTCAACATTACAAAATAGAAATTTTAAAATATTATATATATAAGCAAATATCATTATACATTAATTATATACTACCTATATATTTTTAGTGTATTTGCCATATGGCAACATACACTATTGGCGTCGGTCGGATGGCGGGACCTAGGGGTCGGACCAAAATTTCTCGACGTTTCATAACCTTCTAAGCACTTTGGCACCATTTTTAAAAATGTTTATATATATATGTATATATATATATATATATATATTTATATATATATATATATATATATATATATATATATATATATATATATATATATGTGTGCGCGCTATAACTTTCGAAAGAGTTAATTGATTTTTACGAAATTTTGCCCACATGTTGGAATCCACCACCGCAAGAACCCTATTTAAAATGGACCCAATCTGGCCATTTTAAGGGTAGTTTTTAGGGGTTGCAAAATGTTTTTGGGCCCCAAAATACCTAAAAAATTCTCCAAATCGTTTCAAAATTGAAATTTAACCCTCTGGTAGTAATTAAAAAGTGTCCCTAAAATTTTAATAAAATCGGCCCGACAGGACCGGACTTACAAATTTTATGAAAACACTAGTTTGCAGATAGTGAATTATTTACTGAAAGTTGTATATAATTTGGTACAGAGATTCGATTGATTATATTATTGCAATTCAGAAAAAAAAATATTTTAAGGGGTGTATTAAGGAGTCAGATTTTTTGTTTTGCACAAAAACCAACTTAAGTTCGCTTAATAGAGCCACACTGCCTGTATAAGCAAATACACTATATTGTCGGCAGGGTTTTGGCACTGCGACCCGGGTTTTTTTTTAGCATTGCAAATAAAAAAATGAAATGAAAAATTATCT
Organism: Venustoraphidia nigricollis; assembly: GCA_034508555.1. NCBI lineage: Eukaryota > Metazoa > Arthropoda > Insecta > Raphidioptera > Raphidiidae > Venustoraphidia > Venustoraphidia nigricollis. The sequence goes on from JAVRKA010000004.1 coordinate 13,712,618, forward strand.
ATAATTAAGGGATTCCTTGAGAGGGTATAATAGAAATTATAACTTGAGAAATTTCCTAGGATAACCTAGATGGCACAGGATCGAAAAAAGAAAGCAAATACTGAACTATGTAAATTGCATTTATTTCTAACGTTTCGGCAATCTTTTTGCCATCTTCAGAGAGTCTGGAATATAAATAGATTGTAAAATATTATTATTTGTTTTGTTTAGTTTTTTGGTTGTTATCTAGTTTTTAAGTTAAACAATGTTAATTAGTTAAGTATTTAATTTAAAGAAACTCACCAATGCGTCCAGTTGTTCAGTATTATTATGATAATGAAAATAAGATATGAATCTGACATCACGATAAAAATGTAATTATTAAAAACTATTTTACTAAAAATTTTTTAAAAAGTGTTATCAGTTAAAAACTAAAGAATAATATGACTGGAAAATTTGTATTATTGATGTTTTATAGCAACAGATCATTAGTGTGTTTCTATTTGTTTCAACTTGAATTTATAATTTTTCTATTAATTTGCTATATATAGAGGAAAGATTCTCAATATCCGTTCTTTTATTGACACATATTTTAAATTTTTTTATATAAAGCATTTCCAAAAATAGCCGTTTGAAATAATTATGTTCCTGTGTTAAAATACTCGCGTTGGTAAAATCGAAAAAACTAATCTCACTGAATAATAGACGCTATTTTCTTATTCAATGCAGACAAAAAGGACTTGTTCCTGGTTTTATCACAAAAAACTTAAAATGTTTACATAACCAAATGATTGGTAACCACCCCTTTCGTAACAAATTTTTTTCTTTTTTCAAAAATTTACAACGCCAGATCTTAAACAAAGAAATATCATTAGTACATTGGCAGATCAAAAATATTAATAAAATTTTGTCAAATTTGGAAAAAAAGTTAAAACAATGTTTACCAATAGCTATTTACAATGAATACAAACATAGACAATCATTAATTTTCGAACGCATAGATAAAAACCATAAAAATACTATCCAAAAAAAACTTTCATCTTTATATGAAACTCAAATACTTTCCCCCGAAATCTTATCATGGGTAAAAAATTTATCGTCTATTAACATCCCCAAAGAAGTTAACAATATTTTAAGTCTTGGTCCTAATTTCAATCTTCCGTTCTTACAAAAGAAAAAATTACCCGTCTCAAAAATTTTGACTGACATTGAATTTATAATCACAAATTTAAATATAACAAATGAACAAAAAGATAATTATAGGTTCCACATAACTAACATTATCTCAAATTTTCATAATAATTTCAACACACATACTTCCAATCCAACAAAGTTTATAAAAAACACAGATATAGTTATTACTAGCAATTTTATTAAAAATAATCCTCAAATTGTCATCCTTAAATCTGATAAAGGTAATACTACTGTGGTAATGGACAAACTAGAGTTTAACTCTAAAGCTGAAAATCTATTAAATGACAATAGCACTTACATTACATTGGATAAAAATCCTACAATTCCATTACAAAGCAAATGTAATAAATTAGTCCAAGACTTGGAAAAAACCAAAAAAATTCATTCAGAAACTGCAAAGAAATTAAAATGTCACAATGGTATTGCGCCAAAAATCTATTTTTTACCAAAAATTCATAAACCTGATGTGCCACTCCGCCCAATTGTATCTTGTATCTCTACACCAACCTATAATTTGTCTAAATATTTATGTTCCATCCTACAACATGCTTTTATAAAAAATCAATATCATGTCAAAAATTCCTTTCAATTGATCACGGATTTAAAAAACATAACCTTACCTGACAACTATATCTTAGCATCTTTGGACGTAAAAAACATGTTTACAAATTTACCAACAGATTTAGCCTTACAAAAAATCGCAGACAGATGGCATCTTATAGAACCACATACATCGCTAGATAAAAACCAATTCATCAAATTAACAGATCTATGCATTAACACTGGATATTTCACTTATAACAATAAAGTTTATAAACAAATTAAAGGTTTAGCGATGGGCAATTGCCTTAGTCCAATTATTAGTGACATTATTATGAGCGACTTACAAGACAACCTGATACCGACACTTCCTTATGATATTATCATTTACAAACGATATGTAGACGACATACTAATAGCCACTCCAACAGACAAAACTGACTTGACCTTAAACACATTTAATTCCTATCATCCAGACCTGCAATTTACCCTTGAATTAGAAGAAAATAATTGTATCTCTTTCTTAGATATCAAATTTATCCATATGCCAGACAATTCAATTATTACAGATTGGTATTTGAAACCTACTAACTCTGGCAGATATTTAAACTTTTACTCTGCCAGTCCTTTACAACATAAACTTAACGTCATAAAAAATCTTATTTACAGATCAAAACAAATTTCCAGTCCTCAGTTCACACAAAAAAACTTAAAACTAATAAAACAATTTCTAATAAATAACAATTACCCATCCTCCTTAATAAACAAAATTATAAAAAATAATACTAATAACACAACAAACAACACTAACACTAACAATAATAATCAAAATATAATACAAAGTAATTTCTTCTCAATACCGTATATCCCCATATTGTTGGAAAGATTAAGGCATATTTTCAAATCAGAGAATATTCAAATTTCTTTTAAAAATTGCAATTCAATATATAAAAACTTTTTTTCCAAATTAAAAGAAAGAACTGCCATATCACATTATTCTAATGTTGTTTATAAAATTGATTGCAAAGATTGTAATGCTGTATATATTGGTCAGACATCTCAGTATTTATCCCAGCGTGTAAAACAACACAACTATGACATTCAAAAATACAAAAAATATTTCCACCGTAACACTAATTTTACATCTTTAGTTCAGCATAGTTTTAATAATGGTCACGATTTCGATTTTACCAACGCGAGTATTTTAACACAGGAACATAATTATTTCAAACGGCTATTTTTGGAAATGCTTTATATAAAAAAATTTAAAATATGTGTCAATAAAAGAACGGATATTGAGAATCTTTCCTCTATATATAGCAAATTAATAGAAAAATTATAAATTCAAGTTGAAACAAATAGAAACACACTAATGATCTGTTGCTATAAAACATCAATAATACAAATTTTCCAGTCATATTATTCTTTAGTTTTTAACTGATAACACTTTTTATAAAAATTTTTAGTAAAATAGTTTTTAATAATTACATTTTTATCGTGATGTCAGATTCATATCTTATTTTCATTATCATAATAATACTGAACAACTGGACGCATTGGTGAGTTTCTTTAAATTAAATACTTAACTAATTAACATTGTTTAACTTAAAAACTAGATAACAACCAAAAAACTAAACAAAACAAATAATAATATTTTACAATCTATTTATATTCCAGACTCTCTGAAGATGGCAAAAAGATTGCCGAAACGTTAGAAATAAATGCAATTTACATAGTTCAGTATTTGCTTTCTTTTTTCGATCCTGTGCCATCTAGGTTATCCTAGGAAATTTCTCAAATTACTTTAAGGATCATCATCACTCTAAAAACATAAAAATTTTTAGAGTTATTTTTATCAGAAATTATAACAATTCACACAAAAAGTTAAATTAGATACAGGAAAAATTTATTAACCATTTGTCACCGTCAGGATTCAAATCTGAAATACTCAATTTCGCGGTGCTTGATTTATCTATAATTAATTGGGTTTCTAAAACGTGCCCTTAAATTTTCAATAAATTATCGGTTTATGTTTTCAAAATTATGTTAAACTATATAAACATATTTTTAAAGAGATCAAAAATAAGCAGATTTGTATATAGTGGAGTGCCGTTAGACGTAAAAATTGTAAAACCTCGGAATCCAGGGCCGGTCAATGAATCTTCATAAAAACTTTTGGACTGTATTGTTAAAAGCTCAAATAAAAAAGTTAAAAAAAAAAATTTTTGCGATCTCGATTGCGGGGTGGATGCCACCCCTTCTAGGGGGTGAAAAATGTTTCGTTGAAAATAAGCACGGAAATGGATAGGTTGACTAATTATAAGCAATTTTTGTTCTATAAAGTTTTTTCTGAAAGTCCATACTTTTCGACTTATTCGCGAGTGTAAGTGTCAATTTTTCAACCAATAAACCTACGTTTTCAGGTGGTTTTTCCCGAATAACTGAAAAAGTAAGTATTTTATCGAAAAAATCATTCTTAGTAAAAATGTAGCTTATAAAAAAACAAAAATAATGGTGAGTTTACAGTGGCTGTAGACCCAATACAAACGGAGAACTACCTTGTTGAAGGTTGGTTCTTATTCGTCAAAAGCCAAAATTGAAAGTTTCAGCGTGAAGTTACCAAAATACAATGCATTTTTCGGGGGAAACTCATGGAGCATTTTTTGAAGTGCTTGAAAGAACCTTTATTTATATTTTTTATAAAAGTCCCTAGCATCAAAACTAACTGAGCTCTGACGAAAATAATGTTGGTCCCTATTTTTTTCGATGTCAAAAAATGTGAAAGTCACCCCCTTATTACCACACAAATTAAAAATAATCGTTACCACTTCACAATTCACTTTATTTATGTACTTGTAACATGCTCTAGAAGTTTGACCGGTTTAAAGTGCTTAGTTTTGAAAGGGCTAGAGCTGAAAGAACTCGAAAAGTTACTATTTACGAATATATGCAAACTTTAAACGGCCATATCCTATTCAAGTTTCATCCTACAGAAAAAAAAACGAAATTTTTCATAAAAGCAAAACAAACAATTTGGCACACTACAAAATTTTGCGTATCATTAATAGTTTTTGAGTTATTTTGAAGAAAAGGCAATTTTTTGCAAAAATACAAAAATGCTCTTTTCACTTCAAACTCAATTTTTTTCAAAACTAAGCACTTTAAACCTGTCAAACTTCTAGAGCATGTTACAAGTACATAAATAAAGTGAATTGTGAAGTGGTAACGATTATTTTTAATTTGTGTGGTAATAAGGGGGTGACTTTCACATTTTTTGACGCCGAAAAAAATAGGGACCAACATTATTTTCGTCAGAGCTCCGTTAGTTTTGATGCTAGGGACTTTTATAAAAAATATAAATAAAGGTTCTTTCAAGCACTTCAAAAAATGTTCCATGAGTTTCCCCTGAAAAATGCATTGTATTTTGGTAACTTCACGCTGAAACTTTCAATTTTGGCTTTTGACGAATAAGAACCAACTTTCAACAAGGTAGTTGTCCGTTTGTATTGGGTCTACAGCCACTGTAAACTCATCATTATTTTTGTTTTTTTCTAAGCTACATTTTTACTAAGAATGATTTTTTCGATAAAATATTTACTTTTTCAGTTATTCGGGAAAAACCACCTGAAAACGTAGGTTTATTGGTTGAAAAATTGACACTTACACTCGCGAATAAGTCGAAAAGTATGGACTTTCAGAAAAAACTTTATAGAACAAAAATTGCTTATAATTAGTCAACCTATCCATTTCCGTGCTTATTTTCAACAAAACATTTTTCACCCCCGAGAAGGGGTGGCATCCACCCCGCAATCGAGATCGCAAAAAAATTTTTTTTTAACTTTTTTATTTGAGCTTTTAACAATGCAGTCCAAAATTTTTATGAAGATTCATTGACTGGCCCTGGATTCCGAGGTATAAACCTAACGGCACTCCACTAATATATTAGACAAATCAAATAAAAGCAGTTAAATTATCTCTATTTTATCTGTATAAGCATTAAACATAATTTGAAAACTTCGAAAAATTTAAGGGAGAAACAAAAATAAAGAAAGTTAAGAAGTTGGGGTAGTCTGTAAGAAAGCTTGTACAAGTCATTTATAAGTATAAAGAAATTTTGTCTAACGATCCTGTGATATTCCTAAGAATTAAGTATTAGCATATTTCGTCCATCTGCAGAAACATTTAAAGCTTTATCTTTAAAATTTAAAGTTTCTGAGAGATCGTCAGCGCTAACAACACCAGTTACATGCAAAACTGAGTCACGTATTTTCATCTAGTTAGCTGTCGCATGTCGAACTGAATGTAAATTGTCTGAAGCCAACTTCACATTGTACAAAATTTACCAATTCGAGTCGATGCGACAACTTGATTTTCATCGAATTTTAGACGAATAGTGTTACAACGAACAACTCATTTGCAACGGATGACTAACCTAAATTGTCTGTAGCTAACTTCACACTCTACAAAATCACCCAACCGACTCTTGAGATTTGATTTTCATCGAATTTTAGACAAATAGTTTTTTCAATTAATAACAAGTTTTGAAAGTCAGATCTTTTGAGGAAGCCTTTTAACGTTGAATTGACTTCAAAAAAAGAATTATGTCAATTCGAGGATTAAATCGGTACTTTTTTGTAACCATATTTTACTTTAGCTTGAGTTAAATATGCTTTTATTTAAATTAGTTATCAAATAATGTTTCATTAAGAAAGAAAAAAAACATAATCTCAAGACATTTCATAATTTATAGCTTATTCTCAAAACATAATATGTAGGATACCTAAATGAGAGAATTAGTTTCCAGGATTTTTATACCTGTTTGTAAACTCGGAATGCTATCACAGTACATTACATTCAATTTATGATAGAATTGTCAAACTTATACAAGCAAATCTGCCGGAAAAATCAACATTCGCGGGCAAAAGCTAGTTCAAATATAGCAGGTGTTGTTGATTTTTTTCACTTTCACATAGACGCTGATGACTTCAGATTTTGGGCGTCTGTAATCTACAATCTCTCTCTTTAACTTTCAAATCTCGTTAATTTTGGTGTTCCGTTTTCAGGACGAATAAATATTGCACACGAAATTAGCGACAATTATATTAAAACATATTTTAATAAAACAAAACAAAAACTTTAAAAATCAACATTGTTTGAAAGACATTCTCTTAAAATAGATGCAGTATATGGCTTTCTTGGGAGATATTTCTATTTCAGAAAGTTTGATCTACGCCTTCAGCGACATAGATCAAAATTGTATCACAATAGTGCTCACCACGACTGCGTAAAATTTTTCTATGCATTGCCTGATGACATTCTCGAATTTAAATTTAAACATAAACTACATTGTTTTTATTGGAAAACATTTTTTATTAGATTAAATTTTTTTCTAGGTATGCATGTTTATATATGACTAATCCTTATATGGAGCAATTTTTAGGAGATTATTATTTTTACATTATATGACATTATTTTGAATGTTCACTTTATTTTTCATCTGTATTTTTTCTATGCTGACTTCCATATTTTTCTGTACAACGCAACGGCACATTTCTGTAAAGTTTATGATAAAAAAGTATTTGCTATAAAATTGATGAAGATAATCGCTGTTTAAATTGCCTTGTAGGCAGTGTAAATTTAGCTGAAGAAAATAACAGTGCGCGTGGGGGGCATGACTTGCGATCGTTTTCAACCAACGTAATGTACAGGTGCTAGTAAGAATTCATGGTTTACACAGGTTACGCATGTACGACGTATGTATGTTATCTACAGAATGTTCGAGAAGTATGTTGAAGATTCGAAGATTCTTTGTACGTTGAAAATATTTTATTCATATTTCATCATAAAATATTTTGTCGAAATAAATAAAAATCAATAAGTTAAAAACGATTTTCATTTATTACTTGAGATATAATGCGAAAAAAATTCCCATTTCGAAACAAGTTGAACGAAAGTATAAATCTCAAATCTTTTCGATCTGGGATTATCTTATTTTACAGAATTCTTCCATTCGACAAAGAGGTTGCTCTACCGAGTAAAATACTGTCGTTTTTTTAATGTTTGTGTTATCGTAATATTTGTAAATAAATAAGGTCAATTCATTCGTCATTGTATGCAAGATCGCAGGTTCGCGTCCATCTGGAGCAATATAAGTATTTAAAATGATTAGATTATTCAATACATTTATTATTAAACGCAATAAATTGAAACAAAACCTATTAAGTTTTACTTAAGCACCCGACGAGCGGTCAAGTTACTTTGGCGCCCTATGTGCAATCAAGTAATTTTGGCGCCCAACGTGCGGTCAAGTTATTTTGGCGCCCGACGGGTGGTCAATTTACTTTACCGCCCGACTCTCGTCACCGAACTGAAGTAAAGCATTTTACGATATGCCCACATATTGTATAAAAAGCAGCTATTTAAAAAAAATAATTCGATTTGGAGTTTCACAAAGAATACGCTCTCAAAATCAAAGATTTTACTTCTGGTACATCCAGTATAATTACACAGAGCAACGCCGATGCTAGACGTACCTGCATAAGAGCTTCCTTTATTCTCTCCCTCTCTCTTTCTGTTTAAGTCTGGGTGTCTCAAGTCGCTTGTTTTTATTGTTATTACAAACAGTTTGGAATTCGCGCGAACGCATATTCTGAGGAAGAATGTCATACAGAAACGTTGTTAGCGACGATAAAGTTTTACTGTTCGTAGTAATTTATGTGGAGGTGTTAGAGTAGGCTGCTTTCAACAAATGTGTCGAATGTCATGAGGCGGAAATTATTTTAAACATACGACTCGCAAGATATTTGCAAATTAAACACAAATATGTGCAGTCTGTTTAAATGCAGAATTTTCTTACTTTACATAACATCAGCTATTTTATACATGCAAAAAATGTGTTACATGTCTCGGTTGTAATAATCTTTTGGTTCGTGTGACTGTTAAAACTCGCTATCTCTCTTGTAACATAATTGGTTGCTATATTTATAGATATGATTTAAATGTGACATCAGTTTGTGTGTCATTTTGGTGGTTGCGGAATTATCTTATTATATTTTTGCGCAACATTATAAAGAATTGAAATTGTTTAAATTTATGACTTATTCTACTTTGCGTTATAGCTAAATAATTTATAGATTGGCACACTGCAAGTTTACTGTATGTGCATACGTTTATACAAATGACTGCTACCATATCGGTTGGTTACCGGTTTGACTGGGAGACAATAATATAGCCAGGACAACTGAGCTGGATGGAGGAGGAAGGCAGCGCATGGCGGCGTTCTGCAGGAATGATTCCATACATAGTACACATAGAGCGCGAACGTACGTATATAGTAGTTATACAGGGTTCTTCATAACGGGTCGACCGCATTCAAAAGTAATAGTAACACTTGCTTATAATTATACTATCACTCTTTCAACACAGAACAGTATTTTTAATAGTTTCCCTCTCAAATGTATAAAATTTTCTCCGTTTGGCTGTGAGATATTAGTTTTACAACGTAAAAACTGAATAAAACGAAAATTCAAAACGATCGCTTTTACAAGTATGATTTCATACGAACTGACTTGAGAATTTAATGTAAGAATATAAAAATTCAATAATATACAAGGTGCAGGGCGGATTCAGATTTTGCGGGGCCCCATTTTGTCAAAATTCACCCAAAAAATTATTAAAATTTACCAAAAAAAAAAAAAAAACTCAAAATTCGCCAAAAATCCATCAAAAAATATTCCCAAAATTCACCCATAATAATGATTTAATTAAAATATTACTATATTTTACTATACAATTATCATTATTAATAAAAAAAAGTATAAAAAAATATGATGATAATCAAATTTCTGTGGGCTCAGAGCTCAAGACTTATTAAGATCCTGACTCACTAAATCGGATCAGCTCGACACGATCGGTAGTTTTGAATCGAAACGCACTAGTAGGCTCGGATCAACTCGGCAATATCCAGTGCCCATATACACCGCCCTGCAGAACCAATTCAATCCGATTTAGTGGGTGTGGACCTTTAGTCCCCATGTAGGTCAATCTCTGACGAGGTGTAACTTTAGAAGTATAGGTTGGTGTCGGAGAAGAAGTCAGAGAACAGCCTGTATATAACTGAAAACAATTTTATATTACTTTTTCTGTATCTTTTAAATTAAAAAAGTAATCGAAGATTGTCTGGGTTTTGAAAGATCCTGTATATATCTATATATACGTGTGTATCAGGTCTGGTTTATACGGCGCCATTGGGATTGTCCTCGGCAAGAGCAAGCCATGGATTGCGACTTGATTGTAATTCCGTTCATCCCCGAAGGTACATGGGCGGAAAATTAACCCATTTCCCTAATACAAAGGCGCAGATTTAATCGGACCCTTCTGTCTCACTCTACTCTATTTGCGAACACATACATATTTGTAACACCCTCTCGTACCTTCATATCGTAATATATTGTATCTGTAACAAGGATACGTCACAAATCACAACTTAGCTGAATTTAAATGTGCGCGAATACGATTTCAGATCTAACCGGTATCATACTTATAATTAATATAGTAATGGGACCTCTGAGTGTTTCCTTATTTTGCCGGGTTTCAGGATACAGGAATTACCGTTTCTCGACGACAAACAGTAGAAAAAAGTCCTAGTCACGTCTGTCTCCGCAGAGATTCGAACCCAGTACCTCCGGCATGTAAGTCTTGTGCTCTCATCACAACGCTACACCGATCGTTTATGTAATTATTTTAGTACAGTACAACCTCGATATAACAAAACTGAAGGGAATTAGAAAATATTCGTTATACCAAGTAATTCTGTATAATGAAATTTGTTATATATAGAGGTTAGGTTGGTCTAACAAGGGAAGAAAACCCATTTTCTTCTGAAAACTTATCTTTAAACTTTAAAATTGTGGCCAGTGTATACTTGCGAGGATTTCGAACTCTTTAGTGATGTCTAATTTTTCTTTTTAGGATTCTCGTCTACATACTTAATGATTTTTCGTTCCTCTCCGACGGTTAAGGAACACCTTTGTCGTTTTTGAACCGCTGCAACTTTAAATTTACAAACAACAGTGACCAACAGCAATGTTTACATTACTTTACATCAAACAACAATGATTCTTACGACAAATTTAACGTGTCTGAACCTGTCGAGACATGAATTGTTGTTGTTATTGTGGAAATGTGTGTGATTGATTGATAGGATACGTTATGTAAAGCTTATAAGTTGACAAAAATTGTTAAATAGAGCTAAATTATACTTTCTATTTATATTCTGCAATGATTGAAAATTCGTTATATAGGTTTTTGACAAAAAGTATTCGTAATGTAGAGGTATATTTTGCATTAACTCTTACGGGCAGTTCTAGGGGATTTCGAAAAATTTGTTAAATCGAGGAAATAGTTGTATTGAGGTTCGTTATATTAAAGTTACGCTGTATAACTAATACTGTTTTACATAAAACATAAGACAGTCTGTACAGAGAATAGAGATATATAACAGTCTAAGTTCACTCATTGTGTAATATTTGCAGTTAATGAAGCATAAATGCACAGGGTTACTGTTAACTTGATCGAATTAAAATATAAGGATAATAAGAAATATCGTGCGTCTACACATCTTCATTCATTCTTCGAGTTCACTTGCTTTGCGTTTCTGATTAATTGAATAAAATCAACAGAAAATATTTTATAATTTTAAAATACTTTTATATAACAGAAAAATATTTGGCTAAAGATTATTAATATTTAAACACTTGTTTTAACACTTGTGATGCACGGATATTTGGGTATTTGTTCAAAGTTTGATCACACATTTGCCACTTCGCCATTCGGTGTCGGTTTTTCGAGCGCACATCAAAGCGTTCAAAGTTCAAATGTTTGCGTAGCCTGCTACACTTGCGCAAAGTTCAGTTACTCGTAAATCACTAAGGAGAACGGTCGATTTGTTCAGTCGCAAGTGGGACTGGAGCAACGAAATCGTCCTTGAATTTTTTGAGTTACTTGAAGAAGAACCATGTATATGGAACCCAAAAAGTAAAAAGCATAAAAATAGAAATTTGGTCCACAAAATCGCCGTCCATCTTGTTTGTTATCTATTTGAATACTTTGCAGACACGTTTGCTACAAGTGTCTGCAAAGCATGTCTGGCTGGTGCAGCAAACATGTGGTCAAATGTGTTAAAATATTTTTCTGTGTCTGGCGCCCACATAAAAGAACGTATTCAGGCTCGGTTTCTTTGCCGAACAGACGTCTGAATTTACATGACGGTGCGCTGGTCACCTTTGGAATACGAACTTCACAGATGGTTGGTGTTTATATTATTATTAGATCTTGCAAATAGAATACAAATACATGATAGATTTCAAGAGTCAATTTTATAAATTTTTTTATGAATACTCAGAAAATTTCTTCGAATAGTATTGTATTAGTCAAGTTTAGTAGATTACAGAGGTTGGTTCGTTTCTTTGGATAGTAGTGAGAGGATTACGTCTTACAGCGGCTGTTGTTTATAAACTATGGCAGTAATAAGTTGGATAATAGGAACTAAATAAAGCAAAGTTCACTTTATCAGGCAAGCTACAACAAAAGAATTTGTACCTAAAAAAAATAAACCCGGGTCGCAGTGCCAAAACCCTGCCAACAATATAGTGTATTTGCTTATACAGGCAGTGTGGCTTTATTACGCGAACTTAAGTTGGTTTTTGGGCAAAATTAAAAATTTGACTCCTTAATACACCCCTTAAAATAACATTTTTTTTCTTAACTGCAATATTATTATCAATCTAACGTCTACACCGAATTAAATACACCCTTCAATAAATAAGTCACTATCTACAAATTAGTGTTTTCAAAAAATTTGTAAGTCCGGTCCTGTTGGGCCGATTTTACTGAAATTTTAGGGGCACTTTTTAATTACTACTAAAGGGTTAAATTTCAATTTTGAAACGATTCTGAGAATTTTTTCGGTATTTTTGGGCCCAAAAACTTTTTTCAACCCCTAAAAACTACCCTTAAAATGACCCGATTGGATCCATTTTAAATAGGCTTCGTGCGGTGATGGATTCCAACATGTCTGCCAAATTTCGTTAAAATGAATTAGCTCCTTCGAAAGTTATTGCCCGCACATATAAATATATATAAATAAATATATATATATATATATATATATATATATATATATATATATATATATATATATATATATACATATATATATATATAAACATTTTTAAAAATGGTGCCAAAGTGTTTAGGAGGTTATGAAACGTCGAGAAATTTTGGTCCGACCCCTAGGTCCCGCCATCCGACCAACGCCAATAGTGTATGTTGCCATATGGCAAATACACTAATAAATCTCAAAATCGAAATTTGTTTATTTACGCTATACATCCGTGAGTGGGTTATCTAACTCTATATGCCAAATTTCAACTTTTTTTGTCTAGTAGATTCGGAGAAAATAAGCTGAGACAGACGGAAAGTCAGACACGAGAGTGATTCTAGAAGGTTCCGTTTTTTTCATCGGATGTACGGAAAATAATTACATCCGTGGTTTCAATAAATTCACGCTTCCAAATATCAAGAAAGTTAATTTCGAATTTAACAATTATTAGAACAATTAAGAACTGAAAATAAGCAACATACAGAGTAAAAAGCTTTTTGCGAACATAAAAAAGTTCCTTCTACAGAAAAATTGAGGGTACGAAGATAAAATCAAGTATGGAATCAATCAATGAACATAAAATCGATCATAAACCGGTAGGCAAGCCTATGAAATACCGAAGGCAGAATTTAATAGGATAGAGAAAGAGAAAAGTCAAGAGGGAAGAGTGTCGAGATAGAGTTTGTGTAGTGTCTGTTACAGGGCAATAACTCTGACCCTCTAAGCCGCTCTAAGCTTTTACATCGTTAATGCATTCGAGTTATACTTATTTCATACGCCTCGCTGGTTTTACAAGTTCACTCTGACGCAAGTAAACACTAAAGCTTCGATTTGTTGCTCAGATAGCTGCTTTCCATTGACATTTCAATACATTTTTTTATATATTTACATTATATCCAAGATATAGATTAGATCATACTATGAAATGCAGAAATATACTAACTGTAGGTACCATATATAGGCAGTTAGCTTGTATAAAGTGGAGTAGGTGTCTTCTATAGATAAATTATTGTAGTTACAAGGCCAATAAAACAGGGTAGAGGATCAGTAATTTAATATATAGGAGCATACAGATCCTTATATAGACATTAGTAGTAGGGCAAGATATAATCTACAACAATCTAAACCAGAGCTGGGCATAACTGGTCGATTTATTTAAACGGCAAGCATTCTTATTTTCAAAAATGATTAAAAGCATCGAGCACTTAAATAAGCATCAAGCATTATAAAGTAACTTCTTAAATCTTAACTTCCAGCATTAAGTTATGGTATAAATTTTGACCATGGACAATATTTCTAAATAATGGGGAAGTTTGGATTTAAACAAACAAGATATTGGTCTCTAACACCAAACGAAATAAGAATTTTAAAAGATAAGCGAAATACGTTTTTGCCAGCGCTTACGAAGAATCGAAAGTATAAAGTTAGCAGCACTAACGAAAATTCGACAGTATGATTCAGACCAAAATGACAAATTGACGAAATTAATGCACTTTGTGTCATCTGGAAAATATATTATATACTAGACGAGTACAACCTTTGATTACAACTAGTCATTTTCATCCAGTGGAATTCATAATATGGTGTTTTTGATTACTCAATGGACTGATTATAAAAATAAAAACCAAAATAAAATTTTAAAAGCGTTTTCAAATATTTGAGAGTCATTTTTGTAGGTATTATTCTTAAGCATTGTGAAGATTTTATTTCATTAAATTACTAGCGGCCCAGTAAGGGGGCTTCGCCCGGGTGTAAATGTAAGATATAGGATAGAAAAGATGAGAATCATTATCATTAAATTCTCAACATGTATTGAATTTGCGCGAATTCAATCGCTAAAAATCTTATTTCCCAAAAAGAAATTTAAAAAATTCTGTTGATTCGATCGCTACCAAACTTCAGAAAATCACCCGCTGGGCTAATCTAAAGATTATCTGAAAATTTCATCAAAAATGGTCTACCCGTTTGGAGTCCATAGATTACATATACATCGTCTTTTATCTATATAGATTATTAAAATGTAAAAAGTGGTTATTGTTACATAACGATAATAGTTGGACATATAAAACATTTTTTTAAATCGGCACAGTAGTTTTTGAGTTTATTCATTACAAACATACAAAAATACAAATCTTTCCTCTTTATAATATTAGTGTAGATTTGCATGTATGTATATTAAAATCGGTTTTTATAATCACGCCAAAGAAGTATAACTTCAAACACGCGTACATAACTCACATCCACTTTTTGTATAAAAACACACAGTATACTAACACAGGTACATTGTACATCAAAACAAAAAGCGGTGTTTTTAATACAATTTTAAATGTTGACTGTGATAACTGATAAACAAGGCAACTGCGTAGGTACATAATACAGCTTCGCTGTTAATTATGCTGGCATAATTGAATTTTTTCGTATTTAAAACAAAAACTGAGCGTTTCATTTTATTTTCGTCTGCACTTTTTATTCATAACGAGAAACTATTTGATGTATTTGAAGTGGATTAAAAAGTTTTTAATGAACATTTCGAATCACACGTTTCTACTGACGTATTATTCGCATGTCATTAAAAATTTTTGTTTTAAATTCCGATGAAGTTATAAATACGGAAAAGTATGTGTATGGGGTATGCCTTTTTAACGCATGAACAAAACACGCTTGGCGTGCCTGGTATAAGCCTAAATCCCAAGCATCAAACTAAGTTTTAAGAACCATAGAGCATGTGAACGGCTTACACAACGGGATCACTATTTATATTACCCGACTGCGTCAAAACAAAAGAGGGTTATGTTTTTCATGTAAATGTGGCTGAGATTCTTTATTCAGAATCCAGTCGGTTTGGTGGATTTATGATGAATAAGGTGTCGATTAATTTATCATAATCTTACGAGCGACACTAGATATACCACGTAAAATTCAATATGGCAACCGCAAGACGCATGATGCATATTTTTACAAAGCAGGCATGTTTGGTATATTAGTGTGGTGTAAACATCTCAGTTACATTTATACTGAACGATGTATGATACGTATATAATTCATATGGTTACACTTTTGTATAACAAACGCAAGAGTGTCAAAAGTGTCAACAAAACTTTATAAATAAATTGAAGCACGATACGTAATATTGTTTAGTATTTGAATCAGCTGTGTTTTATCATTTCGGATTGAAGTTTTGACAGATTCCAATGATACCATAAAGTAGGTAGTCAGTCTTAGAGTTGGGTAACTTAGATCTGAACCGGTTCAAAGAGCCGACTCCGACAGAAGACTCACTTTTTTTGAGCCGACGGATCAACGGATCCGCATAACTCAGTGAAACACTTGATACACAGAAGCACATTTTACACTTACGTATCAGTTCTCGCTTTGATGCATCTGTCAGCTCAAATGACTCATGCATCACATGTTTGGCTATGCATTCTTGATTCTATACAGGTCGTGATATGATTGACTGAACTAGGTAACTCAGTGGCAGACTGCAGTAACATATTCAGAACTCGGCTCTTTTTGAACCGGTTCAGTGAGCCGGCTCACATACGGGATCCAGATTCAAAGATGCAGATCACTAAAAAGATCCGTTTTTCCCATCTCTAGTTAGCCTTTTTTTAAACCGTTTCCAAATGTAGGTAAGAATCTGATATCCAATAAGCTTTAACACTGTTTTGAACGTTATCTATTACAATATATTAAATAATATAATCAAGAACAGCCTTGACGTTTATTGGTTATCAAGTTTTTACCCAAATTTGAGAATGATTTAAAAGAAGGCAGGGTACCTACTTTACGGTACCACTGGACTCTGTCGAAAACTTCACACCAAAATGATTTATTAGGGGTGCTCAAATTGTCGGGGTTGATCACAAAAAGCAACTACAATCTGCATTTCCTTGAAAGACCACAAAATAATCACGATTCGTCGGCGTCATTAACAATTACCTACAAATCACAGCGCCACCTATCTAATAGTAGGTGTACTTAACTGCGCTTGCTTAAATAAGCAAATGTATCGCCAATAAAAGTATATATCTAATTCTAATGCATATTTCTTCATAAATATGTTCTCGTCTTAGTCTAGTCGATCGGTTGACGCTCGGATATTTTGTGGCAGATCGTTGCCATAAGTCTGGGCACCCTTGCTCTAGACTATTTCAGGACGGACTACGAACAAATTCCGCTTAAAAATATCCTTTTATCCACTACTGTATTGTGCATGTCTGCATAACATCCACACAATTTATACAGAGCGGTATGTATCCTTACAAAAGTCATCATATTTAAACATACAATAACTGTCATAATTTGTTGACGAATCTAGTTTAATGAGACGGCAAATGTAAAACGGTGATGAATTGGCCTCTCTAAGCTATCTTTCTCTCTCACTCTATATATAGTAAGTACATGTCGCCCAAGGATATATAAACTCATGCATTTACATACTAATATAAATTGGTTGATTGTTACATGAATTATACTCGACCCAAATGTATAACATAGAGTTACAGACGCTATGAGTACACTGCGTTCGAAAAAAAACGTGCAGTGATATATGGGCTCTGTAGAGGAAAAGTGAACTTTACACCCATGAATCGACAGTATAATAAAACTGCGTAACTGGCATCTGATTGGTCGCTTCAAACTTAACAACCAATCAAACGCTTTGTATAACTATGCAGGTGGTGCTATATCTGTTGATGCGAAAGACTGTAGCCCACGAAATGATATCACGCTCATGTATTTTCAACTAGAGATGGGGAAAACGGGTCTTTTTAGTGATCTGCATCTTTGCATGTGGATCCCGTATGTGAGCCGGCTCACTGAACCGGTTCAAAAAGAGCCGAGTTCTGAATATGTTACTGCAGTCTGCCACTGAGTTACCTAGTTCAGTCAATCATATCACGACCTGTATAGAATCAAGAATGCATAGCCAAACATGTGATGCATGAGTCATTTGAGCTGACAGATGCATCAAAGCGAGAACTGATACGTAAGTGTAAAACGTGCTTCTGTGTGTTAAGTGTTTCACTGAGTTATGCGGAACCGTTGATCCGGCGGCTCTCACGGATCTTCTGTCGGAGTCGGCTCTTTGAACCGGTTCAGATCTGAGTTACCCAACTCTATTTTCAACTCATGTATAAAAACAGTTGGCAGACGAACAGTGATTTAGTATGGAATTGGTATAGGGCGGCCAGTTTTACTTTGCTTTACCGCACTAGTGCGTAATGGATCACTTCACATGTGTGCATATATGTAAGGGCAAGGCAGCTATTTTATAGGCGATCGTGCAAAAAACGATCAAGTGGCTCGCACTTGACCGTTTCGTACCATCCGGTTCTGTGGGAATTTTAAGATTTTGGATTTCCGTTTAGGTTTTCCAGTAAATTGTGAGGCCTTATATTCTCTCTTTTTTCAAAATTTTAAGCTCAGTATTTTTTGAGATAAGGAATGTGTTCGGTTTTCGTATATTTTCTATAATATCTTTTAAACGATGCGTTTTAAAAATAGAAACGTAACATTATGCACGCGATAAATATTTTTTTCAATTTTCTAATTTGCTCCCCAAAATTAAGCCTAAAAATCGGAGTTCGTTTATTTATGCTATACGTTCGTGATTGGGTCACCTATGTACCAAATTTCTTTTTTTTTCGTCTCGTAGATTCCAAGAAAATAGTTGTGACAGACATGAGAGTGATCTTATAACCCATAAGGGTTCCGGGTTTTTATTGAATGTAGGAAACCCTAAAAATTAGTTATTAAATGATCTAGCTTCCTGCCTTCGATATACAGTCAAAACTCTTTGGAGCGAAACTCACTGAACTGAGCTATTTCTTTTCATTATAAAGACTGAGTAGCAGTTCTTATGATTCTTATTGTTTACATAAAACTGTGCCGCTTACGTATATGTATAACGTCAAGCATACCCGTCCCATGTATAAAACTGGGCCGCTTTCATTACACTGTGAGTAGTGTTGGGTAACTCAGATTTGAACCAGTTCAAAGAGCCGACTCCGACAGAAGATCCGTGAGCCGACTCACTTTTTTTTTGAGCCGACGGATCAACGGATCCGCATAACTCAGTGAAACACTTAACACACAGAAGCACATTTTACACTTACGTATCAGTTCTTGCTTTGATGCATCTGTCAGCTCAAATGACTCATGCATCACATGTTTGGCTATGCATTTTTGATACTATACAGGTCGTGATATGATTGACTGAACTAGGTAACTCAGTGGCAGACTGCAGTAACATATTCAGAACTCGGCTCTTTTTGAACCGGTTCAGTGAGCCGGCTCACATACGGGATCCAGATGCAAAGATGCAGATCACTAAAAAGACCCATTTTTCCCATCTCTAATTGTGATTTTGCTGTCATTTATTTTTGAACCGCACTATTATTCTCATAGACACACAGTATATGCGACTGAAAAAAACAAAGCAATAATTTTTTGAATTGACGAAAACTCAAATGAAATTTTTTATCGTTTTGATTGTACAACGTGAGTATTTTTTTGTGACGAAGTCTTGTTATTACAGAAACGTATAACTACACACAATATAATATCCGTGTATGTAGTACTGTCATATTACAATACACGCAAGCTATATCCGAGTGAATGAGGGTAGCCCCACAAGATTAATTTTAATACAAACGATGATTAAAAAATCTCCATATCGCCTCTGGGACTAACAACTGCCGACACTTTATGGTAGAGGCGAGTGCAGTCAGTTCGACTGAGGAGTTGCGAGGGGGAGTTGAGTTGCTATACGGCTGCTATATACTCGTTCCAATCTATCTACAACTTCCTAAGGACTTCAGTGGTGGATCAAGAACGACTCCTTTCAAAAATTCATATCAAAATTAAATTCCAAGTTTTCTTGCTTTCTGCAGGCTTGCAGGTCGTCGTTTATCGGTATTTCTACCCGACGAAACGTTATCAAATGCGGTATGGCAGTGAGCGGAGTGTTCTTTTGGCAGCCCACAGGCAGTGTCGCCAACTATTCGAAAACTTTCCTCCTAAAGCAATTTCAAAATCCACTAAATTCAAACCAAAACTTCCCAAATCCGGACCAACTATTTATTAATTTGAATATAATTAAATAAAGTAAAAAATACACCGAGCTGAGTAGAGTAGTGATGACAGCACTAGACTCGCATTCGGGGGTACGGGTTCGAATCCCGGCTGAGTCAGATGTGGCTGGGACTTTTTCCTACTGCCTCTTGCCGAGAAACGATAATTCCTGCACCAGCCATCTAAATTGAGGTTTTCCATGGTTTCCCTCAATTAATTCCAGATAAATATCGAGATGGTTCCTTATTTAAGGCCATCAAACTCCTAGTTCAAAAATTACCTACCTTATCCTAATTTCCTATAATTCCTTCATTCGCCCATTGCTATTACATAAGTTGAAGTTTTAAAAAATGTAGAAAATAACGGGAAGTGGTAAATAGAAAATAGTAATGGTGCGAATGGCGTCTGTTATGACATACAGTCGAGAAACGGACGTTAAACGCATTATTGTTAAAACTAATACAATATTTTAGAAAAATTAAGGTAATACCTACATTAATCATTTGAATATCTATAATTATTCAAGAAATAATTAGAAAAATATAATTTCAGAAACTAAATTTAGTACTGCCCAGTCTTAAATAACGTAAATAAAATTTTATCCCTAAAAATACCCACAAAAATATTAACCCCCCCAAGAACTCTCTATATTTAGGGGAAAAACCCCAGAGTTGGCCACACTGCTCCACATTCGTTTAAAGTTAGCACAAATATGTTGTCATATACAAAAAAGTATCAAAATGAACAAGATTTAAAATATAAAAAACAGATTTTTTTAATGTTTTTTTGAAAAGTTTAAAAAAATAATGTAGTCTCAAATATAATATGATAGCTCGAAGAAAAAAAAGCTCTTTATATTTTAGTTGTGCATTTTCAATTTAAAACGATCAAAAGTTTCTTGTTTACAAAAAAACAAAAACTGCACCAACTTATAAAAAGTTGATTACAAGTTTGTAAGATGTGTCGTGTACTCCACTGGATCGTCTACCAAAACTTGAGCAGGGACGTTGCCTTGTACTGAGCGTGGAGTATTCATTGTTGTAGTATGGGGCATCATGGCCGACAAGCTGCGCATTCACATGTAAAATGGCACACGCCTTAGTACCGAGGTACCGACCGTGTATACAACGTGGTGCGACTTCTCTCTACGCACGCACGCAGGGTCTTCAATCATATGCGTCACACGCACTGGAAAATCGGCACATGCCGATGAATGCATCATTCCATTGTGCTGTAGTAATCGTCGACACAAAGCTCATTATGCAAAAAACAATTATTATACTGTAAGTGATTGTAACTGTTTTTGGCAGACTTGTAAAGAAGTATTTTAATTGATCTTTGAATTTTGAAATATAATATAATAATAATAATGCGTTTACCGTCCGTTTCTCGACTTTATGTCATAACACACGCCATTCGCATCATTACTATTTTCCATTTACCACCTGCCGTTATTTTCTACATTTTTTAAAACTTCAACTTATATAATAGCAATGGGCGAATGAAGGAATTATTGGAAATTAGGATAAGGTAGGTAATTTTTGAACTAGAAGTTTGATAGGTAATCGGCCATGGCCTCAGATAAGAAACCATCTCGATATTTATCTGGAATTAATTGAGGGAAACCATGGAAAACCTCAATCAAGATGGCCGGTACAGGAATTACCGTTTGTCGGCGAGAGGCAGTAGGAAAAAGTCCCAGCCACATCTGCCCCTGCCGGGAATCGAACCCGTACCTCCCGAATGAGAGTCGAGTGCTGTACCACTACTCTACCCAGCTCGGTTGAATTTTGTAATATAGTAAGATCTCGCTTAATACTGTTTCAGTATTACGCGGTAAGCATGTCCAAAAAATATCGATATTTTTTATTTGACATATCGATATTTTTAGGCGATATTTAATATTTCGATATAAAATTCCGAGTATCGAAAACCGATATTTTTTTCCAGTAGCAACACTTATATGTATTACCGCGATTGACTATGGCCGTTTAATTATTCCGAAAATATCGAAAACTCCACTGAAAAAGAAATATATGTTTTTGGAACATACTTTTAAGTGCGTTCCAAAAACAACAACAGTGAATAAAGCACATGTAAAACACGTTTCTTTTTCACCAGATTTTTCGATGTTTTCGGAATAATAAACAGTCAAAATAGCTATTCATGCAATATTTCATTTCATTTCCACAATATCTAGAATATTTTTAATTATTTCGATTTACACCTCAATTCATGCTGTACCAACAATTTTCTGTCGACTGTCACCTCTGGCACGCATGCCATAGGTTCGCCATCCTTGGCTTTATTAGTTGTTCGATTAGTCTCTAAAATTATCTGCTCCTAAATGTATTAAACGTTTCATTAATAAACAAAAAAAAAAAAACTATCGTTGTTTTTGATTTCGGATAATTATTAATTACTTGATTTATTAGAAATAATGTCCGTTAACTGCTATTTGAGATTATATTAGGCTAGCCAATATGTATACTAAATTTCTTCGAGTGCCAATGTTCTCTTTCAAATTGTACCAATATATTGGTAGTTAGTAAAAAATATATCGGTACCGATATCGATACTTGAAAAAAATATCGATACGATATCGATACTTTTTGGCACTTCTGACATCCCTAGACTGCGATAAATTAGATCTTGCAGTACGTTTAATGTAGAAGTTTAGACTAAAAACAAATGAAGAAAATGGACTCTCATTAATTTGTAGACGTTGTCATTAATTAATAAAGGGTTGTACTGTATCAACTGAATCCGTAAGATGCTAATTAAGTTAAACTTGTGAGAGTTCGGAACACAACCTTGCATTACGTAAGTACTCGTTCATACACGCATATCACATGCATGAGCTACACCCTTCATTGTCAAACCTTTCACCAACTTATAATGCTTCTTTTGTAACTAACTTTGTATATAGTGGATATTTATCAAAATTACGTATGTATAGAAGAGGGCAAAGTTTCATCGAAGATAATGTGGAATATAAATTATGAATTTATATATGAAATTGACATACGTGTTTATATGTGGGTGGATGCAGGCAAAATCTTATTCATTTTTATCAAGAGATTTTAGGCTTTTGTAGCAGTTTTCTTTTCATAGGGTATAAATGAAACTCACCAAGAAAACAGGGGCTGCACACGAAGTGGTAAAATTGATAGATGTCTGTTAAGAATACAGTAGATCCTCTCTACAATTTCTACGTTTCTTCCGAAGGATTGTAGTCGTCGAATAATATACTGATCTAGCAACTTCAATCAGCGTTGCCAGATATTTTTTTTGCCAAGTCGGGATTTTGGAACTTTTTGAGTAAAAAAAGCGGGATTCTTTCGTCGAAAGCGGGACATAGTAAAAAAACGTATATAACCAGAAGTTTTTAAATATTTATCTTTTTTTTTTGAGTTCAAATTACGTTTACGTGACAATAGATAGCAAAAATAGCCATAGAAAATGTATTTTAATAAAAATATGATATTTTAAATCAGATTTACCCTATCGTTAAATAGTTGAGTTTTATTCGTCTTCTGAATAAAAAAAATAAAAAAAACAGATATCAAAATCAAAAAAGTTTTATTCATTAGAAAAATATGGCGTTTCAAACAATAGTCTAAGGAGTGAGTATTACAAATTGCAACTTACAATAAGAGAATAATTATTTACCCACGGTCGAGTTATCCCCGAAAAGCGGGACTGAGCTTGTCCCGCGCGGGATATTTAATTTTGATTTAAAAATCGGAACGTCTGGCAACGCTAACTTAAATCGCGTTTTTCACGAATCTGAAGTCGGTTGCCATGATTTCTCAAAAAGTTATTGACTGATTTTGTTCAAATTTTGTATAATTCTTCAAGAAAATATTATCTAGTGCTTGAACGAAGGATTCTCTTTTTTATCACAACTAATTTTACAAATTTTACCAAAAAACTGGATTTTTTGTTCACAGCGCTGCCAAAATAATTTATTTTTTTCCTTTACACATCTACTAGCAGAAAATATTTGGTTTATTAATTTCGAATAAATCCGCCATGAGTTATCCCGACAACGGCGAAAGAATTTTACTCTGAGGGGTCAAGCGAAATGAGGTCCCAATGGCTGAATTTTCAAATGAAAATTTCGCAAAGTACTTAGCAAATGTGTATCTTTGATATGTTAAATTGTTTGAATAAAATATTTTACTTGATATATTAGAAAAAAAAATAGTAAAAATATGGTCTTTTTGGAACCTTCGAAGTCCACCTAACCCCTTAACTTAGATAACCTGGCTGTATTTGTAAATCTTAGAATCGATTAATTCTTTCAGTCTTGATTGTTAGTGTCACTAACCATCTCTTTCCGAATTTTTAATTTAAAATCCATGCCATTTAGCGACCAATCAGTTGAATATCATGAAAGTTCGAACCATGATTAACAAGATGTGACACCCATTGGTGGTATATTGAATGAATTACTTCATCGAACTGAATTTCGAATATTGCGCTAAGTTCAAAATATGTAAAAGCGTGACGGAAAGAGTTAATAGGTAGTTTGTCTTTAAATATTGTCCGAAAATATTGTGTAGTAGTAGTAATAGTAAAGGTTATCACGGTATTGTTTCGCAAGACTTTTAAATTAATAAACAGATAATAGCTATCGTTTGCTATAATTGCAGTTAGGAAACATTCATTGTTGCAATGCTATATTAGAAAATTTTACTTTCAAACAATCGTCACCGTCGGGATTTAAACACCCGAATCTTTCCACTTTCGCGGCGGAATGAGTTATCAATTATTCCACGGTGCACACAATTCAATAGTCAATTTCTCATAATAAAGCAATTTGCAACACTAAATTCATATCATTGTGTAGTACTTAGGTAGTAATCTCATAATTACTTTTTCTTTACAATCTAGCATATAGATGCACCCCAGACAATATGAAAGACGCAGTGGAATCATGTTAAAAAATTAATAAAAGTCCATTGAACACATCAGATCTTTTTAAATTATCTTATTTGGTAGCCCTCAAGTTAAAAATAATCTTACAAATTTACAGATGACCTAAGAGGCCACCTGAACAGATTTCCTAAACACGTTTAAATAATTTCAAATGAATAAAATATAGCTATTGTTAAGATAGATGTGTAATAAAAAGGAAACCACCAAATTAATGCACTAAACGTAGTCAGTTACGACGTGATATGACTAATTTGTTAGTTACTTACTTCTGAGAACAGCTGCCAGTAGGTAAAATGAAACAAAACACTCACCTGAAACAAAAGAATTCATCGTATTAGTTCCACCGTTCACTAATGTGCCTACTGTGGTAATTTTTTTAATTTTACATAATTGGATTAACAAAAAACCTATACAATTCGTCGAAAAAAATTTAAAAAATGTGACGCATTTATTCGTAATGAAAAATGTGTGGAGTAACGATTTTACTGAAAAATTATACACATATTTGAACGGTTGTAATGTTAAGCAAGAGTATGCGGATATTTCAAGCGGATTTTTTTGTGAATAAGTTAGGAATTAAACTTTAACAAATTGTTGTCTGTTTTTCAAAATAAACCAATCTACAATATAACATTTCTGTTTAGTACCGTACTTAAGCCGGTATTTTATTACCAAAGATTTTTTGTAAAATATAGAAGCAGCTGTAGTTTTATAAAAAATAACAACAAAGTAATATTTTAAAAACATTCTTTGTTAGAGTTTTCATAGTGCAATACATAAATACATAAAAAGCGATTGCATAATCCATTCGAAATATTTATGATCGATATACTTTATTATTTCTTATAGGTGTTTTTGTCGGTATGAAATATCTCCCTTAATACTGTTTCAAAATTAATGTTTTCAAAGAATTACAGTTTAAAAGTTTTAACAATTTCATTATAGAAAATAACACTCAGACAAAACAAATGTCGCTATCTGGTGGCAATATGTTTATTAGTGTATTTGCCATATGGCAACATACACTATTGGCGTCGGTCGGATGGCGGGACCTAGGGGTCGGACCAAAATTTCTCGACGTTTCATAACCTCCTAAACACTTTGGCACCATTTTTAAAAATGTTTATATATATATATATGTGCGGGCAATAACTTTCGAAGGAGTTAATTGATTTTAACGAAATTTGGCCCACGTGTTGAAATCCATCACCGCAAGAAGCCTATTTAAAATGGGCCTAATCGGGCTATTTTAAGGGTAGTTTTTAGGGGTTGAAAAATGTTTTTTAGCCCCAAAGTACCGAAAAAATTCTTCGAATCGTTTCAAAATTGAAATTTAACCCTCTGGTAGTAATTAAAAAGTGTCCCTAAAATTTTGATAAAATCGGCCCGACAGGACCGGATTTACAAATTTTATGAAAAAACTAGTTTGCAGATAATGAATTATTTACTGAAAGGTGTATATAATTTAGTATAGAGGTTCGATTGATAATAATATTGCAATTAAGAAAAAAAAATGTTATTTAAGGGGTGTATTAAGGAGTCTAATTTTTTATTTTGCCCAGAAATCAACTAAAGTTCGCATAATAAAGCCACACTGCCTGTATAAGCAAATACACTATATTGTCGGCAGGGTTTTGCCACTGCGACCCGGGTTTTTTTAATAGCTGTCGGAAATATTAAGTGACGTAGTGGCGCTGAATAGAATAGAATAAAATTTATTTCCACCCTATATTACGTAACTGACCACTAACGATGCAAAAATATTCGAACGGGTCCGCTAGAATATTATAATAGAAACTAAAACTGAAATGGTATTGTTATCAAAAGGGAGATTTAAACGCTAATTTCAATTCCAATTTCGTTTAATTAATCATCGTTTAAACTTTTACACGTCGAATTAACAAAATCTAGAATAAACAAAGGTAATTTAAAAAAAAGAACAAATCCATACAGTAATTTAACGTAGGTATGTACATATTATGTATGTTTCTCAATCCGTTTAAGCGGTTTACATTTTAATGTTTGAGTTGATACAACATACATTAAAATTAAATACATAAAATACCTACAATAGATTTTAAAATCGCTACAGAAAATATTTGGGGTAATACAGCAAAATAGTTTATGTCGAATACAAACAAAGATTAATGACGGTTTGATTCAGGCAAATTAAATTTGATGAAACAAATCTCCATTTTTCATAGCAACGAAAAGTGACAGCACTATCGACGCCATACCTTCCTATTATAGGAGCGTTATGAATGGCTTATTTAAACTCCCACTTTCGAAGCGTCACGTAAATAATTGCCGACCTCTAACGAAAATCACTAGCTCTACGAATAAAGTTTATACAGTTTGACCGGCATACACAGGGTCGGACTGGGCCGGAAGGGCCCGGGTGGCTCCCCACAAGCCCGGGGCCCGAGACTGGATAATGGCAGCTGGAATATTTTTCTATTTCATTTCTTTCTAATTGTATGACCGTGATCTAGTTTACATTTAGGTCGCTGGCTTGCGGCAAGTTCCGCAAGTCAGGCCCGTGGGGGGCCCGTGCAGACTGGGGCCCGGCTGGCAAACGCCACCTCGACTATAGGGCCAATCCGACGCTGGGCACACAGATTTGTGTTCCAAATGTACATCGAAACAAATATCTATTTTTGCAGCAAAGAAAAGAAACGGTCATGCCTGGTGATGCAACAATCACGATTACGATTAATAATCGGGTCTTATAAGTGCACTTTTTTAAATATTTATCTCTTCGTTGGTTTTTCAGACAAAATGTCGCATACTGAAAGGAAAGAAATTAGCGATATTTGAGAATGTTTTGGGAAGACATCAACCAATAAAGACTATATTTTACTTTATATCTTTAATTCAACTATAATCGTAATTACACGATTATTGGTTTGTTAATCGTGAATTATGCCTCAAAATATCTTCCTATACTACATGAACGAGCTGAGTTCAATAAAAAATCTAAATAAATGACAAATCAACCTTGGTGGGTCTCAGTTTCGAGTTGCATAAATTAAATTAAATGTAAGTATTCGGTATTCTACGCTATAGAAGAGAAAAAAAACATATTTTCTACTTTTTGGTGCTTTTATTTTAAAATTTTTAGTCATATATAATACGTATTATATTTTAATTTTAAACGATTTCAGACACGTTTTCCCACCATAAACAACGTCACTTCTACCATGCGTTTTTAATTTCATTTTTAACTTATTATATAAATATTATTATCGACAAAATATAACATTGGACTGTCATCAAAACTACAAACGATTGCGAAGTTTTACGTCAATAACACATTTGGAAGAGGGTGAAATCTAGTTGCAAGGTTTTTTTACATACATACATGAACCTATATAAACGTGTTAACAAATGCAAAACAGTAACTTAAAGATAAGATTATAAAAATTTGACATAAGTGGTTTTTATTTTCGGTCACAGATTTACGTATGTATGTTTGTGTATTCTATTAAAATCCATTAGTCAAATTGAAAACTGGATAAATTCATGTTTAACAATGCATAACTTACAAAAGAGAAACAAATTAAATGTAAAACGTATAACCCTTGTATGTGCGTATGAGAGGGATAGAAAATATTATATTAAGAGTTGTTCGTTGATCGTTGTGTCCAACCCTCGGAATGCAAATATTAAAATATCAAATATGTATACCGAATGAGACAGAAGTATTATATTGGTGAATGTCAAAGAGAGAAACATGTCATATTGGTTAAATTATTACAGAATTCATATTTCATTTAAACAAATCTCACGCATCAATAATTGCGTCACGAGATTGACAGTTGGCCACCCTTCTTTAACTGAGATGACATTTACAGTTCAACGTTACTGTATGATTTCCTTTTCCGGTAAAATGCAGCTGCGCGGTGACAAAAAACCGCTGCGAAAGAAGGGTAAAAATGTGCAATATTTTAAAGTTTGAGATATCAGAACATTTTATTATTTCACAGGTAAAAAAGAAGAAAGATACTTTTAAGTTTAATAACTGCGTTCTATGCAGAAAAATACCCTTATTTTTTGCCCTTGTTTCACACCCTTCGGGTCAAGAATTTGCGGCGTTTTGAAACGCTGTCAAAGTTAAATTAAAACCCTGCATGCAGGGTTTTAATTTATTAATATGTACAGTGTAACCTTAATATAATAAGCTTCGATATAACGGTTTCCTCGATTTAACAAATTTTTTGAAATCCCCTAGAACTGTCCGTAAGAGTTAATTCAAAATATACCTTTACATTACGAATACTTTTTATCAAAAATCTCTTTATAACGAATTTTTAATCATTGCAGAATATAAATTACAGAAAGTATAATTTACCTGTATTAATCAATTTTTGTCAACTTATAACACCTACGTAACGTATCCTACCAATCAATCACACAACTCCGTGATTTTTTCTTTAATCAAGACAAACAGAATGAAGATTTGATTACAGTTTTGTTCAAACACAATCGGAGATACATCGTGTTTTACTTTAGAATAACGAATCGCTTGTAGGATAAAATAATTGACAACACAATATTATCATGCAATTTTAAAAAGAATTGCAGTCGTTATTCAAAAGATTTATGTTTCTACGCAAATGAAATTTTAATTGCTTAACAGAATGGCGCTTTTTACACATTTTAAATCGATGACTGAACTTCGTTGATGTAACAAAATGTCGCTTAGGTACCGCCAACCGTGCGGCGAGTACTGAATAGCTTCGTTACATGCTAAATTAAAAGGGATGAGACGTGAGAGCAAGCGAAGCATATTTTTTTATTCTCAAGTGTATATCAAAATACTTAAATTAGCAATAAAATTATCCTTCTTCTTAACCTGCACCCACTGTCAGGGATGAATTAACTTTAATTTATATAACTGTTTGTCATCTGGTTTGTCCGTGAGACCAATTTTTCAATAATTCTTCTACTCAATAAAGATTACGCAACTTTCGGTTTATTACTGTTACAGAGACACTTTTAATGCTTGTTGAACAAAATACAATCTCCAACGCGCGTTTTGAATCTAATGAAATCCAATGAAACTCATCCATCAGCGACGAGTTTCTTAAAGAGATATGAGACATTTGGTATGAAGACACTTAATTATAAGGAGTTTCCTTTTTTTCTACCATTTGGCTACGGAACCGTAAATAGTAATGGACCAAAAATAATTTTTAATAATTCAGGTTTCTAATTATAAAAGAGTGGGTTGAAACTAATAAACTACAACAGAGTTTACAATCCACGCATTTACAATTATGAACCTAAATTACTAAAAATTATTTTTACCTGCAGTTTAGTACATTTCAATAAAAACTTGCCTTTCAAAGATTTGTTTTACTAATACTGTATTTAAAATCTTCTACTACAGATGTAAGTTAACATTCATTATTATTTGTTATATTTTTAGAACTTTTAAAAAAAAATATTCATACCTCCTTCAAAAAAATCACTAAAAAGATGAAAACAATGAAATTTTGAGGTCGGAGCTAATTTCATTACAAAAACTTTTAATTACATATCTACTTTTATTAAATAGGCGCCGACCTCAAAATTTCATGTGATTTTTTTTGTAATGAAATTAGCTCCGACCTCAAAATTTCATTATTTTCATCTTTTAAGTGATTTTTTTGAAGGAGGTTAATATATTTTTTTTTTAAGTTTTTTTTTTTTACTTTTTAGTGGTGGATTTGATTTCGCACATTTTTGAAGATTTCCCTCGATTTCTCCAGGGTTCCATCATCAGATCCTGACCTGATGACCATGGGACCACCTGGGATGTATACCCTTTCAAACAAAAAAAGAATTTTCCAAATCGGTTCAGACGTCTTCGAGTAATCGGGGAACATACATAAAAAATAAAAAAAAAATACCGACGAATTGAGAACCTCCTCCTTTTTTTTAAAGTCGGTTAAAAAACGTTAAGACGGCAGGGCTCAAACTGCGTATGACTGATTTAACGGCACCGAGTGCAAGTAATATAAAGAGTAGAATATTTTTCCATCCTTGGGGGAAGATTGGGTAACGGGTTACAGAGCGTTAACAGACGACGCCCGGCGTCTCTACATTTAGCTGTTGGTAATGTTCGTATCCTACACACAGCTATGTACGTTCGATTCACCCATACAGAACAGGTAGGAGAGACGGCTTGTAATTAGCAACGACAATTAAGGTATGTAATTTACGACACGATATTACAACTGACTCAACACAACGCAATGTGCCTATACCTACATGTATGTATGTAATATGTATGTATGTAGTCGTCACTACTATTACTTTACAAGTTACTACTCATTTTCCACTGAAGTTAGCACCATTGCGACTCACTTTTGCTCAAACTTTATTTACTTCCAATATACAGTGTAAACTCTTTATAACATTATTCTTTATAACGATAAACTCTCTATAACATAGAAAAGATCACAATTTGGTTGGTTTACCTTAAAACCCATACATTGATACACTCTTTATAGCGCAGCAGCCATTCTCTATTACGAAGAAATGTGTTCATATTTAGACACAGAAAATCGTCATTGTCGGTGTTATTGTTAGTGTATTTGCCATAAGGCAACATACACTATTGGCGTCGGTCGGATGGCGGGACCTAGGGGTCGGACCAAAATTTCTCGACGTTTCATAACCTCCTAAACACTTTGGCACCATTTTTAAAAATGTTTATATATATATGTATATATATATATATTTATATATATATATATATACGTATATATATATATACGTATATATATATATATATATATATATATGTGTGCGGGCAATAACTTTCGAAGGAGTTAATTGATTTTAACGAAATTTGGCCCACGTGTTGAAATCCATCACCGCAAGAAGCCTATTTAAAATGGGCGTAATCGGGCTATTTTAAGGGTAGTTTTTAGGGGTTGAAAAACGTTTTTGGGCCCCAAAATACCGAAAAAATTCTCCGAATCGTTTCAAAATTGACATTTAACCTTCCAGTAGTAATTAAAAAATGTCCCTAAAATTTTAAAAAAATCGGCCCGACAGGACCGGACTTAAAAATTTTATGAAAACACTACTTTGCAGATAGTGAATTATTTACTGAAAGTTGTATATAATTTGGTATAGAGGTTCGATTGATAATAATATTGCAATTAAGAAAAAAAAATGTTATTTTAAGGGGTGTATTAAGGAGTCAAATTTTTTATTTTGCCGAAAAACCAACTTAAGTTCGCATAATAAAGCCACACTGCCTGTATTATCAAATACACTATATTGTCGGCAGGGTTTTGGCACTGCGACCCGGGTTTTTTATGT
This sequence comes from Venustoraphidia nigricollis, assembly GCA_034508555.1. Lineage (NCBI taxonomy): Eukaryota > Metazoa > Arthropoda > Insecta > Raphidioptera > Raphidiidae > Venustoraphidia > Venustoraphidia nigricollis. The sequence goes on from JAVRKA010000004.1 coordinate 13,744,830, forward strand.
TATCTTATCAGGTTACAAAAGACGCCGACTAAACCTTTAGAAAATTTTTTTATTGTTTAATCAAGAAGATTCCACCACATATCAAGAGATGGATAGAATACATAAGAAAATACAAAACAAGTAGGTACTGGCAAAGCAAAAAACGTCAGGCAAAGTTAACTGACTATGTATTAATTTTATCAAAAACATACATATTAAAGATTATTGATAATTTGGTTGTTTTTCTTTCTTCACTCCATATAACGATAACTCTTTATAACGATAAAAAATGCTCGGTCGGTTTCGTTATAAAGAGTTTACACTGTATTTTCATTTTAACTGACTTAAAAAAGTGGTTATCGACTCGATTTGTGTATACAATCAAACCTGAGTGAGTGAGAACTGGGTAAGCGAGAAAACTCTTTAAATTTCTAAAGCTCCTTATAGTTTAAATGTACTTTCAGTAAATACAATTTGTCCATAAAATTTATTTTAGTGAGTATTAACTACGAGTATTCTTCCTCATGTACAAAATAATGTTTTTTTTATAATGGTGTAAATGAAGATATAAAAAATATGTTATGCTACAAATTTCACGCATAACCTTTCAGAAAACAAAAATAGTCCGAAATATTTTTTTCGTCGGCTAGAAATTGAAAGACAAGGTCTAAGTATAGGTTCGAATAGAACAAAATGTATTTTTCTAATGAGATCCAATTTCACCAAATTAAAAAATGTCTAAATTAACGAGCCCTCAGCTGTCGTCATCATCAGTTATAAGTAAATAAAAAATATATTGGTGTCATAAAAAAAACGAATAATCAAAAAATATTCCATTTTTAATACATTCAAATAAAGTTCGTAGTATATAAATGACAAAAAACCAGTACCTACAACTTAAAACAATCTGAAATGCAATAATATAAAACATCGCAAAATAGAAAAATCTGTATGCGGTACATGTAACATTCCAATATTTCAACAAAGAAAAAAAGTGATATTATAGACAGGACCGGCACTGTCATATTGCCGCTCTAACCAATCATTATTCTGATCCACTTTATTATACTTTTTTCACTTATCTGTTTTTTTTATAACTCCTAGTAATTAAAAAAAACCCGGGTCGCAGTGCCAAAACCCTGCCGACAATATAGTGTATTTGCTTATACAGGCAGTGTGGCTTTATTTTGCGAGCTTAAGTTGGTTTTTGGGCAAAATAAAAAAATTCACTCCTTAATACACCCCTTAAAATAACATTTTTTTTCTTAATTGCAATATTATTATAAATCGAACCTCTATACCAAATTATATACAACTTTCAGTAAATAATTCACTATTTGTAAACTAGTGTTTTCATAAAATTTGTAAGTCCGGTCCTGTCGGGCCGATTTTATTTAAATTTTAGGGACACCTTTTAATTACTACTAAAGGGTTAAATGTCAATTTTGATACGATTCTGAGAATTTTTTCGGTATTTTGGGGCCTAAAAACATTTTTCAACCCCTAAAAACTACCCTTAAAATGCCCCGATTACGCCCATTTTAAATAGGCTTCTTGCGGTGATGGATTTCAACACGTGGACCAAATTTCGTTAAAATCAATTAACTCTTTCGAAAGTTATTGCCCGCACACATATATATTTATACGTATATATATATATATATATATATATATATATATATATATATATATATATATATATATATATATATATACATATATATATATATAAACATTTTCAAAAATGGTGCCAAAGTCTTTAGGAGGTTATGAAACGTCGAGAAATTTTGGTACGACCCCTAGGTCCCGCCATCCGACCAACGCCAATAGTGTATGTTGCCTTATGGCAAATACACTAAAAATTGCTAGGGCCGTTTAAGTTTCAGTAGATTGGTGCTATTTTAACCTGTCAAGAGTAAGGGAACGCATATTAAAATACATATATATTTTTAATCGGTCGACATTAGGACGGGTGCAGGGTTTATGTAGGTATCATAGCTTCTGATGCGAAATTATTTAGCATTATTTAATTCGTAAAAGCGTGTTGTTTTAGTTTTTTTGAACTCTAATTTTAATTATAAGACAACAATGTTGCATTTGACTGTGAGATAGGCAACGCAATGTACGTGACTGTATAGCGTGTTAGCTTGCTTGCTGTAATTTTTCAAGTTTTTTTTTTATCCTGAAAGTCCTACTCCGGATAATGGGACAAACATATTAAATTATTGCATTGTTATTGGTCATTGATAAGTGTGCAAAGTTTCAGTTTAATCTGACGTTTTAAAATGGATGAATTTCACGTTCAAAGATTCCGTTACATACAAGTGAAGCTAATAAAAGCGTGTTGATAATATAAACTAACTGAGTTTATTCCAAACTAAATTAACTACATAAAATCGCTCAAGTGCCCCTAAAAATATGTTTCCATGACCATTTACTTTTTCATTGGTATTTAAAGCCGACCCTGATTATAAGTTCGCATACCTATATCGGAAAAATACATCAGATACAAGTTAGCATTAAGAAAATTTAGTATTTACCCTTGTGTATTGTTCCACAAGCTTTTCCGAATTGACCTACATATAAAACTGAGAGTCTTGTGAATTGATAAAACCCGTATATAACTTATTCAGTAATCCCCATGGAGGAAAGAATAAGTAAATACATTTCTCTCTCTATAGGTATACCTATATGACGTACCCTGAAGGTAAGAAAAGCAACGTCCTAGAACACTGGAATACTTGTACCTACATACATATCCGAGTGGTATGTTCCTATATTCATATATGTGGTGTACCTATACCATCTACTGGCATATTCTGTGTTCTAACGTCTTACTGTAGTACCTGGGTATGTACCTACACTTCCATTCAGATATATTCTGGGTCATACAAAAAGTACAAAATAACTCGCTATTAAATATGAGCATATTCTAAATGTTTAATTATTAAACAATTAGAAGAAGAAAAAGCTAAATAATGAGTTGATTGTTTATCAGGTGTTCTATATGCCCCCTTTTTCACCTGGGTCTATCTTAGTCTTGGGCGATTATGAATGATATAATCGAAATATTTCGATTATGGCCAAATAATCGATCATTCGATTATGTTAACCGAGATATCATTCGTTTGAAACGATTATTGTTAGCGAGATATCATTCGCTTCAATCGATTGTGAGATATGAAATGTATGTGAATTAATCCCGACATATATCATATTATATCATTCGGTTTCTGCATTTGCGTGCACTGAAGAGTGGGGGTACTTTCGTTTGTACTGTGTTGTAGTGTTTTGGCATTCCAGTCTCCCAGACTCCAGTAGACCAGTCATTGACTGCATTACTTAAAGTTAGAGCGGCGGCGTATCTTTTGAGATTACGTGTATACGGTACATACATTTCTCATAGTGACCGGTTATTAACTTATTACTTATTATTCACTGTCACTATATTACTACAAAAGCCGTTGCAATCATAAAACAATATTTGTCAATGCCCGATATATCTCGCTCTTCCAATCCCCTTATTTTTTGATCAGAAAACAAAAATTTGTTTCCTGAATTATACGAGCTTCATAAAAAATCTCTCTGTGCGCCAGCTACCTCCGTGCCTTCCGAAAGGATATTTTCAAAAACTGGTGTCATTACTAATGCAAGGAGGAACAGACTTTCACCCAAAAATTTAGATTATATTGTTTTTTTAAATACAAATCTATGAGTTATAATTAATTTATAATAATAAAGAATTCGTTTTATTTTTGTATTGAATCATACCAGCGATTCCATTATTAATGTGTTTTGTATTAACTATTAATCCCGACACAGTACTATGTCGATTGTCGATTATGAATTATCATACATCATTCGATTATGGCAACCGAGATATCATCATATCATTCGATTATGCTTAGCGAGATATCATTCACATGATTCGATTATGCTTAGCGAGATATCATTCGATTATGCTTAGCGAGATATTCACATGATTCGATTATGGTTAGCGAGATATGAAATGTATGTATGTCGATTGTCGATTATGAATGATATATCATTCGGTTCTGCATCTGCACACATTGGGAAGTCTGTTGCACTGGAGGTGGGGGTGCTTTCGTTTGTTTAAACCAGGGGCTCCCAAAGTTTTTCGTAGGCGGGCCAATTTGATATTCCCGATTTTTTTGGCGGGCCAAAAAAAAAAGAACGTAATAAAATCAAAACCAATGCGTAATAACTAGACTAGACATACTACAATAATTTTTTAAATATAATGTAAACAATATTTTATTCATACAAACGCGTATGGTTAAAGTTCTGTAAGAATTTTTTAAAAATATTAAAATATTTTATTGTATCTTATTTGTAATATGTATTATTTATTTTACTATTTACTTATTTATTTTTTAATAAAAATATAATATATCTTATCGATATCGCGGGCCGAATTCACAGGTTTTGCGGGCCGCATTCATAATCGATAATTCAAATCATTCATAATCGATAATTCGAATGATCATTCGATTATAAAAACCGATTATTTCGATTCATTCGATTATTGAAATGTATCGATTATGCCCAACACTAGTCTATCTTAAAGCAGTTGGATGTTTGTGTGCATGTAAAATGTACTTACTCACGTTTCAGAAATCTCTAATTTCAATGAAATATTATTCAATCTTTGATGTTAATGCTTACAATATATATACCATTCTTCCCGTGACTTTATCCAAGTTTTTGCAGTTTATTTGATCTAAGCGATCAGATAAAAACGATAAAATTAGCATAAGTTTTACACAATTTTTTGTAGAGAAAAAATTAATTTGAAAAAAAGTATTGAGCAAGCCTAATTTGTCAGTATTTTTAACATGTGTTTGTAAAAAAAAAAACTTCAAAATGTTAATTTGACTTAGCGTAATTCGAAATCTCGTGACGTGCTGTAAAGAAATATTCCCGAATATCACGTTCACTAAATCAATTTCTAGGGAAAAAAAGTTTTTTTTTTTTAATTTTTAATGTCAAATTTTGTGAAGTTTAATGCTTAATCACAGGTAACAAAAACAGTAATAAAATGAATTTTGCGACTATAGTTCGAAATTTCTCGAGAGCATATTTTACAAACTAAGGGATCAAGGACCATAATAGAAGTCTCTCCACTGTAATCTGCAGTTATAGGACAATAAATTGCCCCATCCTTAGTAGATAATATTAGACTAATACTTGTTCCAGTAATATGCGACGATCATCAAAAGTGAGCGACTAGGCTCAATAGATTTATTCTTCTTTAGTATCTATGCAGTCTAGACTCAAATACATTCTAAGACCCTCTGTACGTGAAATGCAATTCATTCCTTTAAATTTTTTTTTAATAAAAACAGTGGGTTATTTTTGGAAAAATATTTTTTTTGTCATTGGTCAATGGAATATTTGGAAAATATGTAGATAATAAAAACAGAGCCTGGATTAAATCTATTCATAATATGAAAAAGAATTTATACAAATTTATAGCTATAATATGCTACTATATGAAATACCCATTGTTGACAATATAATGCAATATTAGAATAAAATTATTATTCAAACAATTTTTTTTAATATATCGCATTATATTGTTAACAATGGGCGTTTCATAATACAGTAGCACACTATAGCTATAAATTTGTATATTTAAAACCTACGTTCTTATTCCATAATGAAAATTATAATATAAAAAACAACGTTAAAGCATATATATCTCGTCTGCGCAAGCGCTCCAAAAAGAATAGAGCTCTTCATTTTTGCATATCAAACATCCTCCCAAAATTTGGTTTCAATCCGTGCATCCGTTTGACAGACTAATAGACGCAGATACTTTTTCCAAAAGTATTTTTTTTTTTATTCAGGGAACCTCAAAACGAAAAAATATAGTGTATTTTGACCCAAATTAGTACCATTCCCACATGTGGAGTTGGAATGGTATTATAGTTCACTCTTTTCGTCACGTTTTTACATTACAAATATTTTGAACTTAGAGCAATATTCAATTTGACGCAAATGATGTCATTCATTCAATATACTGCCAATCGGTGTCACATCTTTCATGATATTCAATCGACTGTCACTAAATGGCATGGATTTTAATTTAAAAATTCGGAAAGAGGTGGTTAGTGACACTATAACCACCCAGACTGAAAGAGTTAATAACAAACAATTCTAGACGAACTATAAAAATATATCAGGTAAACAAAGGTAATATCATTTCGGTTAGATTTTCGCTTTCATCTTGACCAAGTGATATAGCGACGTATCGTCACAAGTTAGTATAAGGACATCCATGCATATTATATACACAGTGAAAAGTAGATGAAAAGACAAGAGTTTGTGAGCAGCAGGACACAGAATCGCCTTATTTCCCGTGTCGTTTTCAAACATTTATGCCAACCCGTGTTGTGATCACTCCGACAAAAGCTCAAACACGTCGAAAGATCGGGGTCGTAACAAACCCCCGGGACACCTGTCCGCGACGCTAACACTACCTTCTCTTACATACAGTTCAACCGTCACCTCGCTTACCTTACCCCCCACACATCCGAACCAACATTCTCGTCCCGTTTTCACAAGTACAAAAATCCACAGAGCTATGGGTTTTCTTTTCCTCTTTACGAATGCAGTAGGTTCTCAAATATACCGCGTGTTTTTATCAAGGATTAGATATTTGTCTAAGACGCGATACTCGAACAAGAACGGTTATTTTCGAGTAATGTTTGAAATGCGAAAAAGTTTGCGGTGGAAGCTCAGATTGAAAATTTTAATTTTAGGTATCAGTAATTACAGGCAAACCTAAATACAGCTTTCAATCTCATAAAACCACTAACAGAAATTCAACCTATATTCCAGGTTTTCCCTCAGATTGTGAAATATGCTCTCGGGAAATTTCAAGCTGCGATCGCAAAATTCACTTTATTACTGTTTTTATCAATTACGATTAAGCATTAAGCTTCCCAACATTCGCTTGCTGCTTAACAATTTAAAAAAGAACTATATTTTTGCCTTAAAAATTGAATAAAAAAACGTGATATTAGTCAATATTTCTTTAGTACGTCACGAGATTTCGAATTACTTAACATTTTGAAGTTCTTTCTTCGCAAACGTATGTTAAAAATAATGACAAAATTGGCTTACTCAATAATTGTTTTCAAATTTAATTTTATCTATACAAAAAATTGTGTACAACTTTTGTTAATTTCATTGTTTTGATCTGATTTTTAATCATTTATTTATAGATTAATTAATAAACTATAACAACTTGGCTAAAAGTCATATGGGTAGAATGGTAGATATTTCTAGTTTATTTTGTAAGCATTACCATCAAACATTGAATAAGATTTTTCATAGGAATTAGATCTTTTCGAAACGTAAGTGCATTTTACATCCAACTGCTATGCGGGTGAAAAAGGGGGCAAACTGAGCAGCTGGTAAACAGTTACCTTAAGTAAGTCCACATTGGGTTAAGCAAATATATGTAAAATTTAGGAGAAGCTTGCCTAATTTGTATACTCAAGCAAAAATTTTTGGAAACCACCGATATAATATAAATTTTCTAGTCAAGGGCTGCACAAATTTCTGTCGTAGCTTTGTGGACAAGAAGCAGTTCAATGACAACAGTTGACAATAATAGCGTCATTTACGAAACATACGATATATCTTGCATTCCTAAAAGGTTCAAACTTAAACTTTCTCATTTCGATTTCTTACACTTTTACACCTTGTGCTTTTGTTTGATGTTTGTGATACTCTTTTCCTTGTCTTGTTGTTAGTTTAAAAAAAAAACTTTTTTCTCTTCTATTTCTTCTTTTGTGGTTATTTGCAGAAAGTGTGCCTGCGCGTATACCTAAAGCTTATGAAAATTTTATTCCCAAAGAGTTGTGTTGTTTTTCACGTGTAATACATCAAACAAAGCTTGTTTCTTGTTATTCAATAAGATTTATTTTTTTTTCTTTTGTAGATAGTATAAAACAGAACTTTTATTAAACAGCTATGAAACAAGAAAACTTACTCCTTTTAAATAATTACATAAGAGTAAAATCGTCCCCCCAACAGTAATATCTGATATTGACTAGAGATGGGAAAATGCATCTGGATCCTGTATGTGAGCCGGCTCACTGAACCGGTTCAAAAAGAGCCGAGTTCTGAATATGTGTTACTGCAGTTTGCCACTGAGTTACCTAGTTCAGTCAATCATATCACGACCTGTATAAAATCAAGAATACATGGGTCATTTGAGCTGACAGATGCATCAAAGCAAGAACTGATACGTAAGTGTAAAATGTGCTTCTCTGTGTTAAGTGTTTCACTGAGTTATGCGGTTCCGTTGATCTGTCGGCTCAAAAAAAAAAGTGAGTCGGCTCTCATGGATCTTCTGTCGGAGTCGGCTCTTTGAAGCGGTTCAGATCTGAGTTACCCAACTCTAATATTGACATCATAATTTGGTCTGAAATTTCGGAAATGCGCAATCTCGGAACTTGTATAAAAACCCTAGTTTTAACACAATCTCTCCCACCTGTAAAGTTACTATAAGACTCACCCGCAACGTGAAATTTGTAGTCATTTGATTACTAATGTCTCCTTTCCATCAATTTTTTTAGGACCACAATCCCCATTGTGGTTTAAATAAGATTGAAAAACACTGTCGTAGTGTACAGTCATTAATAAAACGAGATAGATATAGGCAAGCATTACGAATATGTTTGCGACCGAAAGGTTATAGATCATCCTTATAAATGTAATATGTATGTTGTGTAACATTAATAATCATTAAAAACTATTTTAATGCATATATATGCAAAAACACTTATTATACTATCCAAAAATAAACCACATATCTGTAATTGAAAATATAATTGCCATGTCGTTGAATACTTTTATATAATGGGTATACAGTTGATACAATTAATATACAGAGTGTCTTCAGAACGACAGAAGTGAAAAAAAAAACAATTTTTAAGTTCTAGAAAGTAGTTTTTAACACGTTATTATTAGCTTCACCTGTAACTAACTAAAACTAAGACTAAACTTTTATTACTATCGACTGAAGCAGATGAAAAATATATTTGACCAAAAAATGTTGCTGACATTCTATCATGCGTATATTGCATCTACCATCAATTATGCTATTATTATTTGGGAAATGTCGAAAGAGAAAGATCGAATATTTATCATTAAAAAAAAAAAAATTATAAGGTTAATTTTTAACTTAAAACGTAGAGAAACTTGTCGACACATTTTTAAAAGCAATGGTATTCCGACCTATTACGCAATTTATGCAATAGATGTGCTTACTTTTTTACACAAACTAGCTGCAGTTGATGACAAACATAAAAACAATAGTACTTACAATACACGTCCAAAAAATTACACCATAAAGCATAACACGACTTTTTTTGAAAAGAGTGCTACCTATCTTGGATATAAAATGTATTACAATGTCCCAAAACTAATAAGAGATTCCACCGATTTTGATAAAAAGATAAAACATTACATAATTAATATGGTTCCATATTCCATAAACGACTTGTTATCGGATTAATTATTTTAACATTTTCTTTTTAACTGTGTAATGACGTTTTGTATCCATTTTATAAAATGGCGCAACAAATAAACATGTATTATTATTATTATGTATACAAATCTTGGAAGTCGAATTTAACCAACTTCTAATAGGCGCATCGATTTGAAAATTTGCAAATGTATGTAATATCGATGACAATACAATGATTTGATTCCATCGAGCTGATTTGATGATTGTCCACTACTCGTATGAATAAAATTAATACAGACAAAACAAAGAAACTGATAGCTTTGAAGACAGCAACGCAAAGAAAACGACGGTTAGAAAAGGAACTAAGACTAAAAAATAAAAAATAAATAATACGTAGTTTAAAGAAACTAAAATACATGCTTTTATCACGCACTAAAAATTATAAAATAATGACTAATTCTAAAAGCGTGGAGTGATACTACTCGACTGTTTCTCTGAAGACGGGACGTTGGCTTTGCTAATTTAGCATACAGGTTAGAGATGAGAAAACGGGTCTTTTTAGTGATCTGCATCTTTGCAACTGGATCCCGTATGTGAGCCGGCTCACTGAACCAGTTCAAAAAGAGCCGAGTTCTGAATATGTTACTGCAGTCTGCCACTGAGTTACCTAGTTCAGTCAATCATATCACGACCTGTATAGAATCAAGAATGCATAGCCAAACATGTGATGCATGAGTCATTTGAGCTGACAGATGCATCAAAGCAAGAACTGATACGTAAGAGTAAAACGTGCTTCTGTGTGTTAGGTGTTTCACTGAGTTATGCGGATCCGTTGATCCGTCGGCTCAAAAAAAGTGAGTCGGCTCTTACGGATCTTATGTCGGAGCCGGCTCTTTGAACCGGTTCAGATCTGAGTTACCCAACTCTAATACAGGTACTATTTCTACAAAAATGGACAGCGCTTTATTATACGCTATAGTTTTAAATACAGTGTTTTCAGTAATTCGATATGAGCGAAGAGTACGAAATAATAAAATTTGATATTTGTTTTATAAGAAACGAAATAAAACAGGCTGTATGGCTATAAAAGGCAATTATAAATCATACAAACACCTCTATGAATTGTATACGTATTTATGAAGGGTCGATAATAACTACTGCTTAGTATACATATAATATACATATACCATGGATATAACTGTAATTTCTTCATTTATATTTATATTCAAATTTTAAATTGAAATCCGTGTGCAGGATTTGCATTATTTGCATATAAATATTACACAATATCGTTCATATACCACTACCAGTTTTGCGGACGGGTTAATTAATTACAATCTTCCAACTTTTAATGAATATTTGAATAGAATAATTGTTATTGTAACCAGTCTTCTAACTGCATGCAATACAGCTGCCTATTTTCTCAGCAGCAAATCTGTCAAATTATATACTGTTCAAAAGTTAAACCTGAAACATATTTCTTGTTTAACGTAATATCCGCAAAAGATTTTATTTATTTGAATTTTAGTCACTGTCCACTAAAAATTAAACAAATACAGCAAGACCTCGCTTAACGCTGCTTTGCTTAAGGCTGTTTCAGTACTACGCGGTTTATAAGTTTAGCCACTATAACGTAAATTATGGATCAGTTGATACAAAATGATCCAAAAGTTGGTAGAAGTTCAAAGGCAATATCTTGCTAAACGAAACAGAAAGAGGCAAACGACATTAGATGACCACTTTACAAAAAGCAAAATGTCAAATGAGGAATCTTCCTTGTCACAAAAATCACTTCTTATACTCGAACTTTTATTTGATTTTCATAAATGTTTTATGAACAAAAATCGATATTAGCAATCAATAAATTAATTATAGTAATGTGATAAAAAAATATTTAGCAATAAATATTACAAAATTAAACAAAACAAAAAATTAACAAATTTTCTTATTCTCGGTTTTGTTTCACTTATGTCTATTCTCTACGTATTAAGATGACATCGTTTAGCGCTGTTTCGTATAGCGCGGGAACTTACTGGAACGTATCTCACGCATTAAACTGGGTATACTGTACTTGTTAAAAGACAAACGAATCAGTTTAATGATACTAAAATTGAAAACAGTCTGTATATTCAAATCAGTGGATTAAAATCACATAGTCGTGATTTTCCATTACAAAAATTTGAAATGTACACATTTTGGTTTTAATATTTTTTGATTACCATTATTTAAAATATTTTGAATAAACAAAATAGTTTTATGTCTGAAATTTTTGCAACTGAAAATAATTTAGTCTAGTATATGAATTATGATTTATCATGCACAAACTGCCAAACCAAACAGGAAAATCTATCATTTGAATAAAATTTGTGGAAGGGGCCTACAAAAATCTTGCACAGGTTATAGGTAAGTATAATTAGTGAATTACTTATCCGCAACCATTACATTAATTGTGCAAGTTTGACTCTATGGTCGATTTTCTTAAAAGTATCGTAATAACGAGAGTTAATGAGTTTATGCAGTCAACATATCACTACGTTCGAGATATATGCTACATTTTTTGCATGTCTACCTCCTATAACATACCTGATTTTCAATAAGTATATTTTTAATACTTTTGGCAGATCTTAGTGTAATAAACTGAATGCCTATTTGGGTTGTTGACATCTACTTTGGTTTCTCTGTTTTTCATATACTTTTAATAGCACGTGACAAGTCGTTTTTGCAAAAAAAAAATACTGTTGAATTGGTTAGATTGCATTGGTTTTACTTTACGGCACTTGTGTTAAATAAATCATTTTATTACAGGCATGAATTATATAAGGTGGGTGTGCAAAAAGGAACTTCATATATTAGATGTAGACTACGAAGGAAAATGTACGCTAATAAAATTAAAACCACTATAAAAAAAATTACGGAACACGGTATGGGGTTTGGTGGCGATACAATTGTAGCAATAACAAAACCATTAAAAAGTTTTTCACATAAAATATTTATGTCAATCCATCGTGTAATAATAGTTATATGCATTACTAACCAACAGCAACGGAAAAACTTATTTCCTCTCATGTTTACAACTCGATAAAAAATTTAAATTCATACACTTCATAACATTGTCATGTCGGAAAAACTTAGTGCAAAAAAATATGAAATTTACGTTAGCTTTGTAGTTTATGCAGGCACCTGCTAGCGGTGTCAGTCGTCACCTTTAATATGGCAACTTCCTGAACTTACGGAAAACACACACACTGCCCGACCAAAATATTTATTACACAAATATTTATTTTTACCGGTTGAGGCAATAGGGATGTTTACTATTTTTGGGAGTGTTTTAAATCGTGCATAAGTACCTAATATACCCACAAATATTTATTATTTTTTAATAGAAAACAGTATCACGGGTAATTGGAATAATAAAATAAATCAATTTAAACACTCATCGATTGCAACGTTTCGTCTTTCTTTAATTAAGACTTTTTCAATTAATTAAAGAAAGACGAAACGTTGCAATCAATGAGTGTTTAAATTGATTTATTTTATTATTCCAATTACCCGTGATACTGTTTTCTATTATAACATATATCTGGAATTGAACTTTAAAGATGAATTTATTATTTTTGTTTAAATACGACTTACGCTTTAAAAATCATGTATTTTAAATTCCGTTTCGAACGCTCCAAAACGCTAATACTTGTCACGTGACTGCCGTGACGTCATACACTCATAAACGCTGGTAAACTGCTGAGGTAATGAAAGGTTTTTTCGTAGTTATTGTTATAGTTATATGTAATTCGACGTGTCCAATAAATAAAAATAAATTACACACTAAATATAAATCAAACATTGAAGCCTTTTGACAGCGTGAACAACGTTCTTTTCTATGACAGCGTCTAATAATGTTTATAAGTGACGTCATGCACTCTGATTGGTGTTCGTTGTCACGTAACTTGAGAGTGATTTAATTACGTTTTATCTGTTTCATGTTTCAGTTTTGGAAAAAGTCAGCTTGTATGCTTTTTTGTTTGTTAGTATGTTTGTGAGCACGATACAGGTCAAACGGCTGATCGAATCGACCCCAAATTTTGGTAAGATGTTTGACATGTAAATATTAAGAACTCTATTGTTCTTGCGAAAATCGGCGCATGCGCAGAAGATATATATGCTACAACGTTATTTTTTTTCTATTATAATGGAGTCCTTTTCAAAAAATGTATTATTCTATTGATTGTTGTAAGGTTTTATAAAAAAATATATGTATGCATTTGTTCGTATCTGGGTGTAACCGGTTTTGCTTTTGTAGTGTGTAAAATACACAGTCTCTGTTTTTTACTGTCTTTTGCCGAGAAACGTAGCCGAGCCGTTCACCGGAAGTGATGTTGCGCCAAGCGGAGCTATATAGCTTCCACTTGAATCCTCATGCATATTGCATTGCAATCATCCACTCGTGCTAAGCAGTTCGAAATTGACAAGCTGTGAATTGCTGAGACCGTATCACTTTGCTCCGAGAAACATTCAATGCTGTATTATAAAGGTATATTTTAAAAGCGGTATAAACTAAAACTTTGCGAACTTATCAAAGACCAATGACAATACAATAATTTAATAAGTTTGTCTCATTATATTGACCACGACCTTCCCGATAAAAAAATAACTTGAAAAATTACAGCAAGCAAGCGAACACGCTGTACAGTGACGTACTTTGAGTTGCCTACCTCATAGTCAAATGCAAAATAATGACTATTTGAATTTAATAAAAAATAAAGAAATTTTGTAAATTTTGATGAGTAAATTTGAAGGACGTTATATAATAAATTAGTCATATTACGCTTTATAAATCAAGAAGCTTGACGAAGACCTAATAAAAAGGTCGAAACGTTGCTGAATTGGTTGTATACGTTTTTAATAATTGTCCACTTTCCTGATAATTTAATATTTTAAAAAATTTTAGATGATAACAAGCTAATTTTGTTGTCAAATTATTTTGCATTTTTTAGTTCATAAATGCATATTGTTTTAGTTTTTCTAAAATGTAGTATGTATCTCGGCCGTTATGATATTTTAACAAAACAAAATGTCACTACCTCACCTAAAACGTAGTGTTGGGTAACTCAGATCTGAACCGGTTCAAAGAGCCGACTCCGACAGAAGATCCGTGAGAGCCGACTCACTTTTTTTTGAGTCGACGGATCAACGGATCCGCATAACTCAGTGAAACACTTAACACATAGAAGCACATTATACACTTCCGTATCAGTTCTTGCTTTGATGCATCTGTCAGCTCAAATGACTCATGCATCACATGTTTGGCTATGCATTCTTGATTCTATACAGGTCGTGATATGATTGACTGAACTAGGTAACTCAGTGGAAGATTGCAGGAACATATTCAGAACAGCTCGGCTCTTTTTGAACCGGTTCAGTGAGCCGGCTCACATACGGGATCCAGATGCAAAGATGCAGATCACTAAAAAGATCCGTTTTTCCCATCTCTACTAAAACGACTTCATCACGACTGAGACACATACACTACTATTTTAAACTTACCGACAAAACCAAAGTGTGGAATTTTGAGAACTTCATTATAATGTTCTTAGAGTTTTGCCAGGGCAGTAGAAATATTCGGATATAGAGTAGGTACGTAGAGTATAGAATCACATAGAGAATATTATGTATGTATTCCCGTGGAGATGCAGATGAATTATAGAATTCGTTTCGATTTGTGGCGTAACGGGTGCCGTGGGTAGATGGTGACAAATACACCTATCTCACAACCCCGTCGACACTACACAATGTAAGTATAGGTATGAATGTGTGTGTGTAATGTATATCTACGGCCACATTGCAAAACCGTTATCCGATTTTTAGTAACTTTTTACAATTAAATTGCTATTAAAGAGCACACATGCTACGTTTAATGTGTAAACATAAATGTGAAAAAAGGGCCAAGTTCGACACGAAGAACAAGTGGGTTTACCGGCTTTGTCGAAAAAAAGAAGTGAGAGATCTAAGACGGTGCTAAGAGTCCATTTGACAACTTTACATACATGAGTCATTTTATTCATAATATAAAAAACCCGGGTCGCAGTGCCAAAACCCTGCCGACAATATAGTGTATTTGCTTATACAGGCAGGGTGGCTTTATTACGCGAACTTAAGTTGGTTTTTGGGCAAAATTAAAAATTTGACTCCTTAATACACCCCTTAAAATAACATTTTTTTTCTTAACTGTAATATTATTATCAATCTAACGTCTACACCGAATTAAACACACCGTTCAATAAATAAGTCACTATCTACAAATTAGTGTTTTCAAAAAATTTATAAATCCGGTCCTGTTGGGCCGATTTTATTGAAATTTTAGGGACACTTTTTAATTACTACTAAAGGGTTAAATGTCAATTTTGAAACGATTCTGAGAATTTTTTCGGTATTTTGGGACCCAAAAACATTTTTCAACCCCTAAAAACTACCCTTAAAATGGCCCGATTACGCCCATTTTAAATAGGCTTCTTGCGGTGATGGATTGAAACACGTGGACCAAATTTCGTTAAAATCAATTAACTCCTTCGAAAGTTATTGCCCGCACACATATATATATACGTATATAAATATATATATATATATATATATATATATATATATATATATATATATATATATATATACATATATATAAACATTTTTAAAAATGGTGCCAATGTGTTTAGGAGGTTATGAAACGTCGAGAAATTTTGGTCCGACCCCTAGGTCCCGCCATCCGACCGATGCCAATAGTGTATGTTGCCATATGGCAAATACACTAACAAGATAAAATCTTCTTAGATCTCATATCTCTTTTTTTTGTCGGCAAAACCGGCATACTGCACTTTTTGTTTGTATCGAACTTAGTCCTTTTTAGGGTTCCGTACTTCAAAAGGAAAAAAACGGAACCCTGTCACTGCCAATTTGTTCCGAACTACTGGACCGATTGAGTTGAAATTTGGTACACATATGTAAGTCGGTGACCATAAGACGGACGTGTAACGTAAATAAATGAATTTTGAATATGGGGGTAATTTTCATGAAAAAAATTAGAAAATTAAAAAAAAAAAAGTTTAGCAAACTGTATCGTGTGATATATCAAATGAAGGAGCTTGGAGTAAGGGTATCAAATATATTTTTTTATAAATTTAAAATAAATAGTTTTAAAATTATTTAAGAAAATAGATTGACCATTCCCCCTTATCTCCGAAACTACTGAGCCTAAAATTTTGAAAAAAATAAGGAATGTCCGGTCTCACACATAGTTTACAGGAAAATCTTAACGAAAATCTTAAGTCTTAAAGTACTCACGGAAAACGGTATAGTACGGAACCCTCCTCTCGCGAGTTCGACTCGCACTTAACTGGTTTTTTATTTCCCATTTGTTTTTGGTGGGATTCAAATACTTTTTGTCAGGTTATATTTTTTACTTATTCTACTTGAATTAAATATTATCGAATCACATTATATTATAGTTATATATCATACTTCATTATATCATAGTTATATAGTATACCACGCTTTATTATATCGCACCGACTAGACGCGAGTAGTCTTTGCACGATTGGTTGATGAATGTATCAGCACCGGTTATAGTTGCTTTTAAATTATCAGTCAATGAATCAATCAGAGAATGCTCGAAATCATGATTTTTGACACTCGTATCTTTGTAACTATAATTCTACTTATGTTAGAGAAAAAATCAGTTTTGTAGCGTAACTAACCTCGGAGATAACGGGTTCGAAAACGGCTCATGTAAACAGAGCGCTTGATTTCCGTTGATACAATGTACTTCAATTTGAAATACTTAATGCGACATAAACGATTTTGCCTGCAGGTCCCAAATATACACATGCTTTTCTAGGTGTGTGTGTGTGTGTGTATGATGATGTAGAAGAGGAAATCAAATGTCAAAGCAGTAAGAATCTCATCTATCAAGCTCAGCCGACATCACCTTAAAGCTTCCGTGTATATGTGTATAGGTTATTCGTCCATACACGTTTACACGTCACACGTGCGAGTGTATCTGTGCACCGATGTTTGAATTATGTTTATATTATATTCGTTTATATTCCAAGTTTATGCTCTAAACCAGCGATTTATATATATACACGTATACCGTAAACCGTATGATGGTATTACCACATATGCAACAGTAGCTATGCCAATCGGTTTCTTGCATTGTGCACAGTACAGTCGGTTCTCTCTAAGAACACGTTCGTTAAAGATGATTTAAGGCTGTCAGAACGCTCTGAATTTAAGCGACCCAGCGGTAAGAGGCGAGGTAGGCAAAAGACATATTGTGGATGTGACCTTCTTTAGCTCTGTCTTGCTCTAATCATCCGCTCGTTTCAATTTTTGGCTGGTGCCACACTACGAGGCTAAAAGATGCCATTCAATGTTGCCGCTGTCAATTGATTACTCTAATTTTTGGAAATATTTTGAAGATTTGAAAAACTTTTCCGAAAAAGGAAGAGTCACTTTAGGTTTGTGATAGAACAATTCAGTGGAATAAGTACGATAATGTGACATTGAAGACGTGTGTCTTTTAACATAAATTAATGCCAACTTTTTTCTAGTAAATCGTACATAAATTACAAAAGTAGTCCGTTAGAGACCTAGACTTGTCCTTTATCTTCCTTATAGAGAAAGAATTTTTACAAAATGTTGACGAATAAGTCTACAATCATTTATCAGCCGAAGCCGTATTTTTGGCTTAAATTCAGAGCGTTCCGACAGCCTTAAGTCCCTCAATTGAGAAATAAGACGTAATTATAATATTCACTTTGTATTTTTCCTTCGAAACTAAATAAATGATTTTTTTATATTTTAAAAACTGGCAATTAAGTATTATTAAACAAATATGAATAAAACTTGTTCGTGAGTGTGACAAATCAAGTTTCGGAAGTATAGTAAGAATAAAATTAATGGAACAAACTCATCAATAGTGATGACACATAATAAACGCTTTATAAAACAATGAATTTATGATTCGTTCTCAATGAGTTCGTTATATTAATTTTATTCTTACTACACTCTCGAAACTTGATATCAGTTATTTTTGTCGCACTCACGAACTTCAAGTTTACATTGTAAATGTTTTTTTTAAAGATAATAATTATTAATGGATAGCTGCAGTAGATAGACGTCTGAAACCTCTTTAAAGCGGTAGGGCGTGGGCATAACGTACTTTGGGAGACAGGAGTTTTAAATGACAATTTTAACAAATTTAAATTATCAATACAGCTCACGCTTAGGTGATATTGAAAATAAGCGAGTCCTACAGTAGTCGCCAATGATGTTAACATTTTTATTTCACACTGTATTTACAAAAGCACGGCTGACAGCTGTGTTTTTCTCTTTCTTCTTTTTTCTCCCTCTAATACGCTGCAAAACATGCGCTAAACGTAGGCCGCACCAAAGAATTATATTATAATAAATTGAATAATTTGAATTCCGCGCGCTTTTCTCACTTCCATAACGCATTTCCGCTTGATTAACAAAAATATCCCCATATCTAGAGTTAAGACGATACTAATGATGTTACTAATATTTGTACGGTTTGAAAAATGTCAAATCTAATAGCTCAATATGACGCTGCACATATTGGTTTCACACAAGAACCGTCATTCGCTATATCCAATTAGAGATCAGAACATGACGGTATTTTTATTATATACGAGTAATTGCATTCTGGATAGAAGAGTCTGGCGCAGAGCTAATTACAAATAATCACTGTAAAACTCTAGACTTTTCCCGAAAGTGCAGGCGTGAAATCACTGCATTGCAATTGTTCTAGTTCTATGATGCATTGCAGATTTCAACTGACCACTGTTGCACGTGCAATTCTGTATTCAGGGCAGTGCTTCGTCGTCCTATAGTTATATACAGGGAGAATAATCCGGAGCTGCATGTACGATAAATCAAAGTGCAAACATGTAGTAATACATACTAATTTCCATGAAATTTTCTATAAAATATGCACATGATGCATCTGACCTTTATACTCTCACAAAACGGGCAAGGTTTTAAGATAATTTTAATACGATCGGATTAAAATTTAGACAAAAAATTAGATCATATATGTCGTGGACGCAAAACTTCTTATTTATTATAATTTTATGTAATCTAATAAAATCATAGTATATTACACCGCAAGGGCAGGAATTAAAACTTTCTGGCCGTGTGATTTTTCTTTATAACCGGTCGAAAGTATGTACTTTCATATCAGTGTGCACGAGAAAACTGTTTCGGCCCACTGTTGCAGATGGCGTGCGAGTAATTTCAGCAGTGCATAAATGTTAGGCTTTCTGTTTTAAATTCGAAGCCGAAAGTACGTACAATCATCAATATATAAAAAGACTAATTACTTTCATATGAGCAATTTCAAGGTTATACGTAATGACACATGGATCTAGTAATGTCCATGTAATAACATCAGTTGGCTACTACTGTCTACTGGCGAACACGTGACCTGGTAAATGGCAGTCTCACGTATTAGTGCGCATGACAAAACTGTTTCGGCAGACGGTATGCGAGTAATTACGGCAGTGCATAAATGTTGGGCTTTCTGCCTTCAAATAGACTTTAGACCGGGTATAAAGAAAAAAAACTTTTACACCTGGACACGCCGTCGCCATATATATTATAGTTGTTTTCCGGTTCACTGATTGAGGATGATAGAGAAACCATCTCTATCCTTTTCTCTACGATGTTAAGATACTATTTTGAGAGAGATATTGGTCATACCATCGGTCCATCTTTTTCTTTCGGGGAGGACTCTTTTTGCACCGATACGATACGTCCAGGACTATAGGTCGACGAATAAAATCATAAATTGTGCTTTTTACACGTCAATTTGTAGTTTATACTAATTATATCACATAAATAGTCCGGTCCAGCTTCGCCCGGATTTATAAACTATGCTTATTAAAGATAGAGACATTATGCCGCAATGACTTTTTTTATTAACATTGCCCGGAAATAAGATAAGATAAGCTCCCTGTCATGATAACGTAATGAGTGTTAAAAAAGTCACCACCTATAGGAGCACTTGTACATTGCACGTCGTGTGAAGTCAGGACTCGAATGACTTCCTTGCAATTTCACGGTTGTACCTGTGAGATATATAGTAGCGGCGGAAGAAGAGGGAATACCGGACATGTTACGATTTTATAGTATAAAAGTATATGCCAAAAAATTAATTAAATAATTAGCTTTGCGATAAAATAGTGTAATAAAACATAGTCTATAATCTATAGCATTTGTGGAATCATAAAAAACATTTAAAAAAAAGTTTTATCTAAATTCATCACATATAAACATTTGTGAAATTGTGAAAATCTACAAAAACCATAGTTTTTCTATATATTATGTAATATAAGATAACTAAAATATCAATACTCTCAGTTTTAAAATAAAACTTTCAGTGCTGTTTTGAAGTAAAAGACAGGTGCTCAGCTAAGCATTTCTAGACAATACAAAAGTAGATTATAAAGATATGTATTCTACAAACTTAAGGTATAGCTCACCTATGAAAATGTATATCTCTGCATACCTATATACAAAGTTCATCCGATTTTGAAAGTAATTCAACACTAAACCGTCTTACTTCAGGTAAAATCTAACTTCAACAAACGTGAAAATATATAATAGTATTCACAGACGTATTGAATTTTATTCAAAAACCCTTATAATATGCATCGATAGCTTCCGAAATACACACTTCTGAGTTCTGATCCCTCTAAAATCTAAACAAATGGATGCAAGAACTTGAAACATCACAAAGTTACTGACGATGGAACTGATCTTTATAACTACACTATTTCATTAGAAAAGAGCCGGCATGAAAATTATTAATTAAATAATATAAATTTAGAGTAATTTTTCACTATTTATGCATGCATCAAGTATTTGTTTAAACCGATCACAACATTTAAATACATATCTGCACTGATACAATTCACTTAGTGATGTTCTTTCTGTAATGTTCTTTCTTAGTAATACATTGATTTAATATTTAACTTGAAATAATTTATTCTTTATTAGATGAAATTGTCCTGTTAAAAATGTATGTTTATAAAGTTAGGTAAGTTAGTTAGTAATTGCATAAGCATTAAATATAGGGTTGTACAATTTAGGTATAAATATTCAGTACGTTAAAAAATATTTTTGTCTGTTCGGTCTTATTTTAGTGTTCATAAAAATATATTTAAATACTAGCGGTAGCTGTGCGAATAATTCGCACTAAAATTCGTTTCTAATTTCTCACACTCTTTATAACTTTCTTATTTTTGTTGTATTACATTACAAAGCTCGATGACGGTTCAAGAAAATATTTTTCTAAAACTGTCATATAGAGGCGCAAGTATCGAAAACGTGGAGCTGAAGGGCCGCCATACGAAAAGTATTTATACGTAAATTTTGATTAAAAATCAAACAAAAAAAATTTACCGACCGTCAATCATGTTGACGTTGTTTCAAAGTTAGAACCGTCAGATTGAAGCATTGCTGCATATACTGAATAAATGTATAATTGTTATAATTAATTATTTTGCAAAAACAAAAGCAATAATAGATTTTTTAGTTATTGATGTCGGTAGAGCAAGCAATTATCTATAAAATGATATAACATTTATGTGGAGCAATTGTGTGTTTTTTTCGAAAAAGGGAGGCAAACATCTTAACCTTAGCGTATTAATATATATGATTTGACTTCTGTTTGCTGTAGAATATTGACAAAGGTTTTTGAAAATATAAACAAACATTGGAACTTCCAAAAAAGTCATTAAAAAGCGTAAAATAATAAAGGTTTAAGATCTAACACTTTTTAAGTACTTCGGTACTTTTACTAAATTGACGCCGACCTTAACAGCTTTATTATTTTACGTTTCCAAGGATTTTAATGAAAATTGTATTGGACCATTCCGTAAGCATTATGAACAAAATGGCGTCTATGATTTCCAAATCGGTTACACCTTTGAGAACTAATACTGAACAAACAAAAAAATATCAAATTTACAACCTCTTTTTTTATTAAATCCAAAGCACCTTCCGTTATTATTCACCCCCTTCTCTGTGTTCCTACAGCAAATAGAAGTGATGTTTATTTTTGTATTAATTTTAATAAACACCAAAACTAATCGACAACTGATATAATTGACGTCTGTACCAAAATTAAAACATGGCATTTAAGTTTATTTCACTGTAACGCAACCTTAACCACGCGTTTTATTATTTTTCATATTTTTGTAGACGCTAAGCAAAAATAAATGAATCCGACATCTTGTTTGAAACACGGATTTAAAACATAGAATGTTTGTGTAAAAAGTTTATATTCCCTAAACAGCAATTCTAAAAGCATTATAATTGGCGTTTTCAGAAGAGCGGTATTATCCAAGCGTCATAATGATGTGAAAACTCAAACTAGCGGCAATCGTATTACCGTGTGTCTATTCTTTTCACCACACAAACAACCTCTTTTCGCTTCATACCGCACACACAAACATAGTAGGTATGTATACAACCTAATGGGCTAAGAGCTGGGTTCACAAACGGACCAACCGCTAGAGGACAGCTCGGCGTAAAAGCCAATTCAGACTAGCCGTTCTCGGTTACGATTCACCGGTCCGGTTCGGTTTTCGATTAATCTAGGCTGCTCACACTATCCCGATTCGGTTCTATGATTATTCTAGGTGCGCATGCGCAACTTCGAAATATGACGACGTTTAATGTGTAGTTAAACAGCTGGCTAGTCACGTGACTCCAGCAAGCCTTCTCATTGGCTACGATTGCGAACGGTCCTGTTGAAATTAGAGCTGAACCTAAACGCTCGAACCGAACCGCAATCGGAAACGACTACGCCCTGATTGGTCGAGCTCCCAACCGGACCGGTGAATCGTAACCGAGAACGGCTAGTCTGAATTGGCTTTAACGCATTTTGTCTAAGGTGTAACGGTTAGCTTGCTGGCCTTTGAAATAGAGATGGGAAAAACGGGTCTTTTTAGTGATCTGCATCTTTGCATCTGGATCCCGTATGTGAGCCGGCTTACTGAACCGGTTCAAAAAGAGCCGAGTTCTGAATATGTTACTGCAGTCTGCCACTGAGTTAGCTAGTTCAGTCAATCATATCACGACCTGTATAGAATCAAGAATGCATAGCCAAACATGTGATGCATGAGTCATTTGAGCTGACAGATGCCCTAAAGCAATAACTGATATGTAAGTGTAAAGTGTGCTTCTGTGTGTTAAGTGTTTCACTGAGCTATGCGGATCCGTTGATCCGTCGGCTCAAAAAAAAGTGAGTCGGCTCTCACGGATCTTCTGTCGGAGTCGGCTCTTTGAACCGGCTCAGATCTGAGTTACCCAACTCTAGTAACGGGTAGCGTGCTGGCCTTTGATTCAAACTGACATGGGTTCGAATGCCATCTTCGGTCATGGGTGTTTTGTGATGTCGTTTAATTTAATCCTCAAAAAAGACATACAGAATGTAAACTTGAAGTTCGTGCGTGCGACGAAAATTACTGATAAGCGTGTAATAAGAAAAAAATTAATAGAACGCATTCATCGATTGACGACAATAAATAATGAATGTGTTATAAAGCAATTATTTCAGTTTTCAGCGTCAATGCAAGTTAGTTTTATCGCACTCATGAACTTCAAGTTAACACTGTAAATGTTTTTTTAATGCTATCGCTCATGTTTGTTGAATTTTACTGAAAAATTATTATCAGTTTTGTAAAATGTAAATAAATAATTTATTTAGTACAATGATGATAAAGATAATATGTAAAAATGAGCACAGGAACACCATCTCTCCCTGGCAAAATGAAAAGCAAAACATTTTCATTTGTGTAAAGAAAATGTACTAGAAATCTTATTATAATACGTAAAAAAATGAGTACATAAGGCCATCTCGGGTACAAATGAAAATCCAAAAAATAAAGCAATATAATTAAATATTCCATATAAGCGTTCTATTAATTGGTGTCTCATTTTACTCGAATGTCTCTTCCAACTTTCAATCATAGACATCCATGGATGCATACAGAACACTAGTGATCTCGTATTTTAGGAAGTTTTTTATATACATGGAGTTCGTACTCCTTCTGTAGTCTGCATGATTTCTACTCTGAATAGTCTTCCAACGGAACTGAAGATTGTGTTTCATTTATAAAGTAAAACTGAACCGTTTTATAGAGTTTCGGTGGTGTGTATGCGACTTTAGCTAACGAGAAAAATACCAGTAACGAACACTTTGTTTTTATACCGGGCATATTTTCCTCCCACATAGACGGTAGATGACCAAACGCTTCTGCAGTTAAGTTAATGGGGAGTATTCAATCGCAAGCTCTCGTAAATGGAATGCGCCGTCATAAAACTGTGATAGCTGATAATCTAAAATCTCGAATCACTGTAACTTTCTGGTGTTCAAAATGCCTTTTTTTAATGAACCAAACTGGAAAATAATCATATTTCTCTCTGTAGGTATTGTCCTTATCAAGTTAAACACATTAAAAACAGGAATTGAAAAAAAGCGACGTATCATCTGAAATTGAAAAATGTACCGTAGCCAATTCTAATACAGTATATATAGGATATAACGATATCGGGTATAACGACATGCCTGCTATAACGACCAAACATAAGAGTCCCGTCTGATTTCCGTAATAAATATGAACAAAACACATTGACTTTAGCTGTAACGACTGATTTTTAGTTAGATACACGATATCGGTTTGAACTGACACTGATCAAACGTGCAGAATTAAATCTAGTAAATACCTACAACTATATTTAGCTTTTGTACCAGTACCAGTATTTTTAAGAGAAAAATTATATTACGCACAAGGAGAGAAAGTTGAAATTCCTGCACTGCGCGACATAATGCTTGAGGCGAAGCCAAGGGCATCATGTCGAGCAGTTCAGGTTTTTTGTATAGTCCCAAAGCCTTCGTAATTGTAAAGTACGTGAGTATTCAATAACGGAAAGCAAATGGTAAATATTTAGAGATGTGGAAATTAGAGATGGGAAAAACGGGTCTTCTTAGTGGTCTGCATCTTTGCATCTGGATCCCGTTCAAAAAGAGCCGAGTTCTGAATATGTTACTGCAGTCTGCCACTGAGTTACCTAGTTCAGTCAATCATATCACGACCCGTATAGAATCAAGAATGCATAGCCAAACATGTGATGCATGAGTCATTTGAGCTGACAGATGCATCAAAGCAAGAACTGATACGTAAGTGTAAAATGTGCTTATGTGTGTTAAGTCTTTCACTGAGTTATGCGGATCCGTTGATCCGTCGGCTCAAAAAAAATTCAGTCGGCTCTCACGGATATTCTGTTGGAGTCGGCTCTTTGAACCGGTTCAGATCTGAATTACCCAACTCTAGTGGAAAAATGTTACTTGTTTTTGAACTAAATTAGAATTAGAATTTATTACATCCAAAATACTTATACTAACAAGTGAATTCGTCAAAATACAAGTATATAGAAATGAATAAAATAGTAAATAAACATAGGTGCGAATAAAAGTAAAATCACTAGATGATGGAACAAATGCCATTTTTTTTCTTTTTTTCTTTTTTTTTTCTTTTTTACTTTTTTTTTTTTTGTTTTTTTCTTTTTTTTTTTTTTTTTATTTTTTTATTTTTTTTTTTATTCGTATCTAGATTTCAAGCTGAAAGTCGTATCAGACACCGAGTATAAGTCCTTTAATAATTATAAAATGTCTAGTGATTAAATAAACGCGCACCTAATAAACTTGCATACATATTTTAAATGAACAACGATGTTCTCCTAGCATAATATGTAAGTACATTAAGACTTAATAGTGTCATAAAAACACATATATGTACATGAACACCCAGGTGAGTAAGTACATACG
The DNA here is from genome assembly GCA_034508555.1 of Venustoraphidia nigricollis. Lineage (NCBI taxonomy): Eukaryota > Metazoa > Arthropoda > Insecta > Raphidioptera > Raphidiidae > Venustoraphidia > Venustoraphidia nigricollis. Next base: position 13,771,217 of record JAVRKA010000004.1, read on the forward strand.
TCCAAACAAATTGACTGACTAAGTTATAGAGGTGCATGCTATGTTATTCCTTACAAGTTATTTCTGGATATATCTATAGCCACACAGAAAAACCATTTCTATCAAATTTTTAGTCATTTTTTTCTATACTTCTGACAGGTTCATTTAATTTTATTTTGTGTAACCGTCTGTAAACCTTAAAAAAGTTTTACATCTATACATCAATTCCAAATTTAAACTACTTTTCAAAACAGCTTATTAACTTTTTAGTGGATAGTAATCTATTTCTTGCTAGACTAAAAAGAGAAAGCTTTGTCGATTGCATACTTCGAAGTATATTTCTCTTAAACAAACGTCGAAAATAACAAAACTATTCACTATTTTAGATATAAAATTTTAATAAACCAACAAAAACTGAGCCCCAATCACTTGCAAATTTATATAGATTTAAAATGTACTTTGGTGGAAATTTTGTTTCAGAAAGAGAGAAAAGGGGAGAGATAGAGGGAGAGGGCGGAGCTAGAGAAAGAGAGTGGGAAGGTGAAGGAGAGGATGAAGAGGGGAGAGACGGAGACAGAGAACAGACTGGATCGCGAGAGGGGGAGAAAAATAAAGAGGGAGGGATGGAATTTACAGATTCTAGCTGAGATCATCAACGTCTATAATTCCGTTTGATTCTTTTGCAACGGCCGTGTGGTAAGAAGTACCTCGTATGATCAATTTATAAATGAACTGGAAGTTTAAACTTGCCTAATTTGGTGTTTCCGAAAATCGGCCATACGTCCTTTCGCTTTATGACCATAGATATGTACTTGAATGTGTTTGACTTTACAAAGAAACGAATAAGAAATAAAATGTAGTTTGCTACCAAAAAATATAAAGTGCTCTGTAAAAAGTAAATTCAACCGGTTTCAAAATACTCTTGTATGGATTAGTTCTTTGCAAATGTCAGTCTACCTATGAACTTCCAAGTAATTTACTTGTTACTTTTTTGTAAGTAGTTTTTTTCATTTCTTACACTTTGATTTGAAAAACTAACGCAGCAAGATGGAACACAATATCACTTTTTTGTAGTTGGAAAATGATTAATCATCTATTAATTAGTTCCAGTAAAATGCGCTGATGATCTAGGACATTGAGCGTCTATAATCTACAATCCAGTAAAATGAAAATAGTGGAAACCAGTTGACCTGTCGGCCAACCCCAAAACTTCTTACATTGTGTTACAATAAATTGATACTAACGTGTTTTTAATACATTAAAGAAGGTTATAAAAAATAGAAGAAGTCAAAAAAAAATTGCTGAATTTTTTCGAATGATTTTAAACATTTCGGATCACCGTAGAAACCAGTACATTAGAAGTTAGACGACAAAAATCAGAAAAAAATGGCGATTTTAAGTTTTATTGGTTGAATAACTTTGAAACTACTTGACCGATTGATTTCAAAATCTAATCCGATCTAAGGCTCAATAGACCCTTTAGAAAGTGGCAAATCCGATTACAATCGGCTGATTCGCTCTAAAAATATCGTAAAACAAAAATTTTACACAAACGCACATATAGACGTTTATCCTAAAAAATCAGAAATAGAATAGCTTCCTAGAATCCCAAAACGTCAAGATCTGAATGCCTATAAAATATAAACTTTGTATTTAGTGTGTCAGTACATTTTCGTCAAATCTGAATTTAAAAAATTGTCAATATAGAAATGAATTAGAAGTTATTGTTTTTATCTATTGATCCTTCCCCATTTAGGAGAAGCGTGATATTAATACCTTATTCTATCTCTTGATCAAACATTGTAAAAATTCAATAAAAATCGGTTCAGTAAATCCGACACAAACAGATAGACATTTTTAGAAATAGCTAATTCAGAAGAGGTTTTCTAAAAAAATTGTACAACCATAACAAAGTTACGATTCTATTTATCTGTATTGATTGAGCTGCACGATTCAATAAATGTATGATTCATTAATATAACAAAAACTTTCGCCTGCACGTATTTCTTTAGTACAAGAAAAAATTGAACGCTACAGTTTCACAATTGTAGTATTGATATATTGATTTGATTTATATGTATTGATAAAGAATCGTTTAAATATACTTACATAATCTGATCGCAAATTCTTGTGGCCCAAAAGTCACCACGGACTTATATTCCCACCGTGTGTAGTGAATGTTGGACCACCTAGAATTAAAGATTATTACGTTTTAAATGTAGAAAATTCTCTACAAAAAAACAATAATAATACGATTTCTTATAAATTAACAATTATGTCGATCTAATCTGGATTTACACAATGTCCTGTTTTTATTTAGTATGATATCATCCCGATATGACACTCGCACTGGCGGAACATTCCAAAAAATATATGACTTTTTAATAAACAACTGAAAAAATAACACCTTTTATAAATAAATATTATTCCTTAATATATAGGTACTGTTAAAAATGTAAAAATAAACGCTAAAATTTTTTGGACAGATCTTTAATGTCAATACAAAATCCATTTCATCTGACATATTAAACACAGTTTTTAGAAAGTAATTTTATTTTATACGCCATGAATCGACTGCATATGAAACATAAATGCACCGGATCTCATGCTATCTTGTCGCTGGATTTCCGTTCTGCAGAGATATGCGACAAACGTCAGTCCCAGATACTTAATAATATGCATTCATAATTCGTATAAAATAACTTAAATGGGGAATTTTTTTAAAGATAAAGTTGCAGTGTGAGTTTTATATACCATGATAAGTCTGGCAGTTGGTTGGCTTACACAAATTAAAAAAAAAGATATTCAAATTAAAATTAAAACATTTATTATTATTAGCAAAAGAAACTTGTATATCTGAAGTACTTAAAGCAACTTACTTTTTCAGTTATAAATAAATCTCTCTAATAGTGGGAAAGGCGACCGCAAAAAATGGTTCCGATAAGGCGCTAACATTGTTGAAATAGGTGGCGCGGACGAAAGGATGGGTGATGTAGGCTTATGACGTCACATGAAACCTTTTTCAACTGTCAACTGTCAAACGCTCATTATAATTGAAAAATCAAGCAAAGAGTTTAGATTGACGGAAACAATCGATTCAACCACTGATGACCTTAGATGTAGATCGTCTATAATATACAATCTGAAGATATGATCACTTTTATAGCCTCTTACTAGAAACATGAGATGTCTAAACATTTCATCAAATGGTCAATTCTATCAGATGCCTGCTGCGTACAGAAACATACCCCAAAAAATGTAGTACCAGTTGTTTTTTAGTAAAAGTAAAGTCATTATTTGTAAATGAAGAGATGCCACTTTTGTTATTGTGTATTTATAGTAAAATTTTAATTATATACCAAATATTTGTGTTTTATTTGAGCGACAGTTACAACAAGCATTTTTGTTGAACTCATAGACTCTTTTGATTGGGAAATCAATAAATTTATTATTAATTACAAAAAACCCGGGTCGCAGTGCCAAAACCCTGCCGACAATATAGTGTATTTGCTTGTATAGGACCGTGTGGTTTTATACTTTTATTATGTGAAATTAAGTTTGTTTTTGGGCAAAATAAAAAATTTAACCCCTTAATACACCCCTTAAAATAACATTTTTTTCTTAATTGTAATATTATTATCAATCTAACGTCTACACCAAATTAAATACACCCTTCAATAAATAAGTCACTATCTGCAAACTAGTGTTTTCATAAAATTTGTAAATCCGGTCCTGTCGGGCCGATTTTATTAAAATTATGGGGACACTTTTTAATCCCTACCAGAGGATAATATTTCAATTTTGAAACGATTCGGAGAATTTTTTCGGTATTTTGGGGCCCAAAAACAGTTTTCAACCCCTAAAAACTACCCTTAAAATAGCCCGATTAGGCCCATTTTAAATAGGCTTCTTGCGGTGATGGGTTTCAACACGTGGCCCAAATTTCGTTGAAATCAATTAACTCTTTCGAAAGTTATCACGCGTACACATATATATATATATATATATATATATATATATATAAATATATATATATATATATATACATATATATATAAACATTTTTAAAAATGGTGCCAAAGTGCTTAGGAGGTTATGAAACGTCGAGAAATTTTGGTCCGACCCCTAGGTCCCGCCATCCGACCAACGCCAATAGTGTATGTTGCCTTATGGCAAATACACTAAAAAGAGTATAACCTCCATTAAAGCACTAAAATTAAATTAAGAACTGATTTGGTTACATAAATCAACAAAATTTATTATAGAACTTTGCCTTCACATTCCGTAGTTTGATCACTAGTTACGACTGTACAATGTGGGCAGAATTTACATCCAGTACGACGTCACAAAATTACGCGCAATGCTACACCTACGTATATCCTCGCATCACCGTCTTCTTGATAAGTGAATCTGGCTTCCATAAATGATGCGCATATTTATTATTTAGAAATACAATACTCAACTACAGAATTCGTATAAGTACATTCCTAAAACTCTGACTTGAGTAAAATTTTCCACTTTTACAATATTCATTATCATTCGTAGAACCGTTATCGTCCCTTAATATTTTACAGATATTTCACGAATACAGTCGGACTCGTATTTTCAACACCACCAATTTTCAGCCGATTTTATTAATGTATTGCACATGCGCTAGCAGACTAGCGAATGTGCTCTATTATCGCTTTGGACGTCAGAGCTGAGTTTCGTTCATATAAGAAGTTATATTTGCGTTAATTTCGCACGAAATCCCTTCAAATTGTAGTTTTTTGAAAAGGGGGAAATCTGTTCTATAGAACGAAACAATTTCCAGATGGACAATTGTAATTGAAAATCGCGAGCAGTAGTTGTTAGTTGGTCTGTATGTACGTACGTACGTCCGAGCTGTATGGATTCAGTAGTTTAATTTTTATATGCAATTTTATTTTATTTTAGATTTTTAGTCCCTAGTTGTCACGTTTTTCATATTCAAATATCGGAGGCCATTTTGGATTAAACAATATATTATATAAGCATGTACAAATATGTGGGTGAACGATCAAGACGTAATTTACCGACAACGTAAAGGGATGAGGACATAATATACAGTGGAACTTCGTTAATTCGAATTTCTCGATAATTCAAATTTATTGGCTGGTCCTTGTAACTCCCCATATAACAATGTAATAGATTCTTCAATTATTTGAACTTTTTACCTGAGACCAATAATACCATATTTTTAAAATAAATGATACTTTTTCTAGAACAGTCCGGAATGGTTTGGTTCTTTTTGTTACAAATGTCACAAACACGACCAGTATTCTTTATTTTTTCGGCTACGGTGCCGTAAGGATCGTGGTCCGAAATAAACTGTGAGTGTTTTAAATATCAAAAATGTCCAAGTGTGAAAGTAAAAAGAACTCCTACAAAACATTAACGATAGCCAAGAAGGTGGAGATTATTCACGAAGTAGAGAAAGGGAGAAAAAAGAACAGAAGTAGCAAAGGAGTTTGGCATACCAGCGGACACTGTCGACTTATTTAAATAATAAAAATAAGATTTTGAGAGAGAATAACAATTTTAAGAGGAAACGTACGAGAAGTTCGGACTTTCCGAAATTTGACGAGTGTGCAGCAAAGTGGTTTAAACAGGTTCGTGATTTGGGAGTTACTATCAGTGGTGCCATTATTAGAAGTAAACCGGGGGAGTTCGCCAAAGGTCTTAGGAGAGGAATTATGTTTAATATGGACTTAAGATGCAGACGGTGCAATAAGGAGACGGAAACAGCGTACCATATTCTGTGCGAATGCGGGGGTTTGGATTGCAGAGGACAGATAATCTATGGACCAGCAATGGGTCCAGAAGACTATTTCAACCATCCAGTCCACGAACTGTGCAAGTTAGTACAAGGAACGAGGATACTGGACCAGGTGATATAAAAAAAATTCGGAGATAGCACAATAAGCCCTACAGGCTGCAGTGCTCTCGGCGATAGACCGGCTTCCATGTCTAAAAAAATAAAAAAAAGCTCAGACGTTTGCCAAACATCTTAAGAAATTCCAGGCCAGCTTGACAATTTTAAAGAAAGAAGCGACATCAGCTTAAAAATTCGATAATTCAAAGTCTCATTAATCGTTTTGGGCCGATTCCTTCGACTTCGAATTAACGAAGTTCCACTGTATATAGAATGTACTGTGTTGTGTGTATGTTGACGTCTTGCATCATACGTGCATAATTATAATATACAGGGGTTTTAAACACTATTATTGATTATGGAGAAAATCGTTTTTGAAGTGAAACTTCTTTAGCGATTTATCTGTTTGAAATTTTCTGCAACGTTAAAGGAGAAATGATTTAACGGCGGGGAAATATATAAGAGAAACTTGGTAACGCAAAATTAAACGAGAAATGATTCAACGGCGGGGAAATATAATAGCAATTTTGGTAATGCAAAATGGATAACGCATCAATGAAACGAGACCATAACTCTAAAGAAGTTTCACAGCCCCGTGCGCTTATGTGACTGAAGCTTCCAGTCTGAAACTTCCCAATTTCCACTATCGTGGCGAAATAACTTATCAGTTACTCTACAGTGGCAATCTAATTTCTCATATTTAAAGCATATTTGTAAGTTTTCCACATGAACCAAGAGCTAATTTTCGTATCTTAGGTAAAACTAAACATGAACCTTCATAGTCGTGGCAGTTTATGCGTGAATCAAAGATGAAATTATCTCATTGAAAATATTTTTTTCTGATATTACATTGTAACAATGGGTGCTTCTTAACAATGGTAGCAACACTGTAGCTATCCTACAAGATAACAAAATTTGTTTATAATGATCACCCCAATAAAGTTGGCCGTTAAACGTACGTAAGTAATATGAATCTACATATAGGTATACATGTGTGGATGGAACGCCATGTAACTCAGACAACAGCAGGAAATTGCTGAAGCTGGTGTAATTGCATACATATACATAGGCAGGTATGTGTAATGCGCAGACAGGTAATTTGGTTGCTATGACTTGAGTACCTCATATTCACTGACAATACATTATATATTGGAAATAAAATACGCCAATCACTATACGAGTCAAACTTCATTCTGGATTTAATTTATTCGCTAGACACGGTGAATATTAAAGTTTTGTTGCCTCTATTTATATCATAATTAAAGCTAACGTCGCCAACTATTAAAATTTTTCTTTACTTTGGGTGCCATTTTGTCACCGGGAGCACTGCAGTCTCTAGGGCTTCCTCATCTAGTTCGTATTGTTATTTATATACAGTCAAAGCCCTCTAAGTGCACGCTCTCTAAATGCACACGCTCTCTTACTGCACACGAACTCGCCCTCTAAGTGCACGTTCCCCAGCCCCCACTTCGAATAATCTGCGACCAATCACGTGCGACCGTAAGCGCGCTATTTTCAAACTTTCCATTTCCATCATATTCATAGAGTTTTAGAGATATTGTTTATAGCATCTGATTGAATAAAGATAGCTATAGGAGTTAGAAGAGTGGGGATGAAAAAGATCGTAGGGGAAGTGTGCACTTAAAGGATGGGCCTCGGTTCCGAGCTGTGCACTTAGAGGGCTTTGACTGTATCTGGATTTTAATTGTTATTTGTATTAAATGTATATTATAGGGCAGATGGAACACCAATCCTATGATTAAATCTTGTCTAATTGTTTCAACAATAAACGCATTATTATTATTATTACATCACCCGATCCCAGTGGTGGATTTAGGTTCAATGTCGCCCTAGGCCCCGTCCGTTATGGCGCCCTTTTTGCTCTATGGGAAAGTGATTATTGAAATTTAACACCTAATGAAGCCAGAGAACCGTGAATTCGGACAACGGATGATAAATTAATTTTTAAATTTCAACTGTCCTAACATTGTTTCCTTTTGAAATTTTGTCGTCTCTAAAATTTTGCCGCCCTAGGTCTGGGCCTCACAGGCCTAATGGTAAATCCGCCACTGCCTGATCCAGTATCCTTGTTCCTGAACTGGGCGGTCTTCTTCAGGTTTGAGTTCCGACATTAATTTCACAATATAATAGCAAATTATACCTATTTCATTGTATATTTATAATCCCATGTTCTGATTCCCTAATGAAACTATTAATCTATTCAATAATATCCGTCTTATGCTGAGTTGCAAAGAGGATTGTCAGAAAATTTGATTTGAGAATGACTTTAGATTGTGGCCATATACATTTCTCCATGAGAAAAGCATTGTAGACTTTTAAATCGATTTTGCTCGAAAAATAATTGATCGAATGAAGCAATTTTTCTTTAAACTGCATATACTGTTAACATAGTTTTTAGCACAATTTCTACTTCGAAACAGTATTTTTTCACGCATATTAATTAAAATTTAGCTTGAAAAGCAATCTTTTTGTGTATAGACCAGTCATTTGTTTTTGTGTAAGTATATCTGATATACACTAGACTTTTCCGAGGGCTCCATCGAAATATTAGGTATTAACCTAAGGAACGAAACACCGATTTAAATAGTTGGTCAAAAAAAAAAAACAAATTCATACATCCCATTAAATGGAAATAATTTAATCAATTTTTAGTGGAATTATTATGTAAAGAACGTATTTTTGTATAATTTTCATTAAAGAATTAATATAAAACCAGGTATTGCTTATATTCCGTAAAATATTTAGTGTTCGCCAAAAAAGTATGAGAGCCGCCCTTCTACATGTCTGGAAGTTTTACAACGACATTAGACTGCTCCTGCATGTTCAAGACTATGAATATATTATCACAATGTAAGGTCACCATCAAATCAGTTTTTTTGACAACGATTTCTGCAACTGAGCATTAATCTTGCGCACTAAATGGACTATGTGATATTGCAGAACGGACACACTGTATGTAATAAAATGGCGAACGTGTAATTGAACGTCAAGTGAGGTGACAGCTAGACGCAACGAAAGCATTTTACTCGTGTATACCTGCACCACATCGTGCTATGAGCTTCACATTACGTCACATCTAACGACTATGTGAAGTTTCACCACATCGAGACGTATACTTTCAATATGACTTTGTAATTACCACCTATTGTACACACCTCACCTCCCTCATCACCAAGTTAGTTCGTTTATCGACATTTTACTAAACTTCAACTCACACTTCACACCTTCTACTCACAATTTCAAACAAATTAACCCGTTTTAGTCATGCACAAAGAAATTGAAAATTTTCTATACGGAGTCTTTATTCGATAATATATATATTATATAGGATACAAAATCTATAAAAGGCTGCCTGAAATGATTAAAAAAGAAAGGAGTTTGAAGAATTTCCAAAAACAATTAAAACAACATTTTCTAAGATCTGTGCCTTATAATTTTTGTGATTTGATATAATTATTATATATGTCTTAACGTTTTGTATCCATTTTTTTGGCAATGCAAATAAATATGTACAGTTATTATTATAGAGGATTTTATCCTCACATATATATTTTCCTAAATTAGATGGCGCTTCAGGTTGTCTAAAAGATTAAACGATTTGTATTTTTTCTTGAAACATTAGCTTTAATTAGTATACTTCAAATCTTTTAGGTTTCCGAACTTGGATCCATTGGTATATCTACCTGACGTTTCGTCTACAACTAAGATTAACTTTTTCAAAGACGGTGTGGCGGCAAGCGAAGTTTCCTCCTTGGCGACTCACTCGATGACTGGTGTTCTCTCTTTTTTGCTGAGGGTGCTAGTGTTCTCTGCTCGGTCGTAGTTCGTTCTTCCGTGGTTAGTCGTTCAGCTTAGTGTTTTTGTATGTCGCAGAGTTGGTGTCCAGGTTTTACTTAAGTTTAGGTCTTCATCTCTTCGACTGAGGCATAAAAGATGGGAGAACACCATCTGTCAGCCGCCAAGCAGGAAACTTAGCTCGCTATCACACCGTCTTTGATGTCTACTACCGTTGTAGACGTAACGGTAGGTAGAAATACCAATGGACCAATGGCGTACAAAACAAAAACCTTTGGAACAATCCCGGCCAAAATTTTAATACATTTTAAAATTAGAATTTTACAGCAGTTTTCGGTAGAGTAATAATTGACATATTAACATTATCAATCGATCAATATAAAATAATAAACTAGATATTGCGCTCATTGTTCAGATGTCTAATTAATTACTAAATACGTGCAATACGACATACCTGCACATTAATTAATGTCACGTGAAGTACAATTAATTACTCCTGCACAACAGAGAATTTCATTTATACGACTGCGAGAATTTTATGTATTGTATCACAGAGCTGCAACGTATATAATATTATGTTTGTTATAGAGAGCTGTACATGCAAAAAATGTAACTCTTTGCTAAGTTCATCCTTAGGAACAATATCATTAGAAGATATATTAATGTGTAATTTACATATCAAAAAATGTTATACTGCTTACTCTCGTGCTAAGTTATGTCAGAAATTACTTTATCCTGAAATTATGTAATAAATTATAGTTTATGTACGATTATTATGTTATAAAAAGCATGAATAACCTAACGCCATTGTCAAACTTTTTCTATATAAAACTCTCAGAGAAACAAACGACTGATCTAAATATGAAAGTGTCGTTTTTCAAGCTAAATTTAGCGAGCTGGGTAGAGTAGTGGTGATAGGACTAGTCTCACATACGGGAGGTCCGGGTTCGAATCCCGGCGGGGGCAGATGTGGCTGGGACTTTTTCCTAGTGCCTCTCGCCGAGAAACGGTAATTCATGTACCGGCCATCTTGATTGAGGTTCTCCATGGTTTCCCTCAATTAATTCCAGATAAATATCGAGATGGTTCCTTATTTGAGGCCATGGCACTATCAAGCTCCTGGTTCAAAAATTACCTACCTTATCCTAATTTCCTATAATTCCTTTATTCGCCCATTGCTATTACATAAGTTGACGTTTTAAAAAAAATGTAGAAAAATAACGGGAAGTGTGGTAGATGGAAAATAGTAATGGTGCGAATGGCGTCTGTTATGACATAAAGTCGAGAAACGGACGTTAAACGCATTATTATTATTATTATTATATTATTTTCAAGCTAAATTTTTATCAAAATGCCTAGAAAGAAATTATTTCAAAAGAGGATTTGTTCGTAAAAAATTTAAGAAATTTTCATAACGAATTAAAACCATATTTTCTTAAGATCTTTGTGAATTGATGTAATTTTAAATTTTACGTTTTGTGTCCATTTAATGCCAGTGCAAATAAATATGAAAAGTAACGAGCCAAAAATGTTGACAATTAAAAAATATAACTTTGGAGTGAACTTTGTATTCTTTAATGTAAATCGACATAATAAATAGACCAATAAAGGATTCACCAAAGTCCAGGAAAAGAAAAAGAAAAAATTAACTAGCACGTAAAATACAAGTTTCAAGCTGGCAAAGATATTCCACCTCACCCCCTTGTTTCAGTGGTCGCATAGTGTGCAAGCATTCGCCATGTTTATATGTCTTACGAGGGGCCAAATAAAGAAATATGAAGGATATAAAGTCAGCGGAACGACTTCCTGTACACAGAGAAAAAGAAGAAACAAGTTGAATTATGGTAACACGCAATGCCCGTAAATAATAACCATCGAATGTTGGCTGGTTTCGTTGGTCTCGGTTATTATAAAAACAGCCAACTCTCAAAACAATAGCAGGTATCTATGTATATATAGTATTGTGAAAAAAAAATATCGCGTAATAATACAATGTACTGTTGGGTAGCTCAGATCTGAACCGGTTCAAAGAGCCGACTCCGACAGAAGATCCGTGAGAGCCGACTCACTTTTTTTTTGAGCAGACGTATCAACGGATTCGCATAGCTCAGTGAAACACTTAACACACAGAAGCACATTTTACACTTAGAGATGCGGGTCTTTTTAGTGATCTGCATCTTTGCAACTGGATCCCGTATGTGAGCCGGCTCACTGAACCGGTTCAAAAAGAGCCGAGTTCTGAATGTGTTACTGCAGTCTGACACTGAGTTAGCTAGTTCAGTCAATCATATCACGACCTGTATAGAATCAAGAATGCATAGCCAAACATGTGATGCATGAGTCATTTGAGCTGACAGATGCATCAAAGCAAGAACTGATACGTAAGTGTAAAATGTGCTTCTGTGTGTTAAGTGTTTCACTGAGATATGCGGATCCGTTGATCCGTCGGCTCAAAAAAAAGTGAGTCGGCTCTCACGGATCTTCTGTCGGAGTCGGCTCTTTGAACCGGTTCAGATCTGAGTTACCCAACTCTATTAAGTATCCCAAATATTTAGATTTATATAAATAATTTTAATATCTAGGTTTCATAGCAGAATCGTGCAAAAGTGGTATAGACCCCAGGCACGGGCTCTAAAATGAGGGTAGGGGGCTAGAAGTTACTTAAAATCGTGTGTGATCAGCGATTATGAAGGATGAGGAAATTAATGTTATGCCCCGGGTGCAATTTTCTCTTTGCACGGCACTGGTCATGAGCAATCTATCAGAATAAAACCCTTTGCTCACATAGTTTCTTTTGGACAATACTGTTACGTAGTCAACTTAACTGCAATACATTTATTTGTATACAGCAGTTTTACACATAAATATTTCTTGATATGATATATTTTTTCTGGTACCGTTTTGTATTTATTTCTCCATAATTTCAGAAACTTTGCCTGCGTAGAGACTGAATTATGTGAAGTTTTTATTTATATACGTACTCAAAAAAGGACTACTAATGTAAGTAATTGCGTCTTGAAAATATAGTTATTAGTTCTATAGTTTAATTTTGATCATTAAAATTTAATTATTAGTGTATTTGCCATAAGGCAACATACACTATTGGCGTTGGTCGGATGGCGGGACCTAGGGGTCGGACCAAAATTTCTCGACGTTTCATAACCTCCTAAACACTTTGGCACCATTTTTGAAAATGTTTATATATATATGTATATATATATATATATATATTTATATACGTATATATATATATATATATATATGTGTGTGCGGGCAATAACTTTCGAAAGAGTTAATTGATTTTAACGAAATTTGGTCCACGTATTGAAATCCATCACCGCAAGAAGCCTATTTAAAATGGGCGTAATCGGTGCATTTTAAGGGTAGTTTTTAGGGGTTGAAAAATGTTTTTGGGCCCCAAAATACCGAAAAAATTCTCAGAATCGTTTCAAAATTGACATTTAACCCTTTAGTAGTAATTAAAAGGTGGCCCTAAAATTTAAATAAAATCGGACCGACAGGACCGGACTTACAAATTTTATGAAAACATTAGTTTACAAATAGTGAATTATTTACTGAAAGTTGTATATAATTTGGTATAGAGGTTCGATTTATAATAATATTGCAATTAAGAAAAAAAATGTTATTTTAAGGGGTGTATAAAGGAGTAAAATTTTTTATTTTGCCTAAAAACCAACTTAAGCTCGCAAAATAAAGCCACACTGCCTGTATAAGCAAATACACTGTATTGTCGGCAGGGTTTTGGCACTGCGACCCGGGTTTTTTTTATTAATTAAAATCTTCCAGGTTTGCAGTTATAGATTTGTTAACACACTTTTACATCAAAACAGACAAAGCAATTTTTTCTGCATTTTTTTACGAATTTTTTGTAGGATTCTGTACGCCTATGCTGGGTCGAAGAAAGTATACTCAAAAAATGTTATTTGACAATGACCGTAGATTGTGACCACACATATTTTTCATTAAAAGAATAGCAGAACTATTTGAAAAATATTTTTATCCCGGAATAATGTTAAGATCCTGCGGGATTATCAAAAAAATGAACTACAAGACGTATCCATTTGAAATTTGTTACTTTTCTTTTGTTGTTTTCCACTTTAATCAAATATACATATATAATATATATAATTCTGAGTAAATAATTAATTAATATTTTTTTGTTATGTTTAGTTTGATAGCGGAATATCTGTCGGTAACCCTTTCAACGCCTAAACCGCTAATCAGATTTCGATAAAATTTGACAAGGAAATAAATTACATCGTAAAGAAGGACATAGGCTACCTTTTGTCTCAAAATAAAAACTTAAAGGGGATGTATGTCACTGACAGGTCATCTCCGGGACTATTAAATTGAAATTTGGCGGACATGTTTCTTTTGTTGATTAGAAATCCTAAAATCGTCTTCTAAGGAGTGGAAAGGGGGGAAATACAAGGGTGTCAATAATTAACACATTCTGATTTTTAAAATGCAGTTTCTATAGACTGGAAATTTAGCTGTTATATTTTATATGCTTTTTAGGTCGTGCTAAAGGTTCTACTACTATTGACTTTACTTCTTTTTTGTCCTTGGTAATTAATATAAAAATGATTTTTCGGGAAAAAGGACTTTATTTATAAGTAAAACACTTAATATTTTATTTTCAGCGACGTTTCATTCCTTGTTTACAGTTATTAAAGCTTGATAAAGTGCCAAACAAGGAACGAAACGTCGCTGAAAATAAAATATTAGGTGTTTTACTTATAAATAAAGTCCTTTTTCCCGAAAAATCATTTTTATGTTCTACTACTATGTTGTTGATGATACCATGTTTTATTACAATCGTGGGCGGTGCCGCGGAAAGCGGGTAGTATATTATATACGTACAGTATTTTATCGACAAAATACCGAGCTGGGTAGAGTAGTGGTGATAGCACTAGACTAGCATTCGGAAGGTCCGGGTTCGAATCCCGGCGGGGGCAGATGTGGCTGGGACTTTTTCCTACTGCCTCTCGCCGAGAACGATAATTCCTGTACCGGCCATCTTGATTGAGGTTTTCCATGGTTTCCCTCAATTAATTCCAGATAAATATCGAGATGGTTCCTTATTTGAGGCCATGGCCGATTACCTATCAAACTCCTAGTTGATAAATTACGTACCTTATCCTAATTTCCTATAATTCCTTCATTCGCCCATTGCTATTACATAAGTTGAAGCTTTAAAAATGTAGAAAAATAACGGGAAGTGTGGTAGATGGAAAATAGTAATGGTGCGAATGGCGTCTGTTATGACATAAAATCGAGAAACGGACGTTAAACGCATTATTATTATTTATTTTATCGACAAAATACGAAATTAGAGATTTAAACTAATAATAAGTGGTTAAAAGGCGGAAATCGGTACCTTTACCCTATTATGGAAATCTCAGATGTGACACCTAAGAGTTTTTGTGTAAATTCAATATCACACTTTAATCAACTGGCGCCGAATGAATCTGTGGTCTATTGTTACAGAAAACAAACAAAAAATATACATATTTCGCGACTGTTGATGGTGTATTAAAAACCGTGACAGCTCGTACATCGAGACCAGGTGGTAAGCGGCATGATTTCATTCGACACAATACACATATCCCCACAATATAACGTATGGGTGGAGAAACAGACTCACATAGCGTGCTATGTAATTTGTAGGGAAAAAAAAGAGAATCCATCACGGTTATTACACCGAACCTGTAGCCATGTTTATTTTTTTACAGGTATAAGTGGAGAAAAAGAGCTAATTTTATTATAAGAAGAGTGTCAGGTAGTGGACGTCGTAGATATTAATGAAAAAGAAACCGAATATTATTACTCATAATAAAAAAAATCATAGTAAACCGGAAACTTAGATTGCCTATTAATTTTAACAGAAAAATCTGCTTTAATTTTATTTCGTTTTATTATATCAAGGATAATTGTGATAGTCATAACAGCTACACAGAAAAATTAAAATGAACTAATAAAATGCAGTGTTTTCGATCAATGAAAGGTTAAGTTTCTGATTTTTATTTTATATTTTTTAAAACATTCAGAGTTGTTTATTAACTGACAAAAGCTTTGAACGACAGAAGACTATTTTTTGGTGTCAGGTATAAGGTATAAAAATTGGTTAAATTTCATTTTTTTACTGAACTAAGTCTAAATTCTCTTTCGTTTAGTTTGGTTAAAACTAGATTTTTGGACTTAAATCGCTTACACCTGACACCAAAGAATTTGGAGTTGACTTGTTTATAGGGTTTCGTACATCCGATGAAAAATCGGAACCCTTATAGGATCACTCCATCTGTCACAGCTTTTTCCTCCAAATCTACTGGACGAAAAAGATTGACATTTGGTACATATAGTTAGATGAGCGAATCACGGACGTACCTATATCGTAAATAAACGAATTCCGATTTTGGGGTTTATTTTTTGGTGTCAAATTATTTTCTCACTGACGTTATTAAAAATCTGTTACTATACTTTCAATAGTCAAACACATTTCGTATTTAAATCATTATCACCGACGTTTTGCTTACATTGTATAAGAAGACAATTAAAATATCATAATTTAAAAAAAATAGAAAAATTCGTTTTACAAACTCGCATTTAACAGCCTAATGCATCTACTAATATGTATTTAAAAATTATTTACTAGCATAAATTATACAATGTTAATTTAATTTAAAATGACATGCATTAACTTTTAATAAATAATATTGAAATATTATGACGCAAGTGTCATAATAATTTCAGTTAACTAATATCCTTTAGAAACCGTTTGCATATTATACCTGCATATTCAATGTAAAAAACAAAAAACCCTTTTGTATTTATTGCAGACATGACCATATGTCGATGCCTTTAATTATGATTTAATAGTATTTGTTGCTGCAACACTGATTTCCCTTTTAAAATCGAACGGGTTTTTATTATTTAATATACCGATATAAAAACTCTTAATTTAATTTTTAAAAAAATCAATTTTTAATAATTTTTTAAAGAAATTCAAGTCATCATTTTTTATCTCCGTTCTATGGAAGAAAAACATTTTTTTTCTATTCGACTAAAATTTGTTTTTAATTAACTTGTGAGGAATTTCACATACACGAGTAGACTTTATTTTCTGAAATACAATTAAACTAGCCTTTACCTACAACATATTAACCTTCAAGCGGGCGCGCGCAGTCGAATCGACCGCGCTTAGTACATTTTCGTTCATATTATTATTCTTACCCATCACATTTATTTCTCATTTCTAGTAGCCTGTCGCTATGTCATTGGGAGTAAAATAAAGAATAAACCGTCACTCGGGGCGCTCCCCCCACTCCACAGATCGCAATTGTTTTAGTTCCGGTTTATTTGCAATCAATGTTATATGGACGAAAAAACTGATTCTGATAAAAACTAAACCAAAGTTAATTAATTTTTATTCTTATTTTGTAATTTTTATTATTAGACTAGGTATATAAACTAGTCTGAGATATGTAAAAGGGTTTTGTGTTCCTAATTTTTGTTTTGATTCAAAGAATATTTGAGTTATGTTAATTAATTTAATAGTTGTTTCTTTTTCATAATTTTAATTACTTTTTTTGACAAATTCGACTTTAAAGACAATGATAATATATCTGAGTACAAATAAATAAATAAATAATGAATAATGAGTGCTTTATTTCTGTTATTCATCCCATAGGTCTTTTCGGTTACGCGCGCCCGCTCCCGTTACAAATGACCGCGCGCCCGCTTGAAGGTTAAACAGAGAACAGTGAGTTTATATTACGAAAACCGTCTTTGTTTCAGACAAAATACGGAAAATCACTTACGACAATAAAAACCTCATCAGCAACTACATAACGCCCATTAATATCGTGTGGCCATCTGTTAACATAAGAAATAATCACGTTGTAATTTCGACGAAAGGAAATGACATGCTGCCGGCAAACTGATACAGAAATTATGTAATGTCTGTTCCAGCACAGCGATTAAATAGCAGATAAATGCATTTCTTAGTACTTTTTGACAGGACAATGAAGATATTTAACTAATTATATATCCACATTTCTCGTAAGAAAACAAGTAAAGTTGTATTTTTGAAATTATACTTCTTTTGGCGCAAAGAGTAAAATTTTCGCAGATAACGGAAGTTGCGCTCACACAGCTAACGAAAATTCGACAGCATGAAGCTGGTTATACGAGGTTCAGACTGAAATGACGGGCGAAATTTCTATCATCTGAAAACTATATAATATTCCAGACGACTATAACCTTTAATTAAATTTGGTAAAAATGCGTAGGAAAATATTTTTTCGAAGTAGAAATTGTACAAAAAAAAACGATGTTAAATAGATGTACATGTCCCAGGGAAATGATAAAAAGAAAGATTTGATCAATTCCTTAAGTTAGATGATCAATTCACAGATCAACTGATCATCTACCTTAAGAATTTGATCAAATCTCCGCTTTCAGCGACTTATACACAGTTAAAAAGAATATCGAATCAATCGAAGATTTATATCTCCAGGAAGACCAATTTTAAAATTCTTCAATGTTTTTCTTATAGAGAAAATACGTGTGGTCATAAACTAAAGCTATATATTCAAATCAAATTTTCTGACAATGCTTTCTGCAGCCCAATAGGTACGGTAAAAATTGCTAGCAACCAATAGATAGCTTGAAGTTGGGCCAACAAAAGTTGCAATATAGTTAGCTAATATGCGGTATGTATGTACCCTATTGTCTAATATTCTTTCCTACAAGTTTATCCCCGAAATCTTCTAACTAATTTGCTATGTCGCATGTTCCACGCCTTCTTATACGCGCACAGCACTGAGATTATGTTATGTACGCAGTGAACATATCAGCTAGACGGGGTCTCTCACCCTTATATCTATTTATATAATTCCTTATGCCTTTACCACAGACTTACTATACGCAGTGTTCGACAAATCATGAACTTCATTGTCATCAAATAAAACAAGCAGTTTTTACATCACGGAGCTGAGGTATGGGAGTTGTCGGAACATACGCTCTCTACTAGCCGAAGAAATGGGCTTCTGGAGAAGGAGTTGCGGAAGATCCAGGCTGGATCATACGAGAAACCATGACATCACGCAAGAAATGAAAGACAAAACGACGGTCGTTGACTTGTACGAAGTAACTTATTTGGTACGGACATATAAGGAGAATGACGGGAGAAAGATGGCTTAAAAATATAATAGACTGGACCCCAGAAGAGAGAAGAAAAAAAGGAGATGGCATTAAATAAGCGAGATTGGGAGAAGGGGATTGAAATAACCGAAATTTATGAAGATTGAGGCCGGTAAAACAACTCATGCTGTAAAAAAACTGTTGAAAGAAACGGCAAAAGAATCTTCCATGGTCAACGGAGTCAACTTTTCACAAATAGGTTACAGTCAAAACTTTCTATTAAGTTTCCATTAGTTGGGCCTGGTTGGTTTTGCATAAGCACTAAAGATTGGATATTTCGAATGAAAATAATCAAACTATTCGATTATTTCATTATCTCGAGTGGTTATTAAAAGTCATTTGAATGGTCTTTATATCTATATGAGTTACACTTTATAATACAATCTTGTGTAATAAATCGTTACAGCGCTTCCTTACTCTGCATTAATTACGTCTTTTATGTCTGTATGCTATGAAGCACGGCATGCAGGCAACTCTTTCGTAATCGAAAACAAGAGCTAAATTCATTCAATTTATAATAAATATCAAATACATAGAATGAATTGTGTTTTAACTCGCACAGTACCTAACCATTCGAGATATTAATGCATTGCACAATATTGAATTTAGAATATTAAATAATAGATAACTTAAATTATTAATAAATTAACAATAGGAAACAGCGTTATTTTCCTATAAGAAAATTCGCTTCAGCATAATATGCCTATCTTTAGTTGGCAGTCTACAAATCCAGGCGAAGCCGGATGGGGCTGCTGGTCAGGGAGAACATTACGAGTAGAAAATTAATTAGCTTTTGTAATGAACACCTTGTATATATTATACTTCCGACAGACTTGTACGTACAAAGCCTGTTGTCGGAGGATATTCTTGGATCACTTCCATGATTCAATTTAGACACCGTTCTGCGTACGATTATGGTAGATATATATAAGGAAACGAAAATCTTTCACAGGGAGAACTGTTAAAGATTGATGTTGATTAATAATACTGATGGGACTTCTTGGATTATCAAAACTTAATAAAACTGTCTACCTTCTTACTGTCTCGAATATTCATTTATTAGTAGGTACTGTCTAATTATTCAATGAATTCGGTTTGAAATTAATAAACATTAACTTGGAAAATTATATAATATCTCTAGCTCCACGGAACTAAATTAATGCTAAATTTACTCAATGAACTTGTACATCAAGAAACAATAAAATGATAATGTATTTATATTTGTTCTAAAAATATTTATCAAACTACGTAAACAAATATAAAATTATATGAATTAAAACGTAAATGTTGTCATCGTGACGCAGGAAATTTAGAACGATTGCTTTTTGGGGAATAAAACTTGTAAATACGACATTTCCCTTTTACCTTTTTCACATGTAAATTGCAAAATTGGTTCAAAAGTTAAAATTACCTGTAGTAGGAATTTACACGAACTATACTATAAATGAAATTTCGACCGTACCTTTGTTGGCTTCTACATGGACGTTGATATTTTAGTATTTTATGCTTGCCTTTCCATAATTCGAACGGGCATACCTATTTTTTTTTTTAATTTATAAATAGTTCAAATGATCAAATATTGTTCTTTTTAAACTATATTCGCTTAAAATACCAGTGATGATTACCTTCCATATTTCAATTTCTAACACAAATTATGTTTCAATTTCCGTCATTTCCACATGCGCTATGCTTTTCAGAAATGTATCCCCAACACAACGACCCACTAAGTTTATATGAACAATGTGAACCAACTGTAATACCCAATTATAATCGGTAATTACGTTAGACGTTTAGAGTATCGTCGAATACTCACGTAGCTGACGAAGTTTTGCATGCAATATTATTTTTTATATTCTTTCAAATAAACTGCCAATTAATAATGTTGTATCACGCATCAACATATGATAATTTTGAACAATGCGTATTATTCTTCGTTATTGCAAATAAATATTAAAGGGATATATTTTAAACGTTGAGCATAATTTCTTTATCTACAGAAAGGGTTCTCTATAAATTATATGCAACGGAGTTTGCACTCAATCTGACAGAGTAGTGAGAATGACGTAGTATATCACAGACTGACCCAATGTTACGTCATTTTTGTAGCGGGAATATTCTTGTTTAAAATTAAATTGGGAAATACATGCCTTTATTAATTTTTTATTGTAGACAAAACTCTAAAAAAATACAAAAAATTAGATGAATTGTTTCATAACTTATTTGCGTTGTAGATTTCAACATCAAAAAAAAGTGGGACAACCCCATTTTTCTTGTTTGTAATTATATTTCAGTGAGTAGGTACTAAAAGGCTATATGTGAATACCTGTGATGTCGGTACGTGAGTATAGGTAAAAGATCAGTTGATACAGAGTGCGGTCCGCGAAATTCAATTAATGGCGTAACACAGCATGTGCAGAGGTTACAATGGCAAACCAGGAGACAGCCAGCAAGAGAGAGCACTTGGATAGATATCACGGGCGTGGTACACAAATATCCCGTGTCTTATTTGGACTAAAATTACATGCAGGAATAGCTACGCACTAAAACATAACGAAAAATTCAGTTCTTTTATCTATATCACGTATTCATTTTTTCTTACATATCAGGGACATGGAAATAAAAAAAAGATTTTAAATGAAACAGTCGTCTGTCAACTGGACAAGACTAGAATTTACCCCCATTTAATGACATGGGGAAAAATTAATCAACTTCTCTTGGCAACACTACTCATATACCCAGAAAGGATGTAAAATCATGCATCTCCATAATTCAACATCGAGCAGAGTGAATTTTAATTAACCAAGGGCTTATATTTTTAAACCTGTCATTTTTTACTATACCGCTTCCCATTATTATTGGTTTTCTAAAGATACATGAAAAGAAAGTTCTATGAAATGTAAAGATTCATAGTGTCCATAAATCTCTGTTATCCGATTCCTCTCCTTCCAATCTCTCCTCCTGCACCGCTTCTTGAATACCATCTTCCCAACTTCTGCGTGGTCTTCCTCTTTTTCTTCTCTCTTCAAGGGTCCAGTCTATTACCTTCTTAAACCATCTTTTCTTCAGTCATTTTCTTTAGATGCCCGTACCACATAAGTTGTTTATTTCGTACAAAGTTAATGACAGTCGTACTGACTTCGATTTCTTGCCTGATGTCATCATTTTTATATGATCCAGCATCTTGCAATTCCTTCTCCAGAAGTCCATTTCTACGGTCAGTAGACAACGTTTCATGCTTTTCCGACAACTCCCATACCTCATACGCTCTGATATGCTGCTATAAATCACACGCTTTGTTTCGTTTTTAATTCGACAGAATGGAGTTAAGTGGCCGTAGTTTTTTTTTGTAGCTTGGGTTATAAGAACGGCAATAACATTTGATTTAATTCGAGAACGATAAGGTTATTTCCGAATCAGATTACCGATATATGTGCCCGTAGGTAGACTAAACTATAGTCGAGTTCGCTGACCACAGATCTAGGTGTTCACGCGGATAATGAAGAGGGATTCGCCAGCCTCCACGATCCCCGGGGAGCAGACGGCCTCCCTGCTGATGGTCAATTCTCTGACTACTTGCTGCACTGACTGAACGTTTCTCTGACCACGAAAACCGCATGCTACCGCGTTCAGAAATTATACAATACATTTACATTTGTCATTGATACGTACTTACGATTGTTTTCAAAACATAATTTAATTATTAATAACAAGTAATTTAATAACGTTTCACCGAAAATGTATAATCATAATATTACACAATAACTACTCGAAAGATTTTTCAATTTTTTTCCGCACCATTTGCAGATAATTTTAAATAAGAACAAAATAAGTTCTTTGAGTCATCGCATACAAGTTTTGTTTGATATTTCTGGTTTTTATTTAGTACTTGCATACAATAACCACCTTTTAAGACAAAAATATAATTACAGATAATTAATAGGTACTTTTAAGATATATACATTTTAAAAGCATCAATTAGTTTTGTACATCCATATTAACACGGTTCGTTTAAGCAAATTTCTAAAATTCAGCTCCTGTTTTTATATATATTATGCTTTTATTTTGTCTGCATTTCATTTGGGTTGTTTCCGAAAACTACGTCTGCTTTATGTCGCATGCGATATCTTTGTGAATCTTACAGAATTCAAAAAATAACTGATAGACTTCTTTTGGAAATTACTGTTGGGTTGGTAAGATCGCAATTGTTCTCTCGTTCACTCTTTGGAAATGGGACATTTTACTATCGCTATACACATATGAAACGCAGCTATTTCATAGGGATGTGCAAAAATATATATTTTAGGGCAGATAAATTCATGACTCAAAGGTTAAAATGAAAAAAATAACAGAAATATTTATTTTCAGCGCGAGAAAAGTTCATATTATATTAATGATGACAGACATACATACCTACATATATATTTTTTTTAATTTTATCATGCGCACAGATTTCTAGATAAACAACAGTTGTGATTAACATTTTAAACCTAAACAGTCTGATTGCGGATACTTAATCTATAATATCTGACCTTCCAAAATTTAAATAAAAATGTCTTAGAAGAAAGAATCTAAAAGAAATAAGTGGTAACTTGCTCTTTGTGGTTAGCTTAGCTGAGGAACGTTGATGAATAGAGTTCTGTTGCAATATTTGTACGGGGTTGGGCGCCCTCGAGGGTCGTACAGCTTGAGACCTGCGTGGCTGGAACACCTCTCCAGTCATATTTTTTTTTTTTTTTTGGTAATCGGGCCACGGTGATTCGAAAAGCCTGAAGTCGGCGTATTGCGATCACAATTATAAACCGCTTCTACTTGGATATACTTACAGCGATATAAATACATATCATTGAAATTAGAAATAAAATTGCTGTTTGACATCTCTTAAAACCAAATTGCCTCCTGCGCAGCCGTTCTTTGGTAAATGTATTTTATGGGTTCAAGTCCCACGGGAAGTGAGACTTTAAGCAATTTCAAAAAATATTAAAAAATAAATAAATGCATATTTTATGATTTGAGGTCGGAAATTATTGTAATGCTATAAATTAATATTCCAGCTATTAAATTGTTGATTAGGTATTATATATAGAATTATGAATATTGAAACAAAAAGTAGCCTTTGTTATATTCAACTGTACGATGAACTTCTTTTGCAACTAGTGTTATCAGTTATCATTTGTTTAATTCATAAATAATATTAATTTATGTTAATAATTTTTATAGACAAACATAACGTATTTATAAATACCGCGGCACAAACAAATATAACATGTACAAATAATATATGCTATAAATCTATAACCTTACGACCTCAAAATAATGATAAGGATATCGCAATAACAAGGAATTAGTCACAAAAAGTAAAATTCTTCAATTAGTATATAGTCATCGATAAGTCCGTAAATATGTATATGTATTCTCATTTCTCTATAAATGTTGAAATTAGTTTGATAAAAAAATTAAGTATGAACCATACGCATAAATTAAAAATATTATCAAGTAGACGATTTTAAGAATTATAGTAAAATTGATTTGAATATTGTTTATTTTAAATACATATAACAAAGCATGCACGTGTTCATAATTCCAATAAAACGGCACTTATCTAAAATAATTACAAAAAAAAATCTGAAGAACGGTTGACCCTGCAGGCCATCCTTGAAACTTTCCGTATTTTCGATCTATTGAGATGTGGTTTACCAACGATGTTTGTTAAAAGTTATTTTAAAAAAACACCTTGGAAATATTTCGTAAATTATCTCTCGAAAAAATTAATCGATTTTAATTAGCTTTCCGGCATTTCATGCATTTTTCAAGCGCAAAAAAGCAATTTATAATAAAAAAATCAATCTTACAAAAATTTGGAAAGATATCTTGAAAAAACACTTTTTTGGAAATATCTTTCGAACGAAGCAGCCGATCGAGATGCTGTTTACGGAAATCGAAGAAGTTTTTCAAGCACAAAAAAATAATCTATTACAATTCTCCAATTCTCAGAAAATTTAAGTTTAGCAAAACCCTTTCAGACACCGCAAAAGGCGTTTCAATCGGTCCATCAGTTCAAAAGTTATGAGGGGTTTACATACACACAATTACATACAGACATACGGACATCATCGTGGAAATGATCAGAATAGCTTCCTAAAAGCCAATTCAGACTAGCCGTTCTCGGTTACGATTCACCGGTCCGGTTCGGTTTTCGATTAATCTAGGCTACTCACACTATCCCGATTCGGTTCTACGATTATTCTCGGTGCGCATGCGCAATTTCGAAATATGATTTGACGTTTGATGTGTAGTTAAACGTCACCAAAAACAAGTGGAGTTGTGTTTACAATAGTGACTCCAGCAAGTGTTCTCATTGGCTACGGTTGCGAACGGTCCGGTTGGAATTAGAGCTGAACCTAAACGCTCGAACCGAACCGCAATCGGGAACGACTACGCCCTGATTGGTCGAGCTCCCAAACGGATCGGTGAATCGTAACCGAGAACGGCTAGTCTGAATTGGCTTTAAGACCTCAAAATGTCGAGATGTGAGGAAAACTCGAATTTCAAAAATCGGGACGAAACCAATAGCTTCCCAATTTTTTAAAATTTTCAATTTTCTTAGCGGGAAGTTAAAAAATTATGTGCACTATTAACAATACTCATGTCAAAACCATTCGATCTAACTGGTTTCAAGAAATGTTTAGACATTTCATGAAATCGCAAGTTAAATCGAATGGTTGCAGGATTTTATGTTCTTAAAACCGAGTGAAAAAAAATTGTCAGTAGAAAACAAAAGTCAGCAATATAACTTTTATTGGTCCAAAATCAGAGAAAAATCTAATAGCAAAAGGCACAGTAAATAAAATCAACTTAAGTTTATGTAGTTCATGAAATTGTGTAAGGGACAAGTCGTATATCACAGGACTAGTTCTTGGTTTTAGCTAGAGAATAGCTTTACTACCTTTCACTGTGGCAGTGGGATCAATACTGGCCATACCTTCCCACTGTACCATAGACTAGTTACGGTATATGAGAAAGTCACGGAATTGATAGCTTATTATCAACTAGCCGTTACCTGTGACTTCACACGCAACTGAGATAAAACAAGGTTATATAGCTTTTTTCCGCGGCAATTTAATTTCGTTAATAATAACATAATTTTTATATCTTATTTATACTTAAAACTTGAAGAACCTTCGGCTCACGGAGTTATGACTCCGCTTCATTACTGTTTTGCTTCGGCAACGATGACAGAAATAAAACCTTAAAAAAGCTCACGGAACGCTCTGCATTTAGCATTTTAGCCTCGTAGTGTGGTTTAAACCACACTACGAGGCTAAAAAATGCTGTTGCAAGAGTGCTGCTGGCAGTTGATTACTCTAAATTTTGGATCTATTTTGAAGATTTAAAAAACTTTTCCAAAAAAGGAAGAGTCACTTTAGGTTTGTGATGGAACAATTTTGTGAAATTAGTACGAATAAGGTCGTAGTGTGACACTGAAAACGTGTTTTTTGGTACAATTAATGTCAATTTTTTTCTATTAAATCGTACATAAATTACAAAAGTAGTCTATTAGAGACCTAGATTTATCCCTTATCTTCCTTACAGAGAAAGAATTTTTGCAAAATGTTGACGAATAAGTCTACAATCAGCTATCAACTGAAGTTCTATTTTTGGGTTAAATTCAGAGCGTTCTGACAGCCTTAAGCTTCACCGTATTACGTTTTTACAGTCATTTCATATGAAAAAGGTCTCATTACTTTATTCTCTATCGCTTGTTTTTTTTTTGTTACAAAATGGTGTTAAAGTAAAAAAAAAAAATAAAACTCTATTTTGTATCAAAACTACGAGACATAAGGGCCAAACCGCTTCGTATAATGACTCCCAATGTTGATTCACTAACAAATGGATTAAAATACATTTCACTTAAATTGTATAATCAACTTTGTTATCATACGAACAGTACCAACGAATCTTTAATTAAAAGAAATCAGGC
Source organism: Venustoraphidia nigricollis (assembly GCA_034508555.1). NCBI lineage: Eukaryota > Metazoa > Arthropoda > Insecta > Raphidioptera > Raphidiidae > Venustoraphidia > Venustoraphidia nigricollis. The sequence continues at coordinate 13,798,108 of JAVRKA010000004.1, forward strand.
TTAAATTAACAAATCAATCGCTATATCATCATGAAAACTATTTATAGTTAATTAATCGCATTATGTTCGATGTAACGATTTTGTAATTTGTGCTAAGCTAATATACAAATAAATTGTATTCTATTCTAATGTTTATCAATGCTAAACTGCGTTGTGTGGATTGAAACACAGGTTATTAAACTCAAAAATTTGATGAGTTTTTTTTAAATTATGGGCGTTCGGGAACCCATGTCATTAGCGAATTATATTGAGCACTGCATCGGTCTGAACAGCCTACATGGTTTATTTTTTCTAAATTATAAATATATTTTGAAACCCTACTCAATATTCTCTCTCTCAGGAAGTTGCGTGTTGGCCTTGATCTCTGTGAGCAATAGAACGATATCTACAGCTTGATTTAAGAACTTCTACAAGTGTATGTATGTTTTATGTTAGCGTGTGGAACTGAAGCCTTGTAGTGTACGTGTCGAATGAAATATCCGAGGTACTTCGGTCGTACGTAGAGACCCTTTGTTGAAAGACTGGGCACGGGATAGTAACCTGTGATTGGCTCTCTTTTGGCGTTTTGGAAAAAAAAGAGCAACCAGTAAACGATCAACTCTGTATCAAAGAAACAGAGAGTGGGGGATCACAGCGATTTAGACCCTTTACTGAAAGACTGGACTTAGAAAAGAATGTCGTGGATAAAAACGCATCATTTTTTTAATAGTTTCTAATCAAACGAAGTTTTCTCTTTCTACGATTCAAGTTCTTACTCTTTGGTAACATTCATTATAATTACGGTTTTTTTGGCTTCTACACTTAGTGCAATTCACAACAAAAATATACTAATAAATATACTATCAAATAATTTGACATCACGAAACATCCATGAACAAAGGCGGAATTCGAACCAACGACAGTGTAATCTAGACACCACGACGCTGATCATTACACCACACTGTCCTCTATAATTCCTATAAAAATACCTTGTTACCAGGAAATGTTGAATAATGTCTGTTACTGACAACCAATATTCTACTTAGATTTCTTGGAGCTCAAAAGAAATCAATTTTACTATGTTGTCCATGCTAATTTAGGGCTAATGAGATTTCGAAGTTAGATATCGCATTAAGGCTGTCGGAACGCTCTGAATTTAAGCCAAAAATAGAGCTTCGGCTGTCAACTGAATGTAAACTTATTCGTCAACATTCTGCAAAAGTTCTTTCTCTACAAGGAAGATAAAGGACAAATCTAGGTCTCTAATGGACTACTTTTGTAATTTATGTACGATTTACCAGAAAAAAGTTGACATTAATTGTGCCAAAAAAACACACGTTTTCAATGTCACACTACGACCTTATTAGTACTTATTTCACAAAACTGTTCCATCCAAACGTAAAGTGACTCTTCCTTTTTCGGAAAAGTTTTTTAAATCTTCAAAATATTTCCAAAAATTAGAGTAATCAATTGACAGCGGCACCCTTACAATAGCATCTTTTAGCCTCGTAGTTGGCACCAGCCCAAAAATTGAAACGTGCGGATGATTTGAGCGAAACAGAGCTAAAGAAGGTCACACTCACAATATGTCTTTTGCCTACCTCGCCCCTTACCGCTGGGTCTCAGCACACACAAAATTCAGAGCGTTCCGACAACCTTAAAACCATTAGAAACCAAGCATATGTTTCTACCGTAAATGGACAATAGTTACGGAGTCATCTCATAGATCGGGAGATACAATGGAACACAGCGTATATAAGTACGCAGTGTTATACGAATGGTTTTGAACGGTTTTCACAAGGCCATGCAATTCGGTTTTATACTATATATAATACATATAACTGTGCACCGTTCGGTATTTACGCACAACTGAAAGTTGGGGCTATGTCAACTTTATTTGGGATGAATAAACCATATGTACCACTAGAAAATGATTATGATTTGAAATTTTCAGTCATGAATTTAATGGTACTGTTTTATGTTTGTCCACTGATATTTTCGTCAATTGTAAACCGATTTGAAAATTTTCACCGCCATTTTGTTTAGAATGCTACCGGATTGGTACCATATAATTTTTATTAAAATCGGTTAATCCGTTTTTAAATGACAAAAAAATTATGTATGCTACCTCATACATCCAATATTTGTAAAGCGATTTTGATGATTCTTTTCTTATTTAATAGGATACACCTTCAGGGTGATCCTACATAAATTTTAATTAAATCGGTTCAGTAGTTTTTAAATATGTACAAAATTAAATCTACTAAAAAGTAAAAAAAAACTTCTAAAACTTTTTACATAGGCATCTACTTTTATTATATTGGAATCGACCTCCAAATTTCATTGTTTTCATCTTTTTAGTGACTTTTTTGAAGGAGGTTAATATTTTTTATTTAAGTTTTTTTTTCTATATGATTTTATGACGTAATAAAAAAATGTATGTAAATAAAATTAATATTAGCTAGAACACATTCGTGAGTCTCTATTTACAAGATTTATCTTTGCATCGTATTTTTGCAGAGTCCATCTACCATGAGAATTAGAAGTATCTATTTGTATGATTACGTTTTGTGATTTTCTGTATCACTTTACAGTGGACGACAGACTTTAATGAAAAAGACAGTCGGCAATTATATAATAGGTAACCCTCGTAGAGGGCCAGGCGGTGGTACAGGTCAATCAACGTATATGACCTGTTCAATTCTCCGTCCTCCTATGATGACGATGACAGGCCTGGCCTGGCCTCGCCTGGTAGGCAGGCCATGTGATGTTTGGGTTGCTGATTAATGAACAATTGTATTTGTACAAACGCGCACTAATCACATAAACGAACACTGAGTAAACGCGCGCTGATTCTAGCTGTATCTCAATGCAAACCTACGGACACTCGAAACGGTGGCGCTCGTTCACATCAACCCCCCGATATTTATACAAAGTAATGATGAACAAAATCGGTCTTGGTCTTGCGACTCTGCAAGACCAAGACCAAGACCAAGACCAAGTCAAGCTAAAAATTATAACTTCCGTTCGAAATAAAAAACATGAAAATATTTCTTATAGCTTTATAATTTATACCTCTAAAAAACATTGACAATGATAATGTTTAGGAAAATTTTTCAAAAAACGTAACAGGCTAAATAATAATAATAATAATAATGCGTTTAACGTCCGTTTCTCGACTTTATGTCATAACAGACGCCATTCACACCATTACTATTTTCCATCTACCACCCTTCCCGTTATTTTTCTACTTTTTTAAAACTTCAACTTATGTAATAGTAATGGGCGAATGAAGTAATTATAGGAAATTAGGATAAGGTAGGTAATTTTTGAACTAGAAGTTTGATAGGTAATCGGCCATGGCCTCAAATAAGGAACCATCTCGATATTTATCTGGAATTAATTGAGGGAAACCATGGAAAACCTCAATCAAGATGGCCGGTACAGGAATTACCGTTTCTCGGCGAGAGGCAGTAGGGAAAAGTCCCAGCCACATCTGCCCCCGCCGGGATTCGAACCCGGTTCCTCCAGAATGCGAGTCTACTGCTGTCACCACTACTCTCCCCAGGTCGGTAACAGGCTAAATAAGCAAGACCAAGACTGAATACACAAGACTAAGACCAAGACCGAAACTGAATAAGCCAGACCCAGCCAATTCTAATTCATTCGGACACACTATATAGTCTAGCCTCTGCATGGTGGGTCATTAATATAAAATTTGAGAATGGTTTAATGCTTATTTTAACCAGATAGTGTCTAAATAATACATGAAACGTCGTTTTAATTTTAAATTAATAATAAGGTGACACGTTGGATGGTTGTGTGTGTGTTTGAGATTGTGAAATGCATTTACGTTTGGGATATTTCAAATTTCTTATTCAATCCTTGATATTAATACTTCAAAATAAACTAGAAAAATGTATCATTCTTCCCATATGACTTTTAATAAAGTATTTACAGTTTATTTGATCTAAATAAACGATTTAAAATCAGATAAAAACGAGAAAAAGAGCATAAATTTTACATACATTTTTGAACAGAAACAATTAAATTTGAAAAGCCCAATTTGTCAGTATATTTAACATACGTTTGTACAGAACAAATTTCAAAATGTTAATTTCCGTAATTCGAAATCCCATCAGGTGCTCTAAAGAAATATTGACAAATCTCACGTTTTTTTATTCAATTCAAAACACACCGACGCTGTCGCCAAATCGCGCAATCAAACGAAAGTTTTCGAGTACCTAACTGAGTATTCGTCAAATCGTGTTGCAGTTGCTAAATCACGTGATTTCGACACAAAAAGTAGTATGTGTGCGCTCGCTCTTATTAATTAAATTTAACTTAGTTTTTGAAGCACCAACGATTGAGAAACCCTGTCAATTGTACATCGGTATAAACAGTAAAGGTACCTATGTATCTAGCTATGTATATGCAATGTTTGTGTTTGCTGATGTTTTAACAGAGTTAACTTTAGAAATCATAGCTTGACGCAATATATTTGATTACAAGTGTAGAGAGCTTTCCATGTAGTGCTGTTGCAGAAATATTAGCAGTATAGGTACTGCAGCGCCATGGTAGTAAAAAGCAGACATCGAAATTTATGGAATAGTCGCACTGACATTTATTCGTACTTTCTTGATATTTGTAATTTTTCGAAAGAAAGTTATGTCATAACGATACGTTCGTTTGTCAGTGATTGTATGTAACTTGTCTGTTTCAGATTAATAGCCTTCGACACCGTTTCACCGATCACCATGAAGGTTGGCACATATTGTTGGTAAATTCGTGTCCATAATTTTAATGAAGTTGTAATCGTAGGGAATTGGACAGTTTATGAAAAGAATTAACTTTGATTAAGTTGAACGTTTCGTTGCTAATTGCAACTTCCTCAGCAACTTATTCTTATAATTCTATTATCAATAGAATTATAAGAATAAGTTGTTGAGGAAGTTCCAATTAGCAACGAAATGTTCAACTTAATCAAAGTTAATTCTTTTCATAAACTGTCCAATTCCCTACGATTTCAACTTCGTTGGCACATATATTTATTTTTTTTCATGGAATCCTTTGTATAACAAACGCAATACCGAGCTGGGTAGAGTAGTGATGACAGCATTTGGGAGGTCTGAGTTCGAATCCCGGCGGGGGCAGATGTGGCTAGGACTTTTTCCTACTGCTTCTCGCCGAGAAACTGAGGTTTTCCCTGGTTTCCCTCAATTAACTCCAGATAAATATCGAAATGGTTCCTTATTTGAGGTTATGGCCGATTACCTATCAAACTCCTAGTTCAAAAATTACCTACCTTATCCTAATTTCCTACAATTCCTTCATTCGCCCATTGCTTAAGTTGAAGTTTTAAAAATGTAGAAAAATAACGGGAAGTGTGGTAGATGGAAAATAGTAATGGTGCGAATGGCGTCTGTTATGACATAAAGTCGAGAAACGGACGGTAAACGCATTATTATTATTATTATAACAAACGCAATAATGTAAAAAATGTTAACACTTTTTAAACTGGAGTAAGATACCAAACACACCAAACCTTACAGATTACAAATGCATTCTTTGCAACTCCTTTTCTTTTAAATGTCAATTGTTCCAAAACTGGAATAATTTGCCTGTTTTCAACACCATCCTCTTTTGAAACATTCCGAAACCACGGAGCTATTCTGATTATAAAAAAGAAACGTTGAAATTGGTCTACTAACAAAAAGATCTAAATGCCAAGCTTTGTTAATAATTATTGTGTATTTAAAAGCACAATACCATATAGTTTAAAGCTAACTTTACTCTTTAAGCCTAAAACTTTAAATGCACGCACACGGGCTTTACCGCAATGGAATGTTCATATTCAACAAACTACAGTAGAATAATTTCATTTACACAAAGTTACTATATGTACAAAGACAAACTCAAATTTATCTACCAACTACGTAAATACGAACATCACAGATGGCAGACGACTTGATTTTCAGTTAAAAAAGATAATAGTAATTTATACAAACAGTGTCTAGACTGATTCTAAATAAACAACTCTATCAAAGGTATACCCCAACCCGTCTATCATACATATTAGTATATTTTTTATCGTATCTAAATTTAGACCAAACATAGTTCAATGGTAACTTAACGCCCGGGGGTTAATAATGCATAATATAATCTATTACTATTTTCAATTTCAAAGATTACTAGTCTTATCATATACCAATTATTGTCATTAGTACAAAATAACAAAAATTACAATTTAGAAGTAAAATTTGCAGTCCATTCTATTGCAACCATTCGGCATTTGCTTCTTCCACGATTACAATAAAATGCCTGGAACACATTTTAATGAAATGAAGACGGGAAACAAATAAAATGATTTATAATGCTACGTTTTGAAATCAAAATTCCTCTCTCAGGTTGACTTTAATGATTTAATGATAAAAAAAAAATGATGGGAACACAGCAACCGACAATATTCCAATTTTGATTCCGCAACAGCCACACCTTTACCATCTAGTTCAGGGATGCTCAAACAGTCGGTCGCGATCGTGGGAGCTGTTGGAGTCGATCGCAGAAAAGCATCTACAATCTATATTTCCTTGAACGACTACAAAATAATCGCGATTCGTCGGCGCGAACTCACCCACCGGCGGAACGGTCACTTACAATTACCTACAGGTTATCTAACAATTGGCGTACTTATTGCGCTTCTTTAGGAAAGAAATGTATCACCAATAAAGTATATATCTAATTCGAATGCATACCTATATTTTTCTTTCATAAATACGTCCTTGTCCTTGAATATTTTGTGGTACATCGTTGATATGACCAAAATTAGCAACCAGTTTGTGAGACGTGTCGGTGACTATGTTTTTGAAATTTCGTTACGTTAACATTTTTTGACAAACATAGCGTGAGCGTGATACACGTAACAACTTATATTTAATGTGTGAAATGTATATTGTCTAATGTGATAGATACATATACGCAGTGACGGCGCTTGAACATTTTAAATGGGTACCTTCAAATATGAGCTGGGAATTGACAACAAATAATACAATATACATTTATCAAAGACATACTACGGCGAAAGTGTATCAAGTACACACAAACCTCGCTTTACGGCCTAGATACGTTCCACGAAACTTGGCCGCAAAGCGAAAAGCCGTATAAGGAATCAATTATTCTAAATTGCAAGATTGGCAACATATATCGACATCGAAAAAAAGTTTTTTTTGCCGTTATAGAAAAACATTTTAAGCCGTAAATCGAAATCGTGCCTTCATTGAATAGGGCCGTTACAGCGAAATGCCGTATAGCGAGGTATGATACGTCAGCACTACTAGTAAGACAATGATAGATGCTTCCTTGTATTGATGCGCTGACAATCCAAACAGCTCAGAAAGCAGCTACAATAACACGCTATAACTTATGGGTCAGGAATTGCGCGGTGTACAGCGGAGGTGCCTGATGATGACGTTTCATGTGCTTCAGCTCCTGAAAACACAGAACATACGGATGTTCTGTGGTTTACCAGTGGCTGCTAAACTTTGGCTACGGAGATACTTGTTAATTGTGTAATTTAGACTATTACACTATTTCTATTATTAAATATGGAATATATATTTCATTCTAAAATTATGAAGTAGGTGTCAAAGATTTTGGTTGTTCTGCAGCGCTCATAGAGGAACCGCCACTGCATATATGTATGTATATAAAATACAATAATATGTATTCAAAACTTGATTTTGACACAACGTTACAATTTAATGCGACAGATAGAAAGCAAAAGGAGTGAACGTAATCGTGCATACAAATGAAGTTTCGCCTGCACCTTCTTCTGTTTCACTCCGTTGTACTAGACGCCCACCCCCTATTCTATAACCAACATCACGCAGTATTCGTACATATTCATGGCCGTACGGCAAAAGGTCTTATGTCACAATTATAGACTGCTACCTCTATTATTTTGGTATACCTTCGGCCTCATACGATGACTATATACGTCCCGTTTACGTGCCGGTTGTTCCGTGTTTATAGTAAAAACGTCATAACGTTTATTAAAAAGTAAAAATGATTGGCATGGGTTCATCACAAAAAGTATCGCGGTTGTCGTGGACGACGTGAATGCCATCGTAGGTAGTCATAATTTGTGCTGCCATCTGTAGAAGTACGTATTAATTGAATGCCAAGAATTTCATTTGTCGGTGGTTTTCAGTAGGACGACAAACTGACAATTTTTTTTCCTACTCTTTTCGAACTACATTCCTTCTTCCTACCTCGTTTTACCCTCAAGAATTTTATGGTCAGTCAAATAATTTTTTTACTGTGTTGCATTGTGCAATAAAATTCTATCTAAGTATAAGCAGTATTAATTGTTCAGTTAACAAAATACAGTTGCTTTAAAACAAAGTATACGCACTAAATTAAGTTGATTAGAAAAAATCTATTTATTTTTTTTCGTAGTTTTTGTTGCTTTGAAGTTTAATTATTTATTTTTTATATCATTTTTACCAATGTGAGTAGTTGAAACACGTCAAATTTTTATGTTTTTTTTTGTTTTTGAATAGATTCTTGAGGTACTTTCTTATTTTAAACGCATCGCGAAATTTTATAAAGATTCAAAATGGAATTGATGGATAAATTTCATTTGACTCGTCTTAAAATCGACAGTTTTTAGAAAACAGACATTTGAGAACATGCATAAACCTTATAAATCGATATTATGTTAATATTTAAATAACAAAAAAGATGTAGGTGCAATACTGAAAGGTTTATTTAAAATATGTCGCTTTTCTAGAAAAAATTTTTAGCTAAACGAAACGGAACGTAATTTAAAACACCAATCAGTGAAAAGTGACGCCACTCCATCGAAATTGTTTGACAGAGGCTGCCTATTTTACTACTTTTGCGGTAATTTGCTTTCATAGAAACATTAATGTTTTTATAAAAATGATTTATCGGGAAAAAGAACTTTTTTAGTAAACACTTATTTGTTATTTATAGCGACGTTTCGTCCCTTTCTTGGGACTTTTCCAAAAAAGGGACGAAACATCGTTAAATAACAAATAAGTGTTTACTAAAAGTCTTTTTTCCCGACAAATCATTTTTATATTAATTACCAAGGACAAAAAAGAAAAAAAAAGTTAATTAATGTTTTTACTTTTTACACCCAGAATAGCGACGCCACCGACGACATGCATTCGATGCAGTAACGTCAGGTGACGTGAGTTGGTGTTTTGGCGCGGATTATAAAAAACATATTTTAACACGGGTTTTTTTAAATGAATGTTGCATATTTTTAATTTTTCGTTTTCAATATATTGATGTAAGGCTTAAATATTTTTTTTGCCTTTTGCTTGAAAAAAGCACGACGCGCAAGTTCTCTATTATATCATTAAATGAAAACCATGAATTGGAGATCGTTAAATTTTATTTTATCAAAAAAAAGGGTGTAAGTCACTTTGCCTTGTGACTATAGATATAATATGCAAAGGTTACAATATAATGTTTAATGTATACAGTGTCGGTAAAAACACTGATGTTGCTACAACAAATTAACTGGATGTACTGAACCGCCCCCCATTTCCTCTACACAAAACCTTAATCCAGCTAAATTCTGCACGCGTTTTTCTATTAAAAATATTGACCTAAACGTAAGTAAACATACCTGACATGGAATTTTAATTCAGTTTAACTTTCGCTTTAATTTGACGGGCAAAAAATCAGAGATAATCATCCGTGAATTCTCTACATCTACCGATTTACTGTATGTATTGATTGTACAAACACAATTTTAAAAATGAATTGCTCTTCGACAGAAATCCGGAAACAATTTTCATTTATTCACCGTCCGTTATTAGTTTTAGCGATAATGGAAATTTTTCTCTACATGAATGTGAGATTTATTTGATGTCGAATTAAAATAGTCTACCAAAAATATAATCTATTGTTTTTATTTCTGTAACACTACTTCAAGATAATGAAGTCAAAGTTGATTCTTAAAAAAGTAGATAATAAATAGTGTTAACTGAATCTATATTTGAAATATTTGTATTTAAAAATATAGTCTGTAAGTTTATTCTTGTTTTATACTTAAGAATCGAATTTATAAAAATAAAATATATATGTATAAATGAATAATTATCAAACAAACTGAACTTCATAGTCCAAGCAATAAAAAACTAGAAAAAATCGTGTAGTTTTGAAATTTGAGATATGTGGGGGAGTCCTTAATAAGATATTAAAATTTCCCGAGGAAGGGCGGTGCGCCAGGAATAAGGGTGTATTTTCTTTAAATATCTTTAAAACTATGGGTTCTAGCGAAAAACACTATTAAATTATATTCAATTTTCTACAAATATTAAAACATTAGGAAAAAAAGGGGGTGAACAATTACAATTTTGACTATTTATGTTATTTTGGTGTTATTTGAAAGAAAAGAGCAGTGGTAGTTTAGGGTACGATTTTGGTCTTTATTGCTCGGACTATTTATTAAAATTCTACAAACTTATAAAATTGCACTTTAGACAAAAAATATGGAAACAAACAAAAAACACACTAAATGTAATTTAAATTGTGTACGTGTTTCCATTACGATTTTGAAAAAAAAGGTAAGTAAAAAAACGATAAATTAACTTCTACAGATAGATCAGAGATTAACAACGCTTCTAAGTATTGTACTTATCACTAGCGTTTCTAATAATAATGTAGCCACTGTTATATAAAAGTTTAAAGAAGCAAGAACGATAGGTATAGCATTTATTACTTCATTCGGAGAAATCACATAAAAATTATCAACTTTTAAAAGAAAAAAAATTTAAGGACAAAAATTTACTAGGTATTTATGAGAAGAAATAAGTACTTAAAATGCTTTAAATGTTAAAAGCTTAGCACTAAAATAGATAAAGCAGCTATGAAAGGTATTAATATAAGAATTGAGAAGTACCTATATAGATAAAAGATAAGTATTTGTAAACACATCACCTTTTATAAGGATTTATTCAAATGCCACTACCGGGAGAAAAACCCGTTTTTTTAACTTCATGCTGATACACCTTTGGTATTCAATACAATAACGAACATTTTTTTTTAAACTCACGTATGCACGCTAAAACGGGTGGCGTCGGGGGACCCCCGACAGAAGCGAAACGTCTACGCATTTAGTGATTTGAATCAGCGCACTAATTAAACAAGCATGGCTAGAGCGCGAGCACCTAGTTAACGGTGACGCATGACGTTTTTTTTCTCATTTTACTCCCCAGCAGCCGAGAGCGCAACGTCCAAAAAAAGCTTTGCTTCAAAGAAGAACCTAGCTGTAAGTTTAATGATGACCTTTGATGGTTTATAGCTAATGAAACATTTTCGGGTTTTTCTGAGATCCTTTGTAAATTTATTAAGTTTATATTTTCTGCTTTTTGCATTGTCTTTTGAAGATCGGTGTGAACTAACGCTTCTTGCACAGTTGTCTTACTTTTTTATAACGAAATTGCTATTTCATGAGAAAAATTACAATATTCAAATAGGAAAAAAACTGAATGTCTATTTTTGTGACACTGTAAAGTTTTAGTGCGAAATTGAAGAAGTTAGATTTGAATCTAAATTTTTTATAAGTAAAATTTCTTTAGCCGGAACGTGACGGTCGCGGTAACTCAAATCTTTTCAAACGGAAGCCAATCGGACGGAAATTACGTTGTAGGTATTGTACAGTATATAGTAGAACAGCTCTGTGCTATACCATGAAATCGCTAGATACCAGTACGGACATGCTTGCCGATTCGATCCCGGCCGACATTAGTAATTTTTTAGTGTATTTGCCATATGGCAACATACACTATTGGCGTCGGTCGGATGGCGGGACCTAGGGGTCGGACCAAAATTTCTCGCCGTTTCATAACCTCCTAAACACTTTGGCACTATTTTTGAAAATGTTTATATATATATATATATATATATATATATATGTGTGCGGGCAATAACTTTCGAAAGAGTTAATTGATTTTAACGAAATTTGGCCCACCTGTTGAAATCCATCACCGCAAGAAGCCTATTTAAAATGGGCGTAATGGGGGCATTTTAAGGGTAGTTTTTAGGGGTTGAAAAATGTTTTTGGGCCCCAAAATACCGAAAAAAATCTCAGAATTGTTTCAAAATTGACATTTAACCCTTTAGTAGTAATTAAAAAGTGTCCCTAAAATTTTAATAAAATCGGCCCAACAGGACCGGACTTAAAAATTTTTTGAAAACACTAATTTGCAGATAGTGACTTATTTATTGAAGGGTGTCTTTAATTCGGTGTAGACGTTAGATTGATAATAATATTACAATTAAGAAAAAAAATGTTATTTTAAGGGGTTAAATTTTTTATTTTGCCCCAAAACAAACTTAATTTCACATAATAAAAGTATAAAACCACACGGCCCTATACAAGCAAATACACTATATTGTCGGCAGGGTTTTGGCACTGCGACCCGGGTTTTTATATACTTATATTTCTTTTTAAATTTTAAAAATATTTTTTCCAATCGCTTTTTTTATTTCGAAGGAAAAAAATAATTTATATTTTTAATTTAATTGTAATACAACGTCAAAGATATTTTACTTTAACCGCGCGTAACGGTTATACGCGCTCATTTTTTTTGGAAATAAATCCTTATGAGGTAATGCGTTTAAAAATGTTTTATTATTGTAGGGTTCTAAGATTAAAAAAATAAAATAAATGATAAGATGAGACCAACCTGGATGTACGTAGCTCATAGCAGAAACAGAGGCGACGTGGCAGAGTTAGCTGGGGCGTAGCGGGGGACGATGTTGTTAGTGAGGACTGGGAACGTAGCGCGGGTGCAGTTAAAAGACCGAGCGAGGTACATGGGGCTGCGGCCTAAATCTCACCTGAAACAAACAATTATTATATGATGTATTTCTTTAAGCGGCTATCTTTGTCCGAGTATAATTCTTTTTATTATTATATTATTTTCAATAATAAGAAGAAAATTGGATCAAGGTGAAATAAATGCTAATCAGCAATTATAGATTTTTTTAAATAATATAATGTTTAATATTTTGACGAGTCACACAGATCATGTATCTCTTATTGACAATAAATACTACTACTACTACTAAACCACGTTTAAAATGCTCATTTTCATACAGCATTTTCATTTTTGTGCACAGAATATTTTAACTACTTTCTTGCACAGGTAACTATAAAATAGTTGCTTTTCATGCCTGCAGAGCGATAGTAAAATGACCCATTTCGCACTAGTGTGTAAAGTAAAATAAACGTTTACGCACTTCCATTTTTATGGTAAAAGTATGAAAATCAACGTAGTCAACAAATTAGAAGCGAACTTGTTCAAAATAGAGATGTTGACTATTTATATTGGGAAAGTGTTTTAAATCGTGCATAAGTACCTAATATTGCCACAAATATTTATTATTTTTATTTAAATACAACTCAAGCCTTAAAAATCATGTATCATACTGTATCATACTAAAGGAGGCGTATTCTGTGCTCATAAATGTTAGTAAACTGAGGTGATAAAAAGTTGTTTCGTAGTCGTTACTATAGTTACATGTAATTTGACGTTTCCTATAAATAAATAATAATAAATTACACACTAAATATTAACCAAACAATGAAGTTTTTTTGACAGCGGCTGAACATATGACGTCATGCGCTCTGATTGGTGTCTGTTGTCACGTGACTTGAGAGTGATTTTATTAGGTTTTATTTATTAAATATTAATTACATTCCTTAAAAAAAAGGAAAAATATAGTGTTTTTTAGTATTTCTATCATAGAAACTACTACTTTTCGTTAAAATTATGTTTTTATTTGAATACAGTCAACATCCCTATTGCAACGATTCACTGTATTTCACAGTTTCATCAGGCTCTTAAATAGAGCTTTATTCAAGAGCTTGATGAAGCTGTGAAATATAACGAAACGTTGCAATTCAAGATTGCTAATTACCATTTATTTCACCTAGATCCAATTTTTCTTTTATTATTAGGAATAATATTGTTCATATGGGATCTTAAATTATTATTATTATTATACTTTACTGATAAAAATGATTGTTTTCACAACGTAAAATATATAAATGAATATTGGTTCAGAAACTTAATTATTATTCATCTTCAAAGTCTTCAGAATAAAGACGAGTCGTTGCCAATCAATGAGTGTTCAAATTGATTTGACCACATATGCCAATTACCCGTGATCCTGATTTCTACTAATTATTATATTTCTAAATAATCATTTTAATTAAATAGTTTACTGAACACAAAATGTAGATCACACCTGATGTAGGTAAAAAAAACCTGAATCTCTTCAAAATATAGAAATAAGTTCTTAATAATAACTGACAGGTTTGTAACTCGTAAAATGAGAAAACGCTTAATTCATATTTTCGTTGACAGTTACTTATAATAAGACCGCGCTTTTAAATCTTAATTATTTCATTCGATTATATGAAACGACAGTATTTATACATAATATATATTATACCTTTGCATAAAGGTTGATTTCCATCAATTAATATGATTAGAGGATAAAGTTGCAATCAACTTCAATTGCAAAGAGAGGGTGAATATGCATAATTCTTGTACAAAGCGGCTTTCAACTTTGATTTGCTAATAGTACTTACGTTAGAATATTAGTTATTACTAAAGGAAAATAAATCGAAAAGATCCGTACTTCTTTTGATTGAAATCGCACAACATTGTGAATTATTCGCATTTATTGCAACGATTATAAACCGCGCTTAACACACTTTTTATAATACTTATCATTCGATTATGTAATATCATAAGAATTCTTGCCAAAAATCAAGTGTCATTAGATACAGAGGTATACACTATCAATTGATATTGCGTGGTTGATAAAAATATTGAACGGCCTTCCATCTGACATCCGTCATTAACGGGGTGACCTGTGTATCTGATGACCTTGACAAAATTCTTCTAGAATAAAAACGTAATTTAGTCTTTAATATTTTTTGTTCAAATATATATTTTTAACGTGGAAGGAAAGTTTGGTTGAGGAATAGTTGAAAAACAGAAGCTTTACCGATGTTTCGCTTGTGGCCTACGTTTCGGAAAATATATTTCCATCTTCAGGGCTAGCTTCAGGACTAGCCTGAGGCCCTGAAGATGGAAATATATTTTCCGAAACGTAGGCCACAAGCGAAACATCGGTAAAGCTTCTTTTTTTCAACTGTTCCTCAACCAAACTTTTCTTCCACGTTAAAAAAACGTAATGGTTAACAAAATTCGTTCGCCCGTTTGCAACCTATTAGTGTTCAATTTAATAAATAATTATTTATTAAATATAATATTGCGACTAAACTCACGGCAACGTCGGTTTTGACGGGAATATTTTCTTAATCCACACATAGTCGGAAAAATACTATTTTATATGTTGTACCAATTGATTGTAGTTTTATGAAAATCGAATTAGACGCCTTTAATAATGCTTGGACAAGACCGACATATTGCCTTTATATATTAATAGGAGAGAGAAAAAAAAATGGAAATGCATACCTATTCTTGTGGTTTATTAAAATTGTAAGGTGATTTCGACAAGTAGATAAACTGATAAACAAAATTCTTATATCAAACAATAATATTCATTATAATAACCGAACGCGAACACGTTTAAATTTAAACTGATCGCAATTTACAAAAATTTATATCGTGTTATATCGTGTTGCGTAAGTATATAACCTTCATTTGATTTGATGTTCTCTACAGGTCAGTTTCAAAAATGTAGTTACAGCGGTACGAAATAGGTGGATTTCCTGTAGTACCACAGGGATCATTACAATTACTCATAAAAAAACACAAGAAAAGGAAAACACATACAGAGAGGACCCATTACAATTTTATTGGTATCGATAATCGCTGAAGATAATTTCAGAATTATCTAAACAAATGGTTACAAAACAATAAGGCGTATTTTTATTTATTTATTTTATTAGTGTATTTGCCATATGGCAACATACACTATTGACGTCGGTCGGATGGCGGGACCTAGGGGTCGGACCAAAATTTCTCGACGTTTCATAACCTCCTAAACACTTTGGCACCATTTTTAAAAATGTTTATATATATATGTATATATATGTATATATATGTATATATATATATATATATATATATATATATATATATATATATATATATATATATATGTGTGCGGGCAATAACTTTCAAAAGAGTTAATTGATTTTAACGAAATTTGGCCCACGTCTTGAAATCCATCACCGCAAGAAGCCTATTTAAAATGGGCGTAATCGAGCCATTTTAAGGGTAGTTTTTAGGGGTTGAAAAATGTGTTTGGGCCCCATAATACCGAAAAAATTCTCAGAATCGTTTCAAAATTGACATTTAACCCTCCAGTAGTAATTAAAAAGTGTCCCTAAAATTTTAATAAAATCGGCCCGACAGGACCGGACTTACAAATTTTATGAAAACACTACTTTGCAGATAGTGAATTATTTACTGAAAGTTGTATATAATTTGGTATAGAAGTTCGATTGATAATAATATTGCAATTAAGAAAATAAATGTTATTTTAACGTGTGTATTAAGGAGTCAAATTTTTTATTTTGCCCAAAAACCAACATAAGTTCGCATAATAAAGCCACACTGCCTGTATTATCAAATACACTATATTGTCGGCAGGGTTTTGGCACTGCGACCCGGGTTTTTATATTTAATCTTGCAAATGAAAACAAATGTTCTACATACATTGATGCCTTATGGTAAAAATCGTTAAAATTCATATCCAATACAAAGCATTTTTAACCGACTTAAAAAAAACAGGTTACACAATTCGACGCGTATTTTTTATCATTTTTTTGTTGTGTTTCGTGATAGCTCCGTTAGTTGAGCCGATTTGAAAAATTTTGACGCCATTTCGTTCAAAATATTATTGGATAGTTTTACTTAGAATCGGGTTATCCGTTTTCAAATGACTATAAAAAAACATATTTTGTACTCAAACGTTAATATTTTTGACAGCTTATTACAATTCGTGAGAATCTACCTTACAAAACAAATTTATTTTAATTGTATCGTAAATAATGTAAAATGTTTTGTATTCTTCTGTACAAAAAATGACCTCGGCGTTTTGATATATATGGTAAGTCGTTATTTCTTAGATTTTATAGCTAGAAGTTCATATTTTTTTCCGGAATGACAAGTAATTTGTGTTTCCGTTTGCAATTTATGGTAATACTGGTCACTGTGTATATCAACAGAGGGCAAAAATGTAAACTGTAATGTAGGAACATGTGCTCATTTTTAATTGTTTACAAACATCTTTCAAGCTTATCTGAACCACATGTTACCAGTTCATATTTTCAAATTATTACTTTTTAGTTGAACAAAAATCTAATCAATAGTTTAAAACGTTCTCAGAGTAGACTAGCCACGAGGGCGTCTTATATAGAATAGAATAATTTCGTTGTAGAAGCAATAATATGAATATAGTCATCGAAATACATATTAAGGTAACAATCAGAATATATCTGAAATATGGCAAAGCACAGTTCTTGTAAGATAAGCTTTTAACTTTTTTTTTAATTGACTGTATTTAAAACATTTTATTTCAGATAATAGGGAATTTAACAACTGATCCTGGGTTGCAGAGAGTATTGTCAAAAATTTTGATGTGACAATGATCTTAGATTGTCTAATATCGTCATCAAATTCCTCATTATGTATAGAGCGTTAGATTGTACTCACACAAAAACAAATAATTCATCTATTCATCTATACAGAAAAAGACCGCTTTTAAAGCTAAATTTTAATTAATGTGCGTCGAAAAATGTTGTTTCGATTTAAAAACTGTACAAAAAAAAAAAAACGATATAATATACACAGTATATACACAGTTTAAAAAACTATCATATCAATTGATTAATTATTTTTTGAACAGGATCAATTTAAAATTCTACAATGCTTTCCTTATGAAGAAATATGTAAGATCACCATCTAGGGTCATTTTCAATGCTCTCTGCAATCTAACATGAGTATCCCTACGAACTTGGCTATTCCCATGTGCGAACGTTTTTTTAACATTTTATATATAATTGAGTTAATGAGTTATATATTTCAAAACCATCTGCAGTTTTCTAGTAATTAGCAGAAATCTTAAGATTACTTTCTAATCATCTACCGGCATCTATAAATCATATGAGAGAATAATTTATAGTAGTTTTGAATCAAATTCTGACTTCACGGTTGACTTACCGATTATTATAATATGTAATCTCCATTTTGTTCACATTCAATGTTTCTAATTTGCTATTGCAAATCGATGAACAAAAATGTGGTTATATACAGAAAATACAAAGATATCGAGTGATTCAATCATTCATTAACATAATTTGAATCAAATATAAAAATTGTCAAAAACCTTGGTTAATAATTTAATAATCACTATTCTGATAAAAAAACTGTAATTATTGTTTTATAGATAATTTATTTGCAAAAACTATTTATACAAAAACTGTATACGACGCCGTTCTGAAAAGCAATTACGATGCTACATCTTTTAAAGCAGGGGTACACAAACTGAGACGAACGCCCAAAATGGAGGCAAAAAATTCACAGCACGCCTACTCACAAAAACAGTTACCTTATTTACCGCTCTATTTTTAAATTTACTTTATAATATCATTAATCTAATTATTTGCCAGAGTAAAGGCCATTCTCTTAAAAAAAAAATTTATAACCGTTTGTATTTCGATTTGAGTGAAACTTTGTTATTTCAATGGCTTGTTATTCCTGTAAATGTAAACATGTTTTCTTTGTTCTTAGTTTTCGAAATAATTTTGTGCATCAATGTTTTACATATTGTTTCAAACACCCAACAAATCTAGAGTAACAAAATGAAGTTTTAAATCGAAAAAAGCAAAGAAACCATTTTATGTTCAAATTGACAATTTTGTTCAACGTATATACAAAGAATTGTACACCCAGTATAACATTAAAGGGGAAAGTACATAATGCGTATATATAATAATACATAGTAACTAATAGCTACTTCTCATAGGTTAGCAATATACTCAAGTATGATTAAAAATCTTTATACTACGCTGTACAAACCTACCCACTCTATCATATCCTCCCTTTTTGTTTTTCACTGATAGTTCACAATCCAACTACACTAATTTATTAAATACTATCATCATTAAAACTTATGACGTTATCGTCCTTTAAAGTTCTTAAATATCGCTACAGGCAAAACATCTACTCAAAAAGCTAACTCTTAGATATATTGGTTTTACAGCAGACGCATAAACATACTAGCCCGTTCCTGCGGCTTCGTTCGCGATAATACTGACTTTAATAGGAGCTCTTAACTCCGAGTTTTATTAAAATCAATCCAGATGTCCTATAGATCAATGGTCCAGAATTATACGACGCGGCGCTATTCCAGGGCAGTCGCGAGACTATACGCAATTTCAAAACTTCAGTCATGATTTGAGATATTATGCTCAGAAAAACAAACTCGTCCTTCTCATTAATTTTATTGTTTGCAGTTTTTTATGTTTTGTAATGAATTTATAATTAAGATTCTATACTTTTTGAAGTTTTCTTTGGATAATCAAATAATATTAGGTACCGTCTGCAATAGAGCAAAAAAATTACAACCTGTAAAGGGGGTCGCAGTAAAAAAAGATTGAAAACCCCTGCTATAGACTGCTCGTACAAATTGACAAAAACTTTGAATTCGGTATAGATGCCAAAAAAAAATAATGAAAAATTCGCAAAGGTTCCATTATATTTCGCCATCATCTAGTAGTGAAACTGGACAGTTCATGAAATGTCTAATAATTTACAAATTACCGCGATGTTGAAAAATGGTCAGCACAAAATCGATATCTAATTAACTACAAACACTTATGTACCGATATTATAGAGTAGTTTAAATTACTCAATGTGGTAGTATCTGCAAGTTTATAGTTTAGTATACTCTTATATACATCAAAACATAATAACAGACTAGTGCAGTTATTAGATTTTTTTAATAACGTACTTACCAATTTTTACGATATCAATAGTTTATAAATAGAGGAAGCATTTCTATTAATTAAATGGAAAATCTCAACATTAATGATAGGATGTATAGTCTATTCTCTTCATATCTATATTTTTTACAGTATATGCATTTTTACAAGCGGAGTATATGCAACATGCTGAATGCTTTTTATTATCAGGTGCATTAAAAAGCATTTCTATAAAGGCTTTAATATAATAGTTATTAACTATGAAATACTTTGCTGTGAATGGAAAAGCTTTTATTATTGATTTTAAACAGAATAAAAACTGATCATAGAGTTTTTTTTTTATTAACAGAATGGTTTTTACTCTGGCAAGGGCTATAGAGCATTAGAGATAAAAATTTAAAATAAAAAAAAGAAAACCTAAATACCTGCTGTATTTTATTTATTCATTTTTAACTAGCCGATAGCCGCGGCTCCGCACACATTTGAGATGTAACAATATTTTAGAGCTTGATCAGCAGCGTTAATAGTAGTGGAGAAAACAAATATTAATTTTTAAAATATTTGGAAAAAACTTTCATAAAGAGAAGCTTTCATTGCAGTGTCCTAAAAATGATAAAAATATTTTTTTAATAATTTAAATTCATAATTATAACAGCGTGGGTTGTAAGCTCAAGACCCACACTTTTATGATTATGATAAACATACTTTTTCCAAGAATATGCTTTTTGGATTCAGGGGACCTCAAAACGAAAAAATATTCTAAAATTTTGAAAAGTGAATTTTTACCTAAACTAGAAAGTACCATTCCCCACTAGTGGGTTGGAATGGTAAAAGTGAATAATTTTATTTAGGTTGTTTTTTTTTTTTTTAAATAATTTCTAAGCTTACATTAAACACATGTTATTCTCCTAAAATTTGCCGCTCGCCCGTTTGACCTGTACAAACAGACCAACAGATAACAGACTTTTTCCAAAAATACAATTTTTGGATTCGGGAGACTTCAAAACGAAAAATATTGTAAAATTGACTTTATTTCTTTTTTGTCCTTGGTAATTAATATAAAAATGATTTGTCAGGAAACAGGACTTTTTAAGTAAACACGTCTTATTTGTTATTTACAGCGACGTTTTTCTTTTTTTTATATTAATTACCAAGGACAAAAAAGAAATAAAGTCAATATGTCACAACCAGGGGGTTTATTTAATATGATAAGAAACGTCGCTGTAAATAACAAAAAAAACCCGGGTCGCAGTGCCAAAACCCTGCCGACAATATAGTGTATTTGCTAATACAGGCAGTGTGGCTTTATTATGCGAACTAAGATGGTTTTTGGGCAAAAAAAAAATTTGACTCCTTAATACACCCCTTAAAATAATGTTTTTTTTTCTTAATTGAAATATTATTATCAGTCGAACCTCTATTCCAAATTATATACACCTTTCAGTGAATAATTCACTATTTGTAAACTAACGTTTTCAAAAAATTTGTAAATCCGGTCCTGTCGGGCCGATTTTTTTTAAATTTTAGGGACACTTTTTAATTACTATCAGAGGGTTAAATTTCAATTTTGAAGCGATTCGGAGAATTTTTTCGATATTTTGAGGCCCAAAAACTTTTTTCAACCCCTAAAAACCACCCTTAAAATGACCCGATTGGGCCTATTTTAAATAGGCTTCGTGCGGTGATAGATTCCAAGATGTGTGCCAAATTTCGTTAAAATGAATTAACTCCTTCGAAAGTTATTGCCCGTACACATATATACCTATATATATATATATATATATAAACATTTTCAAAAATGGTGCCAAAGTGTTTAGGAGGTTATGAAACGTCGAGAAATTTTGGTCCGACCCCTAGGTCCCGCCATCCGACCGACGCCAATAGTGTATGTTGCCTATGGCAAATACACTAATAAGTGTTTACTTAAAAAGTCCTTTTTCCTGACAAATCATTTTTAAATACTGTAAAATTTTGAAAAGTGAATTTTGACTTATATTTGTACCATTTCCTACTATTGGGATGGAATTGTAAAAGTGAATAATTTCTATTCAAATTATGTTTTTTTTATAACTTCTAAGTCTACATTAGGAAGTATAAACATTAAACACATGTAACTGGGTGAAATTCTGCCCGTCGGCATTTAACTGTGGTCACTATAGATGCAATTAAGCTTTAGTAAACGTATGTTACCGAGTAATTTAACCACAGTTAAGGACTAACCACACACATAGATAGTTCACGCCTACACACACTTAGTAAACTGTTCGTTTTACAACTATCAATGCTAGACCTACTAAAATAAACTGACTTCGTAATAATTGTTACACAAAGTTGTTTGGTTTTAGTGTAGTTCGTCGATGTGCAGATGTACCTATTATGTATGTAAAACTTGAATAATGCTTTAGATATTCACTAAGTTTCTAATTATTATTAGTTCCATCTATTATTGAAATCTAATCGCATGAAATTAGGCACAATATAACAATGATTTTATTTACTTTTGTTCAATATTATATTATATGAAGTTAATTAAACGGTGACAAAAAATTAAAAAGTTTTTTGTGTTCGAACTGCAACGCTTAAAAAAAGATGTTTTTTTTCAAAAAGAATATTGATATCAAAAACAAAAATTGGAAATTTATCAGACTTCAGTTTTTCCCGTGTTTCGACGTAGATTTTGGACATATGACGTCAAAAATGCTTGTATCTAACAATTGAATCACTGATTTTCGAAGATAGTTTTTTGAACTGTGTATATATCAATTTAACATCGTTATTTGGACAATTTCCACTTCGAAAACACTTTTTCCACAATCAAAAATGAGCTTGAAAAACGATATTTTTGAATGCAGATAAATCACTTGTTAATTTGTGAATACTTGCACTAAAGCCGGGTCCAGACGTATGTAACGTGCAATGTAAGACTACGTGTAATTTAGCGTCAACAGTGTGGACAGCACACGAGCTCAACGCGAATCGTGAAAGCGAATCTTTGTCAAAAGCTGTTTCCACTCAGTTGCTACGAACATGCCGAATAGGAAAGTCATGATAGCCGGTGCTGCTTTTATTTATATATATTTATTAACTGAAGTTTCAGATTTTTTTAAAGTAATCCGGATTTTTTGGATCCCAAATAGCACGTTTTTCTTGATACAAACTGATAAGTCCAAGCGATTGTCCGTATCATAAACGTACACACGACACTATCGTCACGAACGCCGTCCAAACGAGTACTGCGAGCGCCTTTGTGTTCGCGATAAAAACCGACAGCCGATGGATCACGGCGAACGCCACCGCGAGCGTTACATGTAATGTTCGTAGTGCCATCCGACGCAGAATTCGTGTTACATTACACGATAGATTACATTACGCGTTACACACGTCTGGACCCGGCTTAATGTTCAACATGACAGGGAGTTTCAAAACGACACTGCTTCTGCATGAATGACAACTGTAATTTTATGATCACAATCTGAGGTCATTATCAAGGTTAACGCGCGCTTATTGCGCGTATTCAATGATCCGCCATTGCAGAGAAGCAAATTTTTATAAAAATCTGTTTCATGCATTAGAGATTTTAAAACAAGTAAACATATGGACACATAAGAATACCAAAATATTTATAATAGGTATTGTAAATAATTTAACATATTTATTTATCTTTGAACCCTTAATGGGAATAAAACGAATGTAACTAGGTAGTTTGCTACAGGAAGAAGAAGGACATTAAGTCTGGCGCCTGGGACAATTCTTCAGGGGATAAACTAAGTTCACTTTGTATTATGTTACCATGTGGGATGATAGGCGACGCCGATGGATTTTGATTTGTATGTCGATTATATTTCGGTAAAACTCTATACAGTAAGACCTCGCTTAACTCTGTTTCAGTATTACGCGGTTTCTAAAAAGGAAGTTTTGCCACTATAACGTATTAAATTATGGATCAGTTTATACAAAATGATTCAAATGTTGATAGAAGTTCAAATGCAATTCACTGATGCAACAATCTGCTATCGACAACGGCCTGCTGTACGAACAGAAAAAGGCAAACAACATTAGATGACTTGTTCACATAAAACAAAATATGTCAAATGAGGAACCTTCCTCATCACAAACATAATTTCTTACTCGAACTTTTATTTCATTTTCATAAATATGTTATGGACAAAAATCGATATTAGCATATATCTATAATTAATGTGATAAAGTATTTAACAATAAATGTTACAAAATTAAACAAAAAAAAACTAACAAATTTTCTTATTCTCGGTTCTGTTTCACTTGTGCGTATTATCTACGTATAAGACGACCTCGTTTAGTGCTGTTTCATATAGCGCATGAAATTATTGGAACGCATCTCCCGCGATAAGCGAGGTCTTACTGTATTAATATTATAAAACTCAACTGATTGTGTATAATACGTGGACTGTTGCAGTGTCGCGGCCAAAAGCTAACAGTCGTGTAACTTTTTGATTGTCTAAGATTTTTTGATCATTCTAAAAAGTATTTACCATGAATTGTCCGGACTGTTGTACTGTCAGCTATATTGTTTGTGGCATGCAATACGAATAGGTGTACGTGTTTGCTATTTACTTCAAGGAGGCGGGCTGCTTCTATTACCGGCATGTACGTCTGCAAGAAACTCTACTGACAAACAGGGTCGCTTCTAGGAAACACAAAAAGGGTCCCTATAAACGCCAGTCTATAAGTATAGTCTAGTTTTGAAGTTTAAGTTTCATTTCGTAGAACCTCTGTCGCATATACTATACGTAACTGATCGGCATACCTAATATCAATATAAACTAAACATACGCTGGGTTGCAGAAAGCATTGTCAAAATTTGATTTGACCTTTAATTAATTAGTCTTTATATATGCAGGAACTGTCTAATGCCGTGAAACTCCCTGTTATATACAACATTAGATTGTACTCAAAGAAAAACAAATGACTGATCTTGATTGAAAAAGATCACTTTTGAAGCTAAGTTTTGATCAAAAAGCGTAGGAAAATGTTGTTTCGAGGTGCTAATTGTACAAAATACTTTATTAAATACATTTATACGCAGTTTAAAAAAATATTGCTTTAATTAATCAATTGGTTTTCGAACAGGGCCGATTTAAAATTCTACAACGCTATGCTTATGAAGAAAACTTTCTGCAGTCCAGCACTATGCTTGTATTCTACCATCATTACCAGATAAACCTCCAACATCGAACATTTTTAAAAGTGACATATCAATCAGTTGGCATGCCACATTTTTTTGCATTCGTAATAAAGCAAAATTTTTAAATTAGGTACATAAATTAATTATTATTACGGTGTGAAATTTAAAATTCGCGCGCTTTATGCCTTAAAAAATCCCTAGGGCCAGTCCTGTACGGGGAGCGCAGCAGCAGTCGGTGAGGTAGTGATGCGCGGTTTAGTATACGTAGGTACGTGTACTCCATTAAGGAGTTATGGCACAAATGTGACCAGGCAAAGGTTTTAACTTATCTGCGTACTGCATTATATGTACCGTGTAGGAATAGAGCCAAGCTTTGCTATGCCAACCAACAACACCTAAATACAATGTGCTTTAGAACAGCCTGAAGCTCAAACACCTTTATGACTGCAGATATAACCTGATTCAAATACCCACCCACTAAATATATATACATAATAATTACTACTGGTCAACCGAGCTGGGTAGAGTAGTGGTGACAGCACTAGACTCGCATTCGGGAGGTACCGGGTTCGAATCCCGGCGGGGGCAGATGTGACTGGAACTTTTTCATACTGCCTCTCGCCGAGAAACGGTAATTCCTGTACCGGCCATCTTGATTGAGGTTTCCCTCAATTAATTCCAGATAAATATCGAGATGGTTCCTTATTTGAGGCCATGGCCGATTACCTATCAAACTCCTAGTTCAAAAATTGCCTACCTTATCTTAATTTCCTATAATTCCTTCATTCGCCCATTGCTATTACATAAGTTGAAGTTTTAAAAATGTAGAAAAATAACGAGAAGTGTGGTAAATGGAAAATAGGAATGGTGCGAATGGCGTCTGTTATGACATAAAGTCGAGAAACGGACGTTAAACGCATTATTATTATTATTATATTATTACTACTGGTCATTTATCTAAGGCCGTATACCCACGGAACTACAAAAACTGAACACTAAGCAGTTCGCGATGTGTTAGAACTTTTTGTAATTCAATGTCACACCACAGACGACGCTACTAGCTAGTAACCAATCAGTTACGCGTTAGTAATCAGTTCCAGGCTACTCAACTATCCAATAACTTCTAATTTGAGTCACCTAGTTACTACAATATGGTATTGTCATCGGAACTACATATTTGCGCAAAATTTCAACTCAACCAGATGACGGTTGAAAATTCAAAAGTGCGATTTGCACCCGGATGAAGCTGAGACGGTCAACTAGTTTCCATAGTATTGTATTGTCATCGAAACTGCACATGTGTGCAAAATTTCAATTCAATCAGTTAACGGGAAGTGAGTGAAAATTCAAAAGTGCGATTTGCACCCAGACAAAGCTGGGATGGTCAGCTAGTTTGCATAATATTGTATCAAAACTACGCATGTATGCAAAATTTCAACTCAATCGGATAATCGCAAAATCGATTGCAAAATTTGTACCAAGCAAAGAGACAAAAAAAGATATGACGTCAGGTTGGGCAGGATACTAGAATATATCAATAAACTGGGAATCCTAAAAAACTGATGGACTATTAGGGAAGCACAACAGACCTTAGAGGTCGCAGTGTCTACCGTTTGGGCCCTACCTCAAATGGAAATTTCTGCTATGAAAGAACTGCATTGATTTTGTTAAATATTTAACAAAGATTTGTGTTTCATTCTGCAAAAGTAATAAAACACGCTTTACTGAACGCTGGACCTGAATCTTACGAGCCACCATGTATATAACTGAAGATCTCATTCACGTAACGAACTGTTCAAGGACACTTGAGAATTATTTTTGTATCCCCTTATTTTTAGTACCTAAACGATTATTATACAGTTATTTTCTAAGATACCATCAAAATATATTTTTCACACAGAACCCAGCAACCCCAGCTAAAATGCTATCTCCAACCATTAAATTTTATAATAAAGAAGTATAAGTAAAAACTTGAATATAATTTCCAGATCTTGTACGCTGCAAACATATATTATGCTCCGTGAAACACATAAGAACTGATATAAAATCGTTCGAGTTGCATTTTATGACAGAGAAACTGCATTTTATATGGAAACTTTCCAAAGAATTTTAATGAAAATGAGAAAAACCAAAAAACGAACATCCTTGAAAGAGTGTAAGAATTGTTTCAGTACATTATCTTAAAATTTCTTCTTTTTTTGTAAATATGTCATATCTTTGGCCAAAAGCAAAATCGACTACCACTATATTATTATATTTTATACTAGCCGCTACCCGCGGTTTTGCACGCGATTGAGATAAAAGTTCGGTTTCACCGTATTACAGTTTTGCCTCGCGGGGCTATAACATTGATTTAATAAGAATAAATCCCATAGAAAAAAACACTTTACTTTTTTCTAGAATTTTTCACTTTTCCTGAAAATTTTTCTTTACCTAAAAATCTTATTCGATCCATTACGAATTATTTTTTTTAATTAACCAAATCGATCCAACCGTTCTCAAGTTTACCGCAACGACAAGCATTTAATTTTTATTTATATTTTAGTAGGTCGTTTTTCAGGGTTCGTCTGCTACACGATCACAATTCCCACGTTTTAACCTCAAAAGAAAAATATTTTCAATATTCAATATTTGCCACTAGGCTCAGATAACTCCATAAGGTGGTGTCCTGACATACGACTCAAATTTAAAATAGAATTTTTAACATTTATTTTGTACAAAGACGTTTCAGCTCTTAAATGAATGACGAGGTTTGTATCACGCATGAAGAAAAAATATGTTGACTACAATGTTACACAACGTTTAATTGGTTTTAATTGATAAATATCTATTCTGATTCACCGAATTCAAGTTTTAGATTTAGCAAATACCGTTTTTAAATTTGTTTCTAGTTCATTACCCAATACTGCGCCCGTAACTAAATACCTAATTCATTTTTGGGTGATTACAAAAATGGGGATAATCGTGTTATGGCACTTCCAGTGAATATTTAGGCTTTAATATGAACAAGTTGATTATTATTTTTTACTAGAGTTTATGGTAAAAATTACTTTTTCTAAAGAAATAAATATCCAAGTTACAAAATTTTCAAACAATCAGCTCACATCAGTACGCTAGATATTTATTATGTTTTATATTAAAATTTCTTAATGTATATTATGTCGTAGGATAATTAAAATTTCGGATTTTCGCGAAGATCCGATTGTTTCAATTATCCTACGACATATATACTAATAAAATTTTCTATCATAACGATAGTAAAACCGCTCACTTTTAAATACAATATTTATGCATGAAAATTTTGAGTTGAACTTTTTTCGTAGTTTTTTTTTTTGTAAGTACCCTAGCTCATGTAAAAAGAAAATTCGAAAAATATTAAGTGTCAATAATATTGAGTCAGCTAGTTTTTTCTTCTATACACGTATAACACATTATTTGTATTGAAAAAAATTCTATTATTGTAGAAACACCAATTAATCAACATAAAGTTTGATATAATCTATCTAAAAAAAATATCAATTTCATAGTAAAATAAACTATGCACTACCTATATACATTTGTATACATAGTTTTATAAAGACCGTTAAAAAGGCAGAGGAAAGTATTTTTTTATAAATCAACATAAGATGAAAATAAGATAAAAACGTCAGCTGTTAGCCGATAATTTAATTTCTTAAAAGAAATTCCTTGAAATCTTCAGCGCCTTCATCTCACGTAAAAAGATCTTACATAGGTAGCTGTGAAAGAACTGAAGTATGTGTAAACCTAATAAGAATTACAAAGTTCACAGCTATTTTTTAAGAACGTTAAAATCAATTACAATTTATAATCGGGTATATAATTAAATTGAAAAACGTATAATGAAATAAAATTAATAGAGGCATTTTTCAAAATACATTCAAATAAAAGCCCAATTAATGTCAAAACCTTCTATCAACCTAAAATATATGGGTTGTTATTTACATAAATCTGCCTTTCTTTTTTAAAAGAATATTATTATTCAAAAGTAGGTATTCTAGAAGTAGAAAAATAGTTGAATTTACGTTTATGTATTCATTTTTTAGAAATTATGTATTTCATTATTTAGAAGATATTTTTTGTTTACTGCTCCCTTTTTGTTTAATTTATTACCTGTGCACATTAAAAATTGTAATAACAAAAATATATTTAGGTCCTTACTCAAAAATTGGCTTTTAAACCAAGCAAATGTCGAAAACTTATTTTGTATTTGTCAGTACAAAGTATACTTATAATGCGGTTTAGTTTTTTCTTTTTATATAACATTTATATTTTTTTTTCTATTTCAAGTGTTTTGTGTCCAGATAAATTCAAATTACTTAAGTTCAGTTAAATGTCCACATCATTTCTCTCATAATGGTTCCCTCAGCACAGGTTTTCCTTGGAAGGAACCTATATACTTTCATTTTATATAACATTTTGTTTTTATATACCTATGTATTCTTTATGGAAGTAATAAATTATTATTATTATTATTAGTGTATTTGCCATATGGCAACATACACTACTGGCGTCGGTCGGATGGTGGGACCTAGGGGTCGGACCAAAATTTCTCGACGTTTCATAACCTCCTAAACACTTTGGCACCATTTTTAAAAATGTTTATATATATATATATATATATATATATATATATATATATTGATTTCAACTAAATTTGGCCCACGTGTTGAAATCCATCACCGCAAGAAGCCTATTTAAAGTGGGCCTAATCGGGCCATCTTAAGGGTAGTTTTTAGGGGTTGAAAAATGTTTTTGGGCCCTAAAATACCGAAAAAATTCTCCGAATCGTTTCAAAATTGAAATTTAACCCTCTGGCAGTAATTAAAATGTGTCCCTAAAGTTTTAATAAAATCGACCTTACAGGACCGGATTTAAAAATTTTAAGAAAGACTAGTTTGCAGATAGTGAATTATTTACTGAAAGGTGTATATAACTTGGTATAGAGGTTCGATTGATAATAATATTGCAATTAAGAAAAAAAAATGTTATTTTAAGGGGTGTATTAAGGAGTAAAATTTTTTATTTTGACCAACACTGCCTGTATAAGCAAATACACTATATTGTCGGCAGGGTTTTGGCACTGCGACCCGGGTTTTTATTATTATTTTCATTTTTAGTTAAGGTACTACCCATTTGCAGATAGCTTAGATAAATTTAATATTTTGTAAGTTCTTTCATTGTTAAAACCACATTCAAAACATTCAGTTTAACAGATTTGAATTTGACACATTTATTTTTCAAATCAAAAATCTAATTTTACAAATATATCCGACAAAATTTTGGTAAAACCTGAGTTTAACTGAGCCATTACGATCACATAATAAAAGACTTTCGGCTTCTTTAACGTAAACATTTAGACATAGATATAGTTTCAACGAAACCCCTATCTTAACCCAACTTTTAACGCTATACTTTGAGTATCAGAGTATCAAATTGTTTACTAGATTTTACCAAAATCACTTCATCCATTTTCGGGCGATGGACATACGTAATTTAGATAGAGATTTTATAAAAAAAAAGAGTGCGTATGCTTAGTAGAAACAAAACTCTCTCATTCCCGCTCACTTAGTGCACCCAAATAAAAAATTGATAGCTCCAGTGTTCTTGTTATTTTTCACCCATCCTATCTCCATCGCTATAGAAATGGTTCCTTCCGTGACGTTGTATTTATATCCGTTTGAAATCACTGCGACTGAAGAAGTTTTACGTAAAAAAAATTTGATCTTATTTGAAGCAAAAGTCAACATATATTATACAAGGGATTTTGTGCAGGTATATTTCTGTTGAATAGACTAGCAGGCATTGATTTTTTTCACATTTCACAGACTGTAGTCTCTTTATAAACACCCACGTCCATAGTTCATACCATACGTGCTGTCCTACACAATAGCTAGGTAACTATTTACTGAATGCTTCGTGACAATGCTATTTTTAATAACCTATCATTATATTGTTCAATATACGAAACTGAAAAATAATAAGCAATGAATAGTTCAATACATTCATTAAGAAATACTGAAATATTGGAACTAATTTTATGATTTAAACAAATAACTCAATTTACCTTCCGTAATACAGAAAAAAATTAATTTAAACGACCGATATAAGTCTCTATTATACGTAATTGAAAAAACGTTATCCCATTTTGTATTAACTCATATATTGCCTCGGAAAAGTTCGTGCAGGGATCTTTTCAAAAAATTACATTTTTTAACTCTAACGTCAGTATTAAACAGTCTTTATATATATGTTTATAAAAAGAAGCATAAGATAAGCCTAGTTCCGATCTCCACAATATAAATATCCGTTAAAAAAATATCTTACAATTGCTTAAATGTAAGCAAAAAATTTCCTAGGCGTTATCTTTTTCGATAAGCCGCCTGAAAATACAAAATCAGCTTCGCATATAAACCGACTTAAAAAGCTATTTGCTGGAATGTTCTTTTGAAAGTGTTAATGAATTGTGACCCAGACATACATTTTGACGCTTTTAATAGTGTTTTTTAAAATAGATCTATTTTTATTATTATTCAATATTCAGAATTAGTTATAAGCTTGCAAAGATCTTATGTTCTAAACGTTTCCACAAACTACCGATATTAGAACTGATATCGTCCACGATAATAAAATAAATTTAGCAACTGCTTTATTTAGTTCAAGAACCCATTATCCTACTTGTCACAAACATTTGCAAAAAAATATACATCTGTCGACAGCTTATAGAAGTAGGTACAGGAAGAAGAAGAAATCACATACTGGCCGTGTTTCGGCAACTATTCATAAATTTTATCAGATTTTTCGTGCGAATCACATATTTAAATTATATTTTAATTGAGAAAGAAGTTCTTTTTTCTTCGGAATAAGCCCTACTAAGCTATATCACTACTAACTAAAACGGAAAATGACAGTAAATTACAAATGTCACTTAAGTTGTCTGTTCGTAAAATTTTACTATCGAAATTTTAGCTAGTTTTTAACCATAAAACACTAAAATTAATAAGCGATTAGTTATTTGATGCAAATAAGAATAATTTTATTCGCCATATTATCACATAATTTATATTTTTATGATTCAGCAAATCTTGTTTTTCGTTATGCACAACATTTTCATTTGTTGATATTACTGTTAAACAAATGTTAATCGTTTTATCAGCCTGTTATGTAATTCAATAGATAAAATCAATCGTGTGCACCATCGCAATACAGGTATGTTATCATAATTTAAATTGTTCGGTAAATAACGTAACACTGAATAAAATTTATTATGTAGGCAAATACATTTTTGGAATAAATGCTTCTACTTTATTTTTTGTATGTTTTTCATTTTTTTGTCTCTTATTTCAATTGTTTTAAATAACAGCGTAACTTTTTATTCAATTCATTCAGTTTATTAACACTAAACTATAAATTCAAAAACATATTTTCTCATTGCCCTGAAAATGACACATCGACTGTTTACGACTAAACTGACTAAATTGCGTAAGTGATGTTTTTCTTTGTCGTTCAAAATCAATAAATGCACGTAACTAAAATTCTTATAGAGAACCGCCTGTACAAATGGACATTAGAAATAACTCCAGTACCTAATTGGTTTTCGTAATTCGATACCTTTTAAATACCATTTGTAGCAGTTCACAGTTGAACTTGAACACATGGTTTTGTTTTCCTTTGGATTCTAATGTTAGATAAACACATTTAACACTGACATTAAAAGTTGTAATATTCGATTTCACAACTGATTTTCGACGTGGGAAGTTGTCATGCTACTATTACATTCAAAATAATTTCAAAAGTGATTACTTCCTACGTACTTATTGGCAAAATTTATCTGGCATCTATGAATTCTATATAATGTCGAAATAATAGTAAATATTACAACTATAAAATCAAGAAACTAAATCATAGCGACAGTTATTTTATGACTTTTTAGGTTCAAATCCTCATAGATATTTTGGTAATGTTTTGACCTAGCTGTAATTTAATTATATTTGCCGGATAACTTATGTTCACGTCATCCCAAGGGATATTTCTTGTATAATCGGATATTCTCTATATATATTATCTATATGTGGACAAATCAAATTGGATAAGTACAATTTCTATGAAAAAGCAAACAGAATTATTGTACTTACTAATAAATTATTAAAACCTTTTATCCTCATGTTACTTTTCCCCCGACGCTATATTGTGAAAAAATAAAAGAAAAGCAAAGTAAAGTGTAATCCCTTGGTACGTAGATTATTTACAAATTATTTTTTATCTTACCGAAATTTCTCTGACATTAACATCATGCTACAAAATTATAAAAAAAGTATTTATTGGTAATTAGAATGCACTCGCAATTATTAAAAAAAAAACTAAAAAATTAAACAGAAACTCATGAAAGTTATCATTCATTAATGGCCCAGTGGTATTTCAAGGTGCTTCATCATATTCTATCTGTCTATGACTGAAGTTAATTATTACTTCACATTTCTTTGCATTAAGGAAGAGCTATTATTATAAACGTTTAACATTTCTTAAATGCTTGCTTTAATTAAGAGCACGACAAGCACAATATCCTATATTTAATTTATATTTTCTAGCATCGATTTGTAAGACGTTTACACTGTTTTCTTGCTCTTCAGGCATTAGTGACCTTTCCAAATGAGCAATGTGGGTAATTTTTAAATTATAAAATAAAAAAAATGACTATCAAAGCCGAAATTCGAAACGGAAAATCGCAAAAAAAGACACGAACTATTTAATACAGATATAAGGATATATATATTATGAGCACTGTGGTTGAAACAATAACAATCAAGAAAGCAAGGTTACTTCTTACCACAACAGATTTATTAATTGAATGTACATTTCGAGAAATGTACATTCAATTAATAAATCTGTTGTGGTAAGAAGTAACCTTGCTTTCTTGATTGTCAGATATAAGGAAACGAAATTTTTATCTTGGTATGTGTATCAATTCTAATATACATTTGTGTGGCAATTCTTTCATATTTCGTAAGGTAATAATATTAATTTTTCACGAAAACATTATGATAAGAGAGTTTCGAAGAAGGGTAAATTACGTAAAAAATACTCGATTTATAAATTCTGACTTATTCTTGAAAAATTTCATTAAATGCATTTCGAAAGAAAACGGATTACAACTGAAAATTCAGTTATCTGGCCATAATATGATAGCAACTAATAAAAAAGTGAACTGGGAGTATATTTAATGAAAAAAAGTAGTCAGGAAGACAAAAATGCGTGAAATACGATCTTACTGCAAAAACATTCCTATATATAAATTCTTCGACATTTTTTTCAATTATAAAATTTCGTATATCATTTCCTATTCTGTAGACTTGATGAATCTTATCAAGCTAAATATATATGCCTTAATAGGCTTTAAAATTATCCGCAAAATAGGTAATGACAAAATAAAATAATTTCCCAATTTTTGAAAATTTTCAATTTTCTTAGCGGGAAGTTAAAAATCGATTTATATTGTTTATTGCGAGTGGAATTAGGGTTTTGTTGTTCATATTTTCTATTAACAATTTATTTTTAGGTAGTTATGCATTCAGGAGCAAATTAAAATATTTAGGCTCATTTTTAGGTCTGGAGTTTTAGTGTATTTTATATGATTACCCAAGAGAATGTGTATCCAGAATTTTGTTTATATCGCAATTTGAGCCAATTTCAATGAAACACAACATACTATCAATTTTCACCCAAAGAAGAACAGGGTAGTTTTACACCGGTGTATTTAAAATATAAGAATTATGGGAAAGAAACAGCATATTTACAAATAAACAAAATTTTAAGTCGCGAGCTAGCTTCATCAATAGTTTTGCAATTTTACGTACAACTAAATTACCGTATAGCACCAGCTAAATACTAAACAAAACGAAACCACTTGCGATTACTGTTCAAACCAATTTTTTATTTTCAAAACGTTTCGACCAAATTTTGGTCCTTTTCAATTTAAAAAAAAAAAAACTTGAAAAGGACCAAAATTTGGTCGAAACGTTTTGAAAATAAAAAATGGGTTTGAACAGTAATCGCAAGTGGTTTCGTTTTGTTTAATATTCTATTACTGTTGGTAGAGTCAATATTATTAATAAATACTAATTGTCATATTAAAAAAAAATTACGTAATACATGAAC
Source organism: Venustoraphidia nigricollis (assembly GCA_034508555.1). NCBI lineage: Eukaryota > Metazoa > Arthropoda > Insecta > Raphidioptera > Raphidiidae > Venustoraphidia > Venustoraphidia nigricollis. The sequence goes on from JAVRKA010000004.1 coordinate 13,833,438, forward strand.
GCCAGATCATATCCATCCAAATAATGCAGAACACAATATCACAAAAAGCACTTCAAAAACCCATTTGGTAACAGAACAAAATAATAACCATGAACAACATTCACTTAACAACAAACTACTTACACTATTCAATTTAATACGATTTCATGTAAAAAAACAATTCACGTTTTATTTTAATTAGATCCAACAACAGCACAATAAAATAATTAATAAGAACAAGTGTTGATGATATTATTTTAGAGTTCACTAACACCAGCACCACTAACAGAAAATCAGAGAGCTGCACAGAACGAAGACAAACGCGTCTATACGCGACACTCGCGGACTTCGATATAAACACTGAAACACGTGTGCTGAACTGCAATACCCTCTCACCACGAACAACGACCGATGACTAAACGCCATAGCGCAGACGCAGGACGTTTCTCTGTTTACGCGTCGCGTTCGGTTCTCTACGGATGACGTCGGTTTTTAGCTCTCTTTCCTTCCTCTTCATAGCCATCACGGATTTATAGGATTTGAATAAATATGTGCATATTAAATATTATGATGTCACATGTGCAGCTCTCTGTTCTTGTAAATGGTTGAAATTATCTTCTGACCGCAGACCACCCGCAATGGCAATTACAATCAGTTTGTCATTTCACATTTCTAACTCAGTAGATCATTGAGTAATTGATTTTCACTGATTTTTGTGTGGTTTTCTGTAACACGCACGTCGTGAACACGTCACAGAAAATGTATGTATTAATGTACAAATGAACTTGAGAATAGTCTAACTTGTATGCATAGTTATTATTAGGTTATTAATTAGCAGAGCTGGACAAAATGCTGAACTTTGCGTTTGTAGTAAGGCTTTAAGTATTTGGATAAAGACCTGCTACTTATTAAGAACGTATACATTATGACTTTCTTAAATAAACATTCAACAAGCTTATTTAGTACCTATTAGGAATGCTTAAGCATTTTAAATTCTTAATTAGAGATGGAAAAAACGGGTCTTTTTAGTGATCTGCGTCTTTGCATCTGGATCCCGTATGTGAGCCGGCTCACTGAACCGGTTCAAAAAGAGCCGAGTTCTGAATATGTTACTGCAGTCTGCCACTGAGTTACCTAGTTCAGTCAATCATATCACGACCTGTATAGAATCAAGAATGCATAGCCAAACATGTGATGCATGTCATTTGAGCTGACAGATGCATCAAAGCAAGAACTGATACGTAAGTGTAAAATGTGCTTCTGTGTGTTAAGTGTTTCACTGAGTTATGCGGATCCGTTGATCCGTCGGCTCAAAAAAAAGTGAGTCGGCTCTCACGGATCTTCTGTCGGAGCCGGCTCTTTGAACCGGTTCAGATTACCCAACAGTAGAAACGAGTAAAATTTCGTTATAACTCGACCGAAAGAGCAAAGCGAAGTATACTTTTCGCCTGGCGTTTTGCAAGAACAGAGCAATAATGTGCGCCAAAAGGATGAAACGTGATCTGTAACAACAGATGCGAGATTGAGATAAATACATATGTTATGTCTTCAGAAGAAAATGTATTATGTTAGGTATACAACAATATGTTTGTCTATGGTTTTTTTGTTAGGCAATGTACACAGAATAAAAGCTGACATATTTGTAATAACAGACTTTATATTATGTAAGCTTCATACGCATATAATAATATGTCGAGGTAGATGATATTTCTTTCCGGATTAAATATTTAAACATAGATTATTTCCTTATGATGCTCGAGCTGCATATTTCAAAACGACACAAAAACACTATCTTCTAGCTTTAAAACGTCAAATAAAAAATTATAAAACAAGCCGTGAGGTGGGTCGTACCTTTGAAAATCATACGATCAACTTCCCAGTATGATCAGTATTGAATATTAAGGTAGTTGTTGTGGTTAAGGCACACCGTCAGAAAATTCTTAATTTGTGTACACTTATTAAGGACATGATAATACAATTACCCTGAAAATTTGAAGTCGATCGACCATATATAATCCGAGATAAATTCAATTAAAAATTGGATAATTAACATTGATGGTATACGATCTCTGTAGTTCTGAACCAGTTTCTTATTTATAAAAAAAGAACTAACTGTCAGAAACTTTCCAAAAACTGACAGTCTTTCAATGCATTTGTTGAGTTTAAAAAAAATAAGAAATTTTTTTTGACCGTCTAATTATTTATAAATAACGGTTTAAAGTTCAACAATTTATAGAAAAGTATACATGCATATGTATACTGTATGGGTTACGTTTCCACGGGTACAATCTTGCGTACAAATTATGGATCACTTAGCTACAAGTTAGTATAGTTTTCTGGCGCGTATAATCTATAACTTTTTGACAATATTGTACTACGACAACTACCTTATTTAACAAATTAGAACAGTGAAATATTTTTCAAAAAATCCTAAATTACACTCTTGCTAAGAGCTTGATAATAAATTCCGTTAGTTTTCAGGAGTATGTTGTTTGTAGCTAACATCTTTTAAAGTGCTCCCAAGATAATGCTTTATACAACCTTGAAAACCAAATTGAAACAGATTCAGCGGTTTTCAAGTTAATCGCGAACATACAAACAGTCGTAATAGTAGATGCGTGCGAACAAATATTTAATATTGTTTCAAAAGTTGCAAGTAAATCTGATTTTTTATTCTGTTCGTTTCGATAGCTGTTACGCTAACACGTCACGGAATCATGACTCCATATTAGTCTACGGTTCAGCCGAGAAATAGCGCAGTTTCTTTCCACTGGTGGATTGGAAGTGTATGTGATGTAAAGCAGGTGGCGTTATTCCACCCATCCTCTAGATGGCTGTAGAGATCGAGTTAGTATACACCCATTCACGAGGATCGTGGTAATTTGCCCCAGCTGTGAACACAGCAATGAAAGTTCAGTTCCACTGCGTAGCTTTCGTCGACCAGACCAGCACCTACCAATATTGCGCCATCCGTCGGACTATTGGGCACGCACTGATCAGAAACATTTCACTTCAAAGGTCAACACACGTGGCCCTTTGAACTAACGAACAGATGGACGCAAAATTCTGCTCACTTAAGCTAGCTGCACACTAAATCAGAACCTTAACGAATAGAAACGAATTTTGTTCGCAAACTAAATCGAAAATGTAACGCCAGTCAAAGAGAATATCGTTGATAATACTAGAGATGGAAAAAACGGGTCTTCTTAGTGATCTGCATCTTTGCATCTGGATCCCGTATGTGAGCCGGCTCACTGAACCGGTACAAAAAGAGCCGACTTCTGAATATGTTACTGCAGTCTGCCACTGAGTTACCTAGTTCAGTCAATCATATCACGACCTGTATAGAATCAAGAATGCATAGCCAAACATGTGATGCATGAGTCATTTGAGCTGACAGATGCATCAAAGCAAGAACTGATACGTAAGTGTAAAATGTGCTTCTGTGTGTTAAGTGTTTCACTGAGTTATGCGGATCCGTTGATCCGTCGGCTCAAAAAAGTGAGTCTTCTGTCGGAGTCGGCTCTTTGAACCGGTTCAGATCTGAGTTACCCAACACTAGATAATACCATTAGTTGGATTTTTCGGTGGCGAGAATGTCCTGTTTTTAAACCATCGCTCGGAGTACATTTTAGCTCCGATATTACCAACATGATCTATGTCTCCCGTAGAACTGCTGCAGATATTTCTATCTTTTAATGCTAGTAATTTTCAATTTCTTTGTGACGCATGCGCTGTCAACATAAAAATTCCAGCCAATGGGGTAACTTCTAAAATATTGACTTTTGACATACCTATAATAAATAAAATAAAATATCTGTTGCTCGTGTGGTGACGCGGGTAACGACTAGTAATTTATATATTATGAATATAATTACGTAAAAATTAACCAAAGTATGCTTGTCAGCTAGGTATCTAATTTTTTTGAAGTGTAACTTCTTTAGCGACGTATCTGTTTGAAAAAAGTAAAAATCGAGGGGAAGTAGAATTGTCCCCGAAAGGGGAAGTTAGTTTGTCTCCTAAATTACATGATATGATATGAAACGGACAAAGACAGAATTTTATAGCGTGTTGCTAAGTACATGAGTATGTGTAAATATTATTAATTAGTTTGACATAACTTAAACTTGGGAATAATATTAAAAATTAAAGAAGTTAAACTTCTTATAGTGTGCGAGACTCCATATTATATGCAAACGCTCGTTATCAACTAATTTCGATCTAGTGTACGACTAGCTTTAAGCAGTTCTCACAAATTACGCTAATACCTATTTAGAATAGCGTATTTGAATTATTTCTGAAACGACATATTTGGTATGTAAACATTTTTTTTCTTTTCGTTGTTTAATATTATTTACGATATATTATTTAAAAAATAAAAAAAAAATTAGTTTTTTTTTTTTATTCAAATACTCAGTTATTGCTTACTTTGCTTACTGGTTATCCCGGCACTAGACAGAGAGAATAATGCATGATAAAATATTGTTATACTTGGGATCTTATTTCTTCAAATTTCCAGTTTGAAAATATTTTTCTCTTTTAGATCATATTTTATTAGTATCATTAAAATCACTCCGTTTTCGGTAACGCACTGAAGATTCTCTCAAAGAACGAGAAGTTGGTATTTGAAATAATACTTATCAAATAACATTAAAGAGAAGTAAGACGTCTTAAAAAATCGAATTTTATTTTAAAAAAGTTTATGAAACTTTTTTGTTGAAGCAAAAAAGTATATCCACTCGAATTTTTGTTCTTTCACTGCAAATTATTTTATATACACTTTGGTTAAAAAAGTTGAATAAATAAATATTGAAAACTCAGTCATGCGCTATGAGATTTTATGATTCAAATGAAATCATAATGAAGTTTATGAATGAATTTAACAGTGAATGTGGTTTGAGGAAAAAAGCATATTAATATGTGAAAAACGTAAATTATTATTTATTCATAATATGAATGTCTAGGTAATTTTCCAATTGATATTATTTGTTCACTTTATGTTATTATATGAATAGTTTTTTTTTTAATGTTAATAAGTACCTTGTAGAATATCACAAAACCAATATTTTAGTAATATTACGTAGAAAGTGACATCGAAGATGTCAAAGCATTAACAGATTTACTACCTCATATATACCTATAGTGTGTTTAGTGGTGAATAGTGTGGAATAGCCTGTTTGCATAACTGAAAATATTATTTATACATCTATACATAATATAAATAAAATTGAAGTGTCTGTTTTTGATGCCAAAATAACAGCTTTTTACTAAATGCATATGAAAGTATATACGGTACTTATATCAAAAAAACAATTTAATTTTTTTTTGTTCCGTCTAATCACTAAAACAGCTGAACCGATTATAACGGGAATTTCACTGGTAGATAATTGATATTATAAGGAGTAACAACTCCTTTTATTTTAGAAAAAGAATTAGGGTTCCGCACAAAAAAATTAAAACCCATTAAATTGTCAACAAAATCCGATTCAAATAAGGAACTATACATCCAATATAAACACAAATAAAAATATTGATGGAGTTCAAGGCTCCACTACTGTTGTAGCTTCCGAGCAGGTTATCTCAATTGCGGGCGAAGCCGCAGGTTACCGCTAGTAATAATTATAGTAGGTACGGGTACATGGCTATTAATAACAATAGAAAACAGTATCACAGGTAATTGGAATAATGAAAATAAATCAATTTAAATACTCATTGATTGCAACGTTTCGTCTTTTCTTTAATTAAGACTTTTTCAAGCTCTAAAAATTTTTTACAAAAATTAACATTCATATAATAAAAATATTAAACATTATGGATTAAATCATTTACTAAAAAGAAAGAATGGTGTGACTAACCTCAATATGCTTAAACTATAGTTAAACTATGATATAATATACAATTTGGCATTACAAAATTATATAATTATTCCAATTACCCGTGATACTGTTTTCTATTATAACATATATCTGGAATTGAACTTTAAAGATGAATTAATAACAATATTTGTTGCATAAATTTATTTAATGGTCGACGTTTTGGCATAAATTTTTATATCTTCCTCAGGATTTATAACAATAATGCAATCCCTTATCATCGAATTATTAGTACAATTATACTACCCATTTTATTTTATTTAATTATTTGTTTTTTTTTATATTAATGGCTGACAATACTGCCTATAGGCCGGTCCATCAAACACCTTGTATATAAGTAGAAAAAGACAGAAAAACGAGAAGTGAGAGAGACAGAGCGATAGTGAATTGAGATTTCCCAAGCGATTGTCTTGCTGTGAAGTCTCATCAGACCATTCAGAAACGACGTGCGAAGCATGCACATGTCCTATGTACCCATATCTACCTTACATTTGGTGGCAGGACTGAGGGAACTACTTCCCTAATACGGAGTTGGCATTCAGTAATCAACTGTTAAAAAATGACAGCGAACAATGCCATTGCAAACATTTAGAAGCGTAACTTACTGAGCTGTGAAGCGATTTTGTTTCTCTTTAGACCTCCATGATGCTTTTGAATGCCTCCATAGTCGCTCGAACAGTCGAACTACAAGGTCATTAGATACACAAGTCACCTCGTTAATGAACAATGTCAACTGGAAGACCATTCAATATGTTTTACAAGCATGTAATATCAATTGACAGTCCACTGGATGACGTCATCTTACTATCCCAACGGGACGACGTCACCTTCATATCTAATAATGTTGGTCGAACTATTAATAAATTTTCACGCGCATGCGTATCGTTATCATCTCTGTGTGAGTCAAGATTACTAGAATACTAGAAGGTTGGACGTAAGAGGCTATAAACATGCTCACATCTGTGATTGGTTGAGTCGATTGCTTACGTCACCGAGACCCTTGGCTTGGTTATTCGAGTATGTTTATTCCAACTGTTTGGAAAAAGACTCCACAAGAATACTTCCCCCGTCCTCTCGCGCGTCTCGCCTAGTCACAGCTTCAGCAGTGCTAACGGCCAACCTTAGTTTCTAGGAATCTTGCTGACATACGTATTATCGGCGCCGTAATCCCTTAGAAATGAACATCCGACATCTTGTTGGGGACATTTTTCGGGCATGCGCCGTGAACATGTTCGTTCCCAAGCGGTCATTTTTTTACAACAGCTAGGTATTATTTTTGAATGATTGCGCGTATGCAATGGTGGTTGTACGATCGGAAAAACTGGTGTCAACAGAAACTGTTTCAACCGATTTTCGTTTACTTTCACCAGTTTTCACCAATTACTCGTACCTGTCATAAATCGTTGACTGTCAAAAAATTATTTTCAGAAGTAGTGAAATATTTTTGTACGGTGTTATATCATTTCTTTGAATAATATTTCTTATTTAATTATTATTTACTTTTTCAAAATTAATGACTTTTCACCTGTCAAAATGAAAAGTGCCCCCAAAATAAGGCAGAACTTGAGGTCAAGATTACTAGAAACTAAGGTTGGGCGGTAGCATTGTTGAAGGTGTGTCTAGGCGAGACGCGGGAGAGGGCGGGGGAGTCTTTTTCCGAACAGTTGGGATAAACATAACCAAGATACGGGCATCGGTGACGTAAGCAATCGACTCAACCAATCACAAACGTAGCCATGTTTATAGCCTCTTACACCCAATCCTCTATTATTTTAGTAATCTTGAGTTGAGGTATGCTCACAAAAAAGTCTACTGACAATTCAGCGTTGCCAGATTTTTTTTTGCCAAGTCGGGATTTTGGAACTTTTTGAGTGAAAAAACCGGGATTCTTTCGTCGAAACCGGGACATAGTAAACAAACGTATATAATCAGAAGTTTTTAAATATTTATCTTTTTATTTTAGTTCAAATTACGTTTACGTGACAATAGATAGCAAAAATAGCCATAGAAAATGTATTTTAATAAAAATATGATATTTTAAATCAGATTTACCCTATCGTTAAATAGTTGAGTCTTATTTGTCGTCTGAATAAAAAAGATAAAAAAACAGAAATCAAAATCAAAAAAGTTTTATTCATTAGAAAAATATGGCGTTTCAAACAATAGTCTGAGGAGTGAGTGTTACAAATTGCAACTTACAATAAGAGAATAATTATTTACGCACGGTAGAGTTATCCCCGAAAAGCGGGACATTTAATTTTGATTTAAAAATCGGGACGTCTGGCAACGTTGACTGACATGCTAATCGTAGTGATACCAGACATCGTGACGGTAACTTGTGTGTGAGTGAAATGAAGTGAAGTTTCGACATCCCTACTATTCTCTGTTACACACTTTTCACAATATACACACACAAAGATCCTATATGTATTCTATCAAAATCACCACACTTTATTACAACCATTAATAATCATCCCTCTGACCTATAATATCTGACCTTAGTATGACCTATTTTACGCCAGAAGACCACACTTTTTAATTCATCATTAATAACGGCTCTGATAAAAGGCTATATTTCAAATGCATTACCAGCACTTTGTCAAGAGATTTTCTATAGTTTTAAAAATGCAATGAAATACAGTCATTTTTCAAACACTGTTACTGTGCAAAATATTAAATGAATTCTGTATTGATTTTACTTAAAATTTTTGTATTTTTTTAATATCTGAAAAAATATTGACACAGCGACAGGAAATTAACTGCGCCAATATTATAATCAGAAATATTTAAACAAATATTTAATACACTTTAGCGAGTATCTCTAAAATGCATTTGAATTATCTGACATAACATAATTTCTTTAAATATTTTGATATTGTTGTCTAATCGTATTAATTTTATAAAAACTGTGCCATTTTAGAAGTGTTATGTTGTACAGAGTGCGTGTAATTCAAAATAAGAATTTGTGCTGTAATCGAAACATAAGATTTAATACTTTTGAAGTGAAACTTCTTTACGCACGATAGGACAAACTCGATTCATGCGACTGAAAGTGAAACGAAAAAAGTGCTACGAAACGTTACAAAAAGGAGTGTACAGCAATAGGCTCTGCAGTTGTTGAGTATAGCGGCTGCCTTGTACACCGAAGGTCGTAGGTTCGATTCCGGAGGATGACGTCATTAACATTATTATCAACTATTTCTACCTATATAATTTATTTATATATTTTTTTAAATTGTCTTTATTTTATATAATCAAACCATCTTTAGGATTGTTTCTAGCTGGAGAGAGTTTCGTAGAAGTTTTTTTTCCTAAGTTTCATAGTTTCGGAAATATTTTGAAAATAAAAAAAAATCAGGTGTCCTTTTGTTCCGAAGATCTGTCAAAAATAAATTAGTTAGGTAGCTGATAAGCATTGCTTTGGTTAATTTGTACATGTAACCATAAAAATGAATAGCTTTCATAGTATTTATTACTAGTTGTTACCCGCGTCACCGCACGCGTTAACAAACATTTTATTTTATTTTTTATAATATTTCAAATGTCAATATTTATGAAGTTGGAATGGTCCTGTCACCCAACTGGCCGGAATTTTTTAAATCTTCATAAATTGCTATATCATTAAAAGAATACTTTCATTAACTGAAATGTATACAATCAATCATCAGCGTTTATTTTTCGTCAAAGTTCTAAACTATTTCGATATTAATTCTTCCAGAATGTTCAATGACTTTTTATACATCTAATGTAAATTCATAAAGAGAAACTTGTGAAATGTTAAAAAAAAGAAAAAAAAACTTTGTGTAAGACGAAAGAATTGGGTAAAGAAATATTTATATTATAGAAACACTTTATCGTACAAATGCCAGGGGTCTATGCATACAGATATACGTAATATTCGAGAGAAACTGGAGTAGTAAAAAACTGAAAGATATAAACCATAAATCGAGGTACCACCTAGGCTAGAGTTAAAGTAGGTATGCAGACGATATGATCTAGTATAAGGATAGAAAAACAGTTCGATAATCAACTTGCTACTGAACGTAGACCAAAATTTAATTTATATGACGCACAGTGGGCCATATGAGCAAAAAATTCGGTTCAAATTATTTTATTAAAATTCTAAACATCACTAACTAGTAAAGATAACATTATTTCATAGAATCAAATCTTCTTAACAATAAACTTTATTCATATAACAAATAGCACCATTCTTTTCTTCTTCTGCAATTGATAGAAGCAAAACCAAAGATCTTTTTCATCTAATGGAGCTACAAGATTGTATAAAAATAATTTTTCAGATATTTTGTAACCGTACAAACCGATCGTAATAATGTACAAAAATGTGGATAGATTCCAATTAATTTATAATTACTCCAAAAGGGTTATGGATCATGCCTGACTTTCTTAAGTTATGTAGAGTAGTGGTGACTCGCATTCGGGAGGTACGGGTTCTAATCCCGGCGAAAGCAGATGTGGCTGGGACTTTTTCCTACTCCCTCTCGCCGAGAAACGTTAATTCCTGTACCGGCCATCTTGATTGAGGTTTTCCATGGTTTCTCTCAATTAATTCCAGATAAATATCGAGATGGTTCTTTATTCAAGGCCATGGCCAATTACCTATCAAACTCCTAGTTCAAAAATTACCTATATCCTATCCTAATTTCCTAGAATTCCTTCATTCGCCCATTGCTATTAGTTACGTTGAAGATTTAGAAATGTAGAAAATAACGGGAAGTGGTCAAATGGAAATGCGAATGGCGTCCGCTATGACATAAAATCTACAAACGGACGTTAAACGCATTATTATTATTATTACTTCTATTGACACACAGTTAACGAAAATTGGCACATTGAGAGTAAAAATTTAACATGTAACGGAAGTATGAAGTTGGTCGCGCTAACAAAAATTCGAAAGTAAGAGGTTGCCATAAAAAATCAGACTGAAATGACAAGATGGAGGAATGAATGCACTTTTTGCCATCTGTATAATAGTGTTGGGTAACTCAGATCTGAACCGGTTCAAAGAGCCGACTCCGACAGAAGATCCGTGAGAGCCGACTCACTTTTTTTTGAGCCGACGGATCCGCATAACTCAGTGAAACACTTAACACACAGAAGCTTATTTTACACTTACGTATCAGTTCTTGCTTTGATGCATCTGTCAGCTCAAATGACTCATGCATCACATGTTTGGCGATGCATTCTTGATTCTATACAAGTCGTGATATGATTGACTGAACTAGGTAATTCAGTGGCAGACTGCAGTAACATATTCAGAACTCGGCTATTTTTGAACCGGCTCAGTGAGCCGGCTCACATACGGGCTCCAGATGCAAAGATGCAGATCACTAAAAAGACCCGTTTTTCCCATCTCTAATCTGAAAACTATATAATAATATTCTAGACGACTACAACCTTTGATTACAACCGATCGTCGTTTTAAGTGTCGTACAGCGGAAAAAAGTAAAAACCAAAATAAAATGTTGAAAGTGTTTTCAAATATTTGAGGTAAATTTTTTGTAAGTATTATTTTTAAACTTTCTTAGTTTTAATAAGCTATTTGCTTGTATATTAAAAATTAGTTTTTAATCAGATCAAAGAAGTATAATAATTTAAATGCGCGTATATAAGTGCACGCACCTACTTTTTTAATCACAAATATTACTGATTATAAATATTTAATTACAAATAAAACGTAGTCTAGACTTGTTTATTTATCAGGTTTTCTTTCATTCGTCACAAATTTATATAAAAAAAATTAAAATTCGAAAGCTATGTAGACATATAGATAGTATATTCTACAAACGTGTACACTGAACCACAAACAATTTAGAGATGCAATTGCCTTGATTTTTTAAAACCAGTTAATGCTCTAATAATTTCTTTTTAAATATGGATAATATTAATAAGCACATTTCTTAGAATTTTACCGATTTTTACTACGTTTCCTTGTATTCTGCTCCACTGTGCGACATCTGAGATCCATTTAGTTTTTGCGTTGCGCGAAGGTTGCATAGAATCTAAAACATTGCTGTAATTTCATAAGTGAGTTAACACAACTCATACGGAGAATGGAAATTTTCTGTGTTCAACACGCTATCAAAATGACAAAAATAGCGCAGCTGTATTATGTTTGTAATATCTAATATTTTAAGTGTTTCTTCTTATAAGAAGTGTGAAATAAAAATTATTTAAAAAACATTGAGCCTAGAGTTGGGTAACTGAGATCTGAACCGGTTCAAAGAGCCGACTCCGACAGAAGATCCGTAAGAGCCGACTCACTTTTTTTTGAGCCGACGGATCAACGGATCCGCATAACTCAGTGAAATACTTAACACACAGAAGCACATTTTACACTTACGTATCAGTTTTTGCTTTGATGCATCTGTCAGCTCAAATGACTCATGCATCACATGTTTGGCTATGCATGCTTGATTCTATACAGGTCGAGATATGATTGATTGAACTAGGTAACTCTATGGCAGACTGCAATAACATATTCAGAACTCGGCTCTTTTTGAACCGGTTCAGTGAGCCGGCTCACATACGGGATCCAGATGCAAAGATGCAGATCACTAAAAAGACCCGTTTTTCCCATCTTTAATTGAGCCTACTTTAAATAACCAAATTTCAACTTTTTTCATCCAGTAGATTCGGAAAAAATAAGCTGTGACAGACAGACAGGCAGTCAGAGTGTGATCCTAAAATGGTTCAGTTTTTTCATCCAAAACTGGTCGCGCTATACCAAGTTTGTTAGTTTTTTTTTTTAACTTTTTCGTGTGACTGTTAAAACTCGCTTAAACATAATGTTATATTTCTTCATAATATATAACTTATTACGAAACCTTTCCTTAGAAATCAGTGCAATTATTTTTCTATTAAAGTTATAGGAAAACGAAGGAAAAAACTATGAACGTTTTTATGAAGTCCGTTCATTATTTTTGTTAATTTTTATTCCGCACTTTTTAGTGTCGTATTTTAATTTATTCGGGAACGTCCGGATAAAGACGATAATGCAACAAGTCTAAGATTCGTTTTGATACAACTTTAACCTCTAACAGTATGACTAAAATTTCATTCAAATCGGTTCAATAATTCCTAGCGTAATAGCAGGGATATTCCCAGCTTATTTAGCATATTCACTCATTGATCATCCCTGTTTTTACATAGTGTAAAAATATTTAGACTGAAGATGATTGACTTTCACTAAGAAGAAACAAAACAAAAGGAGTCTCGTCCATTGAGCGTTTTCTTCTCCAGCAACCCTTTAAATTTTAGACACTGATATTTGGATATGATCTTAATGAGGTGAGTTTTTGATCAGTAGTGCATAAAATCAAAAATATTACAGTTTCTGAAAGTTATGTTTTCTTCAAATTAAATTCTTTCTGAAGAAACGTTGTAGGTACTTGATAACCCTATTCAAATTTATTTATTTATTTTGACGAAAAAATAGCCACATTTACTGTTAATTAAAATTTTGTTTTTACAAAAAAATATTCTATTTAAAAGCAACTTTAGTCTGTCGTAAAACAGTGCTAGTAAATATATTCATTGTTTATTCTAACACTCTAACAAAGTGACACTATGACGTATTTGCTTCCATGGCGCTTTTTTCTGGCGTCAAATATAAGAGACCGAATATAAGGGTAAATTTGTAGGTGGACTGTTCCAGTTTCATTCGAAATCTGAAAATTTATGAAATCAGAATGGAACGAAAAAATAAGATACTACGGTAGTTGTAATGAATACAATAGGTGTATTTTCGTTATGATGAAAACTCATTTTTTGTTCTTAAGTAAGAAGACAAAAGTGAGGCCTCAGAGGTTAATAAAAGGGTATCGTGAGAAAAAAACTTTTCAGAAATTTACTAAAATGTTTAATTTTCAAAATTGTCAAATAACAAACAAAATAAGTTATTACAGTAAATCGATCAACATTTTTAGATTTTCACATTGTCCTGTTGAATGAATCCACAGGAACTAATAGAAGAATATATTCCATTTATAGAACATAAAAAAATACTTTTGAAAAGCTTTAATATATTCAGATATATCTGTTTGAAAGAAACTTACACATAAAATCAGAGAAAAAAATCACATTTCTTTCTAAAAACATAAATACTTCTTTCGGAAAGTTTAAATGTATTCATAGTTTTTGTGTAAAATATGACAAAAAAACGGTTGAATACATTTGTCAGAAATATAGATGTTTTCTTCAAAAAGTTCGTCTATTCATAGTTTCATTCTGCACCACAACAACGTCCACACATTGGTGACAAAGTAATGAAAGTTCAAAGGTGCTGCCGTCCACTGACCCAGATTGCTATAAAAAAAGTTCACCGCTTTCATAACTATAATATAAAAAAGGAACTGGGATCAATTTAACAAAAGTTGTGTAATATAAGTCGTATTTTTTTAATGGTGGTATATTTTATTTTACTATAAAGAAATAATGATATGACACCCCATCCCTGATCTCCAGAGTCGGTGTCGGTATAATGTGTCAGTGGTGTACGCCACGAGTGTCTGATGTTTCTTTATTCTCCTTTTTTTGTTTTGTGTTTCGCGTACATCACAAGCTCGCGGAAAGAAACGTGGATTCTTTCTCACTATGCCAAGCACTTAACTTCAAAACTCTCCGGCTTTCTCTCTCTCTCTCTCTCTTTATAAATTCCAACTACAGTTCGTTGTCCACTAGACACACAAGCCTTTCAAAAGAGTCTACCAAAAATTTTATATCATTTTATATCATAATCCTTCTCACCCAGTTAATTAGCAGTTTTTAGCTGATAGCGGATTCGCAGTGCTGGATCCAGCAAGACCAAAAATGTGTTGGATTCAGTTGAAATGTTGGATTGCTGGATTCAGCATTGCAATCTCTAGTCGCGTCTTGAAATCTTTCGTGTCTTAAACATTTTCACTCCCAACCAAGCGCGCCATTAGATGTTTCACATTAAAAATTTTGAGCACACTATTTACATTTTTTCCGTTTTACAACAAGCTTTCTCCCGAATTTTACTATGAACCATGTCGCGTATAAATTAATAAACGTTTTCCGTTTTACAAATAATTATTGAATGCTTACTTGAAACGTATTGGTCTATTGAATGTGAAAGTTTTAGCTCTCTAAGTTCTTTGTTTTCATATTATCTAGATATATTTGTTTAGGATTCATATTTTGCTAGTGGTGTCGGTATTTGCTGTACTACATATAGTGTGCTTATACGGTACAATATGAACGTATCGGACATGGAAGTGTATACCGCTTTAGTTAGTCAAAGCATACCAACTGTTATGTTACTTCAATAAAATTGTAGATATAAACATATCTGTTGAAAATTATTGTCAGTATTATAGTTTATAATTTATTATGAGCTCAGGCTTCCCGTTGCCAAAATTTCAACCTTCGTTTGGTTAATTCACATACATTTTATTTTAAGGTTCTAAGGCCGTCAGCACACGAGGCAATACGAAAGCAACGGTGATACGATATTCCTTCGCTGTCACTTTCCAGAGTGTGGCCAATTCATCCGATCGTCGCCATATTGAGCCGCGAGTGGTCACTAGAAACTAAGGTTGGGCGTTAACATTGTTGAAGGTGTGACTAAGCGAGACGCGAGAGAGGACGGGGATATAGACTTGTGACGTCACATGGAGTCTTTTTGCAAAGAGTTGGAATAAACAATGATTGAAATACCAAGCCATGGACATTGGTGACGTAAGTAATCGACTCAGCCAATCACAGATGTGACCATAGCCCACCTTTCTAGTATTCTACTAAGCTTGGCTGCGTATGTCAAATGCAGCCGACAGCTGAACACTGCGTAGAGAAGAGCTGACAATTGTACATGGCTAAATACGGCACAGCCATTCATACAGGTCACGTGACCTGTTGTCCACACTCTTACTAAAGTCACTTTACTAGCTGTTAATGAAGTAAGGATCTGCCAACGGAGCAAAATGAAAGCGATCTATCGGCAATATACTCAACTTGTATGATCTGAGCAACTTGAATGGAAACGCAATCTCAGCAACATGTTATTAATATCACCCATAACTAATATGGAGGCGTTTAATGTCGAATTCGTGGTTGCTGTGTTTTATACGATTTCACTCTCACTAAATATTCCCGAAAAGACGTGACAGATAAATAAATAAATGATATAGGTACAGTATACATAATTATTAGGGTAGTTTTACGGGAGTCCTTATAAATTGAAAATGACGATTTTTTTAATCCCAACAAATTTATATTTTTAGATTAACTGAAATTGAAACATAAAGACCGAAAATTGGTTTTGAAAAGCTTGTCTGTCCGTTAAACACATATTTGCTTAAATTCACTACATGAATACCCCCAAAAGTGCACCTACTTCTCTTTGAAATCTACCAGTTGACAATCTAAAATGTTGCCCCGTGTGCGACTGCTTTGTTACTTAGATCAACATTACTTGAATTGCTGTCGTGCTGTCTCGTGTGAAGTTGGCCTAAGAAGAACTCGTCGACTATTTACAGTTCAAAGAAATAAAGATCACTGCTGACGATAGGTTCAAAATTATCAACTGTACACCTTGTATATAGAATAGACACTACATTTACTACATTCAAAACGCTCTTTTTTAGTATGAACATAGTTGTCTACATAGGTGTATATGTACGGCAGGTGTATATTGTATGAAAAGTATTTCACAGCACCTGTGTTTATATTAAATGTCTTCTGAAAGCACGCAGCTACGTATAGTATATTTGCATACTGTGTACTGAAAGGATGGCAGTTGTCCTGAAGAGTCTGAAAAGTGAATGGACGGAAAAATATAGTTGCTTCAGACGCAAGTCAGCTCGAAAACCAATCAAGCTATGTAAAAAAAAACCGGTCAAGTGCGAGTCGAACTCGCGAGAAGAGGGTTCCGTACTATTCCGTGTTCCGTGAGTACCTACTTTAAGACTTAAGATTTTCGTTCTGTAAACTATGGGTGAGACCTGACATTCTCTATTTTTTTCAAAATTTTAGGCGCAGCAGTTTCTGAGATAAGGTGGGGGGGGGAATGGTCAAATGCTCATCTATTTTCTTAAATAAGTTTAAAACTATTTATTTTAAAATTATAAAAAAAATATATTTGAGACCCTTACTACAAGCCCTTTCATTTGATATGTAACACGGTACAATTTGCAAATCTTTTTTTTAATTTTTTAATTTTCTCCCCAATAATGACCCCTATGTTTACGTTACACGTCCGTCTTTCGGTCACTAACTTACATATGTGTACCAAATTTCAACTCAATCGGTCCAGTAGTTTGGAGCTAATTGGCTACATACTTTGGATAATAGGTGAGCATTGTAATAGAAAAATGAAACGTGTCATTTATGAATACATATTAAAATTATACTGCATCGAAGAGTCACTTTTATCGATGATTTCAACCTTCCCGATACACCTAGTACATTCATATTAAATTAACAACTAACTTCATGGTGTCACATGTATGCGCAGTTTCATGGTATCTCATGTTCGTTGTATGTTGCATGAGCAATTTCCTTTACAGAGAAAATTTTACCCTCAATGCGCCAAAAGAAGTACAACTGCAAAAATTAAGCCTTAATCCACTCCTGACTCGTATGTTAAGAACGTATTTCGAAAGTGGAAGAATACTGGTAGTATGCATAGACAAAATTAGAGTTGGTTTGAGGTAACTTTTGCGACGGTATAAATGAAATGCTCTAAAGTTGTGTACGCTTGAATACAAAAGGTAGTTATGTCCCATTAATAAGCGCTGTTTCAAAACTACAGTCGTGCCCAAACTTTTCTGGCTAATATTTACTTTTTAATTAAGAAAATTAATTTTTAACCACGCAAGGCTTCTATTTACAGCGCGATTTTTTATACTTGAATAGAAGTTTTGCGAATAGTATTTTTTTCATCTCAAAGATTAAAGTGTTTTCATCGTATTTCCAGTACACTCAGAAATATTTAATTAGCATAAACTTTTGAAGTTTCGTTAATAAGTTAATCCGTGAAACTAAGCTTACGTGCAGTAATTTTTTTTAGATAAGTTAAATTCTGTAAACACAAACAGAACAATATAATATTTTAGGAGTCATTCATTATGAAAAAAAACTGGCCAAGTGCGAGTTGAACTTGCACACGAAAATACATCCTATGAATAACAAACTTTTGTCTTCAGTTCCAGTATTTTCAACATTTCACTTGTGTAGTAAACTTAACTTCTAATAATAGGTTATAGGACGGAATTCGTGTGTAAGTAGCCTTTTAAGCTGTGATCAAGTCGTCTGTATTGCGTGCGGTTTATAAGAGTCCAAGTTAGCGCCCAGCTTAAGATTATTTCAGTTTTCTTTGTTTGATATCAAAAATAACAAATTGGAAAACGTTGAATTTTACTTTACCGTCGGCTGCTCGTCATCGGCCTGTAATGGATAATTTTACGACCGGTATACATGAATAAAAAACAGATATCTTTTAAGGGGGGTGTGTAACAAGGTTCTTTCTGTAATTTGTGTCCAGTTCAGTGTTCCACAATAAATAATTATAAATATAACTTGTTTTTTTTAACAACATTACTAAAATATTATCAAGAGAAAATGTCTTTCATTATTTCGACGCGAAAAATGTTCTCTAACAATCTGTTAATTTAATAATTCAAAATGGAACAGTTGCTTGTATAGTTTTCACGCTTAGAATGTGAACGACAAAACAAAACAAAAAAAAATGTGACAAAAGAAGGACAGACTTTTGTTTCAACCAGACATATGTTTTAATGGTAGGTACGGGTCCATTGCAATATTGAACAACTTTGTCAACGTCCAAATTAAAAATAAATGACTCACTAGCTTTTGATAAAAAAAAAATTGATGAATAACTAAAGGCAGGTAAATGTGAAAATGTTAAGCTGTAAAAACTAAAAATTATATTTCGACCTGTATTTCATAAGCATACTCTCTCGCTTGTATTACGCTATCCTGCTCGTACTTATAGAAATTTTCTTCGTATTTTAACTGGAATTTTGGGCAGGCAAAATATAAATGCATCATTCTGTGGATTTAATAATATACAGATATCAGTTTTACTACCAAGTCTAAGCTGAATGTTAAACTAGCGCCGGATTTGCACATTTCTTAAGTATTTAAAGAAAAATCATATAAATAGGCACGTTTGCCTTGTTCTAATTATTTATTTAGGAAAGTATATGAAGATTCAAAAAGTAATAAAACTAAGAATCAAATTTTTTGAAATCTTCCACATTTTATTGGTGTAATCTCCGAAATCTAACGCTCCCTAAAATTTGCCGCCCTAGGTCACGGTGTACTTGACCTATTGTTAAACCAATCATTAGGTTAAATTGTTTATGCAATTCGAGTTGTCTATCACTACGAATTCCCCTAAAGTCTGACAATTATTTTCTTCATGTATAAAATGTTATTTTTAATAGAGCAAAAATCCAGACATCGTTTTTTCGCATAATTTAAAGGCTGCTATACTCTTATGCAGGGTTGTCAAACTTCCCATTCCCTTTTTGATAAATCTCGTAGGTTATGAGTTTTATGCCAAAATATCGTAAAATCGTAGTTGTTGTAGGATTTTTTAACATATAGGCTGAGTTTGAATCACACTAAGTGATGTGTTTATGGTTTGAATTTCTATAACCAGATGTTGTATCGTTTTATGTCAAATCCAGCGTTGCCAGATGTCCCGATTTTTAAATCAAAATGAAATGTCCCGCGCGGGTCAGGCTCAGTCCTGCTTTTCGGGGATAACTCGACCGTGCGTACAAGGGCGTCGTCAACCTTTGAGCCAAAGGGGGGGCAGAAGGATGAACAAAAAAAAAATTCAAATTTTCACTCAAAAAGTTCCAAAATCTGGCAACGCTGGTCAAATCACAGTTTTGCTGACGATTGTCGAATGGCCACTCACATGGAAGATATGAACTATAATGTAAACTTGAATAGGCTGGAACTTGGATGAATTTTACAGAATCCATAATCCTCAAAAGGATCGGTGATGAAATTTAGTTTTTTTTCAAATCTGTATTTTAAGTAAATTTGGACATAGGATCCAACTAGTATTATTCATGTGACGTACATATCTACTATATATAATATGCTCCAGTATGTATCAACCGTTGTTGAATACCTGTGCAGATGCAATACGACCTGACAATGCGTCAAGCTGGATTTTATAGTCAGCTTTGCACATAATGTGTCTTCACAAAACATGCATGGTCCCAAAAGGAAAGCTAGTGGTTTTGAAAAGTATATCCTTGCGAAATTTTAAATCAAAAACTATTTTTGAAGTTATACTTCTTTTGGCACACTGAGGGTAAAATTTTCTGTGTTACGAAAGTTGCGTACGCAGCATGCAAGAATATGTTGCGGAAGTTGTTTCTGATATAATAACACAGGGTGTCCGAGAATTATCTTTACAACTTTGAAATTTAATAACTTTTGAAATAAAAAAGATATTCACATTCTGTGTTCTGCAGTTATTAATGCAACTCATAGAGTTTTTTTCTCTGGGATTATTTGAAGGATATTGTTTATCGGAGAAAGGTTACTGACATTGCTGACTTAAAAAACCCGCATTACAGAGGCTCTTGCCACTGTCACAGACGTTATGTTACAGCGTACCTGGCAAGAAATCGATTACCGACTGGATGTGCTTCGGGCCACACGTGGTGCACATGTGGAGCTGCTAACCTAAACAAGCCAAAACTTTATGACTTGCACTAATAACTGCAGAAAACAGAATGTGAATATCCTTTTTATTTCAAAAGTTATTAAATTTCAAAGTTGTAAAGATAATTCTCGGCCACTCTGTATAATAATTATTTCATAAAACAACAAAGTAGGTTACACTAGCGACATCGGCCGGAGCTTCTTAAAAGCTATAGTGTTGTTAAACAACTATTGATAGTTAAATAACCTCAATACTTGTATTTTTTTTTAATTATGGATTCAACAGTAGAAAACCCTTCAATAGCTAAAAAGATACTTTATGCATGCACTAATGGAACAAAGGTAATTGATTAATTAATAACGTTCGTTTTGTCGTTGAAACCGTCGCGTCGCAGTTGTCTTTTTCCACTGCCATTTTCTTTATTCAATCACCGGTATGTCATTTGTATTGTATACAAGATCCCAGGCTCTCGCACAGCTGGAGTGATATTGATTTTTTCTTACAATAAATTAAAAAAATAAAAAAAAAACTCAATATTGTTCACGTCCATTATAATTAATAAGTTTTTTTTATTTTTTAACGGGAAATTGGACAGTTCAATTTTAATATAGTAAACTAAATTAAAATATTGCGACGTTTCGTTATATTTTTAGTTATAATTATTTCATTAACTAATTTGTATTTTTAATCATTTCAGTTCTGCCCGAAGAAGTTAAAAAAATTTAACGAAACTTCGCAATTGTTTAATTTAGTTTACTATATTAAAATCGAACTGTCCAAATTCCCGTTAATAAAAAATAAAAAAATAAAAAAAAAATTATTAAATTTTACTTTAGAGTCCAGCGGGCGGTAAACTACTTTTCCGCTTGACTCTCGCTACCGGTCTGTTGTAGACCATTTTACGACCGGCATACATTCACGAAAAAATTATATAGAAAGAGATCAGTGTTATTAACGGTTTACGAAAGAGCGAGAAAATGATTTGGAAAAATCGTAGTTTACGTCACATAATGCAGAATGAAATTGAAAGTGTCTGTACATGAAAGCAAAAGAGATATACTTAGAAAGAGAGAGGATAGGAGATAATCAGTGAGAGAGAAGGAGAGAGTACTGATAAATGTGACCGTTTTCCGGCACGATATACAGTTAGTGTTAGACAGTGTGACGTAGCGTCTTCATCTATCATCACTATCTGTTGGGAACTGGCCTGTACGGTTGAACAGCGCAACCGAAAGCTCTTCTCATATCGTCACAGAAGAGGATTACAGAAGCGACAGTCAATGTCAAGGTTGCTAGAATAGATAGGTAGATGAAAGCGCAATGTGCCATACATTGAATAATTAAAATTTAAATTAAAAGTTATAAAAATCTTTTACATTGTAGCATGCTTTGTTTAAGGTAGTTGTCGTGGTTAAGGCACACCGTCAGAACATTTTTAATTTTTGTATACTTATTAAGGACATGATAATACAATTACCCTGAAAATTTAATGTCGATCGACCGTATATAATCCGAGATAAATTCAATTAAAAATTGGATAATTAACATTGATTGTATACGATCTCTGTAGTTCTGAACCAGTTTCTTATTTATAAAAAAAGAACTAACTGTTAGAAACTTTCCAAAAACTGACAGTCTTTCAATGCATTTGTTATGAGTTTAAAAAAAATAAGAAACAATTTTTGACCGTCTAATTATTTATAAATAACGGTTTAAAGTTCAACAATTTATAGAAAAGTGTACATGCATATGAATACTGTATGGGTTACGTTTCCACGGGTACAGTCTTACGTACAAATTTTGGATCACTTAGCTACAAGCTAGTGTACTTTTGTGGCGCGTATAATCTATAAATTTTTGACAATATTGTACCACGACAACTACCTTAAATGTTTTCAATTTATTTTTGAAGATCAAGGCGCCCGCTCGGACGCCATGTTAATAGAAAAGAAATACTAGCGCTCAGCAAAGCCTTATAACTGAAATTTTCAAGGTCAAAAATCAGCTGGAGTTTTCTTTATTTTTTTATAAAAAACTGGATCGTTTATCGATTAAAGAAAAAACGCTGTTTGATGCGTGTCGACCTATATAGATATGAATGATTTTTTTTGTTGTTGAAAAAGTCTCTACATTTAGCTCAATTAAGTATTTAGACAACGAAAATTTTTCAAACTGATATTCTCCGGCCTGAGATAATTTCAGTCATCACCGTTAATGACTGTTATTGATATACCTTTGTAAGGCATCGACATAGAACAAGATCAATAGCTCAGTAGGTTAGGGCGTCTTTCTAATATCTCGAATGAATAATTCAATTATAAAAATCATTCGAATACTATAACAGGGTGATTCATAAAAGGTGCGCAGGACTTTAGAGGAGATAGTTTATCTAAAAATATGAAAAAACGTTTTTATGAACATCGGTCCGCAAACACACCGTTTTCGAGATACAGAGGGTCAAAACGATTTTTTTCCTCAACTTTGACCCCCTGTATCTCGAAAACGGTGGATTGTGGACCCATGTGTATAAAAACTTTTTTCATATTTTTGGACAAACTATCTTCCTCTAAAGTCCTTTTTTGAGTCAGCCTGTATATAGGGCCTACAATCGTCGCTTCCGCATCAAATTTTCGTGACATTTCAACAGAAATTAAGGACATAAAAACCCGGGTCGCAGTGCCAAAACCCTGCCGACAATATAGTGTATTTGCTTGTATAGGGCCGTGTGGTTTTATACTTTTATTATGTGAAATTAAGTTTGTTTTTGGGCAAAATAAAAAATTTAACCCCTTAATACACCCCTTAAAATAACATTTTTTTCTTAATTGTAATATTATTATCAATCTAACGTCTACACCGAATTAAATACACCCTTCAATAAATAAGTCACTATCTGCAAACTAGTGTTTTCATAAAATTTGTAAATCCGGTCCTGTCGGGCCGATTTTATTAAAATTGTGGGGACACTTTTTAATCACTACCAGAAGGTTAAATTTCAATTTTGAAACGATTCGGAGAATTTTTTCGGTATTTTGGGGCCCAAAAACAGTTTTCAACCCCTAAAAACTACCCTTAAAATAACCCGATTAGGCCCATTTTAAATAGGCTTCTTGCGGTGATAGGTTTCAACACGTGGCCCAAATTTCGTTGAAATCAATTAACTCTTTCGAAAGTTATCGCGCGTGCACATATATATATATATATATATATATATATATATATATATACGTATATAAATATATATATATATATATATATATATATATATATACATATATATATAAACATTTTTAAAAATGGTGCCAAAGTGTTTAGGAGGTTATGAAACGTCGAGAAATTTTGGTCCGACCCCTAGGTCCCGCCATCCGACCGACGCCAATAGTGTATGTTGCCATATGGCAAATACACTAAAAATGATATGGCTTGTAAGTTCTCTTCTGTGCCGAAAGCTCTTTTCGTTCGTTGTTGACTCACACCATGTGCCATGTGTCGCCCACAGTTCCCATTCCACCCACCGACTATGTATATATCTTCGTGCTGGTCTCTCGTCTGGATACTGTGTTATAGTGTTAGGAGACCTGCTTCATGTCTCTCACCGCTTCCTGGACGGAATTCTAAACACGACTTTATGATCTGTTGTCCACTGGAATTATACCACTTTTCATTTATGACCATAACTTCGCACATCACATGAAGTTTAATATTTATGTCATTTTAACTTTAAAGTATTTTTACGTCCTAGTTTGTTCTTTTATTAAATTTGATCATGAGTGTTTCCAACTACAAAAACAGCTTGTGAAACTATACAAGGCTTAGACAAATACTTTTTTTACAAAACATTATTTTAAAAAACAAAGTTGTTGACATAAAAATTGACAGCGACCTCAACATTTTATTATTTTACACTTTTTGGAAGAGGTACGATTAGAATAAAATGTTCACATTAAGTACGATTATTCAATAATAAATCTCAGGTATATAATAATATAATACAAAACAATCGGGTTATTGTTAATCTTGCTATGTTTCGACTACTTTATTTAGTCTTCGTCAGGCTCATATTACTAATAAATTAAATAATCAATCAAATGATTTATGTTTAAACACACATTGTATTTAAAATTAATTAAATAATGTTCAAAAAGATTGGTAAAGTTTCAAATTTAGTTATTTTTACATGAATAATAATATTAATAATCCAAATACCTGAGATTTATTATTGAATTATAGTAATAATTTTGGATGCGATATAATGTCTAATTAAGTACGATATTATAATTTGTTTTGCAGGAACTGACATTTCATACCAACTAAACAAAATTTTCTGTATATATTATGTATGCCGATTTTACATATTAGTAGTGGAATGTCTTTAAAATACAAAAGCAAATTCTATAACATTTTTTGTTTACTAAAAAGATTCAAAATAGCAAGTAAATATATAATGTCATGTTTCAGTGGACAACATTACTTTAGCATGACTGAACGAGCTCTATTATGACCAAAACTGATGTATATCTATGTAAAACGAAAGAATTTCTCAAGATTTTCGTTTACTTTTTCATCCGATTTTCTTTATACTGCTTTGATCAAAGTCAGATTACCATGCGTCCAACTGAGTTTTTATCAAAAGCTTTATATAGATAAAAGAATAACACTAAAACTCAAGAGATATAAAAAAATTAACAACTTTTTTGTTTATCTTTACGCTTCGAAAACACACCTCCTTTCCAGTGACAAAAGTTGTTTTCATGTGAAGACACTGGCATTTAAACGTTGCGTCAATCAATAAAAAAGTATTTATTATTAAAAAACATATACGTTGATTGATTTTTCAACGAGGGATCCGAAACAGATTGCATGATTCTTCTGACAGCACAGCACTGTTAATAATTTATTTTAATTTTTCGAATTAATTTCTAGTTTCTTTTATAAAGATTGGAGAATTAGTAAGACATAAACTTCTTAATTCAATTTAGTAACTTTAATACTGCTTTCAAAACTTTTTTAGCAATAAAACAACTGATACCAAACTGGTACTAAAACTAATGAGCAATCACAGTTGCATTGTAACAATTTCTTTGTAAAAGTGGAGAATGTTATGCTATTAATGATGATTCGTTTTCCTATTTTTGAAATATGATTATACAACAATAATTATTCAAATGATGCAACCGCTCTATATTTCATTTGAAACACACTCTTAAGGCCTTAAGATATGCTCTCGGTAAATTTCGAACTATGGTCGCAAAATTCATGTTATTACTGTTTTTATCGGTTTTGATTAATGATTATGCTTCACAAAATTTGGCTTGCTGTTTAAAAAACATATTTTTGCACGTAAATTGAATAAAAAAACGTGATATTCGTCAACATTTCTTTACCGCTCGTCACGAGATTTCGAATTACGGGAACGCAAATTAACATTTTGACGTTTTTTCTTTACAAACTTATAGTAAAAATACCGACAAAGACTATTTTAATAATTTTTTTAAATTTATTTTTTTCTGTGCGAAAATCTGTGTAAAACTTATGCTAATTTTATCGTTTTTATCTGATTTATAATCGTTTATAAATAAACTGTCATATGAGAAAAATGATTTGTTTTCTAAGCATTACCATCAGATATTGAATAAATTTTTTTATAAAAATTACAGATTGTGTCCATGTAGAATGCACTTATTCTACATGGAGACACACATTCGACGAGGTAAGATAGAGGCATGCGGATGAAAATGGGAGCATATTGAACAGCTGGTAAACAGTCACTCTAAGAACCTTTTTTATGAAAATCAGGCCTTCAGTTGTAGTTGTCAGAATACTCCTATAGCGAAAAACATAGCTTCCTTGTTTTTTCCGTATTCGGGTAAAAAAAACATATTTAGTGTCCATTAAATGGAAACTAAATACAGTAGAACCTCGATAAGTTAAAATTCAAGGGAAACGTTAAAAATATTAATTTATCGAGTTTTTTACTTATCGAGAGTTGAAGTTAGAGAGGTTGTCAGAGTAAAATTTTTAACTTACCGAGGTTTGTGGATTTTATAGAGGATGTATTTAATTCAATAGAGGATAATATTTTAACTTATGGAGGTCACGAAAATATTATTTTAAGTTATCGAGAATTCAGAATATTTGTTTAAGTTATCGAAATTTTGTGATTTAAGTAATGGAGGTTTCATGGTTTCAGGGGAAGGGAATTTAAAAAAATTTTAACTTACAGAGGTTTTTAACTTATCGAGGTTCTCTACTGTATATATTTTTTATTTTAAATTGATGTTATATAAAATACAAATTTAAATAACGTATAAGCAACGTTGCGTTAACACTACAGTCACTTCTACAGCTCTACTCCAATAGCTCATTTCACTTTCTCAACTATTTTACATCGACATCATTCTCTTAGTTTTTAGTTCTTTTACTTCTTTCCTTTATCTCACCGAGTTCAGCTATAATGCGAACCTGCCAAAATTATAAAAGAGAACCGACATTAAACCAACAAAGTAATACCGGCTAAATTTAAAATTAATCCAAAATCTACCGCGATAAATATTTTATTCCTGTTGATTTTAATGATTGGCAAAGTCATTCATTTTAGAGATGAGAAAAACGGGTCTTTTTAGTGATCTGCATCTTTGCATCTGGATCCCGTATGTGAGCCGGCTCACTGACCCGATCCACAAAGAGCCGAGTTCTGAATATGTTACTGCAGTCTGCCACTGAGTTACCTAGTTCAGTTAATCATATCACGACCTATATAGAATCAAGAATGCATAGCCAAACATGTGATGCATGAGTCATTTGAGCTGACAGATGCATCAAAGCAAGAACTGATACGTAAGTGTAAAATGTGCTTCTGTGTGTTAAGTGTTTCACTGAGTTATGCGGATCCGTTGATCCGTCGGCGCAAAAAAAAGTGAGTCGGCTCTTACGAATCTTCTGTCGGAGTCGGCTCTTTGAACCGGTTCAGACCTGAGTTACCCAGCACTAATTCATTTTAATCCATGAATTGGACTTCTTGTATGTAAAGAAAAATGTTCAAAATAGCACTTCCACGTACTAAGAATAGAGCGGGGGGGCTGGTCCTGATTTTTGTGACGCAATATTTGTTAGGGACCTTGCAGAAAATGTGATACAGCTGACACCGGGGTTGGGGGGTGATAAAAAATAAGTGAATTTCGCGTGATGTATTTTAATAATACGGTAAAACTTGAAGCATAGACGAATAGTGAAAAGTTTGAATTGGTCTTCTCCTGGAAATATAATTAATCACCAAAATGTTGGATCTGGATATTTAATAATAATAATAATAATGCGTTTAACGTCCGTTTCTCGACTTAATGTCATAACAGACGCCATTCGCACCATTACTATTTTTTCATCTACCACTTCACGTATTTTCTCCATTTTTTACAACTTCAGCTTATGTAATAGCAATGGGCGAATGAAGGAATTTTAGGAAATTAGGATAAGGTAGGTAATTTTTGAACTAGGAGTTTGATAGGTAATCGGCCATGGCCTGAAATAAGGAACCATCGCGATATTTATCTGGAATTAATTGAGGGAAACCATGGAAAACTTAAATCAAGATGGCCGGTACAGGAATTACCGTTTCTCGGCGAGAGGCAGTAGGAAAAAGTCCCAGCCACATCTGCCCCCGCCGGGATTCGAACCCGGTACCTCCCGAATGCGAGTCTGGATATTTGGGAACCATTTGGTTGGGGACTGTATAAGTGAACAGACAATATAATATATATAGCTGATGTTTCATTCCAGTAGACCTGCCTTGGGTTATACCTACTTCAATTCCTTTTTCCCAAACATCCATATCGCGTCCCGTCGCACGTTGTGACTAGTATCAAAGTTTCTTTATGTGTTTGTGCCCAAGATAGTAGATGGAAAGTGCAGAGAATAATGCCAGTTTTTAAACATAAATATTCTATACTTTTATGATGCTAATAACTTACAAAACAATAATCGTTAATATACATATTTACAGGGGTCAAACGTTCATTATAATTGAAAAATTAAGGCAATGGTTTCGAATGACGTAAGTAATTGATTCAGCCAATCACAGACGTGACCACTTTTATAGCCTCTTACGCCCAACATATAGTACCCTACTAATCCAGTGGTTCTTAATCTGGGGTACGGGAAGATATTTTTGGGGTTGCGGGAGAAGCCCCTAACAATATAAATTATTAAATATCATTTATTGAATTTTTAATAAAATATTTGAAAACTATAGTAATTCCCTCAATAACGTGAAAGTTGGGATCGCGTTATTAGAATAGCGCGTTATTGAGGTATTGAAGCTCAAACAAAAATTAGGGTTACAGATTTTTCGCAAAAAAATACAAATATGTCAAAACACATTTTTCAGTGGGGTGCGGAGACCTTATAAGGTTAAGAAACATTGTACTAACCTGATATGCACCGTTTAACTGTTCTAAACCATATTTTAAACTTGCGGGATTTAGTGGAATTCTCAGGGGATTTTTCCTACTTTCGTCCTACTTCTTCAATAGGGATGTTGACTGTATTCAAATAAAAACATAATTTTAACGAAAAGTAGTAGTTTATATGATAGAAATACTAAAAAACACTATATTTTTCCTTATTTTTAAGGAATATTTAATAAATAAAACCTAATAAAATCACTCTCAAGTCACGTGACAACAGACACCAATCAGAGCGCATGACGTTATATGTTCAGCCGCTGTCAAAAAACTTCATTGTTTGGTTAATATTTAGAGTGTAATTTATTATTATTTGTTTATAGGAAACGTCAAATTATATGTAACTATAGCAACGACTACGAAACAACTTTTCATCACCTCAGTTTACGAACGTTTATGAGCACAGAAAACGCATCTATAGGATGGTAGCTCCCGTGTAAACTTTTGAGCCTCCTTTGATATGAACAGGTGACGTCACGCGACTAGTATTGGCGTTTTGGATCGAAATTTGAAACGGGATTTAAAATACATGTTTTTAAGGCTTGAGTTGTATTTAAATAAAAATAATAAATATTTGTGGCAATATTAGGTACTTATGCACGATTTAAAACACTTTCCCAAAAATAGTCAACATCCCTATTAAAGGTATAATTTATTGATGAATGAAAATAAAAAAAAACTGCGATTTCCTCGAAAACGAATTCAACAATTTTGATTATATCATATCACTAATGAGCCTACAATATTCAACCATTCATTTTTCTTGATAAAATCCAAAAAGAGTATAGTGGAATCGTTGCGTTTATTGTGTAAAGCGCTTAAAATCTGCAAATTATTATAAATGCAAATAAAAGTTAGGTTCGCCACGAAAAAGAAAGTGATGCCATGTGCCAGTTTGGTTTCAGGAACTCATCAAGTAATCTTTCATCCTGAACAGTTTATAGCGGTCTCCGTGCTCGTTTGTTGAGATTGGATGTGACAATGTGATTTTGATTTTTCGTTCGCTTCACACACTGACTTTAAGACGGCATTCTACCTAATTATTATTTAAAACTTCACAATAATATTATTTTTAACCCACTGAAAAAATCGAGGTTATCAAATCGTTTTGTTCAATTTTTTTGTGTTCCTTTTTTTAAGTAAAAAATATTTTGGCACGGCACAGTAAACTTTATTCCTGAGATGAAAATGTATTCTATAGAAACTGGATGTAGAACATCAAGCCAAGGTGGCGGTGAGCTAGAATACATGCCTCGAAACCCAAATGTTGTATAGGTTTAGTCCCGGGGATCGGTGCCATGACTACTTTTTTTTGAGTACAAGTCTCTTTTTTAATGTTTGTTTACTCATAACTTTTCGTGGGTTAACCGATTTGAAAAATTTCAACACCATTTTGCCCAGAATTCAAAAAAGGAGTTTTTTTTTATCGGCATTTGGTGACCCTTTTTAGAT
The DNA here is from genome assembly GCA_034508555.1 of Venustoraphidia nigricollis. Taxonomy (NCBI): domain Eukaryota; kingdom Metazoa; phylum Arthropoda; class Insecta; order Raphidioptera; family Raphidiidae; genus Venustoraphidia; species Venustoraphidia nigricollis. Next base: position 13,863,896 of record JAVRKA010000004.1, read on the forward strand.
GATTTTTTTCTTTTTTAATAAGGCATACTTTCAGGGTTGACTCACATAAATTTACATAAATCGGTTCAGCAGTTTCTTCCAGTTTATTATATTTTTACAGCGAGAAACTTAAAAACGCCATAGCTTCCAAATGAAGAAAGATAGATGTGGGAAGCGTCGGAATATATTCAGCGTAATTTTTTTTATATGAATAATCTCAGTTGTAAGTCATATGTAAACAATATCTCAAAGATTTTTGGGCTTTTTTTAAAAATGAAAAAATATACGAAATTAAGAAAAAAATCGTTCCGTTTCGTTTGATATTAGTATAGATGCTCATAGTAAAAATCACTTTGAACCAATTCTTTTTTAGTTTCAGAGATATAGCACTTTTTTTTAAATTAGTGTTTTGTGTATATAGTTATTGTTGTTTTATTGTTTATTAGAATCCGTTTGTTTTCTTTTATAGTCCAGTTTATTCATTGTTCATTATTGTTAGAGAAATACTTTTTAGTTTATTTGTTTTGTTGACATTTCTCCATTGAAAATAAATCAGTTAAAGTTTTGTTACAATATTAACCTGAACATTAACCTAAAGAGAATATTAAGTTAACAACATATTATGTAGAACAAAATAGGTCGAATGAAGCGTATTTTATTTATTTCGGAGAAATTGTATGCGTTTATTATACTAATTGAATACGCTCGCAAATGAAAATGTGTATATTATTTGAACAGTTCTCTGGAGTTTGTAGGATTTTGCGGTTCTTCGAAAGGCAGCACTACTATAAATGAGTTTATGAAACATTATAGTTTAATATAATAATGGAAAAGCATATTTATCAGTGCTTCCATACCATTAAGACTGTAATAGTATACAGAGTTCTCAATATTGTTCACGTTCATTATAATTAATAAGTTTTTTTATTTTTAACAGAAAATAGGACAAATTCAAATATAGTTAAACTAATTTAAAAATTGCGACGTTTCGTTAATTCTTGTTAACTTCTTCAGGCACAACTTTAACTAGTTAACTATACAATTAATAAAATTTAGATGTTTAATAATACAAAATAACTTCCACACATATTAAATAGTAAATTATTTAAGCAAACTGAAATAATTTCAGTTTGTTTAAATAATTTACTATTTAATTCATCTTTAAAGTTCAATTCCAGATATATGTTATAATAGAAAATAGTATCACGGGTAATTGGAATAATGAAAATAAATCAATTTAAAAACTCATTGATTGCAACGTTTATTAAGACTTTTTTAAGCTCTTAATAATTTTCAATTTTTATAATTGTTTTTTGTAATGCCAAATTGCATATTACATCATAGTTTTACTATCATTTAAGCTTATTGAGAGCTTGAAAAAGTCTTAATTAAAGAAAAGACGAAACGTTGCTATCAATGAGTGTTTAAATTGATTTATTTTCATTATTCCAATTACCCGTGATACTGTTTTCTATTATTACTATTTAATATTTTGTAAATCTAATTAAATCAAATTTAAAATACTATTAAAAACTCTAAAAAAAGTAGAATCTTATTAAAATTGTGTAACTAATAATTTGTCATTGCATAATTGAATTTGTTCAGGGGTGGAGTGGGGCCGATAATTTACCTTTTATGATATGAAATAAAATAAATTACAAATATTGTGACGTGACACATGTTATTGGACCCGTTACACGCTAACAGAATCCGTGTCATACAGGCAAATAAGACGAAGATAATAAATTCTAGCGTGTAAATAACTATAATTAGTACAGCCTGTATTCACATGGTAACAGTCGTAGCACAACTTTACGCCGAGTCGGACACAAAGGGCGAGACGGACGACAGCAAGCGATGGCCAACCATGCGGATTATTTCTGTCAATTTGTAAACCTGCGACTGACTGACCGTGCTTCGTATTACGTAATGTGAATACATACACTAACCTAAGTATTATTATACATACATACATTTTATATGGTACAAGTAAAGGAGGTAAGGAAGGAAGAGGGCTAAAACCGGAACCCTTATACGCTCATGTCAACCCCAAAACGCTGTGTTGTCATTCTCACAACTCTCACTAACTTGGCGATACGACACATAAAGACATATTTACACTGGGACAATATTGCGATGTAATAATTGGCCTTGGAAATTATAATAGGTAGTGTAAATTTACCAGGCGAATGTTCGATAGAGAGTGTCTAGTGTACACTGTTACGGTACTTAATTTTCCCTAGATTGAAAACAAATTCTCTAAATTAGATATTTTATATTTAACGTTAGTAAATTCGTGTCCATATTTTAATGAAGTTGCAATCGTAGGGAATTGACAGTTTACGAAAAAATAAACTTTAGTTAAGTTGAACGTTTCGTTGCTAATTGCAACTTCCTTAGCAACTATATTTAAAAACAAACAACAAAATACAAAAAAAGCAAATATCACAATGACAGTTTTATATAGGTTATAAAAATGTCTTTTAAAAAATTGTCATTTTTATAACCTATATAAAACTGTCATGGTGATATTTGCTATTTTTGTATTTTGTTGTCTGTTTTTAAATATAGTTGCTGAGGAAGTTGCAATTAGCAACGAAACGTTCAACTTAATCAAAGTTAATTCTTTCGTAAGCTGTCCAATTCCCTACGATTCCAACTTTATATTTAACATTGTAAAACGTTCCTTAAAAGTTTGCATTTTGTTGTATTGAATATAAAATGTATTTTATTTTTATAAAATTATTTTCTGGAAAATATATTTTTTGAGTACAAAGCAGCGATCGATAAAAAAGGAATAATAATAATAATACATTTAAAGATCTCTAAATCAAGTGAGTTCAACACAAAAATGCTGTTTTCAACTCTTCCCACAATAAAACATACAATTAAGTCTCCCGGAACGCTTTGAATTTAAGCCATACTACAAGGCTAAAAATGCTGTTGATTACTCTAACTTTTGAAAATATTTTGAAGATTTAAAAAACTTTTCCAAAAAAGGAAGTCACTTTAGGTTTGTGAAATACGTACGAATAAGGGCGTAGTGTGACATTGAAAACGTGTGTTTTTTGGCACAATTAATACCAAGTTTTTTCTAGTAAATCCTAAATAAATTACAAAAGTAGTCCTAGATTTGTCTTTTATCTTCCTTATAGAGAAAGAATTTTTGCAAAATGTTGACGAATAAGTCTACAATCAGCTATCAGCCGAAGCCCTATTTTTGGCTTCAATTCAGAGCGTTTCGACAGCCTTAATATTTGTGAATTGACTATCGAGTACGACAAATTTTTCATTATGATTCATTATATTAACAATTATAGTAGACGATAGCTATTATACTGTTTATAAATAATAAAGTGATAAAAGGACAGTTTTTATTGATTGATAATAATTGAGAACGGAATTAAAATAAAATTGTATTTCAAATTGAAAAAAAACTAACGTTGTAACGAAAAATTGTTTAGTTAATACACAACTGATTATCATTTCCACAATTTCGATAACTGATGAGTGTCAAAAGTGAGATTATGTGCTGTCATTCATAGTGTATTCTGCAATTAGCATTTAGAGGGGTACAAAAGAGAAAATGATAAAACTGACTGCTACACACAAAAAAGCTTTCGTGAATTAAAATTAATTATCACTGTGTCACAGACAATTGAACAAACAACATTTTTGTCAGTTTTATGTTAAAATAGATGCCTGAAAACAATTCGTTTCAAATTGACAAAATGTGTTATGTAAATTTCTCCAAATTATTTTTATTGTTTTATTCATCAACAAAAGCAATATACTCGTTTTTTCAATAAAATATATAAACATTGAAAGAGTAGAGTAAAAAAGCGTACTAATTCTTATTTCAAACATAGCGCACGGGATGCCCCAGCCAAGTTCTCACAAAGCACAAACCATGTTAAACATTATAACAAAAGTAGTTTTTCTAATTTTATTTATCATAGACTACTGACAGAGCAACTGGCGTAGTAAGTAATAACTTTATTATTTGTATTGTTTTTATATGACATTTTCTATATGTATTTTATTCTATGGCTAGGTAGAAGACCAACGCAGGTTGAACCGTGCCCTTTGTACGTTTATGTGCAATAAAAATATATTATTATTATTATTATTATTTCGAGCCTTTTTCTACCCCCCTCTACTACCGAGATTAGTTACGTTACAGGACCGATTCATGGGGGTTTAAGGTTACCATATAGAAGCAGTATTCCAAATTTCACAGGTCTAGATGGAATAGTTTCCAAGATATAAGTGTCCAAAATCGCGATTTTGGACATTCACTAACTGAATGGTAGATCATCATCCGGCCCTCCGAAGACTACCGCGTCTATTCGGTGTGACAGTTGGAAGATGACTATAATATAAAAAACATACAAAGCGCAAGTGGGTTTACTGGCTTTGTAGTGAGAACTGCAAAGGTGCCAAGTTTTAAAAAATAAATGATTCGTGTATGTAACTTGCCAACGAAAACTTGGCGCTTTTTTAGATTTTCGGTCAAGCCAGCAAACCTACTTGTTCTTTGTATCGAATTTTCACATTTATATTCTTGGTGGGTGCAAATTACAGGATAAAATTCCTGCACTGCGCGACTCATGATGCCCTCCGCTTCGCCTCGGACATCATGTTCGCAGTGCAGGAATTTCATTTCAAATTTCTGAACTTTCGATGTAATATACTATTGCTATGAAACAGTATCTCACATCCTCCGAGAGCTAATTTTGCATTAGGCAACATTAGAATATGATCCTTCACTCAACCGAGAGTCAAGTGTAATTGTGAATTCATTATTTTTCTTTAACATTGGTGCTCGAGCATTGCAGCACTCGTCCATGACTAAAACTCTCGAAACGCTAAAGACTATTAAGATTCACAGTCAAAATGAGCGTGTATACGAGGCTTCACAAATCTCTAAATTATCATTATATGGGCTTAAGATTTACGCAACCGTAGGGTGTTTCAGTGCAGTTCAAGGCTTGCTGCAACGATGACGGTTATGCTGGATGGCGTATGGCCATGAGGAGACCATATAGCCCGAGAGATGCTAGACATTTTTGGGTAGGTATTCATTTCTTATTTATATAGGCTTTTATTATTATTACTATTATTTGAGGCACTGTGAAAATTTGTACAATACCTCTTTAGTAATATCTGAATACAAAAACACAGACCTGGCTGAAGGGTAGCGGGGCATAACCGACCTTCAAATTTTTAATCACCTGGCAGATAGAACGTCCCACTTAAACGACCTGTTTTTTTGAATATATCTATTTTTAATTACCAAAATTATTCTTTTTAAATTGCAACGTGCCTCAAATATATTTTTTTAATTTTTCAAAAATATGATTGTGCTAATACCTGGCTAAGTTTTAGACCTGATTAAAAAATCTGTTTTCATTTTTCAACTCCTTAAATACTAAATTTCAAGATATTAAAATTTCAAAATGGCTCAGAGGCTTTTTATTGCGAAAAAAATTAGCTAGTTTAAAAATTTGAGGGTAGGTTAAGTCCCGCTACCCTTCAGCCAGGACAGTGTTTTTGTATTCGGATATTACTAAAGAGGTATTGTACAAATTTTCACAGGACCTCAAATACCTACCCAAAAATGTCTAATAGCTCTCCCACTAATAGCTTAAAGGCGACGCGTGGTCATTTGTACTTCATTAGCAATCCCCTGTTGGCACGGTGACATGCGTGGCAGTCGGCCGTTCATACGTCCTTAATCACGTCTTTCAATTCACAAAATCAATAACATAAATGTGCCGTATTATTCACTGACTGATGAACAGGGATGCGATTTCTATCGAAAGACGATAATAAATACTTTTAACGTGGAGGGAAAGTTTGGTTGAGGAACAGTTGAAAAAAAAGAAGCTTTACCGATGTTTCGCTTCTGGCCTACTTTCAGGAAAATATATTTCCATCTTCAGGGCCTCAGGCTAGTCAAAGGGTGGTAAATTGTACTAATCTTAGATACATGATCATACTCTATGGGTTATAATAATTTGTATATAAAAACACAATACTTTTCATTAAAATAGTTTTGCAAACTTCAATAAAAATGGTCTATTTGTTATTTGTGTTTTTATATACAAATTATTATAACCCATAGAGTATGATCATGTATCTAAGATTAGTACAATTTACCACCCTTTGACTAGCCTGAGGCCCTGAAGATGGAACTATATTTTCCGAAACGTAGGCCACAAGCGAAACATCGGTAAAGCTTCTTTTTTTTCAACTGTTCCTCAACCAAACTTTCCCTCCACGTTAAAAATATATATTGGAACAAAAAATATTAAAGACGATAATAAATACTCTATGGGAATAACAGAATGATTTTGATAGTCGAATAGTTGCTATTCGAATGATATTTATAATCGAATAATTCAATCGAACTGATTCATTCAGCCGAAGTATCATAATAATAGGTGAATGAATAAATGTTTTAGCTCTTGATTTCGATTATCAGTCTTGAGAGTGCTTAAAAGTTCAGATGCTGATAAAAGACGTAAGTAATCGTATTTAGTTGAATGATTTTAATAATTAATCGACTGGTCGCTATACGAATGATTGTTATAATCGAATGATACATTCGAAATTATTCCTACAGCTAATGTGTCATAATAATAGGAGAATGAATGAATGTTTCAGCTCTCGGGTAAATTTTGCTCTCGATTTCGATTATCAGTCTTGAGAGAGTCACCTAAATATAGTCTAGATGTCGATAAAAGACGTGAGTAATCCTATTTGTGAGGCGTGAGTGAAAACACAATTCATTGTACCTATCTATGCATTCGATATGATTATTATAGCGAATTAATGTTTGATTAAGAGACTTGAGAGGGTCCCAGCAAGTAATATTTCATAGAATAGTGGCAGATAAAAAACTATTAATAATAATAAATTTGCATTTTGACATAATATACAAATACTTTTCATGGAAAATTAAATTATTTTTGCACATCAATTACTGACAATAAATTGTAGTTGCACTTACGTGAATTTTCTAATTGAAAAAATAAATACTGCAAATACCTAAAGTTACTCAACAGTCTAGGTATTTTAATTGTCAAATATTAATTTGTAATATTTTCAACATTTTCTTGCCATAAGGTCTTTTCACTACAGCCTTTTTAGGTTTTATAGTTTTCAATCATATATTAAATAAATTGTGAAATGCAATCTGAGAGAGACAATTGCATGCAGTGTTTTAAAGAGTAAAGAAAACGCGTAGTATAATAATTTATTACTGGAGATTCTATTATAAGTCGTAACTCGTAGACATAAAAATCATTCGAATGATTTTGGATAGCCATTCAAGATCTCAAGATATCTTAATAATCAAATAATCACTCGAAATGTCCTGTTTTTACTCTTCATACATAAATGATTTTATTTATGTCTGTTAAGGATTCTGTACAAAAAATACTTTTTGCATCAACCCGTATGTGTTTTTTCTTTTTGTAATTTTTTACTATTTCAACTTTATAAGAAAAAAACCCGCACTTTTAGAATATAAATTTTCTACATAATTTTAAAGCTAAATAGTCTGTACTGTCTTTATTATAGTTATCAAGACTATAATGTATAAATAATATTTCATTAAACAAAAAAACATTACTATCTTTGCCAAAACTTTTCAAGTAGCATGCCAAACAATTGTGCCAAATGGGTAATAGAGAAAAAAAAATAACAATTATTCTTTCATATAAATAACTCTCAGAGAGGAATTACTTTTTCTATTGTATTTGCGATAAAAAGAAAATTTTAATAGGTTCACTGATTTATTTTTCAAGTAAAAGTTTAGCATAAAAATGACAAAGTGCATAAAAAATATGACAAAATAAAATTGATATAAAAAGTCTAATTTCCTGCCAATTTTCATATATTATATATTAATAATAGAATCTAAACGGAACTCTGTGATAACAAGTATGCGGTTTACAAAATATATTGATATTATATTTGATTATACGACGGTTGAAAAAAGATGGTGGGTGTAGTCAGTTGCATTATTAATCAGTTTGTGAAATACAAGATATCAAAAAAATACAACTTCTAGTACTTCGCACGACAAGACAATAAACGCCCTAAAGTGGGGTCTACGATATGAGTTTGTATATTTTAAATCATATGTTATTAATTTAATCTTTATTTGCGGCTTCGCTCACGTCAATATTTTTTTTATACTACTGACTGCTGAGATTTTTTTAGTTGGAGCGTGTTGATAAATTATCTGTCCTATTATCCGATGTTAAGCACCTCCCGTACGAAAAATCCAGTGAATTCATTCCAAATGATAATTTAAGTTCAAGAAGATCTAAAGAATGAAGTTCTACAAAATTTTTTTTAATCGGACTATGGGAATTATTGTTTAAATCGCTTTGTGCGTTTGTATGTTCACTAAAAATCCGAGAACTACTAAACGGATTTGAATGCGGCTTTTACTACTCGATAGCTTATTTCTAAGAAAAAGCTTAAGTCTATGTATTAACTGGTCGATCCCGCTTCATTTGGGTGAAAATCGGATTGAATTCACTACACTGAACAGATTTGAATTTGAATGGTAAAAACCTCATGCCGCCCAGCGCCTGCACTAATAACGAAAGTTCGATCAATATCGGTTCGCAAGTTTTTGAGTTACTCCGGAATAAACAAACAAACAGATAAGAATGACGAAAATGGATAATTAGGTTTAGGCATCTAGTTTTTTTTTATTTCTATTGACCGAGTAAATTTCTGTATAATATATTTAATTGAAAAAAAAAATAAAACTTGGAAAAACAACGTTAAGATATATTGTTAACAGTAGACAGCGTTACCAGACGTCCCGATTTTTAAATCAAGTGTCAATTTGTAACACTCACTCCTCAGATTATTGTTTGAAACGCCATATTTTTCTAATGAATAAAACTTTTTTGATTTTGATTTCTGTTTTTTTTATTTTTTTTTATTCAGAAGACGAATAAGACTCAACTATTTAACGATAGGGTAAATCTGATTTAAAATATCATATTTTTATTAAACTGCATTTTCTATGACCATTTTTGCTATCTATTGTCACGTAAACGTAATTTGAACTCAAATAAAAAGATAAATATTTAAAAACTTCTGATTATATACGTTTTTTTACTATGTCCCGCTTTCGACGAAAGAATCCCGCTTTTTTCACTCAAAAAGTTCCAAAATCGCGACTTAGCAAAAAAAAAATCTGGCAACGCTGACAGTAGACGTTTATTATTCTAGGTTTATGAGCTACGTAGGTAATTTTATTTACTGAAGTGAAATAGTACCGAAAACATTATTTCTATCCGTAATTAGAATTTTAATCTCAGTTGTTTTAATTACATGCGTGGAATATAGTATATGGTTTAATCTTATTAAGATTCCAAAATCAAGTGATACCTGAAGCTGATAAAATAATTACATACATCCTTCTCTACCTATATAGAGGGAAGTTATTAATTTCACATAATATTACCCCTTATCTGATTTCACTTAAATCTATTTGGGGAGAGTTAAAAGTGAGTTCTAATGTATTCTTAATTAATAATTAGTATAGTATACAAGGTATATAGAATTGTATTCCTTTGTTAATTATTTTTGGTCACTATTTAGAACAGCTTTTTAGTTCTACTTCAGAACCTTTTAATAATTTAAACAAATAGCAATATCTATACACTAATATTATAAAGAGCTAAAGTTTGTAATGTAGGAGGTATTTTCTGAAACTTTCACCAATATTTAGAATAGACCTTCAGGATGTACATAAGCTATATAATTATAGCGTTAAAATAAAAGCGCTTTCGTGGAGACCAATTTTGCAACGTAAGTCCACGAAAAAACTATTGCTACTATTGAGCAGGGCACAGTCTCGCAAAAAAAGATTGTAAAACGATGGAGTATAAGGCTCCACTACTGTTGTTGCTGCCGAGCGAGCTACAAAACATTGTTTATCTTAATCCCGTGTGGAGCCGTGAGTAGCGGTTAGTTTAAAATATTTTTAATAGTTTATAGACTGTTAAATTATTACGATATAAATATAATGTTTGAATTCAAACAAAGTAATTACCGAAGCTTATTAGATACAGAGGTGACCACGTTCATGTATTACGTCAGCTAGAAGACCATTCATTTTTTTATTACCACGCAATATCAATTGACAGTCTGCTAGATGACGTCATGCAAAATACCAATCATAAAATATTTCAGCATTTTTAGAATTTGAGTGGTCGTACGGCCGCGACCCAAGAGTACACCTATATTTTAATGTTGCCGTGATTAAAACTATATCCGCGGTTCAAAAAAAATAATGAAGAATTGGTGAAAGCATAAGCTGACTTTTCATTTGTTAAAAAATAACATAAGTAAAAACATCAATCGGTAATGAACTCAAGTAAAAAACCTAAAAATTAAAAAAATATATTAGGCATAGAAGAATGCTTGCTGGTTTCAAATTTCGGAGAAAATAAATAGTGCAAAATTAGCGAATGTTTGCGAATGACACTAATAAATTTCTTATTATTAGTTTAATAAATTTCAAACTTTACGTTTGAGCATTTGCACGCCACCACGGCGTTATCACTGAATAATTTATAAAGTGTAGTTTAAACTAGCGTGCTTAATAATTATAGGAATTAATTAGCTTACCCTTATTTTATTGATAGATTCAACTGGGTACGTACCTGAAACAAGACAAAGAGAAATATATATATTATGAAACAATACCAATATAGTATACTAGCCGTTACCCGCGGCTCTGCACACAACAAAAGAAAAGTAACAAATTTCAAGTGGATACGTCCTGTAGTTCGTTTTTTGATAATCCCGCAGGAATGTAACATTTTTCCGGGATAAAAAGTATCTTATGTGTTAATCCACGTAATAAACTATCTATGTGGCAAAATTCATCCAAATCCGTTCTGCCGTTTTTGCGTGATTAAATATCAAACATCCAAACATAGAAATATTATAGTAGGATTCAGAAAAAAATCAGTTGACACAATGACAAACTTAATTTTTGGGTAGACCAGTTTGATTGCGATTTTCCCTCAACTTGTAATTCGAGAGGAATTTAGGGATGTTTTTCACATACAATACGTTCACCTCCCTTATTATTTATCATCTTACAGTGAATATATTTTCGGATATACGAAACATTTCACTAAAATTCAAGATTGAATTTGTTTCGAAAATACAGCTCATTATAATACGTTTAGATATCCTAAAATAACTAAAATGGGACACCCTATATCTACCTAGTTGTGTTAAAACATTCATGTAGGTATTGTCTTCAGTTGAGTAAAATCGATATTGAAAACATTTGCTTCAAAATACTAGTTGCAGATGACCCAGTGATACTTAATATAATGTTACATTACAATATTACTTCTAAACGGGGTTTATTTAGCGCTGCTTCGCTATAACGCGTTTTATGTAGATTACAGATGCTCGACAACTGCGGTCATTAGCTAACGCGGTTCATCATTAATTACACAATTTTTTTATTGAATTTATAATTATTTGATTAATTCTCCTCTTTGTAGTCTTTTAAATGAATAAAAAAGAGACGTATTTTACACTACACAGTACATAAGTAAAACTGGTATATTGGAACACCGACCGTTGGGGGTAGCTGTCAATACTAACGTAATTTTCAAATTACAAAAATATACCGTAAGGACATAGCGGGTTTGGGAGCGCGAGATTCTTGTAGAGGAGCATTTAAGAGGTATGGCCTTATAACGCTCCCCTGTGTGGCATGTCATGTTTGTTAGGAAAAATCCGTCAATTTTCGATAACTATACATTCAATCACAATATTAATACTAGGGAAGCAAATGATTTTCGTTTACCAATTCATTCCTTAACTTCCTTTGAAGTTATGTAACAACTTGCCAGCAAAAATAAAGAGCACTGAGTGAATTCGTGTAAATTATTGTAAAAGACATGCTACAAACACACTTTGTCAATTGTAACGAAATATATTATTAGTGTATTTGCCATATGGCAACATACACTATTGGCGTTGGTCGGATGGCGGGACCTAGGGGTCGGACCAAAATTTCTCGACGTTTCATAACCTCCTAAACACTTTGGCACCATTTTTAAAAATGTTTATATATATATGTATATATATATATATATATATACATATATATATATATATATATATATATATATATATATATATATATATATATTTATATACGTATATATATATGTGCGGGCAATAACTTTCGAAGGAGCTAATTCATTTTAACGAAATTTGGCATACATGTTGGGACCCATCACCGCACGAAGCCTATTTAAAATGGGTCCAATCGGGTCATTTTAAGGGTAGTTTTTAGGGGTTGAAAAAAGTTTTTGGGCCCAAAAATACCGAAAAAATTCTCAGAATCGTTTCAAAATTGAAATATAACCCTATAGTAGCAATTAAAAAGTGCTCCTAAAATTATAAGCAAATCGGCCCGACAGGACCGGACTTACAAATTTTATGAAAACACTAGTTTGCGTATACGAATTTACTTACTGAAGGTCGTATTTAATTTGGTGCAGATGTTGGATTGATAACAATATTTCAACTAATAAAATTATTATTGTAATGGGTGTATTAAGGGGTTCAATTTTTTTTTATTTTGTCCAAAAACAAACTTAATTTCATTTAATAAAGCCACAATACCTATATTAGCAAATACACTATATTATCGGCAGGGTTTTGGCACTGCGACCCGGGTTTTTATTATTATTATTATTATTATTATTATTATACAATATTATTATAGATATACAAAACGTCAGCTTGCAATAATAATATAACGAAGTATAAATTATAATTTAGTATGTCCAACAATTTCTGTTCACGCGTTTATTTATTTAGTGTTAATTATTTAGAATTACGTATTAATTCGCTGCAGAGCTATTTTCTGCCGTGTATTGCATGTAAACTTGAGAAACATTTTGGAAACTAGCTACTTAATTTTTATATAAACGCATGATTTGGTTAACAAACTAAATCAAATTAAACACTAAGCCTCTAGGCATTTCCAGGTTTAATGATAATTTAACTTTTCAAATAACTCATAAAATTTGATATTTTATTTAGTTACTTCTATTAATATGCACCACGTTTTTATAGATAAGTTCTATAAAACTGTGCGGTACCACTGATTATTTTAGTATTCTATGTAAAATATTGTCGTGTTTCAATCCATGTGATTTCCACAGCAAAAGACACATGCTACTACAGACTTTATTAATTATTGAAAATGCGAATATAATTTTGTCTATATGAATGCTGAATATCACGAAACATTGAGCTTATTGAAACTTCTTGTCAAATTAAATGCATTAAACAAAGCTCTTTATTGACGTAGCTCTATTGACGTATGATTATGGAGCTCCAGGGGACGTCCATTATTAGATTTGATTAATAAGTAATAGTATTTAGCTAGATGATAGGTATATCTACAAATCAAATTCGGAAAGATAAAAAACTTGAAGCAGAGAGTGAATAATTACAAATAATTACGATAAATGAAACCACAAAAATGTAAGCATTTATATAGGGTAACATCGGGGCAAACGATCACTGCTGCGATATATTTAGCTGACGTTTGTATTAAAATTACTTGCTATTTCGACTTGGTTTTTATTTAGATTTGTGTGGGTGATAACAAACATCTAAAATAAAATATTAGAAACAATTTTTTACAAAAATAAGCTTTAGGGATAAAAATAATTTTTGATAATTTAAGTGCATAATTATAAAAGGTTTTATAATTACAACTTGAATTATTAAAAATAATTTTTATCCTTCTTAGTACACTGCAATAAAAGTTAGTTTTTATAAGTTTTGTTTTCTAATATTTTATTTTCAAATCTTTAGTTACGCCTTTTGGCAACCATTACGTTGCGTCGTATGATCGTGTCGTCTCGAGAAACATAGTTCGGGATGACTATACGATACACAGTTGTCTGACTTCATATGCAACAAAGGATACCGTACTGAACCGACTACTCTCTCTCTCTCTCTCTCGCTCTCTCTCTCTCTCTCTCTCTCGCTCTCTCTCTCTCTCTCTCTCTGTGTGTGTGTGTGTGTGTGTGTTATTATCTTTAAACCGTAGAAATCAACTAAGGTGTTCATTTGCCCCGTAGGTACTCTAATAACATAAAGCGTAATTAAAATATTATGCAATTATCTATTGTGGTTCTAACTTATAATTTACATTTTTTAAAGACAGACGTCAGATTAATTCATGCACATATTTGTCAAATGACGCCATTTTATAAATAAGGAGTGTAACGTAAACATTCTGACATATTATTAAGTGCAAACAATTTGATATCGCACAAAACTGTCACCGCTGAAAGTGTCCTATGGATTTTAATTATCGAATTTCTTATCACCATTTTGTAGTGCGGTTTTATACACATTTTTTTAATGTGTACAAAATTTAATTATAACAAAAGCTATGATATATATTATATGTGTATTGTATTGGTTACCGTTCTCGGTTTTTCGGAAAAAAGCAATACAAAAAGATAAAAGTAATATGACTTTTTGTATCATTTTTCATATACAAATGGAATAACAAAATATTATTTTGTGTTCGACATTTAGGGTTTCCGACTTCCAGATAAAATTTTTGAAATTGTGAATATAGTTGTGATTCTCAAGATATATAATTTTTTAAGAGATGGTTTTAAAGACAAGGAGATAAAAATGGATTTTCGTGCCACTCCAAATTAAGAAATTAATCTAACAAGTTATTATCTTGATTAAAATTTAGATATAGAGTACGCTGTTTCTTATGTCATTTGCTATCGAATCGTAAACATCTAGTCGTATTTTGTCTCAGTAAACCTGTGTTTGATACAGGGGCGTAGCTACCGCCGTATATGCCGTATCAATTATACGGGGCCCCCGGGCCACGGGGGCCCCCAACGTGCGTAAGCAAAAATTAATAAAAACTTCCCAATTTTTTTTTATTTCAGAAATGACAAAAGTCAGAAAAAGCAATTTCTTTTTTTCCCGCGTAAAGCGTGCGTTCAAAAGTTGGCAACACCCTACATCGGTTATCGCGGATTTCCCCTATAGATAGCTAGCTATCATCAGCTATAAATGATTTAATAAATCAGTTTGCCGAAAAAAAGGCAAGGAGAGTGTATATTCAATTTGAATTGTTTGTAAAATTTTGGAAAAAGTGACAGATAATTATGATGAATAAATATTTCTTTTAATTTTATGCAAACATTTTTAGTGTATTTGCCATATGGCAACATACACTATTGGCGTCGGTCGGATGGCGGGACCTAGGGGTCGGACCAAAATTTCTCGACGTTTCATAACCTCTTAAACACTTTGGCACCATTTTTAAAAATGTTTATATATATATATATATATATATTTATATACGTATATATAGATATATTTATATGTGCGGGCAATAACTTTCGAAGGAGTTAATTCATTTTAACGAAATTTGGCATACATGTTGGAACCCATTACCGTACGAAGTCTATTTAAAATGGGCCCAATCGGGTCATTTTAAGGGTAGTTTTTAGGGGTTGAAAAAAGTTTTTGGGCCCAAAAATACCGAAAAAATTCTCAGAATCGTTTCTAAATTGAAATTTAACCCTTTAGTAGCAATTAAAAAGTGCTCCTAAAATTATAAGCAAATCGGCCCCACAGGACCGGACTGACAAATTTTATGAAAACACTAGTTTGCGTATACGAATTTACTTACTGAAGGTCGTATTTAATTTGGTGCAGATGTTGGATTGATAACAATATTTCAACTAATAAAATTATTATTGTAAGGGGTGTATTAAGGGGTTCAATTTTTTTTTATTTTGTCCAAAAACAAACTTAATTTCATTTAATAAAGCCACAATACCTGTATTAGCAAATACACTATATTGTCGGCAGGGTTTTGGCACTGCGACCCGGGTTTTTTTTTTCTTTTGTGAGAAATCTTTACCCTTCCTAAGGGCCCCCAAACAAATTTTATATGGAGCCCCGCCAAGGCACGCTACGCTTCTGGTTTGATACAATTAATATAAACTTATCACTCAGATATGTAATTTGATTACAAGGTGAATACTGATCGTATATACACTGCGCGTTGGTGTCGAATAATGACCATCTCATACCATATAAGTACCAGTATACATGGCAGAGCAACACATACCGCAATGTAAACATGTGTATAACCAAGAATTCAACACTATCTACGACCATACCTTTATATCAAGGTCATTAGATACACAGGCTATCTCATTAATGAATGACGTCAGTTGGAAGACCGCTCAATATTTTTATCAATCAAGCAACATCAATTGGATGACGACATCCCTCGAAACTGTCCAACGCAACGAGGTTGTCTCTTTTAGAACCTTGATGTTAAACATGGTGAAGGAAGGTTTGGTTGAGGATCAAGAAAGAAGCTTTACCGATGTTACACTAGTGGTTAACGTTTAAAAAATGTATTTTTATCTTCATCTTCATCTTGATCCTCAACCAAACCTTCCTTCACAGTGACATTCTATTGGATCAACACGAAGACCTTAATGTTAGTCTATGTTATCAAACTTGACATTGCATAAGGTGAAGTGAGTTAGAAGTTGTACAGAGTTGTAAATTCTAACATCGACCATTAATGTAAAATACGTTGAGCCCAGCTTTCCTAAGATTGCAGTTCCATAGTATTAACGGTCGTAATATGATGGTTCATGACGTCATAAAAACGGGCGCGTAGAAGTCGGGAATGCCGGGTTTTTAAGGTTCCGGTGTTTGCCCGGGTTGATTTTTCTTTAGAACATTACTGCATCTCTCTTTGTGGCATTGTCAAAACATTTCATTTGGCAATGTCTTTAGATTGTGATCATATATCTAATTACAGTTTTTTGTACATATAGGAGCAGTCTAATGTATTCAAACTCTTGCCATGTAGAACATGAAATTCAGGGGCGTAGCTACCGCCGTATCTGCCGTATCAATTATACGGGGCCCCCGGGCCACGGGGGCCCCCAACGTGCGTAAGCAAAAATTAATAAAAACTTCCCAATTTTTTTTTATTTCAGAAATGACAAAAGTCAAAAAAAGCAATTTCTTTTTTTCCCGCGTAAAGCGTGCGTTCAAAAGTTGGCAACACCCTATATCGGTTATCGCGGGCTGCGGGATTTCCACGTTTAAGTCATTTACTTCAACCGGGGAAGGGCCCCCAAACAAATTTTTATACAGGGCCCCGCCAAGGCACGCTACGCTTCTGATGAGATTGTTCTCTCTTACAAGAACAAATGATTGAACTACTTAGAAAAAGATAGCGTTTCAAGCAAAGTTTTGATCAATATGCGTAGAAAAATTTTAGGGGTAGACATTGTACTAAAAACTATCTTAAATGCATGCATTTGTATACACAGTTTAAAAAAATATCGCTTCAATAGATCAACCATTTTCTGAGCAGGATCGATTTAAAATGGAGAAATATGTGTTGTCCCCATCTAAATAATCAGATTTTCTGACAATGCTTTCTGAATACTCGCCACGGTTCTAAAAGGTTCTGAAGTTAGTCACAAACAGCGTCGCAAATGCATATTTTAGAGCCATCCTGGTTGTTTTGTGGGAAAGGAAGACTCCCACCACCTCCCAGTTACCAGCACAGAACTTGCGCTGGTCGGTGATTGGTTATCGCTGGTTGTCGTGTCACCTGTCGCTTTCCTGCTATAAAGTACAGTCCAGTACGCTATAACTGTTAAGTTGTTTCTTTGATTGTTAATTGGTCAAGATGCCTAATACAGTTTTGCATAGCAAGCACGAAAAATATTTTTTTGGATGACTTTATACAAGGAATTAGACCTTTAGATTAAAGAAAAATTAAAAATAATAATATAGCGCGAGTTTGTAGTTTTTCAACTGTACCTGCGGAAGCCTCCATTTGCATCTAACTTCAGAACCTTTTAGAATCGTGGCGCGTATTATAATAGGTGCGTACCTAACCAAAATGATCGAGCGTATATAATCTACAATCATTGAACAATTCCTAACCTAAATAAAGGAGGATATATTTTGCAAGGCATTTTATGGCTTCGCTGTACTTCATCTTCGTTCTATTTATGGGTTGTACAATTAAAGGGTGTAAATTATTTGTGTGTTGTCAGCCCTAAAGAGGAAGAAGCCAGCGGAATAATCGGACATACCGACTAATGGAGAAACTTTAATGAGGGAGAAGGCCAAAGCAAGCCCGAGTATCTAATGTCTCCCTTCTCACTGGCAGATGGGATAAGGGAACGACCAACGGTCATGCTGTGTCCACCACTATCACAGAAGAGGACTATACAGAAGCGTCAGTGCTCAAGTCATATTTTTATTACCAAGTCCCGTATGTTTATTACCGTTTTTGTTGTCAATACCTTAAAAAGATAAAATGTATGTAATTTTAATAAGATATCATTTTTCGAGAGAATATTGTCGAACTATTCGATTATTAAAACACTTCGAGAGCTTATTCAAAATCATTCAGTGAGCTAGGTAGAGTAGTGGTACAGCACTAGACTCGCATTCGGGAGGTACGGGTTCGAATCCCGGCGGGGGCAGATGTGGCTGGGACTTTTTCCTACTGCCCCTCGCCGAGAAACGGTAATTCCTGTACCGGCAATCTTGATTGAGGTTTTCCATGGTTTCCCTCAATTAATTCCAGATAAATATCGAGATGGTTCCTTATTTGAGGCCATGGCCGATTACCTATCAAACTCCTAGTTCAAAAATTGCCTACCTTATCCTAATTTCCTATAATTCCTTCATTCGCCCATTGCTATTACATAAGTTGAAGTTTTAAAAAATGTAGAAAAATAACGGGAAGTGTGGTAAATGGAAAATAGTAATGGTGCGAATGGCGTCTGTTATGACATAAAGTCGAGAAACGGACGTTAAACGCATTATTATTATTATTATTCAAAATCATTTGAATCATCTTTGTACCTACTGTGCTCTTTCTTTACTCTTTAAAACACTGCATGCAATGTAAACATGACGATACATTAATTCTATAATAAGCCGAGTAAGTACCAAAAAAACTACTATCGGTTTCAAGGACACGGCAGATCGTATACCTATGCAAGGCGAGTTTCACTTCTGGAATTTGTCTTCTGTGCCAGTCTAATCATATATGACTTTCTGTGATGTGGTCGACCTACGCGCAGAGGCGAAAAGTGTAACTAAAGCAAAATCAAACACGACGCATATACAAAGGTACATATTTATGAGTTTTAATTGTACTCTTATAACGATAGACCTCGACTTGTTCGTTTCAAACAGGTCTGACCTTATTTGGACAAATACAAGCACTTCACGCTTTTCATACATTTTGTATCCTTAATCCTTTTTCCCAGCTCTCACTAATTCATATTTCTGTTTGAAATATGAACCACTTATGCACGCATCTAATTAAATATAAAATTCGTTTTTCGAGTAAGTTTTATTCTCAAGCTGTTTTTTGATAATATATTGCATTATTAAAACCGTGTTTCGGGAAATATATTATAACTAACGGTTCCGCACGTGACTGAGATGTCAAACATGGCCTTCGGCGACACCGTATTACAATCTTGCTGCGCTCCGATCGACAGCAAGAATAGTAGTGGAGTCTTCGTTTTAAATGTCAAGTGCTTTCTTAGTTCAACTATTCGATCTATTCGCGTATTTCCAACCATTTGGTCAGCGCATGCCGCAGCCAAGCAGCGCTTTTTCTTCCGACCTGTTTACAAATATTGCGATTTCGAACTAAAAACTTACCTTTATCGAAACAAAATATAGTCTATATTATTCAAGAATAGTGTAGCTTTTCATTAATTCCAGAGGTTAGACTCCACAAACAAACAAATTGACATATAAAATTTACCTCTACTACAGATAGATTGACATTGTGCAAAAATATGCATGCTAAACATGAATAAAAATCCAAAAAAGGTTATACTACTACGCCATAAATTCTGTAGCGAGTACAAACCACATTAAAGGAATAATTTACATACAAAGAGTGACAGAGATTTTTCAAAAGTTTTTCCGAATAATTCAAGATTAATGTCAGATTTGTTTTCAAATGTTGAAGCAAATTATGCTAGTTGAATTGATTTTTGTTCCTAAAAAATAAAAACGATCTAGCTTATTTTAATAAATAAATCAAAAGCAGTTATGACTTTTGTTTCGATGTGAACTGGTTTAATATATATAGGTATGCCCTCTGAATTCATGTATCATTTACACTGTCGTCATAGGTAGTTGCGAGTGATTAATACCAGGCAGGAACTTTAAACACTTGTTATTACCAAACACGGTGAACACTAACCGCACATAACCTCGGGGCTTGTGTATCTTTAATAAAATTGCGATTACACTTGCCATTGCATTATTATTCAACCTTGACTACGTACTTGCTCGAAATTTAATATACCAAACCTTAGATATTATAATATTAGTGATGGATAAAACAGTTCTTTTCCAATAACAGGTGTGATTTTATCTGCTCTTTAAAAATAAGTTCTTATAAATAACTAGGTACCTTTTATTTATTGTGCAAATATTTTCCAGAAAGCTTGCAAACGAGAAAAAGCTTATAATCGTCTAGTATATTTTATAGTTTCCAGATGACATTTCAATCTGAACCTCTTAGGGCCAACTTCTTATTGTCGAATTTTCGTTACCGCAGCCAATTTCATACTGTCGAATTTTCGTTAGCGTGGCCAACTTCATACTGTCGAATTTTAGTCAGCACGGCCACCTTCACATTGTTTAATTTTAGTTAGCTGTGCCCGCGCAGCTTCCGTTGCCTGCTAAAATTTTACTCCCAACGCGCCAAAATAAATATAACTTCAAAAATCGAAAAATAACCTTAAAATGTTTTATTTCAAATTTGGAACGACAATCAAAATATTATGCTGATAAAAACATTATATAAAGCTTAATTCATCAGCCATCGCATATTCCCGGATTGATATGCTTTTTGATGTGACCAAAATGAGATTACTTTGTTGCAGACACAGATTATGAGCTTACAAAAATATTAGTAATAAATATGCTAATTGTATTAGTTTATATTTTCGGAGAACTAAAAAAAAAAGAATGCGAATTCTCCATTGTACTAATGCGTTCAGAGATGTCGGTCTCTTAGCGACTGTTTGCTACTGGAATGCATCCTATAAATCAAAGCCTATGTAGCATTGTAACATACAGAGGTAATCAGTAATCAGCAATCATGCAGCATGCAATTCTTCGTGCATGGCTAGTTACCGTGCATGTCTCAAGTTGATCTCTGGCAAATAGCAATCAATCAGTTTGTGTACACGTTTCACATACATTACATAATCAAAATAAGGCACATTACATAATGAGGATAGAAATGATGCAATCGTAATAACCACTGTTTTATTTTTTCTGAGAATTATTTATTGGAACTATAATTCTTAACGCAGTTCTCCGACGCAGATGGCAAATACAAGCTTCGAATGGGCAGTTAACTCCAGGAAAAAACGGTTGTCTGTGAAGTGATGATTTCACGAACCAAAAGCGGCCATATGTATATGTGTTTAGATCACAGCAGTCGCACGGATCCGCTAGTAAATTGCTTAATAAGGATTCAACAAGCTTATCAGGCATTAAGAAAGCTTAATAAGCATTTTAAATGCTTAATAAGTGCTTTCAAAGTTTACTAAAACATATTTCATGTAACTTTTATAATTCTTATTTCGTTTGAGGTTAGAGATCACTTTTTTGTTGGTTTAAGTCCAAACTTCCTCATCAATTAGAAATATTGTTCATGTCTAAAATTTTCCAATGTTTAATGCTTGATGCTTTAAACCAGTATAGTAAGTACTTGATGTTTTTAAGCATTTTTCAAAATGAAAGTGCTTGTTTCTCGCCTTAAGCACTATAGTAAGTGCTTGATGCTTCAAGGTTCGATGCTTTGCCCAACTGCTTTTTCACAGTAAAGCAAGTCGTTGTGTAGTGGGACTTACAAACGGCTAGGTATTATGTATACCAACGGTGGCTAACCCCTGCTTGCGGGCCAACTGCAACCCGCGAGATCTTTATCATCAAAGCTGATTTATAGTTACCGAGCTGGGTAGAGTAGTGGTGACAGCACTAGACTCGCATTCGGGAGGTTTGGGTTCGAATCCCGGCGGGGGCAGATGTGGCTGGGTCTTTTTCCTACTGCCTCTCGCCGAGAAACGGTAATTCCTGTACCAGCCATCTTGATTGAGGTTTTCCATGGTTTCCCTCAATTAATTCCAGATAAACATCGAGATGGTTCCTTATTTGAGGCCATGGCCGATTACCTATCAAACTCCTAGTTCAAAAATTACCTATCTTATCCTAATTTCCTATAATTCCTTCATTCGCCCATTGCTATTACATAAGTTGAAATTTTGAAAATGTAGAAAAATAACGGGAAGTGATGTAGATGGAAAATAGTAATGGTGCGAATGGCGTCTGTTATGACGAGAAACGGGCGTTAAACGCATTATTATTATATCTAATTTATAGTTATTTTTTTCAATTTGTCCAAAACGATAAGAGAGACAAATGTAGTAATTAACTTCTTTTTAGGTTTCGGTACGTCCGAAAAAAACGGAATCCTTGTAGGATCCCTCGTGTTCGTCTGTCATAGCCAATTTGCTCCGAATCTACTTGGACCGATTGAGTTAAAATTTGGTACACATATGAATTTCTATGACCTAAACACGGACGCATAACGTAAATAAATGAATTTTGAACATGTGGGTTATTTTTGGGGGGCATATTAGGAAATTAAAAAAAAAATTAGCAAACTGTACCATGTGACATATCAAATGAGAGGGTTTGTAGTAAGAGTCTCAAATATATTTTTTTTATAATTTTAAAATAAATAGATTTATAGTTAATTGTTAGAAAACATTCATTGTTACAATGTTAAATTAGAAAAATTTATAATTTTTATCCACTGTCACTATCGGGACTCAAACCCGAATCGTTCCACTTTCGCGGCGGAATGAGTTATCAATTACTCTACGGTGCGCTAGCTTAACAGTTAATTCATTCTAATGAAGCAATTGTAACATTAAATTCACTACATGCGAGAGTCGATTTTTTAGCTAGGTATAATGCTAGACACGAATCCTCTCAGTAGTGAGAGTATGAATGAAATATGTGAAATTTTCCAATCTTATTATTATTAATCCAACCTAAGTACAAGTTACTTGTAATTCGTAGGCGGATACAGGATCATTAGGCATCTACACCTTATGTAGAGATCTTACGTACTATAAACGTAGGAAATATATTTATCAAAATACAGATTTATAGTTATTTAAGAAAAGAGATGAAAATACATCATTCTTTAATAAATAAAGAACTATTTTCTGTATTTTTTTCTGCAATCTATAAAGATTACAGGAAAACTTACAAGAAGTCTATGGTCTGAACATAACGTGGTAAATCTTTCAATACGTACGGAACCCTCTCCACGCGAGGTCAACTCGCACTTGTCCTTTTTAGTGTATTTGCCATATGGCAACATACACTATTGGCGTCGGTCGGATGGCGGGACCTAGGGGTCGGACCATAATTTCTCGACGTTTCATAACCTCCTAAACACTTTGGCACCATTTTTAAAAATGTTTATATATATATGTATATATATATATATATATATACATATATATACATATATATATTTACATATATATACATATATATATTTTAAATAGGCTTCTTGCGGTGATGGATTTCAATACGTGGCCCAAATTTCGTTGAAATCAATTAACTCTTTCGAAAGTTATCGCGCGTACACATATATATATATATATATATATATATATATATATATATATATATATATATATATATATATATATATATATATATATATATATGTGTACGCGCGATAACTTTCGAAAGAGTTAATTGATTTCAACGAAATTTGGGCCACGTATTGAAATCCATCACCGCAAGAAGCCTATTTAAAATGGGCCTAATCGGGCTATTTTAAGGGTAGTTTTTAGGGGTTGAAAAATGTTTTTGGGCCCAAAAATACCGAAACAATTCTCAGAATCGTTTCAAAATTGAAATTTAACCCTTTGGTAGTGATTAAAAAGTGTCCCCACAATTTTAATAAAATCGGCCCCACAGGACCGGATTTACAAATTTTATGAAAACACTAGTTTGCAGATAGTGACTTATTTATTGAAGGGTGTATTTAATTCGGTGTAGACGTTAGATTGATAATAATATTACAATTAAGAAAAAAATGTTAAGGGGTGTACTAAGTTGTTAAATTTTTTTATTTTGCCCAAAAACAAACTTAATTTCACATAATAAAAGTATAAAACCACACGGCCCTATACAAGCAAATACACTATATTGTCGGCAGGGTTTTGGCACTGCGACCCGGGTTTTTTTTATTTATTTTATATTTCCAAACTAAAAAATTACAGGTCACAAGAAGGTGTCAATTAATAACTGCACCCCGCGGAAAAAAACACAAAAATTATTCTGGCCCATGTTATAAAAAATGTTGGCCACCCTTGATGTATACTGTATAGAGCTATATAGACGCCTATCTGTGCGACATGACGTGAACAAACAACCTGGAATCTCTTATATTATTTGCAGTACACGGATTACCTGTAGGCAGGTAGCCACGTTCTGTTTGTACAGATTAACAGGACCGCTCTAAGGAATAGCATAATTAATTTTCTTTACCATTCGTATAGCACGCGAAGCTAAAATTGTATGAAAATGGATTCAAATCTACAACAGACCCAACGTTATTTTTGGTTCGTAGATATCAATTAAGACTGTTAAATAAATAACCGCCCCAGATATTTTTTGTGTAAATAAATGGTTTGTTAAATAATAGAATTTTAAATATATGCATACTCCAAATGAACATCAGATGTAACACTTTGAAAACGGGGTTTCGCCAACTTTTATAGCTAGCTTTAAAATATTTGTAAACTTTATTTTGAATAATAGTAAAGTTTTAGCTATGATATAGTTCGTAAGACTAATTAATCACAGTAAGCTACAGTTTCGCTACATTGATAAGAAACATCCATTATTACAGTGGTGCAATATTAGAAAAAAATATTTTCGAACACTGTCACCGTCGGGACTTAAACCCGAAACTTTCCAATATCACGGCGGAATGAGTTATCAGTTACTCTACAGTGACATATATATAAAAACAGTCAATATTTCTTATATTGTAACAGTAAATTCACATCAGATTTTGAATTTTATTTATAGAAAGCGATGTTTAGAAATAAAAATCACAGTATTTTAGTTATTAACTGGAATGAAGCGGATTTGCAGCGGTAAAGTATCAATGTGTAGTTTTTTTTTTAATCTCCGCTCTTGTCTAAAATTTAAATACACGTTCCTCATCGTATTTTTTACCCGCCTATAGATTCTTTGGTGTCAAAGTTATTGACCCTCTCTTGACGTAAAATAATAATAATAATAATAATAAAATATATCTATATAAATATACTTTTACGTCAGTTCACCTGAAACACTTTTTTAATATTTTTAAAGTACGCCTAGAACAGAATAGATTCCCTACGTTCAAAAATATAAGGAAATGATGTGAAAAAACTTTCTTGACTTATTGAAACAAAACCTGCCGAACCAATTTCTTCTTCACAAGAAAAATATAGCGGAACGTAAAAGAGAAAACAATGATTTCCCAAAGCCAAAATGTTTCGACATGAAAGGTTGACAGACAGACAGACAACAAAGTGATCCTATAAGGATTCCTTTTTCCTTTTGAGGTACGGAACCCGAAAAAGACAAATTATTATTCTTTCAAAACAACGTGTACTTTGAATAAGTAGAAAACTATTTCAATAATACACAATGACCATGATGCCCGGTATTTCTCTCTGCGGTATCTGGCAACCTTGTTTGTACGTAAAACAGTACAATCTACTCGTATTTATGCCCATCTCTAAATAAAAATCAAGAGTTTTAAAAATATAGCACTTCCTCTTCTTCGTTACAAACTACAGAATGCAACGAGTGTAATAATTTTTAACAAAATTTCAACACGAAATAACTTTGTTGTTCTTAAATCACGTAGAAACTCGAAAAATAAAACAGTTACAATATATTTTATTATAAATATGTGTGTAATTCATTCAAGTGTGTTGTTTTAAAGTGCAGCACATGGTGTTTTAGTGCTGTCCTTTTAACTAGGATTCATATAATAATGCAATTCTGACATAACAAAAGTTGCAATGTTAAAATTTAAATTAAACTGGTTGCCGAATGCATATAAAGTCATGTTTTAAATGCAAGTCAAGCTTTTACATTTTGTAATATTTGAAATTTAAGACAAACTATTTTACATTATAGAAGTGAGTACCGACCATTCATAAATGCATTAGGGTGTCACTTATTTTTATATATCGTAATTGATCATTTCAGCTTCACAAAAGAGAAATTGTACTAATTTACTGCCAAAAACGCGCACTACTGTGAAGGCTCATGTTTAGCGTTAACTAAGATAAAAATTGGCTCTCGCATGATGTGAGTTCACTGTTACAATTTGCTTTATTATGAGCGTAGAGTTAGTGATCCCTTAAAGAGATGGGAAAAATGGGTCTTTTTAGTGATCAGCATCTTTGCATCTGGATCCCGTATGTGAGCCGGCTCACTGAACCGGTTCAAAAAGAGCCGAGTTCTGAATATGTTACTGCAGTCTGCCACTGAGTTACCTAGTCCAGTCAATCATATCACGACCTGTATAGAATCAAGAATGCATAGCCAAACATGTGATGCATGAGTCATTTGAGCTGACAGATGTATCAAAGCAAGAACTGATACGTAAGCGTAAAATGTGCTTCTGTGTGTTAAGTGTTTCACTGAGTTATGCGGATCCGTTGATCCGTCGGTTCAAAAAAAAGTGAGTCGGCTCTCACGGATCTTCTGTCGGAGTCGGCTCTTTGAACCGGTTCAGATCTGAGTTACCCAATTCTAATCCATGAGTAGAGGCAAGATTCCAACCCACGACAGTTCGGTCAAGAAGTCAGTACGCTAACCACTGGATCACACTGTCCTCTAGCTCCCACAAAAAAGCTAATTTTCACTTCAAAACAAGTATATACTTATACATCTAACAGCTCGGTCATATAGGATTTTTGGATTGTTTACAAAGACAAAGCCTACTTTGCTCCTCCAGTCTAACTACTGGATTGGTAAAATCGCCTTACTTTTGTTTTACTTTAGGCACTAGTATGAAAAAGAATCATTTTATTACCTCTATACAGGCATGAAAAGCAGCTGTTTTAAGATAAATACGTACAGGATTCAAATCAAACAGTAGTTGAATAGATTTTATTCTAAACCCAATTAATATAAAGAAGTAACTGGCAGTAAATCGTATTGTATGATGTACCATATACACAAAATTGTATATACGTATAAAAAAGTAATGATTAATGATGACTAATGATCCTAGTTGTTGAGCGTCTACATGAATAATGACGCTAACATGTTTTCTGTCTATTGATAAAAAAGGTGAGGACATTAGTGCAACCATTTATTTGATAATATTATATTAATGACAGTCTATCCAAGATATTTATAGTATATCTGTGTGTAGTAACAATATTTCAAAGATTTGGTCAAAATTACATAAAACAAACCGTGAGTTGAGTCGTTTCCTGGAATTCTGACCCTTGAAGTCCACCCAACCAGCTTCCCAGTATGATCTACACTGAATATTAAATGTATTGATATTTATGAATTTATCTACAACTAAAAGAGTGTTGGTATTGCAGATGTACAGTTCATTAATCACATGATTAGAATCTCATAAAGTTTTCCGGTTTTTTATAAAATATACTGTCAGTATTCTATAATTAAAAATTAAATAAAAATAGTTTTTTCTTTGGTTTATCCAAATATTTTTTCATTCTACAATTGTTCATTTTTCAATAGAGGATGTACATTAATGATCTTGAAATTACGATGCCTGAAGACCTAATAAAGTCCGAAACGTCGCAAATGTAATAATCGATATTTTGATGTATTTCCTGGATCCCCTTTCCTGCTAAAACTTACAATTAATCATTAAAATGGACGCAACAGTAGAAAATGATGATTCACAGAGGGGATTTTTTCAAAAAGTTAAACTAACACATGGTAATCAAGCTGTAAAATGTATCAAGGATTGGGCGAATAGTATGGTAAAATTGGCATCAACTTAGCACGAGTTCGTTCAAAAGTCTGCAGTACAGGATGATAAAGTCAATTTCACTCGTCAACGCCATCTGTCGTCAAACACGAGTACTTATTGATCAACCCTCATACTTCGTGGATGGAACACTGCATCATGGTTTGGATAAGAATACTGCTTTAGAAATTATACAAACGAAAATGAAGAATAAGTTGCAAGTTTCGCAAACTTCCGTTGTGCTTTCTAATTTAGTTCAACACAAATGCTTGCGACGACGACTGATGAAAACTGTTCACGTATTCTGTTCGCGAAGGAGTGTCACAGGAGGCCGATTCTAAACACAACTTTGTCTGCATATCTGCAGCCTAACAGTGTCTCGTGTAAAAGACAAACAAACGTTTCTTCTGGATTAAATGCATTTTACATGATAAACGTCATAACACTTAAACACGTAATTTATTTCGCAATTGTGCTATTTTTAACACTTCAATGGTGACATTGGATCTGAGAGATCCATGTGACCAACATTAAAATAATAATAATAATAAATCTTCAAAGTTCAATTCCAGATAGATGTTATAACAGAAAACAGGATCACGGGTAATTGGAATAATGAAAATAAATTTTCATTATTCCAATTACCCGTGATCCTGTTTTCTATCAATAATAATAAATTTATTGCACATGGTACATATGTGACGTCACAATTGGTACAATTTAAAATTTCAATTCAAAAATTATACTTTAAAAATTCAGATGTATCATAAAAGCAATGACTAATTAGGAATATTTTAACAGATTTCTTGAACTGCTTCAGGGGCTGCTTTTTGTAGCGTCAGGCAATTTGTTAAAAAATTGGAAAGGCTGCTTAAGTACCAAAAGATGTAGTATTAGAAACAATAATTAGTGTAAATGTTTTTAGCACAAATTTTGATAAAGAATTTCTGAAAAATAACGCTTGTCCGTTATAAAATCTCCTCAGATAAAATTACAGACAGAAAATTCCTTAATTATTATTGGTTGTCGTTTACGGATATCAGAGATCCAACGTCACCAAGTATGTTACTATATAAGAACTGCCACCATTGGAGTGTTAACCGACATAAAAAAGAGATTATCAATTCACCATGCATATTTTCTTGTTAACGAACTTAAACAAAGAGATTCTACAACAAAGCGTATTTTATTATTTTATCAGTATTATTATTTTTCTATGTTCCGCGATAGTTCCGCCAGTTGTGAACCGATTTAAAAAATTTCGACGCCATTTTCGGCTTGGTACCATATACTATATAGTTTTTCTTAAAACTGGTTCATCAGCCCACCGACAGCTGAGTTCATTATATCAATCATCTATGTACAAATTAGTTTTGGCGAAATAACTGACCAAAAAAGGTCTCGGGCTCTCGACATAATAAAATAGTAAGACTTTGTCTACAGTATAGTTAGGCAAAACAAAAAGAGTTCGATATGTAATTAACATAATTTTTTGAATTTAATCTAAAAATATTTTGTATCTTTTTGTCATAGATGGAAATTTTAATAAGATCTGTTTTCTCTTTGAGAAACAATGGTCATTAAAAAGCAAAAAAAAACCGCACTGAATTTATATTTTGTTCAACGTGCTAAAGCCTTAATGAACAGCGACAGAGACAGTACAATAAAGTGCAAATAATAATTCCATCTCTCCAGAAGGAAATTTGTTGAAAACTGTCAATTCAACGCAGATTCAAATTAATTATGCAAGAAAGTTGGTAACTTATGTAAGGTATGCAGATGTAGGTTATAGACATAGGCGCCGATAATCCCAAATTTCTGTCAGACTCGATAAAATGATGCAAAAATAATCTGTCGCGGAAGTGACGCACAATTTCAGCTTCCTTCAATCTACCTTGACCAACTGTCAATTTTTTTTAGTGTACTGTTACTGTATTCGAATCGGAATATTTTTGGAAAATTAAAATTAAAAGAAACAAATAATCACGGTAGACATTATGGTACACATTTTCATAAACACCTGGTATAGCAAACAAGTCGGTTTCTCTACACAGAAAATGCAATTTAATGAGACTTTTACCCCAAAAGAGAGATTTGTCATCCTTTGTAAAGTTACTTGGAAAACTGCAGGATTGCTACATAAATGAAAAAGGGAAGGAAAGTTGAGAAATATTTGGTGCTTACAAAAATTCGCTGCTGAGGTTTAAGTGGAAAATGGCACTGTAAGTTGCAAAATGGGGTAATGTAACTAATAAGAGAGGTAGTGTTATGTCATAGGGGAGTAGGTAGTTCTGTCAAAAGACGAAGGATCAAAACGCAAATAATTGGGAGTATAGTTAGTGTATTTGCCATATGGCAACATACACTATTGGCATCGGTCGGATGGCGGGACCTAGGGGTCGGACCAAAATTTCTCGACGTTTCATAACCTCCTAAACACTTTGGCACCATTTTTGAAAATGTTTATATATATATGTATATATATATATATATATATATATTTATATATATATATATATATATATATATATAGGTATATATGTGTACGGGCAATAACTTTCGAAGGAGTTAATTCATTTTAACGAAATTTGGCACACATGTTAGAATCCGTCACCGCACGAAGCCTATTTAAAATAGGCCCAATCGGGTCATTTTAAGGGTGGTTTTTAGGGGTTGAAAAAAGTTTTTGGGCCCAAAAATACCTAAAAAATTCTCAGATTCGTTTCAAAATTGAAATTTAACCCTTTAGTAGCAATTAAAAAGTGCTCTTAAAATTTTAATAAAATCGGCCCGACAGGACCGGATTTTCAAATTTTCTGAAAACACTAGTTTGCAGATAGTAAGTTATTTACTGAAAGGTGTTTTTAATTTTGGTGTAGACGTTCGATCGACAATTATAATGTAATTAAGAAAAAAATGTAATTTTAAGGGGTGTATTAAGGACTTAATTTTTTTATTTTGCCCAGCAATCACCTTAAGTTCACATAATAAAGCCACAAGGTCTGTATCAGTAAATACACTATATTGTCGGCAGGGTTTTGGCACTGCGACCCGGGTTTTATTTTTTACTTATAAGAGGGATTTTTAGTTACATAAATAAAGCTTTTTTGCTAATATATTCTTATGTATTACTAATATCACCGAGCTGGGTACAGCACTAGACTCGCATTCGGGAGATACGGGTTCGATTCCCGGCAGGGGCAGATGTGGCTGGGACTTTTTCCTACTCCCTCTCGCCGAGAAACGGTAATTCCTGTACCGGCCATCTTGATTGAGGTTTTCCATGGTTTCCCTCAATTAATTCCAGATAAATATCGAGATGGTACTATAATGATCGTATTTGATCATTATATAAAATAAAAAATAAATAAATAAAACACAATAAAATTTGATTTAATCAAGACGAAGTCTAAATGCGTCTGATCACAACGAGATTTAAAATTATTATTCTTTTTTGTTTCTTAAGCGTTGCTAATAGAAACTTCAAACAAAACAATGTTATGGTCGACAATGCAGAGTATTAATGTTGTCACTAGGAGACCCAACAGTACCTTATTTGAGGCCAGGGCCGAATACCTATCAAATTCCTAGTTCAAAAATTACCTACCTTTTTCTAATTTCCTATAATTCCTTCATTCGCCCATTGCTATTATATAAGTTGAAGTTGTAAAAATGTAGAAAATAACGGGAAGTGGTAGTAGAAAAAAATAGTAATGGTGCGAATGGCGTCTGTTATGACATAAAGTCGAGAAACGGACGTTAAACGTATTATTATTATTATTACTAATATCGAAATGAAATTCGGCAGACAAATAAATATGGTGATAGAAGAGGCAGTAGGAAAAAGTCGCAGCCACCATCTGCCCCCGCCAGGATTAGAATCCGGTACCTCTCGAATACGAGTCTAGTGCTCTCACCAGTACTCTATCCCGCTCGGTTATAAATACATAAAATATAAAAATATTGTCAAAAACGTTTAAGAAAACGAAAAATGTAATATGAATGTATTAATGTATATATAAGAAATTACTAAAATATCTAGATCAATTTTGTTAGTATTGAACCAATAGCACGCGAATACTGAAAAAAACTTTGAAACAAACGAAAAATAATACTTACAACATTAATTATTAAAAAAAAACACGAAATCAACAAGTACTACCTGTATAGTAAACTAACGATAGTGGAATGGAAAATTTCATACTTCGTATATAAATTTTTGATCAATGAAATAAGTACTAACCCACATGTTCAATAATAGTCGATATAAGACATTATAGATATAAAAGTAGATGTTGACAGAAATATCTGTGGCTAAAAGACAAAATCGCGTATGGCATTTTTTTGACGCAAAACTTCTTTTGGCGCGGTAGAGGGAAATTGATTCTTGAGATTGAAAATGTAACGGAAGTGGACGCGTACGTTTAATATATATATTATAAAAAACTGATATAATAATAATAATAATAATAATAATAATGCGTTTAACGTCCGTTTCTCGACTTTATGTCATAACAAACGCCATTCGCACCATTACTATTTTTAATTTTACCACTCCCCGTTTTTTTCTACATTTCTTAAATTTCAACTTATATAATAGCAATGGGCGAATGAAGGAATTACAGGAAATTAGGATAAGGTAGGTAATTTTTGAACTAGGAGTTTGATAGGTAATCGGCCATGGCCTCAAATAAGGAACCACCTCGATATTTATCTGGAATTAATTGAGGGAAACCATGGAAAACCTCAATCAAGATGGCCGGTACAGGAATTACCGTTTCTCGGCGAAAGGCAGTAGGAAAAAGTCCCAGCCACATCTGCCCCCGCCGGGAATCGAACCCGGACCTCCCGAATGCGAGTCTAGTGCTGTACCACTACTCTACCCAGCTCGGTTAAAAAACTGATATATAATGGTGCCAAAGTGTTTAGGAGGTTATGAAACGTCAAGAAATTTTGGTTCGACTCCTAGGTCCCGTCATCCGACCAACGCCAATAGTGTATGTTGCCATATGGCAAATACACTAAAAACGGTAAAAAATGAATTTTGCGACTACAATTCGAAATTTCCCGATCTGAAGAATCAGTATTATAGCATTTAGGTAATATTAAATTAAATACACGTCGTGGTGTAATTTGTTTAATTAAAATGCACAAACTTTAAAACTCCAGTGAAATTGCATTTCCGAGGTAGTGAATAATATTTCCGAGGAGACAATTTAAGTCAATAACAGACTAAAGTTAATACAAGCGATCAACAGACCAAAATCTACATGTAAACGTAGAATGATTTTAACAAGAATTTAACGATTTCAATCAGTCTCGAAAGGAAAGTATGAAAGAAAATAAGAGAAACACGAGACGACATCAAAGAAAATAAAATATTTTATACGGAATATGATTGAGTTGAATTATATTATATATAGGATCCGCGAGTCGTCGGGACTTGGGAGGCAGGAGCGCTTGGGAGCTGTGAGCAGCCAGGTGCAGTACAAGGAAAGAGGTATACAATGCCTCTCACTCCCGTATACATCCGGGTTGGCAATGGGGATATGAATGCGTTATACCTGATCTGTATAACTCCGCGCGAAAAGTGTCGCGTTTTACGACAAAACCAAACACGGCCGAAAGACCCAAACTGCTTCTTTTCAATCACAACGTGATTAGTGATTGCTACTTTCAAATATCAGTGTTCTATTTCTCCTCTATTTCTTACTTTTTTCAAACGGATATAATACGCGCCTCTGTAAAGGTCTAATTCTTTGCATATTAAGTCATCCAAAAAATTATTTTTCGTGCTTGTCTATGCAAAACTGTGTTAGGCATCTTGAGCAATTAACAATCAAAGAAACAACTTAACAGTTATAGCGTACTGGACTGTACTTTATAGCAGGAAAGCGACAACCAGCGATAACCAATCACCGACAAGCGCAGGTTCTGTGCCGGTAACTGGGAGGTGGTGGGTTCCCACAAAACAACCAAGACAGCTCTAAAATATGCATTTGCGACGCTGTTTGTGGCTATAACTTCAGAACCTTTTAGAACTGTGGCGAGTCTTATACGTCGCTAAAGAAGTTAAACTTAAAAAAAATCAAGAGTGGCACTTTATAAATACAAAAATGATTTGTCGGGAAAAAGTAAACACTTATTAGTGTATTTGCCATATGGCAACATACACTATTGGCGTCGGTCGGATGGCGGGACCTAGGGGTCGGACCAAAATTTCTCGACGTTTCATAACCTCCTAAACACTTTGGCACCATTTTTAAAAATGTTTATATATATATGTATATATATATATATATATATATATATATATATATATATATATATATATATATATATATATATAGGTATATATGTGTACGGGCAATAACTTTCGAAGGAATTAATTCATTTTAACGAAATTTGGCATACATGTTGGAATCCATCACCGCACGAAGCCTATTTAAAATGGGCCCATCGGGTCATTTTAAGGGTGGTTTTTAGGGGTTGAAAAAAGCTTTTGGGCCCAAAAATACCTAAAATATTCTCAGAATCGTTTCAAAATTGAAACTTAACCCTTTAATAGCAATTAAAAAGTGCTCCTAAAATTTTAATAAAATCGGCCCGACAGGACCGGACTTACAAATTTTTTGAAAACACTAATTTGCAGATAGTGACTTTTTTATTGAAGGATGTATTTAATTCGGTGTAGACGTTAGATTAATAATAATATTACAATTAAGAAAAAAAATGTTATTTTAAGGGGTGTATTAAGGGGTTAAATTTTTTATTTTGTCCAAAAACAAACTTAATTTCACATAATAAAAGTATAAAACCACACGGCCCTGTACAAGCAAATACACTATATTGTCGGCAGGGTTTTGGCACTGCGACCCGGGTTTTTTGTTATTTACAGCGACGTTTCGTTCCTTGTTTGGAACTTTTTCAAGCTTTAATAACTATTAAATGTTTTGATTAAGTAGATATAAAAGTTAAAATACACATGTAAGTATAAATTTGAGTTAAACAATTATTAATAAAAAGTTTATAATAATTCCGTTTTTTTTAAAATGTTTTTACGGTTTTTCAACGAAAATTATTACGAGCGAGATAATATATGGCTGATGTTGAACACTCCTATATTGCGGTATAGAGAACGGAGCTACATTGGTTATACACAGTACGGGGAAAATGTGGAATTATTGATGACATTTCGACTGTAAAGTCAGCACTTTTATACACGCAGACGGAATCGGTAGAGCTTGTGAGTGACTGTGTCTGGGGACGGGAGGCATTCCCTACATACATACATACATACGTACTTATACCTAGCCATACAGATACCAAGGTATAGGGGATTGTAAAAAACACTTGCGTAATAGGTACCAAGTAGTTAATCGGTATACACATATATATGTTATTTCTCAAAGGTGCTTTTTTTGTCGGTATGAAATATCTCCCTTAATACTGTTTCAAAATTAATCTTTGATATCTCATTTTGAATATTAATTTTCTCTCTAATGACGAAAACTAAATTAATATCTTAAAATTAATTTTTTCATTAAAAGATTACAGTTTAAAAATATTAACAATTTCATTGAAATAATAGCTTTTGTCTGCTATAATTGTTAAGAAACATTCATTGTTGTAGCACTATATTAGAAAAATTTTATTATTCCAACACGTCACCGTCGAGATTTAAACCCGAATCTTTCCATAGCTAAAAATAATTGGCTCTCGCATGTAGTGAATTTGAGTGTTGTAAATCGCTATATTATGAAGGATTAAAATGTTGAATTGTGTGCACTAACTCATTCCGCCGCAAAAGTGGAAAGATTCGGGGAATAAATCCCGACGGTGACGTGTTGGAATAATAAAATTTTTCTAATATAGTGCTACAACAATGAATGTTTCTTAACAATTATAGCAGACAAAAGCTATTATACTAAATTAATTCAGCTGGTACGTAGCTACAAGCGTATGTAAAAATATCTACTAATTTCATTAGAGAAAAAACATTCACAAAAAACAAATGTTGCCGTCTGGTGGCAATCTGTTTATTTTAACAGTTGTAGGTAATATGGCGTATAGTGGCGCTGAAGTCTCTGAATAGAATAGAATAAAATTTATTTCCACCCTATTGTATTACGTAATTGACCACTAATGGTTTTAACAGTTCTCGGTAATATAACGTGCAGTGGCG
The DNA here is from genome assembly GCA_034508555.1 of Venustoraphidia nigricollis. Taxonomy (NCBI): domain Eukaryota; kingdom Metazoa; phylum Arthropoda; class Insecta; order Raphidioptera; family Raphidiidae; genus Venustoraphidia; species Venustoraphidia nigricollis. Next base: position 13,900,291 of record JAVRKA010000004.1, read on the forward strand.
CTGTTGTTTCTGAATAGAATAAAATAAAATATATCTTGTCATCTGGTGGCAATCTATTTATTTTAACAGTTGTCGGTAATATTCAGTGACGTAGTGGCGCTGAAGTCTTTGAATAGAATAATTTGATTACGTAACTGACCACTAACGCTAGTTATTATTTTCTATAAATAGTTATTTTGGAAAATTGTACATTAAAATTTCTTACTGATTTTTTTATTCAACCAATGAAACCTAAATACTTTACAATAACGGTGAAATGGAACACACTGAACATTGGTACATAGTTTTTAACCGAATACGTAGATACTCATTTATTATTGATATAATTTGTCATAGGTAATTATTTATAATGATACTTATTAAAAGAATTAATATTTAAAGCACAAAAATTCAACATTGCTCCGTTAATAGAAATTTGATCCACCCCTAAAATTATATACGTACCTTGTCGATTTTAAAAATTTCTTTCGTTTGATGTCTTTAATCTGACGGATTATATGTATTCGTACAGTTGATACGTTTACGGAAAAAAACCTATTTTTTATTTTTATAATTTAATAATGAATTTTCCCCCAGCTTTAAATCACATGTATGTCAATTTTTAATGAGATTTAATGTTTTATTGCATAACGGTAAGTTATTAAATCCCTCCACATTTAAATATTAAACGGTATTTAATATATTTATGTGGTGTATTTTTCACATGCTTTTTTTTATCTTTTTATTCGTTAAAAACAGAAAATATTGACATTGTTAAAGAACTTACACGGAAGCCATTTTGTTTCGACAAAGGTAATACCTATTTATTTCAAATATTAAGAATTTGTTTAAAATAATTTTTTATTTTAGTTATTATTATTAAGAAATCGAAACTGAGTTTTTTCAATTTATTGGTGAAAATATTTGAAAATCACAAATTTGTAAGATATGGACATCCCATCTTGCAATTCTATAACGGTAATATTTTTTGTCGAAAGAATCTAAGAAAATGTTCGACGTATTCGAAAATTTATCTATCTTATACGCCAAATTACTGTTACAGTAAATAGTGAAAACACCCCGCGGAAAAAAATATTTTTTTAGAAAAAAATAAAGAAATTTAATATTGACCTACATTATGAGTCCGTTTTTTTGCTCAAATGGGTATTATAATTTAATATTCAAATTTATGCGTTTCAGGTATTGTCATTATTAGTTTATTAATTACTGTAAAAGTAACTAAATTAAACGGTTTGTTGTGTTTCGTAAAAATTACTTCAAAGTCACCAACTGCTAGAACCATGATTCATCGAATCGATTAGAAAAAAATAATACAAAAAAATCGTTTCGGATAAGTTCTTCCTTTTAAAAAAGTTGAGATTTACTAAATAGTCGAATCGATACTAAATAAAATCGAGATGTTTTTCCTGACTACGTGAAAGGAAGGGTTATGATTTTAATTAACAGGTTAGAATCCAGGAGTTTTACGTATGTAATATACAAGTATTTATTAAACCAAACAGTTTTATTTATTTTATATTCGTAATATTACGTTGAATTTCATTTTAGAACTCTAGACACGAACCGCAACTTGTTTTCTATTTTAATTTCATAGATTCAACATTCCAGGTGAAAAAGTGACACTTCAAAAATTAAAATGAAAAAAAAAACTGGCGCCGCTTTGTTTGTCACTAATTATATCATAAAATGTCTGAAGCGAGCTAGATGCTGTTTCTAAAGTGAATACAGTCTGGGTTGGATCACTGAGCGTGTTGCACTGCTGCGTGGCAGCTATCTAACGACACCATGTCCGAATTTACCCGATTTTTTTGCAAGTGTGATTACGAACTTTCCCATTTTTTAACTCTTAATCATGTTCCTAGAAATTACAAAATTAAGGCCGACAGAACTCTTATACTATTATTATCAGTAACAAAGTTATGCTACTTCAAAGTTTAAATCTAACAACTCTGCAGTCTTTTTGGTTAAACAAAAAGAATAGCTGGACCAATTTCGGCGAAATTTCCGACCATATCTGCGTTAAAACGCGTCGATTGGTACCTCAAAGTAGCCAATGTTATTTTCTATTCTAGCGAGAAATGACTACGTACTTTCCAAAAATAGTGTAAAAATATTATGGTGATTTTAAAATATAAAGTATTCTTGAATCCATTACAATGTACTGGCAAGTCAAATAAGATATAGAAAATATTGTAGCGCGCCTCCAATTGTTACACCACTACAAATGACATCGGCTTCTCGAACAAACTGACAGAAGTTTCCGGAATGATCAAGAACGGATGTACACGCCTATAAATACAGTGAATCTGGGCCGCGGTAGTCAGTCAGTGGGTAGACTTAGTGAATACATAGCGAGCGAGCATACATAGCATAAATAGAACGTCTACATAAATAGCATTATTACATAAATTTCGGTGTGTTGTAAATAGTCGTGTGTGTATATAATTATTGTTCTATAGTTATTGTTGTGTTATTATAAGAATCCGTTTATTTTTTTATTGTTAGTTTCTTTTTGTCATTATTGTTAGAGAAGTACTTTTTAGTTTATTTGTTTTGTATTTATTTCGTTTGTTGAAAATAAATCAGTTTTAATCCACCACAGAGAACAGTTTTGTTACAATATTTTTGGTTTGCGGATCAATTACTGTTGAAACTTGAACATTTCTATTTCTAAACCGTTTCAAAACTGATCTGCGATTTGCTTATTTTTTGAAAGATTGGACAAGGCGTAGTTCTAGGTCAAATATATGATGTAGTACTCATTTTATATTAAGTCTAACTTTGTGACTGATGTTATTCAGTATATTCATTCACGCACATTATAGCACTGACTGAATACAAACTGACATAAGTTATATATTATGAACTTAAGGCTCCTACCAACAAATTATACACTTTTTATTAACATTAATGCGCTTAAAATTACTATAATTTTCGTATTAAATTTAAATTTATCAAAATATATAACCGCTATAAATTAACAAATTATTATTAGACACTAGCCTTAACACTCGCGTTAATGTCTATTTTGACAGAAACTTTATCTTAACCCGATCGTAGCTGGGCAAAAAATACAGCTATACAAACCCGGGCACTAAGTTCGTGTTTGAGGGTTGTTCGAGTTTGTGAATAAATGTATTTTAAATATTTGTTTTCTTCTTTTCATTAATTTTAAATTATTGTGTACTATTTCCCTTGCTCAAACTATCCACACAATTCATTTCTTCTCTAGATTTAATGTTTTTGGTTTACGTTTGTTACCCATTTTACAAAATAAGATTATTCACGCGTCACTGATTCACACTGTGCAAGTAACTATAAATTGCGATCTGAATCACGAACAGTTTTGTAAATATAAACAGGTCGTTAATTTTTATGTAAGAGTCCGAGTTTTAGAGTCTAGTGTATAGTGTCATGACATCACATTTAAACTTTGTAATTATAGTCAAACATGAGACTATAATTTAGACTGCCTGTAAAGGTTTACCTATGAATATTAAGTTGAAAGGATGCACCCAAATAAAAGGCAAATGCAAAACACAAAATTCAATTTATATAAATGTTTGACTTGCGTTCTTATTTTGGAATATTATGATTCAGAACTGGGTAGAATCATTGATTAGGTTTTAGGAACCATGCTAAGGATTTTATTGGGTTATTACATTTAGCATATTATTTCAGATTACTGCTGTATGGAAAATCATATAGGAATTCTATGTTTGAAAATTATTTTCCCAAATTTAATAACTTGATGTAGGAAACTGGTATTAGATTAGATTAGATAAGAAAAGAGGGCGAGAGGATCTTTATTCCTCGTCAACACCGCGACCTTGATAGATCTATTGTGTAGCCCTGACTCATTTATATCTCTATGAGATTAAGTCTTTTGATAGAGCCTAGAATTGCTTTGAGATCTGTGTCCCATACCTGATCAGGTGTTGGGAATGGATTATTGAGGTGACGGAGTCTTCGCCTCATGACTGCTTCACATTTACAAAGAAGATACTCCGATGTTTCAGGAGCCTCCAGACAGAAGTGACATCACTCGATGAGGAAACTGGTATATCATTTCTTTGTCTCAATGAATTTTTCATAGCCATTATTTTTATTGAACGTTTAATGGCTGAATATTTTTGCAAGGCAGATACTACTGCCCCAGTATATACGTACCTTAACTAAGAACTGTTCATATTCTCAACTGTAAAAATGAAATTTACATTTCGAGTTAATTATGCAACGCCAGCAAAAAATGAAAGTGAGAAGAGAAGAATAAAATGTGTAAGAGCAGCAAAAATGCAATTAATAATTACGGACTCAGACGTTTGTTGACCGTAGTCTCGCAATTAGACGTAGGAAGGTGTGCAGAGCACACCTGAACTCGGAAAAGTTTCTATGAATAAAAGTACAAACTACATAACTAGAAACATGTAGATACTTAATGATATACTCCATTCAAAAGTTATACTATTCTTTAAAAGTTACCAATTTCCAAAGTTATCTGATTTAGTACCATTTTTGTATTTTCAACTTATTTTCATAAAAAAAATGAAATCTAATTTATTTTTATATCAGGTTTCAGATCAGGAGACTAGGATTTGAGATACTCAAACCATGGAAACGTTTTAAAATAGGCAACAGTATTAATCCATATTAATAGTTCTTGGATAAGTTTGGATAAAATCCGTGGCACAGGATCAATAAAACACAACACTGAAGTTAAAATTGCATTCTCACTAACGTTTCGGTGTACTTTACACCATCTTCTACTGATACGAATTGACTGCATTCGAACTCTGAATATGGTGTAAAGCACACCGAAACGTTAGTATAGGAATGCAATTTTAACTTCAGTATTGTGTTTTATTGATCCTGTGCCACGGATTTTATCTAAACTTATCCAACAATCATCAAGGATCACAACCACTCTAATTAACTTCTTTTAATTAGAGTCAACCTCGTATTAATAGTTCTGTTTGAGATTATTGTTGTGTAAAAATACTGAGAACTGAAAAGTGTATGATAACTATATGTCAAATTCCTAGTTACACTTTTGTATAACAAACGTAATGGTGTCAAAAGTGTCAACACTTTTCAAACTTTTCACACCGATTATGAGCTCGGCTATTCTAAATTTAAACTACATATAATTATCACGATGAATTACCAACTTATGCAGAATAACAAAACAGACAAATGTTGTTGAAATTAAAAAATACACAATGTTTGCGAGATATTTTGTTAAACTTAATAAATTACCTACATCACAAAACAAAAATAAAAATGTATTCTTAACTGCAAAACTTAAACATTAAGTAAACAATATTTCACTGTCATTATTTTCATCTTCAGTTGTCTTTTATAGATAAGAAAACTATTCTGCATTGGCGATATGCAACTTACCATGTGGCGCTAACTGGCGGTTGTATTTAAAAATAGTTTCATTTACACCATGTATGAAAAGAAAAAAGATAAATTATTTATGCAGTGAATGGTTAGAGATTAATTTGACCCTGTTGATATTTGTAAGGTGCAGCAAAAATTTAATGTGATGTGTCTAACGTCAAGTTGTTCTTTTTTATAGAATACTAGCGGCCCAGTCCGGCTTCGCCCGGGTGTAAATGTAATATATAGGATATAAAAGATGAGAATCATTATCATTAAATTCTCAACGTGTATTGAATTTGCGCGAATCTAATCGCTTTTATTTGTGAATGTTCAAAAATCGAAGAAAAACCTTATTTCCCAAAAAGAAATTTAAAAAATTCTGTTGATCCGATCGCTACCAAACTTCAGAAGATCAGCCGCTGGGCTAATGTAAAGATTGTCTGAAAATTTCATCAAAAATGGTCTATCCGTTTGGAGTCCATAGATTACATATACATCGTCTTTTATCTATATAGATTATAAAATGTAAAATAGTATCGCGAAGTTTTTTTGTTATTGATATGTTCTTTAATATTGTAGAACATACTTTTGTTCTATCATCAATAGTTTCCGCAGCGCATGCGACAAAAGATGTCTTATGGCATTTTTTTACACCTTGGGTTACGTTACTAAAGTTTTAATAAGGATCCCTAATATTTTCTAGCAATAAATATAGCCTATGTTACTCAGGGTGAATGTAGCTTTCTAATGGTGAAAGAATTTTTTAAATCGGCACAGTAGTTTTTGAGTTTATTCATTACAAACATACACACAAAAATACAAATTTTTCCTCTTTATAATATTAGTGTAGACTAGTCGTTACTAGCTGCTAGTGTTATATAATCAGGAGCGAGATAATAATCTCATCATACAAATACTCCGTGGTGTAACAAGACACGATGCAAGAACTGTACAACAAAGCTATGCCATTGAGTGAGAAAGAAATACAATGCTTGCTAATAGGATAAGATAATTACATTGTAATTTTCAACATCCTGATTTTCTCACCTTTTTCCCGTACATTCATAATACAGCTATTCCTATTGCATATAAACGGACAGGCATGAATGAAATGAATTTGTTTAAAACAAACGGCACGGAGTTAATAATTACAGGTGTTTATAGTGTATATACTAACTGGTCATACATTATGTAAAGCCGGCAATTAATTGTCCATTCTTGAATGTTTAAAATTATAATTACTTAATTTAAACTCTTATGGTAATGAAAGTGAACTCCCTGCTTAACGAGTTAATTACTGATTAGTATATTATTATTTATGCGTAGAGTGCGAAATAGTAGGGTGTGGTCATTTCACCAATGTATTCCCAAATGATGAAATCATCCAGTTAAAAATTTATTAAAATAACAAATAGAACTGGGAATACCACACCCTAATTACATAGAGCTTGGCAAAAGCATGTATCCTAGAATTGCCACATGTATGCAAATCGTTTATTTGATATCAGACTGTTCATTCGAATGAATGTTCACTTGACTGAATGTTCATTTTTGTTTCATTCCGCGTTCACACGGCACAGACAGAATGTCATAGAAATGAACGTTCATCCAGTCTTTTCCTCCAAGATGTCGTCGAATGAAGTTGTGCGCTTTGGAATTCGTTTGATTTGTGATCATTTAGTCGAAGAATTGACAAAAAAGAAGCAAAGTCTAAGTTTAAATCATTAATTAGAGATTTTATGGAATTTGTCCGCATTGTTCTGACTTTCGTCGAGCTTGTGGTTCCAGACATTTATAATTTTTGAAATTCTCCAAAAACAGAAGCGTGTTTTGGTCGTTCCACTTGAACACCATTTTGTCTCATACACAGACTGAATATATTCACTATACGGTGTCATAGTCCGAAGTCCGTCCGCTTAGAGATGGGAAAAACGGGTCTTTTTAGTGATCTGCATCTTTGCATCTGGATCCCGTATGTGAGCCGGCTCATTGAACCGGTTCAAAAAGAGCCGAGTTCTGAATATGTTACTGCAGTCTGCCACTGAGTTACCTAGTTCAGTCAATCATATCACGACCTGTATAGAATCAAAACATGTGATGCATGAGTCATTTGAGCTGACAGATGCATCAACGCAAGAACTGATACGTAAGTGTAAAATGTGCTTCTGTGTGTTAAGTGTTTCACTGAGTTATGCGGATCCGTTGATCCGTCGGCTCAAAAAAAAAGTGAGTCGGCTCTCACGGATCTTCTGTCGGAGTCAGCTCTTTGAACCGGTTCAGATCTGAGTTACCCAACTCTACGTCCGCTACGAGACACTACACAAAATGATCGAACCCGAATGAATGTTCTTTCGCGTTCAGACGTATCATATTTTGTTCATTCGGAGTGCGAATTAATGATACCGAATGTTGATATCTAGCGTTGTTGGATCGATTCATTAATGAATCCATTCGTCACTATTGTTTCATTTTGTGTTCAGACGTTTCACTTCGAGTGAAAGATGCTGAATGAGAGACAGAAATGAACAAACAATAAACCATTTGATAGCACTTTTAGTTCATAACTTGGAATATACATACATATATGGAAGGCTCATTCCCTTAGTTTACATTTATAAAATAGTTCGCGCTTTTTCAGTGTTTGAAATTGAAAGTGCATTATAATATAATAGATACAGTATTATTCTAATATGATATTTGACATTATACGTTTGAATCCTTGAAGGATATTATATAATATAATGTCCAAACAAACTTTAAACAACAATATATAGTGTAAAATCAGCGTAAAATTAACGGGCATTATTAAATCTTAATAATACGGACTGATGGTCCAAAATATAATATAAGGTCCCCTACGTTGTGCTTTTTTATTAAATGGTCAGGTCAACTCTAACAATGAAATTTATTAATTGTTACAACGGTCGTGGTCAAATTGGTCAGAGTGTAAAGTGTGAATTGTGGTGCTGAACCGAGGTTCAGATTTAAGTGTGTTCAGAGCAGCCGCTGTATTGACCAAAAAGTGTGTAGTGTGAAATGATCTGCACGAAAGCCAGACTATTGTTGACGCCGTCGATGTTCTAACACACGCCAACGCTAGTCCCCATTATCCAGACGCAGTTCCGAACGATTCCCGCCGTCGCTGTACTAACACACGGGTCTCGGACTTCACAGTGCTGGTTCCGTAGAAAACTATAGATACGCCGTCGATATACTAACACACTATATATCAGAAATATTTATACAAGTCGTTTAAGTTATAATGTTGGGTCTCCTAGTGACAACATTAATACTCTGCATTATCGACCACAACATTGTTTTGTTTGAAGTTTCTATTAGCAACGCTAGAGAAACAAATTATAATAATAATTTTAAATCTCGCTGTGATCAGACGCAATTAGACTTCGTCTTGATTAAATCAAATTTTATTGTTTTATTTATTTATTTTTTATTTTATAATATAGTGATCATTACGATCATTATAATAGTGTCAAAGAGAGTTCCTACCAATATTGTTTTTGATCAAATATTTCAAAAATCTATTTAAAGATATTACTTTCTTACAATTTTCTGCTAATATGAATTTCTAAACAGTTCGTTACCACGCGAGATATATTTTAATCGCAAAACCATTTTTATATATTCGATACTATTCGGACTCACTTCAAAGAAAATCCCTGCCAACTTTTGTTAAAATCGCAATCCCGTAACAATAAATTAAAAAAACCCGGGTCGCAGTGCCAAAACCCTGCCGACAATATAGTGTATTTGCTTGTATAGGGCCGTGTGGTTTTATATTTTTATTATGTGAAATTAAGTTTGTTTTTGGACAAAATAAAAAATTTAACCCCTTAATACACCCCTTAAAATAACATTTTTTTCTTAATTGTAATATTATTATCAATCTAACGTCTACACCGAATTAAATACACCCTTCAATAAATAAGTCACTATCTGCAAACCACTGTTTTCATAAAATTTGTAAATCCGGTCCTGTCGGGCCGATTTTATTAAAATTGTGGGGACACTTTTTAATCACTACCAAAGGGTTAAATTTCAATTTTGAAACGATTCGGAGAATTTTTTCGGTATTTTGGGGCCCAAAAACAGTTCTCAACCCCTAAAAACTACCCTTAAAATAGCCCGATTAGGCCCATTTTAAATAGGCTTCTTGCGGTGATGGATTTCAACACGTGGCCCAAATTTCGTTGAAATCAATTAACTCTTTCGAAAGTTATCGCGCGTACAGATATATATATATATATATATACGTATATAAATATATATATATAAATATATATATATATATAAATATATATATACATATATATATAAACATTTTCAAAAATGGTGGCAAAGTGTTTAGGAGGTTATGAAACGTCGAGAAATTTTGGTCCGACCCCTAGGTCCCGCCATCCGACCGACGCCAATAGTGTATGTTGCCATATGGCAAATACACTAAAAAAAAAACAAAAAAAAAAACAGAACAAATGTTGTCCCTTATTCGCTTTATCAACGATATACCTCTAAAGCTGTGTATTATTGTTCTAAAATGAATATTCAAGAATAAATGTCATGATATGACCCTTCTATGTAGTGAATCCTTTACAACATACGTAACATAATATCATGGAAAAGTGACATCTTATTATCACTAAACTGTGTTTTTATGTGTTCGGCTGCGATACCCGTGTTCCAATCTACCTACTACCGTTTGTGTGTGCGTGTGTCGTTCGGGATCTACAGTCTACCATGTAACGTAGCCCAGTGTAGAGCAGAAAGCGCTGGCAGCAGCCGTGTGGTCTATGTGTGGTGTGCTGTGTATGTATAGCTGTGATCAATCTTACTCATGTCAGAAACATGCATCAGGTTGCAGCTGCATTAGACGTGGCGCGCACATACAGAACAGACGCTCTCTCTAGGTAGACCAGGTTTGCTCAACATTATAACAGGTCCCTTTGACCTACGAGTCACCAAATAATTCTAGTCGATCAAAAAATACTTCATTGTATTTTTGCTTTTTTGTCCAACGTGTTTTAATAGTGTTGGATCACTTTCATACAGTTTGTGCTGAGACCCAGCGGTAAGAGGCGAGGTAGGCAAATGACATATTGTGGATGTGACCTTCTTCTGTCTCGCTCAAATCATCCGCACGTTTCAATTTTTGGTTGCTGCCAACTACTAGACTAAAAGATGCTATTGCAAGGGTGCCGCTGTCAATTGATTACTCAAATTTTTAGAAATATTTTGAAGATTTAAAAAACTTTTCCGAAAAAGGAAGAGTCACTTTAAGTTTGTGATGAAACAGTTTTGTGAAATAAGTACGAATAAGGTCATAGTGTGACATCGAAAACGTGTGTTTTTTTGGTACACTTTGGCCACTTTTCGCATCTGTCTTGTCAAGGCCCTCTAGCGTCTCACTCTCGCGTCCCCTACTGCCTCCCCACTCACTTTTTATTCTTCTGTAGCGCGCTCCTGATTGCTCACTTCCATTAATTAATTACTAATTAATTCCAAACAAAGATTTTTGGGTTCAGAATATTTTTCTCTTTCGATTCCAACAATTGGGTGCGCGATTTCTGAGACAACCGGTATATAGTCTAGATTTTTTAGTGATTTGTTCACAAAAATCAAAACTGTATTATAGTTTTTACACTCCTATTGGGTCCAGATATTAACCACTAAAAAGCTTAACGTTATCTGAATTCTTCCGACCATTACATAGAAAAAGGCATAAAAAACCAAACGTTGCCCTCACAAACACATCGGAACACAGAAATATACACGCGCATACTCAAGTGAAAAAAGCAGCTAACTCTTTCATATAATAGAGAGAATAATATAATAAATAAGAATAGTGTCCGCAGCAGTACCAAGCCAGAAAACTTAGGAGAGCTCTTATTATAATCAGAATGACGGTATAATAAATACTCGTATAATATGGAATAGAATATGTGAAAGACAACAAAATTGAATATGTATCACCTACGCAACGTGGAACCCATTGTGGACCCTGCTACGTTATGCCGAGACGACAGTCTCCGTGCTATGAAGGAGTGGCCCCAGGCCCGCCGCTTTATTAGGAATTAGTAATATATCGTGTATCAAAAAGGTTTGCATCTTTAGAGAGTGCGTTATGTTAACTGTGGATCGGCAATCCAGGCCAAGAACTGGCAAATCTCCTACACTAAAAAGAAAACACTTTAATAACAAATCGACCTAAAAAGTCAAAAATAATTTTTTATTGTAATAAAGCGTGAGGTGCTTGATGATATAAAAATTTCACTGGTAGCTATTTGTATAAAAGTAGAGTTAGTATAAAAATAGTGATAAACACCCCACGCTTTTTTACAATAAAAATTATTTTTAGTGTATTTGCCATAGGCAACATACACTATTGGCGTTGGTCGGATGGCGGGACCTAGGGGTCGGACCAAAATTTCTCGACGTTTCATAACCTTCTAAACACTTTGGCACCATTTTTAAAAATGTTTATATATATATATATATATATATATATATATATATATATATGTGTGTGCGCTATAACTTTCGAAAGAGTTAATTGATTTTTACGAAATTTTGCCCACATGTTGGAATCCACCACCGCAAGAACCCTATTTAAAATGGACCCAATCGGACTATTTTAAGGGTAGTTTTTAGGGGTTGAAAAAATTTTTTGGGTCCAAAAATGCCTAAAAAATTCACAGAATCATTTCAAAATTGAAATGTAACCCTTTAATAGCAATTAAAAAGTGCTCCTAAAATTTTAATAAAATCGGCCCGACAGGACCGGATTTACAAATTTTATGAAAACACTAGTTTGCAGATAGTGAATTATTTACTGAAAGTTGTATATAATTTGGTATAGAGGTTCGATTTATAATAATATTGCAATTAAGAAAAAAAATGTTACTTTAAGGGGTTTATTAAGGAGTAAAATTTTTTATTTTGCCCAAAAACCAACTTAAGCTCGCAAAATAAAGCCACACTGCCTGTATAAGCAAATACACTATATTGTCGGCAGGGTTTTGGCACTGCGACCCGGGTTTTTACTTTTTAGTTCGGTTTGCAATTAAAGCGTGTTTTTTATTTTTTTAAACTATTATTTATTATTCATTTTTTAGACGTATTTTTTTATCCTGATGATCCTGGTAAGGATAATGGGAACCAGTGACACTTGGAACAATTTATGTCGGTAAGCTAGAAATTTTTTACAACTATGCGACCATCTATTACCTAAAAGCTACAACAATTAAAACTTACTATCGAATAGTAAAAGTCTATAATTATCTTCTTATATGAAGAAATATATGGGGTCATAATCTAAAGTCATTGTCAAATCAGATTTTTTGACAACGCTTTCTGCAACCTGGCGGTCAGCACCACTATAATAATAATTTGGTACCTATATTTTTGTATATCTATACTTCTTTGGACTTCATAAGAAATTTCTTATTTTTAGTCTTCTGTTTTTTAAACGTTGTTATTTTTATATAATTTTCGATTTTAAAAATTCAAGTCCACGACCATATTTACTCTGAGAATACTTATTTTATGTACATAATCATTGAAGTGTCACTCATCGGTCACATATATTTTATATATTTTGAATTAGTCAAGTACTTCTTTAATTTATTATTCCTTTTCAAGTATACTCTTTTACATAACATGAGTGATTCTCTTTATATTGTTTACTGTACTGACCTACGTATAATGATTCTATGTAAACCTAGCTTTGTACAATTTTAATTAACTATTAAACATGTCAAATAGGACCACCGTATAAGCTTTGCTTACCGATAACATATAAAAATTTCTGTAAATTTGTTTTTTTCCTGGTATTCAAAATTTTCGTGGACTTTTTGTGATGTCCAGAAAATAGAAAGCGCTTCTAAATCTGTTTGTACTAGCACTATAAAAAAAAACACCGCTGGATCGATTTTGATTAAACTTTAAACTCTACCAAGTACTATTCACAACTTAAAATATTATTGGATGAGGGTGAAGGTAGGCTTCTCTTCAAAACCAAAATTAACGCAAGCGAATTTCCGGGAAAAATTAACCAACTTTGGCCCGAATGAATCCAATAATAACATCATATGCCGGATTTCTAATAGTATGCATCTCATTATATATACTAACGGCGAACCCGGCTTTGCTCGGGTCAAGTTCATTGCGGACAGTGGACACTGCAAACTTCAAAATTCAGTTAGAGTGTAAGTATATAGCTATTGGCTTGTTATTGTAATAACGTTAGTATTCGAATTTGGTGGATACAGTATGTTGCCGATTAGGAATTAATATTTTGTTTTATGCTTTATCATTTTTAATAGATTTCAATACCGTAGGTATTCCTTGAAATTATTAATATAGACAAGCGAAATACCTCCCACTCATTCATCTCAACGTTTCAGAAATTTATAAAGCCCACAAACTTGAAGTTTGGACATTAGGTTCCTTTTGTGACTTAAGCATCCTCTAACAAGGGATGTTTCAACTTTAGGGTCTCAAATGATCAAAAAAGGGTCTAGAGTTTTCTGAAAAAATATTCATTCAAAGTAAGAAGTATTGAATTAACCTACGAACTCTTCATAAAAAAAAAACCCGGGTCGCAGTGCCAAAACCCTGCCGACAATATAGTGTATTTGCTTGTATAGGACCGTGTGGTTTTATACTTTTATTATGTGAAATTAAGTTTGTTTTTGGGCAAAATAAAAAATTTAACCCCTTAAAATAATATTTTTTTTCTTAATTGTAATATTATTATCAATCTAACGTCTAAACCGAATTAAATACACCCTTCAATAAATAAGTCACTATCTGCAAACTAGTGTTTTCATAAAATTTGTAAATCCGGTCCTGTCGGGCCGATTTTATTAAAATTTTGGGGACACTTATTAATTACTACCAGATGGTTAAATTTCAATTTTGAAACGATTCGGAGAATTTTTTCGGTATTTTGGGACCCAAAAACATTTTTCAACCCCTAAAAACTACCCTTAAAATAGCCCGATTATGCCCATTTTAAATAGGCTTCTTGCGGTGATGGATTTAAACACGTGGACCAAATTTCGTTAAAATCAATTAACTCTTTCGAAAGTTATTGCCCGCACACATATATATATATATATACGTATATATATATATATATATATATATATATATATATATATATATATATATATATATATATATATATATATATATATATATAAATATATATATATATATACCTAAATATATATATACATATATATATAAACATTTTTAAAAATGGTGTCAAAGTGTTTAGGAGACTATGAAACGTCGAGAAATTTTGGTCCGACCCCTAGGTCCCGCCATCCGACCGACGCCAATAGTGTATGTTGCCATATGGCAAATACACTAATAAGTAAATGCAAAAATTACACTTGGTTGTTGGTTAAGTGAAGGTTAATATTCTAATGATGCCTAACGCAAAATTAGCTCTCGGAAGATGTTGCAAATGTGCTTTTTTAGTAGAAGTATTGGTTGTTTCAATATGTCACTGTAGATTGTGGAATAATTGTTAATTTAGCCGCCTCGATAGTGAAAGATTTGGGTTCGTGTCCCGACAGTGACATTGAATAGTATAATTTTCTAAAATCGCGTTATAATTGCAACAACGAGTATTTCATAATAACAAACTATTAGCAATTATTTCTATTTTAATATTAAATTTATTTCTGGTTCGTATAAATCATGAGCTATAACATAATATATTGTTCGAAAGTTGCCATTAAAAAACCAAATTCGTGTAGTTGTTGAGTCAGAGATTATGTAATATATTACCCCGAGGACAGGCATCAATTTGTGATCCTCGCCGTGACGTAAGGTACAAGAGAACCATTTACGTTTTACATGGACCCTGGCTGTTCATTAAACATTATTATAATGTATTATTATTTGGTATAAAAGCATCACATTATGTGTGTTATGCTATGTAGTTTACCCTTGTATAACAGAATGCGACGATAAAATCTCTTAACTGTCTTTTTATGAGGTGACCACTAATGGGCTAAGTACATCGTTAAGTATACAGGCATACATGTCGTCTTAATAAAACTACTGCAAGGAGTATAGAGTTCACTAGGCAGGATTACAGCTCAGATTGGCGATATGCTTTTGTTCATAAAGCCGTTGTCAAATACGATAATTTTTGCGTATTAAGGTAGTTGTCGTGGTTAAGGCACATCGTCAGAAAATTCTTAATTTTTGTATACTTATTAAGGACATGATAATACAATTACCCTGAAAATTTAAAGTCGATCGACCGTATATAATCCGAGATAAATTCAATTAAAAATTGGATAATTAACATTGATTGTATACGATCTCTGTAGTTCTGAACCAGTTTCTTATTTATAAAAAAAGAACTAACTGTCAGAAACTTTCCAAAAACTGACAGTCTTTCAATGCATTTCTTATGAGTTTAAAACAAATTAAGAAACATTTTTTGACCGTCTAATTATTTATAAATAACGGTTTAAAGTTCAACAATTATAGAAAAGTATACATGCATATGAATGCTGTATGGGTTACGTTTCCACGGGTACAGTCTTGCGTACAAATTATGGATCACTTAGCTACAAGCTACTTTTGTGGCGTGTATAATCTATAACTTTTTGACAATACTGTACCACGACAACTACCTTAAGCTGTATCTACGGATCCGTATCCCTCTCGATCCGATATCGGGCTTGCCCAATAATTTTTTCCAAATTTAATTTTTTCCGCACAAAAATGTATGTAGAATTTATGCTAATGTTCTCGTTTTTATCTGATTTTAAATCGTTTATTTAATCAAATAATCTGTACTGGCTAAAAGTCATATAGAAAGAATGGTACCTACATATTTCTAGTTTATTTTGTAAGAATTACTATAAAAAATTGAATAAGATTTTTCATAGAAATTAGACTTTCGAAACGTGCATTTTACGTATCATCCAAGTAACCGTAAGATAGAGCTATATAATAATAATAATAATAATGCGTTTAACATCCGTTTCTCGACTTTATGTCATAACAGACGCCATTCGCACCATTACTATTTTTTCATGTACCACTTCCCGTTATTTTCTACATTTTTTACAACTTCAACTTATATAATAGCAAAGGGCGACTGAAGGAATTATAGGAAATTAGAATAAGGTAGGTAATTTTTGAACTAGGAGTTTGATAGGTAATCGTCCATGGCCTTAAATAAGGAACCATCTCGATATTTATCTGGAATTAATTGAGGGAAACCATGGAAACCTCAATCAAGACGGCCGATACAGGAATTACCGTTTCTCGGCGAGAGGCAGTAGGAAAAAGTCCCAGCCACATCTGCCCCCGCCGGGATTCGAACCCGAACCTCCCGAATGCGAGTCTAGTGCTGTCACCACTACAAGATAGAGCTATATTGGTGAAAAAGGAGGTATACTGAACAGCTGCTACACAGTCACTTTAAAACGAAGATATTACATAATCCGAGACCTTTGAATCGTGCAAAGATAAATTGTTTTCTCGTTTTTTAATTGCTTACAGTTACTTTACGTGTAAGTATATAATACAGTTGTATAAAACATTGTTGTTTACAAACATCTATCTTGAGACAATGTTATATTCAGTTAAGTAACTCATAAAACGCATGACAGACATATATGGAAAATTAATTAGTTGCCCCATAATTGGCTTTTTATTAGCAGTTTTGTTGCGATCTCAAAGATAAATGTTTTATTAAATTCTTTTAACGTAATGATAACGATATCATACAAAAACAAATCATCATAACTTAGAGAAAATCGAATAAATATTTGTCTTTTCTTAATTAAGATTTTTGAAGTTATACCTCTTTTGGAGAACAGAGGGTAAATTTTTCTCTGTTACGGTAGTTGCGTACGTAGCATGCAACGAATATGTTGCGGAAGTTGTTTTTGATAACGTCAAAATAGTTATTTCATAAAACAACAAAGTGGCTTATACTAGCGATATAGGACGGAACTTCTTAAAAGCTGTAGTGTTGTTGACAACTTTTGACAGTTAAATAACCTCAATTCTTGTATTTTTTTAAATTAAATGTTCAAAAGTAGAAAATCCTTTAATAGTTTAATAGTTACTTTATGGAAGCACTAAAAATGTTATTTTTGAAATTGAAACAAAGAGAAAATGTATATAAATTATAAGACCACAAAAATAACCCAACGTGTGTTTCAAAATGTTTTTCCAACTATATTTATCATCTCCTTAGACATCCTATTTTATTTTATCAATGAAAATGTGAATATCAATTATTGCGATCACGCCAAAGTATAACTTTTGCCGCGCGTACTTTTTTTTACTATTGGTTGTATACGTCTGAAGTAACAATTAATTAATGTTTTTAATGCAATAGGGATGTGGACTGTATTAAAATAAAAACATAATTTTAACGAAAAGTAGTAGTTCCTATGATAGAAATACTAAAAAACACTATATTTTTCCTTATTTTTAAGGAATTTAATTAATATTTAATAAATAAAACCTAATAAAATCATTCTCAACTCACGTGACAACAGACACCAATCAGAGCGCTTGATGTCATATGTTCAGCCGCTGTCAAAAAACTTCATTGTTTGGTTAATATTTAGTGTGTAAGTTATTATTATTTGTTTATAGGAAACGTCAAATTACATGTAACTATAGCAACGATTACGAAACAACTTTTCATCACCTCAGTTTACTAACGTTTATGAGCACAGAATACGTATCTATAGGATGGTAGCTCCCGTGTAAACTTTTGAGCCTCCTTTGGTATGAACAGGTGACGTCACGCGACTAGTGTTGGCGTTTTGGACCGAAATTTGAAACGGGATTTAAAATACATAATTTTTAAGGCTTGAGTTGTATTTAAATAAAAATAATAAATATTTGTGGCAATATTAGGTACTTATGCACGATTTAAAACACTTTCCCAAAAATAGTCAACATCCCTATTATAGTAAGAAGTAGGAATAAAATAAAAACATTAAAATTTAATGTAAATATACAGAAACGGCACTTATTAAAGTATTGTTCTAAAAGCCACAATGAATTAAAACAAAAAAATTACACAGTTAAACATTTAATTTTATGTAAACACTTTGATAGTTATAAAGTTGATTTGACTTTTAAATTCGCGTTGTTACGTTCAAATTTCCGAAACATATTGTCGGTTTACAACCCGCAGTAATCATCTGTTCATAAATTTAAGAATTTTAAAACGACCGTTAAAATATTAAAGGCATTTAAAAGACGTAAAATAAAATGTATGTTTATGAATAATTCTCAAGTATAATGCCTTTAATATCATGAATCAGCGGAGTACTTTGCGGCTTTTTACACTGAGATACATTTTTATGTTAAAAGGTTTACCTACTCTCTTTAAAACACAATATAAAATTTAAAAAATGCATTAGACTTACAAAAATTCCTATTCCTCTTTCGTCATCAATTTACATCTAAAAATTTTAGGTACTCAGAAGAAATGAAACATTAAAAAAAATTAGAGTTTAAAAAAAATAAAACAACATGCTTTTAGGAACTAGAAAATGCTAAATAATTTGTCAACAAAATTAGCGTTACCGTAAAAAGCGTGGGTGCTATCTACTTAAATTTTCATAATAGCTCTACGGTTACAATTAGCTAGTAAATAAAAAATTTATTGCCGATATTAAGCACTCCACGCTTACTACAGTAAACGTAATTTTCTTGTCTGTGAAAAATTCAAGCTTTTAAATAGACGCAATCAAAAGATACGACCGTTTATGCCGCGTATTTCATCGTTTTTTATTCTGATGCTAATCAAAACATATATGTATAAAGTAGTTTTGGAATTTGCTTTCTACGTAATTTATTTTCAAAGTTCTCTGCGTTTTCGGCACGGGTTAAACTGTATAAACTGAGCTGAAATTTTAAGCTAATCATTTTTTCAATATATAGAACTTTTTCAGGGGGTAGCAACTCAAAAAATTTGAAAAAAAATTGGCTTACACAAATAAGGGCGAGTCTAATAGACTGACCCTTATTTTGACAAGTTGGAAATTGTCACATGTTAACCTTTAAAATGGTTCTTTACATTGAAAAAATAATTCTCTGAAAATTTCAGCTCGAATGATTAAAATTAACCCGTGCCGAAAACGCTGTAACGCGGTTATAGGTTATCATTAGCACTACGTTCCGCAGTGCGAGTGCGTAACTTTGTCTATGACTTAACACCAACCAATTTCTCTCTTAAAGAAGTTCTAAGATGTGTTTAAGAGGAGAATTGATTTGTTCAGATCCATAGGAAAAGTTAGTTTTTATACCCTAAGCACAAAGTTACGTAGTTTCGGAATTTGCTTTCTACGTAATTTATTTTCAAATTCCCGTTGACATAGAATTTTGTAATTTGGCACGAGTAAAACAACCCGAAAATGAATTTTATGTGGAATTATTACGTGCTATAAAGGTATGCGAATTCTACTCGCACTTGTCTGTCTTTTCTTTATTGAAATTTTGCATCTCTGAATAGCTTTTGTCAAAACTTGTTTGGGTGTCATAAGTATTCTTAATATTTTATGCTACTCAGTAAACAATCGAAGTATAGGTGCAGAAGAATGTTATTGCATAAAAAATCGTATATTGATTTCTATTTCACAATAGCTATGTTATGATAAGTGGTTATATAATATTATATAGATAGGTAGGTACTTGTGCTATTGAGAGATTCATACGTGCTATAGAATAGATTACAGAGGTACGCGCAGGTAAAAAAGTGTAATTCGTACCTACAATAGGCCCACACGAAATAGTGAAGAGCGCCTCCGATGTATTGGAGCCAGCCTGGCGCATGTTCAACCGCTCAACCGGATTAAGGATGAGAAAAAGTATTAAGGTAGGACCATAGTCAAATATATACCAAAACACCGTGACAAAATATGATTTTCTTTCCTACTTTTGTTTTGTTGTTATTAGTGTATTTGCCATATGGCAACGTACACTATTGGCGTCGGTCGGATGGCGGGACCTAGGGGTCGGACCAAAATTTCTCGACGTTTCATAACCTCCTAAACACATTGGCACCATTTTTAAAAATGTTTATATATATATACATATATATAAAAACATTTTTAAAAATGGTGCCAATGTGTTTAGGAGGTTATGAAACGTCCAGAAATTTTGGTCCGACCCCTAGGTCCCGCCATCCGACCGACGCCAATAGTGTATGTTGCCATATGGCAAATACACTAATTAATACCGACTCCATAGTTCTGTAGAAAATTTATGCTTCTAATTCAATGCGATAAAAATATAAAGCCTTAAAAAAATCACGTATTTTGATACTGTTACTCTGCCCATCAACCTAGAATCTTGAAATTTGGCATGAAGGAAGGTCTCATAGTACAAGTGGAATTATTCAGCAACTAATTTGATTTTTATTAAATTCTTATAACCCTACGGAACCATTAGGGCGCAACTTCTATTGCAGTTGCCCGTCTTTTATTAATTATATTATCCTGTATGCATAAGAGATGCAGGTGAATACTTTTTATGATGCTCGCTAAAATGTACTTAACGAGTAACGCGTTGTAAATATCCAAGACATTCATAGGTATTACTATTAGACATTGCATTCTTTAGTACCTTTCTTCTAATGATGGCTATAAAAAACAGTAAACAGGAAAGCACTCATAACATTTATGTGTTATATATACTTGTAAATTGACTCAGAAAGCTTTTTTAAACATTTTCCTTTACTTGTTCATTTAACACATTAGTAAAAAAAACAGGTAAATTAATTTGATCTTTTCTTCTTTTGAAGTTATACTTCCTTTGGCGTGTTGAGACTAAAATTTGAGGCCAGGCAACGCGTGCAGTTAACGAAAATTCGACAGTATGAAGTTTGCCGCCCTAACTAAAAATTTGACAGTATGAAGCTGACCATAAGTGGCTTATGTTATACGTATAATTGGGTTTTTGAATTATATATTTTTTTTTTACATAAATGGAAAGATCACATACAAGTTTTATAGCGAAACTACTTTTATTATTTTGTTTAATTTCATAATGAAAAAGTTATATTTGTTTTAAAAATAATGTTTAAGCTAAGATCCGATAACGCGCCAAAAACCTCTGTGACGTCAAAGTGTTTTTATGGTACCTGGTTGCCATGGTTACTTTGATAGTATGTATTATAAAGTCATACACAAATACACAACTTTTATCATTTTGACGTCACAAACATTCCTGGTACGTTTTGAAATCACGTTATATCTTATGAAGTTTTATACATTTTAATTAATTTGTTATTAATTACCTATGGCTTAATTTTTTTTCTTTTCTTTCTTCAATATTATTTACGATATATTATTTAAAAAATAAAAAAAAATTAGTTTTTTTTTTTAATTCAAATACTCAATTTCCGTTACATTTTCAATCTTAAGAACAATTTCACTCTACCGTGCCAAAAGAAGTTCTACTTAAGACAATGAACTATACAAAAATATTTCTGTTTTCGAAGTTTGCTTCTTGTAGACAGTATATTAACATAATTAAAAGCAGTATATAAAAACAATTTTTATGTGGACACTTTGTTAGAGTAAAATGTGTAACGCCCCAACACATTCCACCTAAAAAGTGAAACACACAAAACTTGATTAACATGGACAGGATCTTCCCACGCTGCACTGAATGGACTCGAAGATAAGTATAATCTCGAGCATTTACGATGGAAACCACTTCAAGTAGTTTAATAAAATTTTGAATAATTCATTACAGTTAACTGTAATTTGTTTGCATTAAAAAAAACATGTAATTTTAACGTCACCGCAATGTATCTCGATCGAATCAATTTATTTATATAATTTATTATAATATATAATTTATTTATAAAATCAGCTCGTAAGTGAATATTTTTTATATTATATTTATATTTTTTATATTATATTAGTTTAATCCTGAAGCCCAAGGATATCAATATAGTCGACTGTATAATAATTTTTCGTCAGTTCCTAACCAAATATACTTAATACTAAAATATTTGAAATTGCCAACGTAGTTCATAATTTCGTAAACTATTAAAACTTAATATATCTACACTTATATTATAAAGAGGAAAGATTTGTATTTTTTTGTGTGTGTATGTTTGTAATGAATAAACTCAAAAACTACTGTGTCGATTTAAAAAAATTCTTTCACCATAAGAAAGCTACATTCACTCTGAGTAACATAGATTATATTTATTGCTAGAAAATATTAGGGATCCTTACTAAAACTTTAGTAACGTAACCCAAGGTGTAAAAAAAATGCCATAAAACATCTTTCGTCGCATGCGCTGCGGAAACTATTGATGATATCAATAACTACAAAAAACTTCGCGATACTATATGTCCAACTATTATCGTTATATCACAATAATCATTTTTTACATTTTAATAATCTATATAGATAAAAGACGATGTATATGTAATCTATGGACACCAAACGGGTAGACCATTTTTGATGAAATTTTCAGACAATCTTTAGATTAGCCCAGCGGGTGATCTTCTGAAGTTTGGTAGCAATCGGATCAACAGAATTTTTTAAATTTCTTTTTGGGAAATAAGATTTTTCTTCGATTTTTGAACATTCACAAATAAAAGCGATTGAATTGGCGCAAATTCAATACACGTTGAGAATTTAATGATAATGATTCTCATCTTTTATATCCTATATATTACATTTACACCCGGGCGAAGCCGGACTGGGCCGCTAGTAAAGATATATATTACAATATTATTACTTTACTAGCGTAGAAGAGAACGACGTAGCGAAAAATAACCACATTCATTCGAGTTTACCAAGCACAAAAACTACGTTTTCAAGACGCCAGAACTCATCGTTGAAGAGTTTTGTGTGACAGACAGATACAAGTATATTTTATAGTTTAGTGTTATAATTCTAATTCATGTAAACTTAATTTAATTAAATAACCTATCGTTTAATTAATACTGCTTTTGTTTTATCCTGTAAAACTCTATTACAGACACTAGTAATACACCCAAGAACATGAACACGTATTGTTAACAGAAACAAATGAACACGTATTGTTAACAGAAACAAATGAACACAGGCTAGACAACTATGTTCAACAGTTATACGGACAACTTAACACCGTTGAGATTGAACCAAACAGTCGGCATTGTATTAATAGATCAATCGATCAGACTCTATATTGTTGAATTGTTCATTAGAGCGTTTGGTGTAGGCGACATTACTGACAGCGTCTCAAGATCATTTCAAGGCCATTACATTTAAACATACCAATTTAGTAAAACCGTAGATTTGTTGAG
Source organism: Venustoraphidia nigricollis (assembly GCA_034508555.1). Taxonomy (NCBI): domain Eukaryota; kingdom Metazoa; phylum Arthropoda; class Insecta; order Raphidioptera; family Raphidiidae; genus Venustoraphidia; species Venustoraphidia nigricollis. The sequence continues at coordinate 13,924,008 of JAVRKA010000004.1, forward strand.
CTGGTCATTTATCAATTCCTATTGGTCGATTTGAATATAATAAATGATCACTAAGTTTATAAATCGACAGTTTAAGGCCGAATATACTTAAGCCTTGTTAACATTAATACATACATATTTGTATGGTGTTGAAATCAAAGCACCGATTTTTGTTACAACCCACAAGCTAAATGCTCTTAATAAAACTGTTAAGTACCGTAAATATGTTTCAGCACTAAATCTCTTGGCGAAAAAACCGATAACGACAACTTTTATGTATATTAATATGTGTCTATATTTAGTAAATTAGATATTTGGCAAATAAAACCCACAATTCCCAAATATATTTTATTAATGAGCACATTTTTTAATTTCGTTAAAAAAGCGACGACGAATACATAGTGTGTGTGAAATGTCAGGATTTGTAAATATGGCAGCGCATTTAAATAAATTACATCGCAGAAATTTGTGTTAAACATAGCATATTATTAAAAACCGATCGAGTACGAGCCAAACTCGCGCGGGGAGAGTTCCGTACCATTTCGTTTTCCATCAGAACTTTAAGAGTTAGGATTTTAGTTTAGATTTTCCTGTAAACTATGAATGAGAGCCTGTATTCCCTATTTTTTCAAAATTTTAGGCTCAGTAACTTCGGTGATAAGGGGAGGAGTATTTCTCGATTTTCGAATATTTTCTTTAATATCTTTTGAACTATGTATTTTAAAATTATAAAAAAATTGTGTATTTCTTATAACCAACTCTTTCATTTATAGGTCGCTTAAATATATATTTTTATTTTTCTTAATTTGTCGCCCAAATTAACCCCCCAAAATCGGAATTCGTTTTTTATGTTAGACCTTCGTGATTGGGTCATCTCTAAACTATAAATTTCAACTTTTTTCGTCCAGTAGATTCAGAGAAAATAAGTTGTGACAAACAGGTAGAGAGACCTGATAGTAATCCCAGAAGAATTCCGTTTTTTCATCAAATGTACGGAACCCTAACTAAAAATCTAAATTTTGATGCATTTCGTATATGACTGGTATATGTATTTTTTGGTAGTTCACGATAAAGTAACAAGTTCTATTTGTGATGTATTCAAATCGGCGATGAATAACAAGCGATTTAGATCGATGATGTAATAATCGGAATATGTAATCATCGCCTACGCAACAATATCCGGTTTGTTCTATAACGGTAATGGTTCTAGAACTCGTCCCTCTGGAATAATAATGTATCCTGTGAAAATCAATATTGTGTGAACTGCATATTCTCGCATCGCTACCTATAGTGTTGATGCAATACACATCAATAAAATAATCATATCGGTTTGTTGTTTAACTGCTCTCTGTCCAATTCAGGACAATGATTTTGAGGTGATACGTCTTTAAATTTGCGTCTACAGTGGGAGGCAATTTAGAAAACTGATGATGACAAAATTGGGGGATACAGGTTGATGCTGCAGCTACGTATCCTATCATCTACATCCAAAATTTAATTACACCACTCGATAGCTAAAGAATCTAAGAATTCGTAATGTTTAGTGAGGACTGTGACGAATCGCTTGCGGTGGTGGTGGAAGCACCGCCACTTTGAGGTCGTTTCGCTGCGTCACATAATGTCCGTTTAGTTTAAATTTTGACTCGTTTGCATTTCAATTGTTAGCTATGACCATGGAGTTTTTCATCACTTTCGTGCTATTTCATCGGGTCTTGTCTTTTGAATATAAATGTATGTAGTGAATTTACTTGCTTTACAGAAAAGTGGAGCGTGTATTTGTGTACGCGCGGCAGAAGTTATAATTCTTTAGCGTGATTCGTTAAAGATGTACATTAATAAAATAAAATAGGATGTTTAGGGAGATAATAAATACAGTTAACTTCCAGTTGTACTTATTTACTTTGGAAAATATGTGAACAACGCCATCAGCACATTGTAACAGAGAAATGAATACAAAGCAAAACTATACTGCATCGAAGAGTCAGCTTTATCGACGATTTCAGCCTTGCCTATACACGTAGTACATGGTGTCTCATGTGCGTTGCGTGGTCCGTGCGCAACTTCCGTAGCAGAGAAAATTTTACCCTCAATGCGCCAAAAGAAGTATAACTTTAAAAATTCAAAAATTCAAATACCTGTTCTCTAATTCTGTATTTTTATCAATAGATAATAATAATAATAATTTATTACTTCCATAAAGAATACATTGGTATATTGATGCTGCCATTATAGACTTGGGTAACTCAGATCTGAACAAATTCAAAGAGCCGACTCCGACAGAAGATCCGTGAGAGCCGACTCACTTTTTTTGAGCCGACGGATCAACGGATCCGCATAACTCAGTGAAACACTAAATACACAGAAGCACATTTTACACTTACGTATCAGTTCTTGCTTTGATGCATCTGTCAGCTCAAATGACTCATGCATCACATGTATGGCTATGCATTCTTGATTCTATAGAGATCGTGATTATGATTGACTGAACTAGGTAAGTCAGTGGCAGACTGCAGTAACATATTCAGAACTCGGCTCTTTTTGAACCGGTTCAGTGAGTCGGCTCACATACGGGATCCAGATGCAAAGATGCAGATCACTAAAAAGACCCGTTTTTCCCATCTCTACCACATAACCATTTCCATACGAGTATAGTTGTTGTATGTGATGTTATGGTTTGAAGTGTATATAAATTTGCACGGACGAAATCGACTTAATTTGAATAATGTTGTAAAGGTTATGTTTTTCTAACATACGTAATATGAGCGGTTACTACATTATTAGTGTATTTGCCATATGGCAACATACACTATTGGCGTCGGTCGGATGGCGGGACCTAGGGGTCGGACCAAAATTTCTCGACGTTTCATAACCTCCTAAACACTTTGGCACCATTTTTAAAAATGTTTATATATATATATATATTTATATACCTATATATATATATATCTATATATATATATATATATATATATATATATATATATATATATATATATATGTGTGCGGGCAATAACTTTCGAAGGAGTTAATTGATTTTAACGAAATTTGGCCCACGTGTTGAAATCCATCACCGCAAGAAGCCTATTTAAAATAAGCCTAATCGGGATATTTTTAGGGTAGTTTTTAGGGGTTGAAAAATGTTTTTGCGCCCCAAAATACCGAAAAAATTCTCCGAATCGTTTCAAAATTGAAATTTAACCCTCTGGTAGTAATTAAAAAGTGTCCCTAAAATTTTAATAAAATAGGCCCGACAGGACCGGATTTACAAATTTTATGAAAAAACTAGTTTGCAGATAATGACTTATTTATTGAAGGGTGTATTTAATTCGGTATAGACGTTAGATTGATAATGATATTACAATTAAGAAAAAAATGTTATTTTAAGGGGTGTATTAAGGGGCTAAATTTTTTATTTTGCCCAAAAACAAACTTAATTTCACATAATAAAAGTATAAAACCACACGGCCCTATACAAGCAAATACACTATATTGTCGGCAGGGTTTTGGCACTGCGACCCGGGTTTTTTGTATTCATTTTTGTTGCATTTTCGTACAGGTATATACAGAATGTGACATAACTACATTAGCATACGATCGAGTAATAAGCAATAATTGAAACTGATTGTTATTGGCTTATTGTTGGATACAGTTACTGTGCAATGCAGGATTATTATATCATTCCAATAATCATAAAGATAGCATAATATTGTCATCAACCTGAACGTATTAAGGCCGCTGCACACGATGTTGGTTTTGCCGCTAGATTCGCTGCTAGATTCCAAGCGTGCTGTGGCGCGGGATCTTGTGACGGTTTGTATGTGTTGGCTTCACACGATGTGTGCTTTGAAATGACTGATGCATCACATGTTTGGCTATGCATTCTTGATTCTATACAGGTCGTGATATGATTGACTGAACTAGGTAACTCAGTGACAGACTGCAGTAATATATTCAGAACTCGGCTCTTTTTGAACCGGTTCAGTGAGCCGGCTCACATACAGGATCCAGATGCAAAAATGCAGGTCAATAAAAAGACCAGTTTTTCCCATTTCTAGAACAAACCCTATGATGTCATGTTTGTTTTATGACCTCTGCTCATGTCGTCACAAGATACTCTTGCTCCAAGCAAAGAATAGCCGCAGTTCTAATTTTGAAATTGAGTTTATGACCACGCAGCGGAGCCCGCACTGACGTAATTTGATTCTCGCGGCTAACACGGCAGCCAGCAGCAATTCAAGCGACAATAAACCAGCCTCGTGTGTAACGGTTTTTATTCAAAATGAAACTAATAAAAATCGCTGAACTCTAGTTATATATGAAGAAAGTATGGTTGACTAGTCCGTGCATATGTATATAATGTCGAGTCTTTTAGAAGCGGTACAGGATATGGGCAGGACGTCTGGGAGAGAAGGGAATTTAAGTTAACGGACATTTTTGATAATAAAAATCCGTTTAATATCCGTTCGTACCTTGACTATTTTCAATTTACCACGTTCCCGTTATTTAATGCATTTTTAAATTAGTAACAAAACTCAGAATTGTTAGAAATTTAAAATTTTAAGAAAAATTACTTAAATTAGACGCAAATATTCAAATTTGCATATTTACTTCTGATAATAGGTTTTTTTTTTAATAATAGAAAATTTGAAACGATGGAAAAATAGCATTGCTTACACTGAAAATTATTAAAAAAAACCTTTCTTTATTTTACAGCGTTCATAAAATAACACATTTCGTATTATCCGTCAAAATTCCCAAAATCTTTAATACTGCAATACTTATTTTTTGCGATTTTAATGTTACTCTAGCCATCAGCATATTATCGATGATTATAGAATTAATTTTGAAAGCAAAAGGTTGTCATTTAATAATAAATTAAACTTGAGAGCGTAAATCAATCATACAAAATCGTGTTCTAATAATATGTATTTATTAATAGTTAAATTTGAAAAATGTTCATAGATCTAGATTCTAGGCTATTGTGTATTTTATGGCAGTCCAATAAATTTATGTCAGTTTTTTAATATTTATTTGACAATAAAATCATATAGAAGTTATAATAAAATAAAAAAATATTATCTATAGCGGGTGCATTAAAAAGTATTTTGAATTAAATTTATCAAAAAGTAGACACGATAGATAGGTTAATGTTATCTTTATTAAAAACCAAATTTGCTATAAATAGCGTCAAAAAACGTAGTATTTTTTATCTCATAAAATAGTTCAAAATTTAGAAATTCAAGCGACTGTAGTTATAGTCCGCAAAGGATCGAAATTTTGGAAGTACTGCTCACAGTTATAATTTTTGCTATAAAATGTATTATGATTCACTCTGTATTTTCCAGTTTTCAACACCTTAGTATGACAATATTACAAAACAAATATGTCAGCACTTATTACAGAAGAATACTTCAGCCATAAGTCATGACCGTCTCAGATGAGTGTTTTATGACGAATTACAAAGTGCGTTAAAATTTATAGCCGTCTATGTCTGGAAAAAGTCGTATAAAACTGTGTAAAGGGCGTCAGCCGTGGAACGGGGCTATTAGAATGGGGAGGCAGGTCTAAGTGCTTTGCCCGTAATAATGTTACTATTTTGTGTTTATTAGAAACATCAGGAAGCGTACGGCACTACAACGCAAGATTGGGTTTGAAAAGTCTAACACATTTCACGCGCGGTTGAATTTACTAATATCAGTTATCAAATTATAGGAACAAATAATTAGGGATGTTACAAACGTCTGCATCCGCATCCGCTGAACATTCGCATCATTTTTGGCATCTGCATCTGTATCCGCGTTTTGCGAATATGATGCAGTTATGACAAGATTATCGGGGGCGGGTCCGGCACTTGACGCGTTCTCGAGTTCTTTGATTACTTGGCCAATACTAATTAGTATATTCCGAACCTTTGCGTTATTATTTATAAAATATCCTTTACCAGTTCGAAAATTTGATTATTAAGTAATGAAACTAATGATTTTCTTAATAATATTAACAATAAATTACAAACTTTTTTACTCCATTTCACAAAAATTAATATTTAACATTTATTGTTAAAAATACAGTTATTCTTGTTATTATTTGCACATCTGCATTTGCAGATGTGGACGTCGAAAAATCTGCCTTCGCATCTGCAGATGTTAGTGAAACTCACATTTGTAACATCCCTGCCAGAAATATTTTAAAAAGTAAATAAACCGACTTCAAAAAAGAGTGTGAATGTTTTTGAAACGAATAACACAATTTTTCCCTTTCGTTTTACAATCACCTTTCATAACCTTCATTCAATTAGAAGTCGACGTAAATAAATCGTCTAAGCAATTTTTTAAATTATTTTTTCAACATATAGAATTATATGCTATAGGTTTCATAGAGTAAACTTATTCAGTGTTTCAAAATTTTCCTCAAAAATATTCCGGGTTGCAATCTCTCTAAGCACACTCCTTAAAGGTAGCTGAGCAATTCGAAGTTCGTAATAAACGAACCATTTACATAAAGAAGTAGTCTTAAATGATAGAGATAAGCAGTAATGCATCGCTTTAAAATATGTTTGTATTTAGAAACACAAGTTAAACGAAATCGTAGAATCAACGAAGAGAGAATAGGGAGATGAAACGTGTAAAATAGAGAAGTTTACTTTTGTGTAAATTCGACATGTACCTATAACAATAAGGATGAATCCTACACGTTCTGATTATCAAGAAAATAAAATCAAATAACGGTTTTAAAAATTGGAAATTGGAAACAAGTTATGTCAAGTTTTGTTGAAGATCGGTTGATAAATAATTGAAACATTCCATGCCATAAGAAAGAATGGTGGTATATCTCGCACATAAAAAAGTGAGTCTCTTATTGGGCTAGTATACGGAGAGCCCGCGGAGTAGCGCTACAAGCTCAGCAGCAATGCTTGCTGTGTTAAATAAAAATAGTAAAAAGATTAAATTCAATTTTCAAAGTATATTGCGCAACGCCAACGCACAGGCAAACCCGTTACGCATCTCTTTTAACACAGCAAGCATTGCTGGTGTGCTCGCAGCGCTACTCCGGGGGCTCACCGTGTACTCGCCCAATAAGAGCTTCAACCCTTCCATGCATAAAAGAATATAAAAGACACTACTATTCTTTATGATATCGTGCAACATTCTCGATTCAATTTATCATAAAATTTGTTGTTAGAATAAAAAAAAAAGCAAAAAGTCTGAGAAATCAACACCGAGGGAACCACTATTACGCTATCATACACGATATAATATATGACACGATATGATGTATTAACGTTTCCCAAGCTGCAACGTTTACAAATGAGAATTGTCAATACAAACGTACATTAAAATACAAAGATACACAAAACAATAATTTTTATACAAAGTCATTTCCATTGTAAAAGCACTTTGTATTGTAGAAACATTTATTTTACTATTTAAAAATTTACTTCTAAAATTGAATAACTGGTATTGGATTGATAAAAGACTTGCTTTTTACTGACATTTGAAGAAACTAAAAACATTTTAAGGTGTGATTAAAAAGCAAATTCAATTTCAATTTTTAATCAGAAAAAATCGGTCAAGTGCGAGTCGAACTCGCGAGAAGAGGATTCCGTACTTATCCATTTTCCGTGAGAACTTTAAGACTTAAGATTTTCGTTTCAATTTTCCTGATGTAAACTATAGGTGAGACCAAACATTCCCTATTTTTTTCAAAATTTTAGGGGCAATTGTTTCGGAGATAAGGGGGGGGGGGGTAATGGTCATTTGTTCATCTATTTTCTTAAATAACTTTAAAACTACTGATTTTAAAATTATTTGAGACCCTTACTATAAGCCCTTTGATTTGATATGTCACACGGTATAGTTTGCAAAACTTTTTTTTTTAATTTTCTAATTTACCTCCCAAAAATGACCCCCATGTTCCAAATTCATTTATTTACGTTACACGTCCGTCTTATGGTCACCGATGTTGGGTCTCCTAGTGACAACATTCATACTCTGCATTGTCGACCACAACATTGTTTTGTTTGAAGTTTCTATTAGCAACGCTTGAGAAACAAATGATAATAATAATTTTAAATGTGTGTGATCACAACGAGATTTAAAATTATTATTATCATTTGTTTCTCAAGCGTTGCTAATAGAAACTTCAAACAAAACAATGTTGTGGTCGACAATGCAGAGTATGAATTACATTAGAGAAAACATTTCATTACGAATTATATATAATTCAATTTTGTGGTTTTCTTTTATTTTATGTAAGTGCTTATTTGAGTTCTTACACCGACTTACATATGTGTACCAAATTTCAACTCAATCGGTCCAGTAGTTCGGCGCAAATTGGCTTTGACAGTGGGACGGACAGACATACGAGTGATCCTATAAGGGTTCCGTTTTTTTCCTTTTGAGGTACGGAACCCTAAAAAGGCGACTTGAAAACTCAAACAAATTCTCTATTGTCCAACCCCTATGCGTATGGATATATCAATGCAGCTACGGTAAAACGTATAGTATGTTTGAAAGTGGGCCGAGCTTGCGAAGAGATCGACCGCTTTATATGAAGCAATAAAACGTAACGGAAATTCGCTTTAAATGACGAGGAAAACGTTATTATTGCTAGCGCGCGCAAGCAACTCAACACAAACACAACAACAACAAAACATATACACATGCATACACGCTTACATAAGTACAGATCAGCTCTATATGCCTTTTTATGTTGTGTGAGTTTGTACACGAAAAAAAAGTAGTCGAAGAACCTATCTCTAAATTCTTTCCTTCAACTTTTATGTGAACGTGAAATAATAGTCCATTGCATTGTTGAAAGTACCCAATGAATTTGAAGGCATGATTTTGAAAAAACTGAATGCCTTCGGAGAACACAAATGTTTGGTTACCATGAGATATAACTGGTTCACCACGAACGTCCAGAACTGTTCAGGACCTGATTTATAGATGCCAGGAATACTCAATGGACTTTTGAAGACCTGGGCACAGCAGCCATCTTTTCCTGCCCCCTACTTTCATCTATGTTTTATATGGGTTTCGCTAACGAATCTGTAAGTAAATGGGGTCGCCCCACATTTATTTTTGTTGGAATGTACATTATAAATTATAGATTATGAAACAATGTTTTTCTAAATTTTAAGAAGTTTTTTCTATGATAAAAAAGTCATTAAAATGTATTTTCAATGGTATTTTAAAACATGAAATGCTACTGAAATGACGTAGATAAGATTTAATCTGTGATTGGCAGACTGAATATACAGTGTCACGCCCATTGATATTACAAAATGGGCGCGAACTACGAGGCAGATAATTCATATACATTTCTTCCTATAGAAAGAGAATTGTAACTCTCTTTTACGTCATCAAACGACAGTTTGTGCTCTTAACATTTAAAAAAACCCGGGTCGCAGTGCCCAAACCCTGCCGACAAAATAGTGTATTTGTTAATACAGGCAGTCTGGTTTTATTACATGAACTTAAGTTTGTTTTTGGTCAAAATAAAAAATTTAACCCCTTAATACACCCCTTAAATTAATAGTTTTTTTCTTAATTGCAACATTACTATCATCGAACATCTACACCAAATTAAATACACCTTTCAGTAAATAACTCACTATTTGCAAACTGGTGTTTTCATAAAATTTGTAAATCCGGTCCTGGCGGGCCGATTTTTTTCCAATTTCGGGAGCACATTTTAATTGCTACTTAAAGAGTAAATTTCAATTTTGAAACGATTCTGAGAATTTTTTCGGTATTTTTAGGCCCAAAAACTTTTTTCAACCCCTAAAAACCACCCTTAAAATGATCCGATTGGGCCCATTTTAAATAGGCTTCGTGCGGTGATGGATTCCAACATGCGTGCCAAATTTCGTTAAAATAAATTAACTCTTTCGAAAGTTATAGCCCGCACGTATATATATATATATATATATATATATATATATATATATAAATATATATATATATATATACATATATATATAATTTTTCCAAAAATGGTGCCAAAGTGCTTAGAAGGTTATGAAACGTCGAGAAATTTTGGTCCGACCCCTAGGTCCCGCCATCCGACCGACGCCAATAGTGTATGTTGCCATATGGCAAATACACTAATAATATATATAGGTACTCCGTGTTCTTCTAAATATTGCTGTAGACATTTTTCAAATTGGATGAGTATCGGAAATTACCTTCTACATCCAAACTTACAAAGTTTATCTCTTTATAATATTATTACTATAGCTTTGCATTCGAAATCATAAAATAAACATGTTAGACAGTCAGGCCCGTCGTTGGACACCATTTCCGAGAATTTTCGAAGATAGAAAAGTTGAGTGTCTCGTCATCAGAAAGCTACTGGCAAAAATCTAGCCTGTTACTAATCATTAAAAAAAAGAGGCCTGTACCCCGGACTATATGTCCAGCTGTTCAAAACTATCACATTTTGAATTGGGGGACGACCGTATTATATATTTCTAGATCGGCGGTATATATATGAGATCTGCACGTGTGTTCGTGTGCTGCGAGGTGCACTCAGCCGTATGGAAATATACGTCGGTGATGACGGTGAAGAGTCAATCGGTCCGATCGTCTATCCAACGGTAACGTAGCGTACAGAAAATTACACATTTCGTTTGAAAAATTAACGGTAATTGTTGCCGTGCATTTCACTTTGTGATGTTCGCTGTACGTGGACCTCGTTTGAAATTAGCCTTTTCCATTATGACTTTTCTCTCTATACGCGAACGCAGCTATGTATGTTGATTTTAATGTAAATGTGCACTTTTAAAAATTTGAAAATGTTGAATAGATATTATTGCACTGCATGTTTTTTGTAACGCTGAAAATTACAATAAATACTATTTTGTTGATTAAGAATGATCCTTGTCGGATTTGATAATTCAAGGCCCATGGGCACAAAGGCTTCCCCCATGTGAGGATGAATATTAAAATACATGATACAGTTTTATGAGGTTTAATGTTTAATGTAGTTTTTCAATGAAAAATAAGTGAATGTTTCTAACAATCACTGCAATTCATGTTTTTTTTTTTTTTTTTGAAAAATTGTTTTTTGCATTAAGTTGTGGGCAGCGTTGCCAGACGTCCCGATTTTGGCGGGACTTCCCGATTTTTAAATCAAAATTAAATGTCCCGCGCGGGACAGGGTCAGTCCCGCTTTTCGGGCATAACTCGACCGTGCGTAAATAATTATTCTCTTATTGTAAGTTGCAATTTGTAACATTCACTCGTCGGACTATTGTTTGAAACGCCATATTTTTCTAATGAATAAAACTTTTTTGATTTTGATTTGTTTTTTTTTTTATTTTTTTTATTCAGAAGACGAAAGATTCAACTATTTAACGATAGGGTAAATCTGATTTAAAATATCATATTTTTATTAAAATACATTTTCTATGGCTATTTTTGCTATCTATTGTCACGTAAACGTAATTTGAACTCAAATAAAAAGATAAATATTTAAAAACTCCTGATTATATACTTTTTTTTACTGTTCCGCTTTCAACGAAAAAATCCCGCTTTTTTCACTCAAAAAGTTCCCGACTTGGCAAAAAAACAATCTGGCAACGATGGTTGTGGGTTTCAAGTCTACTAACTAAAAATTAAGTCTTAAAAAACATAAGTTAGAATTCCGACAATTAAAAATAAAGACAGAAGTTGTTCGATATAGCCGAATGCATTTCGAATCAAGATAATTTATCGTCAGAGGGAAGTAATTATTTTCAAAACAAAAATTATTATCGCACATGTTCGTCGTAATTAAACGACGTAAGTAATTATTTGACAGCATTTGTTGTGCTTTGAGGAGCGACGAGGGTCACAAGTCATTCATCGTCGAAAAGGTTCATTACACTGCGCAAAGCGCGTATGGTTTCACCAGACCGTGGCCCAACAGGGCTAAAAACGCACAACTGCAGTTGCACAGCGGGCTGTGAACGTTTGCTGTACTATCCAGCTAAATCTAATGGTACTAGTAATATGATCATTACCGTATTTCGAAAATTAAACGACTCCACAGCGCTAATTAATTAATTCATTCATTGTTATTGATTATTTAGTGATTTAGGGTTTAAACAGTTAATCAATGAGCCAACTAGAATTACAGAAAAACATTAATCGACCATTTATATGTTCAAAATGAATGCACTGTCTCTAATGTAACGCAACATGCTTCACTTGGAACAACTGATCATAACCTAATAAGTTTCGATTGCGATATTCCTAAGGAACAACTGCAGAAAAGATAGGTATATGTTTTCCAGAAATTTAAAAAGTATAAATTATGATGTTTTTGTGCAAGAAGCTCGTGAGTTGGATTGGATTGGAATTAATTATTGTTCGAACATTGATATGAAATTGTCCTACTTAAACAGTCTTATAAATAAGCTTCTTGATAATCATGCACCTATGCAATGTTTTTGCAGAAAGGATTGTCAAATAATTTGGTCTGACAATTGTGAACACACATATTTCTCCATAAGAAAAGCATTGTTGAATTATTTCGATTCTGTTCGAAAAATAATGGATCGATTGAAATGATATTTTTATAACTGTGTACACGTGTCTTTAACATAGTTTTTTATATAAGTTTTACTTTGAAACGACATTTTTCTACGCATTTTAATCAAAATTTGACGTGAAAAACGAACTTTTTCTGTGTAAACCAAGCATTTGTTTTTGTGTGAATACAATTTAATGTTGTACATGACAGGGAGTTTGAATATGACTGCTCTTGCATGTATAAAAACTGTAATAATATTATCACAATCTAAGGTCATTGTCAAATCAAATTTTTTGACAATGTTCTGTGCAATCCAGGACTAGTGATGATTTTGGCAAGAATTTTTCCCTAAGTCGAAAGTATACCTACCCTATTACCATTACTCTAAAAACTGCTGAATCGATTTTGATGAATCTAATTGGTCCAAGCTAAAAGTATAGGGTAGACTTTTAGCTTGGACCAATTAGATTCACCAAAATCGATTCAGCAGTTTTTATTGTAATGGTTGTACTAACAGATAGACAAACAAGCAATAATTCAAAACATCGTTGATTTAGACTACAAACCAGTTAACTCCACTTCTGATCAAAATTTAGATTTTGATGCATATCTATTACGGTGTTCCCTTAGATTCTGAAATATGCTCTCGGAGAATTGCGTACTGTCGTTGCAAAATTCATTTTTTATTAACTTTGATTAAGAATTAAGCATCACAAACTTTGGCTTACTGCTTAATTATTTCCCAAATTTTCCAAAAACATATATTTTTGCCTTAAAATTAAATTACAAAAATATGGTATTCGTCAATATTTTTTTACAGTACGTCATGAGATTTCGAATTACGGGAAGGCAGATAACATTTTGATGTTTTTTCTTTGCTTAAAAAATTCACAAAACATATGTTTGGTCTTAAAAAAGGAATAAAAAAAATGTGAATATAACCTACTAGAGTTGGGTAACTCAGATCTGAACCGCTTCAAAGAGCCGACTCCGACAGAAGATCCGTGAGAGCCGACTCACTTTTTTTTGAGCCGACGGATCCGCATAACTCAGTGAAACACAGAAGCATATTTTACACTTACGTATCAGTTCTTGCTTTATTGCATCTGTCAGCTCAAATGACTCATGCATCACATGTTTTGATTCTATACAGGTCGTGATATGATTGACTGAACTAGGTAACTCAGTGGCAGGCTGCAGTAAAATATTCAGAACTCGGCTCTTTTTGAACCGGTTCAGTGAGCCGGCTCACATAAGGGATCCAGATGCAAAAATGCAGATCACTAAAAAGACTTGTTTTTCCCATCTATATAACCTACCTACTTTACAAGAGCACGCCTCTAAAGTCTATATAAGGTGATGTGACCTTGATCTTTTATTCCCTGCACCCTTTGCTTTCATTACACTCTTCTTCGATTTCTTTTCCTGAGTGTCTGATTGATTTTCCATCACTGACTAGACAAAATCTTACTACTAAAATGATGTTTCCAAATTCCACTCATTAACAGCAATTATATTTACGCATTTAATAATGACTTGCAAAACAGTTGAGTAGTTTGATTGAAGGCGTTAATGTTTTTGAACTCTAATGATATCTACATAATATTTGTTATGTTCGTAATACGCACAGGGTATAGTCGTGTGCACAATGCGTGTGGTGCGAGAAAGGAATGATGTCTGCGTGTCATCCTAATTGCTCGCATCTCCCCTTCTTCTGTGCGTTCCGTATGACATGCCCAGCATTGCACACAGCCGATGGCCTGCCAGGCCAGTGCAGCCTGCCTTGTGTCATATTTCCCTCTATATTATTATATCCCTGATTACAAAGTAAAGTGGCTTACGTAGATTTTTTTGATAATTTTTTTTGAACTTTTCCACTCGAGCTATATTATTAATTGAAGATCCCCCCTAACTAAAAGTATGTGTATATTTTTTAGCGGTTACCAAAATGTTCTTGCCATATTTAATCTTGTGCTGCTTCGCCATTAGATGCAAGAAATCATTTGTACCCAATTAAAATATTATTTTTAGTGTATTTGCCATATAACGTTTAGACTATTGGAATCGTTCGAATGGTCTCCTAAATAATTTGAAATTATTTTTGGAAATGTTTGTGTATGTGCGGCCAATAACTTTCGAACGAGCGAATTTTGTCGAAATTTGGTCTACATGTTGGAATTAACCACCGCTCGTAGCTTATTTAAAATGGACCCAAATAGAACACTTTTAGGGTGGTTAAAAACATTTTTTTTATATCCAGAAATAATAAAATCGGATATGGAGTTACTTACTAAAGGGTGCATTACTTGGATGCAAATGTTGAATTGAAAACTAAAAAGAAAATTATTATTTTAAAGAATGTATTAAATTTTTTATTTTGTCCAAAAATAAACTTAAGGTCACATAACAAAGCCGCAATTCATGTATTAGCAAATACATTATATTGTCGGCAGAGTTTGGCCCTGCGATTCGAATTTTTTGTTTCATTAATGAGCATTTTAGTCGGTACAAAAGAATTTAAATAACTGTATTTATCTAATATATTGCATATATTATTAAGACGTAAATAATTTTATTTTGGCAAAATTATGACGTACGCTATTTTGCCTTGTGAACACAGATATATACGTGACGTACTGCTTCGATCGGCCTTATGACTTATGACTTCTGCAGCCTGGGATTGAATATCACCCGATGTATACACACATGCAGAACGGCCATGTGTTTGTTAAAAGGAGCAGGGACACGTGTTGAGCCGTCGGTTCTGATTTTGGAAAATTAATTTATACATCTATGCATATAGATAAAATTGAAAGTTCCGTTTGTAATGTCAAAATAACAGCTTTTTACTAAATGCATATGAAAGTATGTACGGTACTTATATAAAAAAATCAATTTTTAAAATATTAGTCTGTCAATTTGTCAGTTTGTTTCGCTTAATCTTCGAAACGGCTAGATCGATGTTGACGGGACTTTTACTGGCAGATAGTTTAGGATACTTTTATTTTAGAATTCCGCGAAAAAAAAATTAAAACCCATGAAATTGTGAACAAAATTCGATACAAATTGGAAAGTATACATCCAATATAAACACTAATAAATAATCAATCATTAATTAATAATTAATCCCGTGTATGTTTCGAGTAATAATTAATCTTCGAGTAATATAATAATAATATAATTATAATCATAAAATCGTCTTCTAAGGAGTGGAAAGCGGGTTGTCAATAATTAGGATTTTAATTTTTAAAATACAGTTTCTATGTATTGGAAATTTAGCTGTTATGTCCTGCTGTTGTTGATGCCGTGTTTCATTACATTTGCGGATGGAGCCGCGGGAAGCAGCTAGTGTTAAATAAATAGTACGATAATGGGAACTTGGACTAAATAAAGCAAATGCTAAATTTTACTTTGCGACGTTTTGTAGAATAATTTTCTAATAACGCGCTCTTATTGTAAGCCAAAAAGACGACCCGATAAAATAAAAGTTTGTGAATCTATGCTTGTTCACTGTATTTCTATAATCTACAAATCATTTCTCTTATATTATGCAAGTTCCCGTGTAATTTCTCCTGTTATTCAATGAAGAGCACAATATATAAGTGATTCTATCCATGTCCTTACGTTATACAGGCTGTATTTTAAAATTACCAACAAACAAAAACTGGATTACTATTCCGAAAATGCTCCAAGATACAGATGGTTATTCACAAAACACCAAACCAGTAAACTTTTTTTTCGACGTAGGTACGTTTCAATAGCCTTATTAGCATAATCAGTTATTTTTTAATATTTGGTGACTTAATTATTTTATAAATTAAAAAAAATCTTGTAATTAAATTGCGTGGTCGTTTACGTTAATACAAATATTTTGAAACCGGACTGCCAAATAGAAAAAGTGTTAAGAGAAATATTTTTACAAAAAATAAAGCAGGATCTTACTTTTTCCTTTTGTCAAGTGATTTATTAAAAGATTCTATAGGTCATCAAATAACATAATCAATTAAATTTAAACGACATCACAAAACATTCATGAGCAGAGGCGAGATTCAAACCTACGACAGCCCGGTCATGAAGCTAGCACGCTAACCACTGAACCACACTGTCCTGTTCATTTGGATTAAGTCAGCTGAGTCAAAATCGATTGGTTATTTGTGTTTTGCTAGACATTTGAGTGCAACAAATCTTCAGTAGTTTTTTAAGAATCGTAAAAAAAACTTTAAAATTTGTTTTTAAACTCCTTGTACTATCTCTGTTAGGAGCATTTTCGGAATAATAATTATAGTGTCAATTTTGAAGTTCCACTTTTAGTGTGTCGGTGATTTAAAAAAAACAGTCTGTATAAAGGCTCAAATATCACCGAAAGAGAAAAATACAAGGTTAATTTAGTGCATTCTGTAGAGCAAGTAATGGTAAAAGTTAGTCTGCTGACAAAATATTGATATAGCTAATGACCGTTTCTTTTATTGTCCGTGTGCAAGTATCAAAGAAAGGGAGAGATAAATACTTTCTACATTTCTTAAGGGTAGGAACATTGTAATACCTTAGGTACATTAAACTTTATAGTTAATACCAAACAATAACTGTCTTCTGAAATGCGATCATAATGTATGTTACAATAATGATCCTTAATTATTTAAGAAAAATTTTAGTTATACAATATACAAATAGATTTTGATATTTTTAATATTTTTTTTTCTTCCTTTACTTGGTATGAAAATATTTTTTAATTATAAACTTTATCTAATCGTTTTAAGATAAAAAAAATATGTTGAACAGTAACTGCAGATCTGTTGAGATTCAACTTATGTTCATGCAAAAGTTCTTGGAATTCTCGAAATGTTAATTAATTTAACAATTTACTTAATTTATTAAATAAAAATAACTTAATACTTTAACAATAATCTAACGTTTATTTGACAAGAAAATAAAGACAACAATTAATTAAGTAATTATTATATTGTTTTGTTAAAACGCATTTAACGCTTCGGACCGTCAACAAAAATACACTTTCTTGCATTAATTTCATAACTGAAAATTAATCCTTAAGTTCGTATATATTTCATTTTTTGATATATCATTATTTTAACATATCCATGAGGTTTCCACATTAAACTAGGGATTATTCAAAGAAAAAAAACTTTGGAATACTGGTTATCAAAATCAGTTAATGTCTTTTGCAAGATTCTCTGATTCGTTAATTTACTAGTAAATTTCATTTAGATATCAGATATATCACTCTAAAAACGTTAAATAATAAACGTACTTTAAATAATAAACGTACTTTATTTGGGTATAGATTGTAAGTAGAGTACACACAATAAATGTACATCATTGACGTCAATGTCCAAGGTTACACAGATAAATAAATGACGTCAGCTAGAAGACCGTTCATATTTTTATCAATTTATCAATTGACAGTCCACTGGATGACGTCTTCTCCCCACTACTGTTCAATGGAACGAGGTCATCTCTGTATTTAATAACCTTTGTGTGCAGCCAAATAAAATAAGTTCATATCTAAGCCCACCTCTGGTTTTAACATTTTTTGTTTGAAATGTAGCAATAATACTAAATTGTGTTCTGTAATAAACGCGTCATCATGTTTTTACCCTAAAACAGAAATCATATATCGACGGGGCATCTTGATTTATTTTATTGTTAAACAATCTATTAATGCATCGTCTAAGCTTACTAATGGGTTTTATCAAAGTACATAGGTACTACAGTTCGTAGTAAATATCTGTAGTTTGTATCAATTAATACTTACAACCCCTCTAGAAATATAGTACACATGCAAGCAATTAATCAGTTAATGCTTTCAAATGAAAGCTAACGACATTTAAAAAGATATGTGTACTTGCAAAAAATTATTTGTAATCACATGATAGGAGTATTTGGTATAATATTAGAGTAGAATAAATTAGAGTTGGGTAACTCAGATCTGAACCGGTTTAAAGAGCCGACTCCGACAGAAGATCCGTGAGAGCCGACTCACTTTTTTTTGAGCCGACGGATCAACGGATCCGCATAACTCAGTGAAACACTTAACACACAGAAGCACATTTTACACTTACGTATCAGTTCTTGCTTTGATGCCTCTGTCAGCTCAAATGACTCATGCATCACATGTTTGCCTATGCATTCTTGATTCTATACAGGTCGTGATATGATTGACTGAACTAGGTAACTCAGTGGCAGACTGCAGTAACATATTCAGAACTCGGCTCTTTTTGAACCGGTTCTGTGAGCCGGCTCACATACGGGATCCAGATGCAAAGATGCAGATCACTAAAAAGACCCGTTTTTCTCATCTCTAGTATAAATAACTCAGTCAATTTTACTCTGAATGTTAGGCTTGCCATATGTGTACACTTATAATAAATGGGCTATAGTGACAGATTTCACAAGGTTGGGATTTAGGTTAGAGCTAGGACTGTCAATATCTGTATTTTCATTTTTTTTTTGATAGGAGAACGCATTTACTGAATTTTTATCTGTGTGTATTTGTGTGTTTCATATAGTTTAATGTAGAATTTCATTCCCTATTGTCTTCTAAAATTAAATAGAGTTATCTGTTTTGAGTTTATGACTACTATAATATTTAAATATGAAAATTTATAAGAGCTTAATACGATGCTTTGAGAAAATTTCTATTTCTTTACTATATCATTTAGTTTAAATAAAACTGAAAATCAATACGACTTTATTTTTGCTAGATTAATTTGCTTTAAAAGTCGATTTAACGTTAAAAAAAACTCGAGCATTACATTTTTTGTTTAAAAATTCTGGTATAATAAACGTATTTTTTTTTTATAAAAATGATTTGTCGGGAAAAAGGACTTTTTAAGTAAACACTTAACAAGCAAGGGACGAAACGTCGCTATAAATAACAAATAATTGTTTACTTAAAAAGTCCTTTTTCCCGACAAATCATTTTATATTAATTACCAAGGACAAGAAAGAAAAAAAGTCAGTTTTTTTTTTTGTTTATGCCGTTAAAAAAATAGAAAGTTGATTATTAGAATAATCGATTTGTTTTGACGCTTAAAAAGTGTGGAAGCAAAATTGCTTATTTGAATAACAAAAATGATATAATAAAGATTATATATTATATAAAAACAACAAAGTTAGTTGAAAAAGGTAATACATTGCATATACATAACGAGACGACGAAAAAACTCCCTTTTTCAATTACAAAGGTCCATTGTTTGGTTGAAAAATAATTTAATATTATCTGGTATAGCTGAAAAACCACCACACCCTTCAACGTCCCTCTTAAGCTATTATTGAAGTTTATCTCCAGACTATCAGCCAGCTTACCAACTCTCCCGTTGGACCCTACGTTTCCTGTATATACAAAATGTTTCAAAACGACACGATCTGCATTCTCGTTTGTGAAGATACATTAATTTTAAGAGACGAAAATATCTAATAAAAGGTAGTCTGTTTCTGGCTCGACAGTCTGGATTCTATAAAATTGAAAAACAATTTGCAATGTAAAAAAACCCGGGTCGCAGTGCCAAAACCTTGCCGACAATATAGTGTATTTGCTAATACAGACAGTGTGGCTTCATTATGCGAACTTAAGTTGGTTTTTGGGCAAAATAAAAAATTTGACTCCTTAATACACCCCTTAAAATAACTTTTTTTTTCTTAATTGAAATATTATTATCAATCGAACTTCTATACCAAATTATATACTGTAACTTTCAGTAAATAATTCACTATCTGCAAAGTAGTGTTTTCATAAAATTTGTAAGTTCGGTCCTGTCGGGCCGATTTTATTAAAATTTTAGTGACACTTTTTAATTACTACTGGAGAGTTAAATGTCAATTTTGAAACGATTCTGAGAATTTTTTCGGTATTTTGGGGCCCAAAAACGTTTTTCAACCCCTAAAAACTACCATTAATATGGCCCATTTTAACCGTCCGGTCAACGACCGGGTACCCGGGTACCCATTTCAGTTTCCAAGGTAGAATTTATTAGCTTCTCCTCAAAAAAAATTTATGACCGCTCGAATCCCCAAAATTGAAGTAGTTTGACACCCATTTTTGTTCAAATTTTTTTAAAAATCAATATTATTAATTTTTAAAATATGTCCCCTGACAACATCCGTGAATCAGTTGCGACAAAACTGTGGATCCTCAGGGGATCGCGAACTATATTTTGGAAATCAGTAATATTTAATTCTGATCGAACTCTGATTTAAAAAAAGTGTTGATTTAATATTGGTTTTATTAGTTGTTATAAAGTGATTAATTAAATATTCCTTAATTCGCTAAATTTCTGTTTACGAAATATATGTTTGAAAAAATTTCAACTCGGCGTTCATTATTAAATCATTAATATTATAGTCTCATCAAAAACATAAAATAATGTGAAAAAAGGGTCAAGTACACAAGCATTTGTTTATAATATAAAAACTTGACACCTTCTTATAACTCACTTCTTTTTTTTTTGGCAAAGCCGGCAAAGCTCGCAAACCCACTTAGTCTTTGTATGGCACTTGGCCATTTTTCACTTTTCTGTTTTCGGTGGGACTTTTATACTTTTTGTAAGGTTATTTCACTTGAAATTAATAATATCAAGCCATATAATATTGCAGTAGTTCTTTATATTATCATAGTTATGTGTATACACTGTACTTCGTTATATCACACCGACTAGATGCGAGTAGTCTTCGGACAACCGGTTGATGCTTGTGAATAATTATAATAATCTATCAGTCACTCAGTCAGTGAATGCCCAAAATCGTGATTTTTAGACACTCTTATTTTGGAAACTACTCCACCTAGATGTATGAAATTTGAAATACTGTTTTTTTTGTGGTAACCTTAGTCTCCCTGAAAAAAATTCAGTACTGTACCGTAACTAGGCTCGGGGACAGAGGGAGGTCGAAAAGGGCTCGAAATGGTGTAAATATTCGCAGTGCTTTGCGTGAACTTGCCCGGCGCACTCCGTGCGCTGAGCATATGGAATGTGTTTCCATCATTTTGAATCATTCTGTATTATCTGAAGCAGCGTATATCATAATACACATTTCCGTTGTTTTAATTATATTTGTAACAAAATAGCGGGGGTTGGCCACGCCACTGTGCCAGCTAGATAATCCGTCCATTGATATTGATGCAACTGCGAACCGCCCACCGAAAATTATATGTAATGACAGAACGCGTATCTGTTCAAAATCAAGCACACTAATCGGACGACTACCCTCTACCAGTCAGGGTGAATCGTATAATGACTTTCTATAGAAAATGACAGAATCCGAAGGAAAAAAGTATACTGCAACCACAAATGATAATGACTTACAATATTATCATTTATTCAAAGATACATTAATTTTTTTCATCAATTTTTTAGTAAATGAAATTTAGTCTTACTACTCTTATTAATCTTTTTTTATTAATAATTTAATACTATAAAATATTTGTAATTTATAAGTACTAAACAAATGATTGTTAAACATGTTTTTTTTTAAGTTTGACTTCTTTATAGTGACGTATCTGTTTGAAAAAAGTAGAAAATCGAGGGGAAATAGAATCGACCCTAAAGGGGATGTTAGTTTGTCTCCTAAATTACATGAAACTGACAAGGACAGAAGTTTATAGTGTGTAAATATTATTAATTAGTGTCACATAAAAAAAAATAAACTTGGGAATAATATTAACAAAACTAAAGAAGTCAAACTTCTTATGTGAGCTTATGAGGGTGAGGCTCATTATATTTTTTTTTATTTTGTTGAATTTAAAGGCCCCAGTACACAGTGGTCTGTAGTGGGCCATTGTAGACCATCGCTATTGTATACAGGGGGTAATGGTCTGTAGTAACGGACAATTGTGAATCGTGGTGCGCAATCCATTTGTTGTCGGTTTTTTTGACACACTTCAAAGGAATCGTGGTGTAGCGTGGCCTGTGGTGTTCACACAGTGGCCCATTGTCCGGGACAGGTACCTACTTTTTTTGTTGCGTGCTATACTATTTAAATTTGTAATCGCCCAAAATGTCAGTATCCTGGAGCAATGAAGAGACTTTTAGGTTTATAATACTATAATACTTGTAAACAGTATATAAATAAATAGCCGCGGCCGTAATTACTTCCACGTAAATTTGTAATCGCCCAAAATGTCAGTATCCTGGAGCAAGGAAGAGACTTTTAGGTGTATTATACTATAATACTTGTAAACAGTATATAAATAAATAGCCGCGGCCGTAATTACTTCCACGTCCATCGCAAGTGCTTCGCCAGGCAGAAATGAGCTATGGGCCATTGTGTGAACACCAAGTGATAGTGGCCTATAGTTGCACATTGCAAAGCATGGCCCACTACTGACCACTGTGTACTGGGGTCTTAAGAAATATTAATTCAAACATTATATAATAACGGGAATGTATTGTTCTTGCCAATGTTCTATAATAATCGATAAAACTCTAAAGTATATACTTTGGACTTTGGACAGCCCCGCAGACTATGACGCGTAGTGCAAATCGGAGCTCAGATAACAGCTTGGCCTCCTAGAGATTTCATAACTTTTTAACAGTGAAAGTTATATGAACTTGTGTTTTGGTAACCAACTTCACATGAAATGTTTTTGGTGGGATCGTCATTACTCGATAACAACTGAACCGGTTTTGATGAAACAGTACCCAAATTTTTCCGGCTATACGATCGGGCTAAGCTCAAAATCGAACGATATTAAATTTCGAAAAACTACACAGCTTTCAAGCTGTTCAGAAATGTTTTTTGTCAGTTTTGAAGCGCTCAAAAGAAACATTTGCATTGTGCATGACAGACTACAGCAGATCAACATAATATTGAATATTTTTCTAAACGTCATCTCCAATGAAAGCAATGGAACCCCATCCTCCTGTTCACAGCTGTGAGACAAATACGTCGCGCAGAGAGTAAACTAGGCATATAGAAACCATCAGTCATTAGAGGACGTCACGGCAGTGTATTAAAAAGGGGGAAGCGATATTTTATTTCTCAGTCGCTTATACAGAGTGATTCACGGTAACGATCGGTCGAATTTTCAGATAAGAAATTTTGCAACTTGTCTATTGCGATTAGGGATTGCAATCCAGCGGCATTTTCAATCCAGCTGGATTTATGCTGGATTAAAGCAAATCCAGCTGGGTCCAGCGTGGATCCAGCAATAATCGATTTTTTGAATAAATGCAACAATTTTTTAACTCTAGAAACTTTAATAACTATTTATCTACATTTACATCAAATACTCGTTTTTTGGCGTTAGTAAAGTGCTCTAATAGTAAGTGATAGTTACGAGTATCCGGAGTATAATTATTAATTATCACAATACAGTCTTAAGTTACCTAAATTAATACTCTAGATATCTGAAATAGTTATTCGTTTACCTATTTTACAAACTATGTAGTCTCAGTTTCGCAGTCTCAATAATTTTAGAAATAAAATTGCGTTTCCCGCTTATCAAATGTTTAGTTAACACTTATTAGAAACAAAACTTTAATATAAATTATATAATTTAAGAGTTGACTTGTCTTTTAAAGAATAAAGCCAATCAATTATGTAACTAACATTTCTTTTTGTTATTTTTTTAAAAGTAAGATTTCAAAAAAGAAATACATAAGTATGCATTAGATAAGTATATAGTTTTCTTAGAATTAGATACAATGATGAGGCACGATCAGAATACGAACTCTTGACCCTTAATGCGGGTAACGGTACGCAGTTTGGCGCGCAAAAGTTAATATATGGAGTAAATAATAAATAAATGCCCCACGGGACACGTTTATGATAAAAATACTGTGGCTGGCTCGATAATTTTTTTCATATTTAATTTTCTGTACAAAAATTTGTGTAATTTTGTCGTTTTTTTCTGATTTTAAATCGTTTATATTTATAGTTTATTCTGAAGCAATACCATCAAAGATTGAATCCGATTTTTCATAGAAATTGGAGATTTTCGAATCGTGAGTAAGTGCATTTTACATGTACACGCATCCAACTGCTTGTAAGATAGAGATAGGTGAAAAAGAGGGAGATTTTCTGATGTATATTTTTTTACAATAAACTATGTACCGTTATGTACTGGACACTCTGTATTATTGTGATTAACACGATTCGATCCGCCAGCATTTAAGCTAATTTGTAAGAGTGTGACGTTTTATTGTCTTAGCATATAAATTAGCTGCAATGGAGTACGCTCGAAACTTTTAGACACGCCAGAAAACTGAACGATTCTATTAAGTTAATCATGGTTTTAAAAAAATGCACTTATATCAACGCACTAAAAAATAGGAAATACATTTCTTTTTATTCTTCGCCTCGGACACATCATGTTATGCGCAGTGCAGGAATTTCAACTTTCAGCCCTTACGGTGTACTATACTATTTCTATATTTGAAATTAATAATCTATGTCGTATTTGCAAAAAAAAGGTTCAGTGCTGGAGGCAAAATATATACGGAAGTACAATCAAAATCTGTTATAACGACATCGAAGGGTCTACTCATATTGGGTCGTAAAAACCGATAGTTATGACAACCGGTGATGTTTTCGAGGTACAAGGTAATTTTTTATTAAGTATGTAGTATTATTAAATGTCTAGGTACATATAAATCCATAGATATTAATAGGAATCATATTCATATTATCATTATCATTTTTCTGTGTTCATAAAATCTGTAATTTTAGTCTGTTTGGACCCTTCTGTGCGTACTAATTTTGTTTACAATACAGCTGGTCGTTCTAACAGATATCTCCGAACCTATGTAGTCGCTTAATGCGGTATGTCGTAAAAAGCAGTGTTTTTATAAAGCAGATATAGCATTCAGCCGGGACCTATGATTTTGGTCAATATAACCGGTATGTTGTTCTAAACGATGTCGTTGTAAACGGTTTTGACTGTAGATATAAGGTTATTAATGATTTATGTGATACCTTACTAACTTGCAGTAACAATAGTCAAGTGAAGTCCGTCTCTGACTTTTTAACGTTTTTGTATACTGAAAGCCCAATGTCTACTACGATACTTATATTTTACAGCTGTTATTTAAGGTGGTTGTCGTGGTACAATATTGTCAAAAAGTTATAGATTATACGCGCCACAAAAGTATACTAGCTTGTAGCTAAGTGATCCATAATTACTACTTACCATTGTATAGTGCTAATAGCCTGAGGGTTGAAGCACATTTTTTTTTGTCGTTGTTTAAAATAAAAAAAAAAAAAAAAGTGATCCATAATTTGTACGCAAGACTGTACCCGTGGAAACGTAACCCATACATTATTCATATGCATGTATACTTTTCTATAAATTATTGAACTTTAAACCGTTATTTATAAATAATTAGACGGTCAAAAAATGTTTCTTATTTTTTTTTTAAACTCATAACAAATGCATTGAAAGACTGTCAGTTTTTGGAAAGTTTCTGACAATTAGTTCTTTTTTTATAAATAAGAAACTGGTTCAGAACTACAGAGATCGTATACAATCAATGTTAATTATCCAAGTTTTAATTGAATTTATCTCGGATTATATACGGTCGATCGACTTCAAATTTTCAGGGTAATTGTATTATCATGTTCTTAATAAGTATACACAAATTAAGAATTTTCTGACGGTGTGCCTTAACCACGACAACTACTTTAACTGATGTTACGAATGCTTTACTTACAATAAAATAATAAACTACATCACGAACTAGTAGACTGATGCATTATTAAATTAAATTTCGTTAGCTGTAACAGCGACTACTGGCTGGTTTAATTAATCAACGATTATTTTCACACTCAAGTTCACATCGGTGATATTAATATAAATATGAGAGAGTTATGTATACGCTCAATGTGGTATTTCCTGTCTACAACCGCGTTGAACTGCGCGGGTGGCACACAACGGTCTTTATTATTACTCAACTATATTCCGTTGGCACATAAACGACGTCTTCAAATACTTTATGCTACTTTAACTAATGGGATAATCCGAAAAATGATAGAGATAGATAATATTTATAATGTCTCTGATATATGAAGTATTTTAAATTCGCAATAGATTATAGATGCTCGAAATAACAGAAAAATTAATTTAAACTAATGCCTCAGGAATTACACTCAAATGACTCCTTGTTCATTTTGACGCGTTATATGATTTAAGAACGTATGCTGTCGGAGGCTTAGAACATGAATACAATTTGATTGAAAATACTGCTGCGACCAGCAATTATTTGAACGTAACACGGACGAACCATATCAGTATATTATAATATATTATACTAACAATGTCGATGGAGCAGAAGTTGATTGGTGAGATTGACTGTCATCCATTTTGTGAAAAACTAAAACTGCACGCATTTGTGTTGGAACAATGATTTATATAATAGCAGCGCAGCCTTCGGCCTCGTTCAGCAGCAACAACTGTAGTGGAACCTTTGGCTCCACCGTATTACAATATATTTGTTGGTAATTTTATTTGCTATAGCCACTACCCGCGGCTCTGCAAGCGATTGAGATAAAACATGACAGCGACAACATGTAGTGGAACTACATTACGGTCTATTTCTCCGTGAAATATAAATATATGAGCCAACTTTCATGGTGATCGGTCAAATGGTGTCGAAGTCTATTAATCTCAAATAGTAGGTACCTATAGCAATGTCCATTTTTATATAATATTGGTCTCCACTAAAAGCGCTTTTATTTTAACTAGATAATATATAGTCTATGTCCATCCTGAAGGTCCATTCTAAACATTGGGAAAAATTTTAAAATCGGATGAGTAGTTTCGGATATGACTTCCTATATCCAAACTTACTAGCTTTACCTCTTCATAATATTTATTAGTATGATAGTATAGATTAATTATTAGTGTATTTGCCATATGGCAACATACACTATTGGCATCGGTCGGATGGCGGGACCTAGGGGTCGGACCAAAATTTCTCGACGTTTCATAACCTCCTAAACACTTTGGCACCATTTTTAAAAATGTTTATATATATATATATATATATTTATATATATATATAGGTATATATGTGTACGGGCAATCACTTTCGAAAGAGTTAATTGATTTTAACGAAATTTGGCACGCATGTTGGAATCCATCACCGCACGAAGCCTATTTAAAATGGGCCCAATCGAATCATTTTAAGGGTGGTTTTTAGGGGTTGAAAAAAGTTTTTAGGCCCAAAAATACCGAAAAAATTCGCAGAATCGTTTCAAAATTGAAATTTACTCTTTTAGCAGCAATTAAAATGTGCTCCCGAAATTTGAAAAAAATCGGCCTGCCAGGACCGGATTTACAAATTTTATGAAAACACTAGTTTGCAGATAGTGAGTTATTTACTGAAAGATGTATTTAATTTGGTGTAGATGTTCGATGATAGTAATCTTGCATTTAAGACAAAAACTGTTAATTTAAGGGGTGTATTAAGGGGTTAAATTTTTTATTTTGACCAAAAAAAAACTTAAATTCATGTACCTGTATTAGCAAATACACTATATTGTCGGCAGGGTTTGGGCACTACGACCCGGGTTTTTTATTAGGTGTATTTGGTATCGTGCCCCAGCGTGAAACGTGCTTTTGTTATCCAAAAGTGTAAGATACACTGTCATGTTTAGTATTTCAGTTCCGACTCTTGAGTGGCGGAACGCAGTGTATTCTAGATCACGTGATGTATGTCTGAATTTGACAATTGGTAGAACAAACTGATATTTTTTTAACATAACGTACAGTTTTCAGTAAAATTTCATTGAGTTATCTACACTACACTAGTATACCAAACACACAGGCTATCATGTCGCTGAAGTATAATGCAAAATCTTTAACATACCTTTTGTAGCATTTTTGCAGTGGAACTGGCTTTCATTAACACGTTTTTAATAGTTTCACCTGAATGTTTGTTTGTGATGGAATTTTTGAATGTGAAATTCACCCACTTCAACTGAAACTTTGAACACTTATCAAGGACTGATGACAATACAATAATTTAATAAGTTTGTCCCATTGTCCTGACCACGATCATCAGGAAAAAAAATAAGACTAAAAAATCAACAATAGTTTAAAAAACACGCTTTAATAGCAAACCGAACTGAAAAGTAAAAAATAATTTTTTATTGTAAAAAACTTCTACAAATAGTTACCAATGAAATATTTATACCAGGTGATATCAAACACTTCACGCTTTTTTACAATAAAAACTTATTTTTTACTTTTTAGTTCTGTGCCTATTATTATTTTTTTTGTTTTAAATAATAATTATAAAGGTTTTAAATTATTATTATAATAAATATATTACGATTCACATTTCACATTATATTACAATGCATTAAATAATAGAATTCAAATAAATTTCGCGAGGATATAATTAATAAAATTTAATATAAAAAAAACTCATATTTTTATTTCAGGTGAAACCTGTTTCTAGATTGTAGACTGACTGACTAACTGCGTATTTAAACGCGTTTTTGAACAGACCTGTTACATAATAGGTACAGTTGTTCGAAAAATCATTGCGCAAGTTGTTTTTGAACAATTTAATAGCGCACTATACTATAAATTTGAAATTTAAAGAGTGACTTATACGTTTATATTTCACAACGTAATGATATAAGCGGCGCAGTTTTTAAGCATGGAACGAGAATGTTTTCCATTGTTTTCTTAACCATATTATAATGATGATGACTCACTCCTACTATTTTTAAAGCTTTTACAATATCCGGTAGTTAAGAAAGTTTTATTGGCACTAGGGACAACACCAGCGTTCCATTACAAAAAACACGGTTTGTAAATTTTTTTTACAATGTATAAATAATTATTGACTAATGATTAATTTAGGTATTATGATTACCTGTGAGACAGAGACTCCCTTAATATTGACGGAACAAACAGAGACAGCGGCTTACCTGTAACAAAAATCATACAATTGTTATTCATAAATTAATTTACTTACTTAAATGGTGCTATTCTCTGTGGTCAACATAGAATTTTCACCGCTGTATATTGTCTGTCACTTGCTAATAAATTTAACATTACATAAGTTGAAGTGAGACAGACATCTAACAGCCGATTTTCTCCAAAAACAATAGGGCAATTCTTTTTGATATGTAAAACATCCTGTCAAAATTTGGTTTTCAATCCACGTTTGACCTGTGTCGTTCTCATCTCGAATATTAAATATTTAACTAAAGTAGCATTTTGTTGAAAATTTATTGTTTCTGAAACAAGTAGTTATTTGATGCATATAGGTATGTATACTATATCTGTAATTTTCTTTTGCAATTTTCATAATAACAGTTTGCATTTACAAACCGAAGCATAGTTTCATATTTGAGTGGATATTTTTAGAAAATTGATTTATTCAGAAATTGTTCTGTATCAACATAGAACTAGTTAATGCCGTCATACAAAGTGGAATAAATAATTTTCTTTATATATACGGTTAGACTAGTAGCATCATACTATCATAAAGCACGGTGTGCGCCGGCCAAGTTCTTGTAAAGTACTGTGCTATATTTCATCATCATCATGAAGTTTCATATCCTTTACAGGATGTTGGAGACCACTTGTTTCCATCTTAATCTGTGAATAGCCAGTGATTTTAAGTCATTAAATGTGCTAATATATAGCCATTCTTTGATATTAGATATCCAGGTGGTTCTTTGTCTGCCTCGTGAAACAAATCTTTTTATTTTGCCATATAAAATAAGCTCATAGCTATGTCATCTACACGTATTAAATAAGCAAATGACTAAAATATTCAATAATTCTTTTTTTTATACTTTTCACTAATTACACGAACCATTTCGAGCCCTTTTGGATTTCCCTGTATTTCCGAAGCTAGTTATGCTACAGGACTATTTTTTTACGATGATGGTTAAGGTTATCAAAAACAAGCAGTATTCCAAATTTCATACCTCTAAGTGGAATAGTTTCCAAGATACGGGTGTCCAAAAATCACGATTTTGGGTATTCCTGCCAGATAGATCACCATAAATCTAGGGTACTTCCAATCGACCTAGAGTTTGAAATTTGGCATAGAGATAGTGTTTAAAGAGATAATTATGAGAATAGTCAAAAATCAATAACAATCCATGACGGAGTCCGGCTCGAAATAGCGACTTTCATGTTTTATGTTGTAATTCATGCATGACTCGTGTATGAAATTGAACACACTTTTAGATCTCAATTAATTTTTGTAGCTACCAAACTTGGCCTCTTTTTTCACATTTATGTTTCTGGTGGGTTTTAATAACACACCATCGATTCCCTTTGAGAAACGATGCCTATGGATACATAAAAATGGAAATTGATGGAGCGCTACACATAACTAATGCGTGAACTTACGGAAAGTAGATAAAAAACATTTGGTCTTGATGTAAATCTAGCCATGGACGCAGTGCAGAGCGTTATTTTTAAAGACGGGATCTTTCGAGTGAAAATTGTCGAATTATTCAATTAGTAAAATGTTTCGAGAGCTTATTCAAAATCATTCGAATCATTTTTGTGCCTACGAGTTGCGACTTATCATACAATCTCCAGTAATAATACGCTCTTTCTTTACTCTTTAAAACACTGCATGCAATTGTCTCTCTCAGATTGCATTTCACAATGTTTAATATATGATTACTTAGTCTTTTATCTGCCACTGTTCTTTGAAGCATTGCATGTAGATGATTTTCTCAAGTCTCATAATCGAAAATTTATTCGTCGAATGCATAGACAGATACAGTGAATTGCATTTGCACTCGCATCCTAATCACTCGAGATGCTTACATAAACGATTACTTACGTCTTTTATCTGCGTCTGTACTATGAAACACTTCAAGTGACTCTCTCAAGACGGCCAATCGAAACCGAAAACAAAATGTATTCGAGAGTTGAAACATTCTTTCATTTACGCATAGTACCAACATTCCTATCATTATGATACATCGGTTGAAGGAATCATTTCGAATGAATCATTCGATTATAAACATCATCCGTATAGCAACCTTTCGATTATCAAAATCAGTCGATTATTCCCGAAACTAGTTATTTTACAAGTAGAGGTGCAACTGCATGTATGAACCATAACGTAGCTTTGCGCGAACGGGTGGGAACCGCGTGTACTGTCGCTGACAGATTTGTGTGTTCACTATAAGGCTGCATGTTGATTAATTTACATGATCAGTAAATGCACCCACTGTCGATAGTCGATACATATACGTATATATATTACATACTGGTTCATTCAATACGTTATACAACGTCACAAACTTCACCTATAATACATATATTATAACGTTGGTACGACTGGAGTCATGTGCCGATATATAGTTGTATTTGTATTGATGTTGTAATCATACCGCCGAATGTCAATACTAATACACTGTAACCTTAATGTAACGAACTTCAAATAACGATTTCCTCGATTTAACAAATTTTTTTAAATTCCCTCTACATTACGAATACTTTTTATTAAAAACTTCTTTATAACGAATTTTCAATCATTGCAGAATATAAATAAAAAGTATAATTTACCTCTATTTAACGATTTTTGTCAACTTATAACTTTTACATAACGTATCCTACCAATCAATCACACACAATTCCATAATAACGACAACAATTTATGTCTCGACAGATTCAGACACGTTAAATTTATCGTAAGACAATCATTGTTGTTTGATGTAATGTAATGTAAACACTGCTGTTGGTCACTGTTATTAGTATATTTAATTTATCTTGGTAAGAATAAAAACACCTAGTTAGCATAATTAATTTTTTAACGTTCCCTCTATAAAAACTATTGAAGGATTTAAATTATGAAAAAATATAATACAGTATACCCAAAGTATATACTATTTCTAAACATAGTGCAAGTACAAATCTATTTCACATTTAACAGAATACTCTGCGCAGCGAAATTGATGTTAATATATACATTAGGGTCGATTTTTTTGCTACCAAAACACCCTTATTATTAGGATAGAACGTGTATGTTATATATTTCAGCACAAAACCTAATTGTGTACGGTTTCTTTTAATGAAACCGGGTAGCAGGAAACAGGTCACGGGTGAAACTAGGGAACGCAGCGTATACATAAATCAAATTTTCACTAATTTAGCTAAGTTAAATCATTTTTGCGTAGTTCGCCATGTGTTTTAGTCAGATAGTTATGATAAAAAAATGAGGTAAACTTTTGCAAAAATTTTATCACATTAAATATTTCACTCCCAATCAGTTCAAAGATTTAAATAAAAGTAACGGTAAATTTTTAAAAAGCAAACATTTTTAAATTGTTCTAAAATTTACAAATGAAGTGGTGACTCAAATACAGACGTGAGGGACAGAACGTCGACTTTTTTAACACGTTTTTTTAAGCTTCACCTGCATGTGCAATCTTTGAACGTGAAATTCATCTACTTCAAAACGTCAGATTAAACTGAAACTTTGCACATTTATCAAGAACCGATGACAATACAATAATTTAATAAAGATCATCAGGATAAAAAATAAGACTAAAAAATAATAAGTAATAGTTTCAAAAAACTAGAAAAACACGCTTTAATAGCAAACCGAACTTAAAAGTAAAAAATATTTTTGAAGTTTAACTTCTTTAGCGACGTATCTATTTGAAACCAGTAATTCGGCGCAAATTGGTTTTGACAGTGGTACGGACAGATATATAAGGGTTCCGTTTTTTCCTTTTGAAGTACGGAACCCTAAAAAGTAAGAAATCGAGGGGAAGTAGAACTGACACATAAAGGGGAAATTAGTTTGCCTCCTAAATTACATGAAACTGACAAGGACAGAAGTACCTATGTGTAAATATTATAAGTTTGACATAAAAAAAAATTAAACTTGGGAATAATATTAAAAACTAAAGAAGCTAAACTTCTTATGTAGCTTATGAGGGTGAGGCTCATTATAATTTTTTTTATTGTAAAAAAGCGTGGGGCGCTTGATATCAACTGGTACAAATATTTCATTGGAAGCTATTTGTAAAAGTAGAGTTAGTATAAAAATAGTACAATAAAAAAATATTTTTTACTTTTTAGTTCGGTTTGCTATACATATATATTAAAACGTGTTTTTTTAAACTATTATGTTTTCAGCATAGATAAGGTCACTGATTACCAGCTATTTTATATGCCCCCTTTTGGATATGCGCACATGTAAAATGCACTTACTCACGTTTCGAAAATTTTACAAGCTGAGGGATCAATCACCATCATAAATATAATAGAAGGATTTCAGCTAGAAAAGGAGTTACCTTGTAACAATGTTTCTTACGGCTAATTTCACTGTTTCATATACTTGGGTAGATAAGTGTAACTAATCAATGCATAGTGTTCTCATTACAATGTCAATTACTGACCTTATCAGTTCAATTAATCATGTCGTTAGACTTGACTTGATGATTGGTTAATGGATTATCTTGGCCGTGCATATAATTTACAATGTAATTACAGGCCAGTCGCACGCATGTTCTAAGCTCTAAGGTGGACTGAATAAGTAGATATTCACCCTTGGGGTTATGTCTATCCTTGCAGTTCACTGCCCTACCTCAATAGACATTCAGTAATTAATTATTCTTATCATTTCATAATTACTATGTCGAAGTATATTTCATCATTGTAGAAAAAGTCATAGTCCAGCAGCCACCGCCTGTTTTTTTTAAGTGATTAATAACAGGCTGAATCTTCGTGAGTTCATTCGATTCGACGAGACGCCCAAGTTTTTCCTCTCCAAATTCTCAAAGA
This sequence comes from Venustoraphidia nigricollis, assembly GCA_034508555.1. Taxonomy (NCBI): domain Eukaryota; kingdom Metazoa; phylum Arthropoda; class Insecta; order Raphidioptera; family Raphidiidae; genus Venustoraphidia; species Venustoraphidia nigricollis. The sequence continues at coordinate 13,958,236 of JAVRKA010000004.1, forward strand.
GGTAGGTAATGAACTGCGCAGATGTAAAACATGTCGATTTGGTAAGGTGTCGAAATTATCTGACTAACAGTAAATTTTTCATTGAAATTTTAAGATAATATGATAATAAACTTGGAAAATCAATTGTCCTACAAAATCGATGGTTTGAGTTGGAGCGTTCTCCACGCCGAATATGTCGAAATAACGAGGTCATAAAAATTATTAATAACCAGCTGATTTTTTGTATGCAGCTTACTAAATATTAGTATAATTGAATGGCCACAAAGTCCTACAAATGTAGTGGTAGGTATTCCTCTCTTTTCGGCTCTCAGGCGTCTCAGGGTACATGATATTGTAACAAAACTGTTCTTTGTGGTGGTTTAAAACTGATTTATTTTCAATAAACGAAATAAATACAAAACAAATAAACTAAAAAGTATTTCTCTTACAACAATGAAATACATTAAACGTATTTCTCTAATAATGAAATAAACTAAACAATGAAACAAACTGATTCTTATAAATAATAACACAACACTGATTATGTACACAAAACACCGCTATAACACACACACAAAAATTTATATACTGCCACACTACTATTTATGTAACTAACTGATTAATTATTTATGTCTGTCGTGACGCATTCACTGAATGTGCTGATTGACTGCCGCACCCCACAGCCGTTGTATTTATAGACGCGTATATTCCGTTCTCGATCATTCCAGAAACTTCTGCTCAAGTTCGAAAAACCTCTGTCATTTCAAGTGGCGTAACAATTGGGGACGCGCTACAAAATGGTTACCGCGACAAACTGAGACTATTAAATGATCTGAATTTGGTTCAAATAATGTAAGAATATATTATACAACCTTAAATTAAGTAATTAAGAAAGAAAGGTATCCTGCGAAGCTATCACATTGGTGGTTATAAATCAGTGCACCTGTTTTTAAGATCGTCTTAGATAAATTGAATGAACACATACTCCAGATTAAAAACAGTTAATTGAAAAATTCGACAGTGATAAATAGTTTCAATGCAACACACATTAATAATGTGTTAATCTACTTGATTTTGTGTATAAACACTTTATATGGAATGTAAAGGCGGTAACGAAATTTTATCACTATAAAAGAAAAAAACCCGGGTCGCAGTGCCAAAACCCTGCCGACAATATAGTGTATTTGCTTGTATAGGGCCGTGTGGTTTTATACTTTTATTATGTGAAATTAAGTTTGTTTTTGGGCAAAATAAAAAATTTAACCCCTTAATACACCCCTTAAAATAACATTTTTCTTCTTAATTGCAATATTATTATCAATCTAATGTCTAGACCGAATTAAATACACCCTTCAATAAATAAGTCACTATCTACAAATTAGTGTTTTCAAAAAATGTGTAAGTCCGGTCCTGTTGGGCCGATTTTATTAAAATTTTAGGGACACTTTTTAATTGCTACTAACGGGTTAAATGTCAATTTTGAAACGATTCTGAGAATTTTTTCGGTACTTTGGGTCCCAAAAACATGTTTCAACCCCTAAAAACTACCCTTAAAATGGCCCGATTACGCCCATTTTAAATAGGCTTCTTGCGGTGATGGATTTCAATACGTGGCCCAAATTTCGTTGAAATCAATTAACTCTTTCGAAAGTTATCGCGCGTACACATATATACAGGGTGTCTCACCGAACGTTGGCTAACATGGGTAACTTTGTTATTAGTGGAGATAGAAAGTCGGTTAAATGGGCAAAGTAGTGCAGAAAATTGGGCTCATTAACATCCCGTCGAAAAAACAATTGAATTTTGACACCCTATGAATTTATTCAGAAAATAGTGAAAAATGCCATTTATGAAAACTGGCCATAACTTTTTTATTTATGAAGATATTTGAAAATTTCATTAACCATTTTTTGATAACTTTTTAAGGTCTTTTCAAGGGCGTAGGTTTAATTTTTTTATTTCCACTATATAATGAGATATTGACATGAACTTTCGTTTTTCTTATGGACGGCATTTTTGATTTTCAGATATTCGAATTCTACTTATTTTTCTGAATAATTTGACATAGCATATCCTATATCTAAACCAATCAGAAGCTACAAAACTGACAAAAATAACTTTTTGGCGTTATCAAAGTGTGCCGTGTAAAACGAAATTTGTTGAAACAAATACATATCGACAGGTTAACAATCTGTCGAGCGATCGCTACAGTTTTGCTAATTCATTTTGTTTGATTTACTCTCTAAGATGGCTTAAGCATTCTCAAATTTGGAGAAACAGGCTATTTTTGCGCATACATTCAGCGTAACAAAAATACCACGTGGGCTCAAGCACAATACTTGAACCTTTATCCAGAAAGGCGACAGCCTTATTCAATAACTTTTAGGAACTTTTCTCCATTAATTTCAACGTTTGCTAAACCTAATTCTTCTTCACAGTGTTGAATGTTGCCTTTTTTCTTTGAAAATGAACCGTATACCTTTAAATTTCTATTTAAGTTCCTAAAAGTTATTGAATAAGGCTGTCGCCTTTCTGGATAAAGGTTCAAGTATTGTGCTTGAGCCCACGTGGTATTTTTGTTACGCTGAATGTATGCGCAAAAATAGCCTATTTCTCCAAATTTGAGAATGCTTGAGCCATCTTAGAGAGTAAATCAAACAAAATGAATTAGCAAAACTGTAGCGATCGCTCAACAGATTGTTAACCTGTCGATATGTATTTGTTTCAACAAATTTCGTTTTACACGGCACACTTTGATAACGCCAAAAAGCTATTTTTGTCAGTTTTGTAGCTTCTGATTGGTTTAGATATAGGATGTGCTATGTCAAATTATTCAGAAAAATAAGTAGAATTCGAATATCTGAAAATCAAAAATGCCGTCCATAAGAAAAACCAAAGTTCATGTCAATATCTCATTATGTAGTGGAAATAAAAAAAATAAACCTACGCCACTGAAAAGACCTTAAAAAGTTATCAAAAAATGGTTAATGAAATTTTCAAATATCTTCATGAATAAAAAACCCCGGGTCGCAGTGCCAAAACCCTGCCGACAATATAGTGTATTTGCTTGTATAGGGCCGTGAGGTTTTATACTTTTATTATGTGAAATTAAGTTTGTTTTTGGGCAAAATAAAAAATTTAATCCCTTAATACACCCCTTAAAATAACATTTTTTTCTTAATTGTAATATTATTATTAATCTACATTCTAACGTCTACACCGAATTAAATACACCCTTCAATAAATAAGTTACTATCTGCAAATTAGTGTTTTCAAAAAATGTGTAAGTCCGGTCCTGTTAACCCGATTTTATTAAAATTTTAGGGGCACTTTTTAATTGCTACTAATGGGTTAAATGTCAATTTTACAACGGTTCTGAGAATTTTTTCGGTATTTTGGGGCCCAAAAACATTTTTCAACCCCTAAAAACTACCCTTAAAATGGCCCGATTACGCCCATTTGAAATAGGCTTCTTGCGGTGATGGATTTCAACAGGTGGCCCAAATTTCGTTGAAATCAATTAACTCTTTCGAAAGTTATTGCGCGTACACATATATATATATACGTATATAAATATATATATATATATATATATATATATATATATATATATATATATATATATATATATACATATATATATAAACATTTTTAAAAATGGTGCCAAAGTGTTTAGGAGGTTATGAAACGTCGAGAAATTTTGGTCCGACCCCTAGGTCCCGCCATCCGACCGACGCCAATAGTGTATGTTGCCATATGGCAAATACACTAAAAAGTTATGGCCAGTTTTCATAAATGGCAATTTTCACTATTTTCTGAATAAATTCATAAGGTGTCAAAATTCAATTATTTTTTCGACGGGATGTTAATGAGCCCAATTTTCTGCACTACTTTGCCCATTTAACCGACTTTCTATCTCCACTAATAACAAAGTTACCCATGTTAGCCAACGTTCGGTGAGACACCCTGTATATATATATATATATATATATATATATATATATATATATATATATATATATATATATATATATATATATATATATATATGTATATATATATATATACATATATATATATAAACATTTTTAAAAATGGTGCCAAAGTGTTTAGGAGGTTATGAAACGTCGAGAAATTTTGGTCCGACTCCTAGGTCCCGCCATCCGACCAACGCCAATAGTGTATGTTGCCATATGGCAAATACACTAATAATAATTACGTACTAAGAAAATAATTATATTTTATTAATGTCCCAGTACATTGGAAAGTTATTGTAATGGGGCTGAAAAACAAAATTTTTGACATATTTTTATGTTTCAAGGTTACTACACTATTTTTGAAAAGATGTGTTTCTGGGAGTATGTATCGAGCGTACGTGCTATTTCTAAGACGAAATCTCGAGAATAAACAATGATATCGACTACGTTAGGATGTCAATCGTCGCATAGTAACGTAAACATTATCTGAAAGGAATGTTTTCAAAATCGGTCAAAGCGTTCTTTTATTTGAACAAAATAGACTAAAAAGTAGATTTTACACAAAATCTCGCGAGTAAAAAATTATATCGACGTCGTTAGGATATCACGCGAAAGAAATTTTATCAAAATCGGTCGAGCCGTTTTTTCCTTTTTTAACTTAAACAAAAACACTGCAAAACAGTGGATTTTATACGAAATCTCACGAAAAAATGACATCGACTTTGTTACATTGCTAATCGAAGTGTATTAGCGTCAAAATGTTTCACTTTTTTGTATCAAAATCGGTTCAGCCGACTACAAAAAGAGAATTTCAGGATTTCTTGGAAAAAATTTATCGGATTTAATTTGTTCTAGTGGCAAAAACAAATTAATTTTTTTATGATACTCATTTTTCAGTGTTATTATTAGGTACTAATATTCAGTGTTCATCAAATTGGGAAGCCGCTTGTTATGCATGTCACAGATACGATTTACATTGTTATGCCGCTCCATTAAGCGAACCGTACTAAAATGATGACTCACTCCTTAAATTTTGGTACTTTACTGTAGCTACTAATACTAACGTAATTACTTTATAGTAGGTGCACATTATTGCTTTATATGAAACGTTCCCATTACCTGGAGAAATATTGCCCGAAACTGTTTTTGGAAGCGTGCCATTAGTAACTCCACTGCTGTCGTATATATTTTCAGATTAAGTACACTACATTCACTTGTTTTTACTTCACTAGGATACTGTTAAGTGTTATGGCAGTCATTTTATTTAAACAATTCAGATTTTTAATCTGCTTAAAAATTTTAATTAAACTTTACTCACGTAGTACACCTACACAAAGTGTCATAAACCCATTAAGTGTTTTCTTGTTTTACAGAAAATACACATTTTTGTGTTCTTTTATTTTCAACGAAACTTGGAAATTAATGTCACCCAGAAATACCAGCAGTAGCTTAAAACTATACTAATAACCTACTTTAAAACTTAAAAACATTACCTAATATTGTTTGTTATTAGTGTATTTGGCATATGGCAACATACACTATTGGCGTCGGTCGGATGGCGGGACCTAGGGGTCGGACCAAAATTTCTCGGCGTTTCATAACCTCCTAAACACTTTGGCACCATTTTTAAAAATGTTTATATATATATGTATATATATATTTATATATATATATATATATATATATATATATATATATATATATATATACGTATATATATACGTATATATATATGTATGTGTGCGGGCAATAACTTTCGAAAGAGTCAATTGATTTCAACTAAATTTGGCCCACGCGTTGAAATCCATCACCGCAAGAAGCCTATTTAAAATGGGCCTAATCGGGTCATTTTAAGGGTAGTTTTTGGGGGTTGAAAATTGTTTTTGGGCCCCAAAACACCGAAAAAATTCTCCGAATCGTTTCAAAATTGAAATTTAACCCTCTAGTAGTAATTAAAATGTGTCCTTAAAATTTTAATAAAATCGGCCCGACAGGACCGGAGTTACAAATTTTGTGAAAACACTATTTTGCAGATAGGGAATTTTTTACTGAAAGGTGTATATAATTTGGTATATAGGTTCGATTGATAATAATATTGCAATTAAGAAAAAAAAAATGTAATTTTAAGGGGTGTATTAAGGAGTAAAATTTTTTATTTTGCCCAAAAACCAACTTAAGCTCGCATAATAAAGTCACACTGCCTGTATAGCAAATACACTATATTGTCGGCAGGGTTTTGGCACTGCGACCCGGGTTTTTTAAAATTTAAACATAGTAATATTAAACTAGATATTATGTAGTAATATTAAACTAGGATATTTTGTATTTGTTTGTTGAATAATTAATTAATATTGTACTTATATAAAAGTAATGAGAATAAGTTGAGCGTGAAAAAAGAAGATGGCGAGATAAAGTTGAAAAGTTTGCTGGGTCTGTCAAACCCAAGACTGACACTACTGGAGCAAATTGGGGGAGACCTTTTTCATGCAGTGCATTTATTATACGATTATTGAAGTTATATTTCTTTTGGCGCATTGAGGGTAACATTTTTTCTATTACGGAAGTTGCGCACGCAGCATGCAACGAACATGAGACACCATGAAGTTAGTTGTTAATTTAATATGAATGTGTTACGTATATCGGCAAGGTTGAAATCGTTGATAAAGCTGACTATACGATGCAAATATAGTTTTATTGATATCTCGAACATAATAATATTATGACCCCTATTGACTGTTGTCCGTAATAATCGCCATTACATCCTAGAAACCTAATCTACTATTTTTAAACTATGATAATTTTAAAATACATACTTATTTGAAAACTCATAAAAATAAAACGTTTATAATTTTTTTGAAAAATTATCGACGTTTGAGAAAAGAATAGAATAGAATAGAATAGAATAGAAAGATTGATATTTACAATTTTTATATTACAAGTTTGCTCAGTGTATAATTTTAATAATTTTCCCACTGAATATGTTTTTGAGTAATTTTTAATTACAAGAATATTAATAATAATAATAATGCGTTTCACGTCCGTTTCTCGACTTTATGTCATAACAGACGCCATTCGCACCATTACTATTTTCCATCTACCACACTTCCTGTTATTTTTCTACATTTTTAAAACTTCAACTTATGTAATAGCAATGGGCGAATGAAGGAGTTATAGGAAATTAGGATAAGGTAGGTAATTTTTGAACTAGGAGTTTGATAGGTAATCGGCCATGGCCTCAAATAAGGAACCATCTCGATATTTATCTGGAATTAATTGAGGCAAACCATGGAAAACCTCAATCAAGATGGCCGGTACAGGAATTACCGTTTCTCGGCGAGAGGCAGTAGGAAAAAGTTCCAGCCACATCTGCCCCCGCCGGGATTCGAACCCAGACCTCCCAAATGCGAGTCTAGTGCTGTCACCACTACTCTACCCAACTCGGTTTAATTACAAGAATATTTGTTTACATTTATTTTAACATTACTGGAAAAACAGTACTTGTCATTATTTGCTGTTTAGTTGTCATTAACTATTATGTATTTAATTATTTTATGCTTATGTTTTATTTTAATATCGTAGTTTGAGACCTTAGTGTGTGGTCCCAGGGTTAAATCAAGATTAAAACACATTTTGCAATCACTGTAGTATAGGTGTTATTACGAAAACCTTTTTTGTGTACATCTTGATCACCTTTATACCAGGAAGAAAAAAACGAAATAATAAATTTTTAACAACAATTTAATGGTACAGCAAAGTTTAATGATAAACTGCACGGGCAGAATGGAGTAAGTCCGGGAAGTAACGACAGTGAAATGCAATTTCCTTGGATCGGCTTGGCCAACAGCAATTTTCTGACATCGTCGATCACAAATCGTAATATTTATCGTGAAAAATTCGAATCGAAATCTCGTGAAAGTGAATTTAAAAGTGATTTCTCAATTTGTAGGTTATACTCTGATTTATATCTTCAATTTGACGTCTTCGGTAAGCCCCGAGGCCTTAACTCTATAATATACAGTTTCACTCGTCTATATGTGTATATATATAGCACTATAGAGTGACGGCAAACTTTAAAAGGACCAAAGCTATTTCTGTCAAACTATATAACTTGAACGAGCTCACGTTTCTATCGTCAACTATTTGGTTTGATATTTTTACAACACTGCGACGTTAATGAAAGAAACGAACTGTAAAGAGTATTTTAAAGTTTTTATTCGTTTGACAAATTGTAATATTTTCCGTTTAAAGGAGAAATATGTGTGGTTATAGATATTAAAAAAAACTCGGGTCGCACTGCCATACCCTGCCGACAATATAGTGTATTTGCTATAATAATAATAATAATAATCGTATTTATTTTTTTGTTGCCAGCAGGCGTAAAAACGTCGTAATACATTAAAATGTCAATACAATGGCCATAAAATTGAGAATAAAATTCCATGAAATCGGCTGTACAATAAAATGTTTTCTCGATGAGATAGTTCTTCAAGTTGGTTTTGAACTGTTTACCCGTAAGTTTTTTTATTTTAGGTGGAACAGCATTATAAATTCTTGTTAGAGATGATGTTATATTCTTCCTAGTCACAGAAAATTTGTTTCGCTGCTGGTAGAGCTCAGTCTTTCCTCTAATGTCATGATTATGTGACGTTCTTTCAAAATAAGTGGGATTGTCTTTCACAAAACAGGCTGCTTCTAAAATGTAGATTGAAGGTAGTGTTAGCATATCTAGTTTTTTGAAGTATTCTTTACAAGAATCTATTCGTCCAATATAGGCAGTGTGGTTTTATTATGTGAAATTAAGTTTGTTTTTGAGTAAAATAAAAAATTTTATCTCTTTATACACCTCTGAAAATATTTTTTTTAAATTGTAATATTATTATTAATCGAACATTTACACTAAATTAAATACATCTTTCAGTAAGTAAGTAACTCACTATCTGCAGACTAGTGTTTTCACAAAATTTGTGAGTCCGGTCCTGTTGGGTCGCTTTTATTAAAATTTTAGGGGCACTTTTTAATTGCTACTAAAGGGCTACATTTCAATTTTGGAACGATTCTGAGAATTATTTCGGTATTTTGGGGCCTAAAAACACTTTTCAATCCCTAAAAACCACGTTTAAAATGACCCAGTTAGATCCATTTTAAATAGGCTTCGTACAGTAGGTAATCGATTTCAACATGTAGACCAAAGTTCGTTAAAATCAATTAACTCTTTCGAAAGTTATAGCCCGCGTTTTAATTAATTTCGGTTTTAAAGGTAACATATAGATTATAGAACTAAACTTAAGAAAAACATTAACCTCCTTCAAAAAAAGTCACTAAAAAGATGAAAATAATGAAATTTTGAGGTAGGCGCCAATTTGATACAAGTAGATATGAATTTAAAAGTTTTAGTAAAGAAATTGGCTCCGACCTCAAAATTTCACTATTTTCATTTTTTTTAGTGACATTTTTAAAGGAGGTTAATAATTTTTTTTAAGTTTTTTTTATTTTTTACTTTTTAGTAGATTTGATTTCGCACATTTTTTTTAATAATATTTCGTAGCTGCTTTGTTTATAAATTATAATTAAAAAAATCGATTTAAGCAAAATTTAAGTGAGATCACTCCGAATTAAATAAGAAAAGAATCATCATCAAAATCGGTTCACAAATGCAGGCGATATGAGGCACCTAGCATTCATATAAAAACATTTTTGATGTCATTTAAAAACGAATGAATCGACTTTAACAAAAACTATATGGTACCAATACGGTAGCATTCTGAACAAAATGGCATTGAAATTTTTCAAATCGGTGTACAATTGACAAAAACATACAACCGAATTGAGAACCTCTCCTCCTTTTTTTAAAAATCCATCTAAATAATAAATATACAGAAAAAAATCCAATATAGGTACGCGGTTTTGCTTTTTGCCCGCAGATAACTTGTCGCTAACTTGGCTAACCTTGACTAACCTTGGCTACGGGGTGCAATTCACCTACAGTCCTTTTGTAATAGATATAGAAAAGCCTTATAAAGTGAGCTGATAAATCAACAGAATTTTCAGCCCAGACTACTTTTATTTATTGACCAGTTAAATTAAATGATTATACACTTTTCACAAGCAACGACTCAAAAGCAATAAAAAGTAGTGAACAGTCGACTGGTTTAATGCCTACACATTATAAAACACAAAAGAAAGCAATGAACAACAAGGTGTCATGGCGTACCCTTTAATGATTATAATGAACGAGTTAAGAGGGTCTTGTGTACCTATATACCTGTCTACCTCCATACATTTCTGCAAGAAACACCGGTGACCTGGAGGTGGAAACACGGTGGAAGACTGAATCACTAAACGAACGAATCGCTTCTTGTTTTCAGCTCAATATTTAAGTTACATACTAAAATAGAGAAGGTTTGCACACAAAAAAACAAGTGCGAGTCGAACTTGCGTGGAGAGGATTTCGTATCGTTCTGTTTTCCGTGAGAACTTTAGGACTTAGGACTTTCGTTTAGGTTTCCTGTAAACTATGAGTGAGGCCCTATATTTCCTATTTTTTGTCAAAATTTTAGACTCAGTAATTTTGGAGATAGGGGTGTTCGATTTTCGTATATTTTCTTTAATAATATTTTAAACTAAGCATTTAAAAAATTAAAAAATATATATATTTGTATTTCTTATAACGAACTCTTTCATTTGATATGTCACATGATAAAAAATATTTTTTTTTATTTTCTAACCCCAAAATCGGAATTCGTTTATTTACGCTATGCGGCCTGATTGGGTCATATAACTCTATATATGTACTAAATTTCAACTTTTTTCGTCCAATAGATTCGGAGAATATAATCTGTGACAGACGAGTGATCCAATGAAGGTTTGTTGTTTGTACGAGACTCTAAAAACTAACAGTACTTGGTATCCATTTTTCAACAAATCTATTTAATTTACATGTTTTTCAATATTTACAATCGAAACCAGTGCAAAATTTATTAAAGAGTTTAAACAATCATTCATTTAGAATGAATCATTCGAATAACAATCTTTACGATTGTCAAACTTATTCAATTATTCTGTCAGTCTCATTAACGTGGCACTATCTGTGCTTCTTAAAAAAATAACACTTTAAATGGCTATAAAAACATCTTATAGATTAATCTTTTTGTTTAACATATGCACTATCTGATTATACCATATATATTAAATATTAATTTTATAATTCAATAATAAATCTCAGATATTTGGATTAATAATACAAAACAATCGTGTTATTGTTTTGAATTATTAATTCAAATACCTGAGATTTATTATTGAATTATAGTAATAATTTTGGATGCGATATAATGCCTAATTAATTTTATAATTTTTGTATCTGCTTCAATTCAACGTTTTCTGCCGTGATAAAAACTCAAAAACATCTTTTGCGCCACACGTGATCCTCACAATGTCAGTGCTTGGACGCGAATTCCGCCTGGCGCGTTCCTTAGCTTATGAACCCCACTACAATTTTCGCCGCCAGAGAGCGCGTTGATGGCGATTGAAGCGCCGTGCAGCGGCAAGTCTCATTACTTTACGAACAAACGCTGTATTCATGTTCTTTGAAACTTTTCTAAAATAAACTTGTATGTACTTTGCTCTGTTACTTGTTCTGTGGGCTTTATCCGGATACGATTCGTTTAAGAAAATTCAACTCGCAGTAATATGTGAATCAAAAGAAAGAAGATAAGAACAGAGAATAAAACGTATGTATAGTGGCGACACACAGTACAGCTTGACATCTGAAGTTGTTCTTAAAGGTGGCAAAGAACGAGTCAAAGGGTGAAAACGGGCTGTAACATAAGTAAGAGTTGGTACACAGGCTTGCACCTATTTCAATGTCAACTATTAGTAACTTCTTTATTATGGAAGCACTGAAGGTAAAATTTTGCAGCATGCAGAATATATTGCGGAAGTTGTTTCTGATAACGACAAAATAGTTATTTCATAAAACAACAAAGTAGGTTATACTAGCGACACCGGACGGAATTTCTTAAGACTGTCGGAACGCTCTGAATTTTAGCCAAAAATAGAGCTTCGGTTGTCAACTGATTCGTCAACATTCTGCAAAAATTCTTTCTCTATAAAGGAGATAAAGGACAACTCTAGGTCTCTAATGGACTACTTTTGTAATTTATGTACGATTTACTAGAAAAAATTTGGCATTAATTGTGCCAAAAAAACACACGTTTTCAATGTCACACTACGACCTTATTGGTACTTATTTCACAAAATTGTTCCATCACAAACCTAAAGTGACACTTTCTTTTTCGGAAAAGTTTTTTAAATCTTCAAAATATTTCTAAAAATTAGAGTAATCAATTGACAGCGACACCCTTGCAATAGCATCTTTTAGCCTCGTAGTGTGGCACCAGCCAAAAATTGAAACGTGCGGATGATTTGAGCGAGACAGAGCTAAAGAAGGCCATACCCACAATATGTCTTTTGCCTACCTCGCCTTTTACCGCTGGATCTCAGCATAAACTGTGTGAAAGTGATCCAACACTGTTAATAACTTCTTTATTATGGAAGCTATACTTCTTTTGGTGCACTGAGGATAAAATTTTGCACCATGCAACGAATATGTTGCGGAAGTTAAAATAATTATTTCATAAAACAACAAAGTAGGTTATATTAGCGACATCGGACGGAACTTCTTAAAAGCTATAGTGTTGTTAATAGAGATTGCAATCCAGCGGCATTTTCAATTCAACTGGATTTATGCTGGATTAAAGCAAATCCAGCTAGATCCAGCGCGGATCCAGCACTAATCGATTTTTCAAATAAATGTAACAATTTTTTTAGCTCTAGAAACCTTAATACCTACTTATCTACATTTACATCAAAAACTCGTTTTTTAGCGTGAGTAAAGTAAATAGTAAGTAATAGTTACGAGTTACCGGAGTATAATTATTAATTATCACAATACAGTCTTAAATCACCTAGATTGGTATTCTAGATATCTGAAATAGTTATTCGTTTATCTATTTTACAAACTATGTAGGCTCAGTTTCTCAGTTTCAATAAGTTTAGAAATAAAATTGCGTTTCCTGCTTATAAAATGTTTAGTTAACTCTTACTAAAAACAAAACTTTAATATAAATTAGATATATTATATAATTTAAGACTTGACTTGTCTTTCTCCCAGCCTACTTCTTAAAGAACTGCAAATATACCCGTCTGCGGAAAGGACACTCTCTTCGTCTATGGTTGGTTTAAGAGTCATCAAATAATCATAGATTAAAGTTAGGTTTTCAGCTCTTACTCCCAAACTTTCATAAAGTGCCATTTCTTTCTTCAATATCTTATCATAATCCTTCTCAGGTCCAGTTACTTACTTGTTTTTAGCTGATTGCGGATCCGCACCGCTGGATCCAGCAAGGCTAAAAATGTGCTGGATTGCTGGGTTCAGCATTGCAATCGCTAGTTGTTAACAACTTTTGACAGTTATATAACCTCAACACTTGTATTTTTTTTAAATTATGGATTCAATAGTAGAAAATCCTTTAATAGTTATAAAGTTACTTTATGCAAGCACGAAAAATATTACTTTTGAAAATTAAACAAATATAAAATTATAAGACCACAAATTTTCGTAAGCGCGGCTACTTTTATACTGTCTAATTTTCGTTATTATGGCCAGTTTCATACTGTCGAATTTTCGTTAGTTGTACGGGCGCAACTTTCGTTGCAAGCTAATACTTTATGTTCAATGTGTCAAACGAAGTATAACTTCAAAAATGTTAGCAATGGTTAACACTGAAATAGTTGCATTTCTTATGTACGTAGATGTACTAGTGCAATATATGTGTCTACAATGTTCTTAGAGAAGGAGCCGCAACATTACATAAGATGACAGAGCAGTTGATTGTGTGTCCTTATTAAAAACTGTTCAAGAGTTACTGCGCCATCTTACTTACTTACGAAACTTGTGTATGAGGAGCAAAGGTCGGTGAAAACTATAAATTAGGAGAGTGCGAGTACTCGAAGTATCCAGTACTGTTTGAATCCGTTGGTCTTCGAGCAGTGTTGCCAGATTTTTTTTTGCCAAGTCAGAATTTTGGAACTTTTTGAGTGAAAAAAGCGGGATTCTTTCGTCGAAAGCGGGACATCGTAAAAAAACTTATATAATCAGAAGTTTTTAAATATTTATCTTTTTATTTGAGTTCAAATTACGTTTACGTGACAATAGATAGCAAAAATAGCCATAGAAAATTATTTTAATAAAAATATCATCTTTTAAATCATATTTACGCTCTCGTTAATTAGTTGAGTCTTATTCGTCTTCTGAATAAAACAGAAATCAAAATCAAAAAAGTTTTATTCATTAGAAAAATATGGCGTTTCAAACAATAGTCTGAGGAGTGAGTGTTACAAATTGCAACTTACAATAAGAGAATAATTATTTACGCACGGTCGAGTTATCCCCGAAAAGCGGGACTAAGCCTGTCCCGCGCGGGACATTTAATTTTGATTTAAAAATCGGGACGTCCCGCCAAAATCGGGACGTCTATCAACGCTGTCTTCGAGTCTAGTATTAAAAAATACTTAAAAAAAATTTAGTCAAGTAATGAGAAATGAAATAACGTTATTATTGGCTGCTCAATCGCAAAATAATGTTAGGTTTCTGATAATACTTTCAGGCTTAATGCTGTATAAATGTTAAATCTTTTTTCAGTATAGATATGGAAAGTTTTCTCCAAACTATTAAACCCGATTTGAAAATCGGGTAATTGAAAAATTAGTCAACATAGTTTGCAAAAGAGCATTTTCTAGTCCTGTTACATATACCTAAATAAAATTGCAATGGGCCCTTTAAAATTTACATGAAATAATTATACCTTTAACATGGACATTTAAAAGTAGTTTAAAACTTTGTCAGTCAAAAGTCAGAATTTTATACGTTTTTTGTTAAAAGTAAATTCAAAATCTTGCACGTTCTTTATTTTTGACAAAGCTTTAATAAATTCAGCATTAGACTTTTAACGAAGGCAATCAGTCCTTTTTGTATTCATATTTCGAAATGGCACACAATTCTGACGTTGTACAAACCTTTAACGGCGGGTTTACAAACGAGTTGCCGGTTAACAAAGAGCAAAGGAGTCAGGGCGGTACAACAATTAAGAGACTCGTGATATGTGACGTCATTAGAGAAGGAAGCTTGCTCGTTTCCTACATAAGGTGGGTGTTGAAAACTCCATTGCTGGTTGTAAGTAGTGATGGGCAGAATCGAATTCTTTTAAGAATCGAAAACCCGGTATTCGAATACTTTTAAGAATCGAATGAGTATTCGAGAACCGAGAACTGAGAATATTATGAAAAATATAATACCTATATTATTCCATAATATTCTCAGTTCTCGCTTCTCATATTGTGATATTCTTATTTCTTTGCACCGCGACAATGTCATAATACCATAGTCTGTACGGACTCTACCGATTAGTACCGATTGCACTCGATTCAGACTTTATTTGCAATTCTTCTTACGAGAACTCGGTATGCGAATACTTTCAAAAAAGTATTCGAGAACACCGAGAACTTATGAGAATCGGATACTTCTCGATTATAGCATTCGAATACTCCCATCACTGGTTGTAAGTTTAGAAACGGTACCATAAAGAGACCAAACACGTTGAGAGATATTATATAACATGTATTATTATGATCTTATATGTGTTTATATATCTCTTTATATATTATATAAGTCTTTCTGCATATGTAATTAATTTATATTATAACTAGCGGTACCTGTGCGAATACTAAAATTCGTTTCTAATTTCTCACACTCTTTATAACTTTCTTCTTTTTGTTGTCTTACATTACGAAGCTCAGTGACGGTTCAAGAAAATATTTTTCTAAAACTATCATATAGAGGCGCAAGTATCGAAAACGTTGAGCTGAAGCGCCACTATATGAAAAGTATTGATACATATGTGAGTTGATTTGAAATTGAACAAAAGAGTTACCGACGTTGTTTCAAAATCAAAGCCGTCAGATGGCAGCATTGCTGTATTGTGTCTTAATGTATATCTATATATATATAATTTTAATAATTAATAAATTTTTCAAAAACAAAAGCAATAATACATTTTTTAGTTGTTGATGTCGGTAGAGCAAGCAATTATCTATAAAATGATATAAAATTTATGTGGAGCAATTATGTGGTTTTTTCGAAAAAGGGAGGCAAACATATTAACCTTAACGTATTAATATAATATATGATAATATATTCTTGCGTCGCAGCGCTTCGGTTTGAAACAACGTGCATATAAATGATTTTTTTAAAGTGACTGTTTATCAGATGTTCAATAGGCTCCCTTTTTTACCATCATAGATCTGATTCTTACAAGAAGTTGGACGTAAAATGTAATTACTCAAGTTTCGGAAATCTCTATTTTCTATGAAAAATCTTCCACAATCTTTGATATTAATTTACATTGGAAATTGTTGCGTCCATATTTGTTTCAAACATATACAATTAAGTTAGCAGGAAAGTGGACAAATCATATACCGTGTATTAAGGTAAATATGCTGTGTTTGTAAACTTTTGTATATTTGGTTGTGTACTTAATTTTAACATGTGCTGTACTTTATAGATGCCTGATGAAGATCAAATAAATGACCGAAACGTCGCTAAATTAATAATTGGTTTATTGATTTACATCAATTTGTCCACTTTCCTGCTAACTTAATTGTATATGTTTGATATTAATGTTTCAAAATAAACTAGAAATATGTACCATTCTTCCTATATGACTTTTGATCAAGTTTTTACAGTTTTTTTGATCTAAATAAACGATTTAAAATCAGATAGAAACGAGAAAATTAGCGTAAGATTTACACAAACGTTTGTACAGAAAAAACTAAATTTCAAAAAAAATTTGAGGAAGTCAAATTTGTCAGTATTTTTAACATAAGTTTGTAAAGATTGAACTTCAAAATGGTAATTTGCCTTCACGTAATTCGAAATCTCGTGACGTGCTGTAAAGAAATATTGATCCTTTTTTGCCCTTGGTAATTAATATAAAAATGATTTGTCGGGAAAAAAAGTCCTTTTTCCTGACAAATCATTTTTATACCTATAAATGCTTTTTTTTAATAGCAAGCCAAATATTGAGAAGTTTAATGCTTAATTAATCACAGCTAAAGAAATATTGATGAATATCACGTTTTTTTATTCAATTTTTAAGACAAAAATATGTTTTTATAAAATTTTACGCAGCAAGCCAAATTTTGTGAAGTTTAATGCTTAATCACAGCTAATAAAAACTGTAATAAAATGAATTTCGCGACCACAGTTCAAAATTTCTCGAGAGCATATTTTACAATCTGAGGAATCAGTCATCACAAATAAAAATATAAAACACCTTGGAAAATATTTTTTGGACAAAACGGTTTAGGAATCCTCCGTCTAATTTATGGACAGGGGGGTTTAGGAGTCCCCTCGGCATTCTTTCTTCCCCTTCATTTTCGTAACCGCTCTTGTTCGTAACCGTAACGCGTCGCAAGAAATTTTCAACAAATACCCTCGCTAAAGAAGTTTCACCACAAAAACGAAACAAAAATTGATTTCCTCCTAACGTGAGCTGGACCTCACAACCCTGCAACTGTGAGTTTTGTACTTTACCGCAGAGTTGAATTAAAGATAAATATGAATATTGAGTGTCGGTAGGTTAAAAGCTGAAAACACTTTAGATCTGAACTTTGTTATGAATATTTAATATGATAAAGCCTCCATAAAGTGCTAAAAGATTACAATTAAATAGTTAAATGCTATAAACTGTCGACTCGGAAGTTTTCAGTAGCAAAATTATAAATAATATAGGTACGGATGTTAAATAGATTATGTTACAAGAAATAGAAGGTAAAGAGGAAAGGTTGGAATGGGAAAATAGAAAATTATGTTATTGCTGAGCTTCAGTATACTATTATATAATTAATTATTTTCTCAATGTGCTTCCATGCTCTGTAATAAAGATTAGCAACGACGCAGAGTTTTGAAGTTTGTAGAAATTATATACCAGTGCGTTTCATTCAATATCTACTTGTGTTTTTGCCTATACATAGTAATACAGGTACATACACTATTGACTTTAGTCGGATGACGAGACCAGACTTGTGAAAAATACTTTTTAAAAGTAAATATTTAAATACAAATACAAATACTCTGCCTTCATTGAGTATTTGAATACAAATACAAATACTTTTATTCCTAGAGTATTTGAAATACAAATACTTTGGAGTATTTGAAATACAAATACTTTTGGGTTATGTCTACGGAAAGTATTTTTGAGCAATAATATAATTATTTATCATCTAAGCGAGTGCAAAAGCTCAACTAATTAATATTAGGCAAGTATATACTTGTAAAAAATACTTTCTTTTACGTATTTAAATACAAATACAAATACTCATTTGGCTAGTTAAAAAAATTACTAATAATTTATATGTAATTATATATGCTGTTGACTTTAATCATTCATAGCTACAGAATATTATGTTAAGTATGTGAAAAAGTATTTGCATAATCAAATAAAATACCAAAAAATTTGTAATTGAAACACAAATACTTTTATTGAAAAGTATTTAAAATACAAATACTAGAAAAGTATTTGTATTTGTATTTTGAAATACTTTTACTCAAATACTTTACAAGTCTGAACGAGACCCATTTTCGTAACTAGGATTTCAAGTTGTGGCGGGTCGGATTACAGACTGCCTGCCTGATCAGTTTTTGTTGAGAATACATTTTAAAAAAAAACCCGGGTCGCAGTGGCCAAACCCTGCCGACAATATAGTGTATTTGCTTGTGTAGGGCCGTGTGGTTTTATACTTTTATTATGTGAAATTAAGTTTGTTTTTGGGCAAAATAAAAAATTTAACCCCTTAATACACCCCTTAAAATAACATTTTTTCTTAATTGTAATATTATTATCAATCTAACGTCTACACCGAATTAAATACACCCTTCAATAAATAAGTCACTATCTGCAAACTAGTGTTTTCATAAAATTTGTAAATCCGGTCCTGTCGGGCCGATTTTATTAAAATTGTGGGGACACTTTTTAATCACTACCAAAGGGTTAAATTTCAATTTTGAAACGATTCGGAGAATTTTTTCGGTATTTTGGGGCCCAAAAACATTTTTCAACCCCTAAAAACTACCCTTAAAATAGCCCGATTAGGCCCATTTTAAATAGGCTTCTTGCGGTGATGGATTTCAACACGTGGTCCAAATTTCGTTGAAATCAATTGACTCTTTCGAAAGTTATTGCGCGTACATATATATAATATATATATATATATATATATATATATATTTTGATGTTCTCTTGCGTAGACGGACTCCCACTTGTTGCAACACTGTCTTAAAAAAAGAGAAAAGAAAAGAAAGACAACAATTGAATCTGTGTTGTCGGCGTCGCAGAAGGATATCAGTTCTTAAGTTGCTGGGCCCGTTTAGTTTCTTTGATAGTTAATTTGATATCCACCTATGGGCGTCCGATCAACACAGACCCTTAGGAAAGCAAGAAAGAAAACAATACAGTGTTTATTCCGTAATTATAATTAACAGTTTTATTAGACGTGCAGCGAGGTACAAAATCCAGTAGCGATTGTTCCGTACTTGGATGTGAGGAGTTCGTATCACTAATACTTTTGCGAAGAAGTAAATTGACCTCAAAGTACTGATTTAAATACAATCGCTTGAATAACTAAGATTATAATAAGGTGAGCTATTGTACTATTTAATAAATAACGGACAACCCAAACGCAACACACAATTACTTCAGTAAATTCAATTAAATATAAGATAAGCTATTTTACTCCTTAATTACAGACAACTTAGATATTACAGACAGACAACAGGACAAATAAATAACATAATACAGACTTAATAATAACGAACGGAGCCGATGCTTAAATACTACAGACAGAACAGAACACAATTCGCAAAATAGCGACTTAAAAACTACGGAACAGAAACGGATACGTCTATACTTCACCAGGTACCGGAACAGAGAGATTTGTTATTTTTTTATTGTTTATTATTTTCACGAAACCGTCACCTAGCAAACACATTCATTACACAACAATGTCAGGCTTTATTGTTCGTTGCTAAGTGAGGCATTTTATCGTAGTAGCCACGGATATCAGAAAATGCAATACGGAATCACAGCTGCCTATAACTGTTCAGATATAATTAAATTATTAACTATTTATTTAATTAACTATTTAAGGTTATACTATATATTCTTGTGACATATGGGCATAATGTCACAATTTCCCACCAACAGGGGGACGGCGGGGAAAGTTCGCAAACATACTGCTCAAGATGGCAACACTGAACTGTCAAAAGTGACAACAATTAACCTCTGATCAACAAACAAAATTTTCACGGTGCGGATGAAACAAGGTTAAATCTAAATAACTAGCTTAAAATTACGAAGTCGGAATAAGTTTTAAACTTTCTTTAAGTGCTCTACGTGAGCTCGGAACAATCTATCAGTGACAGGGTCATTTAATTCTACACTAACTGGAGACAAAAATCGGACGATAGTACGGGGTTCGCTATACCTCAGGAGGAATTTTAAATGAAAGTTTGGCCTCATCTTTTGGTAATGCAATCTTTGAACAACGGAATCACCAACTTGAAACTTTGATTCAGGAGTACGATTGACATTATAATAACTCGCTTGACGATCATGCGATTGCTTCAACATGTCACGGACAACATCTGGAGTTAACGATCTCGTTTTTCCCACACTGCAGGTAAATTCCACTTGAGATCCAGCGGGAATTTTATTTCTCGACCGAGAAAGACTCGACAAGGTAAATCATTAATACTTGTATGGTACGTTGCATTGTCCGATACAATAGAATCAGGAGGACCGTACATTGTAAAAACTTGATGTAAACATTTGACGATCGATGCAGAACTGGAATCCGGAATAGCGTATGTAATTAGCCATTTGCTAAAACCATCTAATATCAGTAACACATACTTGTTGCCGGCGCTGCTTGTTACAAGCGGTCTCATTAAATCAATGTATAAGCGGCTCCAAACCGCCGTAGGAGGACTAGACGACATAATTACTTTGTCGGGGTTTTGGTCACTTTTATGACGCAAACATAACTGGCAGGCCTTAATGTGTTGTCGGACTTCTATAAACATCTTTGGCCACCAAAATCGCCTGGCAATAGAGCGATATGTCTTGTTAATTCCGGGATGAGCACCCATTTCAGAGTTATGAAACTGCTCGAGGATGCTTGGCTTGGCTGCACTAGGTACAACAATACGGGCTTTATTATGGCGCCCCACTAGACGCACTAGAACATTGTCTCGAACGGCAAAATGTCTTACGTTCACACCTTGCAAAATTAGTCTTTTTATCGAATTTAATTCAACATTTTTATTTTGCATGTCTCTGAGTTCACTGAACTCAGTACTGACGTCAACAATTGAACACATAAGATCCGTCCATTTGTTTTAGATTCTTGGGCACAGGTAATCGGTGATGGCTTGGACCTTTTCACTATCCACAGCGAGACCAGACGACGAAATGCTGTGACCCAGAAACTTCAGTTCGGATTTCGCGAACTTCACCTTACTCGGGTTGACAGTCAGATTTGCGTCTCGAAGACGCTGCAACACCTCACGCATGTGGCTCATATGAGAGTCCAAATTGTCACTGTAGATGAGCAGGTCATCGAAAAACACAATTACATTTTTATATCATAAAATAGTTCACTCTTTAGTCGATTCAGAGCACTGGGCGATTCGGACAGTTCAATCTGATAAAACGCACTATTCAGATCCAGAGTTGTGAATACTTTAGCCCTTTTCAAACGTAGAAAGACGTGCTCAATCGCCAGAGCTGGAAACGCGTCCATATGGACCCTTTGATTTATCCTGTTTTCCGTCAAAGCCTCCGGAAATTCTGAACACAATCTATCAAATTTTTCAGTTGCGGAGTCCACGGCCATAATCGGAACCAATAATTCGACTGAGACGGACGCAGGCAAGGAAATATACGGAATCGATGAATCCCGGTCAAATTCAAACGATACTGAATTTTCGGCACAGTTTAATATTGCCCTCATATTTTTCAAGGACTTACTACCAATAATTACTGAGTATGAAATATTTGGCAACACAAAAAAGATAAGTTTCCAAGTTTTATTCTTAATCTTTACAACTAATGTCGCCGAGTTTTCAGAACGGGTCGTTTGACCATTAGCTACGCGAGCATATTGTTCGCATTTCTTATAATTACCTAACTTAAGAAAACTAAATAATTGGCCAGGGTAGCGCTAATGTAATTTAGCGTGGAACCCGTGTCCAATAGAGCAGAAGCCTTAACGTTACCTAAACTAATACTAATTATAGGGATAGACTTATCGACTAAATTCTTTGAACCGGCGGTTGCAGCGAAATAGTTCGAAATAGCTGCAATCGGAATTTTATTGAATAATTTTGGAGACGGGGCCGAAACGGGGGAAATTGTCGAACTATCACTATCAGTTGAACAATTACTACAAAAAATTTTGGGGTCGTTATAGGCACTAACTACGGCATTGCATTTTCCGGTGATATCCGAGACTCACCAGAAACACCGGGCACTGGAGCACTGGGAGGCTGCGGCTCCCAGACGACGATAGGAGTATCCGTTGACTGCGGAGTGGACGGGACGGTTCGGGATTTCGGCTTCAAGACGGCGGGCAGGTACCGGACAGGTTGAAACAAGGCTCAGGCTTTCCAAACTACGCTCTGCTACCAATTTGATGTTCTCTTGCGTAGACGGACTCCCACTTGTTGCAACACTGTCTTAAAAAAAGAGAAAAGAAAAGAAAGACAACAATTGAATCTGTGTTGTCGGCGTCGCAGAAGGATATCAGTTCTTAAGTTGCTGGGCCCGTTTAGTTTCTTTGATAGTTAATTTGATATCCACCTATGGGCGTCCGATCAACACAGACCCTTAGGAAAGCAAGAAAGAAAACAATACAGTGTTTATTCCGTAATTATAGTTAACAGTTTTATTAGACGTGCAGCGAGGTACAAAATCCAGTAGCGATTGTTCCGTACTTGGATGTGAGGAGTTCGTATCACTAATACTTTTGCGAAGAAGTAAATTGACCTCAAAGTACTGATTTAAATACAATCGCTTGAATAACTAAGATTATAATAAGGTGAGCTATTGTACTATTTAATAAATAACGGACAACCCAAACGCAACACACAATTACTTCAGTAAATTCAATTAAATATAAGATAAGCTATTTTACTCCTTAATTACAGACAACTTAGATATTACAGACAGACAACAGGACAAATAAATAACATAATACAGACTTAATAATAACGAACGGAGCCGATGCTTAAATACTACAGACAGAACAGAACACAATTCGCAAAATAGCGACTTAAAAACTACGGAACAGAAACGGATACGTCTATACTTCACCAGGTACCGGAACAGAGAGATTTGTTATTTTTTTATTGTTTATTATTTTCACGAAACCGTCACCTAGCAAACACATTCATTACACAACAATGTCAGGCTTTATTGTTCGTTGCTAAGTGAGGCATTTTATCGTAGTAGCCACGGATATCAGAAAATGCAATACGGAATCACAGCTGCCTATAACTGTTCAGATATAATTAAATTATTAACTATTTATTTAATTAACTATTTAAGGTTATACTATATATTCTTGTGACATATGGGCATAATGTCACAATATATATATATATATATATATATATATATATATATATATATATATATATATATATATATATATATATATATATATACATATATATATAAACATTTTTAAAAATGGTGCCAAAGTGTTTAGGAGGTTATGAAACGTCGAGAAATTTTGGTCCGACCCCTAGGTCCCGCCATCCGACCGACGCCAATAGTGTATGTTGCCATATGGCAAATACACTAAAAAGCTATTATTAAAACCATAGAGGACTTATACTAAAATTCTTAAAGCATTAAGCATTTTAAAGCAACCTTTTCAATCATAACTTTCAACATTAAGTTAAAAATAAATAAATTTTGTACATGGTCAATATTTGTAATTTATAAGGAAGATTGATAAAAACAAGAAGGTGATTTCTAACATCAAACAAAATAAGAATTATAAAAGATAGACGAAACATGTTTTATTAAACTTTGAAAGTGCTTATTAAATATTTAAAATGCTTAATGTTTAATAAAATAAGCTTGTTGAATGCTTATAAGCAATTTATAATGCTTACGTGTTTAATAAGTAGCAAGTGCTCTAAGCATTAAGCATTGAGCTATCTGTTTTAGAAAACGCTTGGAGCAAAGTTCTTAAAGCATTATTACAGGCGCCAAGTCCTCAGCTCTGGCGTAAAGTCTTATAGGGTGAGCTGTAAGTCAATCGGGTTCCACATTTTTTATTTTAATATAAAAATCAATGACAACATATTTATTGTCAGTAATTTTTTATAATATTAACGCTGCTATAGGAAATACCAGTTTGGTCCATCATTAGAATATATCAATTGTATTACGGACATGATCGCTAATTATAAATGGATTGTGATGGCTATTGTGCGGCGGTTATGGTCGTTGATTCGTTACGTGCGGTTAGAGCCTAAGATCACAATGCGCACTGCAGTTAGGGTTGACTAATGGCGACCGCACGAGATAGACCAACAATGATCATTCAGCTGCATTTAGCTACGTGTGTATAATTTGTACGTTGAATGGATGGTGTGCCAATGATTATTAATTAAACCGTTTCAACTAAAATTAACATTCTCAATGGCCATTTAATGATAAGCTAACTGGAGAAGAAGAACGCGATTAGTCTACCAAACTAATCAAATGAATAATTATTTAATCATACCAAAATGCTTTCGAGTCTCGATTATCTGACATTTTAGTTTAGTCATACTGTTCGTCTTATGAATAATCGAATGCTTTTGATAATCGAAAGGTTGCTATTCGAATGCTTTTTACAATCAAGTGATTCATTCGAAATTATTCCTTCAGCCGATGTATCATTTGGTACGATAAGTGAATTAATTTTTGAGAAAGTCAGCTATATGGTACCGACGCAGATAAAAAGTCATCGTATTCAAAAGGTCTAAATAATTACGGAAAATAGGGTATTAATTGACATTAAAAAATGTATTAAAGAATAATAATTAATAAATAATTTGTTGAAGATAACATCATTTTTTTTAATACTTTAATTTAAAAATAATTGTCGTATATAGTAAATAATGAATTGTTGAGGTTGACATAATGAATAATGAAGTTTAAATTCTAGAGAACAGTTGGCCCCTGCCAAGAGAACATTATTCTTTGCATACAAAAACACGTAAAACTGTAATATTTTATTACCTACTATAGATGTATAAAAGTCGAAATGGCTTCATATGATGTGCTTCTGCATTTTAAATAAAACAAACACAATTCTGTAATATTCCCTGGTCTGTCTATAAAATGCATTGGGCACACTCATTCGCCGAAATAGGTAACTGGTTTTGAATGGAATTTAAATTTGAGTGGACTAATTACAAGCTGTAAAATACATCACAAGTAAAAAAAAAAAAACATTTAGAATTTTTTTATTAATAGACATAAATTGAAGCCTTGTTTTATCGAAACGCTATAGTAAGATCTAGCAGAAACTCATAGGTTATATTTTGTTCCGTGAATTATTGTTTTATGGTGCAGTGTGACATTATGAGAGCCCAGCAATTTTTAACAGTCACACAAGTCAAAAATTCTCCGAATCGTTTCAAAATTGAAATTTAACCCTCTGGTAGTAATTAAAAAGTGTCCCTAAAATTTTAATAATATCGGCCTGACAGAACCGGATTTACAAATTTTTTGAAAATACTAGTTTGCAGATAGTGACTTATTTACTGAAGGGTGTATTTAATGTGGTGTAGACCTTCGATCGACAATAATGTTGCAATTAAGAAAAAATGTAATTTTAAGGGGTGTATTAAGGAGTAAAATTTTTTATTTTGCCTAAAATCCAACCTAAGTTCGCATAATAAAGCCACACGGCCTGTATTAGCAAATACACTATATTGTCGGCAGGCTTTTTGGCACTGCGACCCGGGTTTTTTTTTAGGGTATTATTGAAGAGCAAGAATATTTTCTTGTTTTATACTTTTCAGAGCACGATTTTTGCCATAGTTGGGTTTTAGTTTTTAAACTTTATATTTTTTTATTATTTCTTTTAAAGGAGGCTTTATAACTGCAAGCACAAAGTATAAATAATACTGTATCATGTTTACAGTAGCGAAGGTTTCTGTTAGAAAGATATACCTAAGTTCTAAATGCCAGTGAAGGACCACCGACGTTGCTTCGTATTATAAATATAATTGAATAATTTGTATTACAGGATGTACAACAGAAACCTATTAGTGATGACCACTTACCTGTAACTAAATAATAATAATAATTATGATTTAACGATCTAATAGAATTTATAATGACTGCAGATAAAATTTCAGTTGGACTAACTACTGTTTAATTTAAAGTTTAGGCACACTGCACAGAAGGCGAAAAATAAGTATGATGATTAATCAAGAAATTATGAAGTAATGATCATATAGTTTTACGCTTTGACTGTGAAAGGACCACCGCGCACGGTGCTCTATAGATTTTTTTAAATTACTAACACCAAAGGATTCAGAAGAATAGCCTCGTGGGGCAACACAAACCCCGAAATAACAATAATTATTGTTTACCATATGATTACACAAAGTTACTATTAACAGCACAAGATTTATTTAGAAAATCATGAATTTCGAAACTCCCAGATTCCTGAACACAACAAATGTTGGAGGCGCCGAACCTTTCTCGATTTACTTAGAGCTCATGTAGTTGCTCGCAATTATTTTTTACAGGCAAAACATGCCATTTCTATCACCAAACTAACTATTGTCGTAATTCACAAATACGATGCAAATGTGCTGGGTAGCATTCTAATAATTAATTTGTACTATGTTCTTTCTGTTTCTATTTTAGTGTTGTAACCATGGCTTTTTAAGGAAACTGACTGAATCGCAAAAGAATGACGATCTAGTCCTAGTGATGTATCGTTTTCATTAAGGGCGAATCCAAAACTTTCTTTTTTCTAGGCTTCAACCTCTTCAGTCAACATCGTACAAAAATAAACATTTCTTCCACCGAAATATGCACGTTCTGTTGCACGCATACTACTTGAAAACTGCAAGCGTCTGCCGCACACGGAACCTGCACTAAAAATTGCTGGTCTATATAGTGTGCGATATCGTGCAGGTTGCAGGTTCGTGTTAGTCCGTGCTTGATAAGTGTGCGTGGTCTTTAAAAGTTGTACCAAAAACAGAGTAAAAGTTTTGTTTATGTATCAAAAATGGTCAAACGCTTATTTATTATTATTAGATAACTAATGTTTTTTTCAAAATTGTCCCAGATTAGTTACGCTTCTTAATTTACTCATTCGTATTGCAAGTTGGTTCTTTTTATAATACTGTTATTGTAAAAGAAATGTTCTGCTCATCGTCACTAGCATGCATTATAAGTGACGTTTAATGTGCTATTCTGTATGGTAAATTGTAATTTTTTGTCATTTTCTAACAAATTTAACATCACATAAGTAAATGTGAGACAGAAAGGCGGTTAGTTTTAACATTGACCATACATAATAACGCCATAAGTTAGTCATAATATATTCCAAATAAATTTAAGTGGTATGTTGATCAAGGATGTACTCTAAACAACTGACCCAGGGCACTAAAAACGTAAATATATCTTTAACTCCAATGTTGTTTTTTTTTCTGAAAATTAAAAAAAATATTTATGAAGCAATTTTCACCGCGTCTTTATTCTGAAAATTCTTAGAACTAATAGTATACCTTGATGAATTTTCTGCTACTTTCTGAAAATTCAAAACTATTTTATTATTAAATCATTTTCAGAACGTTAATTCTAAGATTTCAGAAGCGTTCGTTTTTACAGTTTTAACATTAGTATTTAAAACATAACCTATTTCTGTAGTGTTTTGTTTTCAAAAATTGTTAATTACATTGTTGGCTCTAGGTTCAAATTTCGTTAAAACTGATCCATTGAATTGGTCATAATCGTGGAACAGAAACCGAAAAACAAACAAGTGATGTCAAAAATAGAACGGTTAAGTAAAAAACTTTTTCACTTAAAGTTGGAAGCAACATTTTGCGTGCTGATACGACTACATCCCTGACGTCGATATGCATATTGTAGACATGCTGACAGACAAGACAATACAATTGCGTCTCGTTTACCATCTTGTAATTGATAACTTTTGTTTTTTTTGCATAACAACTATGCAGAAGTCGCAACAAATTAGCATGTTATGAAGATGAGAATGTCAAAGGCATTTTTTACCAAATCAACATTTATCGAAAGATATTGAAACTTTTTTACCAAATGAATTTACAGAGAAATCTCACTACTGTTTTATGTATCAAACTAAAAATATCACGAAACATATTCGTATGACCTTAAAAATGAACAGCCATATTGATTTTATAAATCGAATTTTATTGCATGCAACTTTTCTAGCATGCAATAATATTGTGTAAACACGAATTCTTCTTTAAAAATTTAAAAGTCTTATTAACTGCTGGTCAAAAAAATTACATTAAAAGTCAACTATGAAAAAAATTATGTATACGTAATTCTCCATAAATTTGATTTAAAACATTATAAATATTTTTTCTGAGACTCAATTTCTGTCTTTTTTCGTTTAAAACCAATTAAAATATTATGTTAAGGTAGTACCCTCGCCACACCCGTTTTCTTAGGAGTTTAGCCAGAATAATGTTTATGTAATTCTGCATCGATTGACGCAGAATGAAATTTTTGAACTACGCAGTTTCAGAGATATTAAATTCCAAAGTTCGAGTTTTTGAGGCTCTTATACATTACGGTATACGAGGTATCGAAAAATTTAGCGACAAATATTTTCGTATCTCAGAAAATTTTCTTAGGATCTTTTTGAAAAACTAAAGTAACGTTAACTAACAACTAAACAATTTTTAAAAAATAGTCTCATTAACAGTTACTACACAGTTTCAGAGATATTTAATAAACAATAATGGAAAATTTACCAGATTTCAGCATAGGAAAGGTTATACGATAAACGATCTGGCAACAACGCATACTTATCTAATCCGTCAAACAACTATGAGGTGCGTATGCATACATACACTGTAAACACTGATTGTAAAATTACATTAAAAGTTAAAGTAAAATTCCCCCAATTTTCTGCTGTCTAGTAGGTACTGAGTATAAAAATTATATTCAAAAATCTTCTTGTATGTAATTTTACACAAATATATTACATAAACATATGTAAAATTGTAGGGTATGGGTTAGGAAATTTTACACATATTTTTTGAAAAATTACATTTTTTTGTTTAAAATATTACATATTTGTATGTAATGTGGACTACACAACTACATATATATGTAAATTTACAGGAAAACGTGTAGCATTCCATATGGTGTGTACGATTACCAGAATAATCGCTGACACTGTATGGATCAGCGATTATACATGTAATCGACCTCAATTTTTACAGTGTACTATAAAATATTTTAACGCTCCGACAGTGTTGCCAGATTTCTCGCTCGGGATTGGCTAAAATTAGTACAGAATCTGCAAAAATTATTGGGCTTGTTAATAACAACTCTCAACTGCATGTACTGCATAAACCAGCATAAAATTTTTACTATGACTGTCGCGAGGGTACTACCTTAATAAAACTCTGGATTTCTCTTACAGAATATAGCGTCACACAGTTTATATTAGGTACTGTATTTTACTTGTCATACCCTCTCATTTGATACCCATGTGGATGGGTTGTAAAGAAGAAGGCGATCCACCATTTTGTGGTAGCGGCCATATTGGATTTACCATAATATTATATTGTCTTCAGAACCAAATATGTGTGCAAAATTTCAGCGCAATCGAACGACGAGATGTGGGTCAAATTTAACTTGCAAGATTCGATTACGGACAGACAGACATCGGGACAGGTGAAACTAAATAAAAGTTTGTAAAAAGAATCTAGCAGGCCGTAATCAGTAGGAATGGTTGACGGAAAAAATAAAGAGAAGGAGAACCCGTAAAGTTGTTGTTTTCTTCCCACAACGCTCCATACGCTCTGACTTAAAGAAAGTTTATTGTAATTATGAAAATATTCCAAATATGTATAACATTCACCATAACATATATGTGCTAGAATTTAATTTCACTAGCTACTTGCATTACTAAAAACATTTAGGTACATAAATAAAACAAGAATTAAAGTACGTCATTTCTATTTAAGATTCATTTGTTATTGAAATAATAAAATCATTACCACAAAGCATAAATCACTATTGTTTAATTCTCAGATAGACGTCACTCTAAAAGTAGATTTTTTTTGTAAATAGTGAAAATTTATTACCATTTCAACTCCACTAGTGGATGATACCAATTCAAAATTCATACATCAACATTTTACAATATTTTTTCGTTTTGAGATTCCTAATTGAATCCAAAAAACATTTTTTTGGAAAATGTCTGTGTCTGTTCGTCTGTCAAACGGATGAGCTGATTGAAACTAAATTTTGGGATGATATTTAATACGCAAATATGAAGAGCCCTATTGTTTTACTACATGCTATAACGTTTCGTTTTGAAGATCTGTCTAAAAGAAATTAGTTGTCTAGCTGACAAGCATGCTATCGTTAATTTTTACATGTAACACCATAATATTATATGTATAATCATGTAAACGAATAGCAAATTTCATAATGTTTATTACTAATCGTTGCTCGCGTCTGCACGCGTTAACAGAAATTTTATTTTAATTATAATAATATGTTAAAATGTCATTATTTTTGAAGTTGGGATAGTCCTGTCGGCCTATTGGCTGGATTTTTTTAATTGCATCAACATCATCATCATCATCATCATCATCATCATCATAAAGTTCCTTATCCTTTACAGGATGTTGGAGACCACGTTTTTACACCTCACTTTGTCTATAGCTGTCGATTTTAGATCACTAAAAGATTTTAAATTTGTCCACTTTTCGTTCGCTATCCATGTGATTTTCTTCCTACCTTTCGAAACATATGCCCCTCCAGTTTACCACACATAATTAATTTTTGTAGTTCATATTCTCTTCCTCTACAAATATCAACATCATAAGTAATGTAAAATACGATTAGTTAACTATTTCTTTTTGTAATAAGTATATGCATTGAAACGGCATCATTACACGGTTGTTTTCAGCCAATGATCTAAAAAAATGCGCAGATCAAAAGTAAAATGTTTTCGTGTTTTGGGAACTGGCACTACAGTTCCAATACTACGTAGATCTACTTAGAGATAGGAAAAGCGGGTTTTTTAGTGATCTGCATCTTTGCATTTGGATCCCGTATGTGAGCCGGCTCACTGAACCGGTTCATAAAGAGCCGAGTTCTGAATATGTTACTGCAGTCTGCCACTGAGTTACCTAGTTCAGTCAATCATATCACGACCTGTATAGAATCAAGAATGCATAGCCAAACATGTGATGCATGAGTCATTTGAGCTGACAGATGCATCAAAGCAAGACCTGATACGTAAGTGTAAAATGTGCTTCTGTGAGTTAAGTATTTCACTGAGTTATGCGGATCCGTTGGTCCGTCGGCTCAAAAAAAAGTGAGTCGGCTCTCACGGATCTTCTGTCGGAGTTGGCTATTTGAACCGGTTTACATCTAAGTTATCCAACTCTATAATCTACTTTGACTGAAAATTGTTTAAAATGTGCTCTGAAATGAATGGTTTCGAAATTAAAAACCTGCTTTGTTTTTCTGCATCAAACAAACATTGAAAATACATCTAATACATTCAGTGTAAAAATATGTACGTCTGGAAAATATTTTACATTTACGACTTTTTTTATTGACTAAACACACACATAAAATATCACATGGAAAAACAAAAATATACACAACAGCAGACACCAAATGCGTGACACATTCGTTCTTCAATTTTATTATCACATAACGCATCACCTATTGTATTTGTAGGGTAAAATAAATCTGCGACGCCGTTTCAAATATTACAATTTATACGTGAAATTCGATATAAAATCATATTTTTATGTACCTCTAGCTACACATGTTCTCTCAGCGTCTGCCAAACTGAACATAAAGCGTTTATATTGATAATTCAGTCCGAAAAAAGGAAATTAAATTATTCTTTCTTTCCAGCAAAACATTCTACTTTTTTTAACGCGCTTATATTATTCGCTTCACATGTATGTTGTGTGTGTGTAAAAAAATTTTGCAACTCGATTTTCACCCTCTTCTAAATTTTAAATTGACGTGAAACTTTGCATTTGAATGTAGTTATGATGACAATACAATATTTTGCTATTTTGTCTATAATAATATTTGTATGACATGTAAAAAATGGAAATAAAAACACGTGAGGGAAGTGACGGTGTTGATGGTGAGAGAACGTATCATAATCGTTTAAAATTTTAATATAGCTAAAATTGTGTGCAATGTTCAAGTTCTTTTAGCGTACAGCAGAGAATAAATCAATTTTTAACCGACTTAAAAAAAAGAGTTTTTTAATTCGCCATGCATATTATACCTACTTATATTTAATAGGGCATACTTTTAGAGTGGTCTCTCATAAATTTTACATAAATCGGTTCGGCAGTTCTTCTAGTTTAGCATTAAAATATTACGAAAGAAGGTACCTAATAACGTGTAAACTACGTACTGTAAAGCCACTAAAAAACTATAATGTTACGCTTCTTAGTAGCCTATTTTGAAAGAGATTAAATTTTTTTAGTTTTTTATTTTTACTTTTTGAGGTTAGCGCCAATTTAATGAAGTACACAAAAAGTTATAATAATTAAATTGGCGTCGATCTTTTACTTTATTTAACTTTATTAATTTATGATTTTAGTGGTCATTTTTAAAGGTGGTTTAATTTTTTTTTTTTATTTCATCAAAAAAGTTTTATTTAAAACACGCTTTAGACAAAGAAAAACAAGTAACAATGAAAATGTGTATACCTCCAACATACATATTAGGTTTTCACAGTTTTGATGTGGCAGCATAAAACAAGTAACCGTCTCAATGACCGAAGAAAGCGAAGAGGGGGGGGAGAGTCGGACGGCTGTTGAAGAAAGGTGACGGGCAGCGGAAGGGACCGAGCTACGCGACTCATGTGGTGGCTATCATGGAAAGACTTATAACTTCCACTGAACGTCGGAAATAGCTTCTGCGGTCGCTCCGGATGAGAATCGAATTAAAGACTGAATAAAATTCAACTTTAGGTACATCACGACTTCACTAGTTCACATCAAGGTTAGAAGATTACAGAGGTTACCTCATTTCGTAGGCTAGTAGTTAGAGGATGATGTCACCCAACGAAGCTTTCAATTGGCTGCGTTGTTTTAACAAGCTAGAATATTGATATTAATTACAATTATGTAATTGAATTTTCAAGGTAAGAGATTTATACACAGTTCTAGTTATGACATTTTTTATATTGTCATTGTAGGTTGATAAAAATATAAACGGTCCGCCAGCTGAAGTCATTCCCACGCTTACGATTGATCAGATGGAACACGGTAACCTCTGTAACTCTACTAACGTTGTTCACTCCGAAGCTACACAGTTTAGATAATGCGGTGTGCTCGGAAAGTCAAGTGCATTTTTTATTTATCAACAGAATTATCCTTGTCGAATACTGTTAATGTATATTAAGGATTTTTTTGAAGCTATACATTTTAACGCAGGCCTAGGGACAGGCAGTGAACTGCGAAAAAATCAGCGAGCGAGCCACATGTAAGACGAACCAAGAAACAATATGTACATATGTTTTTTTGTGTTCAGATCGTAGCTGAAAGTAAAGAAAGGACCACTGAAACAAAGCGCACATACGTGGTTGATATTATATGCTTTTGAGTTCAGATCACTGTATTATATCTGGAAAGGGGTGGGAGACGACTGGCTGTCAAAATTAGAACTGCGTTCTGTATACCTGTTTTAAGGTCGTCAATCAAAGATCATCGGTATTCGCGGTCGTTACATCGCGTCATGCGTGTACAAATTATTGGATATGTCAAACCTGTCGGGTTCTAATCCTAAATTAGCATGAAATCAGTTTTTTTTTATTCATACATTTTTTTTATATTTCTTAAATTTACATATAATAAATAAAAATTTTAATAAGTTTGTTGCTTTCTTGAGTATACGTAAATTTTAAACATGAATATAAAATGTATAAGGAGCATAGCTTCCGCCGTGTGTCCACTAATTGACGCACCTCTTTTTTCCTCAAATAAGCATAGCTTTTGACGTATGTTCACGACTCACGAACCCAGGCACCTTTTTTTTAATTCACCGAGCTGGGTAGAGTAGTGGTGACAGCACTAGACTCGCATTCGGGAGGTACCGGGTTCGAATCCCGGCGGGGGCAGATGTGGCTGGGACTTTTTCCTACTGCCTCTCGCCGAGAAACGGTAATTCCTGTACCGGCCATCTTGATTGAGGTTTTCCTTGGTTTCCCTCAATTAATTCCAGATAAATATCGAGATGGTTCCTTAATCAAGGCCATGGCCGATTACCTATCAAACTCCCAGTTCAAAAATTACCTATTCTATCCTAATTTCCTATAGTTCCTTCATTCGCCCATTGCTATTAGTTAAGTAGAAGTTTGGAAATGTAGAAAATAACGGGAAGTGGTAAAAAATGGAAAATAGTAATGGTGCGAATGGCGTCTGTTATGACAAAAAAAAATGTCGACAAACGGACGTTAAACGCATTATTAGTGTATTTGCCATAGGCAACATACACTATTGGCGTTGGTCGGATGGCGGGACCTAGGGGTCGGACCAAAATTTCTCGACGTTTCATAACCTTCTAAACACTTTGACACCATTTTTAAAATTTTGCCCACATGTTGGAATTCACCACCGCAAGAACCCTATTTAAAATGGACCCAATCGGACCATTTTAAGGGTAGTTTTTAGGGGTTGAAAAAAGTTTTTGGGCCCAAAAATGC
Source organism: Venustoraphidia nigricollis (assembly GCA_034508555.1). Taxonomy (NCBI): domain Eukaryota; kingdom Metazoa; phylum Arthropoda; class Insecta; order Raphidioptera; family Raphidiidae; genus Venustoraphidia; species Venustoraphidia nigricollis. The sequence continues at coordinate 13,993,305 of JAVRKA010000004.1, forward strand.
CTAAAAAATTTTCAGAATCGTTTCAAAATTGAAATTTAACCCTTTAATAGCAATTAAAAAGTACTCCTAAAATTTCAATAAAATCGGCCTGACAGGACCGGATTTACAAATTTTATGAAAACACTAGTTTACAAATAGTGAATTATTTACTGAAAGTTGTATATAATTTGGTATAGAGGTTCGATTTATAATAATATTGCAATTAAGAAAAAAAATGTTATTTTAAAGGGTGTATTAAGGAGTAAAATTTTTTATTTTGCCCAAAAACCAACTTAAGCTCGCAAAATAAAGCCACACTGCCTGTATAAGCAAATACACTATATTTTAGTTTAGAGGTTCGATTGATAATAATATTGCAACTGAGAAAAAAATGTTTTTTTAAGGGGTGTATTAAGGAGTCAAATTTATTATTTTGCCCAAAAAACCAACTTAAGTTCGCATAATAAAGCCACACTGCCTATATTAGTAAATACACTATATTGTCGGCAGGGTTTTGGCACTGCGACCCGGGTTTTTTATTATTATTATTATTTTTTTAATTTCTGAGCGACTAAGAGAGTGAAGAAAGTCTTATATTGCAAATGGTGGAAAAAAATCAAATTTATGCTGGTTTTTTAATACTATTTTCAGCTTTACATCTAAATTTAAATTTGAAAATTCTCTTCCAAAAATCCGCCATTATTCGACTAAAAATCGTTTATTCACACTTTGATCATTTTGTACAGAAATGTCACAAATTTAGTCATAAATACGAATTAACACAACGCGGATTTGGTAACAATCCTTTGACATGAAAACCTTTGAGTATTGATCCGGTGTTATTAAACATTGGACACGGTTTTGCAGTTGTCAGAAACCACACAATTTCTGAAAATATAACCTATACATAAATATGACGTGTACATTGTATATACGATGTACGGGAAAGATATATTATTGCGTCATTCACGAATATACAAGGAATTACATTTTAAATCTACGCACGTTTCACATAAAAAAAGAAATTGGTGATGAGCCAAAGACAAATGTATTTAATCAATACAAATAAATATACTCGTGACTTCGTCTAATATTTTTGGGGTTCCGTAAGTCAGAAGGAAAAAAGGAACTAAGGGGTTCCTTTTTTCCTTCTGAGGATCCACTTTGTTGTCCGTCTGTCTGTCTGTCAAGACCCTTTTTCTTAGGAACGCGCGAAAGTGTCAAGTTGAAATTAATCTCAAATACTCAGGTCTGCAGTCCCTTGGAGCTGTGAAGAAATCAAACTTTTAAGTCAACGCCATCAAAAGATACGGCCGTTTATATCGCATATTTTGAAACTCGCAAGGGAATCAAAACCTATACGGTACTTCCCGTTAAGGCTGTTGGAACGCTTCAAATTTTGTTTGTGCTGTGACGCAGCGGTAAGGGGCGAGGTAGGCAAAAGACATATTGTGGGTGTGACCTTCTTTAGCTCTGTCTCGCTCAAATTATCCGCACGTTTCAATTTTTGGCAGGTGCCAACTACGAGGCTAAAAATTTTTATTGCAAGGGTGCCGCTGTCAACTGATTACTTTAATTTTTGGAAATATTTTGAAGATTTAAAGAACTTTTCCGAATAAGGAAGAGTCACTTTAGGTTTGTGATGGAACAGTTTTGTGAAATAAATACGAATAAGGTCGTAGTGTGACATTGAAAACTTGTGTTTTTTTGGCACAATTAATACCAACTTTTTTCTAAGTAAATCGTACATAAATTACAAAAGTAGTCCATTAGAGACCTAGATTTGTCCTTTATCTTCCCTATAGAGAAAGAATTTTTGCAGAATGTTGACGAATAAGTCTACAATCAGTTGACAGCCGAAGCTCTGTTTTTGGCTTAAATTCAAAGCGTTCCGACAGCCTTAATGTAGAATCATGAAATTTGGCAAGAAGCAAAATCTTATAGCACAAGTAAAGGGAAAAATCTGAAAACTTAAATTTGTAGTTACATCACAAAAAAAATGTTTTTTGTGATTATAAACTTATTTGCAGTTTTCCTTTATTATAAAAATTACAATCAATTATTCCAAAGTTGTAAACGTACAGCATAATTACGATTGCTAATTCGTGTAAAATGTGTAAATAAATTATTTGACACCCTGTATATAAACAGTCGTATATCAACTAACTGTTATGGTAACGTGAACGATGAAGTATGATTAGTCTGTAGCAGATTTGTTAGGTTATTATTATATCAGCACGCAAAGTTCAGTGCGCGTTTCATATCAAGTGAAATGGCTTTCAACTTGATGCCTATCGACCTGCTGTCATCCATACACCCATCTAACGATCTGGTTCAAAATATAAGCTAACATAAAGCTGGATTTACATCACGCGTCACTTTTAACACAAAATATAACATCTATAATAATTGTTCACATGTATCACTTACAGAAGCGTAAAGCCGTGTGTACACGATGCAACACATGAAAATTTGAAGTCGATCGACCGTATATAATCCGAGATAAATTCAATTAAAAATTGGATGATTAACATTGATTGTATACGATCTCTGTAGTTCTGAACCAGTTTCTTATTTATAAAAAAAGAACTAACTGTCAGAAACTTTCCAAAAACTGACAGTCTTTCAATGCATTTGTTATGAGTTTAAAAAAAATAAGAATTTTTTTTGACCGTCTAATTATTTATATATAACGGTTTAAAGTTCAAGAAGAAGTATATATGCATATGAACACTGTATGAGTTACGTTTCCACGGGTACAGTCTTGCGTACAAATTATGGATCACTTAGCTATACTTTTGTGGCGCGTATAATCTATAACTTTTTGACAATATTGTACCACGACAACTACCTTAAGTCGCCAACAAGTATTTTTATGCTCATGATCAAGTTCGCCATGTTGAAAATAGTTTTATTGTCATTCCAAATATAAACTTTACGTGAAAAAGTTTTGAAGTTGAAACATTTGTGATCGTTTTAGTGTAATATAATTTGAATTAATGTATAGTTTGAACTAATTTGCAATTTGGTATTTGTTAGTATTTTATTGCGGCTAAAAACAATTCTAAAAATGTTAAAAGACCGTGTGAACATCCGTCGCGACGCTTATTAATTCATAGGCCATTATCATTATTGCGTCACAATCGTGAGTATCGGTTCTGTAATCTCTTATCTGTGCCTGCACCAAAGTAATCTCATTTTGGTCACATCAAAAAGCATATCAATCAGGGGATATGCGATGGCTGATGGATTAAGCTTGATATAATGTTTTTGTCAGCATAATATTTTGATTGTAGTTCCAAATTTGAAATGAAACATTTTAACATCATTTGCTTATTTTCGATTTTTGAAGTCATACTTCTTTTGGTGCGTTTTTTAGCAGGCAACGGAAATTGCGAGCGCACATTCGCGGCGATAACGAAAATTCGACGGTATGAAGTTGGCCGCGCTAAAAAAATTCGACAGTATGAAGTTGGCCAAGAGACTCAGACCGAAATGAGGTACGAATCAATGTATTTTCTGTCATTTGCAAACTACTAGACTACTATAATCTTTGATTACCAATAGTCGTTTTAAGTGTCATTTAGCGGAATTTTTAATATTGTATTTTTGATTAATAATAATAATAATAATAATAGTAGTGCGTTTAACGTCCGTTTCTCGACTTTATGTCATAATAGACGCCATTCGCACCATTACTATTTTCCATCTACCACACTTCCCGTTATTTTTCTACAGTTTTAAAACTTCAATTTATGTAATAGCAATGGGCGAATGAAGGAATTATAGGAAATTAGGATAAGGTAGGTAATTTTTCAACTAGGAGTTTGATCGGTAATCAGCCATAATCGGCTCAAATAAAAGTAAAAAATCCAAAATAAAATTTAGAAAGTGTTTGAAGTTAATTTTTGTATCATTCTTAACTTTATGAAGATTTTATTTCAATAAATTAGTTTTTAATCACGCATTTATGAAACTTTGAAATAGCTCCCAACCAACAGACGATGTTTTTATCGCAAAACGATTGATATATCTATATCGTTTCGTATGACAATGTAATTATTATTATCGGCCATATTATATAATTAAGATTTTAGAATGTGCACAAACCTTTAGTTCGTTTTCGTGAGGTACCTACACAAGCTGACCTCAGCCCTCAGGCGAATTGCTATTATGTAAAGGAATGATGGACAGTTTTTATGTGTTATGCATGCTACACATTTTAAGTAGGGTGCTTTGGAAAACTATTGTTTATAGGCATTTCAACAAGCACTGAAAAAGTAAACACTTCAGAATATGTGGCTATTCGGTATATTTATAGATAGACTAGCGCTTTACCCGCGACGTCGCCCACGTGGCATAGATTGTACCCACAGTTCTTTTATAGAAAATCTACACCCACCCCGTTCGAGTAGATGTATTCAAAAAATAATCTAACATGTATTTCTTTATTTTCTAAGAAGAGTATTTTTCCCGTTTTTAGTTTAAGCAATTTCAGAAATACAGACAGCGTATCTTTTAATGTCGTTTGCCTTTTTCTGTTTCGTTCAGCAAGCTGTTGTCGATAGCAAGATATTGCATCAATGACACTTCGTCTTGCCTTTGAACTTCTATCAATATTTGAATCATTCTGTACAATTAACTGATTCATAATTTACATTATAATGGCTAAACTTTTTTTTTAGAAACCGCGTAATACTGAAACAGCATTAAGCGAGGTCTTACTGTACGTCTTTATACATAAAATAAGACAAATATGTCATAATTATGTAAATAAAATAATAATTATGTATTCGAATAAACTTTTTATGTCATATTTAATCACTAAATCAATCTTTTAAACCACTTTCACGGCGGTTTTTATGATGTAGATACTAATAATTTTATTAGAATTGTTGCATGCAAATTTCAAAATGTGTATTTAAACTATAATTAACGTTTAAAATACAAAATGAAATGGATCATTTACTTTCTAGCATATAAAAGTCAAAATATATTAAGCACCTAATTACTTATTTTTTTACGAATATTCTTGTTTCACTAGAAACCTTGAGCGACATTTTTAATAACTGTGCTTCTGAAATGCTATTTATTTTGTTATGAAGCAGTGCACCAAACATAAATAATGTTTAATTAACATTAGATTTCAGAAATCAAAAATTGTGTCGATATTTTCACTAGGTCTGTAATAAAACCGGTTTTGTATTGAATAAGCTACAAAGAGAAAAATACTTTTATAAGAATAACAGTAGGCACGAGAAAACTGTTTCGACCCGCTGTTACAGATGGCGTGCGAGTAATCCTAGCAGTGCATAAATGTTAGGCTTTCTGCCTTAAAATCGAAGCCGAAAGTACGTACTTTCGACCGGGTTTAAAGAAAAAAATATTTTATTTTACTTTTAACTAGTTCTTTAAATCGCGCACCCAATCGAAAGAGAAAAATATTTTAAGCTTAAAAATCCATATTTGGAATTTTTTGATAACGTAGCTAATTAGTAATTAATTAATGAAAGTGACCAATCAGGAGCGCGCTACAGAGGAGAGTGTCGTCGGCTGATTTATTTCGGTTGATTAATAAAATAATAATAATTATTATTACAATAAAAAAATAATGGACCCTGACAAACCGAGAGCGTGATGGCTGATTTATTTTTCTCAAGAAACTTTTCCGTTCTCATTGTTTATTGACTTTTTTTTCATCCTAATTGTTGCCCTCTGGCGTCTCACTGACGCATCTCCTATTGCTTCCCCACTCACTTTTTATATTTCTGTAGCGCGCTCCTGATTGGTCACTTTCATTAATTAATTACTAATTAACTACGTTATCAAAAAATTCCAAACATGGATTTTTGGGCTCAGAATATTGTTCTCTTTCGATCCCAACAATTGGGTGCGTGATTTCTGAGACACCCGGTATAGTTGTTATGTAAGTAATTTTATATACCTGTTTGTAGACATTAAATAGAGAAAACATTTTTGCAAATTTACATATTAAATAAATTATATTGAATTCGATGAAACTCACTTCATTGTTAAGAAATCGGTTCGTCTTATTGTTTCTACATTTGTAATAAAACCCCGTTTATTTTTCAGTTTTAGAAAAATATCAACTGAAAAATGATACACGAAAGAAAATACTTTGTAAAATAAAAATATAATAAAATGTGAAGAAGCGATTCGAAACTTGCGAACAATTTGTCTCCATAAATAAAATATGTTTTAGCACAAGAAAATACAATAATAAAACCAAGCAAAAGTGCATCTAATGACGTGCGTGACTGGTGTCTTACAGAAGCAGCTATCTTTTGTGCAAGGGCTGTACAAAACACTAATAGGTTCTCAGAAACTTTCATTATCATTCAGTTCTAATTATATTTTTCAACAATGCAACGTAAATAAAAATGTTTTGAGTTAGATCAGAAAAACATCGCCATATCTTGTTAAAGTGAAATATCTAATGGTGCGCTTGAAAGAGAGTGAATTCGTTCAGATTGCAAGACGCGACATCATATTCGGTCAGCCTCGCATCTTGTCGGCTCTTTCCGGTTTGTTAAATACTGACATTAAAGTTTATAAACAACAGTCGTTGCCACGCAATCAATTGACATCTCCGCCACATTACGTCATCCCCTCAGTACTATACAACGGAACGAGGCAACCTCTGTCCACTTGAAGAGTAATAATAATAATAATGCGTTTAACGTCCGTTTCTCGACTTTATGTCATAACAGACGCCATTCGTACCATTACTATTTTTCATTTACCACACTTCCCGTTATTTTTCTACATTTTTAACACTTCAACTTATGTAATAGCAATGGGCGAATGAAGGAATTATAGGAAATTAGGATAAGGTAGGTAATTTTTGAACTAGGAGTTTGATAAGTAATCGGCCATGGCCTCAAATAAGGAACCATCGCGATATTTATCTGGAATTAATTGAGGGAAACCATGGAAAACCTCAATCAAGATGGCCGGTACAGGAATTACCGTTTCTCGGCGAGAGGCAGTAGGAAAAAGTCCCAAGCCACATCTGCCCCCGCCGGGATTCGAACCCGGACCTCCCGAACGCGAGTCTAGTGCTGTCACCGCTACTCTACCCAGCTCGGTCACTTGAAAAGTATTGATTATATATTTTGTTGAAGTTTAACTTCTCTAGCGACGTATCTCATTGAAAAAAGTAAGAAATCAAGGGGAAGTAGAATGCAACAAATTAAGGGGAAGTTAGTTTGTCCCCTAAATTACACGAAACTGACAAGGACAGAAGTTTATAGTGTGTTGTATTTTGATTTGCAAAATAGTAAGACAAGGATGAACATATAAAGTCAGTGCTTGGGAATCTGAAGTTTAAATTACAAAATAATTTCTGTAATTTGACGTACATAAAAACTAAAGAAGTTAAACTTCTTATGTGAGCTTATGAGGATGAGGCTCAATGTGTTTTTGTATTATTAAAATCGTATTCTCAAACCCTGCTTTTTAAATATTACTACTTACTGTAAAACCCTTTTTCAGCGACTGGTATGATAAATTTAGAAAAGAGAGTTCACAGACACCGTCTACTGTGCTAAACGGGAAATAAACTGAGCCAAGGTAAATCCGAGACATTTCAACAGCCTTCATTTGTACATAAGTGTGCAGAGTTCTACGTTAGATGCAAAGAGAGACAGAAAATAATATAAATACGTTTTATCCGGTATCTATCTGCTAGCATGTGCAAATATATAGCCAAGACGTTATTTCGAGGCAAGAATAGGGATGTTGACTGTATTTAAATAAAAACATAATTTCAACGTTAATTGGTAGTTTATGTGATAGAATTACTAAAAAACACAATATTTTTCCTTATTTTTAAGGAATTTAATTAATATTTAATAAATAAAACCTAATTAAATCACTCTCAAGTCACATGACAACGAACACCAATCAGAGCACATGACGTCACGTAGTGGTGTACAGCATCAGACGCTGTAAAAAGGCTTCATTGTTTGGTTAATATTTAGTGTGTAATTTATCACTATTTGTTTATGGGAAACGTCAAATTACATGTAACTATAGCAACAACTACGAAACAACCTTTCATCACCTCATCAGTTTACCAGCGTTTATGAGCAGAGCCTCCTACTTTGTGACAGTCTGACGTCACGGCAGTCACGTGACAAGTATTGGCGTTTTGGACCGAAATTTGAAACGGAATTTAAATTAGATGATTTTTAAGGCTTGAGTCGTATTTAAATAAAAATAATAAGTATTTGTGGCTATATATTAGGTACTTATGCACGATTTAAAACACTTTCCCAAAAATAGTCAACATCCCTATTGTCGCCGTACATTTTGGTAGAAAGGCACAAACTTGAATTTTTAAATATTTTTTAAGTAAAACTTCTTTAGAGAGGGCATCTGTTTGAAATTTCTTGTGACGCGTTACAGTTACGAACAAGAGCGGTTACGAAAATAAAGGGGAATAAAGAATGTCTTGCAAAACTTCTTGGTTTTCGAGCTTGTCCGCTGTGGTCCATTGGTATTTCTACCTGACGTTTCGTCTACAACTGCGGTAGACATTATCAAAGGCGATGTGGTAGCGGGCGAAGTGTCCTTCTCACAAGCAAGTCTATCGACTACTGCTGCTCCTTCTTCTTTTATGCACCGTTGGTTCGCCCGCTACCACATCGCCTTTGATAATGTCTACCGCAGTTGTAGACGAAACGTCATGTAGAAATACCAATAAACCACGGCGTACAAGCCCGGAAACCAAGAAATTTTGCAATAACGCCAGCCGTGAAAGCCTACACAATTGGATAAAGAATGTCTCGTTTTATATTACGCGGACGAGGGTGGGGGACTCTTAAACCGTTCTGTTAAAAAATTAGAGCGGGAAACTCCTAAACCGTTTTATCCAAACATTATTTTATAAAATACTCAAACATTTTTCAACCCCAAAATACACCCTTTTAAAATGGTTCAATTTAGACCATTTTAAATAGGCTTCGTGCGGCGATGTCTTCCAGCATGTAAGCTTTTTGTAAAAATCAATTATCTCCTTCGAAAGTTTTTGGCACGCACGCACACACACACACACACACATACATTTCCAAAAATGCTGCCAAGCTGCTTAGAATGATGTGAAACCCCTAGATCCCGCCATCCGACCGACACCAATAATGTATGTGATGGTGCCATATTATAGCAAATACACTAATAGCAAACTTATATTCAGGCACTGTATTTGTTTCAGTGCTATAATTTTATTATAGTGCTGAAATGTGGCTGGGACTTTTTCCTACTGCCTCTCGCCGAGAAACGGTAATTCCTGTACCGGCCATCTTGATTGAGGTTTTCCATGGTTTCCCTCAATTAATTCCAGATAAATATCGAGATGGTTCCTTATTCAAGGCCATGGCCGATTACTTATCAAACTCCTAGTTCAAAAATTACCTACCTTATCCTAATTTCCTATAATTCCTTCATTCGCCCATTGCTATTACATAAGTTGAAGTTTTAAAAATGTAGAAAAATAACGGGAAGTGTGGTAGATGGAAAATAGTAATGGTGCGAATGGCGTCTGTTATGACATAAAGTCGAGAAACGGACGTTAAACGCATCATTATTATTATTATAGTGCTGAATTGCAAATTGAATCTTGTCAAATGACCCTACGGTCATATAGTTGACGGAAATGAAGAGTTGTTTAAACGCAAGATTTATTTTCTCCTGGTATATCATAAAAGAGAATTAGGTATTGTACTTACGAATGTACGAAGAAAATAAAAGGAAAAATATTTTTCCGTGATACAGCTACTACCGTCTCATGCATCAGTTAAGTGTATGCTGTACTATAGAAAAAAAATGTGAGGGCGCGCGACTGCAGTTATCCTTCTTTGGCGTGATTAAGAACTAATTTTTAATTTATATGGAAAATAATCTATTCAAATAAAATCTTTAAAATGTTCAAGAATAATTGACTTTTTTTTTTCTTTTTTGTCCTTGGTAATTAATATAAAAATGATTTGTCGGGAAAAAGGACTTTTTAAGTAAACACTTATTTGTTATTTACAGCGACGTTTCGTCCCTTGCTTGGGACTTTTTCAAGCTTTATAACTATTAAATGTTTTGATCAAGTCGATATAAAAGTGTACTTTAAATATAAATGTGTATTTTAACTTTTATATCTACTTGATCAAAACATTTAATAGTTATAAAGCTTGAAAAAGTCCCAAGCAAGGGACGAAACGTCGCTATAAATAGCAAATAAGTGTTTACTTAAAAAGTCCTTTTTCCCGACAAATCATATGTACAAGAATAATATTTACAAAAAATTAACCTCAAATATTTAAAACACTTTCAAAATTTTATCTTGATTTTTACTTTCTTCCGCTGGACAGTTGGTTCAATCAATGGTTATAGTCCTTTAATATATTATTATATAGTTTCCAGATGACAGAAAGTACATTGATTTCGTTAATCTGTCATTTAAATCTGGGTCTGGCCAACTTCATATTGTAGAAACGCCATTAGCTATGCGCGGTCAACTTCACACTGTCGAATTTTCATTAGCTGCTAAAATTTTACTCTCAAGTCTCAACGCGTCAAAAGAAGTATAACTTCAAAAATCATAATAATAGTATTTTTCTAGCTTTGACTTAATGCAGTGTGAGAATCATGCTAAATAGAGAAAATTAAATTCTGTCGAATATAGATTAACTTACAAAAAATTATAATGAGCATCACCCTCATAAGCTCACATAAGAAGTTTAACTTCTTTAGTTTTTAATATTATTCCCAAGTTTTTTTTTATGTGAAACTAACTAATAATATTTACACATACTTAGCAACACACTATAAACTTCTGTTCTTATCAGTTTCATGTAATTTAGGAGACAAACTAACTTCCCTTTTATTTGCCAGTTCTACTTCCCCTCGATTTCTTACTTTTTTCAAATAGATACATCGCTAAAAAATTTCAACTCCAAAAAGTCCGGAATAGTATATTTCTAAAGTGAATAGTTTTGAAGACATCGCTTATAACATACCGCTATGTAACGGACAGGTGACAGGCACCTATACCAGAAACCAATCGCCGAGAACGCAATATCTTGTGATGCCTACATACTTTATTTCTGAGTACACGCGATCAGAGATGCTTTAAATGGGTTTCACGTTTTTAAATATACTTAACAGCTTTAATAAACCTAATTAAAACAAAGTATCTATATATACATATATATTGTATTGATCTGAAATTCGAACGTCAAAACTTATTATTACAAAAGTTAAACTTGCTTCGTTTAATTAGAAAGTTAAAGCCATATATATACAGCGTTCCAGTTAGAAGTTTGTTATTTTCTCTACCTTTAAATATAAGCTTGTTCAAAATACATTTCAAATTAATTAATAATAATATTATTGATTTAATTATAAAATATCTTTTTACGACATTGCCGAAATAATTGTCTGCGTTAAATTTTGTAACTGTTAAATACGCAGGTACATGACCATATAAATTCAAATAAAACAATGTTTTGTAGACAATGTTGAGTATTAATGTTGCCACAACATTAATATGTAGATGAAAGAAAGTTAAGTATAAATTCATGAAAAACGTAAAATTATTTATAATTTAGAAATGCAATGGAAGTCTCCATATCTAAAAAATATTAAATAGTACCTAAAATAGCACAAAAATAAGCAAAAACACACTTTTAAGTTAAACCGTTTTATTTTAAATTATTGAGCAAGCCATATTTGTCAGTACTTTTAATATAAGTTTGCTAAGAAAAAACCTCGAAATGTTAATTTGCCTTCCTGTAATTCGAAAATTCGTGACCTGCTGTAATGAAATATTGACGAATATCACGTTTTTATTCAATTTTTAGGACAAAAATGTATATTTTTTGAAATATTTACATAGAAAGCCAAATGTTGTAAAGTTTAATACTTAATCATTCTAATATTACAAATCCGAATGTGAGTTTGTTTTTGTTTTTACACTTTCACGCCTAAACCGCTGAACAGATTTCGATAAAATTTTACAAGGAGATAAATTTCATCCTAAAGAAGGACATAGGCTATCTTTTGTCTCAAAATAAAAACTTAAAGGGAGTGAACTAGGGGATGAATGTCACTAACAAGTCATCACGATACCTTCCGAAACTATTAGACCTCCAGACTTGAAATTTGGCAAACATGTTTCTTTTGATACTAATATAGTCTTCTAAGGTGTGGAAAAGGGAAAAGTACAGGGGTGTCAATGATTAACACTCTCTAATTTTTAAAATACAGTTTCTATGGACTGAAAATGTAGCTGTTAGGTCTTGATGAAGATTCCACTACTGTTGTTGTTGTCATGTATCATTACAAACGCGGGCGAGCCGCGGGGAACGGCTAGTAGCTAATAAAAACAGTAATAAAATAAATTTTGCTATCACAGTTCGAAATTTCCCGAAGGCATATTTCACAATCTGAGGGACCAGTCCCCATAAGCTAACCATGTATAATATTGAAACGAAGTTCCTTATCGCGGGTTGGCGAGGGGACCTAGCCGAGAAAAAATGTAACATGTCACGAAAAAAAATGTCACGAAAAACCGTAAGACGTATAATATATAATGGTATACGGTGATACCGGGTGTTTTTAGATTATACCGGATGTTTTTAGATTATACCGGGTGTTTTTAGATTATACCGGGTGTTTTTGCCACTAGCGATAAACCTAAATTAGAATCAGTGGGTTGTCCTTCTACTAGTAGACGACAAGTGTGCATAATTTATTCTATAGCACAACAAACAAACGAGGCATTGTGTACGGGGTGTATAGTTACGCTTTTACAATGCACAAGCCTGGTTACTGTGAGACGAAGCAAATTGGTGCAGAGTTGCAACAAAACTGTATCCACGCCACCTGCTACTGCCATTTCTCGTTGATGTCTGTCTGGCTGTCTGTCTCCTAAATTAAGATTTAACGCACTACCAGACTAACTTAGTTGCTTTATTGTCTACGCTCGAATTTGTGGTTGTTTGAAAAGTTTCTTTTTAAATACATACATGCAGTAAGCACACAGATGGACTTTTTGTTTGCACAAATTATGTCATGCATTCACATTTTCATTTCCTTCTCATTCATTTCGTTTGAATAAATTTAACGTTTCAGTTTAATTATGCATTGTTCATAAAAAGTGTTATTCGAAAACCAATTTTATTGCATACTAGGCTGTATCCCTGACTTCGTTAATATCGCTTTTGACAAGAATCTTACATTAAGCCATACTTGAGATTTTTTTGGTCTCGTTTTGAGGCGACGAGACGAAACGAAATCGAAATTATACCTATCTAAAAATACCGACGTTGGGGACGCACTTTTGGAGTCTCGAAAGTTCCGTTTATATTTATGAAAAAAATATAAACTAAAAACATATTTTACACGAAATAAGAATTGAGAAATGGAGTAAGTTTTTTTTATGACGGATAGTGTCTCACTTAATTCTTTTTTTATCTACATGATGTCCCTGATAGATGTAACAAGAGGTGTAATGAACAAACAAATTTCGAATTTTGGAATGGTATTTATAAGTTCTGCTTGTAATCAAATTTTCATAGTCGAATTTTTTCACGTTTTAAAAAATAATGGTATTTATAAAACACTGTATAGAAATCCGAATCAAATCATTATAGGTATTTGTCAGTTTTACATCAAACAGGGCTCAATCCCCAAATTTCATTCCGATATCCTATTTTTTTTCTTTTGTTTATTATATACCTCTTATTACATCTAGTCTGGGACTCATATGATCTAATTTTTTTAAATGAAAAAAAAAATCGAATTGATTTTTATAACCATCATACGTAACTGCTGATATAAATTAAATTGATCATTTTTATGTTTTAACGAGACGTGATCGAAAGGCTCCGTACATCGAATGTCTGTTTGTCTATTCGGCTGTCACACCTTATTTTCTCCGAATGTAGTGGACAAAAAATGTTGAAATTTGATGAAGTTAGATGACCCAATCACGGACGTATGGCGTAAATACACGAATTCCAATTTTGGAGGTCAATTTTAAGAGGCAAATTAAAAAAAAATCAAGTAATATATAGTTTTATAATTTTAAAATGCATAGTTTAAAAAATATTAAAGAAAATCTCCGAAACTACTTACCTTACAATTTTGAAAAAAAAATAGGAAATATAGGTCCTCACTCATAGTTTACAGGAAAACCTAAATGAAAATCCTAAGTCTTAAGGTTCTCATAGAAAACGAAATGGTACGACCGTTTTTTTTTGTCCACTAGACCGGATATTTTTAAAAATTTCGTATTGTGTGAAGCACTACTAATCAGAAATCAATTCGATTTTATTAGTCGTAGTTATAAATTATGTAAATGTGGAAGGCCATTAATTAAATCACGATATTCTGAATGAGTTGAAGTCGGTATAGCTCTAGAGTCTAGAGCTATATATATTTTATGATCGACGACTCCCTTGGAATACAATTTAGTCGAGGGTGCATGTTTTTCATCAAACCATTCGGAATAGATAAGAAATCTTACGGTTTCCTGCAGCAAAATGAAGTCCATCTTTGTGCCGATAAAAACTACAAGAATCTACATTATAAAGTAAGGAAGGAAATGAGAATATTTCATAACTATCTCGGAGGGTTCAACTATCACAAAAATGCATAAATAACCTATGATACAATGTCGTGCATACTAGTAAACTTGTCTGAAGTTTCTTTTTGTGCTGCATTGTTCTTATAATGACGAATCAAGCAAGAAAAAATACATCAATAAAAATATTGGCTACAAGGAATATTATATTAGTTGCCGATAAAAAAAGCATCTTTCAAAAAAAAAAAAAATATTTTTTGTATTTTTTACAATTATTTCATATAAGTACCTATTATTTATTTATACATTTTTTTCAATTTTACCATTTTACCTCCACAAGAGGATTGGTACTTAATAATTTAGGTCAAAATTCACTTTTCAAGCATTTTTTGGAAAACGCTTATTTGTGAACACGATACAGCTCAAGCGGTTGATTGGATCGAAACCAAATTTTGGTAAAATAGTTGACATGAGTCCTATTGATTTTGGGAAAACCGGCGCATGCGCAAAAGAAATATGGTTTTTTTCTATTATAATGGTATAGTTGCCAAACTATTTATAATTCTATGTTAACAAAATAAAATTACTTGCAATACTGTTCAATATTTTTATTTATATAAAGACGTTTCAACCAACAGTTTTGGTCCTTTTCAATTTTCAAATATAATATTAAATTACAATTGTTTAAATAAAATAAAATAAAATAAAACTGTTGGTTGAAACGTCTTTATAGAGTTGTGTAACTCAGATCTGAACCGGTTCAAAGAGCCGACTCACTTTTTTTGAGCCGACGGATCAACGGATCCGCGTAACTCAGTGAAACACTTAACACACAGAAGCACATTTTACACTTACGTATCAGTTCTTGCTTTGATGCATCTGTCGACTCATGCATCACATGTTTGGCTATGCATTCTTGATTCTATACAGGTCGTGATAGGGTAAAAGTGGGAGAGACGCCATAGTTTTTGAAAGTGTGGTATTCTGTAAAAAAAAATGCAATATAATCAAACTGTTTATTCTTTAAAACAAAGTTACACTTATGTACTATGTGACAAAAAACAATTTACGACATTATTAAAAGAAATAGAAAAATAGAAATAAAAAATAACACAAATATCAAAATGCCATCTCTCCCACACAGTGTGGGAGAGATGCCATGACATGAGGGAGAGATGCCATACCTATTACTTTATCTTTTTAAGATGTTTTTTTCGTATGATTTCCCTCCCACAACTATTGCAATGGGGGGAGTACATCGTACATGACTCATGTAGCCATTTTAAGCATACACTACATTTGATCCAGTCGGTTTTCTTCTTTGTTAGAAAATAATTTTCCCAACACTCAATGCATAAATTATTGTCATCCATAATGGGACTGGACTCATCTCTTTGAGAGGATAAGGATTCTGAAACAATAAAAAAAGAATGTTACCTAGTAACTAGACTATTTAACAGTTTAACAAAGTGGGGCAATGGGCACTAAGGGGCAGTTACCCTTAGTGCCCATTGCCCCATTTTACCCTATATTTCTACATAGCATACCTTGAGGTCCTAACCCAGATTTGATAGTATTGCCAGTCTGAATTCGTCTAGACAAGGTACGAATCGGGATTTCATAACGCCTTTGTGCTTCATTTTTTGATATTTCTCCTTTTTTCACTTTTTCTATGGCCAACTTTAAATTTTCTTCAGTCCACTGTCCTCTGGCTACATTATGTTTCCTTATATATTTTCTCGGCATTCTGGAATAGTTAAACCTAGTTCAAATTAAACAGTAAAGCGAACACAATACAAAGGGTGGCATCTCTCCTCATTTTGGAGGATAGATGCCATACCATTAAAATATCATTCAATTTATACAATGATACTAAATTATTGTTTTAATATGTTGAAAGCAAGCCTTACAACACATGAAAAAAGTTACTTACTTAAACTTATCTCCGCTGCACTTATAATATTCACTGAAACACAATATACTCAAAATTATCACCAAATAAATTACGCAGAAAAAAATGTTTCTCAACAATACGTAATGCAGCCAAGCACAGCCAAACAGGCAGTGACTTGTTCACTGACAGTGTCGATCAGTAGTTATGCACAATAAGTAGCGTAGCCCTGCATTTCACACATCGTGAGATAGCGAAGGTATGGCGTCTCTCCTCATATGGCGTCTCTCCCACTTTTACCCTATGATTGACTGAACTAGGTAACTCAGTGGCAGACTGCAGTAACATATTCAGAACTCGGCTCTTTTTGAACCGGTTCAGTGAGCCGGCTCACATACTGGATCCAGATGCAAAGATGCAGATCACTAAAAAGACCCGTTTTTCCCATCTGTAGGATTGGTATTTACTAATTTAGGTCAAAATTCACTTTTCAAGCATTTTTTAGAAAACGCTTATTTGTAAACATGATACAGCTCAAACGGTTGATTGGATCGAAACCAAATTTTGGTAAAATAGTTCACATGAGTACTATTCATTTTGGGAAAACCGGCGCATGCCCAAAGAAAAATTGTATTTTTTCTATTATAATGGTATAGATGTCAAAACTATTTATTATTCTACTGATTTTTGCAAAAAGATTCTATAACAAAAATTTTATCTGCGTACATACGTGTCTTGTGTGTAACCCGTTTTACTTCTTTAGTGTGTAGTGTAAAATACATAGTATTTTTAGTGTATTTGCCATATGGCAACATACACTATTGGCGTCGGTCGGATGGCGGGACCTAGGGGTCGGACCAAAATTTCTCGACGTTTCATAACCTCCTAAACACTTTGGCACCATTTTTAAAAATGTTTATATATATATGTATATATATATATATATATTTATATATATATATATATATATTTATATATATATATAGGTATATATGTGTGCGGGCTATAACTTTCGAAGAAGTTAATTTATTTTAACGAAATTTGGCACACATGCTGGAATCCATCACCGCACGAAGCCTATTTAAAATGGGCGTAATCGGGCCATTTTAAGGGTAGTTTTTAGGAGTTGAAAAATGTTTTTGGGGCCCAAAATACCGAAAAAATTCTCCGAATCGTTTCAAAATTGAAATTTAACCCTCTGGTAGTAATTAAAAAGTGTCCCTAAAATTTTAATAAAATCGGCCCGACAGGACCGGACTTACAAATTTTATGAAAACACTAGTTTGCAGATAGTGACTTATTTATTGAAGGGTGTATTTAATTTGGTGTAGACGTTAGATTGATAATAATATTACAATTAAGAAAAAAATGTTATTTTAAGGGGTGTATTAAGGGGTTAAATTTTTTATTTTGCCCAAAAACAAACTTAATTTCACATAATAAAAGTATAAAACCACACGGCCCTATACAAGCAAATACACTATATTGTTGGCAGGGTTTTGGCACTGCGACTCGGGTTTTTTGTTAATTAAAATTGTCTTATATTCTGTCTGTTGTTGAAAATTAATTTTCGTTAAAAACCTTGACGTTACAATAAAGAATTAGTGTTTTCTAGTTAAATAATGTAACCTGGGACATCTTTTTGTAGTTGTCACCGTTTTTAGCAACGACAAATAATAATACGTAACAAAAAAGAAATAGGTAACAATATAATTTTGCACTGTCACTTTGAACAATCTAGATCCAAACTCTTACGGTCTCAGCGGTAAACAACGTAATATAGTTTTAACGTCGACATGGTCATCCGTTGGGGTGCAGGCTGGACGTCATGTAAGATAAGGGTGGGTAAATTACTGTACTCAACGCGTATAAAAGTAGTTTTTCTAGACAATATTTTACAAAAAAAGTCGTACGCCGTGTGAACTGAACACAAAATATTATAAAAATTTCTTTTTGAATTTTTAGTGTATTTGCCATATGGCAACATACACTATTGGCGTCGGTCGGATGGCGGGACCTAGGGGTCGGACCAAAATTTCTCGACGTTTCATAACCTCCTAAACACTTTGGCACCATTTTTAAAAATGTTTATATATATATGTATATATATATATTTATATATATACGTATATATATATATATATATATATATATATATATATATATATATATATATATATATATATATATATATATATATATGTGTGCGGGCAATAACTTTCGAAAGACTTAATTGATTTCAACTAAATTTGGCCCACGTGTTGAAATCCATCACCGCAAGAAGCCTATTTAAAATGGGCCAAATCGGGCCATTTTAAGGGTAGTTTTTAGGGGTTGAAAAATGTTTTTGGGCCCCAAAATACCGAAAAAATTCTCAGAATCGTTTGAAAATTGAAATTTAACCCTTTAGTAGCATTTAAAAAGTGGCCCTAAAATTTCAATAAAATCGGCCCGACAGGACCGGACTTACAAATTTTATGAAAACACTAGTTTGCAGATAGTGAGTTATTTACTGAAAGGTGTATTTAATTTGGTGTAGATGTTCGATGATAGTAATGTTGCAATTAAGAAACAAACTGTTAATTTAAGGGGTGTATTAAGGGGTTAAATTTTTTATTTTGACCAAAAACAAACTTAAGTTCATGTAATAAAACCAGACTGCCTGTATTAGCAAATACACTATATTGTCGGCAGGGTTTGGGCACTGCGACCCGGGTTTTTTATATTTATAGCTCTCGATTAAAGGCGTATAAAATCAGTTTTCAAGATTGTAACAATGCCTGAATATATGATTTGAACTAAATTCAAATTTCAAAGAAACATAAAAATCAGTAATTTAAAAAAAATAAAAAATTCCAGCGAATTGGACGACAGAACCATTCTAACTTTAAAAATATTCACATATGACATATTATAACAAATAAAATAAAATTTCTCTTAACACGCGCCGTCACGCGGGTAACGGCTAGTAACAAATATGATTGTTAAACATTCATTGTTACAATGCTAAATCAGAAAAATTTATTTTTATCCACCAACACCGTCTGGACTCAAACCAGAATCTTTCCACTTTCGCGGCGGAATGAGTTATCAGTTACTCTACGGTGCGATATCTAAACAATCAATTCTTCATAATAAAACCTTACGGAAGTATTTCGTAGTTAAAAATTTCCATATAATATACATAGGTGTGGGCATGGCCCAGCCTCTTTATCTACCTTTGAATTACATCTTTGATGTACCTAGGTTGGATTAATAAAGAAAAAATGGAAATTTACCTATACATTCATAACTCTCGCTATAGAGACGATTCATGTCTAGCAGTACCTAGCTAAAATAATCAGCTCTCGCATGTAGTGGATTTTATGTTACAATTGCTTTATTCTGAAGAATTGATTGTTTAGATATCGCACCGTAGAGTAACTGATAACTCATTCCGCCGCGAAAGTGGAAAGATTCTGGTTTGAGTCCAGACGGTGTTGGTGGATAAAAATAAATTTTTCTGATTTAGCATTGTAACAATGAATGTTTAACAATTAAATAGCAAACGTTCTGCAGCTTGTAGAAATTAAAACATCTTATAAAACAAATATGATGTTTACTATTTGTTTCCATGGTTACATAATATGGTTTAACACGTCAAAATTAATCAAAGCATACTTATCAGCTACCTAACTAATTTCTTTTTGACAGATCTTTAGAACAAAAGAACAGATGATTTTTTTTTCAAAATATTTCTGAAACTACAAAGTTTAGAATAAACATTTTTTTACTAAACTTTCTTACAAAAATAAATAGAACATAAATCATTATGGAAAAGTATATCATTATATGAGAAAAAACGTTATAGCATATATTTCTTTTACGCATGCGCCGATTTTCCCCAAAAACAATAGGGCTTTTCATATTTGCAAACCAAATATCCTCTCAAAATTTGGTTTCAATCCGTTCATCTGTTTGACCTGTATCGTGCTCACAGACGCACAACAGATCAACAGAATTTTGGGAAATAAGATTTTTCTTCGATTTTTGAACATTCAAAAATAAAAGCGATTGAATTCGCGCAAATTCAATACACGTTGAGAATTTAATTATAATGATTCTCATCTTTTATATCCTATATATTACATTTACACCCGGGCGAAGCCGGACTGGGCCGCTAGTATATTATATAGCTTTACAAATTAAAAATTGCCTATCTTAGCCCAGTTATTACATTTTTTTAATCGAGTGCTTAAAATTAGAACCTAGTTATCAGTGTCTGAAACCCTGATACTTGAGCGTTCGTTTACCTATTGTGTGGTCTACACAGTCGCGACACGTGAATTCACCGTGGAAATAAGAAGATGGGTGAGTGTTGGGGTCAGAGTTCATAAACAGGTGTGCGACCAGCGGGCACCGGAGGGACGGTGGCGGAGGTAACGGATGGTACGGCGGCCACCTGCGGACATGCGCTATTACTCATCCATTCTACCACCCAACCACACAATATCATCCAACTAAACCCCCTCCCCATCTTGCACATTCGATGTTAGTTTAGAACATTACTTTTCCGACCGGCTAGTAGTGGCGGGTCGTTGAAAAACCAGTTGATTACGTTAATTAGTTTACCAAACAGTTGGTCGCAACTTAATCTGAGGTTACAGATTAAGTTGCAAACAACTATTTGTATTTCGTTGGTATAATATCAAACACATCAGATCTATACTATATTAATTTTTAAAATAAAATACTGCCGTTCGATTGTCCCGACCGACCAATCACAACTCAAGAAACAAACGAATACATGCACATATTACTTCATGTGTCGGTTTCGTTTCGTTCGTTTTGCGTTTTTTTATCGATAGATGAATACGTAGTACTAGTTAATTCTATAAAAAGAGACAAATGTTTCGTTGATGAACGATTTACAGTTGATTTAACTAGTTCATTGAATCAACACACACCACTACTGGCTAGACTGCATTGTGAGCAATAAACCTGGCGATACAGCGCGTATTTAAAAGGACTGTATTGGTGCTTTGTATAATTGGCTCGTTATTTGTATTGGCGACATTTTCCAGACAAAAAACAAATGCTACATTTCCTAACTTTAAATTATCTAAATAAGCTTTCAAATTTCGTTATTAGTGACAGTTAAGGGCGCTTGCGAATGCGTACTTAACTACTGATAACGAAATTTACAAGCTGGCTTGAGTCTCAAGAAACCAAAAAGAAAAGCAGTTTTGACATTTTGTGAATTTATAAAAAAGATACAAAAAATTCCTGTGAACATTTCCTTGTTTCAATTTATCTTAAAGCCTTCAAAATTGTACTAAATTTAGAGGGAAATCCTGCAACTCGACAGGAAGAACAATTCCTTAAGAAGTATTCAAAGTAAATGTCGACATTAAATTGACAATAGCAATGTTCTAATAATCCTTTTGAATTAATATCACGGAGGATACAATTATATACTGAAGCGACAATATATTATATAGTAACTTGAATGTAATGTTCTATTATTTCATCCAACTATTTGTATCTCCTTGAAATGTTTGAACAGTGAATAAAATTACAACAATATGTTATTTTATTACTGATGCTTTAACACATACGAACATTACACAGTAAATACTGCATGATTATCATTAAGCTGAATATATTCATGAATACTGAAATACTAATTAAATGTAGTAGTTGTATAATTAAAATCATTTATTGTGCTTATAATCTGCAAGCGAAACTTTACACTTTAAAATAATAATAATAATATTTATTAGTGTATTTGCCATATGGCAACATACACTATTGGCATCGGTCGGATGGCGGGACCTAGGGGTCGGACCAAAATTTCTCGACGTTTCATAACCTCCTAAACACTTTGGCACCATTTTTAAAAATGTTTATATATATATGTATATATATATATATTATATATATATATATATATATATATATATATATATATATGTGTGCGGGCAATAACTTTCGAAAGAGTTAATTGATTTTAACGAAATTTAATACACATGTTGGAATCCATCACCGCACGAAGCCTATTTAAAATGGGCCCAATCGGGTCAATTTAAGGGTGGTTTTTAGGGGTTGAAAAAAGTTTTTGGGCCCAAAAATACCTAAAAAAATCTCAGAATCGTTTCAAAATTGAAATTTAACCCTTTAATAGCAATTAAAAAGTGCTCCTAAAATTTTAATAAAATCGGCCCGACAGGACCGGATTTACAAATTTTCTGAAAACACTAATTTGCGGTTAGTGAGCTATTTACTGAAAGGTGTTTTTAATTTTGGTGTAGACGTTCGATCGACAATAATAATGTAGTTAAGAAAAAAATGTAATTTTAAGGGGCGTATTAAGGAGTTAATTTTTTTATTTTGCCCAACAATCACCTTAAGTTCACATAATAAAGCCACAATTGGTCTGTATTCTAGCAAATACACTATATGTCGGCAGGGTTTTGGCACTGCGACCCGGGTTTTCTTTATTTGTTATCTCTAGAAATAACAAATAGTGTCAAAGTCAATATAATTAAGAAGCATTCCCAAAGAATTCATCGAGACGGTAATATGCCAGTGCAATTAAATAGAACTTTTAAATTTATTCTAAGTATCAATCTGTCGTATATCAGAAGGAAAGTTACTATAATTAGTTATTAGTGTATTTGCCATATGGCAACATACCCTATTGGCGTCGGTCGGATGGCGGGACCTAGGGGTCGGACCAAAATTTCTCGACGTTTCATAACCTCCTAAACACTTTGGCGCCATTTTTAAAAATGTTTATATATATATGTATATATATATTTATATATATATATACGTGCGGGCAATAACTTTCGAAAGAATTAATTGATTTCAATTAAATTTGGCCCACGTGTTGAAATCCATCACCGCAAGAAGCCTATTTAAAATAGGCCTAATCGGGCCATTTTAAGGGTAGTTTTTAGGGTTGAAAAATGTTATGGGGCCCCAAAATACCGAAAAAATTCTCCGAATGGTTTCAAAATTAAAATTTAACCCTCTGGTAGTAATTAAAAAGTGTCCCTAAAATTTTAATAAAATCGGCCGGACAGAACCGGATTTACAAATTTTATGAAAACACTAATTTGTAGATAGTGACTTATTTACTGAACGCTGTATTTAATTCGGTACACTCGTTAGATTGTTAATAATATTGCAATTAAGAAAAAAAAATATTTTGAGGGGTATATTAACGGGTTAAATTTTTTATTTTTCCCAAAAACGAATTTAAATTCATATAATATACAGCCACACAGCCTGTATTAGCAAATACACTATATTGTCGGCAGGGTTTTGGCACTGCGACCCGTTTTTTTTTTATTCTTAATGTTAATTATATTATATGTATATTTAATTGGATTGCTTCTGACTTTCGCTTCCTTTATGGCTACGCGAAGAAATATCTATCTATCTATATTCTTACATAATCTTGTGTTACATAAAGTGTATTTGGTATCGTAACCCAGTTTAAGAAGTGTTAAAACTTTTTACACTATTGCTTTGGTTATACAAATAGCTGATGACACCCGTTTCATGAAGTGTTTGATTCAGGTTGAAATTTTATACAATAGTATATATATAGGTAAGATGTATAGGTAAATTAGTGTTTGCTTGTCCTACCTGGGTACGCCAGGTATATGTACCATAAAAAGTGTTTGATTCAAAAGCCAACAAGTACTATTCGAAAGTTAAGTTGATTTTAAATAAATAAATAAATGAGGCAGACACTTTTAGAGGGGTTAACATTAAATCAAAATACCCCACAGTTGAATTTACA
The DNA here is from genome assembly GCA_034508555.1 of Venustoraphidia nigricollis. Lineage (NCBI taxonomy): Eukaryota > Metazoa > Arthropoda > Insecta > Raphidioptera > Raphidiidae > Venustoraphidia > Venustoraphidia nigricollis. The sequence goes on from JAVRKA010000004.1 coordinate 14,017,566, forward strand.
AAAATGAAAAAATAAGTGATTGATTCACGCTGAAATTTTTATAGCAACTTCATTAGATAATTTAAAAATATTTGCAAAAAACCAGACACTTTTGCCAGGGTTTAAGACTATATTTGGGAAAGTGTTTTAAATCGTGCATAACGACCCATAAATAAGTTCCCAAAAATAGTCTTAAGGCTGTCGGAACGCTCTGAATTTAAGCCAAAAATAGAGCTTCGGCTGTCAACTGATTGTAAACTTATTCGTCAACATTCTGCAAAAATTCTTTCACTATAAGGAAGATAAAGTACAAATCTAGGTCTCTAATGGACTACTTTTGTAATTTATGTGCGATTTACCAGAAAAAAGTTGGCATTAATTGTGCTAAAAAACACACCTTTTCAATGTCCCACTATGACCTTATTCGTACTTATTTCACAAAACTGTTCCATCACAAACCTAAAGTGACTCTTCCTTTTTCGGAAAACGTTTTTAAATCTTCAAAATATTTCCAAAAATTACAGTAATTGCCCTTACAATACTATTTTTTAGCCTCGTAGTTGGCACCAGCCAAAAATTGAAACGTGCGGATGATTTGAGCGAGACAGAGCTAAAGAAAGTCACACCCACACTATGTCTTTTGCTTACCTCGCCCCTTACCGCTGGGTCTCAGCACAAACAAAATTCAGAGCGTTCCGACAGCCTTAAACCCCAGAAAAAGTGTCTGGCTTTTTGCAAATATTTTTAAATATATCTAATGAAGTTGCTATAAGAATTTCAGCGTGAATCAATCGACTCAGATTATGGCAACCCATTTTTACCCATTTTTTCCCATTTTTACCCATTTTTTCCCATTTACCCATTTTTTCTGTGTTCCAAAATTGAAACAAGCACTTACAAAAATTGTAATTATGTTGATAGAAATGTTCATAAAGTTTGCCAACCTGCATTTATTAAAACAGAATAATCACACAATAAAAAAATTGCTGTTATGAATACTATTTATACAAAATATATATACTTACTATTTATACAAAACTCCGGAAAAAACGGATTAAATTACATTTTTTCACCAAATATGAACTCGACGAGCATTTAACTTTTACGTATATTTTAGGTATGAGCTATTTGGTGCAATAATAAAAATGTGGGAGGCACATTGATTAATATATCAAATTTTCAAATAAACGAATCGTAATGGCTGATTCTTTCAGTGAGTGAATCTCGCTAGATTATGTTTAATATGATATAACATAGTAAGTAACATGTAATTCCCGTGCCTCGAATGCGCCTCATATAACATTAAATGAATTATGGTAACACACTGATTGTTGCACTCAAACTGCAGGTTTAAAACAATGGAGCTGTCAGTGTCGTAGCGCGAGAATTTTATTTCACTTAAGGCATTTACACGGATGCAACATATCAACAAGTCACATAAAAATTAGTAATAAAACACCGAAGATTAAAAACAATCAAAATGGGTTAGTTTTTAAAAATAGTTTTCTTTATACCCGGTCGAAAGTACGTACTTTGGTTTCGTTTTTAAGGCAGAAAGCCTAACATTTATGCTTTGCTGGAATTACTCGCACGCCATCTATAACAGCGGGATGAAAGAGTTTTCTCGTGCACACTGATACGTGAGACTGCCGCCAGCCAGTAGTAGCGAACAGCTATTATTGCGTATAACCTCCAAATTGCTCACTTGAAAGTTATTAGTTTTTTTGTATAATGGTGAAATGGTTTCGACCGGGTATGAAGAAAAATAATATACACCACACGGGCAGAAAGCTGAAAACCCTGAACTGCGCGACATGATGCCTGAGGCGTAGTAATTAGCTTTTTTTATGTATTTCATATTTGCAAACTAAAAAATTACAGATCACAAGAATGTATCAATTAACTACTAAGGCCCGCGGAAAAAATGAAAAATTTATTCGGGTTCTTGTTATAAAAAAGGTTGCCATATATAATAGAAGAAATAACGTTCTAGCATCTTCTGTGCATGCGTCGAATTTCCCCAAAAACAATATGGCTCCTCATATTTACATGTCGAACATCTCAACAAAATTTGATTGCGATCCGCTCAGCCGTGTTTACAACAAACTGTCTAACAGACGAACAGAGTTTTTCCAAAAATATGTTTTTTGGAGGAATTTGAAATGAAAAAAAAACCCGGGTCGCAGTGCCAAAACCCTGCCGACAATATAGTGTATTTGCTTATACAGGCAGTGTGGCTTTATTACGCGAACTTAAGTTGGTTTTTGGACAAAATAAAAAATTTGTCTCCTTAATACACCCCTTAAAATAACATTTTTTTTTCTTAATTGCAATAATATTAATTATCAATCGAACCTCAATACCAAATTATATACAACTTTCAGTAAATAATTCACTATCTGCAAACTAGTGTTTTCATAAAATTTTTAAGTCCGGTCCTGTCGGGCCGATTTTATTAAAATTTTAGGGACACTTTTTAATTACTACTAAAGGGTTAAATGTCAATTTTGAAACGATTCTGAGAATTTTTTCGGTATTTTGGGGCCCAAAAACATTTTTCAACCCCTAAAAACTACCCTTAAAATGCCCCGATTACGCCCATTTTAAATAGGCTTCTTGCGGTGATGGATTTCAACACGCGGGCCAAATTTCGTTAAAATCAATTAACTCTTTCGAAAGTTATTGCCCGCACACATATATATATATATATATATATATATACGTATATATATATATATATACGTATATATATATATATATAAATATATATATATATATATACATATATATATAAACATTTTTAAAAATGGTGCCAAAGTGTTTAGGAGGTTACGAAACGTCGAGAAATTTTGGTCCGACCCCTAGGTCCCGCCATCCGACCGATGGCAATAGTGTATGTTGCCATATGGCAAATACACTAATAATTTGTAAAATTTTTAAAAGTGGAATTTGGTCTAAATTAGTACCATTCTTCCCTTGTAGAGTTTGAATGGTAAAAGTTTGCTTGTCAAAATTTATGAAAAATTTTAGCTTCTTACTTTATCATCATCTATGTTATGATTACACTTTGCAACTTTTGGGGGGTTTCCCGCCCAGACTGCTTTTGGCTACGTTACTGAAGAGCATTGTAATAATACGAACTCAGTTTCCTTTATTTATCCGTTCTATTTATCCATTCATTATCTCACTTCTATTGATCACTCCCTACACCTAAAGTAATTCCATTCCGACAATTCATTGCTGCAAAGCGATGCTGCATCAGCAAAATATAACCAAGTACAGTCAAAGCCCTCTAAGTGCACGCTCTCTAAATGCACACGCTCTCTTACTGCACACGAACTCGCCCTCTAAGTGCACGTTCCCCAGCCCCCACTTCGAATAATCTGCGACCAATCACGTGCGACCGTAAGCGCGCTATTTTCAAACTTTCCATTTCCATCATATTCATAGAGTTTTAGAGATATTGTTTATAGCATCTGATTGAATAAAGATAGCTATAGGAGTTAGAAGAGTGGGGATGAAAAAGATCGTAGGGGAAGTGTGCACTTAAAGGATGGGCTCGGTTCCGAGCTGTGCACTTAGAGGACTTTGACTGTAGTCAGATTTGCTGGGTTGCAGGAAACATTGTCCAAAAATTAATCCAACGATCTTAAATCGTGATCATAAATTACAGTTTCTACAAGTTCAGGAGCAGTCTAATATCGTGAAAGTCTGTATCATGTAGAACTCACTAAAAAACCAATAGTTTATCTACATTAGAGTTGGGTAACTCAGATTTGAACCGGTTCAAAGAGCCGACTCCGACAAAGATCCGTGAGAGCAGACTCACTTTTTTTTGAGCCGACGGATCAACGCATCCGCATAACTCAGTGAAACACTTAACACACAGAAGTACATTTTACACTTACGTATCAGTTTTTGCTTTGATGCATCTGTCAGCTCAAATGACTCATGCATCACATGTTTGGCTATGCATTCTTGATTCTATACAGGTCGTGATATGATTGACTGAACTAGGTAACTCAGTGGCAGACTGCAGTGACATATTCAGAACTCGGCTCTTTTTGAACCGGCTCACATACGGGATCCAGATGCAAAGATGCAGATCACTAAAAAGACCAGTATTTCCCATCTCTAATCTACATAGAAAAAGACCACTTTTCAAGCTAAATTTTGATCAAAATGCGTTGAAAAATGTTGTTTGGAAGGAGAAATTGTACTAAAAACAATACGCTTTAGAAAAGTGCCGGTTTAACGATCGATCATTTCAGAGCAGTTTTATGAAATTTAAAAACTATTTTGAAATAAAATCAAGAAAAAAGATTTTGTTTAACGCAATATACGACGTCAGTTTAGAATGTCAACGTAGTCGACTGAAGAAAGAAAAAACAAAATGAATGTTTTATTATTGATGTAACTTGTTTCAACCAACATAGGTCATCAGAAAATAACAAATAAAGAAATCAATAAAATAATGCAGTAATTCACAAACAAACAGAAAATATTAAATACAAATATTTTTATTCTTTTATGGTTGTATTAAATAAAATACTCCTGTATTTGATTTTGTAGCCGAGTAAAACATTAAAATTTTAAAATATTAGTAGTAAGATGGCACTTTAAAATGTTTTGATTCGGTTGCTTTTTAAACTGGAGGCTTTTTTTGTAATTGAGATGTGCGTGATCGCATGTTATTGATTTCCTCAAAATATTCGACTCATTTGTATTTTGTTTTAAAGCTATTTAGAACTAAAGAACAAACAATCGCATTTTCATTTTTTTAACGAGTATCTTAAGGATTAAAATACCTCTCTTGTTACCTAAATTTTTTGAGTTGATAGTGCTATATTGGCGCCATCTTTAAATTTGCAAAAACATCTTCAAAAGATAGTGATAAGATTTACCTCGGTTCAAAAGACTGCTTTATGCATATATTTCACCATATTCGGTGTAACATAAAAATCAATCTTTTATGTTTTGAAAAGTAACTTCAAGAAATATCTCGTCAAATGAATGTTTTTTGATCTCTGGGGAGTACATTACCTCTATTTAATTAAATTTTGTATTCATGTTAAAGTATATGATTTGTATTATTATATATTTTGGTGCTTCGTATTTCCAGTTGGATTTTAAATTAATTAAAAAGTCTATCTACATTATTATGTACCATTATCATTAACGATGGGATGTTTTGAATGAAAATAATCTAACTAATCGATTTTTATACTCACGAGTTGCGACTTTTATAATAAAATCTCGAGTATCTAATAAATTATTATACTAAACTCTTTCTTGGCTCTTTGAAACATTGCATGTAAATGTCCCTCGCAGATTCTCATCAGCTGGCATACTCGCTACATTTCACAGTACTGAATATGATTTCTTACATCTTTTATCTCTCTTTGTTCTATGAAGCACAGTATAATGGTGACTCTCCCAAGTCACAAGAATCGAATACAACACGCCGCATCATGTGAAGGAACTAATCATTCGAATACCAAAATCGTTCGAATTGCAATATTTCGATGACAGAAAAACCGATACATCATTTCGAATGAATCATGCTATTATAAAAACCTTTCGAACATGGAGGATAAAAGGTAAAGGAGACGCAATTGTGTTCATTAGCCACGTGCTAAAAAAAAAGGAACAATTTTTATAGATTTAGCAGCTAGAGGGATATGTAAGGACCAAGCTTCAAAGTGAAATGAAACAAAAATGTAAGAATTGTCATTGACATGCCATTAATAAGTTAAACTAAAATTAATTTAAGTGATTTTAAGAGTAACATTTCATGGTAAGTTAAAAACTCTTTAAAATAATAGAATAAAAACCTACTGCAGAACGTTTTTATACTAGGTACGGTTCTTATAGGAGATAGGTTCGTATTGAGAAAAATACCGATTTAGCAGCAAGCTTTGTTTTGCATGTCAGGGAGATTCGTCTCCTTGACCTTTATGCTAAGTGATTTCGATTATTAAAACCCTTTGATTATTCCCATTCTATTCACCATGGAGGATTTTTTTCTCATAGATGATAGAAAAGTTTAAGAATCGCTGAGTTAAACACTGTAAGGATTACGAAACTAGTTTATATGCGTTCAAACCCGTCTCCTTAACCTTTATGCTAAATGATTTCGATTATTAAAACCCTTTGATTATTCCCATTTTATTCACTATTTTTTTCTCATGGAGTATAGAAAAGTTTAAAAATCGCTGAACTAAACACTATACGGATTACGAAACTAGTTTATCTGCAAGCAAACCCGTCTTCTTAACCTTCATGCTAAATGATTTCGATTATTAAAACCCTTTGATTATTTCCATTCTATTCACCATAGAGGAGTTTTTCGCATGGAGGATAGAAAAGTTGAAGAATCGCTGAGCTAAACACTGTAAGGAATACGAAACTAGTTTATCTGCAAGCAAACCCGTCTTCTTAACCTTCATGCTAAATGATTTCGATTATTAAAACCCTTTGATTATTCCCATTCTATTCACCATAGAGGAGTTTTTCTCATGGAGGAATGAAAAGTTTAAGAATCGCTGAGCTAAACACTATACGGATTACGGAACTAGTTTATCTGCGTGCAAACCCGGCTCTATTTATCAATTTTGATTCAATGATGTGTGATGTGAGTTTTGATTCAACAGTAATATGGTGTCTACACATGCTATTAATATATGAAAGTTTAGTCCAATACTAATGCATTAATGTATGTGTATACTATATTATAGCGTAGTAACGGGATCAATACTCTCATTAATTAGTAAGTTTGCTAGCGGATTTGTGGGGGCAGAGCCGCAAGACAAAGGCTCGCACGACACGCAAACCTGCCGCTGAAAGAGAGGCGCCGTTCACTCAATCCGTTCTTGATCAAACCACCAAATTCATACTCACACAGTCCAGAAGTGCACAAACTTTTTAGACGCCCCTTTTGAATGAAATTATAGTTCAGTTTTTGTACCTCCTTAGAATCAAGGTTACTAAGGTTGGGTGTTAGTATTGTTGAAGGTGTGATAAGGCGAGACGCGAGAGAGGGCGAGGAAAGTGCACTTGTTACGTCACATGGAGTCTTTTTCCGAACAATTGAGATGATTGAAAAACCAAGCCATGGACATCGGTGACGCAAGCAATCGACTCAACCAAGCACAGGCGTGACAAATGACCGTGTTTATAGCCTCTTTATGGCTTAAACAATAAGTTTTTCGATTTATGTCTTTTATATTATACTAGCGGCCCAGTCCGGCTTCGCCCGGGTGTAAATGTAATATATAGGATATAAAAGATGAGAATCATTATCATTAAATTCTCAACCTGTATTGAATTTAAGCGAATTCAATCGCTTTTATTTGTGAATGTTCAAAAATCGAAGAAAAATCTTATTTCCCAAAAAGAAATTTAAAAAATTCTGTTGATCCGATGACTACCAAACTTCAGATCACCCGCTGGGTTAATCTAAAGATTATCTGAAAATTTCATCAAAAATGGTCTACCCGTTTGGAGTCCATAGATTACATATACATCGTCTTTTATCTATATATATTATTAAAATGTAAAAAGTGGTTATTGTGACATAACGATAATAGTTGGACATATAGTATCGCGAAGTTTTTTGTAAAAATTATTTATATGTTCTTTAATATTGTAGAACATACTTTTGTTCTATCATCAATAGTTTCTGCAATGCGACAAAAAATGTTTTATGGCATTTTTTTACACCTTGGGTTACGTTACTAAAGTTTTAGTAAGGATCCCTAATATTTTCTAGCAATAAATATAGCCTATGTTACTCAGGGTGAATGTAGCTTTCTAATGGTGAAAGAATTTTTTAAATCGGGACAGTATTTTTTGGGTTTATTCATTACAAACATACAAAAATACAAATCTTTCCTCTTTGTAATATTAGTATGATTAATAAGTGATTGATTACAATTTAACAATTAATTTAAAGTTTTAATTGAACTTTGAGTCAGTAAATCAATATAATTAATTATTCCTTGGGAAAATTATATTAATTGGTGTCTCATTTGACTCATGTTGAGCGCATTAACATAGACATTGATACAGAACACTAGTAACCTATTATTTTAGGAAACTTTTTATATATATAGAGTTCGCAGTCCTTTATATAGTCCCCATAGATTCGAGTTCAAATCTCGGTGGAAGCTAGTGTATTTTTTCCCTCTTTACTTTAAAATTCCAATTTAAAAAGTATAAGTTATTTGTACTTTAAAATGAGAATTCACATACTGTCGACAGGAATATATAATTGAAAATGAGATAAAACCGCAAAAAACAAAACTTCAGAATAATGGGATTCAAATCCTTCTAAATCGTGAATATTTGAAGCACACGTGAATTTAAATATATCGTATGTACATATATATATAGGATATACATAGTACGTGTAGAGACTAGATTTGAGAAGGTATTCTGTTGAAAAAAAGAACGTAGGAAAGAAAAAGTAGTATACGGTGCGTACTGAACACATTGATAGAATACTGTAGGTATAGATTGCCTAAGCAAGGGTACGTTTTGTCCTTTACGGATTGTAGGTTTGAAGCCGCTTACTGAATACAGCACGTTTCAAATTAACATTACCTTTGACTATTCTGAAATTTTATCTTTGAAGTCATGCTTCTTAATGTTTCTGTTTACTAACTGGCCAATTTGCACCATTTTTCATTAGCATAGCTACGCGAAAAAATATCGATATATCGATGTTTCTTATTTAATATATCGATATTTTCGGGCATATTTAATATTTCGATATATTGATATAAAATTCCGAGTATCGAAAACTGATATTTTTTTCCAGTAGCAACTATGACATGACTATGACCATTTAATTATTCCGAAAATATCGAAAACTCCACTGAAAAAGAAACATGTGTTTTTACATATGTTTTTGGAACATACTTTTAAGTGCGTTCCAAAAACAACAGTGAATAAAGCACATGTAAAACACGTTTCTTTTTCATCGGATTTTTCGATATTTTCGGAATAAATAGCTATTTATGCAATATTTCATTTCATTTCTACAACATCTATAGAATATTTTTAATTATTTCGATTTATACCTCAATTCATTCTGTCAAATGTCACCTCTGGCCGCATGCCATAGGTTCGCCATCCCTGACTTTATTAATTGTTCGATTAATCTCAAAGTTATCTTCTCCTAAATGTATTAAATATTTTATTAATAATCACACAACCGTCTATTAGTCATGTAAAGGAAGGTTTGGTTGAGGATCAATAAATAAATAAGCTTTACCAAAGTTTCGCTAGTGGCCTTTCGAAAAATTTATTTTCACCTTCATTTTTCGAAACGTTGGCCACTAACGAAACTTTGGTAAAGCTTATTTATTTATTGATCCTCAACCAAATCTTCCTTTATGTGACATTCTATTGGATCAACACCACCATATACAAAGTCTATTAGTAATATTCTAACTCTACTTTTAAAAACGTCTAGACTGTATATCCTTGATCTCAGGAGGTAACATGTTGTTGCACGTTTACATAAAGATTAAAAGATTAAAATAGAATGGGGTGGTCTCTTGGTCCAAATGCACCACATCCTGAAAGGATTTTTGTGCTTCCCCTTTTACTGGATCTAGTCATCAAATAATCTGGATCTTTTTATGAGCTCCAGAAGATTTGCTACTAGATTATCCTGTGGAACTATTCCATCCTCATCGATGTAACCAAAGATGGTTGTTCTCCTGTAAGTTAATGCCTCACATTCGAACACAATATGGGTGGCTGTTGCATCCTCCATTTCCCAAAAACGTTTATATAAGTTTATGGTGATTAGAAATAAACGAGCCGACCTGTATCACGTACAGAGGTGGATGTGGAGCAGTAGTGGCATAGACAGATTCCCTCGGGACCGGAAAGAATTCCTATATATTTCTCGAGAAAGAGACAAGATCAGAGTTCTCTTCGCGCGCACAGAGAGAAATGTAGTCAAGTTTGGCTTTCGCATATACCTATTCAACAGACGGATGGCGACATATCCAACGAGTCACACAAACACACATATATAGATTCGTGAAAAGTACAAGTACAGATGCTATGTAGTCGTCGTTGTCGTCGTCGTCGAAGACTGAGGAAGGACCGCCTCAAACCTTCTTACTTCCGCTCCATCCGGTTTTCAATCAGTACTGGAATCAATATGAGTCGAGCGGAAGACAGGAGTCAACGAATACATACAGCCGAGGGCAGCCATACTCTACTTCGTCACCGAACACTTTTGTTGATCACTTTTGTGCCGTTGAAGCGCTGCACACTCTTAATCAAAATTTAAGTATAGTCATGCTGGGTTGCACAGAACATTGTCAAAAAATTGGATTTGACAATGACCTTAGATTGTGGTAATATAACTGCAGTTTCTATGCATGTAAGAGCAGTCTAATGTCGTATTCAGACTCCCTATCATTAGATTGTTTTCGCACAACAACAAATGCGTGATCACAGAAAAATATCGTTCAAATTTTGATTAAAATGCGTAGAGAAATATCGTTTAGAAGTAAAAATTATGCAAAAAACTATGTTAAATACACGTATACACAGTTTAAAAAAAATATCGTTTCAATCGATCAATTATTTTTCGAACAGAATCGAATTAAAATTCTACAATGTTTTTCTTATGGAGAAATATGCGTGTTCACAATTGTCAAATCAAATTATTTGACAATCCTTTCTGCAATCCAGTATTAGTCTCTTACTTTCGAAAATTACTTCCTTCTGAAATTTTTTATACAAATTGAACCATAGTCTTGCATGCTATAATTGCAATTTCTGCTTTTAAATGTTTTTGTGGTCAGAAGATGAAGCCGTTTCATTACAAGCTTTTAACTTGCCGTGTTTGTCCGTCTGTCAATGTGTCAGTTTGTTTCAAAATTAGCAATAAAAATTTATACTAGATGTAATTAAGCTAGAATTTTGAAATTTTGTACACGTGTATAAATCCGGTGACGATGCATAAATCCAATATGGTGGATGCCCCAAAATGACGGATTACCTTTTTCTTTACAACCCTCTCGACATGGGTATCAAATGAAAGAAAAAACGATAAGCTGTGTGACGTCATTGTAAACTTAATATGGCGGAAGTCATATATCCGATCGATTTGCAATTTTGTACACTACATGATTCAACCTTTTTTAGTGTTAAATAGTCAATTAATTTTAAGAAATTAATGTTTTATAGTAAAATTGTTGAAAGACTAAAAGGAACGAAATAAAATATTGAAAAAAAAGCTTTTTAAAGACAAGGTTTTATTGAAATGTACTAAAAAGGAAAAAAAAACATTTTTAATAATTTAGGCTCATAATTATAAAAGCGTGAGTTGTAACTAATAAACTAACCCAGAATTTACAACCCATGCTTTTATAATAATAAACCTGAATTGTTAAAAAAAAATTCCTAGCTTTAGTATATTTCAATAAAGGCTTGCATTTAAAAAGTTTTTTTTTCTATAACACTTAGATATCCTAATTTTTAACATTAAAAACGTTTAATTGATACATAAATTCTAAGTTAGTTTAAATATATTTTCATCAACAGTTTGAGAATATTGTAATTTCCCCACGAAGGTAGGATTTCTATTGAAACGTTATAAAAAGTACTACTTACATTAATTCTAATGCCACTTTTCAACAACCAACCCTCAAGTGGTTCTTTAAATGACATTTGCTTGGGTTGTGTTTTGCAAATCCAGGCCTTTATTATTAAAAAAGATACTTTGAAAATAGGAACTGGAACTAACCTCTACAGCCCTAGTAGTTGGTGACCTTTAAAAAAGTTGTCAATAACACATGTCTCTACTATATTCTATCGTCGTGAACAACGGAATCGAATATAATTACCTCGCCTACGCACACATTAAATATAAAAAAACCCGGGTCGCAGTGCCAAAACCCTGCCGACAATATAGTGTATTTGCTAATACAGGCAGTGTGGAAAAAAAAAATATATATATATATATATAAACATTTTTAAAAATGGTGCCAAAGTGTTTAGGAGGTTATGAAACGTCGAGAAATTTTGGTCCGACCCCTAGGTCCCGCCATTCGACCGATGCCTATAGTGTATGTTGCCATATGGCAAATACACTAATAAACTCGCTAAACTTTATAGCATTTTATATTAAACTAGCAGCCCAGTCCGGTTTCGCTTGGATTTGTAAATTGCTGAAAGGCAGACATAAAATGTTCTCTCCAACATTTTTTATAGAATATAGCCGGCGTTGCTCTGGAATGACAGTCCGCTAGTATAATAAAATAGAACCAGTTTTATCTGGGGATTGATGAAAGTAAAAATAATGTGTACGAGATTACTTATAACTCTGCACAGCGCGTAAAGTCAGAAGTCGAATGACTTGTTGATATGACTTTTTCATAGTTTATTAGTAACATGTAAGACAGTCGCGGGAGAAGAGAAGATATCGGGCGGCCTTGACTGCGGTGGTAGTGTACATTACGTTACGATTTTATGCCAAAAAATAAATTAAATTGATTAATTAGCTTTGCGATAAAACGGTGAAATAAATTAGCACTTGATAAGAAACATTTCGAATTCGTCAAATAGTTTTTAAGTTAAATTCGTTCGAACATACGTACAAAGAATTTTATATATTAGTATAGATTGGCTTTTAATTGAATACGAGTCTTCATTTGCACCTAATAATGCGATATACTTTATAAGATGTTCAATCAAATACACGTGTAAAAGATTCAGCGCACAAAAACAAGGACGCGCACTTAAATTGTACATTAGTTCTATGTCACGTTTATATTGTCAATAGCGCTCGGACAAAAATAAAAGTTCTGAGAGGACAGAAAGGATTCGATAGTAGATATCCTATATATACCTACAGGACACAATAATAGGAGAAAGTAAAGAATACATTGTATCTACCTTATCTGTCCGTATAAAAATAGACAGTTTCATATTAATGAATTATTATCGACAACTTCGATCTAAGACGTCTTTTCATAGCAACAACATCCAGCATATTTTGTGAAATTTACTGTCCTTATAAGTAAGTGCCGACGAATCATAATTACTAAAGATGGGATATTTCGAGTGAAAATTATCGAACTATTCGATTATTAAAAATTTCGACATATCTTCAGAGGTTATTCACAATCATTCGACTGTTTTTTATCTCTACGAGTTACGACTTATACTCTACAGCAGGGGTGGGCAAATATTTTGATAGTCGGGCCACATTGCAGATGAAAATTTGACCTCGGGCCAAACAGTTTTTTTTTCTAATTTTAAGTATAGTTTTTGCTAAGGATGTCAATTAATGAATTTTAAAACCAACATTTTTGAAGTCATCAAGTCATTTGAATAAAAAAATTGAAAATTGATAATGTGTATAAGTATTGCTTAATATTTTATCTAAAATTTTTTATGCACCAATTTATGTTAGACAAAAACTAATATTTGTGTTTTTAATAATAATATATACAATGCTTCACGGGCCAGACAAAATTCTACCGCGGGCCGGATTCGGCCCGCGGGCCGCCATTTGCCCAAGCCTGCTCTACAGTAATAAATTATTATACAACGCTCTTTCTTTATTCTTTAAAACACTGCATGCAATTGTCTCTCTCAGATTGCATTTCACAGTATTTAATATATGATTACTGTCACTGTCCATTCGAATGCATAGACAGATAGAATGAATTGTGTTTTCACTTGCATCCTAACCCAAGTACCTACTGAATATGATTAGTATGAAGCACTATATAATCGAAACCGAGAGCAAAATTTATTCGATAGTTGAAACACTAATTCATTTACGAGTAGTACCAACACACCTATTATTATGATATATTACCTGAAAGAATCAATTTGAACGAATCATTCGATGATAAAAATAATTTGAATACCAACCTTTCGATTATTCCCAAGCCTAACCACTACTGGCAAAAATGAAAGTTATATCTGGCCTGCCGGGGTACAGACTTAGAGCAAAAGTGGTAATTTTCAAGTCCCAGAAAAGCCTAAATATTACTTGGCATTCAAAAAGAAATGTTATTATGTTAAATATTGAATTTATAATTAGCTGGATGTTGGTAAACTTGATGGTCGGTTAGTAAATAAATCTAAATTATACTACAATTCTATTAAAAACATGTCCATTTTTTAAATAAATACTATATTACGAAGAAAGTCACACAGAGTTATGATAAAATATTTTTTGGAATGAAGTGCCATATATGACTTGTTAAATAAAATTTTGTTGTTATCATGTATCACTGTAGACACTTTTAAGTGCATTTATACAGCACGACATCGCGGATAAAACATGAAAGCTGGAATCAAGATATGCGACGAAGAAGGCGCAGTCTTCTTCAATGGGTGGACATAAAGTAAAATGGGACGAGATTTTGTGATTGACACCGCAGTATCGCGCTCTATTATTGCGATGCTTTTTTTACCTTTTGGTTAAACTTGGTTATACTTCTTGCGTCAAACATAAATGACCCGTTCTTGTTTTATTTACGACAAATAGGTTTACTTAAACTAAATACAAATAATTTGCATTGATTTTTCACTCGACACTTCGCAGAATATTCTCAATTGCAAAATGTCTAGCACACGTCAAAAAACTTGCATTAAAATTAGTTGGTTTGCGCTGGTTCGTACTAGTTTATGTTGGTCTAGTGTGCGACGTCGTGCAGGTAGCAGTTTGTGCTGTGCTGGTCGTGCTGTTCCATGCATGACAGTATGTGCGGTCTTTTAATGTGAAAATAATTAAATTACACATTACTACAGTGACATAAATTCGATCGATATCGCGTTAACCAGCTTAATTTAATTTTACATTAGAAGCTTGTACTTTCGTTTGTATTAAGAGCTTTATATTCATGTATAGAAAGTAATTTACATGCTATCAACAGACACCTTAAGAACTTAAACTTTGGAAGAAAGTTTTAATTTGAATTTAAAACATGATGTGCCGATTTGACACAAAGTCGTCGAATTATTATTTAAACTTATTTTAAGTATGTATTTTGACTCTGAGCTAAAGTTTGTAATAATTTTATTGTTATTGAGACATCAAAGCATCGATTTGGTTCTGAAATGCTAGTCATTAATTTAATACGTTGCTTAAAAAAATATTCCAAGGTTTTTCTAATAAGTAAAATTGATCCCGTGGTTACTTTTTCAACGGTATTTACCGTGTTCATACTTATATAATTATACCGAGCTGAGTAGAGTGACTGCACTAGATTCGCATTCGGGAGGGTACGGGTTCGAATCCCACTGAGGGCAGATGTGGCTGGGACTTTTTCCTACTGCCTCTCGCTGAAAAACGATAATTCCTGTACCGGCCATCTTGATTGAGGTTTTCCATGGTTTCCCTCAATTAATTCCACATAAATATCGAAATGCTTCCTTATTCAAGGCCATGGCCGATTACCTATCAAACTTCCATTTCAAAAATGACCTATCCTCTCCTAATTTCATAAATTCCTTCATTCGCCCGTTGCTATTAGTTAAGATGAAGTTTTAGAAATGTAGAAAATAACGGGAAATGGTAAAATGGAAAATAGTAATGGTACGAATGGCGTCTGTTGTGACATAAAAGGCGACAAACGGACGTTAAATGCATTATTATTATTATTATTACGGAAATTCGATGAAAAAACAGAATCGTTATAGAATCACTATATCATGTCTGTCTGCCCATATGTCACAATTTATTTTCTCAAAATCTACTGGACAAAAAAAGTTGAAATTTTTCTAGTGCATCATGTGAAAGAGCACGTTATGATAAATATAAATATATTTCCGTTATAATTTTAAAATGAGTGGTTTAAAAGATGTTAAAGAATATATACGAAAATCGAGCATTGTCTTCCCCGTATCTCCGAAACTACTGATACTAAAATTTTGAAAAAAAAATTAAATATAGGGCCCCACTCATAATTTACAGGAAAACCTAAGCTAAAATCCTAAGTCTTCAAGTTCTCACGGAAAACGGAACGGAACCCTCTCCATTCGAGTTCGGCTCGTACTGTTCGGTTTTTCACACTCAATATAGGTAGGTACTCAGGTATTTGAACACATCCTAAAAAAAGGGTATTTAATAAGTGTTTTACAATCCAGTAGTCAGCGTCACGCAGTTACTTGCAGTCTACTGTATTTGGTGGTTCACTTTCACTTTATACGCGATAAGCAGAAAAGAAGAGCGTTGTTTTTCTTTCACATGTAATTCTACTTTGCGTGTGTTAATGTCGTTCATTGCAGATAACCGACGCGTCGCGTAGAGTTGATATAAGTAAAGTGACGCAAACATGGTCGCCTTTAATGGACAGGGATTGGGTGACGGGTAGGTGGGTTTAGCACATACAAGTAACAATCGTACAATTACGGTGACAGTTGGAAGTCATTAGTCTATCTGCAGGACGCTTCAGGTTGTTTACTCGACACACACACACACACACACGGACATTCGTATAAGGAAACTGGGACACATCAAGAAAAGTAATGTTCAATTGTGCGAAACTCCACGCCATATCTCACACATCTCTGTAACAGTTACGACTTACTATGTAAGGGTTGATTATTTTTCCACTTGTTCTACTTTTTATACGTTTAAAAAGTGAAAGACTAGCGGACTCGCGCGAATACTTTGCACTGGTAGTGGTCAGTACAAGGCCCATTCACACGGTGCTGAATTTCGTGCTTGCTCACTTGCTCGGAGTCCTGATGGCCGTCTTGCATGCTACGCTGCTGGAAATGACGTCACTGATTGCTCCGCTGCTCGCTAGCTTGCTATATTTTGGTGATAGCCTATCACCAAAATATAGCAAGCTAGCGAGCAGCGCTGCATGAAAAAATAGCACCGGACCGGTGCTATTTTTTCATGCAGCACTGCCTGCTAGTTTGAGAACTTGGCGATACACGGTATACTATCATAAGCTAGCCTGGGCGGTAACATGGATGGCCGCGTGGTTTAGCGCGCGTACATTGTTTCATACCTAGATGTCCCAAGATCGGCGATGATTTTTGTTTTTTTTCCAACTGTTTTTTACATGATATTTATTTACATTATTTTCCAATTTTCTCTTATATAATAAAAATAAATTATTTTCTTGTTTTAGTAATTAGTGGTGACAAAAGTCTCGCAAATATCA
Organism: Venustoraphidia nigricollis; assembly: GCA_034508555.1. Classification (NCBI taxonomy): domain Eukaryota; kingdom Metazoa; phylum Arthropoda; class Insecta; order Raphidioptera; family Raphidiidae; genus Venustoraphidia; species Venustoraphidia nigricollis. The sequence continues at coordinate 14,034,713 of JAVRKA010000004.1, forward strand.
ACTTTTGTATGTGATATTTGTCATAAAAAGTTTCGTCATAAATGTAGTTTGGTACGGCATACGAAACCCCGTAATACAAGTGGTACTCATTTTGGGGGGTTATATTGCGTTTTGGGAGTTTCATGTTGCGAGCAAGTCAGCTAGCACGAAATCCAGCACCGTGTGAAAGGGCCTTTACATATTATAATAGGGTGCGAATAAATTTTGTTCTATTCTATTCAGAGACTTCAGCGCCACTACGTAACCCGAATTTTCTTCGGGCATCAAGTAAGGTAGAGCAGAAATTTCAACTTTCTACCCTTATGGAGTAATATACTATTTCAATCTCGTTGTGATCAGACGTATTTAGATTTTATCTTGATTAAGTCAAATTGTGTTTTATTTATTTACTTTTTATTTTATATAACGATAAAATTGATCGTTATGTTTAAAATTATATTAAAGTTTGTTTCTAAAGCCGGCGCCAGACACAGCAATAATATTTGAACACTTGTTTTAACACGTCTTGTGAGGCACGGGTATTTGGGTATTTGTTCAAAGTTTGATCACACATTTGTACTTTGCCATTCGGTGTCGGTTTTTCGAGCGCACATCAAAGCGATCAAAGTCCAAATGTTTGCGTAGCTGCTACACTTGCGCAAAGTTCAGTTACTCGTAAATCACTAACGGTCACTTTGTTCAGTCGCAAGATGGACTGGAGCAACGAAAGTGTTCTTGAATTTATTGACTTACTTGAAGAAGAACCCTGTATATGGAACCCAAAAAATAAAAATCATAAAAATAGAAATTTGGTCAATGATGTCTGGATCAGAATAAATAATAAATTGTCAGTGCCTTGCTCTATCTTGTTTGTTAATTTGAATACTTTGCAGACACGTTTGCTACAAGTGTCTGCAAAGCATGCCTGGCTGGTGCAGCAAATATGTGTTCAAATGTGTGAGCAAAGTCTTTGTTCAAATATTTGTCTGTGCCTGGCGCCCGGGTAAAGCGTAGGTAATACAAACTACAATAACAAAACAATGCTGTAGTCGAAAATGCAGAGTATTAATGTTGTCTCAAAAAGACTCTCAGTAAAAATCTGTAACATTTTAGATTTACTGTAAAGGAAGATTTGGTTGAGGATCAATAAATAAATAAGCTTTACCAAAGTTTCGCTAATGGCCAACGTTTCGAAAAATATATTTTCATCTTCAGGGCCTATGAACAAGATATATAATTAGAACATTTTGTACCATTTACAATTTACCACCATTCGACCAGCTTAAGGTAATAAGATTTTTACTATTTTACTACAATTTACCATAACATATTGATATGGTGTTTTCATACCTATAACTCTATGGTACAAAATGTTCTAATTTTCTTGTCATATATACATGTTCATAGGCCCTGAAGATGTAAATATATTTTTCGAAACGTTGGTCATTAGCGAAACTTTGGTAAAGCTTATTTATTTATTGATCCTCAACCAAATCTTCCTTTACTGTGACATTCTATTGGATCAACACCACCATATACGAAAACATTTTAGATTTAGAATGTGTAAAATTATAAGTACCAAAAAGTGTGGTGGCACTAAGGAGGTGTAGCATCACTCAGAATCCTTTTGCCGAGATTTTAGTGTCATTTCGCTTGAAGCAAACAAGATTTGTTGAAAGATAGAAACAGGAAAGTGTTGCAGAGCGAAAGAAGAAGAGATCGGTTTGTGCGCGGGTGGAAAATGCAATTTGCCGTGGCGCTGGCAACGCAAAGCGATATACTCACACTAGAGTGCCTCACTATTACGAATATCCATTTCAATTTTCATGGCAATGCAATGGAAAGAAAACGCTTTATCTGCAGTACAATAAGTAATGCGGAATAAAACCAATGCGACTCTAAAAATGTCACTTATTTAGGTTTCGTCAAGTAGGTTTGTGTGTAGTGTTAAATGAGAAGATGCATTTGATCTTTAGTGAGGGAGCCCTCATAATGATTGCCTCAGTTGCTTGAATACGAAGGCTCCCTAGCAAAGTTTTTCAAACTACTAGTCGACTTAAGGCCCCAGTACACAGTGGTCTGTAGTGGGCCATTGTAGACCATCGCCATTGTGTACAGGGGGTAATGGTCTGTAGTGGCGGACAATTGTGAATCGTGGTGCGCAATCCATTTGTTGTCGGTTTTTTTGACACACTTCAAAGGAATCGTGGTGTAGCGTGGCCTGTGGTCTTCACACAGTGGCCCATTGTTTGGACAGGTACCTACTTTTTTTGTTGCGTGCTATATTATTTAAATTTTTAATCGCCCAAAATGTCAGTATCCTGGAGCAATGAAGAGACTTTTAGGTTTATAATACTGTAATACTTGTAAACATCATATAAATAAGTAGCCGCGACCGTAATTACTTCCACGTCCATCGCAAGTGCTTCGCCAGGCAGAAATGAGCCATGGGCCATTGTGTGAACACCAAGTGATAGTGGCTTACAGTTGCACATTGCAAAGCATGGCCCACTACAGATCACTGTGTACTGGGGCCTTTACATTTTTCCTTACCTTCTTACATAATTTTAGCTTAGATAAGAGTGTGTTCACTTTAATTACATTATATATACATATATTAAAAAGTTAGATTAACAGGTACATTAAACTTTATAAAGTTATCCGTTTTTAGTGTATTAGTCGGTTGTCTAAGCTTAGTACGTGGTACATATACTATTGACAGTGGTCGGATGGCGGAACCCATAAAATCTAGACGCATTTGGAAATATCTATAAGGTTCGACATTTCGATGCGTTTTTTCTAAATGTAGAAATTCATACTGATTCGGGTGTAAAATATTTCCGTAATTTTTAATTATAATATTGTGTATGTATTTGGATTTTCAAAACAATAGTTTAACTAACGTAAAATTTAAATATATTTTAATTCCGGTAAATCAACTATCAAATTAAGGCTCTTTTGTGTATGACGCTGTTAGACACATTATTGTGTTAAAAATTTAACAGCTTAAAATACTAAAGTTAATGGTTATTTTACAAAATGAATTTTGCATTCTTAAAACTTTTTTTAAATGGTTACTTACATTCTAGCTGACGATGTAATCGGTTGGACAATATAATTTGAAGATGCTTACCTGTAACAGAAAATACAACAATTATAAGAAAACAAATAACGAGGAACAATTCATTACTTGAGAGCATCATTTTTACATTGTATTAATTATTAAAAACACTAATTTGATTTTATATATTACTGCAGTCTTTTTCGCGCACAAATATGTTTTTTATATACCCCTACTTTCATCATAAAATTATTGTACTTCCAGCATGTACTCAAATTTAGCCAGTTTATTCTGGATTTCTAATTTTTATCAAAATAAGGTATAGCCTATATTACTCAGGCACAGCCCAAATTTTTATTAGTGAAATAATTTTAACAATCGGCTTAACAGACACAATTTTCACATGGGTTCTTTTAAGCGTTTCAATACAATTTAGCTTAAGACGGAAATATTTTGTGGATAGATATTTTCGGAATCGACGTCTTGAGAAATGTGTATAGATTTAATTTTCTGTAGAAACCTTTAAAATCTGGTTTTAGGCCAGATTTCAAAGGTTTCAAAAAATAGTTTTTGGAAAACTAATACTGAATCAGCAAATATAAATTGCTTAAAGTTTTTTGAGTGAACGTGAGAGAGAGAGAGAGTGTTGATTATAGACGCTTAACATGTTACGAGGATAGTTTTTTGCGGGGTGTAAAAAAAGGTTCCAGGGTATTGCGGATAAAGATGGAAGGATAGAGGAAGCGAAGGATGGGCCCAATATATCCGCAAAAAGGAAACGCAAAATAAGGAAAAGATAATGGTGAACAAACTCTCACTTAACATAAAAGAATAAAATTATTTTGAAAGAAAAAATGTATTGAACGATTTGAAAAAATATTACAAAAATTGCGAACGATTTAATACAATATTAAAATAACAGTTTATAAATATGCTCGTAATACCTGTTCTCGACTGAATGAATAGAAATCTAAAATAGAAAAATTTAATTGATCAATTCCAAAAAAAGAACGTCTTTTGTGAATATTGTAATAATAATAGAAAACAGTATCACGGGTAATTGGAATAAAAATAAATCAATTTAAACAGTCATTGATTGCAACGTTTCGTCTTTTATTTAATTAAATAAAAGACGAAACGTTGCAATCAATGACTGTTTAAATTGATTTATTTTTATTCCAATTACACGTGATACTGTTTTCTATTATAACATATATCTGGAATTGAACTTTAAAGATGAATTGTAATAATCTTTATGATATTACATAATAGTTAATAATCATTAATTTTGTTTTTTCAAACACAAAAAGGCGATATTTATTATTAGCGTACAACCAGCAGGTTACGATTATCATGACGATTGTTCAGTATCAACCCCATAAAATATGTTACAAACATCTGTGGTCATACGTGTTTACCGAGTGAATGTGTCTGTTATTATGTAACCATCTTTGATACACCGCAAGTACTTAAGGTAAAACTGAGTAAAATATGAGAGTAATTCAAAAGACAATAAACGTATTTTGCAGCGTCTATTAAGCATTCCTTAATGTCAAGTGCACAGTAAAATATACTGCATATAATAATATTAAACCACCGAGAAAACAATAATCGTACATACATAATACCGGGTAAGCATTGGTGCATTAAGATTGCAACTTGACATTTTATGTCTGCATAATATGTATTATTGCGTGCTTTTAGATTGCGACCGTTTTTGCAGAAATGCAACTTACACAGTAATTGCCATTTATGAATCATCAAAATGATTGCAAAGGATTTAGATTTAAAATTTTCAAAATTGTGTTCGTTACATAAAATATGCAAAACCAAAAGTGCTGCACATCAGTTAAGGTTTCCTCTGTATGATAAAATTTGAAAAAATAAAAAACGATTGTAAAATGCACTTACTCGTGTTTCGGAAATCATCTCTAATTTTTATGGAAAATCTTTTTCAATTTTTGATGTTACTAAGATAAACCAGAAATATGTGCTATTGTTTATATATAACTTAATTAAGTTTTTACACCGAGCTGGGTAGAGTAGTGATGACAGCACTAGACTCGCATTCGAGAGATACGGGTTCGAATCCCGGCAGGAGCAGATGTGGCTGGGACTTTTCCCTACTGCCTCTCGCCGAGAATCGATAATTCCTGTACCGGTCATCTTGATTGAGGTTTTCCATGGTTTCACTCAATTATTTCCAGATAAATATCGAGATGGTTCCTTATTCAAGGCCATGGTCGATTGCCTATCAAACTCCCAGTTCAAAAATTACGTATCCTATCCTAATTTCCTACAATTCCTTTATTCGCCTATTGCTATTAGTTAAGTTGAAGTTTTAGAAATGTAGAAAATAACGGTAAGTGGGAAAATGGAAAATAGTAATGGTGCGAACGGCGTCTGTTATGACATAAAAATCGGCAAACGGACGTTAAACGCATTATTATTATTATTAATTAAGTTTTTACAGTTTATTTGATCTAATAAATGATTTAAAATCACATAAAAGGAGACATAATTTTTATTCAAAAATAATTACATTTAAAAAAAATTATTTGTCAGTATTTTTAACTTCAAAATATTAATTTGCCGTCTCCTAATTTGAAATCTCGTGACGTGCTGTAAAGAAATATATCATTCCATTTTTTAGAGCAAAAACATATGTTTTCTAAAATTTTTTAAGCAGCAACCCAAATTTTGTGAAGCTCAATGCTTAAACTCAGCTAATAAGAACATAATAAAATGAATTTTGCGAGCCCAGTTTGAAATTTCCCACGAACATATTTTATAATCTAAGGGTCAGTAAATTTTCTCTGGCAGTGACAAATTTATATATTATGCACAAAGATCGAACAATCTCTATAACAAATAAGGCTCGCTTTTATGACGTTCTTGTGGTTGACTAAATTTTTTTTTAATGAAAATGTGTTGTAATACTGACCCATTTAAAGTGAACAGGTTGTATATTACATTTTGTGTGTCTTAGGTCTTTAGGCTTCGCGTAATCCTCGTATTTCTATATATTATACAAACGGGCTACCAGATAGGAATTTGCTGTCGTTTAGTAAATGACACTGCTTTAACTCTCTAGATAATATAATGTGTACCGTGTCTTCGGTAAGTCTTTTTTTTTTTCAATCTATTATACCGGGTGTTTTTTTCAAAACTTTGAATCGATTGTTCCATTGTATGGCAGTGAAAAGAGAACACCTTGAAAACTTATTATCTTAATATTAAAATAAAGAATAATTTAATTGAAGTACCTGGTGAGATTTTTAATGCAATTGGCAACTCGGAATACTCCCCCAACCCTCATCATTATCATCAACATTATCAAGACTTTACACAAAAATGACAGGGAAAATTAAAAAAAGTTTTAGACAAAAGTTGTTCATTTTTACACAAAAAAAACTTTAATCATAAGAATCGAGGGTTTTCATTTAAAAAACAAAAGTTACCCCCTCCCCCTGCCGAGGGGTGGGGGGAGGGGATTGGTATTACGTGTAAATTATTTCCCCCTCAAAACCTAACAACTTTTGCCTAAAACTTTTTTGATTCAACCGGTGTATCATTAAAGTTTTGAAAAAAACACCCGGTATATCTATAATTAATTAATCAAATTACAAATTTAGTTGTACGAGTCCTGCTGACGTGGTGGCTGTTTCGACAGGCGAATTGACAGAAAATCGCTTAATCCATAATCTAAAATCTGAATTTACGAGAGGCTTACTATATAAAACGAAGACTCATTGAAGACACTGTATTTATACTATATAGATGCATAGCAACTGAAACTCATGACTATTACAAATCAACCCATTCTACACATTTCAGTTTTACGTATGCAATATTGGAACTATTTTGTAAAATGTAGCGTATTGTACAACGCTTCACAATTATATTTTTATGGTAGTAAAAGTAAATGATTCAGTTTCGCTACTTCGTTAAAATATTTATCATAATTTAGTAATTAGCGCTATATAATATTTCAAAAAACATCTATAGATTTTGTAAAAATGTGTATTACACGTATAATTTCTAAAGATATTCCTTTTAATTTTGGTAATCCCTGAAGCCAATGGGAGGTTTAAAAAATAAAGTAAAAAAAAAAAATCGGCATTACATATTTTTACACTTAAACGCACTGGAGTCTGGAAGCAACATTTTGCGGAAATATTATTCTTGGGTCTTTCCTAGGGTTGCCATCCGTCCGGGTTTCCCCGGATTTGTCCTAGTTTAGAGGGCATCCGGGGAGCGTCCGGGCGGCCCTTCATTTGTAGTCCGAGTTTAAAAATCTAAGAATAAAAAAATTCTAACTGATTATTAAAACAATTTGTAACAAACTGTAATAAGATTCTGTTTTGTTAGGTACATTTAAAATGATGATAAAACATTACTAAATTTAATTTTAAGGTCTGAAAATAAATTAATAGGTGATTTATGACATTTTCGACTGTTTTTTTATTAGGTACACTGACTATGTTTAAAAAAAATCTGTTGACATGTCCGGGTTCGGGGCTCTAAATCCGGGGTTTTCACGCGTCTTGTCCTGGTTGCCAAATTTTAGAGATGGCAACCCTAGTCTTTCCTAACAAGAGAAGAGAATTTTCACATTTCTCCGTACTAAGCACGAGCGTTGACCATTACTCTACGGAGTTCAACGGGTGTTTGACCACTTTTATGGTATAGCAGTATACTGCTTAGTTGTCCTACTATATTTTGTACAATAATAGTTTTCTTCACACCATGATGAAAGTATATACTTTCTGCTTTGATTTTAGAGTAGAAAGCCTAACATTTATGCTAGAATTATTCGTATGCTTTCTGTAACGACGGGCCGAAACAGTTTTCTCATGCACACTGATACGAAAGTATGTACTTTCGGCATGGTATGAAGAAAAATAGTATACGTCGTGCGGCTTCGCCTCGGACATCATGGTAAGCGCAGTGCAGGAATTTCAACTTTCTGCCCTTACGGTGTAATATACTTTTGTTGTCTGAAACTATTATATATAATAAATAATATGATTGTTTATAAAAACTAGCACTGAACGCATTTCAGTGAATTTAAACAGGATTAGTATTTTCTGAAAAAGATTTCTCGGTTCTGATTCGTAAAGATCATACTGGGACGTTGATCGTGTGGACTAGAGATGGGAAAAACGGGTCTTTTTAGTGATCTGCATCTTTGCATCTGGATCCCGTATGTGAGCCGGCTCACTGAACCGGTTCAAAAAGAGCCGAGTTCTGAATATGTTACTGCAGTCTACCACTGAGTTACCTAGTTCAGTCAATCATATCACGACCTGTATAGAATCAAGAATGCATAGTCAAACATGTGATGCATGAGTCATTTGAGCTGACAGATGCATCAAAGCAAGAACTGATACGTAAGTGTAAAATGTGCTTCTGTGCGTTAAGTGTTTCACTGAGTTATGCGGATCCCTCAAAAAAAAGTGAGTCGGCTTTCACGGATCTTCTGTCGGAGTCGGCTCTTTGAACCGGTTCAGATCTGAGTTACCCAACTCTAGTGTGGACCCCAAGGTTTAAATATCGCATGAAAAATGAAAAAGGTCTGATGGACCCTGGTGTATGAAGTAAGTATGATGAGACATTCGGTTGTATTGGACAACAGCGCTGTGTACGGTGCGAGTAGACACTACGTGCTCTATCAGTTTGCTGGGTGGGACATAAAAGGACGAGACGACACTATTATACGTAATCGTGAGACGGAATCGCATTAAGTAACAATTTTACCTCCGTTAACCATAAACCGTTTACATTAGTTAGGCGTTTAATTTACATACAGACTGTGCAAAATAACAAGGCAATTAATTGTGTTACTAAACTACAACGTTTTCACGAAATTTAAAAAATACAGTGTGATTATGGAATGTGTTAAAAATTTTGTTCAAGAAATCATCATCTTCAGTTTCTGTGTAGAAGCGATCTGATATAGTGTGCGAGCTGCCATTTATTCCTATGTATTGTAATGGCAATAACACTTTAAACGTTTCTACAAGCTTTTATTTATTTTCATCTCTCAGTGTCTGTCTGTAATCGAATCTTGCAAGTTAAATTTGACCCATTTCCCGGCTTCTGATTGAGCTAAAATTCTGGTTCTGAAGACAATACAATATCTTACATTGAAATGAAAGGGTATGACAAGTAGAACCCAACATCAGTGTGACTTCATTTCAACTCCAAAATGGTGGCCGACACAAAATGGCGGATCATCTATTTCTTTACAATCCCGTTGATATGGGTATCAAATGAGAGGGAATGATAAGTAGAATGCAGTAAACTGTGTGACATTATTTAAAATCCAATATGGCGGCCAAAGGGCGTAACTAAAACTTTGAAAATACAATATTAGATAAAATTTTTTTGTAAACATAAGCTTTTATTGCAGTGTACTAAAAAGGATAAAAATAGTTTTTAAATTAATAGAATTTTTTTTTGGAATCCAGCTTACATATGTTATTTTATTCAAACACTAAACTAGTCTTTGAATTAATTGTCGTATATAGTAACAAATATTGTTAATTTAGTACCTGTATATTATCAAAGGTAAATCTAAGAGAAGAAGAAATATTAAATTTTATCTACAACTGCAGAACGTCAGTTTAATTGTTAAATGTTCAATTGTTACAATGCTAAATCAGAAAAATTTATTTTTTATCCACCTACACCGTCTGGACTCAAAGATTCTGATTTGAGTCCAGACGGTGTAGGTGGATAAAAAATAAATTTTTCTGATTTAGCATTGTAACAATTGAACATTTAACAATTAAACAGACGTTCTGCAGTTGTAGATAAAATTTAATATTTCTTCTTCTCTTAGATTTACCTTTGATAATATACAGGTACTTATTAACAATATTTGTTACTATATACGACAATTAATTCAAAGACTAGTTTAGTGTTTGAATAAAATAACATATGTAAGCTGGATTCCAAAAAAAAAATTCTATTAAATTAAATATATCCAAAACAGCTGTAAATAAAGTCAAATATAATAGTTTTTAATGTGTAGTTTTCTTACGTCCATATTATTAAATGCTCGAAATTATAATGAGATGTCTAAACATCTCATTATAATTTCGAGCATAGTTTTTAATAATTTAAGTTCTTAATTAAAGCGTGGGTTTTAAGCTCTATGATAGTCACGGTCCACACTTTTATGATTATGATCTTAAATTATTAACAATCATTTTTATCCTGTTTAATAAGTACACTGCAATACAAGCTTGTCTTTATAAAAGTTTTTTATCTAATGTTTTTATTATTATCATTAAAAAAAATAGACGCAGGGTAGTCAAGTAAATAGGTTGTCACCAGACAGTATACCAAGGTTCATTGATATGTGGTCCTATAGCAAACTTCTCTAGAAATGCGTTGTTCCATTTAAGTAATCAGAAAACAGATTCGATAAAACCCGTAAAAATAATAATAATAATGAGTTTAACGTCCGTTTGTCCACATTTTTATGTCATAACAGACGCCATTCGCACCATTACTATTTTTCATTTTTTACCACTTACCGTTATTTTCTACATTTCCATTATAGGAATTATAGGAAATTAGGATAGGATTGGTAATTTTTGAACTGGGAGTTTGATAGGTAATCGGCCATGGCCTCAAATAGGGAACCATCTCGATATTTATCACGAATTAACTGAGGGAAACCATGGAAAACCTCAATCAAGATGGCCGGTACAGGAATTACCGTTTCTCGGCGAAAGGCAGTAAAAACCCGTAAAAATTCGCAAGCATATTAATTAGACACATAGCTCTTATTCGATTTTAAGTATTAGTGGTTTTGTTTTTGTCTATCAAAAGCATAAATTTACATATAAAACATGCGTAATTGTATTCACAACGTATTTACGCTAAACATTTTCTATATATGGGAATAGTTCTTTTCTTATTATTTTTTATATGTGTCAAATGAATAATAACTTCTGGAAAACACAAATAAATAAATATATTCCTGTGATACATAATCGCTGATAACATCTAAGTTTCGGTGACACTGAAGAACGAGTTCATATATAATTTAGTGTACGTGTCAACATAACGATATACAACTGACGTTCTGTATAATACAAATGTATACAGACTGATTGTTTAATGTCAGGATTGTGCGAAAAAAAAAACCGAATGAAAAGTTGAAAATAAAACTTGGTTCGCAATGCCAAAACCCTACCGAAAACGTAGTGTATTTGCTAATACATATATTCTATAGTCCAGCAGCCACCGCCTGTTTTTTTAGGTGATTAATAACAGGCTGAATCTTCGTGAGTTCGTTCGGTTCGACGAGACGCTCAAGTTTTTCCTCTGTCCAAATTCTCAAAGAGGTCGGTAATGGACTGCGCAGATGTAAAACATGTCGATTTGGTAGGGTGTCGAAATTATTAATAACCAGCTAATTTTTTGTATGCAGCTTACTAAATATTAGTATAATTGAATGGCCACAATGTCCTACAAATATAGTGGTAGGTTTTCCTAGTCCTACGCTTGGAAGTTGTCGATTCCACGGTAACACTTTTTTCATTAATAACAACCTAGGTTTGATTTTGTCCTATCGGAACTAAAGTGTCGAACATAATTTTACCAAGCGTAGGACTAGGAAAACCTACTACTACATTTGTAGGACTTTGTGGCCATTCAATTATACTAATATTTAGTAAGCTGCATACAAAAAATCAGCTGGTTATTAATAATTTCGACAACCTACCAAATCGACATGTTTTACATCTGCGCAGTTCATTACCTACCTCTTTGAGAATTTGGACAGAGGAAAAACTTGGGCGTTTCGTCGAACCGAACGAACTCACGAAGATTCAGCCTGTTATTAATCACTTAAAAAAAACAGGCGGTGGCTGCTGGACTACTAGCTTTATTAGGGGAAATTAATTTTGTTCCAGAATTTAAGCACTTAATACATCACTTAAAAAAATAGTTTGTTTCTCAGTTGAAATGTTGTTACCAATCCAACATATGCACCAAATTAAATGCACCTTTAAGTTTTCATCTATGGTGCACCGAGGCTAAAATTAGCTTTGTTACAGAAGTTACGTACGCAGCATGCAACGAATATGTTGCGGAAGTTGTTTCTGATAACGTCAAAATAGTTATTTCATAAAACAACAAACTAGGTTATACTAGCGACATCGAACGGAACTTCTTAAAAGCTATTGGTTTATATTTTTTGCGCTTTAGCCGTTTTTCATAGACATGTCCTGAATGAATAACAAGTATTGATAGTTCAATAACCTCAATATTTGTATTTCTTTTAAATTATGGATTCAACAGTAGAAAACTTTTTAACACTTAAAAAGTTACTAAAAATGTTACAAAACCACAAACATAACCCAACTTGTGTTTACGAATGCTTTTCCAACTATATTTATCATCTCCCTAAACATCCTATTTTATTTTATCAATGTATAATCTTTAACGAAAATGTTAATATCAATTATCGATCACGCCAAAGAAGTATGACTTCTGCCGCGCGTATATAAGTACACGCACCCATTTTTGAAGTTTAACTTCTTTAGCGACGTATCTGTTCAAAAAAGGTAAGAAATCGAGGGAAAGTAGAATGAAACACGTAAAAGGAAAGTTAGTTTGTCTCCTAAATTATATGAAACTGACAAGGACAGAAGTGTATAGTACGCTGCATTTTGATTCGCAAAATTGTAAGACAAGGATGAACGGCTTGAATCTGACTTTTAAAATTACGAACAACTAAAGTACAAAATAATTTCTGTAATTTGACGTACAAACGGCAGGAACTCATAATGTATATTTCATGTAAATTCAGAAAGGAAAATATCAAATATCATATTCTCTATTTTCAGATATCAGAACAATTTTCGGATTAAACATTTTTTAAATACAAGTACCTATATGCTGAAACGTCACATAATGTGAGGTTATGATGTTGACAATTCATATTAAAAATGTTTCTTCTGTAGATTATAGTATGTAAATAAAACTATGGTATGGATGAAACGATTCGTCCATGTGAGAATTTTTACATGACATAAATATCAAAGTGCCCTCTGAAAATGTGTGATAATTTCGCCGTAATTATAATATTAAAAACTTAAGAAGTTAAACTTCTTATGTCAGCTTATGGGGATGAGGCTCATTATAATTTTTTTAAACACCCTATATACATGATCAAACTGAATAGTGCAATACGTACGAAACTGATAGAGCGTTAGGCTTATAGCCCGGTATACGATATCTACATAACGACAAGCAGAAGCTCTGCTTTATGTACATTTAACACGATTCATTGATAATCACGGAGCTTTTAGTTTACTGTTACTATAATATGTGTTCGTATATATTTTCGTTTGTAGTCACGCGACGCTTTTGCCATTGCTTTGTTGTAAAGCACCATGCACAAATACTAAATACACGGACAAAAAAAATCTTTCCTGAATTCAATTTCCATAATACTGTCTGTCACTAACAAATTATCACAAACCTTTGTGCACTATTTCTTTATGTACATTGTGTACTAATGTTATGTAAGTTAGAAAATTAAATAACTGTGCTTCTCTGGTTAGTTTGACCTTGTCACATGTCACTGCAGTGAACATCTACTTATAGTAAATCGAGACACTTTTCATTACTGGTCTCTGACCCAAAAACAGATATTTAAATAAAACTGTAAAACATTTACACTAATATTATAAAGAGGAAAGATTTGTATTTTTGTGTGTGTGTATGTTTGTAATGAATAAACTCAAAAACTACTGTGCCGATTAAAAAAATTCTTTCACCATTAGAATTCTACATTCACCCTGAGTAGCATAGGCTATATTTATTGCTAGAAAATATTAGGGATCCTTACTAGAACTTTAGTAACGTAACCCAAAGTGTAAAAAAAATGCCATAAAACATCTTTCGTCGCATGCGCTGCGGACACTATTGATGATAGAACAAAAGTATGTTCTACAATATTAAAGAACATATCAATAACTACACAAAAACTTCGCGATACTATATGTCCAACTATTATCGTTATGTCACAATAACCACTTTTTACATTTTAATAGTCTATATAAATTAAAACGATGTATATGTAATCTATGGACTCCAAACGGGTAGACCATTTTTGATGAAATTTTCAGACAATCTTTAGATTAGCCCAGCGGGTGATCTTTTGAAGTTTGGTAGCCATCAGATCAACAGAATTTTTTAAATTTCTTTTTGGGAAATAAGATTTTTCTTCGATTTTTGAACGTTCACAAATAAAAGCGATTGAATTCGCACAAATTCAATACACGTTGAGAATTTAATGATAATGATTCTCATCTTTTATATGCTATATATTACATTTACACCCGGGCGAAGCCGGACTGGGCCTTTAGTTTTTAATAATTTACGTTTGTAATAAATAATATCATACTAAATTTTAAAAAATAAGAAAGTGGCAGATATTTAAAATTTAATTAAATTTTTTTAATTTTATTTAATTTTTCCGTCGGTCCTGTCGTTATGTTATGTCACTATGGAAATATGTTATGTCATTATCGCGTATTTTGGTGCTAATTTGAAACTATTTCAAACAATTTCTGTCAATACCTACTGGATAATAGCATAACACACTTCCATAGTCATGTTAACATAACGACAGGGTCGACCTCAAAATTTAAAAAAACTTTGAAAGTCTGTTTCTCTTTGATTTTTGAGTTTTGAAAAAAAAGTTATTTGAAATATTTGTTCGTATATTTGATTTCTACACGCTGTTAAAAAAAATCAACTTAAAAATCGGCCTGTATATTTAATAAAACAATTGCAGTTCTGACTTTGCTTACGACATACGCGACGTAGTAAACAGTGTGAAAATAATGCGACATGTTAAGAGACATACGACTTCCGAGATACACTACACATGCATGTTGTGCAGTAAGCCTTACACGGATTTTCAGTGATGGTGTTGATGGTTATGGCGAAGGTGACGGGTCGCACAACGTGGAAGTAACGGAACACCGGGATGTAAACTTACACATTATTATTATATAATAATAGAATGTATAATAAACTTGACGACTCTCACAGAACTTAAAATATCAGTAATATATTATTATTTTTGTCGAAGGATACGATAGACTTGATTAAATTCAACTCAACTTCAGACTAGTTGAAACTGTAATTGGGAAGGTAGCAGGTTAAGTTAGTATTCGTTTTCTATTCACAGACTGAGGTCGCTTTATATCTGGCGCCCCTAGCAGTGAAATTTGGCAGTGCCCATTCCCGTTGAAACTTGTGAATTATTGTCGCAGCCAGCTTCAAGAGACTGAATGAGTCAAGTGTTCAGTGCTATCACTTGTCAGTTTTTAGTGTATTTGTCATATAACTTTCGAGAGAGTTAATTGATTTTAGCGAAATTTGGCCCACGTGTTGAAATCCATCACCGCAAGAAGCCTATTTAAAATGGGCGTAATCGGGCCATTTTAAAGGTAGTTTTTAAGGGTTAAAAAACGTTTTTGGACCCCAAAATACCGAAAAAATTCTCAAAATCGTTTCAAAATTGACATTTAACCCTCCAGTAGTAATTAAAAAGTGTCCCTAAAATTTTAATAAAATCGGCTCGACAGGACCAGACTTACAAATTTTATGAAAACACTACTTTGCAGATAGTGAATTATTTACTGAAAGTTGTATATAATTTGGTATAGAAGTTCGAGTGATAATAATATTGCAATTAAGAAAATAAATGTTATTTTAAGGGGTGTATTAAGGAGTCAAATTTTTTTTTTTGCCAAAAACCAACATAAGTTCGCATAATAAAGCCACACTGCCTGTATTATCAAATACATTATATTGTCGGCAGGGTTTTGGCACTGCGACCCGGGTTTTATCAGTTTTATGATTATCGTTGGTTTTGTTTTCTCTGATTTTTCATCATTCTTCTTTTAACAAAACGGCAATTATCCCCGCACGCAAAACTGTATATAACGCCATTTTAAAGTTGAAATAATTGGACACTTTTCACTGAAAAGTGTGAACAAAAAATTGTTCAATTCAATTTGAATTTTAGTTGATCAATTAAAATCACACCGTACGAATCAGCCTTAACAAAGCTATATTAAAGGAAAATAGCGGGAATTAAATCTGAATTTCCCAAACGAGTTCACCGTGAATCTGGGAGAATTTTTAAGTAAGTACTGTGGAGTTCCAGTATTTAAAAAATAAATTTCAGGTAGAATGCCTGCTTGCAAAATGCAAGCTTAAATAACAAACGGAAGACATATGCGTGACAACGACGATCTGACAATTTATCTCTAAGTGTTATCATCGCCCTACATCGTTATTTATTTTATCAAAACGTAGTACAAATTATTACTATTAATCACCATAAGTGTGACACTAAATTGTTTTCAGGAAGTTATATATTTTTAGCTGAAATATATTCCTTGCATATTTAAAAGTAAGGACTTTCAAGACTTATTTATTCAAACAAATTAACTTTTCGACCGGGTATAAAGCAAACAGTTTTTACTCAGCTATGGTTGAAGTATTACTTTTGAGATACGCTGTTATAGAAAATATGAAGAGTCGATACAGAAATTCCTTTTTACAAATATTTAAATACACTTCATACATTGTCACATTGTCCTTTCCAAAAATATTTACGATACAAACAAATTCAGACCGAAATTCCCCTTCCTGATTCTAGTAGCTTTTGTAATATTTTCATTCTATATTTTCGGAGAATTTTTCATAGCTTTAGGAATTTTATATTGTATTGAAAATTTTATTAAGTATGTTTTTCATTTAAATTCGCAAATTTCATTTTTTCTACACTCAAGAGGCAAGCTTAATTTTTTCTTTATAACATTTTTTAATTTTTCCATTTCAACTCCATAAATGGCGAATTGAATTAATTTAAAACAAAATTCACTTTTTATAATTTTACAATACTTTTTCGTTTAACCAGTTTGCTACAAATGAACCATAAATCTACAAAATTTACCCCAATATTTCTAATAATACAATACGTTGAAATCTGTAATGATAAAATTATGTAATATTTCCAGTTCAGCAGCTAATATAGTGTAGAGTCCAGTGGTTTTCAACATGTTTGCGACGCTAATGTAGCGTTCGCTAATTCGCAGATTCGAATACCCGATCAGGAATATGAAATGAAATTAAATAAACAAATAATTACACTTTAATTTTTGACTCATTTTAGGCGTGCGAGAAATTAACGTTGTTGCCCGACTTGTCATCGGCCTGAAATCGACTGATTTAAATGCGTTATTTTAATTTTCTTTATCAAAAATCTTTTTATATTTATGCTTTGTATGTACAATTGTCAATAGTCAATATAATAAATGATATATGCGTAGTTAATTTAATCATTTATTTAGTTCATACCATGCAAAATTGATTTTTAGGAGATAGAAATTAAAGTATTTTTTGGGCGATAAGAGTGAAATTTTAGTAGATAACGGAAGTTGCGCCCGTACAGGTAAGGAAAATTCGATAGTATGAAGTTGGCCGCATTAACGCAAATTTGAAAGTATGAAGGTGGCCATGTAAGGCTCAGATTGACGAAATCAATGCACTTTCTGTCTGGAAACCACATAATAATGTAAGGTTATCGTCGTCTATAACCTTTGATTGCAACCAATAGTCGTTTTAAGTGTCATCCAGTGATATTTATTGTATTTTTGATTACTCAATGAATAGAATATAAAAATCAAACGTGGAAGGAAAGTTTGGTTGAGGAACAGTTGAAAAAAAAGGAGATTTACCGATGTTTCGCTTGTGGCCTACGTTTCGGAAAATATATTTCCATCTTCAGGGCCACCCTTTGACTAGCCTGAGGCCCTGAAGATGGAAATATATTTTCCGAAACGTAGGCCACAAGCGAAACATCGGTAAAGCTTCTTTTTTTCAACTGTTCCTCATCCAAACTTTCCTTCCACGTTAAAAATATATATTGGAACAAAAAATATTAAAGAATAAAAATCAAAACCAACATAATATTGGAAAGTGTTTTAAAATATTTGAGTTTAATTTTATTCTTAAACTTTTCGAAGACTTTATTTCAATAACCTATTTGCTTGTATATTAAAATATGTTTTAATCACGCCAAAGAAGTATAACTTCAAACGCGCGTATTAAGTAGGTACATTCACTCACTTTTTTATTCTCCAACAAAAATAACAACAAAGGGAGCAATAACCCAGAAAAATGTTGGGAAGCTCTGGTATATATCACACACTGTAGTTAGTTATATTTTACGAGTATCGAGTTATTAATATCTGATTACAATGTAATCGTATAGGTGTATTCATTTATAATGAAGTATATGTTTGATCTTATCGACAAAGCGGCACACGTTGGGGTTTACGTTTGTGTGCGTTGTGCTTTCATGGAGATACCAACTATGTACGTAATATGTACACAACTAGATAATACATTAGCATTGATGCCCCCATAATTTATTTTGGCTATTTATAGTCTACTTTTGACAAGGATGAGTTGAAACGTGTCATCGATTTTTAAGTCATAATCGTTTTTCTTGGAAATTATATTTTAAAATTTTTGGAAAACCAATGACTGAAATTAGAATATTGACTTAAAGCCGTTCTCACACCAGCATTACATGATTATCGCCGTTAAAGCTACATATTTTTGAAATTGGACTTTTTCTATCACAGATACTGAGACGAAATTTGAGTACTTATATGTTTTTAGGGTGGACAGTTTTTATTGTATGTACATAAATTCTGAAAGAATAATGTTTGTATCTGAATCGTTTCACCATTTAAGAAGGTTTTTGAGTTCTCATTAACTTTAAATTGCTTAATAAAAAAAGCAAAATTAAATAAAAGTTTTTACGCAAAATCATATTATATAATAAGAAAATGAGACAATTTTTTTTTGTATTTACGTACCTATACAAAAAACTTTTCCAAAGAGAACTTTTATTGAAATTACTAAAAATGAAAAAAATAATTTTAAATAATGTATGCTCATAATTATAAAAGCGTGGGCTGTAAAATCTATGATCGATTATTAGTCACAACCCATGCTTTTATATGAGCCCAAATTTTTTTTTCTTTTAAATTAATTTCAATAAAAGCTTGTCTTTAACACGTCTTTAATCTCAAAATGTTTACTATTAAAATAATGATTTTATTAAAATCAATTGATTACTTAAATCTAAAAATGATTGAATCATATATTGTCATCGGAATTTCAAATCGCCATACTGATTTACAATCACATCACATAGCCTTTTGTATTCCACTCGTCAAATTCTTTCATGTAAAGGGGGTTGTAAAGAACAAGGTACTTCGCCATCTTGGGACGTCCGCCATATTGGATGTAAGTATTGTCACCGGATTTATACACGCGTGCAAAATTTCAAAGCTCTAGTTTAATTAGATCTAGTCGAAATTTTCATTGCAAGATTTGACTAACATGTGAAGTTAAATAAAAGCTTGTAAAGCATGGTGATATGACCTTGGATGCCTTGTACTGTTGCATACATGTTTAATCGACCCTAGACAGTAACTTGTGCAGAATCAATGCATATAAAACAATGGACAGGTTATTAATGTTTGAAATCACTACTATTATTATTTTTCATCAATCATACATGCCGTTCATGTACGTAAGGACAATAAGTTAGAAAGAGAGGGGATGCATCATTCAATGTTGTTGAGTCAGGGTCAGAGTGCGGGTGAAGTGAAAATTGCATTGTACCATCCCCGGATATACGCGTGCAAAACTATAGAAATATTCCGGAGTGAAAAATAACGATGTAGCCTCACTCAATTTATAAACCAACGTTTTATTTGTTTGAAGAAAAGTTTTTTTTCCTGTTTATATGATGTATTGATTATTAAGAAACAAAAGAAAGAGATATTTAATTTAGTCGGAAAATTTGTTATATTTTTTACACAAATATTTCAAATAGAAAACAAACTATCATATTTATGTTTCTTTGAAATAATGTAATGAAAATTCTTGTAATAATGTAACAAAAAGAGAAACTAATGTATAAAAAAATTAATAATGACAACATATTCTTTATATTTTCTTTCTAATACAGTTTTGTTTTTATTCTTTCAACCTGAGGCGCACCACATTTGGAGAAAAGCTATCTTTCGAGTTTGTAAAAAAAACTCGACTTGTATTTTCAGTGTATTTGCCATGCCTTTTATCTGAAGCCTTAAAAATGTGGGGTGACACTCTTTTGACTTATAGTTTTATAGAACGACTAGCCGCTATCCGCGGCTTCGCACGCGATTGAGATAAAACTCGGCAGCGATAACAGTAGTGGAACCTTCGGCTCCACTGTATTTCTAACTTAACTCGTGGAACTGCGTTCCACTCGGTATCAACAATAGTAGGGAAGCCATCGGCTTCACTGCGTTAAACTCGACAACAACAACAGTTGTGGAGCCTTCGGCTCCACTATATTACTGTCTTACTGCGTGTCCCACTCGGTATCAACAACAGTAGTGTGTTGAATTATAGTGGAGCCCAAAACTATCCCATCTCTCAAGTTGGATCCTACAATACACATTTACAATATTTAATTGAAATTGGTTGAGCGGTTTCGGAGATTAGCGTGGACGAACATCAGGACACGAGGTTTTTATGTATAAAGATGTATTTTAAACAGAATAATGTTATGTTTAAATTGGTCTATAAGAAAATATGTTTGAAGAAAGTCAAGTAACATATTCTTTGTTAAAATATCCGGCATAAGTTAGTTCCACTTCGCCAGCATATGTATACTAAATTTTAATATATTCAGTTTCATTTTAATCTAAAAGATACAGCAATATTTTACTGTCTGAATTTTATTATTAAGAAAATAAAAAAGACCGCCGCATCAACACAATTTCATTTTCATATAATTCATACAATCTTATTATATATTCTTTATCTTGTTATACGTATTTCTTGTGTTTGGGAATAATAAATTAGAATTACGATAACAATCTAAATTAGATTTCTTGATATTCTGCATGTATTTACATTAGTATTGTTAAAAGTTCTTTGCAACGAAAATATAGTGTTAAGTTAGATAATCTCTTAATGTGAGATTACTTGAAGCTTGCGTAGCCGCGATACAAATAAAAAGTACAACTCTAATTATATTTTTGTCATTCTAGAATTAGCAAGAGGACAATAAAATTTGCACCCTGTTTTTATGTATCATCCCATGTTACACACTTTTTATCATTTAAAACTGTCATAAAATATACAAGGTGACTTTAAAAAATCAACAGTTTTAAAGATAGATATCAAAGTCTGGTATGAAGCAACGACAATACAATTTTTTAATAAAAAATTCAGAGCCAAAATTAAATAGGGATCAAAACTGGAATTTGCAGGGACTATCTTTCATAAAAGGGCATAATATTATGTAACTAGCGCATATTATGCGAAGGACCATACGGGTTTATCTTTCTTGATAAACTTACGCTATCCCGTTCAAAGTAGAAATTGCACCTTGGTGACTTAATATTAGGTTATGTATTTAGTTTGCAACGCATTATTTTATGACGAACTGCAACATTATGTTAATAATGAACGATTGGCGAGTTTTAGCAGTCACGCGGGTCATTAACGCATGCCAATTGAGATTTTTTGCGCGTACCTTCTATAAAATAGCTGATTTTTACGTCATAATAAGTATATTTGTAATCTTTTTGACAGTCCACAGTCGGTCAAAATGTGGACTCTATTTTGATTCATTTGATTCATTATCCTTTTAGGCTATGAGCAGCCTAGAAGGACACTTCGGCCGCTACTACATTGCCTTTAATAAGGTCTACCTCAGTTGTAGACAAAACGTCAGGTAGAAATAGCAACGGATCGCGGCGTACAAGTCCGGAAACCAAAAAGTTTTACATATACTAGATATTTACATTGCGATGACTTTTTGCGTCAGCATTAATAATCCACATTGTCGTCACAATATTTCTATGAGCTGCGCTCTTTAATTAAAATTAAAACAAAACTATAACAACACAGTAACAACAATCTTTATTAAAATCTCAACAGTTGTTTTATTTTTAAATCTTTTCTGTAAACATCACGTATATATGTATATAAAAATAATTTCACACAGGTTGACAATATATCATTTGTCATGTAAACTCACACATATGTAAAAATAGGGTAGAATGTTGCTTGATGAGGGCAGGGGTGAGGTTGTCGCTCAGCTTGTCACTACACTATTGTGCAAGAGCGTCACCAGACTAAAATCAGGGGGTGCAATTTTTTAAAGTAAAAATTCTTTTGGCACGGTAGAGTAAAACTGATTCTTGAGATTGAAAATATTGTTAGAGTTTCACCTATTTTTGATTTTAAAATTTTGCCCCCACTCCTTGGCGTGTGTGTTATAAGATTTCCCACCAAATTTCAAGTCAGTACTGGTTGGGAAGTCAACAAAGTGACGCTATTCTTAACATGTGTCTTATTTAAAACACGGTCCTTCAAGCCGGATTATAGAAGCATGAAACATAATATTTCGAAAGTCAAATTTGCATAGTGTTAACAATCAAACATCAATAGTAAACAATCAGCGACAACAAATATATACAATAAAAACTCGATATAAAACATTAAGCAAAACTGGTAATTTGGTACACAACTTGTCTCGTAGTCTAAATACCCTAGGATCAATCCCAGTGGTCGGTGACATTTTTTTTTTTCAATTATTCCATATTCCACCTATATTTTCAATTTTTCTACAAGTGGAAAAGTTAAAATTTACTTTTCACAATTTCACTATTTTTTATGTTTTTTTTACAATTTTACTAAATTTTGTCGTGACTGTTTTACAAAGCAAAGGTTAATAAAATCTATAAAAGGAAAAAATTATACCAGTTTAAAGTAGAGATGATTTTCGTTAAACGACTAGATTTTTCGTTAATACAATAGTAGATTTGAAAGACAAATTTATCCAATAAAGTCAGAATTTCTGTATTAGCAAATACATTATATCTTCGGCAAGGTTTGGCAGTTCGACCCGAGTTATTTTGGAATGTAATCAATTTCTTACAATGAATGAAATTGACTGACATGATACAGAAAACCAGTCTTGTGATTTCCAACATTTTGAGTTTTGCGACCAAACAACTATTTTAAGCATAGTTGACTACAACACTGCTGTTGTGTGCTATTTGCTGCAGGACAGGACCAAGCACAGCAATGTTCCGAGGAGGATGGACGAGAGGGGAATCGGGTCAGGTAATCACAGCTGCGGGAATCTCGCCAACTTGCAATAACTCCATACTGAACACTTTACTAGTTTACAACAATAGTCGTTCGTCTCCACCATTTTATCGTTAAGGATTTTTTTAGATTTGATGCTACTGAAAAGCTTACCAAAACGAAGGAAATATCATAATTTAGAGGCAGTATTTTTTTCAGGAATAAGTTCTGAGGAAGTGAAACATTTTTTCACCTCTCCAAGCATTACTTACTAAAATGTATATATCAGATCCTTTTGATGTTAATAATTTATAAATATTTTAGAGGAATTAGGATCAATGAAGTATTAATTTAATACGAAACGTTCTGAAATAATAATTTGTCTTTTAATTTCGTTGATCCTAATTCCTCTAAAATATTTATAAATTATTACTTACTAACTTATTTTATATGACACTGAATTTTAATTATTTATTTCGGGCGGTTTAATTTAAAAATATATATTATGCTCATTACTCACGAAATTTGGTGGAGACCAGAATGACTGCGATTATACAATATAAAAAAATTCCAGCCAATCGGGCAACAGGACTATTCCAACTTCAAAAATATTGACATTTGATATTTTTATAATAAAAAAACTAAAATTTCTGTTAAAGTGTGAATGAAGTTAAAAGGAAATATTTTTAAACAAAACAAATTATAAAATAAAATAAAAGAATAGTAATTTCTTACCACAACAGATTTATTCAGTGGATGTACATTTCGAGAGCTAAGCTCCCATCTTCAGCAATACACTAAACTAAATTAATAACAGTTTAGTTTAGTGTATTTCTGAAGATGGGAGCTTAGCTCTCGAAATGTACATGCACTGAATAAATCTGTTGTGGTAAGAAGTTACTATTCTTTTATTTTATTTTATTATTTCAACCACAGTGGTCTCAACGCTTATAAAACAAATTATAATTGAAAAGAAAATTACCGTAAATTACAGCCCTTAATAATTTTTAGTCATCCTCGGTAAATTTACCAAAAAATCATTTCCAACTCATAACGAGTAACTCAACATTTTATGAAATATTATTATATATATTTTAAATATATAAATTGTATTAATTATAAAATATAATAAAACACGAAGTACTGAGAAAAATCACGTTAACTAAAAGGTAAGAAATCGGTTATAATCGGAACCAAAATAATAATTACGTGAAACGGAAATTACCATTAATAGGGATGTTGACTATTTTTGGGAAAGTGTTTAGATCGTGCATAAGTACCTAATATAGCCACAAATATTTATTATTTTTATTTAAATACGACTCAAGCCTTAAAAATCATGTATTTTAAATCCCGTTTCAAATTTCGGTCCAAAACGCCAATACTAGTCGCGTGACGTCACCTGATCATACCAAAGGAGGCTCAAAAGTTTACACAGGAGCTACCATTCTATAGATGCGGTCACAAAGTAGGAGGCTGTGCTTATAAACGCTAGTAAACTAATGAGATTATGAAAAAAATTTTCGTAATTCTTGTTATAAAAGATGAATTCTAAGTTTTCGAACTATTAGCCTTAATAAATACACTTTCCATGACGTTAAAACTCCTTGCAGTCTTTTTTTAAAGAAATTTTCGAATAAATTACACACTAAATATTAACCAAACAATGACGTTTTTTGACAGCGGCTGAACATATGACGTCATGCGCTCTGATTGGTGTCTGTTGTCACGTGACTTGAGAGTGATTTTATTACGTTTTATTTATTAAATATTAATTAAATTCCTTAAAAATAAGGAAAAATATAGTGTTTTTTAGTATTTCTATCATAGAAACTACCACTTAACGTTAAAATTATGTTTTTATTTGAGCACAGTCAACATCCCTATTGTCAGATGGTTATTAAGATAGTCATCTTAAGTTTTTTATGCTTTTGTAAGCTTTCCGTTTGCGGTATTAATTTATTCTAAACGGTAAATTAAATTTTCAACCGAAATTAAATAGAAGTGTAATTTTGTTCTTGTTTTCATTTTAAAATGTAGAGTTTCATTGGTACCGAATTTATCTCAAATCTGCCATCTGCACACAGAAACTGTGGCCGGGCTGAGCGAGAGAGTGCGAAAACAGTAGAGGAAAGAGGAAAGGAAGGAAGCGTAGAACCTACAGCTCTATGCAACCTTCTCAACCCACCAACTCTCTTATCCGACCAGCCAACCAACTTCACTTACTTAACAACTTTTATAATACAATGAACAACTGAAATGGAATAGTATGTATCTAACACGGACGAAAGAAGAAGACCAACTTAATATCATCCTGAACTATCTTAGCTAAAAACGAGAATTGAAATTAAAAAAAAAAACTCGGGTCGAGTGCCAAATCCTGCTGATATTATAGTGCATTTACTAACACAGGTAATGTGGCTTTCTTATATAAAGATTGTTTTTGGAAAAATGAAAAATTTAATCCCTTTATACATCTCTTAAAATAATATTTTTTCCCTTTAATTTCAGTATTAAATCCAACATCTGAATCAAATTAAATACACCTTTAGTAAGAAAATCCATAGCCACGTTTTCATAAAATTTGTATTTCCGGTCCTATCGGGCCGATTTTATAAAAATTTTGCTACAATAATTTAGTTTTTACTGAAGGGTTAAATGCCAATTTCGAAACGATTTTGAGAATTTTTTCGATATTTTTGGGTCCAAAACATTCTACAATCTTCTTGGCTTCCGGGAAACTAAGAAATTTTACAACACGCCAGCCGTGAAAGCCTACACACTTGGATTCTAGAATCCCTCAAAACCACCCTTCAGAGTGGTCCTACTGGACCTATTGTAAATAGGCTTCGTGCGGTTTTGGATTCCAATATGTGAAATAAATTTCGTTTAAATCGATCAAGTGAGGAGAGAGTTATGGTGCAAACACACACAATACACAAATTTTCGAAACCAAATTGTTCAGGGGTCTATAAAACAGAGAACTTTTGTCCGATCCCTGGTTTCTGCCATTCGACCGACGCAACTACACTAATAATCGAAATTAGCCCTGAGACCAGGTGAGAGAACAACATTCGAATTAGAAATATATTCGGTTGTTTATTAGACGTCCAAACCGAGCTGGGTAGAGTAGTGGTGACAGCACTAGACTCGCATTCGGGAGGTACCGGGTTCGAATCCCGGCGGGGCCAGATGTGGCTGGGACTTTTTCCTACTGCCTCTCGCCGAAAAACGATAATTCCTGTACCGGCCATCTTGATTGAGGTTTTACGTGGTTTCCCTCAATTAATTCCAGATAAATATCGAGATGGTTCCTTATTTGAGGCCATGGGCGATTACCTATCAAACTCCTAGTTCAAAAATTACCTACCTTATCCTAATTTCCTAAAATTCCTTCATTCTCCCATTGCTATTACATAAGTTGAAGTTGTAAATAATGTAGAAAATAACGGGAAGTGGTACATGAAAAAATGGTAATGGTGCGAATGACGTCTGTTATGACATAAAGTCGAGAAACGGACGTTAAACGCATTATTATTATTATTAGACGTCCAACATTAAAAAAAAATAGTTGATTGTATGAGATATTCATAAATAACATATATTAGAGTTTTAGATTTTCGTTTGGAAACTGCTCTATATATCGAAAAACCTTAATTTTCATTTTTATGAGAAAAAACAAATTATAGTCTGTACAACCATATTTCATAATATTAACAACTTGTTCACTGAACCAGAGTAATTTCCACAATAGACCCGTCATTCCACCATCATATACCGGTCCCTCCACCATTAAACACGTCCATAGATAACTTGAAACTGTTTTAATTTATAAAATGAAATATGATAAAGAGCGATAAATACAATGCATAAGTATAGTTCTGAAACGGATTTTGGGGTCCTTTAGGTTCCTATATCTGCCGTGGAACGCGCCACCGTCCGTCGTCTCTGCCGTCTTCACTTGACAGTTCTTTTATCTGTAGTAGCTCTACTTTGATTTGTCTTCTCCCTTCTACACAACTTTTGTGTCCTCTCCAGCGACGACGAGATGAAACTTTTCTGATGATGAAGGGACATCTTGATGATGAACACTCTGTTTGTTTCGTAACGATTCATTTATTTGAAGAATTGCCCTTCTCCCGTGAAGACTGCGTAATATTATTTAGGCGTATATGGTACAATAAATATGTGCGTTGTACAAGAAAAAAATAAAATGAATTATGGACGTGTTTAATAAATTCGCATTGCTATTATTTGCTATTGACATCTTTTTGAACACAAAATATCTTGCAGTTTTGGTGAATATAACTTCAGTTTCAAAATTGTATCTGTTTTAAAAGACAGAACAAACTTTTTTTGTGAGACGAGGCCCCAAAACAAAAATAAGTTTGTTTCATTCGCTCACATAAACTTCATCTTCTGTGATATTAAATGCTAAAACTCTAAGATATTCATAAACTATAAATATATCCAAATGTAACACTAACAAGTGTTAAGGAGGCAGCTAGTGCAATGAAAAAAGACTTTTTAATTTGAAAAAATCTGAAATGAAATATTAAAAGAAAGAGAATGTGAAAATTAAAAATTTGAAACAATAGTGCAGCAGCTGACACTTAAAACTAAACAAAATGGCGTGGTAACATGCATGCTACATTGATGTGTCGAAAGTTGATGGTATTTTTGGGGTAAATATGTTACAGTGTGAATGATTTAAAATTTAAAAATATAATATCTTATAAGATAGAGATTATGGGGTCGAATGGCATAAAACGCGCTTTTATTTTGAGGTTTAGTTCCATATAAAAAAAAATAAAAACCCGGGCCGCAGTGCCAAAACCCTGCCGACAATATAGTGTATTTGCTAATACAGGTATTGTGGCTTTATTAAATGAAATTAAGTTTGTTTTTGGACAAAATAAAAAAAAATTGAACCCCTTAATACACCCCTTACAATATTAATTTTATTAGTTGAAATATTGTTATCAATCCAACATCTGCACCAAATTAATACGACCTTCAGTAAGTAAATTCGTATACGCAAACTATTGTTTTCATAAAATTTGTAAGTCCGGTCCTGTCGGGCCGATTTGCTTATAATTTTAGGAGCACTTTTTAATTGCTACTAAAGGGTTAAATTTCAATTTTGAAACGATTCTGAGAATTTTTTCGGTATTTTTGGGCCCAAAAACTTTTTTCAACCCCTAAAAACTACCCTTAAAATGACCCGATTGGGCCCATTTTAAATAGGCTTCGTGCGGTGATGGACTCCAACATGTATGCCAAATTTCGTTGAAATGAATTAACTCTTTCGAAAGTTATTGCCCGCACATATAAATATATATATATATACGTATATATATATATATATATATATATATATATATACATATATATATAAACATTTTTAAAAATGGTGCCAAAG
This sequence comes from Venustoraphidia nigricollis, assembly GCA_034508555.1. Classification (NCBI taxonomy): domain Eukaryota; kingdom Metazoa; phylum Arthropoda; class Insecta; order Raphidioptera; family Raphidiidae; genus Venustoraphidia; species Venustoraphidia nigricollis. Next base: position 14,063,398 of record JAVRKA010000004.1, read on the forward strand.
TGTTTAGGAGGTTATGAAACGTCGAGAAATTTTGGTCCGACCCCTAGGTCCCGCCATCCGACCAACGCCAATAGTGTATGTTGCCATATGGCAAATACACTAACAAACAATAATTGAAAGAAACTAGGCAACCCCTCAGCAGTATTTTTTTTTAGTTGACTATTGTTGGGTTTCACAAAGTATTGTCAAAAAATTTCATTTAACAATGACCTTAGATTGTGATCACATAATTTCAGTTTTAAAACTACAGAAGCATCTAATGTCGCATTCAAATTCCCTGTCATGTAGAACATTAGATTGTACTCACACAAAAACAACTGATCGATTGATTAACATAGAAAAAGATCGTTTTTCAAACTAAATATTAATTAATATTCATAGAAAAATGTTGTTTTGAAGTTGAAATTGTGCAAAAAACACGTGTACACAGTTAAAAATATCGTTTGAATCGATTAATTATTTTTCGAGCAGGATGGATTTAAAATTCCACAACAGAGTTGGGTAACTCAGATCTGAACCGGTTCAAAAAGCCGACTCCGACAGAAGATCCGTGAGAGCCGACTCACTTTTTTTTGAGCCGACGGATCAACGGATCCGCATAACTCAGTGAAACACTTAACACACAGAAGCACATTTTACACTTTGCTTTGATGCATCTGGCAGCTCAAATGACTCATACATCACATTTTTGCCTATGCATTCTTGATTCTATACAGGTCGTGTGATATGATTAACTGAACTAGGTAACTCAGTGGCAGACTGCAGTAACATATTCAGAACTCGGCTCTTTTTGAACCGGTTCAGTGAGCCGGTTCACATACGAGATCCAGATGCAAAGATGCAGATCACTAAAAAGACCCGTTTTTCCCATCTCTATTGCACAATGCTTTTCTTATGGAGAAATATCAAAGACCCCATTTTTTGACAACTCTTTTGGCAACCCAATATATCTGCATATATATAAAAATGGATGTTTGTACATATGTTTGAGATTAATAGGCTTCGACACCGTTTGACTAATCACTATGAAAGTTGGCACAAATATGTATTTTTTCATGGAGAAGGTTTTTATGCTATCCATTTTGTTATAACTCGCTAAATACGGTGAAACTGAAAGCTCCACTACTTTTGCCGCTGCCGTGTTTTATCTCAACCGCGTGCCGAGCCGCGGATAGCGACTAGTGTCATATAAAATGAAACTAAAAAATGAGATTATGATCCTTGCAAATACGTACACTTACACAATAATAGATGAAAAGTTAATTTTGAAATTGAGATAAGAAATCATAGGAACTATTACGTATCTAAAAGTTTGAATATGATATTGTGTCACGAAAGACTGGGAACATCGATAATTCTTGTGTGTTTCCTGTGTGCATTTCCCGGTTTGTGTGCAGATAAGAAACGCATAGTTTGTAACTCCCTGCAGATTTGAACTACTGTTACTATCCAAACAATAAATTTACATTATAACTTCGTTGTTTTTATTCTCAGTTCATGATATCTGATTCAGGTAAAGCTTTGTGTACCGAAGAATGTTGTTACAATAAATAATACTTAGAAAAGGAAACTTTTATTTGGTCATCAGTACAAGATACTTTTTATTAGAGATGTGAATGTGAACTTTAGCTGTTCATACTTTATTTTTATACTTTACTAGCGGCCCAGTCCGGCTTCGTCCGGGTGTAAATGTAATATATAGGATATAAAAGATGAGAATCATTATCATTAAATTCTCAACGTGTATTGAATTTGCGCGAATTCAATTGCTTTTATTTGTGAATGTTCAAAAATCGAAGAAAAATCTTATTTCCCAAAAAGAAATTTCAAAAAATTCTGTTGTTCCGATCGCTACCAAATTTCAGAAGATCACCCGCTGAGCTAATCTAAAGATTGTCTGAAAATTTCATCAAAAATGGTCTACCCGTTTGGAGTCCATAGATTACATATACATCGTCTTTTATCTATATAGATTATTAAAATGTAAAAAGTGGTTATTGTGACATAACGATAATAGGTGGACATATAGTATCGCGAAGTTTTTTGTAGTTATTGATATGTTCTTTAATATTGTAGAACATACTTTTGTTCTATCATCAATAGTTTCCGCAGCGCATGCGACGAAAGATGTTTTATGGCATTTTTTTTACACCTTGGGTTACGTTACTAAAGTTTTAGTAAGGATCCCTAATATTTTCTAGCAATAAATATAGCCTACGTTACTCAGGGTGAATGTAGTTTTCTAATGGTGAAAGAATTTTTTAAATCGGTACAGTAGTTTTTGAGTTTATTCATTACAAACATATACACAAAAATACAAATCTTTCCTCTTTATAATATTAGTGTAGATAAAATAGATTTTGGTGAATTTAGAATGAATAAATATATAGAGTACTGTGTTGTACACCTACTTTTGTTGTCTGCCGCGGGCAACTTTGAAGACAGAGATCTCTAAATTTTGGCTAGTCACAGCACTGGTTCAGTGTGCTTATCATAATATGAAAGGTACGTTTTTATATACATAGGTACCAACAAAATATTGATAGTTTAAAACTGACCTTTTGAAGGGATGAAGCTATATCAAAAACATTATAATTCTGTTGACTATTTCTTTTTTGTCCTTGGTAATTAATATAAAAATGATTTTTCGGGAAAAAGGACTTTATTTATAAGTAAAACACTTAATATTTTATTTTCAGCGACGTTTCGTTCCTTGTTTGGAACTTTATCAAGCTTTAATAACTATTAAATGTTGTGATTAAATAGATATAAAAGATAATATATACATGTGAATATAAATTTGAGTTTAACAATATTAATACAAAGTTTATAATAATTTCGTTTTTTTGAAAAATGTTTTTTCAGTTGATGTTCAAATTAATACATTTTATTATAATTCTGTTTCCGAGAAAAATGTAATTACGGAAAACATTTGAAAGTTATCATATTTATCAAAAATTGTAAATAAGTAAAAAATGAAAAACGGCTTCGTGCGCGTTTCATTTTATTTTTTGTTAAAGCGTATTAAAATAAAATCTCATCTGCACGCAATTATTCTTGAGTATAGAGAAAAGGTAGACACAATAATAAAAAAGGGAGAAATGATAATAATAAATAGGCAGCAGCCAGATAATATATATTATGGCCAACAGTTGGCGTGTATACTGTATATAGGTTTGGCTGTGTGTTTGTGTGCGTATAACTGCCTATAGGTATGAAGCTTTGTCCCATTTTGTACGAACTGTACAACAAAACACAGTGTATGAACACTTACAAATTATTGGAAATTATAAATAGAAAAGCAAAATTAATTTTATTCTCAATATTGTTCACGTCCACTATAATTAATAAGTTTTTTATTTTTTCACGGGAAATTGGACAATTGAATTTTAATATAGATAAACTAAATTAAAAAATTTGCGACGTTTCGTTAATTCGTTTTAACTTCTTCGGGCAAAACTGAAATACAAATTAGTTAATGAAATAAAAAAAAATTGTAATTATTTCATTAACTAATTTGTATTTTTAATCATTTCAATTTTGCCCGAAGAAGTTAAAACCAATTAACGAAACGTCGCAAATTTTTTAATTTAGTTTATCTATATTAAAATTCAATTGCCCAATTTCCCGTGAAAAAATAAAAAAATTAATTTTATTTATTTATCAATAGTAAAAAAGTCTGTGTATATGTCCTGTCTGTCAGTGTTAAAGCAGAACTCTATATATCTATGGTAAAAGTTCGTTAAAGGTCCATATCCATTGAATCGACTCAGCAGTGTATAGGATACCGGAGTCGAACCGAGCCGAGCGTACCGTACTAGTGCGCGGGAACTCATTTAACTTCATGAATCACAAAACTGTCGATTGCCGAGCAGACTCGATCCAATTCTTTTCTTGCACATAAAAACATCGTGCAGGTATATGTTTTTAAATAAGACTTCATTAATTATTCGAAAGAAAATTAATTTCTAACAGTAAAAGGATATTAAGAAAACAGTTTTAAATTTAATGAAAGAATATGTAATTTTTTTTTTTATATAGAAACTTCAAATCGCGATTAATATTTGCATTTTCAATTGATGTTGAACACCCAGTAAAATTGTTTTAATCAAGACACATATTTCAAAGTGGATTTGAATTATTACGAAGTAAAAGTTGTTTTGGAAAATTAAACTTCACACATAAACAAAAACTCTCTCTACGCTTTTTCAGTATAGCGAAGTAGTAAGAAGCGCAACAGACCTACGTTATAGGGGAGACCTGTGTCGATTCAAATTGTAACTTATTCACTGCGAATACATACGAGTACAATGCGTAAGTTTAGAGCGGAACAATCCATATAAAAAATAATCCCAGGTCATCATTTTTGGTAGTTGTTTTTTTCCACACCTCTCCGGAATGACGTCATCGTCCAGGGGCGGACTAATGGGGCTTAAGCCTTGGACGTCCAAGTGTCAAGGGCGTATAAATTTATTGACAATTTTTTTAACATATTTTTGGGTGAAATTTAACAATTTTTTGATGATTTTAATATTTTTTTCGGTGAATATTAACCATTTTTTGGGTGAATTTTAACATATTTTTTGATGAAATTTAACAATTTTTTTGAAATTTTTTCGGTGAAATTTGACAAAAATTACATCGTTAAAATTATGAACTAAACTAACTTATTGTGGATTAAGCTTAAAACTGGGTTAACATTTTGTTATATAATATTAACATCATTTTAAGTCTCGCCTAACGTTAGTAGTTCACAGAAGTTGTCTCAGCGTAAACCTTATAATGATAATATGAAAAATGTAAATTATATTTAACTAGCGGCCCAGTCCGGCTTCGCCCGGGTGTAAATGTAATATATAGGATATAAAAGATGAGAATCATTATCATTAAATTCTCAACGTGTTTTGAATTTGCGCGAATTCAATCGCTTTTATTTGTGAATGTTCAAAAATCGAAGAAAAATCTTATTTCCCAAAAAGAAATTTTAAAAATTTTGTTGATCCGATCGCTACCAAACTTCAGAAGATCACCCGCTGGGCTAATCTAAAGATTGTCTGAAAATTTCATCAAAAATGGTCTACCCGTTTGGAGTCTTTTATCTATATAGATTATTAAAAAGTAAAAAGTGGATATTGTGACATAACGATAATAGTTGGACATATAGTATCGAGAAGTTTTTTGTAGTTATTGATATGTTCTTTAATATTATAGAACATACTTTTGTTCTATCATCAATAGTTTCCGCAGTGCATGCGACGAAAGATGTTTTATGGCATTTTTTTTACACCTTGGGTTACGTTACTAAAGTTTTAGTAAGGATCCCTAATATTTTCTAGCAATAAATATAGCCTATGCTACTCAGAGTAAATGTAGCTTTCTAATGGTGAAAGAATTTTTTAAATCGGCACAGTAGTTTTTGAGTTTATTCATTACAAACATACAAAAATACAAATCTTTCCTCTTTATAATATTAGTGTAGATAAGGACCATGAAAATCTCGCATATTAAAAATTCAGTTTATTGCAAATCATATCAATATTCTGTTTTTTTATTCCTTTGACATTAGACTGCCATTAAACAAAAGCTGTTGCCACGGAATTATTTGTCAGATCCGCCGGACGACGTCATCCCCTCACTAATATTAAACGGAACGTGGCTCTGTAATCTCACTATTTAAACGTTCCCTCAAGAATATCTAATTTTTACTAGATTGTAAAGAATATTCTAAAAATGTGTTAACCTTAAAATATTAAATTTAAAAGCAATGATCTGGATATTTAAAAGATGTTTAAAATATCCCGAGTCTTCCCTACAAGTGTTTATATAAATAAGCACAGCAGCCGCGACTTTTTTATTTATTCGATTAGGTTCTTCTTGAAGATTTGTGTGATAATATGTACAAGCTTATAGTATATGAATATTAGGATATATATGTATATTCTTTTCACCTTGACCCTTCAATCTATTAAAAATGCACGAACTTTCACAACTTTTTGAAAAATCGAAATTAACATTTTTCTATCGGCATGTATATTTCAATAAAATTATTTAAAAGAAAAAGCGGGCAAGCGTAATATAAGTCGAGCTTGCATGAAGTGTTTCGTGCTATTAAGATTTTTCAATTTTTTTAATATATTGTATTATACCTTATGTACTGTATTAATAATAATAATAATAAATGTTTATTTGTTGCGCCATTATATAAAATGGATACAAAACGTCATTACACAGTTAAAAAGAAAATGTTAAAATAATTAATTCGATAACAAGTCGTTTATGGAATATGGGACCATATTAATTATGTAAGGTTTTAGTTTTTTATCAAAATCGGTGGAATCTCTTATTAGTTTTGGGACATTGTAATACATTTTATATCCAAGGTAGGTAGCACTCTTTTCAAAAAAGTCGTGTTATGCTTTATGCTGTAATTCTTTGGACGTGTATTGTAAGTACTATTGTTTTTATGTTTGTCATCAACTGCAGCTAGTAAGCACATCTATTGCATAAATTGCTTAATAGGTCGGAATACCATTGTTTTTAAAAATGTGTCGACAAGTTTCTCTACGTTTTAAGTTAAAAATTAACCTTATAATTTTTTTTGCTGATACTTATTGATACTTTGCTGATATTTATGGTGTCAATCTGTATGGATTATGGATGAATTGGATGCGGTGTCAATTTTAACATCACATAAGTTAAAGTGAGACAGAAATTTAACGGCGCTTGTAATTTTAACATTGATCAATATATTAAATTTCAATATTCTTGCCTTTCGTTTCCATGGATACACTCACGCATTGAACTTGAGTCATGGTCTGCTCATTAGGTAGGTTTCTTTCTCTAAAAATCGTTTCTCTCTTGTAGATTGCTGTAAAATAATACTCAGATGAGAAACCTGCTTAATAAGCACACCGTGCTATATTTTCACTATCAGAGTTCATATTTTGAAATGTTGGAGTTTGTGTGAACAATTTAGTAACAGTTCATCTGCAATTTCTTCGGAATTCTAAACTTTAAAATATTGCTCATATTATATATTGGAAATTGTTGCGTCCATATTTTTTAAACATACACAATTAAGTTAGCAGGAAAGTGGACAGAATGATGTTAATCAATAAACCAATTATTAATTTTGCGACGTTTCGATCATATATTTGACCTTCATCAAAATTAATAATTGGTTTATTGATTAACATCATTCTGTCCATTTTCCTGCTAACTTAATTGTGTATTGCTCATATATTTTTTTATTAATGTTTACGTTGTGGTACATTTGTTAAATTTATTCTAAATTTTTCCGACTAATGCTTTGGGAATAAATGGGCTGGAACTAGCAATTTTCTCGGTTTTTAATTTTTTTCTCAAACAAAAAAGGATACAATATTTTTAAAAAAATATCATTGTTTTCTATGGATTTTAGGATTTTAACATAAAACAAAATTATAGATATTTTACACACAAAATGGGAAAGTTTAAAATTTCTTTGTATTATTTGTGAATATGCCATTTGCATTTCAACTAAAACTAAAAAAAAAACCCGGGTCGCAGTGCCAAAACCCTGCCGACAATATAGTGTATTTGATAATACAGGCAGTGTGGCTTTATTATGCGAACTTAAGTTGGTTTTTCGGCAAAATAAAAAATTTGACTCCTTAATACACCCCTTAAAATAACATTTTTTTTTCTTAATTGCAATATTATTATCAATCGAACCTCTATACCAAATTATATACAACTTTCAGTAAATAATTCACTATCTGCAAAGTAGTGTTTTCATAAAATTTTTAAGTCCGGTCCTGTCGGGCCGATTTTTTTAAAATTTTAGGGACATTTTTTAATTACTACTGGAAGGTTGAATGTCAATTTTGAAATAATTCGAAGAATTTTTTCGGTATTTTGGGGCCCAAAAACGTTTTTCAACCCCTAAAAACTACCCTTAAAATAGCCCGATTACGCCCATTTTAAATAGGCTTCTTGCGGTGATGGATTTCAACACGCGGGCCAAATTTCGTTAAAATCAATTAACTCTTTCGAAAGTTATTGCCCGCACATATATATATATATATATATATATATATATATATATATATATATATATACGCATATATATATATATATATATATATATATATATATATAAATATATATATACATATATATATAAACATTTTTAAAAATGGTGCCAAAGTGTTTAGGAGGTTATGAAACGTCGAGAAATTTTGGTCCGACCCCTAGGTCCCGCCATCCGACCGATGCCAATAGTGTATGTTGCCATATGGCAAATACACTAAAAATCCTACTCTATTTTAAGTTTCAGCAATATCCGTAGCGTTTGTTTTTATTAGGCACAAAGTAAGGCATAACAATATATTTAAATATAATATTACTCGTTTATATGTGCGAGGAGATATCTGATTCTGTATCGCATATTGGCTATGGTGAACTGGGAGGCGTCTCGGCTGTCTTCAACAGCAGTCGTACTGTCATAGCTCAAGGCGAAAAAGATCTGCACTGAGAAAAGACAGGCTATGCGAAACATATTAAAAGTATAAAAGGACAGAATGCATTATGATCAAGAGTGGGAAAATTCTATATAAACTAGATTTAAATGTGCTGCAATTATTTTTTTCAAATTTGACATTTAAATTTGTAAACTTATGTTCGAAACTTGTGGGAAATTCCCCTGTATTCTTTCTGTTATTTGTGCAGTGTTGTCAACTTGACAGCTTTGCTGTGCCCTGCAGTGCACGATAGAGTGATGTAGCTTTGCACCTTTAAAATATTTATATGTATCTATATTTTGACTTGATAAAACCTTAACAGTTTAGTTCGGGCCCTGGTTTTTTTTTTTTTGCACCAGGACCTTTGGTTACCTCTGTCATTGATATGCAATGTTTCGAATCATTTATTGAGACGTTTTCAAGCAACTGAAAAATATAAATACATCTACACTAATATTATAAAGAGGAAAGATTTGTATTTTTGTATGTTTGTAAACTCAAAAAGTACTGTGCCGATTTAAAAAATTCTTTCACCATTAGAAAGCTACATTCACCCTGAGTAACATAGGCTATATTTATTGCTAGAAAATATTAGGGATCCTTACTAAAACTTTAGTAACGTAACCCAAGGTGTAAAAAAAATGCCATAAAACATCTTTCGTCGCATGCGCTGCGGAAACTATTGATGATAGAACAAAAGTATGTTCTACAATATTAAAGAACATATCAATAACTACAAAAAAACTTCGCGATACTATATGTCCAACTATTATCGTTATGTCACAATAACCACTTTTTACATTTTAATAATCTATATAGATAAAAGACGATGTATATGTAATCTATGGACTCCAAACTGGTAGACCATTTTTGATGAAATTTTCAGACAATCTTTAGATTAGCCCAGCGGGTGATCTTCTGAAGTTTGGTAGCGATCGGATAAACAGAATTTTTTAAATTTCTTTTTGGGAAATAAGATTTTTCTTCGATTTTTGAACATTCACAAATAAAAGCGATTGAATTCGCACAAATTCAATACACGTTGAGAATTTAATGATCATGATTCTCATCTTTTATATCCTATATATTACATTTACACCCGGGCGAAGCCGGACTGGGCCGCTAGTATATTATAAATAATTCGAAATCATTTTCAGAAAAAACTCAATAAATGCGATGGTATGACGCATACCGCTGAGTTTCTAATTGTTTTTGACATTTAATAGTACAAATATCTGTGACACTATTATCAATTAATTATTGATTTGTTTGGATGTGATCTGATGATGAATAAAAAAAGACTCTATCTCTATCTAATTTTGTTAACATTTTAGATGCTCTTTCTTAATTTTACTGAAATGTTAAATTTCCATTTTGAAACAATTACGACAGAAAATATTCGGCAAATTTTTATAAAGGCAACTCTAAAAATGGGTCGACTGCGTCCACTTTAAATACGTATACCTACAGATAAACATTTTCAAACATTGTGCAAAATTCTTCAGAGTGATGTGTATTGATTCGGTCCTATGTCCCGTCATCGGACCGACGCCAATAGTTTGTGGGCAAATACACTAATAATATTATTCAAATCTAAACGACCGTATACTGAACTCACAGTTTACCCATCCCTTATCCACTAACAGGTGATATGGAAATCCAGCAGAGAACATTATCATGCATGAAGGGTTAGAGAAGACGGTGGAAAGTATTATATCATCGCCGTGACAGCTACGTCCTCACAGAGTTCTATTATAGAAAAGCTAGTGACAACACTGACAACAGCTGTAACATAATATACGTAAGTATACTACAAGAAAACTAATTATGTTTGCAAGAATAGAAAAATAAGTTGTTTTTCACTATATAACGGTTTGAAAATAATGTCATACATAGTTATTAGTCACTAACAAACTTTATAGAACAATATAATGCATAAAAATGGCGCCGATTTTTTTATTAGACACTAATATCTGAATATTATCTGTGAACCGTTAGTACGCAGCTTTGAAATTATTTAACATTTTTATAGACACCAATGTCGAGCGTCTATAATCTATCTATCTGTAACGATTTACCTCTTCGTTTGATATTTATTAACATGAAAAAAAATGACTTTTTAGCAATGACAGTTATTATTTTGAAAATCAGCTGTGTTTGATAATGTGTTCCAGTGTTAACACTTTTGACACTGCTACGTTTGTAAGATTTATTGAACTGTGTGGTATTGCAATTAGAGATGGGAAAAACGGGTCTTTTTAGTGATTTGCATCTTTGCATCTGGATCCCGTATGTGAGCCGGCTCACTGAACCGGTTCAAAAAGAGCCGAGTTCTGAATATGTTACTGCAGTCTGCCACTGAGTTACCTAGTTCAGTCAATCATATCACGACCTGTATAGAATCAAGAATGCATAGCCAAACATGTGATGCATGAGTCATTTGAGCTGACAGATGCATCAAAGCAAGAACTGATACGTAAGTGTAAAACGTGCTTCTGTGTGTTAAGTGTTTCACTGAGTTATGCGGATTCGCTGATCCGTCGGCTCAAAAAAAAAAGTGAGTCGGCTCTTACGGATCTTCTGTCGGAGTCGGCTCTTTGAACCGGTTCAGATTTGAGTTACCCAACACTAATTGCAATGTGAGATTAAAAGTCTAGCAGTCCCGAGTCTAGAGTAGATCACGTGATATGTGAATTTGAAAATTTCGCAAGAACTAATTGATAGTTTCTACTATTCCCAGAGTGATTATTTTACTAATCAATTGGTTATCACCGTGATTATACTTAGTAGAATGCCAATTTCATTGCACCCATACTTTATTATTTGGGAGCTAGGAGGCTGTGACATATGGAAGGAAAAGAGACATAATAGTGATAATAAGGTTCGGAACCCTAAAAAGCAAAAAGACTACAAAATTTCTATATTTGTAGTTGACTTTCATATTAATAGATTTTAACATACGCTATTAGCTTACGTGCCAGCTGAATTCATTTAGTATAATAGCTATTGTATAATTGTTAAGAAACATTCATTGTTGTAGCACTATATTAAAAAAATTTATTATTCCAACACGTCACCGTCGGGATTTAAACCCGAATCTTTCCACTTTCGCGGCGGAATGAGTTATCAAATACTCTACGGTGCAAAGTGGAAAGATTCGGGTTTAAATCCCGACGGTGACGTGTTGGAATAATAAATTCTTCTAATATAGTGCTACAATAATGAATGTTTCTTAACAATTATAGCAGACAATAGCTATTATACTAAAAGTAGTTGACTTTATTTAATTATTCTTTCCTTTCAAGTCTCTATGGTCTACTGAATATCAATTAATAAAAATAAATGTAACCAGATCAAAAAAGAAACGGGAGCAAAAAAATATTATGACTTACTTTAAGAGCAAAATAAAATATAATATTATTTTCTTACTTTCAAATTAATTAAAATACATTTCCGAATTGGTTTATATTTTAGTGTTACAAATTTGAGAATGATAAAATATGACATCAAAGCTATAATTTGTCATAACAAAAATATTATGAGAAATTAGTTGGACTGTAAAATTTTAATATGATAGTTACTTTATTTTTATAACACGTGTTAAATTTTTTTTCTTTCATCATTGTTCACATAATTTTCACTTTTAGAAAAAAAAATTCTTTATATTTTCTGATGGATAGTTAGACTGAATACTTGACTTTCAGATATTTATTTTAAATTACCGTTTTCACAAAATATAATCAAAGGACTTCCATTGAAAACGCTACTTGTTACTTTTATCTATTATACCATTCTATTATATCAGTGTATTTGCCATATGTCACGTACACTATTGTCGTCGGTTGGATGGCGGGACCTAGCGGACGAACTAAATTTTCTCGACAGTAACTCTCCACAGACAAACGAAATTTGGTCCACAGGTTGGAATGTATCATCGCACGAAGTTTATTTAAAATGGGTTCAATCTGGCCATTCTAAGGGTAGTTTTTAGGGGTCGTAAAATGTTGTTGGGCTCAAAAATACCGAATTCCTCAGAATAGTTTCCAAATTGACATTTAACTCTTCAGTAAACATTAAAATGTGCTGTTAAAATTTTAATATAATCGACGCGATACCGCTGTACTTACAATTCTTATAAAAACGCTAATTTGCGGATATAGATTTTCTTACTGAAAGGTGTATTTAATTTGGATTGATAATAATATTGAAATTAAGGTAGTTGTCGTGGTTAAGGCACACTGTCAGAAAATTCTTAATTTTTGTATACTTATTAAGGACATGATAATACATTTGCCCTGAAAATTTGAAGTCGATCGACCGTATATAATCCGAGATAAATTCAATTAAAAATTGGATAATTAATATTGATTGTATACGATCTCTGTAGTTCTGAACCAGTTTCTTATTTATAAAAAAAGAACTAACCGTCAGAAACTTTCCAAAAACTGATAGTCTTTCAATGCATTTGTTATGAGTTTAAAAAAAATAAGAAAAAATTTTTGACCGTCTAATTATTTATAAATAACGGTTTAAAGTTCAACAATTTACATGCATATGAATACTGTATGGGTTACGTTTCCACGGGTACAGTCTTAAGTACACCTTAAGAAAAAAATATTGTATTAAGGAATAAAAATTTTTATTTTGCCCAAAAACGTTTACATAATAGAGTCACATTGGCTGATTTAACAAATAAACTATATTGTCGGCAGGGTTTGGCACTGCGACCCGAGTTTTTTTTATCTATTTGTTTCAGAATATATAACAATAACTTGTTTCAAAGTTCACACGGTATTTTGTTTTTATAGAAAAGTCAATTAGTCTTGATTTCATGCATACTCGTATAAAACAATATTCAGTTAACAAAGGCATGTGAAAGAAAGACTTTATGTGAAAAGAAAAGAAAAATTTAAGTAAAACAGAAAAATAACTTTGCGTAAAATATGATATAGAAAGCTTTCATATGATTTGTAGTTCATAAAACATTCTTTTTGGATTGAAGAGAAAAATGATTTAACATAGCGATTTCATTTAATTAGAAAACAGTAAAAACAAAACGCAGCGTCACTTATTTCTACGAAACAAAACAATAAAGGTTGTATTCTACTATCCGCATGGAGAAACTTATCCGTTCAGCTTTAAAACGTGTTAATTCTTGCGACTACGAGTTAAAATACGTATCATTTAATTTGTAATCACTTCTAGAAAAATGTGCAACAGTTTCAAATCCGCACATAAACAATTGAAAAAGTTATTAACAATTCATCTTTAAAGTTCAATTCCAGATATATGTTATAATAGAAAACAGTACCACGGGTAATTGGAATAATGAAAATAAATCAATTTAAACACTCATTGATTGCAACGTTTCGTCTTTTCTTTAATTAAGACTTTTTCAAGCTCTCAATATGCTTAAACGATAGTTAAACTATGCCAAATTATATATTATATCATAGTTTAACTATGGTTTAAGCATATTGAGAGCTTGAAAAAGTCTTAATTAAAGAAAAGACGAAACGTTGCAATCAATGAGTGTTTAAATTGATTTATTTTCATTATTCCAATTACCCGTGATACTGTTTTCTGTTATTAACATTGAAAGAATCACAAAAAAGAGGATTTATTTTTTGCAAATAACTTGAAAACTATTAAGGGTAAAGAAATAAAAACCCGGGTCGCAGTGCCAAAACCCTGCCGACAATATAGTGTATTTGCTTGTATAGGGCCGTGTGGTTTTATACTTTTATTATGTGAAATTAAGTTTGTTTTTGGGCAAAATAAAAAATTTAACCCCTTAATACACCCCTTAAAATAACATTTTTTTCTTAATTGTAATATTATTATCAATCTAACGTCTACACCGAATTAAATACACCCTTCAATAAATAAGTCACTATCTGCAAACTAGTGTTTTCATAAAATTTGTAAACCCGGTCCTGTCGGGCCGATTTTATTAAAATTGTGGGGACACTTTTTAATCACTACCAGAGGATTAAATTTCAATTTTGAAACGATTCGGAGAATTTTTTCGGTATTTTGGGGCCCAAAACAGTTTTCAACCCCTAAAAACTACCCTTAAAATAGCCCGATTAGGCCCATTTTAAATAGGCTTCTTGCGGTGATGGGTTTCAACACGTGGCCCAAATTTCGTTGAAATCAATTAACTCTTTCGAAAGTTATCGCGCGTACACATATATATATATATAAATATATATATATATATATATATATATATATATATATATATATATATACATATATATATAAACATTTTTAAAAATGGTGCCAAAGTGCTTAGGAGGTTATGAAACGTCGAGAAATTTTGGTCCGACCCCTAGGTCCCGCCATCCGACCGACGCCAATAGTGTATGTTGCCATATGGCAAATACACTAAAAAAAAAGATTCCTAAAGACGAGGAAATTTCCGAAAAAAATGTCGACTCCCGGAACTTCATCTCTATTATTAATACTTATCATTTAGTGTTGAAAATAGGACTCCGCGTGGTCGGCGCTGTGTCTATAAAACAAGCAGTTTAGATAGAATCCCAATTTCATTTCTACACCGGCACCTTTGGTTATGTAACTAATAAGTCCCAAAGACAGCCGATAAAGATCGGTTCCGACTACAGTGAATGGGCTATTAGGGTTCCAGTTATTATCAGCACTTATATATTTTGCCTCGTCAGTGCTTTACGAATAAGTTTCGCGGATAATATGAATCTACCTTTACATCGTAAAATATAAAAGAAATCATTTTTATTTACATTCGAAAACCTTTTTTAAACAAACTAAACCATGTGATTTTTATAAAAGAGCTCGGTAAACAAAAGGATATTTGTGTATGTGGTAGTGAAAAGCAGAGTGAAGTTGCTTTGAGGTTTGAGGCAGTGTCCCAGTTAAAGCGTTTTGAGGCTACAGAAACCAAGACGTGCATATTGACTGAGTGTTAGATGTAATGCAACTGTACACTCCTAGTCAAAAGTTGCACTACATTTCAAATATTGTACTGCATTGATGAAATTAATGCTGTCCTATTATTTTAGCTACGGTAATTGTTAAAAACAACATTTATGGAATCTGCAATTATTTTGTAAATAATTTTCGGAGAATAACAGAAAAATTTGAAAAGAAAATTTTGGAATTTTTTAATCGACACCATTTTATATTTTTTTAGGAACTACAATTCGGCACTACGACCTTTTTTTAATTTCATAACTGAATTGGTTATGAAATAAAAAAAAACTTAGGTCGTAGTGGCGAATTCTGTTCGTTAATACAGGTATTGTGAAAATAAAACAATTAACTCCTTAATACATCCCTTTAAAAATATATTTTTTTAAATTGAGAATTATTAATTATCAATCCAACATCTGCACTTAATCAAATACACCCTCCAGTAAATAAATCTCTGTGTCCACAAACTAATCTTTTCATAACATTTGTAAGTCTGGTCGTGTCCGGCCGATTTTAATAAAATTTACCAGATTTTAATTTATACTCAATGTTAAATTTCAATTTTGACACTACTCTGAAATATAAATATTAAGAGCACTGTGGTTGGAACAATAAAAATTAAAGAATAGTTACTTCTTACCACAACAGATTTATTCAGTGGATGTACATTTGGAGAGCTAAGCTCCCATCTTCAGCAAAAGTTTAGTGTTTTGCTGAAGATGGGAGCTTAGCTCTCGAAATGTATATCCACTGAATAAATCGGTTGTGGTAAGAAGTAACTATTCTTTAATTTTTACTACTCTGAAAGCTCATGTGATATTTTTAGACCCAAAAATATTTTCTAACCCCTAAATATAACCGGTAAATGATTCGATAAGGTTCATTTTAAGTATGCTTCGTGCAAAAATGATGCCAAATTGTTCTGGAAGGTAAGAAACGTCGAGAAATTTTCGTCAGACACCTAAGATTCATCATCCAAGACCGACCAACGCCAACAGTGTAAGTGCCATACGGCAAACAAACTAATTATGAAGTCTAGAAATCAGTTCCAGAATTGGGGATAAATATTGGAAGCCCTAGTTGAGATATTCATAGTTAACAGTTCTGCGACTGACAGGATTCGATAGTCACGCCATAGGGTTCACACACATCTTACGTGCGCCAGTTACGTGTGCAATGTAACATGCATGTTTGCACAAACTAGCTGTCCTTCATGATAACTAGTTGGGTATGCATTACTGTGATACGTATGCAAAACGTGGACTACGTGATCTTAGATCTATTACGGGAATATTATTATGTCGCTATTTATGGCGTGACCGTAATTTCTTATCAATTAACTTTGGTATCCAAACATTTTATTTCAGAAATTACTAATATTCCTTCAGCACCTCGTTTGAAGCTGGTCGGTATTCGTCGTTGTCTTCGACCAGTCTTCCAAAACCTTCCAGTATCGAATATTTGAAGCTCATTGTGAAGCGGCCACATAATCGTT
The DNA here is from genome assembly GCA_034508555.1 of Venustoraphidia nigricollis. NCBI lineage: Eukaryota > Metazoa > Arthropoda > Insecta > Raphidioptera > Raphidiidae > Venustoraphidia > Venustoraphidia nigricollis. The sequence continues at coordinate 14,080,348 of JAVRKA010000004.1, forward strand.
ATTGGACGATGTTGGGTCATGTTTACTAGGCTTAATGGTGAATCCACATTAACGCGAACGATAACGCGGGTACAGACTACTATTAATATAAATAGCTAGGCTTTCATTTTTCCGGATATTGCAATGTCTTGATTGATATTCGAGAGCATTGGTAAACAATTTATCGTGACTCAAGAGAAACCACTAAAAATGTAAATATAGGAAACAATATAGGAAATAGTTGAAAATAAAGGAATCAATATCAAAAGATTCATTTTATGTAAATGTATTTCCTTGAATTTTGCTCTGTAATGAACAAATATTGCTGCATTAAAAAGACATTTGCAAACATAATATAGCTAGCGAAAGACAGATCTAGCATGAAGCTATTATAATATGACGTATTCTCTCTACACAATATAAATATGAAACAGCTAAAGTAATATAAATACACTGTAGAATAGAATAAGGGGTAGGGGATCGGCGGGACACTGACTGCGCGTTGTATGTATTGGGGCTCCGTTAGGATTATATATGGGGGGGCTCCGACGTCTCCTGCAACATCATCAATTCATTCACTTCCTTCCTTTATGGACCCCAGAACAAACCACAGAGCGCCGAACCAAGTCATTTACTTAAGAATTGTTTTTGGCAACCAAGTGACAAATCTCCGCTCGTTTATGAGAAGGGCTCAGAAAAATTATATGAGAAATATGGTACAATAAAACTAATGAAAAAAGTACATAAATGAATAGAACTGCATGGCGTGTAAATTAAATCAGTATTTACAGCTGATTTGATTTTCCTAAAAACGATTTACTCTAATATCATACCATGCCTACTCTATTATATTAACAGTTAAGGATCGCGACAAAGGCAAGCATAAGGCTGTCGGAACGCTCTGAATTTAAGCCACACTACAAGGCGAAAAAATACTGGTGCAAGGGTGCTGCTGTCAGTTGATTAGTCAACATTTTGGAAATTTTTGAAGATTTAAAAAACTTTTCCGAAAAAGGATGAGTCACATTAGGTTTGTGAAATAAGTACGAATAAGGTCGTAGTGTGACATTGAAAACGTGCGTTTTTTGACACAATTAATGCCAACTTTTTTTTAGTAAATCGTACATAAATTACAGAGAAAGAATTTTTGCAAAATGTTGACGAATAAGTCTACAGTCAGCTATCAGCCGAAGGCCTATTTTTGGCTTAAATTCAGTCTTGAGGCTTTAAAATATCCTACTATTATTAACGTTTTGTTTAAGTTAATTTAACGGTTCGTCAAATTAATTATAAGGACATTAACATAAAACTGACGAAACGTTTTTTAACAGCAGCATTGCACAAACACAAATATTCCTAAAGTAATACTTCTTTTAGCAGATAACGGAAGTTGCACGCGCGTACCTAACATAAATTCGAAGCTAGCCACAAGAGATTCAGACTGAATTTACAGATAGACACTTTCTGTCATCTGGAAACTGTTCAATATAGGTTGTACTAGACGACTATAACCTTTAGTTACAACGAATACTCGTTTTAAGTAGAAAAAAGTAAAAACCAAAATATAATTTTTGAAGTTAATTTCTTGTAAATATTATTATTAAACTGTCTGAAGACTTTATTTGAATACATGATTTGCATGTATGTCTATTAAAAATTGATTTGTAATCTTGCCAAAAAAGTATAACTTCAAACGCACGTAGATAAGTACACGCCCCCACTTTTTTTTATAAATATGGCAGTATTGTCAAAGTTATCCAAAAAAAACTAACACCAATAATAATTTCAAAAACCCGGGACGCAGTGCCCAAACCCTGCCGACAATATAGTGTATTTGCTAATACTGGCAGTCTGGTTTTATTACATGAACTTAAGTTTGTTTTTGGTCAAATTCAAAAATTTAACCCCTAATACACCCCTTAAATTAACAGTTTGTTTCTTAATTGCAACATTACTATCATCGAACTCCAATTTAAATACACCTTTCAGTAAATAACTCACTATCTGCAAACTAGCGTTTTCATAAAATTTGTAAATCCAGTCCTAGCGGGCCGATTCTTTTCAAATTTCGGGAGCATATTTTAATTGCTACTAAAGGAGTAAATTTCAATTTTGAAGCGATTCTGAGAATTTTTTCGGTCCCAAAAACTTTTTTCAACCCTTAAAAACCACCCATACGATTGGGCCCATTTGAAATAGGCTTCGTGCGGTGATGGATTCCAACATGCATGCCAAATTTCGTTAAAATGAATTAACTCTTTCGAAAGTTATTGCCCGTACACACATATATATAATATATATACATATATAATTTTTCGGAAAATGGTGCCAAAGTGTTTAAAAGGTTATGAAACGTCGAGAAATTTTGGTCCGACCGCTAGGTCCCGCCATCCGACCGATGCCAATAGTGCATGTTGCCATATGGCAAATACACTAATAATCTTGGTTTTACCATCATCGAAGTGATAATTGAAACTGTAAACCCTGGCTAAGTAGATCATTTCAAATATTACTGTAGAAAAACAGTGTAACTCTTACGCACAAGAATTTGGATTTGTCTGTACGCAGTGCTGCAAAGGAGAGGCAATTCTTTATGACCACAGCGTAGCTTATATTTCTTCATCATTTCTTAATCTCATTCCAACTAGACGCAACACACTATCAGACTCTGTACTACAACCAACGGTAGGTACTTCCCAACTGCACACCCCAACAGCTAACTCATCATTCAGGAAGTGAGATGCGCATTGAATAATTCACATTAAAAACTTTCTTTGTAACAGTGAGTTTTTTTTTATCAAATAAAAAACGAGATATTTTATTTTTAGATATAATATTTTTTCAATGCATGAATATTAAGTAGGAGACGACGACATTGCAGGTGAAATCGAGTAGAAATTAAAAAAAAAATGGAAAAAGTAGGTGCGTGTACTTCTGTACGCGCGTTTTAAATTATACTTCTTTGACGTGATTAGGAACTACTTTTTAATATACATGCAAATAATTTATTAAAACAAAATCTTCAAATAGGTATTTTAAAACACTTTCAAAATTTTCCTCAAAAACAATAGGGCTCTTCATATTTACATTTAAAACGTCTTACCACAATTTAATTTCGATCCGCTCAGCCGTATGACCTGTATCGTGATCATAGACAAATAGACAAACAGACATATTCCAAAATTTTGGAGACCTTAAAACGAAAAATATTAGGAAATTTTAAAAAGTGAATTTTGATCTAAATTAGTACCATTCTCCTTGTGGAAATGGAATGGTATTAATTCATTTGGAGAAAGTTTGAATAAAAATCCGTAACAGAAGGTCAATTGAGAAGCAATATTGAGTTTAAAATTGCATTTATTTACTGACGTTTCGGTACACTTCAGAGTTTCATGATTTGACAGCATTTCAAACCCTGAAGATGGTACGAAGTTTCCCCACCGTCAGTAAATAAATACAATTTTAAACTCAGTATGGCTTGTCAATTGATCCTTTGCCATGGATATTTATCCAAAATATCTCCAACAGTCATCAAGGATCGCAATCGCTCTAATTAATCATTTAATTAGAGTCAACCTAGTAAAATTAAAGTTATAGATAATACCGTTTTAGTTCTCAAAAATTTCAAGGCGGGGGCAGTGAATTATAAATTCAAACAAATCACTAGTTAGTGTATTTGCCATAGGCAACATACACTATTGGCGTTGGTCGGATGGCGGGACCTAGGGGTCGGACCAAAATTTCTCGACGTTTCATAACCTTCTAAACACTTTGGCACCATTTTTAAAAATGTTTATATATATATGTATATATATATATATATATATATATATATTTATATTTATATATCTATATATATATATATATATATATGTGTGCGCGCTATAACTTTCGAAAGAGTTAATTGATTTTTACGAAATTTTGCCCGCATGTTGGAATCCACCACCGCACGAACCCTATTTAAAATGGGCCCAATCGGGCCATTTTAAGGGTAGTTTTTAGGGGTTGAAAAAAGTTTTTGAGCCCAAAAATACCTAAAAAATTATCAGAATCGTCTCAAAATTGAAATTTAACCCTTTAATAGCAATTAAAAAGTGCTCCTAAAATTTTAATAAAATCGGCCCGACAGGACCGGATTTACAAATTTTATGAAAACACTAGTTTGCAGATAGTGAATTATTTGCTGAAAGGTGTATATAATTTAGTTTAGAGGTTCGATTGATAATAATTGCAACTGAGAAAAAAATGTTCTTTTAAGGAGTCAAATTTTTTATTTTGTCCAAAAAACCAACTTAAGTTCGCATAATAAAGCCACACTGTCTATATTAGCAAATACACTATATTGTCGGCAGGGTTTTGGCACTGCGACCCGGGTTTTTTTTTGTTATTGTGATCATTAGAAAGCTGCAGATTCAAGCAATTCAGATATTTTTTGTCCAAAATTGACTGCTCTATATAGCGCAAAACAATTTCCATGCAAGTACCCCATTGTGATATTTTATGCTTATAGCGAACATTTCTGTAAATGATCCATTTTTATTGTCCACAATACTTTCTACATAAGACATAGTCTGCAGACCAAACTATTATTTTCTATTTTGTATAATTTTGTGGTTAAACAGGTCAACAAAATGTCTATTTACATTTTAATGAAATAGCAACAGAATAAATTTAAAGTTCGTTCTATCTTTTTTGTTTTTGTTGCATAAACATTAAATTGCATTTAAGTATCTTCAAAGTTCTTCCATACCGTGTAAGAGAATCTTAAATGAACACGAGTTAAATTTTTTAAATCTGAATACCAACTAGAGCTCTGACAGACATTTGATTCTTGGCGAAATAAGAAATATTCTTTCTGTTTAATAAAAAAACATTGGTTCCGATGGACAATATCGCTTGGGGTATATTACGTGTATAGTTGCTCTTTTTATTTTTGAGGCAGTTTAAATCTCCATAGCCCTGGAAGTGAGCAAATGCTCATTGTAATCAGTTTGTTTATATAGGTGTTTTTTTATAAGTGTCTAATTTAAATTCTGTGTTTCGCTGACGTGTCAAATGGATGTATCTATGTCTCAACTGACCTAATAAATATCTATCTATCTAAACGCAGTAAAGTCTTGGTTTCCTAAGATAGCGATATCGTAATATAGCGGTTACGATGATGCCACCGCTACCAAGAAAACCACGTCTATTTATTTCTATGCACACGTTTTTCAGCGTCATTATATTACAACCGTTGTCTTATGAAACCAGGGCTATAGTAGTATATTAAAAATATTTGAGATTATTTTTTTAAGTAGTATTCTTAAACTTTTTGAAGATTTCATTTCAACAAATTATTTGCATGTATATTAAAATTTAAAAGAAGTAAAAGAAGTATAACTTCAAATGCGCGTACATTAAATAATGTTCAAAAAGATTGGTAACGTTTCAAATTTAGTTATTTTTACATTTTTTATTTTTATTATTTTATTATTTAATTTTTACATTCATGTAAAAATAACTAAATTTGAAACGTTACCAATCTTTTTGAACATTATTTAATTAATTTTAAATACAAAGTGTGTTCAATATTATAAATTTTTAAACATAAATCATTTGATTGATTACTTCATTTATTAGTTATGAGCCTGACGAAGACTAAATAAAGTAGTCGAAACGTAGCAAGATTAACAATAACACGATTGTTTTGTATCATTAATCCAAATACCTGAGGTTTATTATTGAATTATAATAATAATTTTGGATGCGATATAACGTCTAATATTCGTGTATCTTTTCTATCTGTATAATGTTTGTTGTCTACTTGTCTATATCCTATTTGAAAATGAGAAAAGGGGGTTTAGAAAAGTAATACAAAAAAAATGTGGTATGGAACCCACTGCGTGCGAGTTGCTCTCGCACGTGACTGATTTTTTATTTTTGTTTTCCTCAGTTATTTGTCAATTTACTTGAAATAATATTTTATCTGCACAAATGCAGTAATCGTATTTTGTCACGTTCACATGGACATGACTATAACATCATTCATGTCACACGTATCACAGATCATATTATTATGAATTATAAAGTATAGTCGGATCATGAAAACTTCTCGACTTGGATTTCAAAACTATTTTTATGATTTCAAGTGATATTTTACGACACTTTAATATAAAAAGTGCAGACATAAAACTGTGCTACTGCAAAAGCACTGCATATTACCTGTGTATGCCTATTCAGTGTTTTTATTCGAATACTAAGAAAGAGGATGATATAAAAATTTGTAGTTTTATGGAGAAAAAGATGCAAAGTTTTATGATTTAATATTCAATACTTATTTGCAGTTTCCTTAGATTACTTTGTGAATAGCGGCAACTGTTCTATTTTTTATTTTGTTTCATTCTTGAATGAATTAATGTTTGAATTTAATGAAACCTTATCTGCATATTTATATCTTAAGCAAATAAAAAACGCGATAGCTAACAAATAAATAACGATACACTTATTGCTGGTTATTTCTTTAAAACATAGCAGTCCCAAAAAACTACCCAATTTTCATTAGTTTTACTAATTTCCGAAATTATGAAAAACAAACCTGATTAATACTAAAAAATGCCGGTCAAGTGCGAGCCGAATCAGTTTGGTGAGGGTTTTCCGTGCGATCTTTCCTTGTAAACTACGAGTGCGGGCCCTATATTCTCTATTATTTCGAAATTTTAGGCTCATTAGTTATATAGATTAAATCTTTTAGAATAGAGGTATACCTAATATGTTCAAACATTTTTTAATATCTAAAATGACTAATAATACACAATTAAGTTAGCAGGAAAGTGGACAAATTGATGTAAATCTTCAAACCAATTATTAATTTAGCGACGTTTCGGTCATTTATTTGAGCTTCATCAGGCATCTATAAAGTACAGCACATGTTAAAATTAAGTACACAACCAAATATACAAATGGTTACAAACACAGCATATTTATATTATATATTATATATATTATATATCATGTATTAAGGTAAATATGCTTTTTTATTTGTATATTTGGGTGTGTACTTAATTTTAACATGTGCTGTACTTTATAGATGCCTGATGAAGATCAAATAAATGACCAAAACGTCACTAAATTAATAATTGGTTCAAAGATTTACATCAATTTGTCCACTTTCCTGCTAACTTAATTGTGTATGTTTGAAAAAAATATAGACGCAACAATTTCCAATACAATTACTAATAATATTTCTGAACTGTTATTTAGTATCTCGAAAATTGTTTTGCAGTATCACGTGAAATATGCGTTTACTAAATATTTTAAAAGGACCTGTAGGAAAAATACAACGCAGCAGGTTCACAGGAGAGCTTGAATGAGTATAAAACGAGCGACATTTCAGTGATCAGGGCTACAGAATGCAAGAGTTGGGTAGTAAAGAATATAAAACTAGAAAAGACGACGCAACTAGGGAATGGGAATTTCAGTTCAGAGAGTTGGCAATTACTCAATGTCTACTCCTGATGGAGATACGTTAGAATACACACAAGTAACACTGAATCAAGGATGTGTGAATTACTAAGTACTACCTAAGTATCTATCAAACAGAAATAAGTACGCTAAAATTATGAACGGTACTTTATATTTCTGAGACCCTGGTCAAATAAATATTTTACATTTAATGTTAAGGTTGATCCCTCAAAATATGCTTTCGGAAAATTTCAAACTGTGGTCGCAAAATTAATTTTATTACTGTTTTTATTAGCTGCAATTAAGCATTAAGCTTCACATAATTGGGTTTTTGAATGAATTTTTTTTTTACATAAATGGAAAAATCACATACAAGTTTTATAGCAAAACTACTTTTATTTTTTTGTTTAATTTCATAATTAAAAAGTTATATTTAATTTAAAAATAATGTTTTCGCTAAGATCCGATAACGCGCCAAAAACCTCTCTGACGTCGAAATGTTTTTATGGGCCTGGTTGCCATGGTTACTTTGATAGCATGTATAATAAAACATACTCAAATACACGACTTTTATCATTTTGACGTCACAAACATTCTTGGCATGTTTTGTAGTCACGTGATATCTTATGAAGTTTTATACATTTTAATTAATTTGTTACTAATTACCTATGACTTCAATTTTTTTTTCTTTTCGTTCTTCAATATTATTTACGATATACTTATTATTTAAAAAATAAAAAAAGTAGTTTTTTTTAATTCAAATACTCAATTTGACTTGCTGCTTTAAAATTTCAAAAAACATACTTCTAGTTTATTTTGAAGCATTAATATCAAAGATTGGATAAGATTGTTCATAAATCTTAGAGATTTCCGACAAGTAAGTGAATTTTACATGCATACAAACATCCAACTGCTTGTAAAAAAGGAGGCGTATTGAACAGCTGGTAAACTGTCATTCAATAAAATAAAAGGTCCAATTATTATGTTGTTAATTTATGAAAGTTGAAATTGTGATTTTTGAATAATACTGTGCTTGAAAATGTTTGACAAGTATATTTTCTTGAAGAGGTTCTTAAAATGTGCAGCGCTATATGCGTCGAAAAGTGGAACTTAACTTTATAAAAATGATTCCAGTTTTTCAGTTTTTTTTTCTCGTTTCAATGAAATACAGCCTACTGTTTAACAAAAATAAAATTATAAGATGCTATACGATATGTCTACAAATAATTTGAGTATGTCATCCCTGTAACATTTTCCATCTTTTTCGAACACTAGCATTTTAATATGTTTCAGAAGTGAGATAGAGTACGGTGCATAACATAGAATGCAAAAGAAACTTGGAAAATTTGCTACATTGACAAAAACGTCTATGTGAAATGTAAGGTTAGCGTGGATTTAACGCTCGCGTTTCCTCATTTTCACTACGTTACAACCAACTTCCGTAAATACAACAGGCCACTATACCTTATAGGTTTGTTTCTACAGATAATCACGGATTTTCCTTTGACAAGTTTCTGACTTTTTCATTATGGATGCGTTAAATACGACAAATCGGAAACTAGTCTCGAACTTGCTTGCTAGAACAGTTAAAGAGGTATTTACCGCAGACAAAAAACAAAAATGGAGAACCTCAAAATGGCTCATCAAACTTTCTGCAATTCTATTGTAATACGCGTTAACATGCATAATGTGTAAAGCCATACTGGGTTGCTAGTTTAATATAAATATTTATAACCCCTCTCCACAATATGAATTCACTTCATTATTGAATTATCGTCTCCAGACAACTGTGTTGTCACTACTGTTAAAATTATTCTGTATAAGAAAAAAAATTAAATGGTATTGTCGGAACTCAAACCCAAAAATCAGAGTTCCGGAACCGGAATTTGTGATTTTTTTTAACGATTCTTAGTTAACCCGCAATAAATAAACAGAAGGACAGACAAAACTTCTGAATATGAATACTTCGGTCTAGATATTCTGGTTAGTAAGCTATCTAAGTCGAACATCCACTCAAAACTTCGATTCGTAGATGAAGTTACGATTTAATATATTTGGACTGATATAAGTTTTACAAGTGTTAAGGACTCAATAAATTGTTAAAAAAAGGGTTCGTTATGCCACAAAATTAATTTTACATTTTTAAGAATATATCTTTTAGTCAAAGTGGTTACTTACATAACAGCTAATGAAGTAATCGGTTGAATAATAGTGTGAAAATGCTTACCTGTAACAGAAAATAGAAAAATTAATAAAAAATGTTATAAATCATTTTTAATATAATATCATTTTTAGGTCAGTATTTGACAATGATTTTAAAATTTGCAAAAAAAAAACATTTGGTAAATTTCAATAATATAACGTTTTGACATTATTTCAAACTAGCAAAAACACCGTTTGTTTGCAGTTATCCATTATTCCAATTTAAGATCATTTAGATTGGCCATTTTTTTATTTTCTAACCCTTAGTATAAATATATACTGTATTTTAACAGATGATAATAATATAGTTATAATCACTTAGAGTAGTACTTTTTTACTTTGGATAATAGGTTAAACACTTCATCAGCACATTGTAACAGAGAAATGAGACGTGTTATCTATGAATACAAAGTAAAACTATACTGCATCGAAGAGTCAGCTTTATCGACGATGCACGTAGTACATTCATATTAAATTAACAACTAACATCATGGTGTCTCATTTTCGTTGCATGCTGTGTGCGCACAATTTCTGTAACAGAGACGTTGCAAGCTGCGTGTGCAACTTCCGTAACAGAGAAAATCTTACCCTCAATGCGTCAAAAGCAGTATAGGTTCAAAAATACATGTTGTTCAATTGAAGCAACGTCGATTTAAGCACTATCGCATTTGGTTACCGGTCGTCAACATGTTCTTTTGTTATGAGTGCTTTAACCTGAACAAGACTGCAATAAATTGTATGCGAGTAATTTCTCATACGACGACGGTTATTTGGTCTGGACTAGACACTTGTAAAAATTTCACAAATAATTTAATTTTACTCAACGTACGTTTTTTGGAATATTATTCCATCATCTGGAGCAAAACAAAGTTGATATACTAATCCAAGCGTCTGTGTTATTCATACATCATTTAATCATGTTCTACCAAATCCTAATATGATATATCAGCGAACATTTAGTTCATCTATATATGTATGTATATAAAAGGCGATATATGTTATCTATGGACTCCAAAACGGCTGAACTAACAAAAAAAAATTTTTTGACAATTTTGATTTTTCTTTGATATTTGAACATTCACAATTAAAAGCGATTGAATTCGCGCAAATTCAATACACGTTGAGAATTTTATGATAATGATTATCATCTTTTAAGGCTATAGATAATTAGATAATGAGTGCTACCAGTGCGAAGCCGAACTGGGCCGCTAGTACTACATAAAAATATTAATTTTCCAAAAATATTTCACCACGATATGGTCCTAGATTTCTGAATAAAATATAACTCAGTTTTCTAATTAAAATGCGTGGTGACGTAAACAGGAAATAAAAAAGAAATTTTAGCAATGCTTAATATTTTTAAATGTAAATATGACTTTTTATGCTATTTCCGTTTGTATTTTGATAACATCTCTTTCTATAATATAATGCATGTACATAACCCCACTTTACTTTTTTCGCATTTCGTGAAATGTCATTGTTGATGACTGATAATTTATTTGAATATTTTGAATAAAAAATTTTAAACTTGGTCAACTTACAAGAATACATTTCGATAATTTAAAAAAAATGTTTTTTATATGAAAATGATATATTTTCACTTACACAATAATAATGTATTTTTTGCATAGTTAATTGGGAGTTTCGTAGGGTGATAAAATAATATTTATTACCTGAAGGTGTAATTTTCGATTAATTTTCTTTTTAGTTCATTGATCGGTTAAACATCTAGATATCTTCGAGTTGTTATCGTCCATGATGTTATATGTTTATGGATCGTGGGTAATTGGACACAAATAAATGAAAATTTGCTACGTTTCGTAGGTTAGTTTCCTACTTCTTCAGGCAAGCTTTAATTAAAATAGGATACAATTAGTATGTATAATTAGGCTTTTAATTTACAATATATATTAAAATTTATCAAGCTACTTACTTGTTGTTGTTGATAATCAACTAAGTAAAAACAAATTTTACAATTTGAAAAGAAGCTGTAATATAAATCAAAACCATAGTAGATTGCTAATTTTTGTACTTATATTTTTTAAATTATTGTTTTTAAATGAATCACAAGATGATCTCACTACAAACATATCAACAAAGATTCTAAACTATAAAGTAAGTAGCTTGATAAATTTTAATATATATTGTAAATTAAAAGCCTAATTATACATACTAATTGTGTCCTATTTTAATTAAAGCTTGCCTGAAGAAGTAGGAAACTAACCTACGAAACGTAGCAAATTTAGAAAACTTAGAATTTTCATTTATTTGTGGCCAATTACCCACGATCCATAAACACATCTAGATATCTTTATAAGTCCAGTATCTTCCAAGATAGAATATATATTTAGACAAAATAATTAAACAAAGGCATACGATCGGATTAACAAACAACTGGTCGCAGTACCAAACCTTGTCGACAAAATGTAGTGCACATTATGTTAAAATATGCATTGCGGCATATGATTAATGTATCACTGACCTGCACCTATATATCTTTCCACGAGAATGTGGCCAAGTTAGACAAGTGGCCAACTAATTAGAAAGTCAAAAGCACTTCGTCTGGTTCCATGAAAGTGAATATATTAAGCAGATGACCAGCACAATAGGTTTTCTGTATTTTTATTCGACATCTAAATACAATCAGGGTTGTCTTATTAAGATTTCCTGTAGTGTATTTTATGGATACACTGTGTAATTATTTTAAAAAAAAATAAGGCTAAGAATATATTTCATAAATAAATTTATTTATTTACTACCGGCTACCCACGGCTTCGCATGTCATTGAGATGATTTGTTTCCACGACAATTTAATATTGCTAATTTGATATAAATTCTAAACTTATTAAAAACTTGGAGAACCTTGCGTTCTCGGAGGAAGCTTCGCTTCTTATTATCAAGCTTATGGCTTCATTTAATTACAGAGATGACTCGGCAGCGACAACAGTAGTAAAGCATTCGGTTCCACTGTATTATTAGTTTCTACAGTCAAGCAGGGCTATCTCCCAGCTTGACAAGCATTAGACATAATGTTTTTCTTTTGAACCCATTTTTTGCTATAATATATTCCGACTTGATTTACAAATATTGAGATTTCGAACTAAAAGCTTACTTTTACCAAAATAAAATATGTGTAGCTTTTTATTAATGACAATTTATAGAATCCGTTCAGTAAGTCCAGAGATTACTCCTCGCTTATAAAGAAACAAACAACTTTTGCATCTTTATAATATTAGTATAGATTGTATTTTAAATTCTCATTGCAAATTCGATTTATAGTTTTCTAGAGTCCATCGCGACGTAGAGAAAATGTCAAAAAATATACAAATGTTTAATTAAACTCAGTTATATGTGCACGAAAAAAACCAATAAATAATAATGACACTAAAAATAAACAAATAAATCGATTATAGCACATAAAATATTCATTTAATTAGTTTGGTGCACCAAAACCGAACGATAAAAAGCTTTTACTAAGCACACATGCTTAATAAAAAGTATTAGTATATACAATTATTTTTTAATTTTAAATAATTAATTCAAATATATTTTCGATATTGTGTTGGTAAATTTCTACACATTTAAATTCAATTTTGAATGTAATTTATTAGAATATTTCAAATGCTATTAGCACATAAATGTTTAGTTTTAAATTGATTTTTTAAGACCACCAATAGCCAGGGTTATTTGTGCATAGTAATAATTCGTATTTCCAATTTATTATAGTTCAAAATCGACTTGATACTTTCACCAGATCTAAAAATGGAGCCGCGGAACTGGAGATTTCATGTCTATACTAAGCAATATTTGAATCAATTTAAGTGGTTAGGTGGATTTGAAAATTTCAGAAAATCGATTAATTTTTTTTGTCTTATTAAATAGTACCTACAATATGTTTAAAATATTCTCCTAAAATTTCAAATCGAGCCGAGTAAAATTCTAAGAGATAGACCCTTTGGAAGTTCCGCTCATCAGGCCACGTCAGTGCAGCGCTTCGCAGGTTATACGCGATTATCTCAAAACTCAATTTTTTAAGTCGGTGGATACGATTTCTCGAAAAGTTATGAAGCGATTTTGTTCAAATTTTGTACACATCTTTGAAATAACATTATCTAGTCACTGAACGAAGGATTTTTTTTTATTACAACTAATTTTTCGAGCCAATCCATGGCGAAAATTTGACCAAAAAATGTGTTTTTTTGTTCAAAGTCTGTCAAAAATTAAAAATTTTAATTTTTTTTCCTTCGCCCAATAAAAGATTTATCCATGTACTACTAACGAAATATTTTTGGTTTTTTGATTTTGGAGGAACCAATAATGAGTTATTCTGTCCACGGCAAGAGCATTTTTTTTTGAGACGTCAAGGGAGATGAGGTTTTCGGAATTTTTAAATACAAATTTCACAAAATACTGTTTAAATATGTATCTTTGATATGCTGAATTGTTTAAATAAAATATATAATTGTATATATTAAAAAAAAAAAAATAGTAAAAATACCCTTTTTTTGAACCTCTGAAACCCACCTAACCCATTGAGTGAAAAATCAATTTCAAACGAAAATTACTAGTTTTGTTTAGTGCCCAGCTTTCCACCATATGATCACGTACTTCCACCATATGTATTAAAATATATTCAGATAAAAACTATTATGTGCTTAAAAAAAGCACAATAAATATATTATTTATTACCTCGTGTAATAATTTGTGTGTAGAAAGTCTGCATTTATCCAAATTATTACAGTTTTTCATACATAACAGCTCTGTCTGAAAATATTAAATAAATACAAAGGGAGGGTTTCCGCTCATAAAAATTCCGGAATACGTAGTATCTATGACAAAAAGAAAGCGTCTCATAAATATTTAATTCGAAGTAAAACATAAGCAAATTTGACAAACAAGATCGTGTCTACAGTCGTCAGCATCTAATTGTGATGACAGTTCTGGTGATACCATTAGCGAGGACTGTTTAAAAAATGCTCTCAAAAATATTTTTATATTCATCTAATATCGTTTGCCTTTTTCTGTTTCGTTCAGCAAGCTGTTGTCGATAGCAAGATATTGCATCAATGACACTTTGACTTTGACATTTTGAATAAACTGATCCATAATTTGGATTATAGTGGCTAAACTTTTTTTTATTTTTAGAAACCATGTAATACTGAAATAGAATTAAGCGACGCCTAGCTGTATCTAAACTTGCATTTGTATTTCATCGATTCAGCATTCTTTTAATATCAACATTAAGAGCACTATGGTTGGAGCAAAAATAAAAATATAAAAACTTCTTACCACAACAGTTTCATTAATGAATGTACATTTCGAGAGCTAAGATCCAATCTACACAAGAGTGTAGTGTATTGCTGAAGATGGTAAGCTCCTATCTTCAGCAATACATTACACAAGAGTGTAGTGTACTGCTGAAGATGGGAGTTTAGCTCTCGAAATGTCTGTTGTGGTGAGAAGTTTTTATACTTTTATTTTTACTCTACTTTACACTTTTTCGGCACTATCTATAAAAATTCCATATTTGAGCTTTTCAGCTTATTATATAATACTCCTACCCTAGCACTGGCTTGCAAAGTTGGTTAGGAAAATTCTGACAATTATTATATCTCAATCAAATGTATGTCAAATAAAGGATTAAATAAATAAATAAAATTTAAAAAAAATACAAGAATTGCTGCCATACGTATTAAGACAATAATCCTCCAAATCAAATTTGAAAAATGATATGACGTAATATTCATGTTTTTAAAATTTTGAAATGATTTTAAAATATTACATTTTGGTCGGTTCTAGTGTAAGGGGAGTACACTGAATCCGGCTCGAAAGAAACTCTTAAGGGAATGTAAAGAAAACTCAATAAAAAAGCTAAACAAGTCCATGGAGGATGTCTCATCAACAGGGTGATAACTATGATGATGAGTGTCACCAATATGCGCATGTACAAAGAGGGCGGTAAAGCAGGGAATACCGGGAATATTAAGGAATAATCCACCATTATAATCATACGAATATTATAAAGAGGAAAGATTTGTATTTTTGTATGTTTGTAATGAATAAACTCAAAAACTAGTGTGCCGATTTAAAAAATTCGTTCACCATTAGAAAGCTACATTCACCCTGAGTAACGTAGGCTATATTTATTGCTAGAAAATATTAGGGATCCTTACTAAAACTTCAGTAACCTAACCCAAGGTGTAAAAAAATGCCATAAAACATCTTTCGTCGCATGCGCTGCGGAAACTATTGATGATAGAACAAAAGTATGTTCTACAATATTAAAGAACATATCAATAACTACAAAAAACTTCCCGATACTATATGTCCAACTATTATCGTTATGTCACAATAACCACTTTTTACATTTTAATAATCTATTTAGATAAAAGACGATGTATATGTAATCTATGGACTCCAAACGGGTAGACCATTTTTGATGATATTTTCAGACAATCTTTAGATTAGCCCAGCGGGTGATCTTCTGAAGTTTAATAGCGATCGGATCAACAGAATTTTTTAAATTTCTTTTTGGAAAATAAGATTTTTCTTCGATTTTTGAACATTCACAAATAAAAGCGATTGAATTCGCGCAAATTCAATACACGTTGAGAATTTAATGATAATGATTCTCAT
Organism: Venustoraphidia nigricollis; assembly: GCA_034508555.1. Classification (NCBI taxonomy): domain Eukaryota; kingdom Metazoa; phylum Arthropoda; class Insecta; order Raphidioptera; family Raphidiidae; genus Venustoraphidia; species Venustoraphidia nigricollis. Next base: position 14,096,608 of record JAVRKA010000004.1, read on the forward strand.
CTTTTATATCCCATATATTACATTTACACCCGGGCGAAGCCGGTCTTGGCCGCTAGTATCTATATAAAGTTGATATTCTTAATCGACTTATTTTTGAAAATCAAAAATCTTCATCGGTAAAAATATGTATGGATAAGTCTGTAGTCTACATATCCACAAATAATTTTGAATAAAAAAATAATTTGACGGAAGTCCCTAAGGGCTTAGACGATATTGTAAGTAGAAAATATGAATAAAAATAGCAACGTATATTTCCAAAAGCACTGCGATATGACTGGCACTAAAATTGTTTCCAATTAATGGGAGGTATAAAGTTGTTTTCTTATTTTTGACCAACTGTTAAAGACGGTGTTTCGTTCTTTAGGTTAATATTATTTCGGTGGAGCCCTTGCGGAGGTCTAACGGTACCCCAGGGCTCCGCAGAGCACACTTTGAGTATGGCTGCTCTAGGATATTAAAAATTACTAGCGGTACCCGTGCGAATAATTCGCACTAAAATTCGTTTCTAATTTCTCACACTCTTTATAACTTTCTTCTTTTTGTTCTATTACATTACGAAGCTCGGTGACAGTTCAAGAAAATATTTTTCTATAACTGCCATATAGAGGCGCAAGTATCGAAAACGTTGAGCTGAAGCGCCGCCACACGAAAAGTATTTATACGTAAATTTTGATTAAAAATTAAACAAAACAAATTTACCGACCGTCAATCATGTTGACGTTGTTTCAAAGCTAGAACCGTCAGATTGCAGCATTGCTTCATATACTGAATAAATGTATAATTGTTATAATTCAGTATTTTACAAAAACAAAAGCAATAATAGATTTTTTAGTTGCTGATGTCGGTAGAGCAAGCAATTATCTATAAAATGATATAAAATTTATGTGGAGCAATTGTGTGGTTTTTTCGAAAAAGGGAGGCAAACATCTTAACCTTAGCGTATTAATATATATGATTTTTTATCTAGACCTGTTTAAATAACACACCATTTACAATACGCGAAACACTGATGTTTTAAACCCCTGGCGTTATGTTAAAATTTATTGACATAAAATATGTAGCGAAGTCTACTGTTTTTTGCTATAAGAATACATGAAGAATGCATGTTTTAATTACGTAATTATGCATGTTAGTAGGTAACTAGCTAGGTATGCATGGCTATGCAGCTATTCGGCGGGGCGGCGTGGTGAAATAGAGACGATGACGTAGTCCAGTTGCGGCTGGGCTATCATGTAACCTTGCAATAAAGGCTTCTGTTTTAGAACTTGTAAATTATAGCTAGTTATATATGATTATGTAAGCTGATAAGATGTACACAAATTTGTAACATTACTCAAACATATAATAATTATTATAAAATGAGTAAAGCATAAAAGACCGCGCACACTATAGCTGCACGAACCAGCACAGCATTGATTGTTTGTTTACTATTCTGTCTGTCAAACATTAAGGCTGCCGGAACGCTCTGAATTTAGGCTACACTACGAGAGACTAAAAAATGATATCGCAAGGGTGCCGCTGTCAGTGGATTACTCCAAATTTTGGAAATATTTTGGAGATTTAAAACACTTTTCCGGAAAAGGAAGAGTCACTTTAGGTTTGTGATCGAATAATTTTGTGAAATAAATACGAATAAGGTCGTAGAGACCTAGATTTGTCCTTTATCTTCCTTATAGAGAAAGTTTTTATAACCGATTAAGTCACTGCTTAATTCAAAATGGAGGTTTATTTAAACATTTACTTCCATTTTTTATTTTAACTGTTTGTCTCATTTAATTATTAATTAAAAAAATATTATTTAATAAAAAATTGTTTCATTAATAAAAATAAATTCATTTAATATTGAAGAATTTATTTTAACTGGCTTTTCTTATTATTCATTATTAGTAGAGTTGGGTAACTCAGATCTAAACCGGTTCAAAGAGCCGACTCCGACAGAAGATCCGTGAGAGCCGACTCACTTTTTTTGAGCCGACGGATCAACGGATCCGCATAACTCAGTGAAACACTTAACACACAGAAGCACATTTTACACTTACGTATCAGTTTTTGCTTTGATGCATCTGTCAGCTCAAATGACTCATGCATCACATGTTTGGCTATGCATTCTTGATTCTATACAGGTCGTGATATGATTGACTGAACTAGGCAACTCAGTGGCAGACTGCGGTAACATATTCAGAACTCGGCTCTTTTTGAACCGGTTCAGTGAGCAAAGATGCAGATCACTAAAAAGACCCGTTTTTTCCATCTCTAATTATTAGCTATTGTTGTTATTAAATAGTGGTTAGTCAGCGTTATATGTGGCCAAAACAATCGTTGATCCTAATTTGCACAATGGAGTTTTCCCTATGTTCGGTTTTCTGTGATACACCCTGTATATAAAAAATAATTCAGAAACTTTTAATTTGCTGACCTATGTATACGTATGCTAATGATGTGCCTACATGGTTACAACTGTATATATATTGACGTTATAGTGAATTATTATCGATTAGGGTTGAACAATGTGTACATAGATAGTTAGTAAACACTGATGCCGCATGTAGTCCATCCATTCGATGTCTTGCGTTGTGTACAAACACTAGAGTCTAGATAATAGTTACCATACGCATGCATTTACCATAGTTAAACCAACCAAGAGTATATTAAAGGGTAAATTGTGTTCAAATATCGTCAACTACTTAAATAAATTAGTAGAATGAACGAGCATTATTATAAAAAAAAGGGGACAAGTGCGAATTGACCTCGCGACCTTACGTTGCAGATCATAGACTTCTTATAGCTGATAAGATAGATAAGATTTCTATTGTCATGGTTATAAAATAAATGTACATCGTATTTCATATTATTAGTGTATTTGCCATAAGGCAACATACACTATTGGCGTTGGTCGGATGGCGGGACCTAGGGGTCGGACCAAAATTTCTCCGAGTTTCATAACCTCCTAAACACGTCGGCACCATTTTTAAAAATGTTTATATATATATATATATATATATATATATATATATATATATATATATATATTTATATATATATATATATATGTGTACGCGCGATAACTTTCGAAAGAGTTAATTGATTTCAACGAAATTTGGGCCACGTGTTGAAATCCATCACCGCAAGAAGCCTATTTAAAATGGGCCTAATCGGGCTATTTTAAGGGTAGTTTTTAGGGGTTGAAAACTGTTTTTGGGCCCCAAAATACCGAAAAAATTCTCCGAATCGTTTCAAAATTGAAATTTAACCTTCTGGTAGTGATTAAAAAGTGTCCCCACAATTTTAATAAAATCGGCCCGACAGGACCGGATTTACAAATTTTATGAAAACACTAGTTTGCAGATAGTGACTTATTTATTGAAGGGTGTATTTAATTCGGTGTAGACGTTAGATTGATAATAATATTACAATTAAGAAAAAAATGTTATTTTAGGGGGTGTATTAAGGGGTTAAATTTTTTATTTTGCCCAAAAACAAACTTAATTTCACATAATAAAAGTATAAAACCACACGGCCCTACACAAGCAAATACACTATATTGTCGGCAGGGTTTTGGCACTGTGACCCGGGTTTTTTATACATGGTGTTCCTATAACCTACCACAATTAATAAAGTTATTTTGTATTTAGTACACAGTTGACATTACTTTTAATAACTTATTTTGTTTTTTTCTGGGAAAAGTCTCAAAAAACCCAGGTAGTCATTAAGATGACTTCTTATAGATTTTCCTGTAATCTATAAGTAAAGAACTATGTTTTGTATTTTCTTCAAAATTTTAGGCTCAGTAGTTTCGGAGATAAGGGGAAATGGTTAATTTTCATCTATTTTCTTAAATAACTTAAAAACTATTTTTTTTTTAATTATAAAAAAAATATATTTGAGACCCTTCCATTAACAGTTTGTAAAACTTTATTTTTAATTTCCTAATTTGCCTACCAAAAATGACTTTAAAAATGGATTTAATCTTTAAGAAAAATAGTGATTTCTGTATCTAGAATGTCAATTCAATTACATTATGGAAAAACGAGCGTCACCCGAGTCATATAAGCATATATTAATTTTAATTTTATTTATTTAAAAATACCAACAGTTACAAAAATAACCAGTTAATGGTATTTATACCAGTGAGTACATAGAATAGAACAAAATACAACATATACAAAATATCAGAAACAAAAACAAAATTAAAAACAACGGTAAGAGTTTCATGTGAATGTCTCAAAGAGAACAAAAATTCTTTCCAATATTTTCTTGGTTGGCTAGTCGTGACATATAGGGTTAATACATTAGATAATACACATTTGATTATATGTAAATATTGTAGCGGTACAATAATTATATTTGTAGGGCGTTTAGTTTGCTATAAACTTACCATTTGATTTGGTAAACATGACATTTCAGTTGCATTGAAATAGTTAATAGTGTTGCTGGTTGAGTAATGAGTATCGTAATGTTTGTTTGTGTACAGGGTGCTCAAGTAATTTATTAATTGTGATAAGATTATTATTAAGGCTGTCGGAACGCCCTGAATTTAAGCCAAAAATAGAGCTTCGGCTGTCAACTGATTGTAGACTTATTCGTCAACATTCTGCAAAAATTCTTTCTCTATAAGGAAGATAAAGAACAAACTAGGTCTCTAATGGACTACTTTTGTAAGTTATGTACGATTTACTAGAAAAAAGTTGGCATTAATTGTACCAAAAAAAAACACGTTTTCAATGTCACACTACGACCTTATTCGTAATTATTTCACAAAACTCTTCCATAACAACGATATTGTGCATACATAAATCCCGTCATTTAGCAGTTTTTCACGACAGCCATCGATGCATTAATTTTTGAAGTAGGAATAATCATCATCAAAAAAAAAATGAGAGTGAATGAATTACTAAAAATGCATCCATATTTAATTACTTCCTGAGAAAACTAAGAAACGCTTTTATCTATAAAAAAAATAATGAAAAAATGAAGTAGCAAATACAGCTACGATAATTTTAAATACATGTATAACAAAAATAGTTTTATAAAAATTGATTTGGTAATTTTTAGACATTTTCTTTTCAAGTTCCTGTAATAACAGATTGATAGTTACAATAAATTGAAATATATAAAATAGACTTCACAGATTTTTTGGATAAATTATATACTTTTTAATTACTGATTTTTATTTTATTATACGACGTTTTGTCCTTATTTCGGGACTTTTTCAACTACTGTCACAAATTAAAAAGTATATAATTTATCTAAAAAATCTGTGAAGTCTATTTTATATATTTAAATATGGATATGAAACGAGCTAACGTAATAAAAGTTCTCTAAAGCTGTATTTAATTGAACAGGCGTATTTTCGTCTAGATGAATTCTTTGGGTATTCCTCTTAATTATATAGACCTTTGACACTAATTGTTATTCTAGATATAACAAATAAACAGAATTATTATTATTATTAACAATCAATATACTAGTTTGCTAGTTATCCAAATATGCTACAAAGATTTTGTAGATGCACTGGAAATTCTAGCAGATTTGTTTCGACAATGATAAAAGACTAGTGTAGAGGAAAATTAAATAAAAAGCAAAGATCGACAATTCTTCCCTTATGCTTGTTTCTTTGACCATTGTAAGGAAATTTTTACATTCGTCTGTTTTCATAAAAAAACACAAATAGGTTTGACAAACCTGCAGATTCCTAGCGAATCCGTGCCGGAATACGAGAGCAAAGCGTGCATTAAAGTGAACCAGCGGGTGAGTGGATTTATTTCATTCAGGGCTCAGACGGAGACTCAAGCCCTATTAATAACCAACGTCATCAACAAGAAAATTGATATCATTAGCGAAAACAGGACTGAACTTTTGTTGTATTTTATAAGAATCCAAAATGCAGTAATTTTTTAAAACTTTTTAGCAATTCCACAACGTAAAATTTGACATATATATGGAGTATTAGAGATGGGAAAAACAGATCTTTTTAGTGATTTGCATCTTTGCATCTGGATCCCGTATGTGAGCTGGCTCACTGAACCGGTTCAAAAAGAACCGAGTTCAGAATATGTTACTGCAGTCTGCCACTGAGTTACCTAGTTCAGACCTGTATAGAATCAAGAATGCATAGCCAAACATGTGATGCATGAGTCATTTGAGCTGACAGATGCATCAAAGCAAGAACTGATACGTAAGTGTAAAATGTGCTTCTGTGTGTTAAGTGTTTCACTGAGCTATGCGGATCCGGTGATCCGTCGGCTCAAAAAAAAAGTGAGTCGGCTCTCACGGATCTTCTGTCGGAGTCGGCTCTTTGAACCGGTTCAGATCTAAGTTACCCAACACTATGGAGTATGGCTGCGGTCCATTTACATAAGTCGAGAGAAACAATAAAAAACATTTATAGTTGACCTTTTAAAATTCAAATGGATCTCAAAAACTGAAGTAGGTATATTGAATTCATTTTAGCATTATACACTCATACCTCGCTATACGGCCGTTCTTTATACGGCATTTCGCTATAACGGCCCTATTCAATTAAGGCACGTTTTCGATTTACGGCCTAAAATGTTTCGCTATAACGGCAAAAAAAACTTTTTTCGATGTCGATATATCTACGTGTTGCCAATCTTGCAGTTTAGTATAATTGATTCCTTATACGGCTTTTCGCTTTGCAGCCAAGTTTCGTGGAACGTATCTAGGCCGTAAAGCGAGGTATGGGTGTGCTTCAATTTATAGTTAAATTATAATTTATTCGAAATGCGAATGATACGGCCCTGTGTACTTTTTTTTAAAAGAACTGTCTGGAGGTAACAAAACAAGAACTTATGCATACAAATTAATTGCTTCAATGGTAACAGTAAAAAAACGTTACGGTTTTAATGATCGTTGGATTGTTATTAGTCAACATTTTTTATGTACATATTCATTAAGTTTGTTTGAATTTAATATATCACTTCGTTTGAAAGAAATTAGTTTTAAAACAGTTTTATATAATAACTCAGTCTTTTGTGTCCACGTCTTTATATGCAGTTTAACTCAAATATATATTTACAACAAATCAATATTTTGATTATGAAATAATCGTTTATAAAGTTATCTTTCTCACTCTAACTCTCTTTTTTCATTCTGTGTACACATTTAGGTATGTATCTAATTAAAATATATATTTGTACAGTAGCTGTGTTGCTCTAAAACTTGGTAGGGATGTCAGAAGTACCACAAAGTATCGATATATATCGTATCAATATTTTTTTCAAGAATCAATATCGGTACCGATATATTTTTTAAAAAAATATCGATATATAGATACAATTTTAAAGAGAATATTGACAGTCGAAGAAATTTAGTATACATATTGGCTAGCTTAATATAATCTCAAATAGCAATTAACAGACATTATTTCTAATAAATCAAGTAATAAATAATTATCCGAAATCAAAAACAACGATAAGAATTTTTTTTTGTTTATTAATTAAACGTCTAATACATTTAGGAACAGATAATTTTAGAGAATAATCGAACAATTAAGAAAGCCAGGGATAGCGAACCTATGGCATGCGTGCCAGAGGTGACATTCGACAGAAAATTGTTGGTACAGCATGAATTGAGGTGTAAATCGAAATAATTAAAAATATCTAGATGTTGTAGAAATGAAATGAACTATTGTATGAATAGCTATTTTGACTGTTTATTATTCCGAAAATAACGAAAAATCCGGTGAAAAAGTAACGTGTTTTACATGTGCTTTATTCCCTGTTTTTATTTTTGGAATGCACTTAAAAGTGTGTTCCAAAAAGATATGTAAAAACACATGTTTCTTTTTCAGTGGAGTTTCCGATATTTTCGGAATAATTAAGTGGCCGTAGTCACTACATACAAGTGTTGCTACTGGAAAAAAATATCGTTTTTCGCGGTACTCGGAATATTATATCGATATATCAAAATTTTAAATATCGTCCAAAAATATCGTTATATCAAAAAAAAAATATCGATATATCGATATTTTTTCGACATCCCTAAAACTTGTTACAACTACAGTATGAATTGGTACTTAAACTTAAAGTATAAGGTACTATTTTGTCCCGTTACGATGCAATTATAATAAGCTTGTCATCAATACTGGCACTAGCGCGTGCGATTTTCAAATATAAAAACTTAGAACCTGTTTTCATTTAGATAAATTATCGTATATAATTTGTGCTATACCTTTCAAAATCAGCCAGTATAAAAATAAATTACATTATCAGAAAGTAAAGCGCGACCAGGTTACGCTTGCGTGGTCCGAATTTAACGGGGCTATGTACATATTCTGAGGTCGCAATAACACGCTATTGCGATAACACGGACGTAGAAAAATGTTATGTCCTTCGTAAATATATTGCAATGCCTCTAACCTCAAATGGCAACTCACGATACATCGAAAACATATACATATTATACTTTGCTACATGAAAAATATTAATAGGTAGTTTAACTATGAACAGGAAATAGACGTTGCTCTATCCATGTTTCTCAAGTCAGAGAATTTTATACTCAAAAATCCAAATTTGCGTTTAATTCAGTACAAAAGGAGAAATCAGCTATGAGTCTCATTTCAATTTTTGCCAACTTCTCAAAACTGAATTAACACAACATATTAAAAGTTATTTCTCATCAGAATAGAATAGAATATGTTATTGTATCGTCGGTGGGCAAACCCACATAGATAAAGTAAAAACATGAATTACAAGTTATACAATTATTTAAAATCATTTTCTACAATTATGAAAGGAATATATTCATAGTGCCATTTCTTTCTTCAATACCTTATCATAATCCTTCTCAGACCCAGTTAATTACTCGTTTTTAGCTGATTGTGGATCCGCACCGCTGGATCCAGCATACTAGGTGCTGGATCCAGCAAGGTCAAAAATGTGCTGGATCCAGCTGGATTTGCTTTAATCCAGCATTAATCCAACTGGATTGAAAATGTCGCTGGATTGCAATTCCTAATAGCAACCTTTCGATTATCAAAATCATCTGATTATTCTGAGCTGGGTAAAGTAGTGGTGACAGCACTAGACTCGCATTCGGGAGGTCCGGGTTCGAATCCCGGCGGGGGCAGATGTGGCTGGGACTTTTTCCTACTGCCTCTCGCCGAGAAACGATAATTCCTGTACCGGCCATCATGACTGAGGTTTTCGATGGTTTCCCTCAACTAATTCCAGATAAATATCGAGATGGTTCCTTATTTGAGGCCATGGTCGATTACCTATCAAACTCCTAGTTCAAAAATTACCCACCTTATCCTAATTTCCTATAATTCCTTCATTCGCCCATTGCTATTACATAAGTTGAAGTTTTAAATTGTAGAAAAATAACGGGAAGTGTGGTAGATGGAAAATAGTAATGGTGCGAATGGCGTCTGTTATGACATAAAGTCGAGAAACGGACGTTAAACGCATTATTATTATTATTATTATTATTCTGATTATTTACAAGACCAATATTAAGTTTGGAATAATGTAGTTCGGTATCAGACTAGACAAAGTTCCTCTCGCTTGAATGCTACAGAATACCTCTTTTGATGCAACGGACACAGTCTGCATTCACAAACATTCACGCGCCGAGACTCGCACGGTGTGAATTACTATTATGTATCTGTTAGAAAGAAAATAGCCTTTGGAAAAACGCGTCTGTCTGATGCCGCCGGTGTACGCGAGACGCTACAATGAATAAAATGGAACTGAAATAGATACACATGGAGGGACGAAAGATGAAAGGAGAGAACATGTCGTCTGTTAAGGAGCTTGTTTACCAGCTGTTCAATGTACTCCTTTTTTCACCCGCACAGATAATATGTAGTATGAGTGTGCATGAAAAATGTACTTACGTTTCGGAAATCTAATTTCTATGATTAATCTTACTCAATCTTTGATGTTAATGCTTCAAAATAAACTAGAAATATGTACCATTCTTCCGATATGAGTTTTACTCAAGTTTTTACAGTTTATTTGATTTAAATAAATGATTTAAAATCAGTAAAAAACGAAAAATTTACACACATTTTTGTACAGAAAAAAATTAAACTTGAAAACAATTATTGAGTAAGCCAAATTTGTTAGTAATTTCAACATAAGTTTGTAAGGAAAAAACAACAAAATGTTAATTTGTCTTCCCGTAATTCGAAATATCGTGATGTGCTGTAAAGAAATATTGACGAATATCACGCTTTTTAATTCAATTTTTATGGCAAAATATATTTTTTTGAAATTTTTAAGCTAAATTTTGTGAAGCCTACTGCTGAATCACAGCTAACAGACAGCCATTAAATTAATTTTGCGACCACAGTTTGAAATTTCCCGGGAGCATATTTTACAATCTAATGGAATCAGTTATTACATGAACGACTTGGGTCAGTTAATAGCGCAAAAGGGTGAGGAATTTTGTACATGGGTATTACAGAAATCTAGGTTTTTTAAAGGGTGAGGAATTTTGTACAATGGGTATTACAAAAATCTAGGTTTTTATCTAGAAAATTAGAAATTAAAAATGTGAATAAGTGACTAATAATTTCAAGGTCGTGGGAAGGTTGAACAAAAAAGAGACAAAACAATCCAATGTTTCGTTCAATCTTTGGAATTTTTCAAGCTCTCATTTGTTGTGTGCCAATTCTGAAATTAAATTAAAACCATTACGAATGAGATCTTGAAAAAGTATAAATATTGTACATTGAAGCCTTGCTAATCACAAGGTCATTAGATACAGAGGTTGGATAGTAGTGGAGAGATGACGTCACCCAGTGGACAGTCAATTGATATTGCGTGAATGATAAAAATATTGAACAGTCTTCTAGCTAACGTCGTTCATCAACGAGCTATCGAATGACCTTGGTTAACCCCTCAAGTTGTTTTGATTGTCCCTTTTTTTCTCCAACCTTTCCACGACCTTGAAATTATTAAAAACATTTCGACACGAAAATAACGCAATTAATGAGTAATGTTGTGCAAAAATAAACTTCCATTCAGTTAATGTGTTACGATGTTTGTAGAACACTTTGAATTTCGTAAACGTATCTGGAATCTATCTGTTATTTTTCTTCTTATATTAAATTTCTTTGGGATAAAAATCAAGAAACGACAGAACGTTTGTAGCACACTGTCAAGTTTTATAAAGCAATTATAGGATAAGAAAGAAGCTAAATTTAGACACAAAAAACATACCAACATAAAATTAAAAAAGATAAATCCACGCACCTACCAAATTATTCTTTTATTTGAATTCGTGAAATTATTTTCAAGATAAAATTAAGTTCCTCTATATGTAAATAAATTTACTTATTTAATTAGAATTGTATTTAAATTATAATACAGTAATAAAAAATTGTCTTCGTTTAAAGTGGGTTTTATTGACAAATAATAAGCGAAAACATATAATGTTTCTTTGATTTCAAATATTCGTAACTTATTCGATTACAGTTTATTGGTTAGAAGAAAGCTTATTAGAATCAATAGTACTTTTACTATTTCAACTTCACAAGTGGGGAATGGCTATAATTCAGGTCAACTTTTCAAAATTTTATAATATTTTTCCATTTTGAGGTCCGCCGAGTCTAAAAAACATACTTTTGGAATTCTGTTCATTTAGTAATCTGTTTTTGAGAACGATACAAGTCAAACGGTCGAGCGGATCAGAACCAAATTATGGTAATAAATAATATTGACTCTACCAACAGTAATATAATATTAAATAAAACGAAACTACTTGCGATTACTGTTCAAAATATTTTTTTATTTATAAAACGTTTCTACCAAATTTTTGGTCCTTTTCAATTTATTAAAATATAAAATAAATTATAATTGTTTATATAAAAAAAAAACCCGGGTCGCAGTGCCAAAACCCTGCCGACAATATAGTGTATTTGCTTATACAGACAGTGTGGCTTTATTATGCACACTTAAGTTGGTTTTTGGGCAAAATAAAAAATTTGACTCCTTAATACACCCCTTAAAATAACATTTTTTTTCTTAATTGCAATATTATTATCAATCGAACCTCCATACTAAATTATATACACACTTCAGTAAATAATTCACTATCTGCAAACTAATTTTTCATAAAATTTGTAAATCTGGTCCTGTCGGGCCAATTTTATTAAAATTTTGGGGACACTTTTTAATTACTACCGGAGGGTTAAATTTCAATTTTGAAACGATTCTGAGAATTTTTTCGGTTTTTTGGGGCCCAAAAACATTTTTCAACCCCTAAAAACTACTCTTAAAATGGCCCGATTAGGCCCATTTTAAATAGGCTTCTTGCGGTGATGGATTTCAACATGTGGCCCAAATTTCGTTGAAATCAATTAACTCTTTCGAAAGTTATCGCGCGTACACACATATATATATATATATATATATATATATATATATATATATATATATACGTATATAAATATATATATATATATATACATATATATAAACATTTTTAAAAATTGTGCCAAAGTGTTTAGGAGGCTATGAAACGTCGAGAAATTTTGGTCCGACCCCTAGGTCCCGCCATCCGACCGACGCCAATAGTGTATGTTGCCATATGGCAAATACACTAAAAACAAAACAGTTAAGTACTAAAATTTTTTATAAAAAATTTTAGTACTTAACTGTTTTGTTTTTTTTTATATAAACAATTATAATTTATTTTATATTTTAATAAATTGAAAAGGACCAAAAATTTGGTAGAAACGTTTTATAAATAAAAAAAATATTTTGAACAGTAATCGCAAGTAGTTTCGTTTTATTTAATTCAAATTATGGTAAGTTGTTTGACATATAAAAATGAAGAGGCCTATTGTTTTTGAGAAAAATCGGCGCAAGCGCAAAAAAGATGTACGCTGTAACATTATTTTTTCTATTATAATGGTATACTTTTTATAACGGTTTACGATTCTGTTTATTTTTTTAAGAAAGTTTTGTTGAATTGTAAACTTTTGAAAATAAAAAGAAACTTGGTATAATATTATATGGTAGAAAACACAGAGTTCAGTAGAAAGAGACAAGTGATGTTCACGTCCTTTTTAATCAGACTCTGTGCAATAGCTCACAGTAGAGTTGGGTAACTCAGATCTGAACCGGTTCAAAGAGCCGACTCCGACAGAAGATCCGTGAGAGCCGACTCACTTTTTTTTGAGCCGACGGATCAATGGATCCGCATAACTCAGTGAAACACTTAACACACAGAAGCACATTTTACATTTACGTATCAGTTCTTGCTTTGATGCATCTGTCAGCTCAAATGACTCATGCATTACATGTTTGGCTATGCATTCTTGATTCTATACAGGTCGTGATATGATTGACTGAACTAGGTAACTCAGTGGCAGACTGCGGTAACATATTCAGAACTCGGCCCTTTTTGAACCGGTTCAGTGAGCCGACTCACATACGGGATCCAGATGCAAAGATGCAGATCACTAAAAAGACCCGTTTTTCCCATCTCTAGCTCACAGAGATTAGAAGCCACTTTATTTCGCTCACACAATAGCAAACGTATTCAGAACGTGTTTGATAGTGAATGGGCAGATCATTCTCTATGTCAATGGTTAGTGCGCTACGTTTCCATCTCCAAACTGAACCATGGCGTGTCCTGAGGCATACTCAAGCACACGGCTTTCATTGTAGCGAGACTTTGTAGAAAAAAGTCCCTTTGTGTAAGATATATTGTTATTTTAATGTTTATTTACTACTACAAAACGAGTATGTCTCGTGTCGATAAGAGTTTCAAACCGGCGCGTGTTTTTTTCGCGAAAGGTTATTGCACTTATTTATAGCGTTGAATAATTTCCTAAGAAATCTGAATAAATATATTCGGGGCCATCCATAAATTACGTCACACGTAGAGATGGAAAAAACGGGTCTTTTTAGTGATCTGCATCTTTGCATCTGGATCCCGTATGTGAGCCGGCTCACTGAACCGGTTCAAAAAGAGCCGAGTTCTGAATATGTTACTGCAGTCTGCCACTGAGTTACCTAGTTCAGTCAATCATATCACGACCTGTATAGAATCAAAAATGCATAGTCAAACATGTGATGCGTGAGTCATTTGAGCTAACAGATGCATCAAAGCAAGAACTGATACGTAAGTGTAAAATGTGCTTCTGTGTGTTAAGTGTTTCACTGAGTTACGCGGATCCGTTGATCCGTCGGCACTAAAAAAAGTGAGTCGGTTCTCACGAATCTTCTATCGGAGTCGGCTCTTTGAACCGGTTCAGATCTGAGTAACTCAACTCAAGTCACACGTTAATAGGGGGCGGGGGAGTCGACTAAGTGTGACAAGGGGTGTGGGGTCACAAGCTTGTGACGTCACATATCAAAATCTTAAGTATTAAAACATTCATTTACTCAGTTCTAGATTCTAAAATTGTAAAATATGTGACATCACACCAGGAAGGGAGGTTCCACAAATGTGACTACCTTTGAACTGGTTTCATCGCGTACTTTTGTTTTTGATTACAGCACTAAGGCGTACTGGGTTACTTAATTTAATAATACAATTCCTGTGATGCGGCAAATTCTGTTTTTAGCTGTTACGGAAAACTCACAGAAATCATTTATATTATATAATGAAAACAGAATTTCTCAACAGAAATAGTTGCGAGATGACAGTAATGACTTAAATATGACTCATAAATGTTTTACATTATGTAATGCACATGCAATAATAATAATAATAACGACGCCAGCAATTTTCCCGTATTATGATGTCTATTATTAATACGGCATATTATTACATACATAATTCGTACACTCATAGACAAACATATCTGATTTTGAAACAGGGCGCATCTAAATTGATTCAGTTCACCACGGCATGGCTCGAAACTAAACGCGCTTCCAGAAAACATAAGAACAACTATTCATATATTCGTTTCCATAGACTATAGAGTAGACCCATTGATGTTAAATCAGGGAAATGGACAACAAAAAAAAAAGAATTAACGTTCATTTAAATTGTTCAATTCCTAGCGTATTCAACACTAATAAGAACAAATGAACGCTCGCATCATGGAGTCCAAAGAGAAAGAAACTGATTTGTATACCTATATTGAAGATGTCCTGAAAATCCAGAAATTTTTTTATTAGTTTAGTTGCTAGAGACGCTACGGCAGGCAAGGATTGAATATAATTTTCAATGAAATATGACGAATTCAATGTAAGAATCGTCAGAAGGAAAAAATAAATGCAATATCTACTTATTCTTAGCAATATTTTGTATTTTTTTTTAATTTTAACGATAATATAAACAATGTAGCGTATTGGAAACAGTAGCACTTGTGGAGCTTCCGAAGCGATTGTTATTGATTTTTAAGACTCGTGGTTCGCATTTTCGCTCTCGGAGATTAGTCTTTTTAGTGTATTTGCCATATGGCAACATACACTATTGGCGTCGGTCGGATGGCGGGACCTAGGGGTCGGACAAAAATTTCTCGACGTTTCATAACCTCCTAAACACTTTGGCACCATTTTTAAAAATGTTTATATATATATATATATATATATATATATATATATATATATATATATATATATATATATATACGTATATATATATATATATATGTGTGCGGGCAATAACTTTCGAAAGAGGTAATTGATTTCAACTAAATTTGGCTCACGCGTTGAAATCCATCACCGCAAGAAGCCTATTTAAAATGGGCCTAATTGGGTCATTTTAAGGGTAGTTGTTAGGGGTTGAAATTTGTTTTTGGGCCCCAAAACACCGAAAAAATTCTCCGAATCGTTTCAAAATTGAAATTTAACCCTCTGGTAGCAATTAAAATGTGTTCCTAAAATTTTAATAAAATCGGCCCGACAGGACCGGATTTACAAATTTTGTGAAAACAGTATTTTGCAGATAGGGAATTTTTTACTGAAAGGTGTATATAATTTGGTATATAGGTTCGATTGATAATAATATTGCAATTAAGAAAAAAAAATGTTATTTTAAGGGGTGTACTAAGGAGTAAAATTTTTTATTTTGCCCAAAAACCAACTTAAGTTCGCATAATAAAGCCACATTGCCTGTATAGCAAATACACTATATTGTCGGCAGGGTTTTGGCACTGCGACCCGGGTTTTTTTTAATTTTTTCTCTAGTTTATTTTCTATTTTTTCTCATTTTTATTAGAATTAATACACTGCTATTGACATTATAAGTTTTTCATAATAGGCACAATTATTTTTTGAGACAATATCGCTAAAATGATTTTTAAAAATAAAATTTTTCACATTAACATCTTGAAAAAACGATTGTCATGGATAAAAAAAGGATATCAAGCCATGCATGGTAGTCAAAAGGACACGTGGGGTCTGCTTGACGCAGTATATATTACGGGCGGAAGAAAATGACGTCTCTAACAACTGATAAGTGATAATTTAGATTTGATAGAAAAAAAGTGAGTTTTATCCTTGACTGTACTTGATATGGCTGGCTGTATATCAAAGATTATTATTCAAGTGCATGAATATAATGTATACCGTGTAAAATTGTGCATAACTATAATTTATTTGCAATCCACTACACTCGACAAATCAACTTCTATCGGTTATATCTATCCTCGTTCATTAAATATGATAGTTACATAGGCGAGATAAAGACAACAGATAATGCTGTTAAGGCTGTCGGAACGCTCTGAATTTAAGCCACACTACGAGGCTAAAAGATGTTGTTGCAAGGGTGCCACTGTCAGTTGATTACTCTAATTTTTGGAAATATTTTAAAAAACTTGTCCGAAAAAGAAAGAGTCACTTTAGATTTGTGACGGAACAATTTTGTGAAGTAAGTACGAATAAGGTCGCAGTGTGACATTGAAAACGCGAGTTTTTTGGCACAATTCATGTCAACTTTTTTCTAGTAAATCGCACATAAATTCCAAAAGTAGTCCACTAGAGACCTAGATTTGTTCTTTATCTTCCTTATAGAGAAAGAATTTTTGAAAAATGTTGACGAATAAGGCAGATCTGAACCGGTTCAAAGAGCCGACTCCGACAGAAGATCCGTGAGAGCCGACTCACTTTTTTTGAGCCGACGGATCAACGGATCCGCATAACTCAGTGAAACACTTAACACACAGAAGCACATTTTACACTTACGTATCAGTTCTCGCTTTGAGGCATCTGTCAGCTCAAATGACTCATGCATCACATGTTTGGCAATGCATTCTTGATTCTATACAAGTCGTGATATGATTGACTCAACTAGATAACTCAATGGCAGGCTGCAGTAACATATTCAGAACTTGGCTCTTTTTGAACCGGTTCAGTGAGCCGGCTCACATACGGGATCCAGATGCAAAGATGCAGATCACTAAAAAGACCCGTTTTTCTCATCTCTAATGTAGATCAATCATTTGTTTGCTTTAACTACAATTTAATGTTCTATTCTACATATAGAGAGTTTCACAACGACATTCGACTGCTTTTGTATAAAGTATAAAACTGTAATTATATAATCACAATCTTAGGTTATTGTCAAATCAATTTTTTTGACAACGCTTTGTGCAACCCAGCATTATTGTGCAAATATAGCTTGTACTTGACGGATTTTTTTATAATACTCATTCAATATCAGCTGCATTTATCAACGTTCAATGTTTTCCATAAATATTTTGGAGGTTGTAGACGATCGTATTGCAACTTGTTTTCTATCCCTCATAATGGATGTACACAGTTTGAGGGCGCAGTCAAACTCAGACTTATTATACCTATGTATGAATGAATGGCAGTTGTTTCCAGTGACGTGAAATATGAATGATGGGACGGCCATTAGACAGTTACGTTAGCTCTCTCGCCTAGTTCGTATTACACAAATCTGAGCTAGATATATCAGCAGTCAACATAATAATTTATAACTGTATTCTCTTAAATATTGCACTACATGTGTAATTTCAGAGCACACGCTTATAAAGGGACACATTCTCAAATTTTTGATATGTATTTTTTGTGTACCATTTACCAGCATGGAACATAATGCAACGTTAACGTCCCGCTTCGACAGGCTGCCATGACAAATAATGGAATACACTATCAAGCTTTTATAATTATGAACATTTTTTTTTAATTATGATTTTATTGGCCTTTGTTGTGTAAAACAGTTAGCCATTACAAAAATTTCATTTATGTATGTATTCATTAATTTATTAATTATTATTATTTTTTATTATTATTTTTTTAATACTTATAAACTATCCTTAATATTAATTAATTAGTATAAAAATGATTTGTCGGGAAAAAGGACTTTTTAAGTAAACACTTATTAGTGTATTTGCCATAGGCAACATACACTATTGGCGTTGGTCGGATGGCGGGACCTAGGGGTCGGACCAAAATTTCTCGACGTTTCATAACCTTCTAAACACTTTGGCACCATTTTTAAAAATGTTATATATATATATATATATATATATTTATATATATATATATATATATATATATATATATATATATATATATATATATATATATATATATATATATATATATGTGTGTGCGCGCTATAACTTTCGAAAGAGTTAATTTATTTTTACGAAATTTTGCCCACATATTGGAATCCACCACCGCAAGAACCCTATTTAAAATGGACCCAATCGGACCATTTTAAGGGTAGTTTTTAGGGGTTGAAAAAAGTTTTTGGGCTAAAAAATGCCTAAAAAATTCTCAGAATCATATCAAAATTGAAATGTAACCCTTTAATAGCAATTAAAAAGTGCTCCTAAAATTTTAATAAAATCGGCCCGACAGGACCGGATTTACAAATTTTATGAAAACACTAGTTTGCAGATAGTGAATTATTTGCTGAAAGGTGTATATAATTTAGTTTAGAGGTGCGATTGATAATAATATTGCAACTGAGAAAAAAATGTTCTTTTTAGGGGTGTATTAAGGAGTCAAATTTTTTATTTTGCCCAAAAAACCAACTTAAGTTTGCATAATAAAGCCACACTGCCTATATTAGTAAAGACACTATATTGTCGGCAGGGTTTTGGCACTGCGACCCGGGTTTTTTTGTAATTTATAGCGACGTTTCGTCCCTTGCTTGGGACTTTTTCAAGCTTTATAACTGTAATTGAATTAATAAAATACAATTTATAAATTTACAATTGAAATCAGATATCAGATATTATACACACCTATTAAATGTTTTGATCATTTTTATATTAATTACCAAGGACAAAAAAGAAAAAAAAATAATTAGATTGGGACACAATAGAGGAATGAGTCATGGAGAATAGTAAACGGTTTGATGGAGGGCACAAGCCAAACGAGCAGATTGTAGATAATAGATGCTCAACAACTCAGGTCATCAGCATGCCAAGCGACCAGGACGATTCATACAAGACGGTAATTATAATCATTAACAATGATTTTTCCTCTTTAGTACATCTCAATAAAAGATTAGCATTAATATTTTTATTTCTGTTGGTCATGTCAATTTTATTCAATGATTGTATATTGTTTCATGAAACAATATACATAGTATCATTTTTATTTTTTAAAAGTATTGACCCGTCGACTGGGCATCTACTACCTCCTGATATTCCGAACTTAATAATACAACCAGACGAATTGACTCCATAACACACGCGCTCAACTTCCATAAGCACTCCCCTGTGATTCTTATATAAGTTATGTGTTGACCACTTATTGCTCATCAACTAGATTTATTATATATCACTTTTATATTGCGTAATGAACAACACTAAAAAAAATAAAGTAATGCACTGAATTTACTAGTTGCAAAATCACGAACATGCATCTTGCTCAAGATCACTCAATTTGATTGAATGATATTTGCAAATTCTCAAAAAAAAATTAAGTTATTGGTTTCGATCAGATTTTTCCAAATCAGGGCTCCTTGGAAGCTATTTTGACTATTTTTGGATGGACGTCCGTATGTTTAATTTTAGTCGTACGATATATTTATAGGAAATCAATCGATTCAGGCTGGGTTTACGGCATTCGAGTGATTTTATTGAGACTTACATACGATTAGGTTTTAGAGTCAATCGGTCAACATTTTTCACGTTTTTGCGGCATAACTTCTAATCTGCTTGTTTATACAGTGATCATAAAAGCTCAATAAAACGTAAATTAGCATAAATGAAAAAATTACAATTCTTAAGCATATTTTTATAGCCTCTTTAATGTATTATAAACACAATAGTATCAATTTATTGTAACGTATTTAACACGAGAAGTCTTAGAATTGACCTAGAGGTCAACATATAGCGATATTCAAAGTTCAATTCCAGATATATAAATAATAGAAATCAGAATCACGGGTAATTGGAATAATAAGGTAAAATCAATTTAAACACTCATTGATTGGCAACGTTTCGTCTTTATTCTTAAGACTTTATCAAGCTCTGAAAAATATTTATAAACAATTAACAACATTCGTTGCGAATCAATGAGTGTTTAGATTGATATGCCCGTAGTCCTGATTTCTAATATTTCGATATTTTTCATGAAAATTTGTTTTTTTTTGTGACAAATAACCAAATTTTTATATTGGTAACAAATCTTTTTCATATCGACATCAGCTTCAATTTTTGCCAACTTTTGACATATGTATGTTCGAAATGAATTAGTTTTTAATTGCCTAAAACGAGTTTAAAAATTTGTTTTATCATAGCTTTAAAGTTCCATTGTTATAATAATAATAATAATGCGTTTAACGTCCGTTTCTCGACTTTATGTCATAACAGACGCCATTCGCACCGTTACTATTGTTCATCTACCACTTCCCGTTATTTTCTACATTTTTTACAACTTCAACTTATGTAATAGCAATGGGCGAATGAAGAAATTATAGGAAATTAGGATAAGGTAGGTTAATTTTTGAACTAGGAGTTTGATAGGTAATCAGCCATGGCCTCAAATAGGGAACCATCTCGATATTTATCTGGAATTAATTAAGGGAAACCATGGAAAACCTCAATCAAGATGGTCGGTACAGGAATTACCGTTTCTCGGCGAGAGGCAGTAGGAAAAAGTCCCAGCCACATTTGCCCTCGCCGGGATTCGAACCCGGACCTCCCGAATGCGAGTCTAGTGCTGTCACCACTACTCTACCCAGCTCGGTTTAAAGTTCCATTCGCACCATTACTATTGTTCATCTACCGCTTCCCGTTATTTTCTACATTTTTTACAACTTCAACTTATGTAATAGCAATGGGTGAATGAAGAAATTATAGGAAATTAGGATAAGGTAGGTTAATTTTTGAACTAGGAGTTTGATAGGTAATCAGCCATGGCCTCAAATAGGGAACCATCTCGATATTTATCTGGAAT
This sequence comes from Venustoraphidia nigricollis, assembly GCA_034508555.1. NCBI lineage: Eukaryota > Metazoa > Arthropoda > Insecta > Raphidioptera > Raphidiidae > Venustoraphidia > Venustoraphidia nigricollis. The sequence goes on from JAVRKA010000004.1 coordinate 14,117,919, forward strand.
TAATTAAGGGAAACCATGGAAAACCTCAATCAAGATGGTCGGTACAGGAATTACCGTTTCTCGGCGAGAGGCAGTAGGAAAAAGTCCCAGCCACATTTGCCCTCGCCGGGATTCGAACTCGGACCTCCCGAATGCGAGTCTAGTGCTGTCACCACTACTCTACCCAGCTCGGTTTAAAGTTCCATTGTTGGTAGGATAGTTTTGACCAATTGGGTTGTATGATTAGCATTGCATAACAAACGGCCTTAAAACGAAACGGTCGTTTTTTTGTTCTTTATCACTCTATATATAGACACCACACATAGAGGTCTGTCCATACATAAATAAGTGTATAGAGTATGTATGAAATAGTTTACCCAACCTAACCCATAAGCCAAGAGCTTCGGTAAATATGCACAGGGTCTAAAACAGCCCTTATGTAAGGGTATAGGTATAAACGCTACGTATATATGTACACAGAGTGGTGGCTGAGCCCTTTCTACTGTCAAATTCACAAGAAAACAGGCCACATGGCGCACTGCCGACTGATGCCATGCAGGTACATTCTATTGTATCCCTATCATGACTATCTATACATATGGGTGCTTAACTAGAGAGTTCAGTTAAGGCTGTCGGAACGCTCTGAATTTAAGCCAAAAATAGAGCTTCGGCTGTCAACTGATTGTAGACTTATTCGTCAACATTCTGCAAAAATTCTTTCTCTATAAGGAAGATAAAGGACAAGTCTAAGTCTGTAATGGACTACTTTTGTAATTTTTGTAAGATTTACTAGAAAAAAGTTGGCGTTAATTGTGCCAAAAAGACACACGTTTTCAATGTCACACTACGGCCTTATTCATACTTATTTCACAAAACTGTTCCATCACAAACCTAAAGTGACTCTTCCTTTTTCGGAAAAGTTTTTTAAATCTTCAAAATATTTCCAAATATTAGAGTAATCAATTGACAGCGGCACCCTTGCAATAACATTTTTTAGCCTCGTAGTTGGCACCAGTCAAAAATTGAAACGTGCGAATGATTTGAGCAAGACAGAGCTAAAGAAGGTCAGACCCACAATATGTCTTTTGCCTAACTCGCCTCTTACCGCTGGGTCTCAGCACAAACAAAATTCAGAGCGTTCCGACAGCCTTAACAGTGTTGGATCGCTTTCACACTGTTTGTGCTGAGACCCAGCGGTAAGAGGCGAGGTAGGCAAAAGACATATTGTGGGTGTGACCTTCTTTAGCTCTGTCTCACTCAAATCATCTGCACGTTTCAATTTTTGGCTGGTGCCACACTGCAAGGCTAAAAGATGCTATTGCAAGGGTGCCGTTGTCAATTGATTACTCTAATATTTGGAAATATTTTGAAGATTTAAAAAACTTTTCCGAAAAAGGAAGAGTCACTTTAGGTTTGTAATGGAACAGTTTTGTGAAATAAGTACGAATAAGGTCGTAGTGTGTGACATTGAAAACGTGTATTTTTTTAGCACAATTAATGCCAACTTTTTTCTAATAAATCGTAGATAAATTGCAAAAGTAGTCCATTAGAGACCTGGATTTGTCCTTTTAAATTTACTAGCAACAGTGATCAGCATACATTACTTTACATCAAACAACAATAATTGTCTTATACGAATAAACTTGTAAATTGTTGTTGTTATTGTGGAATTGTGTGTGACTGATTGGTAGGAAACGTTATGTAAAGGTTATAGGTTGACAAAAATTGTTAAATGGAGGTAAATTATACTTTTTATTTATATTCTGCAATGATTGAAAATTCGTTATAAAGAGGTTTTTGACAAAAAGTATTCATAATGTAGAGAGTTTTAGGGGATTTCGAAAAATTTGTTAAATCGAGGAAATCGTTACTATACATATTGAGGTTCGTTATATTAAGGTTACACTGTATGTTACTGTAAAATAATTGGTAATTCAGTCGCCACGATAGTGCAAGATTCGGGATCGTGTTCCGATGATTATATTGTTTGAATAGTAAAATATCGCACAATGAGTGTTTCATAATATTACAGCAAACTTTTATAGAAATTATTTTATATATTAAGAAAGTTACGCAATTGTAATTGTCAATTAGTTAATTCTAAAAATAGAAACAGTTGATTCGTAGACGAATGATTAACAGTTAATTTAACTACTTCGTTTGAATCAAAATTTCCGTAGCTGTCCCGTCACCATCACCATAAATATTCCGTTTCTCCCGCCATGCCAAATTTCGGTAAGGTATTGTAATGCTATCTCGAGACTGATCGAATAAAAAGTGAGGTCCCTTAATTTAAAAATGTAAAGTTTATGAACTGTTAATTGATATAACAGTTCGTAAAGTTTAAATTATCGAGGGATGGGGGAACAAACAGGCAGAAAATATGCAAAAATTCCACTAAACTAATAAATAGAATAAATTAGAATGTTGTATAAAATTCTGCAGATTTTTTAAAAATTTTAATATAGCATCCATTTGATTTCTTCCATCTTATTGTACAATTGTTTATTGCTTGGCATATAAAATTTAAACCGAGCATGAATTTTTGTCGCACAGAAAATGTATTCAAAAATCGCTCTCTAGCATGAAAAATATAGAACTCAATAACTACGTACTGAATATGTAACATGTCTTTCGGATTTAGTTAAACTCGGCCAAACAAAGTTTGGAAGGTTTTAAAAGTAATCCTATTTCAACCTACTTCACAAAAATTGCATTTAAATCACATATGGAGGGATTACATTACTTTTATTTGATGTTCTTCATTGACATCAAATCCAAAAGTGTTAACTCGGGTCTCAGCTGTCGCAGCTACAAACCCGATTTCAGCTTCTGATCACACGGAAAATAACCATCTAACATGATTTATTTGATCGAACTATTTTTCTGTTGCTCATATACGAGTATATTTCAATTTAACATGGAAATTTCTAAATAAAATATATTGCTGTAGGTTTTCCATACTAAAAATAAATTGTCTAACGTCTATATTTTGTACAGTGTTGCCAACTGTTGGAAAACTTTCCCCTTAAAGCAATTTTAAAACTCACTAAATTCAAACTAAAACTCCCCAAATCTGGACCAACTATTTATTAATTTCAATATAATTCAATAAATTAAAATAGTTATTTAGTATCGGTTCAATTAAAACTAATACAATATTTTAGAAAAATTAACTTAATATATTAATCATTTGAATAAGTATCTATAATAATTGTTTAAGAAGTAATTAGAAAAATACAATTTCAGAAACTACATTTAGTACTGCCCAGCCTTAAATAACGTAAATAAAATTTTATCCCTAAAAATACCTCCAAAAAAATTATCCCCCAAAGATCTCCCTATATAAATTCCCCCCTAAATTTAGGGGGAAAACATCGGAGTTGGCAACACTGATTTTACAAGACCTATCAAAAAGTAAGATACTGAGTTACTTAGATCAGAAAATAAGCACATGTCAAATTTTCCTACGTTCAGTTGAATTTGAAAAAAAAAACACCAACGAAAAGCTGCAAAATTTGAAAAATCTACTTATTTTTTTGATCAAGCACCCAATATTCAGTGGCGTAACAATAAGGTGGCAGGACAGGCAAAATGCCACGGGCCCCCGGCTCGAGAAGGCCGCGAGCACTGGAAGATCCTAATATTTATTATTGCAACATTTAGTAAAATTTATTAGTTTTGTATTCAATTAATTTAAATTATCTCATCCGATGAATTTGCCACGGGCCTCAAATGATATAGTTACGCCACTGCAAATATCCATGCCAATTAATGAATTTGGGATCGTAATTACTTATTACACTTTTTATTTTATACTGTTTTATATATATTATTACTTTTTCCTATGTAAATTTTTCAATGGGCTAAAACAAAGATCAACGCAAGTTGAACCGTGCCTTTTGTACCTTTTATGTACAATAAACATTTAATATTTTTATCAATTATAAGTAAGATTCAATCAGAAAATGGTGGTGGGTACAAACATTTTCTTCCTGATTACACCAATTCTATTCGTTAGAAATCTGTTTAGAATTGAACACTAGAAGCAACTCCCTGGTCAATTCAGTACAATAAATTTCAGTCAAAACATTACTGTTTTCATAAAATAGTAATAATAATATTAGTAAATGTTCATAACACTAAGCAATTAATAACAGTAGAATAGCTATAGTTTGCTACAATTGTTAAGAAACGCTCATTGCTACATTGCTAAATTAGAAAAATATATTTTCAAACACTGTCAGTGTCTTTCCACTATCGCGACGGAATGAGTTACCAATTACTCAAAAGTGACATATTCAAACTCTTTCTTATATTTAAAGCATATTTGGAACTGTTTTTTTCACAACATGCGAGAGCTAATTTTTATCTTAACTTTCACAATAATGAGAGTTATGAGTGAATCAAAGGTGAAATTATTTCCATTCATTAATGATCTAGCGTTACCTTTGATAAAACTTAGCTCTCGCATGATGTGAAACAACAGTTACAAATATGCTTTAAATATGAAAAAGACTGACTATTTGGATATGTCACTGCTGAGTAATTGATAATTCATTCCGCCGCGATAGTGAAAAGATTTGGGTTTGAGTCTCGACGATGACAGTGTCTGAAAATAAATTTTTCTAATATAGTGTTGTAACAATGGGTGTTTCTTAACAATTGTAGCAGGCTATAGCTATCGTATTGTTAGTAATAATAATATTCATGCAGCTTAAATTTAACTATTTAGTTTGATTACACACTGGCCCTAAGTTTTCAATATTGTTATTATTATATGTACTTAGTCCTAAGATAATATAACAATATTCGTAATCATCACAAAATATTATAATGCCATATAATGTATGTACAATTTGGATTCTTGCAAGTCTGGTTCAATAGAAGATTTTTCTATTTTTTATAAAAATGCTCTCCGTTTAGGGTAAACTCCTTTTTCCTGTTTATCACGTTTTATTTATATTTTTTTAGGTTAGATTAGTGGTCTCTAACATTCGAGAAACTCTGGGACCCTTCAAAACTAAACCTCCTTTTTTTGATAGGAATAAATAAACGTATTTTGCAAAAACAAATTTATTCATTAAGGTAGTTGTCGTGGTACAATATTGTCAAAAAGTTATAGATTATACGCGCCACAAAAGTATACCAGCTTGTAGCTAAGTGATCCAAAATTTGTACGCAAGACTGTACCCGTGGAAACGTAACCCATACAGTATTCATATGCATGTATACTTTTCTAAAAATTGTTAGTTCTTTTTTTAAAAATAAGAAACTGGTTCAGAACTACAGAGATCGTATACAATCAATGTTAATTTTCCAATTTTTAAGTGAATTTATCTGGGAGTATATACGGTTGATCGACTTCAAATTTTCAGGGTAATTGTATTATCATGTCCTTAATAAGTGTACAAAAATTAAGAATTTTCTGACGGTGTTGCTTAGCCATGACAACTACCTTAAATATAGATTTCTTGTCACTAACCAGATAACATTTTATTTGTCTGTGAATCAAAGAATTTGTTAGCGAAATCCTTGGATTCTGCAGAATACAAGTTGAAGACCACTGAATTAAACCATTAAATATGTCCATCAGAGTCAAGGTCACTAGAAACTAAGGTTGGGTGTTAGCATTGTTGAAGATGTGACATGGCGAGACGCGAGAGAGGGCGGGGGAAATAGGCGTGTGACGTCACTTGGAGTCTTTTTCCAAACAGTTGGGACAACAATAATTGAAATAATAAGTCATGGACATCGGTCACGTAAGCAATCGACTCAAGCAATCACAGACGTGATCATATGTTTATAGCCTCTTACGCCCAACCTTCTAGTATTCTAGTAACCTTGCATCAAAGTGACAACGGACAAAACATCAGGCCTTCAATCAACGACCTTTAGGTCACGACCCCTCAACCCAAAATGAACTGGATGTTCGGTAAATAATATTGGTGCTGAAACTCTATATCCTATACACATATTATAATACCTAATCTGTATTAACGTTTAATTTTGCTTACCGTTACAATACGCAAAAGCAGAAATGAAGGTCACGACGCTTACCTAAAACAAAGAAAAGGCTTTTATATTTTTGATTGAAAAATCAAGATATAACACAGTTATTGAGAATAGTGAAAAAATTAAACAAAAATCAAATCGTACATTTTCTACTATTAATATTATTTTGAATTATATGCTGAGTTGCAGAAAGGATTGTCAAATAAATGACCTTAGATTGTGAACACACATATTTATTCATAAGAAAATTATTGTAGAATTTTAATTCTATTCTATTCTAAAAATAATTGATCGATTGAAATGATATTTTGTTTAAACTATTTAACATAGTTTTTACTTCGACATTTTTCTAGGCATTTAAATCAAAGTTTGACTTGAAAAACGATCTGTGTTTGATCTACACAGATCGGCCCAACAGGACCGGACTTACAAATTTTTTGAAAACACTAATTTGCAGATAGTGACATTTATTTTATTGAAGGGTGTATTTAATTCGGTGTAGACGTTAGATTGATAATAATATTACAATTAAGAAAAAAATGTTATTTTAAGGGGTGTATTAAGGGGTTAAATTTTTTATTATGCCCAAAAACAAACTTAATTTCACATAATAACAGTATAAAACCACACGGCCCTATACAAGCAAATACACTATATTGTCGGCAGGGTTTTGGCACTGCGACCCGGGTTTTTTACAATCTAAGGTCATTTTCAAACCCAAATTTTTGACAATGTTTTGCGCAACTCAGCACAAGTAAGCCGTAGATCCAATGAACATCTCTAGAGTCAAGAAGTTTGTACACTATATAAAAGTGAATGGTAAAAAACAAAACAAGAAACGTATCTAATGTTAAATTTTTTGTTTAATAGTAAAAGAGATTTAGAAAAAAAAACTGGGTGCGTGTACTTTATGTACACACGCGCGTTTGAAGTTATACTTCTTTGGCGTGATTAAAAACTGATTTTTAATAATAGAAAACAGTATCACGGGTAATTGGAATAAAAATAAATCAATTTAAACACTCATTGACTGCAATGTTTCGTCTTTTATTTAATTAAGACTTTTTCAAGCTCTCAATATGCTTAAATGTTAAATAAAAGACGAAACGTTGCAATCAATGAGTGTTTAAATTGATTTATTTTTATTCCAATTACCCGTGATACTGTTTTCTATTATAACATATATCTGGAATTGAACTTTAAAGATGACTGATTTTTAATAATCATGCAAATATTTTGTTGTTATAAAATTTTCAAAAAGTTTAAGAATAACCTCAAATATTTTAAAACAATTTCCAACTTTTATTTTGGTTTTTACTTTTATATTCAATCCATTGAGTAATATTATAAATTCTGCTGGTTGGCACTCAAAACGATTATTGGTTGTAACTTGTAATCAATTATTGTAGCCGTTAAGTATATTATATAATTTCCAGATGACAGAAAATGCATTGATTTGGTTCATCTGCCATTTCAATCTAAGTCTCTTATAACCAACTTCATGCTATCGAATTTTCGTTAGCGTGGCCAACTTCATACTGTCGAATTTTCGTTAGCGTCAAAAGAAGTATAACTTAAAAAAAGCGATACAAATCCGATACATCCTTGTAAAAATCTGTAAATTTTGTTCTAATCATTCCTATAAAGACATTGCATATGAGCAAAGCTTTCTGCAGGACATGACCTTAAATTTCTCTACAACAAGCAAGTAATATGCATTTGTTTACTTGTAACAAAAGACATAGTTGATATGTGCTAGCAAATCGAACATGATACAGTAAATATAAATATGATGTCTTTTGTAGTGCGCTCAAAGCAGCAGAACTGATTTTTCTGTAAGTTCACATGATTCTTATACAGTAAAATGAACGTTTACATCGCTCACATATGATTGATACCGCAGGCAACGAACAAACCCTCCGTCGATGTTTTTTATCTTTGAAATCTATAGTCTGTTCTCTCTATAGCAAATATTTTCAGTCAGAATGTCAAAACATTTTAGTGTGTCACCAATTGTGAAATTTCGTTGTAAGATATAAACTTGTTGACTGTGTCACCGACCGAAATGTATCAAGATAGCACAGAGCACTTTTTGTCGGCTTGACACGTTAAAAAATAAAAAAATTCTCACGACTTTTAAAAAAAACTCGGGTCGTAGTGCCAAACTCTATCGATAATAGAGTGTATTTGATAATACAGGCATTGTGGCTTTATTATATTTAATGATTGTGTTTTGACAAAATAAAAAATGTAAGTCCTTAAAATAATGATTTTTACTTAATTGCAATATTATTCAATTTTAATTTTTAAACGATTCAGATAATTTGGTTGGATATTTTTAGGTTCAAAAATACTGTTCATCTCCTAAACACTAGCCTTAAAATGATCCGATTTGGTCTATTTTAAATAAGCTTCGTGATGTGATGGACTCCAAATTTCTTTAAAAAGTACTAAAGTACTAAAACAAACATTTCCAAAAATGATGCCGAATTGTCAGGAGAGTATGAAACGTCGATAAATTTTAATTTGACGCTTAGATTCCGTCATCCGACCGACGCCAATAGTGTATGTGACATAATGCAAACACACTAATAATAATTTATTACTGGAAGCAAAATATTATTTCTATCTTTATGAAGAATGCAAAATAAAACAGTTGCATCGTTGAAAAAACAAATGAAGTTGCCAGTTCTTATTGTGCGATGGAGACAATAAGTATTCGACACGCGCCAAACAGCGAATTAATAAGAGCGACACAGTATCGCTTTCATCTGTCACATGTCTGTGAGCGATAAGAATGACCCCTGGGGAGTGTTATTTACCAAACAGATGCGCCACTATTTTAATGTCAATTTTTCTTAATTTTTGAGCCATCTGTATCTGGTGAAATATATCCCAATTCTCCTATTAAAACACTAATGGATAGGGATATGTAAGTAGTGGAATTTTAATAAATTCTTTATTTTCGAAGCGAATAATATAATTGTGTTTTTAATATCTAAACCGGGCACTATATGCTTCGAGAAGAAAAGAAAACCTAACCTGACACGTAATGAAAACCCTATGACTTAGAAATCAGCACTATGTAGATTTTGCAAAATGGAGGATGAAACAGTCACCCAAGTAGTGTTCAAATGTGAGGCTTTAACCTACATTGATGAGGATGGAAGAGTTTCACAGGACCAATCTAGTAGCCAATCTTCTGGAGCTCATAAGAAGATCCAGATTATTTGCTGACAAGATCCAGGTGCATTTGGGTCAAGAGACCACCCCATTCTATTTTAAATATTGTAATCAATTTTTATATTGGATCGACTTAAAAATTTGTACACGTACGTAGATCTGATAACAATACAAATTTTTTGAAGCAAACTTTGCCACGGTGGAGTGAATATGATTCTTCAGATTGAAAATGTTATATATATGGGATATTGTTCCTTTTCTTAATAAAAAGAAAAAAAACTAACTTAATTTATAATTTGGTTGTGTAAAAAATGAATCAGAGCTGACCGTCAACTATGACTACTAAAGGTCAGGCAAATCCTCGTCATCAGAATCTTCTTCGTTTGCGTCAAGGTCATCAAATGAAAGTTTGTCGCCTCCTCCTCTGAGACCTCTCATTTGTCTCATCATTTCTTCAAGGTCACCACCACCTATACCATATTGAAGTAGTTGCAATGTACATATAGTTCCCGAATGTAAGACATCAAGCTGAGCTGGCTTCGCGGTACAACCTTGTAACCCGGATATTCAGGAGGTCTAAGCTTTGGTCCAGCAATCGGTGACATTACTTTTTTAAATAAGAATCAATCAGTTCTGTGATTATCCAAATTTCCGCAGCAATTCCCGTCAATATTTTGGAAAATTGAGCTTATTGTTAGTAACCGTTGCAAACTAAATATTTTCATGCTACCGAAGCTTGTTTAAAAAAATATCAAACCCTTAACTTTCTGGATGTTTTTCTCCTCAATGACTGAGTACTGTTACTGCTCGCCAGTAACTGATTTTTAGAATACTCACACATCCCTATTAATAAATGTTAGTCAAACAACATTAGGCCATAGACGCAGTTACCTATGCGAGCAATTGAATCAATTCAAGTAGCTTTTGATGTGTATGGTTAAAATGGAGTGGATTAAATTTAATCTAATTTCTATAGATAGTAACACGTCGAATATGTTATTAACTATATTGCCTTGACTCCATTTTGATTATCAAGGACTGGATTCGTTTTAGCTACGTAAATAACTAGCCCACTAATGTATTGCATAATTCATTTAAAATAAAAATATTATTGAATATTTATAATGTAATTTACAATTCATTCAGTGAGTGCTCTAAAATAATCACAGCGCATGAAAGTTGTCTCTATTCGACTTACTTACTGTTATTCCTAATAAAGTTTATTCTAGTAGAATATTTCATTATTTAATTCAAAAAAACGAATACATATGCGTACAAAATTTCAAATCGATCGGTCATGTGGCGTCCGCAATATTGGGTTTACAATGACGTCACATAGCTTAATATCGTATTCCACTCGTCAAACCCGTTCTTTCGATACCCACGTTAAGAAGCTTGTGAAGAAAAAGGTAATCCGCCATCTTGGGGACCCCGCCATATTGAATTTACAATGACGTCATTTAGCTTAACGTATTTCACTCGTCAAATTCTTTATACACATGTCAAAAGGGTTGTGAATAAAGAGGTGATCCGCCATCTTGGGGCGTCCGTCATAATATGACGGACGCCCCAAGATGGCGGATTTTGCACTCGTGTAAAAGTCCGGGATAATTCATAAATCTAATATTATTAGATTTATGAATTATCCCGGACTTTTACACGAGTGCAAAATTTCAAAGCTTTAGCTTAATTAGAATTAGTCGAAATTTTGATTGTAAGATTTGTTTGTTTGATTTCCGTCTATAATTGTGTTGTAAGGTTTTCTGTATTACACCTTATTTTTATAAAAAGGGTTACTTATCACCTTATACCCAATCTTAAATTACATGGCACTTTTAATCTAGCTATACCTACAACGATTGAGAGGTGAGTTTAGTGGGAATAATTTCATCGAACAATGAAATAGAAGGGTTACTGACACGTCTAAACATTTCTTTAATGAAATCGATCTGCGTCTAAACTCGCCTTTACAAACATTTGCATAGCTACGAATACTCAATGATTACATAATAGCAAATTAAAAATTGTACAATAAGGCTAATATCTTTTATATCACTAACACAACATAATAAATTATTTAAAAACATGCTGTGCAATGTCTGGAATATTTCCAAGTACCTACATGTATTTGGATAATTTTTTTTGTCTACTAAAATATGTGTGAACATGTCAGTAATATCTGTAAAAATTTAATACAAACGCGAATTTGCAAGCATTATTTTATGTAGTGAGTGAGAGAGGAAAGTCGACAGCATTATGTATGCATATAGAGAAGTGGTGTTATCAAAAGAAATAAACGGGGTCGATTATTACAGTTGGCCCACTTTGGGACGTTACTACAAACACCGGTGTGCAAAGTGAACCAGCCCGTAGGCACATATCACACACATAATATGCCCCACACCAATGTACACTGTTAACAAAACCCTCGTTACTGGGTGTTTTATGAATCCAATTAATTTACATACGTGTCGTCTACTCATGTGTATGACGTCATAACAAACATCAGAATGAAAATATCATGCCTGGCTGTGAATGTCTTATTTGTGTTTCCAATAAGGATTTCACATGATTTTACTATCACAAAATAAAATATTAAGTCCGGTTCAGACGTGTGTAACGTGTAATGTAACCCTACTGCCAGACTATGCTCCTCGCTCTGCTCATCGCGCTGTCGCGATGTTGCCCTAAGTGGCCAGACACTGCTGTACTCGCGACGCTCCGCACTCGGCTTTCGCCTTTCGGCAATGGAGGTCGATACTGTGGCAGCGTGCGCACTATGCCTTTACACTTAGACTGCTTGATGCGTACTGAGTGGCGCGGGAGTATGTGGCCGGCTTACTCGTGCTCTTATTGCCGGTCCTTTGACTCGCGCACAAAAAACCGACAATCGAGGGAGCACTGGGCATGACGTGCGGCATGACGAGTAACGCGGCCACACAACGTCTCTGCCTCCGTTCCTCGCTACTTCCCATGCCACTCGTCGAGTGTGTGGCTGAGGCATTAGATTACATGTAATTTAGCGTCAGCAGTATGGACAGCACACGTTGTCAACGCGAATCGTGAAAGTGAATCTTTGTCAAAAGCTGTTTCCACTCAGTTGCTACGAACATGCCGAATAGGAAAGTCATGATAGCTGATGCTGCCTTTATTTATATATATTTATTAACTGAAGATTTCAGATTTTTTCAAAGTAATCCGGATTTTTTGGATCCCAAATAACACGTTTTTCTTGATACTAATAAGTTCAAGCGATTGTTCGTATCATGAACGTACACACGACATAATCGTCACGAACGCCGTCCAAACGAGTACTGCGAGCGCCTTTGTGTTTGCGCTAAAAATCGACAGCCGATGGATCACGGCGAACGCCGGCGCGAGCGTTACATGTAATGCTCGTAGTGCCGTCCCCACGCAGAATTCGTGTTACATTACACGATAGATTACATTACGCGTTACACACGTCTGGACCCGGCTTTAAATAATACTATATTACACCACAAGAGCCGAAAGTTGAATTTCCTGCACTGCGCCCATGATGCTCGAGGCCAAGTCGATGGCATCATATTTCACGCATTGCAGGACTTTCACCTTTCTGCTCGTGTGGTATATATTATTTTTCTTCATGCCCGGTCGAAAGTATGTCCTTTCATCAATATATAAAACGTCTAATTACGCTCAAGTGATGACACATGAATCTAATAATGTTTATGTAATAACAGTAGATGGCTACTTACTACTGCAACACGTGACGTGAAACGGCAGTCTCACATGCGCATGACAAAACTGTTTAGGCCCGCCTATACAGACGATATGCGAGTAGTTCCAGCTGTCACTACAACAGTTATACTTTCGACTTTAAAATCGAATCAGAAACTACGTACTTTCGGCACGGTAGAAGAAAAAAACCTTCCTTCTTACTTTGTCGAAAGTACGTACTTTTGGCTTTGATTTTAAGGTAGAAAGCCTAACATTACTCGCATGCCGTCTATAACAGCGGGCCGAAACAGTTTTCTCGTGTACACTGATACGAAAGTACGTCCTTTCGGCATGGTATGAAGACAAATAGTATACACCATACGGCCAGAAAGTTGAAATTCCTGCACTGTGCGTAATATGACGTCAGAAGCGAAGCCGAGGGCATTATGTGTCGCGCAGTGCAGGAATTTCAAGATTGGGGAAAAACCAGCGCATGCGCGCTACAAGTTTTTTTTTCAATTACAACGATGCGTTTTCCATAACGATTTATTATTCCACTCAGTCTTTCTACAAATGTTTTTTTCCTAAGCTTTTTTGGTTTCGTTAATATTTTAAAACTAAAATATGAGTACGTAAAAACACGCACATTCAGTATATAAAGTGCAAATATATATTTCTGTCCACTGTGTGTAGGTATAGGTAATCCGGCTATATTTATAGCTTTAATTTAAAATCGATAAAGTGTGTGTGTGTGTGTGTGTATTTATATCGGTGCCCGTTTTCTATTCCCAAACAGCGAATAAAATTCACTGGACCGTGCTAATCGCAATAGTTCCCGTTTACTGCGTTTCAGAGTATGTATCAAAAATTTATCGCTTTATATGATTTAGAATATTAGTTTGTAATGCGAAATAAAGTAAAATTTCAAATGCACAACACTTGTTGCCAGTTATATCTATACTTAAAATATTGCTAAATACAGTAAACAGTCGTTGAGCAAGAAAACGTCGATTTGACAGTAGGGATGAGCAACAAAAATCGACATTTTTTTAGTTTCGATGCCGATGTTTTTTCCATCGATGTTTTACAACCGATATTTTGGTGCCATCGATGTTTATTTTCAAATTTTAAACTTTCAGTTTTTATTGTTTTTAACAGGCTTTTATTATTTTCACCTGCTTGTATCAATATGACGGAATTTTCAACGTAATTTCCACCGACTTCAAGACATCCGATTAATTTAAAAATTTGCACGCGTATTAAGAATCGATGAGAATATAATAATTTGATAACCTTGTCTTAATGTCCTGACCAAGATCATCAGGAAAAAAAACTAAAAAATAATAATTGTTAGAAAACATTCATTGTTACAATACTAAATTAGAATTTTTTTCAATTTTTATCCACTGTCACCGTCGGGACTCAAACCCGAATTTTTCCACTTTCCGGCGGAATGAGTTATCAATTACTCTACGGTGCGCTAGCTTAACAGTTGATTTATCCTAATAAAGCAATGAATGTTTTCTAGCAATTATCATTAGGCATCTACAACTTATGTAGAGATCTTACGTACTATAAACGTAGGAAATATACTTAAAAAATAATAGTTTAATTGTCCACGTATTAAGAACAAAAAATACAAAAATCCAAATAATTTAATATCTACTTTACTTTAAAATGGTCGCGTCATGCAGAAGTGAAATAAACTGGTGAAATGATCATTTTAAAATAATGGAATTTTTATTTCGACGATGCAAACTTAACCTGAATTTTTTTAACATTTAATTATTGTTCTTAAATTTTCATGGGCTTGCTTCTTTTTCTCAAAATTATGGCGCAGCTAACTCGCTTTTTAAATAAATGTTTGGCCTTGTTTTGGAAAGGAAAAATGACTCCCAGCAAGCAACATAATTTAAAACTTACAGTCTACAATTTCCCCATAAAATATGTAGGCGGCATTAACCAGCGCTTTTCTGCTAACCATATTTGCAAACTGGCAGCTAATATAATATCCGTGTGTGCGTGCATCGTTATAAAACAGAGACTATCTGATTAACAAACACAGCCGTGAAATGAAATTATAATATAAATTGGTAAAATGTTACACTAGGGATCAGTCGTTACACACAACACACACACATACACATCCTACAAACTAGTGAAACTAGTAACAGTTATCTACAAACTGTTATTGAAAATAATAGTTTAAATAGCTTAAATAGCTTTAATAGCAAACCGAACTAAAAAGTAAAAAATATTCTCAAAAAAAAAAAAAGTAAAAAATATTTTTTT
The DNA here is from genome assembly GCA_034508555.1 of Venustoraphidia nigricollis. Lineage (NCBI taxonomy): Eukaryota > Metazoa > Arthropoda > Insecta > Raphidioptera > Raphidiidae > Venustoraphidia > Venustoraphidia nigricollis. Next base: position 14,133,087 of record JAVRKA010000004.1, read on the forward strand.
ATTTTTTAAAAATCGTGGCATGCTTGATATCAACTAGTATAAACATTTCATTGGTAGCTATTTGTAAAAGTAGAGTTAGTATAAAAACAGTAATAAGCACCCCACGCTTTTTTTACAATAAAAACATATTTTTTTACTTTTTAGTTCGGTTTGCTATTAAAACGTGTTTTTTAGTTTTTTTAAACTATTATTTACTTTTTAGTCTTATTTTTTTGTCCTGATGATCGTGTTAAATACGTTACAATAACAATTTTTTATCTATTGTGTTTATAATACATTAAAAACGATTATAAAAAATAGTAAGATTTTTTGAGTGAAGAAAAAAATTAAGATTTTTATAATAGGCTAATTTTCGGGTTTCGTACCTCAATAGGAAAAAACGAAACCCTTATAGGATCACTCGAGTGTCCTACTGTTTTAGCCAATTTGCTTCAAACTACTTGACCGATTGAGTTGAAATTTGGTATACATATGTAAGTCGGTGACCATAAGACGGACATGTAACGTAAATAAATGAATTTTTGGGGGAAAAAAATAGGAAATTAAAAAAAAAAGTTTGGCAAACTCTAACGTGTGACATATCAAATGAAAGAGCTTGTCGTAATGGTCTCAAATATATTTTCTTTAATGAACATTTCTGATTAACCTATAATATACAAGTAGATTAGGAGTCATGCGACAAATACGCAGATAAAATGTTATTTTTCTTTGAACAACTTTGAAACTACAACACAAAATCTAATCACATCTAAGTCTCAATAAAGTCTTTTGAATTTCACAAACCTAATTTCAATTGGCTGATGCGTTCTAAAGATGTACGACAAAAATTTGTTTACACATACGGACATCTATACAAAAATAGAATAGTTTCCTGGGATCCCAAAACATCGAGATCTAATGATAACTCGGTTTTCGAAAATCGAACCAAAACTTCCGTTTTTTTTTTTTGAAAATTTTCAGCGAGCTGTGTAGAGTAGTGGTGACAGCACTAGACCAGCATTCGGGAGGTACCGGGCTCGAATCCCGGCGGGGGCAGATATGGCTGGGATTTTTTCCTACTGCCTCTCGCCGAGAAACGGTAATTCCTGTACCGGCCATCTTGATTGAGGTTTTCCATGGTTTCCCTCAATTAATTCCAGATAAATATCGAGATGGTTCCTTATTTGAGGCCATGGCCGATTACCTATCAAACTCCTAGTTCAAAAATTACCTACCTTATCCTAATTTCTTATAATTCCTTCATTCCTCCATTTCTATTACATAAGTTGAAGTTGTAAAAAATGTAGAAAATAACGGGAAGTGGTAGATGAAAAAATAGTAATGATGCGAATGGCGTCTGTTACGACATAAAGTCGAGAAATGGACGTTAAACGCATTATTATTATTATTTTTGAAAATTTTACATAGCGGGAAGTTAAAAATCTTCATTATTTTTCATTAATAACAATTTCTTCTTTTACGTTTAATACACTAGTAGTAATCTAATTCTATGTGTGTTTAAGCCAAACCTAAACCTCGTAAGGGGACGTGTGCCGTAATAAGTAGACGGAAATAATGTTAACAGTAAAGCAGTGTTTTAGCAAGTTCCTTAACAAGGGAATGCTTGTTGGAGCAAAAGTTTCACCGGGTTTCTGTCACCATCAGTTTTAGCAGTTTGAAATGATTATGTTAATGTTTTGCGACACAAACATACACGCCCTCGCAAAGACGGAAAAGGACAGTGCTATGACTGTTCGTCTAGCAGAAAAGGGACGGAATTAGAGTATTTAGATGCATAAGTTGTGTTCTCTATTGCTGAACAGACCTAGTCTGTTGTGTACAAACTGTATATTAACCACGTACAAACAAATTACGAAGACTTAAAGCAAGATTTCCCTAATATTTTATATACTCTCACTTTCATAGGCAATTGCGCTTTTAACTATGTTTTTACTATCATCTTTAATAATGATAAAAATAATAATAATAATAATGCGTTTAACGTCCGTTTCTCGACTTTATGTCATAACAGACGCCATTCGCACCATTACTAATTTCTATTTACCACTTCCCGAAATTTTCTACATTTTTTAAAACTTCAACTTATGTAATAGCAATGGGCGAATGAAGGAATTATAGGAAACTAGGATAAGGTAGGTAAGTTTTGAACTAGGAGTTTGATAGGTAAACGCCCATGGCCTCAAATAAGGAACCGTCTCGATATTTATCTGGAATTAATTGAGGGAAACCTCAATCAAGATGGCCGGTACAGGAATTACCGTTTCTCGGCGAGAGGCAGTAGGAAAAAGTCCTATAGCCACATACTAAAGTTCACATAATAAAATCACACTGGCTGTATTTGCAAATGCATTATATTGTCGGCAGGGTTTTGGCACTGCGACCCGAATTTTTTTTTACGAAAATCAATAAAACTATTCTTCATACGCTACGTTTTATTAGAATGACAACAATTTGTAACATATTTTAAATTTAAAGCAGTAAAATACCCTATTATTACGTGCTTTTAAATTTAAAATTAAAAACTATGTGTTAAAAAATAAAATAAATCTGGTGTGAAATATTATGTAATAGGCAAAATGTACAAAGTCGTTTTGTACAGTTACCTATCCACATAATACATGGATAATATTAATATATGCTGCTATTATTATGGTGTAGAATGTAGATAATGGAAACTACAAAGCAATATAGCAAACCACAACATTCATATATATTGTTATATAAAACATAAATTAATTATTACATATTTTGCACTATTTCATTGCACTGCGTGTTTAATTAAATGTTGCTTCTATAATTTAATACAAAAACCGATAACAATACTCTTTCCATGTTAAATTAAGCGTTATTTAATGTCAGTATATTGATATTATAGCCGATAGACAAATTAATCGCAATTCTTTTTGAAAATTTGCATTGAGAACTGTTTTCTGTAATTTGTATACTCTATACTACCATGAAGATACATTGATCTGTTCAGTATCTCATGTCAGTGTCGGACTAAAGGACTAAGCACGAGCACTCCCGCTCTTGAGCAGTGAACGTAGAGTAGAGTAGATTACGTGACATATATCTGAATTTGACAACCGTTAAACGAAGTGCATTTTTCATTATTAGTTTTTTACATTTCTTTTGTGTCTTAAAATGAATCAGTTTCAAAACAAATATAAAATAATAAATAAATATAAAATATATAATATATATAATATAATATATAATATATAAAAAATATAAAATAATAATAAAAACACTATAAAATGAAATAACAACTTGTCTTTTTGTTCTAACTCTAATCTAAATCTAAACCTTGTTGTGAAATCTGTTACTAGTCCGTTTGTTGCAAGTGTAGACATATGGTAAACGTTACGTACACTTTTTGGAATAAATTTCACTGAGTTATCTACCAAGGTTGATCAATAAGCACCCGTGTTTGACGGCAGATGGCGTTGACGAGTGAAATTGACTTTACCATCGTGTACTGCAGACTTTTAAACGACCTCATGTTGAGTTGTAGATAGATTCATAGGTTAGGTTATTTTTGACAGCCAGTTGTACCATTCGTTCTTTGTATTTTTCGACAAAGAGCAACATTGATCCTTAATTCTTTTTTTATACGAGTATCTCACCGTGGTCATAGATGGTGAAGGGTGCCTATAGACAGCATCCAACTTCAGTTTTTTTTCTTTGCATGGTTTTTATAAAATGAATTATGGACCGATGTTGCTCTTTTTTCATTTTGTCGAAAAAAACAAAGTACGAATGATACAACTGGCTGTCAAAAATAACATAACCTATGCATTCATCTATAACTCAGCACGAGGTCGTTTAAAAGTCTGCAGTACACGATGGTAAAGTTAAATTTCACTCATCAACGCTATCTGTCGTTACACACGGGTACTTATTGATCAACCCTTATATACCAAACACATCTGTTATGAATAATTCGTACTTTTGCGTATAAATATATTTCTATGAATATTGATCGAAATGACTTTAACATGCTTATAGTTTCATTCATCGATGGTCGATACCTTTCTTTTGCTTCAACGCTTCTTTAAGGCTGTCGGAACGCTCTGAATTTTGTTTGTGCTGAGACCCAGCGGTAAGGGGCGAGGTAGGTAAAAGACATATTGTAGGTGTGACTTTCTTTAGCTCTGTCTCGCTCTAATCATCCGCACGTTTCAATTTTTGGCTGGTGCCAACTACGAGGCTAAAAAAATTTTTTGCAAGGGTGCCGCTGTCAACTGATTACTCTAATTTTTGGAAATATTTTGAAGATTTAAAAAACTTTTCCGAAAAAGGAAGAGTCACTTTAGGTTTGTGATGGAAAAGTTTTGTGAAATAAATACGAATAAGGTTATAGGGTGACATTGAAAACGTGTGATTTTTAGCACAATTAATGCCAATTTTTTTCTAGTAAATCGTACATAAATTACAAAAGTAGTCCATTAGAGACCTAGATTTGTCCTTTATCTTCCTTATAGAGAAAGAATCTTTGCAAAATGTTGACGAATAAGTCTACAATCAGTTGACAGCCGAAGCTCTATTTTTGGCTTAAATTCAGAGCGTTCCGACAGCCTTAAGGCAATATGAAACATTTCCTGGACCCAAATCGTGTCATTTTGTATACAAACACATTCAATACTATTCCATAAGGTAAAAGTACCCTTGTTGAAGTCAGAAACAATCAGTGTTTTGTTTCGCAGCCATCTTTATATCGAGTACGTGAATATCGGCGATATTCACTTAGTTGGCAGTATCTTTTATTGTTCAGGACCGTGAATATAAATAATAAAATTGTAAATTCAATAAAACAGAAGTTAAAAGGCATTGCATTTTGCTCACAAGAAGTAACGCATTTTTAGTACAAATCTATATATGTTTTACGGAGTCAGTTCTCATTGTCATGTTTTTAGGGTTCCGTACCTCAAAATGAAAAAAAGAACCCTTTTTCCCAAGGACTCGCGGAGGTATCAAGTTGAAATTAATATCAAATACTCAGGTCTGCAACCTTTTGGAGCTGTAAAAAATTCAAACTTCTAAGTTTCAATCAAAAGATACGGCCGTTTATGCTGCATATTTAAACACTCGCAAAGGAATCAAAACATATAGGGTAGTTCCCGTTGACCTAGAATCATGAAATTTAGGAAGAAGCAAGTTAAGGGAAAAATCCGAAAGAATACATTAAATTATAATTAAAAAAGATATGATCTTTGATATTAACTCCTTATATTCTTTAGATTTTTAATTTGAAACTCGTGAAATATTATGTTGCAAGTTCCAAATTAAAAACAAAATATATAAATAAGTTCCATTGGAAAAACATTTTTTTTTAATTTTCGTGCTTTTTTGCTTATATTTTTTACCAAATCTTGAAGTCGTCTCGATGTCGACTCGAAATTTGAAATACCCATTGTTACGAGAATGCCAAAATCTCGATCTCATGTGAAGCTATTGTGTAAGTTAGAGATGAGAAAAACGGGTCTTTTTAGCGATCTGCATCTTTGCATCTGGATCCCGTATGTGAGCCGGCTCACTGAACCGGTTCAAAAAGAGCCGAGTTCTGAATATGTTACTGCAGTCTGCCACTGAGTTACCTAGTTCAGTCAATCATATCACGACCTGTATAGAATCAAGAATGCATAGCCAAACATGTGATGCATGAGTCATTTGAGCTGACAGATGCATCAAAGCAAGACCTGATACGTAAGTGTAAAATGTGCTTCTGTGTGTTAAGTGTTTCACTGAGTCATGCGGATCCGTTGATCCGTCGGCTCAAAAAAAAAGTGAGTCGGCTCTCACGAATCTTCTGTCGGAGTCGGCTCTTTGAGCCGGTTCAGATCTGAGTTACCCAGCTCTAGTGTAAGTACGTTATACAAAAAGAAAAATAGTTTTTTTTTTTCTTTTTCTAATGTAATAATTTAAGTTTTAGTGTAATAAATATCTTGTAAAACAATCTTTACAGTGGCACTTACATAAAATGTAACACAGAAGTTGTTCTGATGTCATATTATCTATTTATGTGTTTATTCATTAAATATTCACGTCGAAAATTTTCCGTCGAACTGTAAAAATAATCTATAAAATATTCAGTCATGAAGTATCTAAAGTTGTAAGGAATGGCGGAATCACGTACACAAATGCTTACACATACAGTTAAATGTGTCAAACAGTTTTGAGAGAGATAAACTGGTGTAAAGGAAGCACAGATCACACAGACTGCATACTTTATAAACAGGAAATCATCGTGATTTATCATTTATATACAGCAGATGCGATTGCCACTGTTTCCGGAACTGGGCAAGCATGTTGTTGTCTTGTCGACTGATTCATTGAAATCACGACAATGTGACGTATCGAACGCTAATGTTGGGTTGCAGAAAGGATTGTCAAATAATTTGATTTGAGAGTTACTGTGATCACCAGCGTTGCCAGATTTTTTTTTTGCCAAGTCGGGATTTTGGAACTTTTTGAGTGAAAAAAGCGGGATTCTTTCGTCGAAAGCGGGACATAGTAAAAAGACGTATATAATCAAAAGTTTTTAAATATTTATCTTTTTATTTGAGTTCAAATTACGTTTACGTGACAAGAGATAGCAAAAATTGCCATAGAAAATGTATTTTTATAAAAATATGATATTTTAAATCAGATTTACCCTATCGTTAAATAGTTGAGTCTTATTCGTCTTCTGAATAAAAAAAATAAAAAAAACAGAAATCAAAATCAAAAAAGTTTTATTCATTAGAAAAATATGGCGTTTCAAACAATAGTCTGAGGAGTGAGAGAATAATTATTTACGCACGGTCGAGTTATCCCCGAAAAGCGGGACTGAGTCTGTCCCGCGCGGGACATTTAATTTTGATTTAAAAATCGGAACGTCTGGCAACGCTGGTGAATACACATATTTCTCTATAAGAAAAGCATTGTAGAATTTTAATTCAATTCTGTTGAAAAAATAATTGATCGATTGAAATGATATTTTTTTAAAACTGTGTATACGTGTATTTAACATAGTTTTTTGCACAATTTTTACTTCGAAACGACATTTTTCTACGCATTTTAATCAAAGTTTGAGTTGAAAAATGATATTTTTCTGTGCAGATCAAGCATCTGTTTTTGTGTGAATACATTACATAATGTTGTACGTGACAGGGAGTTTGAATACATTAGACTGCTCTTGCATGTATGAAGACTGTAATTAAATTATCACAATCTAAAGTCAATGTTTTGTGCAATCTATGTTACTAAATTGTATACATTTGATAGATTAAAAATTATTTCGAAACCTTAAAACATATCAAGTCTGATTCACTTTCTGTATTTCTCAAAATAAGTGTGTATAACAGCTAAATACACTTTTTTATTTTATAATAATTAAATTCTAGCTAACTGGGTGACAGGACCGTTCCAACTTGAAAAATATTGGCATTTGACATAAAAGGACAGCTGATTTTGTTATAATCTAACAAAATGAAATTACTTGCTATACTGTTCAATATATTTTTTTATTGATGAAAAAAAAAATATATTGAACAGTATAGCAAGTAATTCATTTTGTTAATTTATTAATGTTGGTAGAGTCAATATTATTAATGATTTTTTTATATTTTAAAAATATTTCCGAAACTATAAAGAATATTTTTTAACAAAATAAACAGAGAAATAACCTTACAGCGTAGATCTCTTCTACTTTTCTTAAAAACAACAGGTGTCTTCATACTTACATGTCAAATGGCAATTTTTTTTTATTCTTTACTTTTTAGTGGATTTTATTTTTCACATTTTTATTAATAATATTTCGTAGTTGCTTTGTTTATAAATTATAATTAAAAAAACTCCTGAACCGATTTAAATAAAATTTATGTGGCGTCACCCTGAAGGTATGCCCTATTAAATAAGAAAAGAATCATCATCAAAATCGGTTCACAAATGCTGGCGATATGAAGTAGCATTCATATAAAAAATATGTTTTTTTAAGTCATTTAAAAACGGATGAACCTATTTTAATAAAAAAACTATACGATACCAAGCCGGTAGCAATCTGAACAAAATAGCGTTGAAATTTCTCAAATCGGTTTACAATTGACGAAAATATTGGCGAACAAATATTTAAAAAAATACAGTCGAATTGAGAACCTCTCCTTCTCCTTTTTTTAAAATCTACTAGCAAAAGCCTGCGTTGAGAAGTCATAAGCTATTAAGTGCGCACAATGATCAGTTCTAAAGACATAACAATTAAGAAACTGAGGTAATTAACAAAACAAAACAAAGACGAAATATTTACTGCAATGATTCTAAAAGAGATACTATATCTTATATATTATGTTGGTACGTCTGCACCTACATTTTATTAGTAAGTAATTACATTGATAAAGTTGGTCTCACTGTTGCCCGAGTTCACTTGCAGCTTTATAATATACTATTACAATTTGTAAAGTTACACGATTTAACTTCAGAACAGTAAAAAGTACAAGAGAGAAAAGTTCCTATAACAATAATAATTCCACTTTGACTGACTTCACAGTTCGTTATTGTAAAGTGGATGGAATGTATGTAGACAAAGATTCAGCAAATGCTTCTGCATTCTATACTGTTACATGCATATGAAGGGTGCAGGGGAAAGAACTTCAGAATTCAAAATTGAGAGTAGATATACGATTTCCGTGGTGGCGTCATTTGGCGACTGATTTCGATAATTTCGATGTGTTTCAAAAAAAAAAAGTGGTGCGGATGGCTGAAGTTATACTTCTTTGGCGTGATCGCGATAATTGATATTCACATTTTTGTTAAAAATGCACAGTGATAAAATAAAATAGGATGTCTAGGGAGATGATAAATATATTTGAAAGTTAGCCTGTTCACTTCGCGTAGTACTTATTTACTTTGAATAATAGGTAGACAAGTCCATCAGCACATTAACAGAGAAATGAGACGTGTCATCTATGAATAAAAAGTAAAACTATACTGCTTCGAAAAGTCAGCTTTATCGACGATTTTAACCGATACTCGTAGTACATTCATATTAAATTAACAACTAACTTCATGGTGTCTCATTGTCGTTGCATGCTGCGTGCACAACTTCCGTAACAGAGAAAATTTTACCCTCAATACGCCAAAAGATAAATAACTTCAAAAATTTCGATATCTCGCTTACTTTTTGAGATATACAATTTTTTTTTTATTTTTATCAAAGTTTGGTTATTGTCAGTAATTTCAGTTTATTTTCTCACCACAATCTTCGAAGACACACGGTTTCTAAATTTTTAAGCCTACAATCCCTTGTAGGGGGGTGTTGTGGACAACTCCCTGAATCGCTGGGCGCTCGTTTCACCGTAATGTTATACTGCGCCATAAAATAATAATTCACGCACTTGATACGTAACCTACTATTTTTCATGAATGCAGTGGATATTGTCATTATAAGTACTTCGTTCATTTTACATGCAAAAATTGAAATTAAAAATATCTCAAAACTAATGATGAGATGCTGTTTTTTAATCCCCTGCACCCTTCATACGTATATGCTCGCGCAAATGTAGTTTTATATCTACCCATCAATTTGTTACAGAGTTGGTTCGATCCAGTCATTTATTTTGTAAAGCTATAAACTCTCGATTTATACAAGTCTCTGATTTGATGACAATTTTAAAGTATCTTCATTTTTTACGGTGGTGATGATGATTATTATTAAGCTCCCAGCCAATAAGCTCGTGCGGTTAATATCGCATGAGATAAAACCTATAGGATTAAATGGTGTCAAAAAGATTTTTTTAGCTCTGCTTTCTCCTTGTAGACTTAAATCATTTAAATACAGCTTAAATTTGCAAACTTTTGAAATTATCATTTAATTTCAATAAGACCTAACCGTCCGCCAATTAAAAACTATCCGTATACTAAAAATATTCGTAAAAAAACCTTTTAAAAATAAAATAGACTCAAAAAGAAAAATAATTTTTAATTCTTTGGGTTCTAAGCTTTGTTACGACACACGCTTTTATAATTATGCGCCTAAATTATTAAAAATTTTATTCTCTTTCTTAACAGTACATTTTTTTACTAATCTTTATTTTTAAAAGCTTTTTTTATCTATTTTTTTTTTAGTATATTTTATTAAAAATGCTGTTTGCACGCGAAGGAAAACCGGTTAACGGGAAGTGGGTGAAAATTCAAAAGTGCTATTTGCACCCGGACGAAGCCGGGCCGGTCCACTAGTTTTCATAATATTGTATTGTCATCAGAACTAAAGGTGTCAAACAAATTTCAGATCAATCGGTCAACAGGAAGGAGGTAAAATTTAAATTAGTGGATTTAACCCACATAAGACACAAACAAAGGAAGCTAAAGAAAAGCGGTTAAAAATTGTCTATTATTGATATTCTAAATTTAGAATAAATCCAATCCTGTAAGTAGAAACTAAACGCTTCAACCGGATCTTTAAAGAGTTCGAAGTTTTGATCTTCATTTGAAATCGGTATTGAAACATCTTATGTTCAGTTTAACTTTTGGACGCTGCAGCCAATGTTTGAAAAGTTATTCGCGTGTGTATCTCCACGTTAGGAAACTTGAATGCACAGCACTGAATTCCACACAAAACTTCAACTATTCCCAACGTAAATTTATTGAAATACAGTACAATCTCGATTACGCGTTTCAATTTACAAATACCAACTGTCTTTTGATAGAAACTTTCAAGTCAACTTCACAATTTTCCTCCTACCTTTAAAACTGTTTCACTTCTACAAAAATAACCTTGTAAAGCTGAATGACAAAGAAAGTACAGAATATAATAACGCAATTATAACAGCAGATTATTTATTGTCCATTTTTAATCGATTTCAAAAAAAGGAGGAGAAGTTCTCAATTCTGTATCAATTGTTACGCGATTACTCCGCCAATTATGAGCCGATTTGAAAAGTTTCAACACCATTTTGTTCACATTGCTACCGGATTGGTGCCATACAGTTTTTATTAAAATCGATTCACCGGTTTTTAAATCAGATATAAAAAATATTTTTTTTATGAATGCTACTACCTCATATCGCCAGTATTTGTGAACCGATTTTGATGATGATTCTTTTCTTATGTAATAGGGCAAACCTTCAGGATGACCCCACATAAATTTTACTTAAATCGGTTCAGAAGTTTTTTCATTATAATTTATAAGCAAAGTAACTGTGAAATATTAGTAATAAAAATGTGCGAAATCAAATCCACTTAAAAGTAAAAAATAAAAAGAACGTTTTAAAAAAAATATCGACCTCCTTTAAAAAAGTCACTAAAAAGATGAAAATAATGAAATTTCGAGATCGGAGCCAATTTGATTACCAAAACTTTTAATTACATATCTACTTTTATTAAATTGGCGCCGATCTCAAAATTTCAGTATTTTCATTTTTTTAGTTACTCTAACATCTTTTCATTCACTCTAAATGTAATATTATATTATCGTGTTTAATTACTAACTGGAAATCATGTTTTTCTCGGGTCAAGTTCCGTGCGGATACAGTAATTATAATAAGTATATAGAAAAAGTATTTTACAACAAAGAAAATAGTATTTTAAGTATTTTTGGACCTAGAGAATAGTATTTTGATTATTTTTTATTTATACTTCATAAAGTAGTCAACTTACATATTAGCCTTAACATAATAAGCTGGTTCTTTAAAATCAAGGTAGTAAACATTTTTATATCGTTTTTTTTTCTTTTCAGAATACATTGGTAATATCTAAAGTGCTTTGGAAATGTTGATCTTTTTTAATGTTATTTGATTTGTTGTGATTTAAAAGGCTTTTCTTTAAATATCGTTGAGTGGATTTTGAGAAAATACACAATAAATTGCGTTTTACATCTCAGTTATTTTATCGCGTTAGTCAAAAACGTTGCTGCGACATTCGACAGTTCAGTTTTAGTATCATTCACGAATAAATAAAATAAACGTAAAACTGAGCGTTTCCCTGCTGCATTGAACGAATTTAAAACAAATGCTATTTTCTTCATCCGTATAAATTTCTTTACGATTTGAATAAAATACAAAATTAAACATTTACATACAACCATGAAAATCGATACAGTTAATAGTTTTCACAAGATTTTTTTATACAATTTAAACAAAAAAAACAACCCGGGTCGCAGTGCCAAAACCCTGCCGACAATATAGTGTATTTGCTTGTATAGGGCCGTGTGGTTTTATACTTTTATTATGTGAAATTAAGTTTGTTTTTGGGCAAAATAAAAAATTTAACCCCTTAATACACCCCTTAAAATAACATTTTTTTTCTTAATTGCAATATTATTATCAATCTAATGTCTACACCGAATTAAATACACCCTTCAATAAATAAGTCACTATCTGCAAACTAGTGTTTTCATAAAATTTGTAAATCCGGTCCTGTCAGGCCGATTTTATTAAAATTTGGGGACACTTTTTAATTACTACCAGAGGGTTAAATTTCAATTTTGAAACGATTCGGAGAATTTTTTCGGTATTTTGGGGCCCAAAAACATTTTTCAATCCCTAAAAACTACCCTTAAAATAGCCCGATTAGGCCCATTTTAAATAGGCTTCTTGCGGTGATGGATTTCAACACGTGGGCCAAATTTCATTGAAATCAATTAACTCTTTCGAAAGTTATTGCGCGTACACACACACATATATATATATATATATATATATATATATATATATATATATATATATATATACATAAACATTTTTAAAAATGGTGCCAAAGTGTTTATGAGGTTATGAAACGTCGAGAAATTTTGGTCCGACCCCTAGGTCCCGCCATCCGACCGACGCCAATAGTGTATGTTGCCATATGGCAAATACACTAACAATTTAATAAAAAATTTCATTGTAAATAAAAGTAGCATTAATATGTCCTTGCTTATATAATCTTTTAAAAGCTTATATATTACAAACTTCTAAAGGGTGTTTTTTGTCAGTATGAAATATCTCAGTTAATACTGTATCAAAATTATTGTTTGATACGCCATTTTTTAAGGTTATTTGTCTCTCTAATGACAAAAAATAAATTAATGTCTTAACCTCTTGACGGGACTTTTGCATAATTGATGCAAAGACAGAATACTAAAAAAAATAACAACTTTTTCTCGAAGCATATTTCAATAATCACATTAGCATCATCAGACTTAATGAGATGACAAAAAATCATCTTGACTCATTCTAATCATCTCTTGATGATGCTAACATGGTTAGCAAAACGTAAGTCAAGAAAAAAGTGTAAATATTTTGTAGTTAGTTTTTTCCGGAATTGTAGAAAAATTTGTTTATACGTATATTTAAGGAAGGACATCAAATATTCACCTCAATAAAATTTCCATTACAAGCAGCTAAGCAAGCAAGCAAATTGAATACAGCATTCTTTACCGATAAATGTACATAAACTAATATATTCTGTTTACCTTTGAATTTATGACTGTATGTAGCATGATACAAAATTACACCGAACATTTCTACCATTTTACTGTTAAATTCTTAATTTGTAATATTTGCATTTGATCTCAAAATCAAGTAGTGTGGCTTTTATCTTTTATCGCTTGTACTCTTAATTTTTTTTCAGTACCTCCTGTAAAATAATTGCTTAACATGCATGTATACAGCCATGTAAAGTGATCAATTGCGCATTAGTGCTGTAAAGAAAAACAAAACAACGCAACCTAACAAATTCAATATACATTTTCATAAAATATCACCTACCAATTAGAAATATATGTAAAATTGCAAGTGCGAATAGTCATCTACACTAATATTATAAAGAGGAAAGATTTGTATTTTTGTGTGTATGTTTGTAATGAATAAACTCAAAAACTACTGTGCCGATTTAAAAAATTCTTTCACCATTAGAAAGTTACATTCACCCTGAGTAACATACGCTATATTTATTGCTAGAAAATATTAGGGATCCTTACTAAAACTTTAGTAACGTAACCCAAGGTGTAAAAAAATGCCATAAAACATCTTTCGTCGCATGCGCTGCGGAAACTATTGATGATAGAACAAAAGTATGTTCTACAATATTAAAGAACATATCAATAACTACAAAAAACTTCGCGATACTATATGTCCAACTATTATCGTTGTCACAATAACCACTTTTTACATTTTAATAATCTATATAGATAAAAGACGATGTATATATAATCTATGGCCTTCAAACAGGTAGACCATTTTTGATGAAATTTTCAGACAATCTTTAGATTAGCCCAGCGGGTGATCTTCTGAAGTTTGGTAGCGATCGGATCAACAGAATTTTTTAGATTTCTTTTTGGGAAATAAGATTTTTAGCGATTGAATTCGCGCAACTTCAATACACGTTGAGAATTTAATGATGATTACACCCGGGCGAAGCCGGACTGGGCCGCTAGTATTTTATAAGCAACCTAATAGAAGTGACGTTTGCTACTCAATTGAACTGTCAAAAATATTAATATACTGAACATGAAGACATGAAGTGAAAATCCGATATATTACACGTGGTACATGCAAAACATACTATAAATCATAAAACATACTATAAATCTCGCGTGTGATGACATTATCACTCGTGTGACTGTCAAAACTCGTTATCATTTGTTTTCACATAATGGCACCACTCGTGCGTAATATACGTAATTACGACACTAGATATATAATCTACTATTATATTGTATCAGCGGTTGGGCTTGCACTAGTATCAATTTGAACAGAAATTTTATCGTAGTATGAGCTCATACTTGTAATTATGAATTACTATACCAAGTATTGTCTATTTACTCAACGCGCAGTGAGCGGAGTGCAAAAAATATATCTCCGCTTCTTTGTTCGAACTACTTCTCTGGTTATTTCGATAATATGTTAGCATAGAGTAACTCTATCAAAAGTTTTATGTCTATGACAGTATAGCCAATCAGAACCAACAAACTGTTACCACACAAAAAGAGAAATATATTCGTACTAGCGGTACCTGTGCGAATAATTCGCACTAAAATTCGTTTCTAATTTCTGACACTCTTTATAACTTTCTTCTTTTTGTTGTATTACATTACAAAGCTCAGTGACGGTTCAAGAAAATATTTTTCTAAAACTGTCATATAGAGGCGCAAGTATGAAAACGTTGAGTTGAAGCGCCGCCATACGAAAAGTATTTATACGTGAATTTTGATTAAAAATTAAACAAAAAAAATTTACCGACCGTCAGTCATGTTGACGTTGTTTCAAATTTAGAACCGTCAGATGGCAGCATTGCTGCATATACTGAATAAATGTATAATTGTTATAATTAATTATTTTGCAAAAACAAAAGCAATAATAGATTTTTTAGTTGTCGGTAGAGCAAGCAATTATCTATAAAATGATATAAAATTTATGTGGAGCAATTGTGTGGTTTTTTCGAAAAAGGGAGGCAAACATCTTAACCTTAGCGTATTAATATATATGATGTTTGCAACCTAATCATGCTATAACTCGATTTGCGTACTATCCTCAGTATATATTAATACGTACATGGTAATACTGATATTTTTAAGCAAGTTTTCCCGTATCTTACAAAAAAAAACCCACAAGAAAACGAAAGTGCAGAGACCCATACAATGAAATATCTGGGGGATATGCAAACACTCTTCTGAGTCGCATGTATTTCCTATAGTATTTACGTAACATTTCATCCGGTCAACAACTGCCTCAATGCATGTATTTGGGGTGTGTACTGTGTTAGGTGATGTCTACAGACTTTGGGTGACATTTACATTTCAAAGACAACATCGTCGAACAGCACGCCAATAAAAGAACGAAAAATTTAATTTGTTAAAGATCAATTTCAAAAGATGCACAAAACATTTATAAATACAGTAGGTTATACGAGAGACCTACAAAAATGTATCCATCAGTTTTGTTGTTAGCTTGAACGGATGAATTAATTCATTAGGAGGTTGGAGCGTGGACAGACCATCCTATAAGGATTTGTGTACTCTCTTTCATCCTGGATTTAGCCCCTGGATCTTCTCATGAGATCCAGAAGATTGGCGAGTAGATTATCTTGCGATATTACTCCGACCTCATCAATGTACCCAAAGATGGTTGTTCTCCTGTAGGTTAGGACCTTCGCATTCTAGCAATAGACGGGTGGCTGTTACGTCCTCCATGTTGCAAAATCTACACAGTATGGATTCCTGACATTTCTTCAAGGGTGCATGACAGGGCAAAAGCCCGACCAGTTCCCTGAGTTTTGGTCTACTGAATTTGGTCAAGTCCTTTGTAAGTCTATTTGGAAGGCGCCCACAATAATCTTTTTCCATGTAAGTTTCTTGGAATCAAGTTCCACTCAGAGTTGTAATTGCAGGTCCAACTGTTCATAGTCTAATTTTCTTATAAGTAAGCCCATAGTCTGGTTTTGGTCCAATGAATTTCGCAGAGATTCCTTGTCTAGCTTACTCAAACAGTTTTATAGCTTTGTAAGATCGAAGGAGAGTTGCGTACGATATCAATTATCTCCCTAATTTTGACTGACGGTTATTTTGTAACTATATTGGCTGCCATTTTTTAAGACGCCATAAGATGTAACAATTAAAATTTATCCATAAAGTTCGGACTTACAGTCCCTATATTTCTCGTTACATGCTGCCGATTCTAGATGCTTAAGACGTGGCAACACAGGGAATTCAGTTTTTCCTATATAGTGATCACATGAACAGTACATGCTCTTTAACATGCTGCTGCTGTCTGACTAGAAATGCATAAAGTATGTCTGACAATATTCAAATAAAAACAGCTTAACCTTAAAACTGAAATTGTGAAACAAAATGTATTATAACCAATTTGTTTTCTAATTTCAGTTTTGAGATTATATTGTTTTGTCTTTGGTTTCTTTTTGTACCGCTGCTCCACTTACCGTTGTTTCAATATTACGCGGTTTATGGATTAGTTTATACAAAATGGTTCAAATGTTGATAGAAGTTCAAAGGCACGACGAAGTGTTATTGATGCAATATCTTATTATCGATAACAGAAACAGAAAAGGGCAAAGGACATTAGATGACTTCTTCACAAAAAACATGTTAAATGAGGAACCTTCCTCATCACAAACGTAACTTCTTACTCAAACTTTTACTTGATTTTCATTAATGTTTTATGAAAAAAAATCGATATTGGCAATAAATAAAACTATAATTAATGTGATAAAAAAGTATTTAACAATATAAATGTTACAAAATTATACAAAAAAAAAAAAACTAACAAATTTTCTCATTTTCGGTTCTGTTCCACTTAGATATGTCTATTATAAAGGTATTAAGATGACCTCGTTTAGCGCAGAAGCTTATTAAGACGTATCACCCGCGTTAAGCAGGATCTTACTGTATTTGGTTCTATCGTTGTAATTATAAATTATTACGCTCACAAGCAACAATGATAGAACTCGAGACTGATTAGGTTTTCACGCATTTGAACGTATTTTTATGGTTTTATTCACATTTCCTAGTTTTCCACAAACGAAATAAATAATAATCAGAATGCATTGGGTTACTGAATACTGTTCATGTGATCCTCGTAGGATCATTTAAGCGCGTCTTCAAAGAATAAATACAACGCGAAAGAAGGGTCTGAACTTTGAACATGCACTTGGTCTCTACAAGTACAGAATATAAAAAACCATTTCCTTTTGTGTCTATCGTCATCACTGCTTCTTTTACCACAAAGCAACATCAACACTCTGCTACACTGCGCCATATAAAATGTATGCGATGTCACAAAACCCGCACACGTATGTTAACAGTAAGTACTTGAGAGTTTGTTTACATACATGATAATATAACGGGGTATCGTATGTTCATGAAATAAAATATTAGAAAAAAAAAACTTTTATCCAGCTGGATTGCTGGATCCAGCATTGCAATCTCTATTTGTGTTATCAATAAGGATTGCACATGATTTTACTATCATAAAATAAAATATTAGATAAAAAGCTTTTATAAAAACACGCTTTTATTGCAGTGTACTAATTAAAAGATAATTTTTAATATTTACGAAATGAAGCTACTTGCTATACTGTTCAAATTTATTTATTGAAATAGATAACAACGTCTCAACCACGTTTGTGGTCCTTTTCAAGTTTTAAAAAAATAACAACTGTTTAAATAATATGAAAAAAAAATTATACAAACAAATAAAGTGGTTGAAACGTTGTTATTTATTTCAATAAATAAATTTGAACAGTATAGCAAGTAGCTTCATTTCGTAAATATATCTATTACTGTTGGTAGAGTCAATTTATTTAATAATTTTTAATAATTTAAGTTCATAATTATAAAAGCGTGGGCCATGATTATCATAACCTTATAACGCACGCTTTTATAATTATGAACTTAAATTATTAGAAATTATTTTTATCCTTTTTAGTACACTGCAATAAAAGTAATAAAAGTTTTTTTCTAGTATTTTATTTTCAAATTTTTGAAGTTTAACTTTTTAAGCGACGTATCTATTTGAAAAAAGTAAGAAATTGAGGGAAAGTAGAACTGCCACATAAAGGGGAAGTTAGTTTGTCTCCTAAATTTCATGAAACTGACAAGGACAAGTTTATTGTGTCTTGTTTAGTATGTGTAAATATTATTAATTAGTCATCTTTAAAGTTCAATTCCAAAATATGTAATAATAGAAATTAGTTTCATGGGTAATTGGAATAAAAAATCAATTTAAACACTTATTGATTGCAACGTTTCGTCTTTATTAATTTAATAAAGACGAAACGTTGCAATCAATAAGTGTTTAAATTGATTTTTTATTCCAATTACCCATGAAACTAATTTCTATTATTAATTAGTTTCACATAAAAAAAATTAAACTTGGGAATAATATTAAAAAACTAAAGAAGTTAAACCTCTTATGTGAGCTTATGAGGGTGAGTCTCATAATAATTTTTTTCTATATATATTTATTATAATTGTATTAGTTGTATCCGCACAGCACTTGACCCAAGCAAAGCCGGGTTTGTAAATAAACGCGATAATATATAAATTAATAAATATAAATAAATAAATTAATCTGCAGTCATAATTAAGTTTTAGTTACGTTTTTTGGTAACCATATTGGATTTTAAATAGCGTCACACAGTTTACTGTATTCTACTTGTCATCAGTGCCGTCTTTAACCTATTGGAGGCCCTGGGCACTTTAAGAGAATAGGACCTCTATGACTATTACGGAAGACTATTTTTGCTTAAAAAGAGATTAATTACTAAGCAAATCAATACTTAACAAATACATTATTAAAAAATATATCGATATATGATATTTGTCGACAGTATCTGTTATCGAATGCTGATCTGGCAATAACTAGGGGGCCCCATCGATCGCGTGCCCAAAATGCTCAGTGGAAAAGAGGGCCCTGCTTGTCTTACCCTCTAATTTATATAAAATTTATAAAAACTGAGATAATTTCAATAGATAGCAAGTAGGCGAATTCGCGATATCTTTCCACTAAACATTTTTGAACTTTTTTCTTGTGCACCCAGTATATTTTATGCACATGAATAGCACATATACCAGAACAATTTACTTTACATGGGTACGGCCTGCAGGTACACATCTTTAGAACTGCTGATGATTCTAAAGTGACCGGACTGTAATACATATCTACTACCTACTGCTTGTTCTGTATAGTCTCATAAAAGAGTTGTGTCAATTTCTTGTGCGAAATTGAAGAGTTGAAAGACAAAGCTACTGAATATACTTTGAATTTTTCAACGATGCAAATATTATCTCTAGCTCAAGCTTACAAGAAAACAAATGATGAGCGTTAATTGTGACAAGACATTTTCCAAACATAAGTGATATCTTGTAATACAGCAATTGACACTCGAAAAATAAATGATTAATGGTGGAGTGCTGTTAGACGTAAAAATTATAAAACCTCGGAATCCAGGGCCAGTCAATGAATCTTCATAAAAACTGTTGGACTGCATTGTTAAAAGCTCAAATAAAAAAGTTAAAAAAAAATTGCCGCTCTCGATTGCGGGGTGGATGTTATAAACCGAAGTCACATACATAATTACCCTACACGGAACAAAAATAATATTGAAAAAATTCAAACCAATTCGGAGGCAGTCAATAGCGGTTTAAATAATACAATAGCAAACATTTATAACAAACTACCTAATAATTTAGTAAAATTAAACAATAGTAGACTGAAAAATAAATTAAAACAGGAATTGATAAAACTAGCACCATACACTTTGGACGATTTTTATACTTTTGATTTTAAATCGGAATTATAAACTAATTTTTGTTTTCTGACATGTTTTATACCCACAAGTGGGTAAATTTTGCTACAATGTAAAATTGGATAAAATAAAGAGTATTATTATTATTATTATAGGTATATTGTATTATAGGTTATATTATAACATTAACAAGTCAGTACAATAATTTTGTTTTGTGTTTATTATATAATTCTAAAAAACGTGCGTTAGTGCGTTTTAAGCTGTGGCAAACATTTTAAATTACTAACCATAATTTAAAAGTGTAACGAAAAAATGTAGATTATAAAAAACCAATAACGTGTAATTACCCCAGTCTGATATTAATTTATAAAATATATTATGTAACAGGGGGGACGGACATCATAATGTTTCAAAGCAACACGGTGCTGTAACATATTACAGGTAATCCACGGTGTAAAAAGGGATCTTCTTAAGACTGTCGGAACGCTCTGAATTTAAGCCACACTACGAGGCTAAAAAATGCTGTTGCAAGGGTGCCGCTGTCAGTTGATTGCTCTAATTTCTGGAAATATTTTGAAGATTTAAAAAACTTTTCCGAAAAAAGAAGAGTCACTTTAGGTTTGTGATGGAACAATTTTGTGAAAAAAGTATGAATAAGGTCGTAGTGTGACATTGGAATCGTGTGTTTTTTGGCACAATTAATGCCAACTTTTTTCTAGTAAATAGTACATAAATTACAAAAGCAGTCCATTAGAGACCTAGACTTGTCCTTTATCTTCCTTATAGAAAACGAATTTTTGCAAAATGTTGACGAATCAGCTATCAGCCGAAGCCCTATTATTGGCTTAAATTTAGAACGTTCCGACAGCCTTAACAGTTTTTTCATATTGGCTTGGTCAAATTAAGACTAACGACACCAGGTGGGGAGTTTTGATTTTTGCGTCTGGTTCACCACAAAAAATTGTTTTTGCACATCTCCCTATAAAATGATTAAATTACTCACTTCTCTGTCTTATTATTATCACTAGTGTTCAATATAAACTGGAATGTGGATCGTGTTCTGGCTGCTTCTTATTATAGCTTTGGAGTAGAGTTCAAAGAGTCGACTCCGACAGAAGATCCGTGAGAGCCGACTCACTTTTTTTTGAGCTGACGGATCATTGGATCCGCATGACTCCGTGAAACACTTAACACACAGAAGCACATTTTACACTTATGTATCAGGTCTTGCTTTGATGCATCTGTCAGCTCAAATGACTCATGCATCACATGTTTGGCTATGCATTCTTGATTCTATACAGGTCGTGATATGCTTGACTGAACTAGATAACTCAGTGGCAGACTGCAGTAACATATTCAGAACTCGGCTCTTTTTGAACCGGTTCAGTGAGCCGGCTCACACACGGGATCCAGATGCAAAGTTGCAGATCAATACTTTGGAGAGACCTAACCTTAAAGTATTCGCGGTATCCTGTTAACTCAGTACATCATGGAGATATATAATAAAAGGTAGGACACAGAACAAAAATAAATATGACAGAGTTAATGCCGACAAAGGGGTCAGCAGTACTACATAGCAAGTGTATTTATTTATATGCGGCAGGTCTCTGAATTATCTACGTATATAAGCGCTGACCATATGTGACCATAGAACGGATATAGACAATAACGCATTTATAATAATACATGCTTACGTTAAAACGCGATGCCACATTATAAAAAATTATGCATATATAAGCACGGGTTGTTGTTTAAATTAGAGAAATATTGTAGGAATGCCAGGAATTAAATGTTGTTCGTGGAACAAAGCGAAGATATTATCATTATTGATTGACAACATTTACTTCTGAATTGAATATTAAAATTTTTAACGCTTCAGCTGCTAGGTAAGCCGCAACTGAAGAACACAGAAAAAAGAAGGTTTCATAAATTTAATTTTATTCAAATTGAGATTTTATTAAAAGATTAAAAAATCTATCGGGGTTTTTAAAGTATTATAAAATAAATATTAACGAAACTAATTAATAAATTATTAAATGAAATAAAGCTTTGATGTCAAATCGTAAACCGCGATCAATCGAATCGTAATAATCGAAACCGCAACTACGGAGTTATTTCTATATTTGCAAAAATATTTATTTATTGTCATTTTAAACGTGGTTTGAAAATCGATGCAAAAGCAATATATCTATTTCGATATTTTAACGAGAAAATATTTTTATGTATAAAATCAACAAGACGAGGTTCCTAAGCCAGACGACTATCAGAATTAATTTAATAATGAGTCTAGCTTCAGGTTTATACAAAGTAGATTGATATAATTATTTCTAGAAAACTTGTGACTAATCAAAAAACAAGAAATTTAGAAAGAGTGTAACCCAAGTTTTAAAAATACGATAACGCAGTGTAAACAATAGTATGCCAAACAGCGTTGCCAAATTTTTTTTTTGCCAAGTCGGGACTTTGGAACTTTTTGAGTGAAAAAAAGCGGGATTCTTTCGTCGAAAGCGGGACATAGTAAAAAAACGTATATAATCAGAAGTTTTTAAATATTTATCTTTTTATTTGAGTTCAAATTACGTTTACGTGAAAAAAAGCCATAGAAAATGTATTTTAAGAAAAATATGATATTTTAAATCAGATTTACCCTATCTTTAAATAGTTGAGTCTTATTCGTCTTTTGAATAAAAAAAAAAAATAAAAAAACAGAAATCAAAATCAAAAAAGTTTTATTCATTAGAAAAATATGGCGTTTCAAACAATAGTCTGAGGAGTGTGTTACAAATTGCAATTTACAATAAGAGAAAAATTATTTACGCACGGTCGAGTTATCCCCGAAAAGCGGGACTGAGCCTGTCCCGCGCGGGACATTTAATTTTGATTTAAAAATTGGGACGTCCCGCCAAAATCGGGACGTCTGGCAACGCTGATGCCAAACGTATGAGTAATTATTTGAAACAAAAAAAAAATAATCGCATTTATTTTAAGAAATCTAGTTAAAAATAGTCTCGGGTCATCCATTTTGTAATTGCGTGTGTACTGCGTATAGTGTGAACAAGATGCCATTTTCAGTTTGGCACATTAACAAGAATCGATGATCAAATAGTTTACTATTTAACCGGGTTCTATTCTTAGGTGAGTTCCGAGTTGTCGACATATTTTCTTTGTTATTGTACACTCAATTGAGGAAACACCGCGTTGGAATTCAGCGTGGGTTTACATACAGGTGTCTTATGCATTTTTAAAATCATGGCAATTATCCAGAAGCAGTGGGTGGTACACATAGATTCAGTAATACTAAGCAGGGTAAAGTCGCCGATTCTCGACAACTCACCTGTGGCCGAAAAAGTAAATTATATTACTTCATTGTAATACATTGCGTAACTTAATCAGGGAGACAGATAACGAGATAGCGAGGATATTTGTTTGAAATTTCTTGTAACGCGTTATGGTTACGAACAAGAACGATTACGAAAATAGACAAGAAAGAGTGTCTTGTTTTATATTACGTACTACGTAGACTTCAAAAAGTTAAAAATCGTAACCTCGAGACGACAAGTGTCTAGAAAAGTGGTGAAAATAGTCAAGACCCTTCATGGTCCATAGGCCGTAGCGCCATGGAGTTAGCTCTGGCGGTGTGAGAAGAAATTAAAAAATTTAATTTGAGGCAACAATTATCGCGTGAACACCGTGAACTATACATTTCATTTCATTACCTACTCTCTTATATATAATACTTTGTAAAATTGTTTCAAAATTATATTTTTTTTTCTGTAAAAACATATTTTAAAATAGTCATTCTATAAAGTTCTTTTGTAATGTAAAATAACATTGTTCTGGATTCAGCAACAATCTTAGGTCTAACAATATTAATTTCGAATAAATTACACAATTAGCAACTTGTAAATTTTCTAGTTTTTTTTGTCTTGATAAGTACAATATAGAACTAGATATTCAAAATAATAAGATCATTATAATTTTGAACATTTTGTATTATGTTTAATTCTGTCAACCTTAAGTGGTCGATCAGCAGTGAGTGGTCGGGATTTGGTAACTTTACCCTGCATGTTATGTATTTTATTTTACGAATAAGGTAACCTGCTTATTATAAGCATTTATTTCAGTAATTTATTTACACGATAATTTACGACAACGGCCTTTTATCTTGAGAACGCCAAAATATTTTTTTTTTATTTCACCAACAAAGATTACAATAGTAAAGTACACATTATGCATTTTATTTTACGAATAAGGTAACCTCTCCATTCCGGTTACTATATACAGAATTATTAACTATGATGGCGTATTTAGCTGTAACTTAAGAACGCCCAAATATTTTTCTCTGACAATTATCGCTACAAACAACAAGATTCTATTCAATTAAAATATTTGCTTAAATCTAACATTTTTTGTTATGCTTAAGTTAAAGCCTGATGACAACCAAATTTAAACTCAAATTAATTCAATTTCAAATTAATTAATATAATAAGGGTTTCCTTCCCAACTTCAAAAACCAGAACAAGAGTACTTGTTTTTATTTCTGCTGGTAATAATAAACATTTTTGAAATAATTTATTCGAAAAAACAGAACTATGAAATTTAATCAATAAAAAATCATCTTAAAATAGCGCTCCTTGTGTATGCTATATATTATTTGCAATAAAGTAACCAATTTAATAGTATTTAATTTTAATAGAAATATTCCAAATAAATGACAAAAAAATTTTAATTATTTGACTTACATGAAATCCGCTTTACAACGATGTTATTTAAAAAAAAACCGTCACAAAACAACACTGAAATGTATTAAAATAATGTATTTATATGGAGATCCCTTTGAGAAACGATATTAGTTCATCAATTATTATTTAAAAAAATCTATAATCTGTCTTTAGTTAATTTTGCAAAAAAAACATTCAGTACATAATCTTTGTAATTGAATTTGCAAAATTTCACAAATAAAAACCGTACGTTTTTAGTTTTTAACTATAAAACACGCACACTACACTTACAGCAAATATAACACTTATTTATTAATTTGCGGTAAATTATAATGTTATATTTAATGGACACTATTTAGTATAATTACTACTGAATAACTGAACTGTACGAAGTGATTTGATCTGTGCATCATTTGTCGCCGATTTGACATTGAATAACTAATTTACGCAATACAAGAAAAATCAAGATTGAACGAAACTAATATTAAGGGCCATCCACACGTTTTAATTTATGATTTGTATATTTCTGTTCGAATGTCAAAGAGTTTTTAGAAGGTAGCGAATTTAATTTAAATAAAATTTAAAAAATATATGTTCATAGACTCCCATGTGCAAGATCGAATTTAAAATGTGTTTTCTCAAAAACTGTGTATTGAATCAAGTTGAAATTTTGGCAGTGAGGATTCTTTGTATTCATCTTTCGGTGACAAAAATTTCAAAATGTTGGTTTTTTGAATTCGGTTTCGGACCTCCTTAAGTAGATGTTGGTAGATATTTTAGTTTGTAGATTACATAGACGCGCAACAACCGCAATCATTAGCGTAGGGTAGGTATTTTATATAATAGTAGAATGCTGAAAGTTTAACTAATAAATACGTGGAACTGTTCAAAATGTAGTAGTTACTGGTTAAAGATAACTATACTCCGATACATATTATGGAACCACTTAATTGTTATTGTGTCGGCTAGAAAACTGTCCTCTAACAAGAAATGCACATTACATTCTTTCATAAGTGTGAAAACATAGCCATAGATTTTAAACTTGGCGATTTCATTTAGAAGGGGAGTCCAGAGATAATTAAGGGGTCGCTATCCTAAACTTTTTTCTTTGGATCTCGCAAGAAATCATCGCGAAACAGTGTCTCAATTACGCCTTATTGCCGGAAAAAAGGTCCTGAGGGACCCCTGTGTATACAAATCTCTGTTAAGAATTTATCTGCATAGATCAATTTCAAAAATATGATTCTGATACCCATTTCACGGAAAGTCATGTTTCACAGTGTCGAAGACGGCACTCAAATCGAAATACACGCACATTGTAATATTAGCGGCATAGTTTTTATGCATTATGTCTGCGTTACATTGCTTTACCGTTTCATTAAAATTAGAATTAGAATGATGTGAAACGTATAGAGAAATTTTGGTACGACTGCTAGGTCCCGCCATCCGATCGATGCCAATAGTGTATGGTGCCGTATAATACACTAAAAACTAATTTTGACAAAGCTGAGGTTTTTATATTTCCGTATTTGCAATTAAATAAGGTAGATCAAAATTTCAACCGGAACGCCCCGGCATAATGCCTGGGTCATATCGCTAATTTTTTGTGTTAAGGCTGTCGGAACGCTCTGAATTTAAGCCAAAAATAGAGCCTCGGCTGTCAATTGATTGTAGACTTATTCGTCAACATTTTGCAAAAATCCCTTCTCTATAAGGAAGATAAAGGACAAATCTAGGTCTCTAATGGACTACTTTTGTAATTTATGTACGATTTACTAGAAAAAAAACACGTTTTCAATGTCAAACTATGACCTTATTCGTACTTATTTCACAAAACTGTTCCATCACAAACCTAAAGTGACTTTTCCTTTTTTGGAAAAGTCTTTTCAATCTTCAAAATATTTCCAAAAGTTAGAGTAATCAATTGACCGCGGCACCGTTGCAATAACATTTTTCAGCCTCGTAGTGTGGCACCAGCCAAAAATTGAAACGTGCGGATGATTTGAGCGAGACAGAGCTAAAGAAGGTCACACCCACAATATGTCTTTTGCCTACCTCGCCCCTTACCGCTGGGTCACAGCACAAACAAAATTCAGAGCGTTCCGACAGCCTTAAGTTTCTATAGTATTGAAAATAGCAATGCTTGCGTCTGTACATGGTACTTACAAGTGGCAGAATGCGACTCTCTTTATTGTATGCATGGATCTAAAACTTCTAAGCTCTTGGTATTATGCGCGGCCACTAACTTACTTTAGCTTATATATATATACCGTAACATTGCAGTTCCTATTGTACATATAATGTACACCACCTTCAATGTTCTTTGTTCAATTCAAACATTACACAATACTACAGTTCGTTATTAGTGTATTTGCCTACATTGCATAACCAAAATTTATCAGCTCGAAAAATGTATTAAAAACGAACAAAATAATGTTTTCGTTAAAATACAATAGTATATGCATATTCAATCAATTATCCAAATATGTACGTAAAATTCAAGTCTCAAATAAAACTTACCCCAGCTGTCGAATACTTCTTTTCCTAAGAAAATAATAAGTACATTTCCCGAACATACATTTATATTAAGATAATCAACAACACACACCGAAACTATTTTGCACAACAATTAATTATGATTCTACAATTTAATACATCAATTTTACATTTTATCAATAAAACGACACACTATTAAGCCGCTAATATAATATCAACGCCTCGCGTACTTATTTTGTGCGAGAACAAACAACAATGTACAGCTCAGAACACAGTCAACTTATGCATTTTACAATTAGTTTTTATTAAAGAGTTTATCTAAAATTTGATAATATCTGTTCTGTATTCAAATATTTTTTATGTTGATACTTGGAACTCATTTTTATTCATGTTCAAGTTTTTAAAATAAAAATACAGTTTTTATTACATTGCATAATAGTTGTTATACTAAACTTGCGTAACTTATTCTGATAATAGTGTTCACTAAATATACAATATCTTACAAAAAATGTTTGACACGGTTATGAAACGCATTTTATTGATTTACACTTAAAACCTGTCGCTGCATTTTATTAAATTAAAATCTATAACATTAGTTTTGCTGTTTAATAAATAGAATAGAATATATTACAGAAACATTATTTAAATAAATATATAGCCACTAATATAGTAACATAATTTTCTTCATACCCTGTCGAAAGTACGTACTTTCGTTTCGATTTTGAAGCAGAAAGCCTAACATTTATGCACTGCATTTATGCCATGTGTAACAGTGGGCCGAAACAGTTGATACGAAAGTACGTACTTTCGACCGAGTATGAAGAAAAATAGTATACACCACACGGCCAGAAAGTTGAAATTTCTGCGCTTTGGGACTTGAAAGCAACGTTTAAAAAAATAAAAATTAATGTACAGAAAGAAATAAATGTCTTTCAGTAATATTGCAAAGAATAAAAATAACGTCAGGGTATTATAATATAGACGTTACAAGTGCATATATTAGCGTCGTTGGTGTGAGATCTGTAAATAAACATGTTCGTTATTCGTCGAACGAGCCATCTGTATTTGACGAATGTAAGTACGTGGCAGTAACAAAGAGTAGACAAGTCATCTAAGAGGAGGTTTCTCTAATATTTAATGACCGCGTCACGGTATAAGAAAAAAATGATAGTATATCTCCCTAATAAAAAAGCGAGTCTCTTATTGGGCTAATATACGGAGAGCCCCCGGAGTAACGCTGCGAGCTCAGCAGCAGTGCTTGCTGTGTTAAATAAAAAGAGTAAAAAGATCAAATTCAATTTTCAAAATATATTACGCAACGCCAACGCATCTCTTTAAACACATTACTCAGGTCTTTTGTCTGCGTCTATACTATGAAGCACTGTATGTAGGTGACTCTCTCAAGGTTGCGAAACGAAAATGAGGGCAACATTTATTCGAGAGTTGTGACATTCATTCATTCACGCATAGTATCACTACCATGATACATCATGTGAAGGAATCATTTCGAATGAATCAGTGGATTATAAAAATTATTCGAATAGAAACCCTTTGATTATTAAAATAATTCAATTATTCCCACGTTTACAAGAAATCACTCGCATCAGTTTCACTGGGACCTTTTATTTTAATTTTTTAGTTTATTCGAGCGTTGAAACATTCATTCATCCGCGCATTGTACCAACGCACGTATTATGATACATTTACTGAAGGTTATAAAAATCATTCGTAATGATTATCAAAATCATCGATTACACCCAAGACTGCATCTTGATCGAGTGTCGCGTCTTATGGGAAATACCCGCAGTGATAATATAATGTGTGTGTACAGAGTATGTAGACTAGAGATGAGAAAAACGGGTCTTTTTAGTGATCTGCATCTTTGCATCTGGATCCCGTATGTGAGCCGGCTCACTGAACCGGTTCAAAAAGAGCCGAGTCTGAATATGTTACTGCAGTCTGCCACTGAGTTACCTAGTTCAGTCAATCATACCACGACGTGTATAGAATCAAGATAATGCATAGCCAAACATGTGATGCATGAGTCATTTGAGCTGACAGATGCATCAAAGCAAGAACTGATACGTAAGTGTAAAATGTGCTTCTGTGTGTTAAGTGTTTCACTGAATTATGCGGATCCGTTGATTCGTCGGCTCAAAAAAAAGTGAGTCGGCTCTCACGGATCTTCTGTCGGAGTCGGCTCTTTGAACCGGTTCAGATCTGAGCTACCCAACTCTATAGTACAGAGTACGTAGACATACTTTATGTAGACATACCATTGTCAGACACATCTGGTTTTGTTATGCAGATGGTTTATTGTGTTTGTCGCACGTCTCTCGGAATGCAAAAGTATCGCAAAAATCAACACCACCTTCCTTCTTCTAGGATGCTACTTGCATGCTGCACCAAGATGCATTATACCTACATTTTATGTAATGCAATGTTGACAAGCTTTTTTTATAGAAATAATTTAATTATACTTGCAAATTTATGGTGCTACATTCTGTAGAGCTGGGGTTCTCTGACTTATAATGGCGACGATCTACCACAAAATATTCAAGCGATCGACTAGACTACGACTAGGACATATTTACGAAAGAAAAATATGCATTAGAATTAGATATATACTTTTATTGGTGATACATTTGTTTACCTAAGCAAGCGCAATTAAGTACACCTAGTATCTATCTAGATGGCGCTGTTCAAGGAAATGCAGATTATAGATGCTTTTTGGCGACCGACCGATCGATCGCAATCGACCATTTGAGGACTCTTGCTGTAGAGTCTATGTTAGTCCAAGATCATTAGATACATCGGTTACCTCGTTGATGAATGACATCAGCTGGAAGACCGTTCAATATCTTTGTCAACTATGCAATAACAATTGACAGTCCACTGGATAACGTCATCTAGTGATGAGCAAAATTGATATTGTTCTATCACGGTTTTGATCTTGCTTTCTTCATCATTAACGTCATTCCCCCACTCCTATCCAACGGAACGAGCTCACCACCTTGATGTTCGTCTATGACCTAGGTTAACAATTTTGACATTACATAAGTAAGAGTGAGATAGAAATTTTACAGTGTTGTAAATTCTATAGCATCGACCATTATTGTGAAATAGCTTAAGTCCAGCTTTTAATATAATAATAATAATAATAATAATAATAATAATGCGTTTAACGTCCGTTTCTCGACTTTATGTCATAACAGACGCCATTCGCACCATTACTATTTTTCATTTTACCACTTCCCGTTTTTTCTACATTTCTTAAACTTCAACTTATATAATAGCAACGGGCGAATGAAGGAATTACAGGAAATTAGGATAAGGTAGGTAATTTTTGAACTAGGAGTTTGATAGGTAATCGGCCATGGCCTCAAATAAGGAACCACCTCGATATTTATCTGGAATTAATTGAGGGAAACCATGGAAAACCTCAATCAAGATGGTCGGTACAGGAATTACCGTTTCTCGGCGAAAGGCAGTAGGAAAAAGTCCCAGCCACATCTGCCCCCGCCGGGAATCGAACCCGGACCTCCCGAATGCGAGTCTAGTGCTGTACCACTACTCTACCCAGCTCGGTTCCAGCTTTTAATATAGCGGCCGTAATATGACGGTGAATGACGTCACAAAAACGTAAGCAAGTAAATGAATGTCGCTTTTTACGTTACCGTAAAAAAAATCATTTTTTTCCATTTACACGTTTTTTGTGACTTCGTTTACCGTCCTATTACGGACGCTATATTTTTAGTCTGTAAATGCATTTTAATTTTCTGAAAAATAAAACTGAAAAGTTAAACGTTTCAATTTAATTTTTTTAAGACCACCACAGGTGAGGCATCCGCAACTAGTACTTTTAACCTAAAGCCGATTTAACTAGATGGGTTAGATTAATGATGTCTTATTTAACATTTGAATTTATATTAAAATAACTGTACAATAACAAAAGATTTAAAAACCGGCTGTGGATTTAAAATGTAAGTACATAAATATAAACCAAATTAGTGCTATAAATAAAGCGTTTAAGTTAATCCTTTCTTATAATATTTAAAATCATATACATAATGTATAAAGAGTAACCGCATTACATGTGTTAAGTATTCTTTATCTGTCT
Organism: Venustoraphidia nigricollis; assembly: GCA_034508555.1. Classification (NCBI taxonomy): domain Eukaryota; kingdom Metazoa; phylum Arthropoda; class Insecta; order Raphidioptera; family Raphidiidae; genus Venustoraphidia; species Venustoraphidia nigricollis. Next base: position 14,164,641 of record JAVRKA010000004.1, read on the forward strand.
TAACTTACATTCATGTTACCAGTGTCGTTTACACTGTAAAATTTCAATCGAAAAATCGACTATTGGTCAAGTACTGAATGTTTCGAGACGACGAGTAACTCGACAAAATTTGAATACCTACAGAACTAAAAGGTAAAGAATATTCATCTTTAAATCTTTTTTGTCCTTGGTAATTAATATAAAAATGATTTGTCGGGAAAAAGGACTTTTTAAGTAAACAAGGAACGAAACGTCGCTGTAAATAACAAATAAGTGTTTACTTAAAAAGTCCTTTTTCCCGACAAATCATTTTTATATTCATCTTTAAAGTTCAATTCCAGATATATGTTATAATAGAAAACAGTATCACGGGTAATTGGAATAATGAAAATAAATCAATTTAAACACTCATTGATTGCAACGTTTCGTCTTTTCTTTAATTAAGACTTTTTCAAGCTCTAAAAATATTTTTTTATTATAAAAAAGTGTGGGATATCAACTGGTATAAATATTTCATTGGTAGCTATTTATAAATGTAGAATTAGTATAAAAAATATAGTAATAAGCACCTCACTCTTTTTTTACTTTTTAGTTCGGTTCTGCTAGTCGTGAAGTATTTTCGGTGTAAACATGAACTTACTTTAGTAAACGTTGTATTTAGAAAAATAATAATAGGTATTTATCTAACTCAGTGTTAAATCACAGTTCAAAACGTTATAAGTACACAGTTTAACACTTAAATACTGTAATTTGTTTGATTTATTCATTATATTTAATTGAATTTAAGAAATTGTAAGAAACATCAATAATTGAATACAGTCAAAGCCCTCTAAGTGCACGCTCTCTAAATGCACACGCTCTCTTACTGCACACGAACTCGCCCTCTAAGTGCACGTTCCCCAGCCCCCACTTCGAATAATCTGCGACCAATCACGTGCGACCGTAAGCGCGCTATTTTCAAACTTTCCATTTCCATCATATTCATAGAGTTTTAGAGATATTGTTTATAGCATCTGATTGAATAAAGATAGCTATAGGAGTTAGAAGAGTGGGGATGAAAAAGATCGTAGGGGAAGTGTGCACTTAAAGGATGGGCTCGGTTCCGAGCTGTGCACTTAGAGGGCTTTGACTGTAAAAGCGTTCTAGATTACATTGTTTGATATTTTCTCCTAAAGCTTCCGAATTTCTTGCAAATGGATATTTATATTATATTTATATCTTTTTTCCAAGTTAGAACAATCTACATTTTAATTTTATGTTAAATATTGTCTTAACAAATTACTATAGGTTATGTTTCTAGTGCGTGATGACATATATTATTGCGAATGTGGCAGTTTATTTAAAAACGACAGACAGCGAGTTTTAACAGTCACATGAACCATTATATCACCCCACACGAGGGACATTAGTATTTTTTTGCACGTATCCCCTGTAAAAAAACTGATTTTCGAATAATTAAAGAAAAACTTGACAGTTCAATTTTGGACAAGTTCACTTCTAACCGTAGATTGCAATTGATTTTCATACTTTTACTATGGAAATGGTAATGCCACTACATTTCGCATCTTTTATTTTATTTTACGCACTGGTACAAAATTGACCATTTTACAAACATCATACAGACATGAAAAGCAGCTATTTTATACAGGTTTGTGTAAAACGGATATTTTACAGTATTTCCATTTGTAAAAAAAAAAACAACGCTGATTTATGATATATTTTTTTTAGTTTTAATATAATTCATAACGCATAGTAATAAAGAAAATACTGTGTGATTTTCATTGCGGTTTTCTTTTTGAAATGTAGTTATGCTAATATTATTGTTAATACATTTTCAATTTGATACAGAAAAAAAAACCCGGGTCGCAGTGCCAAAACCCTGCCGACAATATAGTGGATTTGCTAATATAGGCAGTGTGGCTTTATTATGCGAACTTAAGTTGGTTTTTTGGGCAAAATAAAAAATTTGACTCCTTAATACACCCCTTAAAAGAACATTTTTTTCTCAGTTGCAATTATTATCAATCGAACCTCTAAACTAAATTATATACACCTTTCAGCAAATAATTCACTATCTGCAAACTAGTGTTTTCATAAAATTTGTAAATCCGGTCCTGTCGGGCCGATTTTATTAAAATTTTAGGAGTACTTTTTAATTGCTATTAAACGGTTAAGTTTCAATTTTGAAACGATTCTGAGAATTTTTTAGGTATTTTTGGGCCAAAAAACTTTTTTCAACCCCTAAAAACTACCCTTAAAATGGTCCGATTGGGCCCATTTTAAATAGTGTTCTTGCGGTAGTGGATTCCAACATGTGGGCAAAATTTCGTAAAAATCAATTAACTCTTTCGAAAGTTATAGCGCACACATATATATATATATATATATATATATATATATATATATATATATATATATATATATATATACATATATATATATATACAGATATATATATAAAAATTTTTAAAAATGGTGCCAAAGTGTTTAGAAGGTTATGAAACGTCGAGAAATTTTGGTCCGACCCCTAGGTCCCACCATCCGACCAACGCTAATAGTGTATGTTGCCTATGGCAAATACACTAAAAAGCTATCGTGGCTCTATCACGAATTGTTGTAAGAGAGAGATATTGTTTGTAGGTTATAGACGCTCAACAAGATTGTTCTATTGCTCAACTAGATAAGCATATACATTTTTTTACTATGTGTATGATATTTTTAGGGATCCATTTGGCGGCTATTTAAACATGATATGAAAAGAACAAAATTCAGCAAAAATATCTAGCTGTTAGAGAGAAATTAAAGACCAATACCTACGAAGTCTGTATAAATCTCCCCAAATTTATTTACTAAAAATTATTTTAAATGAAAACTTACGTTCTTTCCGAAGTCAACAATGGATCAAATTAGCGAACTCACCTGAAACAAAATATAAAATACGCGTTAATAAATATTGCAGAAATAAACAAATAATACAAATCTTCAAATATTTAAAATTTACAAATATCTCAAATTGAAACTCAAAGCTGTATTTTTTATCAGAAAATATTTTTTCTGTAGGGGAAGGTACTCTAAAATGGGATACTTAAGGTATTACAAGTTCTGAAAAAAAAAAATTACAGACAGTTAATTACTGCAAATTTAATACGTGACAGTTTTGACATAACATTATTTAAAAAAAATACAAAAATGATATAAAGACTACAAATTAAAAAAAAAATATTTTTCTTTGTCACATGGTTATTTCCCATTTTAGCAACACTGTGTGTTTAAAACGGGATTCATTATGTCGCTAAAATGGGATTGCGTTTAGTGTACGTAATTATAAACAAAGATCACAGTCGAAGTGTTCATCATCACTGTTTGCTCCACTACATGCTTCATGAACCCATTTTTGGCAAGAATTGCACTGAATCCATGATTCTCCTGCTTTACTTTTAAAAAAATCGATGTCGCAATAAAAGCATACGGGATTTTCTTCACTATCAGTTTTTTTATTTTCAATGGTAATTATTTCTACTTTCTTCTTCATTTTTGCACCGTTTGTCTTTGCGTTCGTCTTCTTTACCACTTTTTCTTTTACCACTTGCTTTTTGCGGCGTTTTAGCAATATACTCCATATCCCATTTTATCAACATACTCTATATCCCATTTTATCAACGTATCTACACTATGTCAAAAACAGCATGCACTATTATAATCTACAAAATTGGCGCGGAAATTTTATATATACAAAGTGACACATTTTGACACTAAAACTGGTAAAAATATCGCCGTCATAATCTCATTACTCAATTAGGCAAAATGCTTACCTTATCATACCAGTATTCTTATAACAAAACTGTTGAAAACTTAAAAACTTGCTTAAATTTGACACTTGTAACACTATCGTACTGAAAGTACTACAGATGAATGCTTATCAAGTGAGGTGTATTTCGTGAATTTTACAAAAGATGGCATTGGGTATATTTAAAAATAATTAGGGTATCCCATTTTACCTAAGTATCCCATTTTAAAGTACCTTCCTACAAATATAAAACATTGGCATTATCTATTGGTAAACTCTACTATATCAAAACATGAAGAAGAAAATAGTTGATTATAGACGCTCAACAGCTGAGGTCAGCAGCGTCAAAATATATCTGTTATTAAATAGGTTCGTTAGTGTTGCTAATTAAGTAAGGCTGTCGTCCGCTTATACGGCACGCTAGGTCAAAATGTACACCGCATTACAAAGTTTAACGAACGGGAATCCTTCCCGACGAAAAATGGAACGCGCGAGCCGTAACGTGTCGGATTGGTGGACATACTAACCGTACGTCGCCTTACTATACATAACTGCAACATTTAAAAAAAAATTATAAATGCACTTGTATATCATGTATATTAATAGTAAGTGTATAGGGACTCTATGTAGGATGTGGGGCACAAACAAAGTAAAACTATAGTACCGTACTTAACGTAGAATACCGCACATATATTTTGTACACAAGATAAAGTAAGTGAGTCATTAGTGGTTAGTACAGCTCTGCATGCTACCGAGTCGACGCGTATATAATGTAGAAACCTACATAGAATTTATTCAGGGTTATCCGTTTGAAAATACTACCTTGGGTTGGAATATTTCTTGTAGAAAGAAGGCTTCAGAGGATACATCTACATCTTTAGATGATTGCTGTTTTCGTGAAAGAGATCATGATAAAAACTGTAGTGGTGTGTGGTGAAATTAAATAATAAATAAAAACCCGCGTCGCAGTGCCAAAACCCTGCCGACAATATAGTGTATTTGCTTATGCAGGCAGTGTGGCTTTATTTTGCGAGCTTAAGTTGGTTTTTGGGCAAAATAAAAAATTTTACTCCTTAATACACCCCTTAAAATATCATTTTTTTTCTTAATTGCAATATTATTATAAATCGAATACCAAATTATATAGAACTTTCAGTACATAATTCACTATTTGTAAACTAGTGTTTTCATAAAATTTGTAAGTCCGGTCCTGTCGGGCCGATTTTATCAAAATTTTAGGGACACTTTTTAATTACCACCAGAGGGTTAAATTTCAATTTTGAAACGATTCGGAGATTTTTTTCGGTATTTTGGGGCCCAAACACATTTTTCAACCCCTAAAAGCTACCCTTAAAATAGCCCGATTAGGCCCATTTTAAATATGCTTCTTGCGGTGATGGAAGTCAACACGTGGGCCAAATTTCGTTAAAATCAATTAAATATATATATATATATACGCATATATATATATATATATATATATATATATATATATATATATATATAAATATATATATACATATATATATAAACATTTTTAAAAATGGTGCCAAAGTGTTTAGGAGGTTATGAAACGTCGAGAAATTTTGGTCCGACCCCTAGGTCCCGCCATCCGACCGACGCCAATAGTGTATGTTGCCATATGGCAAATACACTAATAATAATATCCTTTATTAAATACCTACTTTATACACAGGCTGCACTGCAACTATAAACGTCGAAGTTTTTGAACTTTATACACGCATAGAAAGTTTTAAGTAATTGTTAGATGCTTACAAACATATTGCATTTAAAATGGACAGCGGTACAATGCAAAAGTATTTTAATTATTTACATGTTTAGTCAAAGTACATACATCTAAGAATTTGAATAATATTTGCTGTAGAACACAATAATCGGAGAGCTCATGACACCCGTTTCATGAAGTGTTTGGTACAGGTAGATATTTTATACAATAGTATAATATATACGTAAGATGTATAGGTAAATGAGTGTTTGCCTGTCCTACCTGGGTACGCCAGGTATTGCGCATACAAGAAAGATGTAAAAAAATTATGTGCCAAAAAAGTGTCTGATTCAAAAGCCAATAAGTACTATTCGAAAGTTAAATTGATTTTAAATAAATGAGGCAGACACTTCCAAAAACTCAAAGTTGAATTTTCAAAAATGAAAAATAACTAATTTGTTCACTCTGAAATTTTTATAGCAACTTCATTAAAAAATATTTGCAAAAAGCCAGACACTTTTTCCGGGATTTAAGACTATTTTTGGGAACTTATTTATGGTAACGATTTAAAACACTTTCGCAAAAATAGTCTTAAACCCCGGAAAAAAGTGTCTGGCGTTTTGCAAATATTTTTAGTTGTCCCACTTTAAAATTCACTGGTTTTACAGAATTTAAAGAGTTTATAATTCACCGATGACTACGTTTATGTAATAGGTTATTTATTTTTAAGTACCTACACGACTACTCGGCTACTTATACACATGTTCTATTAAACAAACATCTTTTAATTTTTAACGTTTTCCATAAATCTTATCAACGTTAACATTGGCTCTAAAACTACTATAAAACGCACTATAACTACGAACTATGACAGTGGTTTCCAAAATGTGCGTCGCAAAGTTATGTTTATTTGTCGCGTATCGAGCGAATACACCAAAACAAAATAGATTCCAAATTTTTTCGGTTTCCGGGCTTATAAACCGTGATTCATTGGTATTTCTACTTAACGTTTCGTCTACAACTGCGCTAGACACTATTAAAGATGATGTGGCAACGATCTAGAAGCTGTAATTTTTTAATCTGCAAATATGAAATAAATAAAAAAAGAAGTTAATTACTGCATTTATTTCTGTTTTTAAGAATAGTTGTTATGGGTGGCGACATTTAGTTTTAACATTAGTACTAAATTATGAATGTGGTCGCTATGTGCGTTAGAGATGGGAAAAACGGGTCTTTTTAGTGATCTGCATCTTTGCATCTGGATCCCGTATTTGAGCCGGCTCACTGAACCGGTTCAAAAAGAGCCGAGTTCTGAATATGTTACTGCAGTCTGCCATTGAGTTACCTAGTTCAGTCAATCACATCACGACTTGTATAGAATCAAGAATGCATAGCCAAACATGGGATGCATGAGTCATTTGAGCTGACAGATGCATCAAAGCAAGAACTGATACGTAAAATGTGCTTCTGTGTTTCACTGAGTCATGCGGATCCGTTGATCCGTCGGCTCAAAAAAAATGAGTCGGCTCTCACGGATCTTCTGTCGGAGTCGGCTCTTTGAACCGGTTCAGATCTGAGTTACCCAAGTCTAATGTGCGTTTAATATTCAATTTAAACCAGACGAATTACATGGAAAAATATTTATTTATAATTTCTTCTAAATATCTCGCGATGCGAATAGAAACTTTTCGCAGGTCGCAATGAGCTCGCGGACAGGGGATTGCCCACCGTTGGGCTAGAAAGACGTATAGTAATGTAAAGTTTGGGAATCACTGAACAATATAAAAACAGTGAAAGCCCATAAAGTCATCAAGGATCAGACTCACACTGAGGTGTCGGACTGTTTAATCCTTCTGCAGTGTTTAGTGTGGAAAAAATATACCTAATATAATAAAGTATAAGCGACACAGATTATTTTAAGCGTCGTTTTTTCTATACTAATCCCTTGTTTACTTTATCCGCCTGTCTCATAATTCGATAGGTAAGATGAGGGTTGACATTTTAACAGGACTCAACTCTCAAGTTTTGTTTTCTCAACTTAGATGATGATGCTGCACACTCATCGAAAAATTAAACGGTTGTGAAAGTACTTAAAGTATATTATTTAAATTAATTCTCAGACTTATTATATCGTCGTGTAGACCGTTAAAAGTTTTAATATTACAGAAAAAAAGTTTCCGAGACTTACCCGTGGTCGACAATTTTTAGTGTATTTGCCATAAGGCAACATACACTATTGGCGTCGGTCGGATGGCGGGACCTAGGGGTCGGACCAAAATTTCTCGACGTTTCATAACCTCCTAAACACGTTGGCACCATTTTTAAAAATGTTTATATATATATGTATATATATATATATATATATATATATATATATATATATATATATATATATATATATATATATATATATATATATATATATATAATATATATATGTGTACGCGCGATAACTTTCGAAAGAGTTAATTGATTTCAACGAAATTTGGGCCACGTATTGAAACCCATCACCGCAAGAAGCCTATTTAAAATGGGCCTAATCGGGCTATTTTAAGGGTAGTTTTTAGGGGTTGAAAACAGTTTTTGGGCCCGAAAATACCGAAAAAATTCTCCGAATCGTTTCAAAATTGAAATTTAACCCTCTGGTAGTGATTAAAAAGTGTCCCCACAATTTTAATAAAATCGGCCCGACAGGACCGGATTTACAAATTTTATGAAAACACTAGTTTGCAGATAGTGACTTATTTATTGAAGGGTGTATTTAATTCGGTGTAGACGTTAGATTGATAATAATATTACAATTAAGAAAAAAATGTTATTTTAGGGGGTGTATTAAGGGGTTAAATTTTTTATTTTGCCCAAAAACAAACTTAATTTCACATAATAAAAGTATAAAACCACACGGCCCTACACAAGCAAATACACTATATTGTCGGCAGGGTTTTGGCACTGCGACCCGGGTTTTTATATTTACACTTGACAGAATCGATTATTTATCTAGAGTAGCGGTAAACTACTCGGCTCCAAATCCACATTCACTTTCGCTCTCTTTCCCTCTCATTCGCATGTCTACCGATTTACTATATACAGGAAAAATATCGTGTGACGTCATCAACCACTTAAAAAAAATATCTCGTAAATTACGGCATACTATGAGTTTATATTTTATAGTTAATCAATATTAATAATAAGCTTTCGATTAAGTGTAAAATATACATAGGTAACTGTAAGTACAATCGGTATATAATTATTTCTGAAAGGTATTTTTTTTTTTTGTAATACTGTATCAAAATTAATGTTTGATACGCCATTTTGACGATTATTTATTTCTCTAATGACGAAAACTATGTTAATATTTTAAAATTAATGTTTTCGTTAAAAAATTACAGGTTAAAAATTTTAACAATTTTATTACAGAAAATAACATTCAGAAAAAAACAAATTTAACCATCTGGTGGCAGATTTTACTACCTACAAAATATACATAATTCTCACTCATCGCAATCACCAACTTTTCGCCCGTGTAACACAATGTATCATTTAATTCTTCTTTATTATAAAATTTTGAACATCGGTTTAAAACTCAAATTAAGATTTTTGGTCAATTTTGTGACTTTTTATTTAAAATAAATATATTTTTGTAATATAAATATTAAGAGCACTGTGGTTGGAACAATAAAAATAAAAGAATAGTTACTTCTTACCACAACAGTTTTATTCAGTGGATGTACGTTTCGAGAGCTAAGCTCCCATCTTCATCATCTAGTTTAGTGTTTTGCTGAAGATGAGAGCAGCTCCCGAAATGTACATCCACTAAATAAATCTGTTGTGGTAAGAAGTAACTATTCTTATATTATTATATTTTAGTAATTTCTTCAACTTTCCAAAACTTTCTTTGAAACGAAAAGAAGAGAAAATGTTTTAGCAGGTATATTATTATAGAACTTACATGTGTCTTTACCAAACTATTTGTGACGTATATATTTTTTGCTAAAGGGGATTCTGCACCCTCCACACAAATATATCTATAAAGCGAGTGTAATAATCTGGAAATAGATATGCAAAGATCTCACAAACTTTTGTTAAGACAAATATTGTTCTGAAACAGGATATGTTCCACACGTACTATCCAAATGTGCGGAACTATTTTCTAATAGATAAATAAACTTTGACACTAAATAAATATCAAATTGAAATGAATAATAAATAAATATTTGTTAACAATTATAAATTATATCAAACTCGATAAAGTTTGACAAACAGAAAACAAAAAAATAATTGGAATATTTCTGAAGTTTGTTCCACTTACATATAAACGGAGAAATTAATACAGAATATATTTTATTGTCTGGATACTTATTTATCTATTATTAAGAGCCATACATTATTTTCTTGTCGCACGTCCATAATCTACAATTTACAACAACCGTAAAAGATGTTTTAATCATTTGTTTTTTGTAAAACAGGTAACGTTAATTTTTATTTTATCAATAATCACGTACGGTATCAAATGAAAGCCTATTGAAGGATGAATTCAACAATATATCTGATGTTTTTTTTTGTATAAAAGAAATATACCTAATATAATTAAAGTACAGTATATCCATAAAAATAACACCGTATTACATAACAGTATATAAATTATTATTTAAATGAATATAAATTTTGGTAGCAATTTTAAAGAAAAAGCACGCACAGAAACATTTGTTAAAGATTGAAACAAAGGATATTTTTTGTTTCACTTTGTATTTCTTATAGTAATTCGACAGCGTCACGTAAACAAAAAATACATTTACGTAAACAGCCCAGTATCCAACTGGAACATAAAAACGCCTTGCAGGCATAGAAGGGCCGTAACGGTAAGACAAGGCAGGCCAGGGTAAGACAACACAGGGTCACAGATGACGATTACAGAAGCGACACTCGCTGCCAGTATCTTTGATCCCGTGACCTTGAAATCTGTGATAGTACAGTCAAAGCCCTCTAAGTGCACGCTCTCTAAATGCACACGCTCTCTTACTGCACACGAACTCGCCCTCTAAGTGCACGTTCCCCAGCCCCCACTTCGAATAATCTGCGACCAATCACGTGCGACCGTAAGCGCGCTATTTTCAAACTTTCCATTTCCATCATATTCATAGAGTTTTAGAGATATTGTTTATAGCATCTGATTGAATAAAGATAGCTATAGGAGTTAGAAGAGTGGGGATGAAAAAGATCGTAGGGGAAGTGTGCACTTAAAGGATGGGCCTCGGTTCCGAGCTGTGCACTTAGAGGGCTTTGACTGTATTCAGTATCGTTTAGAAAGAATATAAAGATTTTGAACTTTATTATCACGATTAGTTTAATGAACATGTAGTAAATTTTTTAGTAGAATATATTTTTAAAGATACGTTGGGAATTAAAAAATTCTTAAGACACGTCAACAATTCAGAACTATATTAAGATGTGTTTTTCGTAAGTGTAAATGCTTTATATGATTAGAAACATGATAGCAGATGCACTATGGTACGTTATCAACGACACCTTTCACCGCGACCTGATGATGCCAACTGTCAAAGAAGAAATCAGACGCCTCAGTACCAAATACCAAAACAGATTGGAAAACCATCTCAACCAGCTTACCAATAATTTATTAGATAATAGTACAACAACATTCAGACTAAAAAGGCATAGAAAAGATATAATTAACGATATGCGTAGTGTTGCCATTGGGCGATATCTCTCTTTTGCCACTAGTCCATCATCATATTAGTTTATAGTTTGTGTAGACAGATTACAAATGAGGCGCAAATTATATACAAAAAAAAAACAAGTTTTATGCTACTATTGAAATTAGGGATGAACGGCTTCACTTGACTTTCAAGCTACTTGACTTGATTTGAAATCAACTCAAGCTCAAGTCGTGTATTAAAATCCGAAAATCAAGTCATGGCAAGTAGTTATATGTCAAGTATCAAGTCAAGTCAAGACTACGTGATTTTTCATCAATTTCATAAAAAAATATAGACGCTAAATAGCTACGGTTATTATCAATGGTGGATTTAAAGCCACTATAATAAACACGAAGGATTAGATCATAGGCATAAAAATACGGCTTGTCACTGATGCTTCTGTATGTCCTTTTCTGTGACAAGGCAGTGTTAGTGTAAGCATCTCTACACTGCTTGAGAAGGATGAATGATGCTAGCTGGAAGCAAGTGTAGATATAATCTCACGTATTTAACCCTCGGTGTCCTCGGAGACAAAATGAGAATATAAGAAGTAAGCATATACACATATTATATACAGGTTGTAACACCAACTACTTGACAAATGACTGTAAAAAGTATAAACAAAACACAACCAACCCAGTTATGATCTTTCCATGTATTTCAGGAAGTTCCATAACAGTATATAGTTGTGATGAAGTTTGAGATGAGTAAGTGACATTATATTATACGAAGGACAGCGAGTTTTGATAGTCACACGAGATACATACTACATTTTTTGCACGTACCTTCTATAAAATAGCTGGTTTTCATTCGTAAGTGCATTTGTAATATTTTTGACAGCTCTGTGTGTGGCCTATTACATATTTATTTGGGTTGTTTACGAAAACTATACCTGCTTTGGTATCTCTGTTTGAGTTATAGTATTAAATGGTAACTGAAAGGTCTGTTGAATGTACGTAATGTTAAAACGCGTCACGCCACTTTAACAACGGTATCCTTGTTAGTTCGACTAGGACTTGCTACTTTAGAATTGCAACAGATGTCTAATTTTGGAGCACATGAACACAAACTCCATCTTCGAGACCTCCAGTCATGTCGCTTCTGTCTGGAGGCTCCTGAAACATCGGAGCATCTGCTTTGTAAATGTGAAGCAGTCATGAGGCGAAGACTCCGTCATCTCAATAATCCATTCTCATCACCTGATCAGGTATGGGACACAGATCTCAAAGCAATTCTAGGCTTTATCAAAAGCCTTAATCTCATAGAGATATAAAGGAGTCAGGGCTACACAATAGATTTATCAAGGTCGCGGTGTTGACGAGGAATATCCTCTCGCCCTCTTTTTTTATCAAATCTAATCCAACCCCATCTCCATTTTTTTTATAAATATTTGGGCGCCAGTAACTTATTGTACGACACAAGTTTAATAGGTATTGAGCAATAGAATTTTTGCTAAGCAACTTTCCTAAGAACTGATTAGTTCAGTTAATAGAATGTCATGTTTGAACGAAATTTAGAAAAAAATTCTAAAAAATATTTTCTTAAAAAAATTAGAAACGAACCTAAAATAATATTCTTCAGCATTTGTCATACTCAAGCCATATAGAAATAAAATATTCATATAACATTGTGTTCTCAACTTCTTCATCATCATTTATTTGTGTGATGGGTATTTGTGAGAGAATAAAGATGTACGACGTCAACATTTGCTATGTTTATCTAATTTACTAAATAAACGGGTCTTTACTGAAATATGAACGAGGCGACTGACAAAATTGTTTGACGGATTTGTGTGATATAAATGTAAGTTGATAAAATACACCCTGGATTGTTTACCGTAATTATTGTTTTACATTGTTGATATTTGAAGTTATCGTTCCAGTTTGACATTTGCTAAATAAGTTTTAACTTCATATACATCAAATATTCGAAGAATATATATATATATACATACTAGCGGCCCAGTCCGGCTTCGGTCGGGTTTAAATGTAATATATAGGATATAAAAGATGAGAATCATTATCATTAAATTCTCAGCGTGTATTGAATTTGCGCGAATTCAATCGTTTTTAATTGTGAATGTTCAAAAATCGAAGAAAAATCTTATTTTCCAAAAAGAAATTTAAAAAATTCTGTTGATACGATCGCTACCAAACTTCAGAAAATCACCCGCTGGGCTAATCTAAAGATTGTCTGAAAATTTCATCAAAAATGGTCTACCTGTTTGAAGTCCATAGATTACATACATCGTCTTTTATCTATATAGATTATTAAAATGTAAAAAGTGGTTATTGTGACATAACGATAATAGTTGGACATATAGTATCGGGAAGTTTTTTGTAGTTATTGATATGTTCTTTAATATTGTAGAACATACTTTTGTTCTATCATCAATAGTTTCCGCAGCGCATGCGACGAAAGATGTTTTATGGCATTTTTTTTACACCTTGGGTTACGTTACTAAAGTTTTAGTAAGGATCCCTAATATTTTCTAGCAATAAATATAACCTATATTACTCAGGGTGAATGTAGCTTTCTAATGGTGAAAGAATTTTTTAAATCAGCACAGTAGTTTTTGAGTTTATTCATTACAAACATACAAAAATACAAATCTTTCCTCTTTATAATATTAGTGTAGATTACTTTTTCTATGTATTTTTTTACGGGCTACGTGGAAGATCGACGCAAGTTGACCCGTGACATTTGTACGTTTTCCGTACAATAACCATTTAGGTATTATTATTATTTAATTAAAATATATAAAGATGTACACTTTTTACACCTCGATTTTTAGCTACATTTTTCATTGTGTTGGTTATATTAAAATAAAGTCTATTAAAAGTTTGCCATATTTATTTACTCTCAATCATAATCCAAAAAATTACCAAATTAATGGTGATAGAGTTTTTGCAATATCATTAAAAATAACAAAGTTATGCTACTTTAAAATTTGAGTTTGACAATTCTACCCATTATGCCGTTCTCAGTACAATTGACGATTGCCGAGAAACGGTCATTCCCGTACCGGCCATCTTGTTGAGATTTTCCAATAGTTTCCCTCAATTCCAGATAAATATCGAGACGGTACCTTACTCGAGGCCTGGTTCAAAAATTGCCTACCTTAGCCTAATCAAAAACTAGTATTATCTGGGTCTAATAGAAATTTAACTACTATTTGTACCAACTAAACAGTAGGTGTTTTTATTGGCAAATTCTGAACTGATTGTGATCTATTAAAGCTTGTGCTGGCGATATAGAATATTGGATAAATAATAAATTTTTGGACTCTTTGAACTTGGTTCTGAATTCTAGAAGTTTGAACTAAACTATCTTCAAACATTCTAAAGAATCCGAGAATTTGACCAACAAACACAAAATTGTAGCCGAATAGTTCTGTATTTAGCAGTTCAGAACCAGTTCAATACGAACCAAACTTATAATTGATAGCGACGTTTTTACCAGTGCTACGACCGAAACTAAATAAATGTAAGACCATATTATTCTACAAATATCTAGATGTTATATTTCCGTTATAAGGTATGTCACATGTGTGTTATATTAGATGTAACTAAATACAGTGGAACTTCGTTAATTTGAACTCGAAACGATCGATCTAAAATTAATTAATTAATAAATGAATTGATTATAAAACTGAAAACTAAATAAAGTTTTGAAAAAGTTTTCAAATATTTGAGGTAAATTTTTTGTAAGTATTATTCTTAAGCTTTTTATAGATTTTATTTCAGTAAATGATTTGTGTGTATATTAAAAATTAGTTTTTAATAACGCCAAAGAAGTATAACTTCAAACGCGCATCTGCTTTTTTTTCTTCACTAAGTGATCATCTCCCGGGCTTTTTTTTATTTAATAAGCGCGCAGCAACTAGGTTATATGCGTGTTCTTTGAAAAAAAACTTATATATTTGTTACAAGTTAAGTAAGTTAAGTTGATAGGTAAATACGTTGATACGTAATTTTTATTGTTTTTTAGGTTTTAGAAGTATATTATGAGGTGTACCAGTTTGGGTTCGCCTTCATTAGTAAACAAAGGATTGGGTTTTCTTCTAAGAGCTGTTCAATGATTCTTTCTCTTCGATTTATTGAGCTGTTTCCACATATGATATTGTGAGCGTTGAAAAGTCTTCTTGCAATTAAATATTGTTGAAGTCATTTCCCAACTCTCTGTATATTTACCGTCTATGGTTATAACTTTGGTGAATAAAATTTTCATGTTATTAAATTTCAGATACTTGGCACTATCTGATGCAATCATTTTGTTACAGCCGGTATTATATAATATTATGTAGGTACAATCATATAGTGTAAGAAGGAAAGGAAGAGGAAGACATAGAATAAGACAGAGCAAGGAGTCGGAATTTAAATATGCTAATGTAATGAGTAATGCGATGAGCCAGGTCACACATAAAGCAGCCAGTTTTTATGGTCCCTCAGCAACGGCTTAGAATACGTCATGCTCTATACCAACTTATACTACCACTGCGTTCTACACAGAACTTCCAAATTTAAGTAATGCAATGTCTGCAAATTCATCATGCATAACAATGTCACTCTCTAATCGTCTTACCTTTTTCTAGTACGTATTTTTAAAACTACAATGAAGAATACGAATTAGTTGATTAATTTATTACATTCCTGCGGTACTCGACATGTTCGTAAATAGTCGCCACACCGAACCAAATATACTTGTTGAATCAAATAAATGTACCTACTGGCATTTTATCAAATAAAAATTTTGGAGTTACAATTGTGAATAACAACTAGTGTTGCCAAATCCGGTTTTCCAAATATCGACACTTAAATGGAGAAAAGCGGAACTAGGACGAAAAAAAAGGGACGTAGAAAAAATGTACAAAAATGGTTACAACTCTTTAACTGAAAATCACAAACGTTAATGAGATCTATTAAGCCTTGAGACTTACTACTATTACTTACCAGTCATACTATTAACATAACTAATTATTAAAATCTTATTATAATATAAGCCGCGCCATGAGCACAAATGCAATAGTTTTCTACGAAATCTACTAAAAATATAAAAATTCAGTAACATCTTCATAAAAAATTAGTACGAAATATGTAAAATGGCACTAATCAATGCCGGACTCTAATTGAACGAAAATTCCGCTCATAGCCGAGGTTAGATGTTACATACCATTGGCGACTACTGTAAGACCGCTCAATTTTTTTTAAGTACCTACCTCACTAGATTTACAACATATAGATGAAAAAAAGGAATTTTAAGCGTTGTGCTTGAGGTGCTGGTGGAATGTGTTCTGAGAGGACTGAAAAACGGGATGTCTCATCAAAAGCTGGACACACGTCTCGACACGGAACAAATATACTTGTTGAGTCAAACTATCAAATAAATATACTTAGGTCCTGACATTTTATCAAATAAAAATGTGGAGTAACAATTGTGGATAAAAATCAATATTTACACAGTAAATTATGAAACTAATCATTACACTTCCTTTTGGATTTGCCGTAGTCGGGTAAAAAAAGTGTGCACACTTGTTGGAATAATGTACAGTTGTGAACGGTCACTGCACATGGAATTATTGTCGAGCACTGCAAGATTAAAACTAATACTGCGCTATTTTTATAAGACTTCGCCTTTGCATAATATTACATTAATATTATTAGATGTATGCATTTTGACGATTAATATACTGTGCAACTGGAAATGTAATTTACATTAAGGCTTCATCAATTTTTTAATGTAGGTACTTACATTTTAATTACGTTCTAGAAAGTTAGAAATATTCATCATATCTAATGCAAATTATTTTACAAAAAAAATGACCACTGTAAATTCTTACATTGACTATAGAGAATAGCACTGCAGACCCGAGCGAATATTTCGCGCCGTTAGTGGTCAGTTACGTAATACAATAGGTGGACATAAATTTGATTCTATTCTATTCAGAGACTTCAGCGCCACTATGTCGATTAATATTACCCGGGCGCCAGATATAGCGACAATATTTGAACACTTGTTTTAACTAGGGATGGGGATTATAAATCGATTATTCGAAATAATCGATTATTTTCCTGCCAATCGATTCCAACTATTCCAATTATTTCGAAAAACCGATTGTGGGGAAACCCGATTATTTTATTACCCTAAAATCAGATAATCGGTCCAAAAAAATATATTTTTCCCGATTTTATAGAAGAAAAAAAGTTTTATTGTTCTTTTCAAACTGTGGGAACGAACAGGCAACTTGCATGTTCGTTCCCACAGTTTTAAATGAACAATAAAACTTTTTTTCTTCTATAAAATCGGGAAAAATATTCTTTTTGCGATTATTTCGAATAATCGAATTATAATCCCCATCCCTAGTTAAAACAAGTGTTCAAATATTGTTGCTATGTTTGGCGCTGGCATTACCGACAACTGTTAAAATAAACAGATCGCCACCAGATGGCGACATTTGTTTTTCTGAATGTTATGATCTGTAATGAAATTGTTAAAAATTTTAAACTGTAATTTTTTAATGAAAACATTAATTTTAAGATACTAACTTATTTTTCGTCTTTAGAGAGAAAATTTCCAAAACGGCGTATCAAACATCAAACAGTATTAAGGGAGATATTTTCTACTGACAAAAATCACCTATAATATATATAAAAACCCGGGTCGCAGTGCCAAAACCCTGCCGACAATATAGTGTAGTTGCTAATACAGGTATTGTGGCTTTATTAAATGAAATTAAGTTTGTTTTTGGACAAAATAAAAAAAAATTGAACCCCTTAATACACCCCTTACAGTAATAATTTTATTAGTTAAAATATTGTTATCAATCCAACATCTGCACCAAATTAAATACGACCTTCAGTAAGTAAATTCGTATACGCAAACTAGTGTTTTCATAAAATTTGTAAGTCAGGTCCTGTCGGGCCGATTTGCTTATAATTTTAGGAGCACTTTTTAATTGCTACTAAAGGGTTAAATTTCAATTTTGAAACGATTCTGAGAATTTTTTGGTATTTTTGGGCTCAAAAACTTTTTTCAACCCCTAAAAACTACCCTTAAAATGACCCGATTAGGCCCATTTTAAATAGGCTTGGTGCGGTGATGGATTCCAACATGTATGCCAAATTTCGTTAAAATGAATTAACTCCTTCGAAAGTTATTGCCCGCACATATAAATATATATATATATATATATATATATATATATATATATATATATATATATATATATACGTATATAAATATATATATATATATATATATATATATATAAACATTTTTAAAAATGGTGCCAAAGTGTTTAGGAGGTTATGAAACGTCGAGAAATTTTAGTCCGACCCCTAGGTCCCGCCATCCGACCGACGCCAATAGTGTATGTTGCCATATGGCAAATACTCTAATAAGGTCGTCTGATAAGTTGACCGCTTCGATCCAGTAAGATTAGATACGTTTTCTGCAGACAAAGTTGATGGCAATTTAATGTAAAATTTTGTTCATCTTATATTTATTACGGTTTTTCATTAATAAAATAGCTTGTATTAAACAAAACTTGTTATTAAATAATATTATGTTTATATTTCAATACATCAACGTCTGCAATAAACGCACAGGTTACGTAAGAAAATAGATGTTGAGAAAGTAAAACAAAGTGGAATGGGTTTACTTTACAGCTGCCGTCACTTTAATCTATACCTCTTTCTCTCGTTCTCTCTCACTCTCTCGCCCTGTTTTCTAACCAGGCGATTTTATTTCATCCACGATAATCATATCTTACCAAAGTATATTCAGGTATAGGCTAACGTAGTAAGCGTAGGGCGTTGATGAATTGTAGAGCCCTTTTAAGTTCTCTCGAAACTCAAATAACTGAATGAATAATAAATTTACTAGTTATACCAAAGCCGTAACACGCGCAAGCATGATTTACAAATTAATTAAATATTAAATTTAAATATCTACAAACACTAACAATCACTTATTTAAATTATTGGTAATAAAGTTTTTAAAAATCGGCAGTTTTTTTTTAGTTATTCTTCTTTCGGCTCACTAAGGGTTAAATTTTGTCTGTTACGGAAGTTGCGTAGGCAACATGCTTCGAATATGTAGCGGAAGTTGTTTCTGATAACGTCAAAATAGTTATTTTATAAAACAACAAAGTAGGTTATACTAGCGACATCGCACGGAACTTCTTAAAAGCTATAGCGTTGTTAACAACCTTTGACAGTTAATTAACCTCAAGACTTGTATTTTTTTTAAATTATGGTTTCAACAGTAGAAAACCCTTTAATAGTTAAAAAGTTACTTTATGCATGCACTAAAAATTTAACTTTTGAAAATGGAACAAGGGTAAAATATATATATATATATATATATATATATATATATATATATATATATATATATATATATATATATATATATATATATATAAATTATAAGACCACAAACATAACCCAACCTGTCGGCCGACGTCGGACGACATGGGAAGAAAAGAATACACGAATTATAATGTAGGAGCCCCACATTGGAAAGGAAATCGGGTCTCCCTTTCGAATATATAGACTAGAGATGCGAAAAACGGATCTTTTTAGTGATCTGCATCTTTGCATCTGGATACCGTATGTGAGCCGGCTCACTGAACCGGTTAAAAAAAAGCCGAATTCTGAATATGTTACTGCAGTCTGCCACTGAGCTACCTAGTTCAGTCAATCATATCACGACCTGTATAGAATCAAAAATGCATAGCCAAACATGTGATGCATGAATCATTTGAGCTGACAGATGCATCAAAGCAAGAACTGATACATAGTGTAAAATGTGCTTCTGTGTGTTAAGTGTTTCACTGAGTTATGCGGATCCGTTGATCCGTCGGCTCAAAAAAAAGTGAGTCGGCTCTCACGGATCTTCTGTCGGAGTCGGCTCTTTAAACCGATTCAGATCTGAGTTACCCAACTCTAATATAGGCACCTACATTCCGATGTTGGCCGACGTCGGACAATAGAGGAAGAAAAGCAAACACCAAAATGATAATGTAGGTGTCCTACATTGAAAAGGGAAGCCCGATTTCCTTTTCAATTTACTAGAAAACAGTTAGCAAAAAATTTAAACAACGTTTAAGTCCTTCTTCAGATTCTTAAATATTAATAGTCTTTCTTTAACTTGTCACTCGTTAAGGCTGTCGGAACGCTCTGAATTTAAGCCAAAAATAGGGCTTCGGCCGTCAACTGATTGTAGACTTATTCGTTAACATTCTGTAAAAATTCTTTCTCTATAAGGAAGATAAAGGACAAATTTAGGTCTCTAATGGACTACTTTTGTAATTTATGTACGATTTACTAGAAAAAAGTTGGCATTAATTGTGCCATAAAACACACGTTTTTAATGTCACACTACGACCTTATTTGTACATATTTCACAAAATTGTTCCATCACAAACCTAAAATGAATCTTCCTTTTTTGAAAAAGTTTTTTAAATCTTCAAAATATTTCCAAAATTTAGAGTAATAAACTGACAGCGACACCCTTGCAACAGCATTTTTTAGCCTCGTAATGTAGCTTAAATTCAGAGCGTTCCGACAGCCTTAATCTTCAATTTAATTAATAACAATGGGTGAATGAAAGAACAATAGGAAATTAGGATAATATAGGCAATTATGGCAGCAATGACCTCGATTAAGGTACCATTTTAATATTTATCTGGAATTAAATGAGGAAAAGCATGAAACACCTCAAGAAGATGGCCGGTACATGAATTACATTATAATTTTGGTGTTTGCTCTTATAATATAATGGACCTCTATTTGTATGTAATATTTATAATAAACACTTAAAAGATGTGAAAAGGAGGCAGGTGTATAAATTAAAATCTAAGCAGAGCTCGACCAAAGTTTATTCTTGCGAGGTTAAAGATGTGTAGATTGAAAATACATCAACAAAATTTTAATGAGATTTAGTTTTACGGGAACAGAACACAAACTTTGCAAATTATCACCACCTATAGACCTTAAAAAGCTTTCTTACAGAAGATTAACTACGTCTTTATTATAAAATAGGTATTATATTACATCCATAAAATCTCGAAATTTAATAAAGTGTTTTTTTATTAAATAAATGGAACTGCAATTAAAAATGTCATTATATTTCAACATAAATAAACAATACCTGAATATTAATTAACTTAATCCGCTTCGTAGGGCGAGAGGTGTAAACGGAATACAGTCAAAGCCCTCTAAGTGCACAGCTCGGAACCGAGCCCATCCTTTAAGTGCACACTTCCCCTACGATCTTTTTCATCCCCACTCTTCTAACTCCTATAGCTATCTTTATTCAATCAAATGCTATAAACAATATCTCTAAAACTCTATGAATATGATGGAAATGGAAAGTTTGAAAATAGCGCGCTTACGGTCGCACGTGATTGGTCGCAGATTATTCGAAGTGGGGGCTGGGGAACGCGCACTTAGAGGGCGAGTTCGTGTGCAGTAAGAGAGCGTGTGCATTTAGAGAGCGTGCACTTAGAGGGCTTTGACTGTATTAAGTGTATTGAATCACAGCATTTATATTAAAAATGTATTTTCCTCAAGACTTAGGAATTGAATTAAAGTCTAGCCTTAATTATGCAAAAAAACTCAAACATATACTTAATCAAACTTAAATACAATATGAAATTGTAGCAAAAAGTTTTGCTATTATATTATGAAAGTTTTATAATATGATAGCAAAACTATTTGCTACAATTTCATATTAAGAATGTTACGCAATAACTGAATCATTATTATGACTTAATTACAATTCAATAAGTTTGCCACCAACAAATAAAAACTCGAGTCGTTAGGTCAAACCCTGCCACAAAATAGTGTATTTGCTAATTCGGGCAGTGTGGCTTTATTATGTGAATTTATGTGTGTTTTTACACAAAAAAAAACCCGGGTCGCAGTGCTAAAACCCTGCCGACAATATAGTGTATTTGCTTATGCACGCAGTGTGGCTTTATTATGCGAACTTATGTTGGTTTTTGGGCAAAATAAAAAATTTTACTCCTTAATACACCCCTTAAAATAACATTTTTTTTTCTTAATTGCAATATTATTATCAATCGAACCTCTATACCAAGTTATATACACCTTTCAGTAAATAATTCACTATCTGCAAACTAGTCATTCTTAAAATTTTTAAATCCGGTCCTGTAAGGTCGATTTTATTAAAATTTTAGGGACACATTTTAATTACTGCCAGAGGGTTAAATTTCCATTTTGAAACGATTCGGAGAATTTTTTCGGTATTTTAGGGCCCAAAAACATTTTTCAACCCCTAAAAACTACCCTTAAGATGGCCCGATTAGGCCCATTTTAAATAAGCTTCTTGCGGTGATGGATTTCAACATGTGGGCCAAATTTAGTTGAAATCAATTAACTCTTTCGAAAGTTATTGCCCGCACACACATATATATACGTATATATATATATATATATATATATATAAACATTTTTAAAAATGGTGCCAAAGTGTTTAGGAGGTTATGAAACGTCGAGAAATTTTGGTCCGACCCCTAGGTCCCGCCATCCGACCGACGCCAATAGTGTATGTTGCCATATGGCAAATACACTAATAAGAAATGTAACCCTTTAGTTCATCTCTAATAATAATAATTTTTAATAGCAATATTATCGTATTCAATCAATTTAAATAAACCTTTCAGTTAATAAATCCTTATCTGCAAACTTGTGTATTCATAAAATTTGTAACACCGGTCCTGTAGGGTCGATTTTATTAAAATTTTAGAAACACATCATAATTTTCAGTCAAGGTTTATATTTCAATTTTTAAACGATTTTGAATTTTTTCTCGGTATTTTAAGGCCCAAAAACTGTTCAATTCTTAAAAACTACCCTCGAATTAGTCAGATCGAATTCATTTTAAATAGACTTCACATGGCGATAGATTTCAATACGTGGTCCAAATTTCTTTCAAAAGTTATGACTAGCACACGTTACAGACATAAAAATGTTCCAAAAATGGTGCCAAATTTTCATGACAGGACCGTATCAAACATTGAGAAATTATGGTCCAATCTCTAGGTCCCGCCATCCGACCGACGCCAATAGTCTATGTGCCATATGGCAATTACACTAATAATAAAAACTTAATATGGTATAGTTTGTATAAGACTAAATTAATAAACCGTTACAAAGTTATATTAAAAAAAAATCAAATAAATGTCACCGTCGAGAATTAGACCCAAATTTTTCTATTATTTGCGGCGGAATAAGTTATCAGTTACTCCACAGTGACATATATCTAAACAGTCAATCTTTCCCGTATTTAAAGCATATTTAAAAGCTAATTTTTGTCTTAGGTACCACTAGATATGAACTTTCTCAGCAATGAAAGTTTTGGATGAATCACAGATCAAAATATGGATTACTTTTGCTCTATTTTGCTTCTTAAGAAAAGAACGTCTTTTTAAGCCAAAAATAAATAGATATTATTCCCCTTATAAATGTATTATTTTGTATTAGTTTATGAAACGTACAGTTAGGGTGTATTTCATTCATATTATTTAAATTTGACAATTCACTTCAGTCTGTGATAGAGTGATGATAGCACTTAGTGTATAGAACTTCAACTGTATATTTCTATCATTAGTAGGTCTGTTTATGAAATCGCAGTAGCAATATGCAATGGCTACAATGCACCCTTCTGGATTTGTTCCATTTGGCACTTTAGCTCCAGCCTATACGATTGCGCGCAGCTGTTGCCAAAACCCAAACCCACCGCATTATGGTGCTGCAGCTTAGTTTACTTCTTATACACATTATACAGTTCACTCATTCGGCACAAAATTATTCTATGACTTAACTAAAACAAAAGAAATATTTTCACTAAGGACTTGCGCCGTAATAGGTGTCTTTGGTATCGTGCTCTAGTTTGAAAAGTGTTGACGCTTTCACAATAGACGGACGCCGGAACTAAAGATGGGATATTTCGAGTGAAAATTGTCGAACTATTCGATTATTAAAATATCTCGAGATGTTTTGTGAGGTTATTCAAAATCAATCGAACGATTTTTATATCTACGAGTTTCGATATAATACATAATACATTATTATACTGCGCTCTTTCTTTCGTCTTTAAAACACTGCATGCAATTGTCTCTCTCAGATTTAATTTCTCAGTATATAATATATGGTTATTTAGTTTTTTATCTGCCTCTGAACTATGAAGCAACGTATGTAAATGACTCTCTGAAGACTGACAATCGAAACCGAAGGCAAAATTGATTCGAGAGCTGAAACATTCATTCAAGTACCAACACACCTATTATTATAATACACCAGCTGAAGGAATCATTTCGAATGAATCATTCAATTATAAAAATCATTCGAATAGTAACTTTTCGATTATCAATATCATTTGATTAACCGAGCTGGGTAGAGTAGTGGTGACAGCACTAGACTCGCATTCGGGTGGTCCGGGTTCGAATCCCGGCGGGGGCAGATGTGGCTGGGACTTTTTCCTACTGCCTCTCGCCGAGAAACGGTAATTCCTGTACCGGCCATCTTGATTGAGGTTTTCCATGGTTTCCCTCAATTAATTCCAGATAAATATCAAGATGGTTCCTTATTTGAGGCCATGGCCGATTACCTATCAAACTCCTGGTTCAAAAATTGCCTACCTTATCCTAATTTCCTATAATTCCTTCATTCGCCCATTGCTATTACATAAGTTGAAGTTTTAAAAATGTAGAAAAATAACGGGAAGTGTGGTAAATGGAAAATAGTAATGGTGCGAATGGCGTCTGTTATGACATAAAGTCGAGAAACGGACGTTAAACGCATTATTATTATTATTATTCTTATTAATATCATTTGATTATTTCCAAGACTGACCTTGTGGCTTACTAGTTTTATTGTGGACGTATCATAAAATAAGTCATAATAACATTCTAAAATAGAGGACAGTGTGGTCCAGTGGCTAGCGTGCTGACTTTTTGATCAGAACGTCATAAGTTCGAATCCTGCCTATGCTTCTTTAGTTTTAAGTGATTATGTTATTTGATGTAATTGAGACGATAATGACCTAGTTGTCGAGCGTTTATAATCTACAATATAAAAAAATCAAAGAAGTTAACTACGCCACTTCTCAATTCACTCATCAACACTTGGGACAGTTCCTACAGAAAAACAGTCTACTAAGATTGGGCGCACCAAATTACCCTTTTTTTCACTTTTTTCAATCTTTTTTTGTACCACATCACAACGAGAGCTTCAGCGTCGTCCATCACGCACGGCTGCTTGTTTAAAAAAATTAGCTCGAGTCAACGAACGGACTGGAATTTTATCGTGTAGTGTGAATATATAGAATCACTGACTAAATTATAACTTTAATTCTAAAGAAGGATTTTCTTCGACAGTACCTATAAATTTGTGTATTGACAAATTCTACGTATTTTGTAATACGGATAGACTAAAGAATGTATTGTGTTGAATCGTATTGTTGAAGATAGTTCTAAACAAAACCAAAAATAGACTTCCCCGTATGTGGCAAAACGATTTGTGGGTTAAATGACAAACTACAAGAACAGTAACGGTTACGATTTATTGTTGTCTATAATATAAAGGAAAAAACATATTGCAAGAAAATGTTGTTTGCAGCCAAATGCACAAGATCCCATTTAAAATGTTATAAAATGCTAACGACGTTCATAAAAAAAATATCACGAATCAATAGTAGAATTATATAAAAAAAATGAAAGGAGATATATAATACCTAACAGTTTTATTTTTTACTTTAGTAATTTATAGGGATGTTGGAATTTTCCTTCTCGGCACTTATTTCGTAATAATTTGACTTGTAAAATTATATATTTTTAAAATAATGTTGTCTATGAAGTTTAATAGTGATCGGATCAACAGAATTTTTGAAGTTTAACTTCTTTAGAGACGTGTCTATTTGAAAAAAGTAAAAATCGAGGGGAAGTAGAATTGTCCCCGAAAGGGGAAGTTAGTTTATCTCCTAAATTACATGAAACTGACAAAGACAGAAGTTGCTAAGTACATCCGTATGTGTAAATATTATTAATTAGTTTGACATAACAAATAATTAAACTTTGGAATAATATTAAAAACTAAAGAAGTTAAACTTCTTATGTGAGCTTATGAAGGTGAGGTTTATTATAATCGTTTTATTCGTTTTTTGGCAATTTTGTATTTTCTTCGATTTTCACAGTTAAAAGCGATTGAATTTGCGTAAATTCAATACACATTTATGATAATGATTCTCATCGTTGATATCCTATATTATATTACATTTACACCCGGACGAAGCCGGACTAAGCAGCTAATAATTTAATAAACGAACACGTTTTCTGCCTACCACATTAAGTTTCCATGAATTTTTGAGATTTTTTTTGTATGAAACGAGTCTGGCCCTGTTTTATTAACGAATGTACGATGTCTACAAATTAGTATTGATTAAAAGTTCAACAAAAGTTTATTGATGTGGAAAATCAGTCCCATGTAATAAATGCACTTTGTATGTGAATAAACCGCAATGGAGAAAAATAAGAATAATTTAGTTTCTGTAATCTTCAGAACTAGTTTATACTTGGATTAAATTTTATAGTAGTTAATTCGAGTTAAAGGTGATTTTCTGTACTGTGATATCATTATTACATTAGGCAAACTTCCGATTTATGCACAGTTTAATGCAAGTTACTTAACAGTCGGCAAGTTATGCGAAGTTTTGAACTTTGCAGCCTGTTACAACATGCATATACGCTGCGTTGTTACATTTGATATAGCCATTTATAGTAGTCACAAACTTTTATTCAAACTCTGATGACAAAGTGTCCAGTCTGTTTTTTTTTGTTATTAGTGTATTTGCCATATGGCAACATACACTATTGGCGTCGGTCGGATGACGGGACCTAGGGGTCGGACCAAAATTTCTCGACGTTTCATAACCTCCTAAACACTTTGGCACCATTTTTAAAAATGTTTATATATATATGTATATATATATATATATATATATATATATATATATATATATATATATATATATATATTTATATATATATTTATATATATATATATATGTGTACGCGCAATAACTTTCGAAAGAGTTAATTGATTTCAACGAAATTTGGACCACGTGTTGAAATCCATCACCGCAAGAAGCCTATTTAAAATGGGCCTAATCGGGCTATTTTAAGGGTAGTTTTTAGGGGTTGAAAAATGTTTTTGGGCCCCAAAATACCGAAAAAAGTCTCCGAATCGTTTCAAAATTTAAATTTAACCCTTTGGTCGTAATTAAAAAGTGTCCCCAAAATTTTAATAAAATCGGCCCGACAGGACCGGATTTACAAATTTTATGAAAACACTAGTTTGCAGATAGTGACTTATTTATTGAAGGGTGTATTTAATTCAATGTAGACGTTAGATTGATAATAATATTACAATTAAGAAAAAAAATGTTATTTTAAGGGGTGTATTAAGGGGTTAAATTTTTTATTTTGCCCAAAAACAAACTTAATTTCACATAATAAAAGTATAAAACCACACGGCCCTATACAAGCAAATACACTATATTGTCGGCAGGGTTTTGGCACTGCGACCCGGGTTTTGTTTAATTTTCCTTAGTGTAAGGTACGACCAGGATGAATGACCTACCTTTTGAAAAAAGTGGGTGCGTGTTATACGCGCGTTATAAGTTATACTTCTTTGGCGTGATTAAAAACTAATATATATATGTCAGAAATATTAGAGATAATAATCAAGTAAATTTACCATTCTGTAATAACACAATATTATTGTCGAAACTATAAATGCACATTAGAAGGGTATATATTTCATATTGGTGTATTTATTAGTGTATTTGCCATATGGCAACATACACTATTGGCGTCGGTCGGATGGCGGGACTTAGGGGTCGGACCAAAATTTCTCGACGTTTCATAATCTCCTAAAAACTTTGGCACCATTTTTAAAAATGTTTATATATATATGTATATATATATATATATATTTATATATATATATATATACGTATATATATATATATATACGTATATATATATATATGTGTGTGTGTGCGGGCAATAACTTTCGAAAGAGTTAATTGATTTCAACTAAATTTGGCTCACGGGTTGAAATCCATCACCGCAAGAAGCCTATTTAAAATGGGCCTAATCAGGCCATTTTAAGGGTAGTTTTTAGGGGTTGAAAAATGTTTTTCGGCCCCAAAATACCGAAAAAATTCTCCGAATCGTTTCAAAATTGAAATTTAACCCTTTAGTAGCAATTAAAAAGTGGCCCTAAAATTTCAATATAATCGGCCCGACAGAACCGGACTTACAAATTTTATGAAAATACTAGTTTGCAGATAGTGAGTTATTTACTGAAAGGTGTATTTAATTTGGTGTAGATGTTCGATGATAGTAATGTTGCAATTAAGAAATAAACTGTTAATTTAAGGCGTGTATTAAGGGGTTAAATTTTTTATTGTAACCAAAAACAAACTTAAGTTCATGTAATAAAACCAGACTGCCTGTATTAGCAAATACACTATATTGTCGGCAGGGTTTGGGCACTGCGACCCGGGTTTTTTTTTTGTTATTGTTTAATTTTCCTTAGTGTAAGGTACGACCAGGATGAATGACCTACCTTTTGAAAAAAGTGGGTGCATGTTATACGCGCGTTATAAGTTATACTTCTTTGGCGTGATTAAAAACTAATATATATATGCCAGAAATATTAGAGATAATAATCAAGTAAATTTATCATTCTGTAATGGCACAATATTATTGTCGAAACTATATATGCACATTAGAAGGGTATATTTTTCATATTGGTGTATTTATTTATTTATTTATTCTGATGATCTGTCAAAAAAAAAAAAAAACTTTGTTACAGAGAGCATAGCGTAATAATAATAATAATTTGTAAATATACCTAAGTATATGTCAAATATTGTTTACATGGAAAAAAATGTAAGATGGTTAAGTAGAACAGCCATTGGCTAGACTTCGCCAAAATAAAGAATTTTTCTATTCTATTCTATTCTATATATAGAAATGGCGATGTATGTATGTATGTATATATGGACACCATAACGGCTCGACCGATTTTGATAACATTTTCAGACAATCTTCAGATTAGCCCAGCGGGTGATCCTGTGAAGTTTGGTAGCGATCGGATTAACAGAAAAAAAATTGTTGTTTCCTGGCAATTCTAATTGTTCTTTCATTTTTGAACCTTCAGAATTAAAAGCGATTGAATTGGCGCAAATTCAATACACGTTGAAAATTTTGTGATAATAATTCTCATTTTTTTATGGCTATAGATAATTAGTCCTATCCGTGCGAAGCCGAACCGGACCGATAGTTTTTTTTTTTTTTTTTTTTTAATAATAATAATAGTTTATTTGTGGTGCCATAGTGGATACAAATTGTCAATTCAGAGTCCATCAAGGACATTAGTAGGTTCATCAAGACCACAGTCGTTCATGACCCAACAGAAATTCATCTAAATTATAAAAAGCGCTTGCTATAAAAAATTCTTTCAAGTATTTTTCAAATTTTGATAATTCGGCACAATTTTTAATATTTTGAGGCAGCTTGTTAAAAATAGTAATACCCAGACAATTTGGGGATTTTTTTGAGATTTCCAAATGCTTGAAAGGCACTCTAAGCTCACACTTAGATCGAGTATTTAGATCATGAACGTCTGAGTTCTTGATGAACATACGAGAATTCTTGAATACATAGATGGACATTTCAAAGATTATTATAGAAAATAAAGTAAGTACTTTATATTTTTTAAATAAATCTCTGCAACTTGTTCGCTGCGACACACCATCAATACATCTGATTTTTTTTTTTGACACACAAATACCTCACTAGCATGTGGAGACGGACCCCAGAAGCAAATTTTTAACATACATGAAATAATTTATTCAAATAAAATCTTCAAAAAGTTTAAAAATAATACAAAGAATTAGCCTGAAATATTTTTAATCTTTAGTGTGTGAAATGTTAAAATTTCAAGTCTTTAGTTCATCGAAAACTGTGATTTGTACGCGAAGGAGAATTGAATCGGTCAACCAGTTTCCACAATATTGTATTATAATCAAAACTTCACAGAGTGCGTCATTTGAACTCAATCAGATAATGGGAAGTAGATGAAAAATCGATTGTAAAATTTGTACTGAACAAACAAACAAAAAACCCGGGTCGCAGTGCCAAACCCTGCCGACAATATAGTGTATTTGCTAATACAGGCAGGGTGGCGTTATTATGCGAACATAAGTTGGTTTTTGGGCAAAATAAAAAAATTAACCCCTTAATACACCCCTTAAAATATTTTTTTTCTTAATTGCAATATTACTAACAATCTAACGTGTGTACCGAATTAAATACACCGTTCAGTAAATAGGTCACTATCTACAAATTGGTGTTTTCATAAAATTTGTAAATCCGGTCCTGTCGGGCCGATTTTATTAAAATTTTAGGGACATTTTTTAATTACTATTGGAGGGTTAAATGTTAATTTTGAAACGATTCTGAGAATTTTTTCGGTATTTTGGGGCCCAAAAACGTTTTTCAACTCCTAAAAACTACCCTTAAAATGGTCCAATTACGCCCATTTTAAATAGGCGTCTTGCGGTGATGGATTTCAACACGTGGGTCAAATTTTGTTAAAATCAATTAACTCTTTCGAAAGTTATTGCCCGCACACATATATATATATACGCATATATATATATATATATATATATATATATATACGCATATATATATATATATATATATATATATATATATATATATATATACATATATATATAAACATTTTTAAAAATGGTGCCAAAGTGTTTAGGAGGTTATGAAACGTCGAGAAATTTTGGTCCGACCCCTAGGTCCCGCCATCTGACCGACGCCAATAGTGTATGTTGCCATATGGCAAATACACTAAAAAGCGAGTCAATTGTTACAATGTTTTTCGTAAATAATAAATTATAATATAATCTTTAATATCAAGTTTAGTGTCTAATGTCTGTACATCGAATCCTTTTCAAAATGATTCCAAACTAGCAGATCCGTGCGAATTCTTCACATCGTTAGTGATCAATTACGTAATATAATAGAGTGGAAATCAATTTTATTCTATTCTATTCAAAGATGTCAGCGCCACAACGTCACTTAATTTTACCAATAACTGTTAAAATAAACAGAGCGCCACCAGGAGGCGACATTTGTTATTTTCGACGACGAAATTGTTAACATTTTTAAACTGAAATTTTTTAATGAAAACATTAATTTTCATATATTAAATAATTTTAAGGTTGAGATTAAATATAGCTATTCTAAATTATTGAGGTTTAAAAAGTAAAATATTTGATCAGAACTTTCTGCTGCCAAATAGAAAGCGATATTAAAATTTACTATAGCGTTTAACCAAATAGACAGAAACATCGAGAAACTTTAAAATGAAAAGATTGTTTCTGTGAAATAGAAATGTTTCAATCGAGAACAAATCATTCGGAATTATAGAGAGACATATTGCATGTACGTATAATATCCAGAACAATTCTACCGTCAAATGCATCAAAGGCATGATATTGAAGAGTCTGCCATACCTGTTTATAAATAACATTTTAGCAGTTTTTACAACCAGCCTCGGATCTACGAATTTTTTCGAATCAGGGCCGAAACCTGATAGTAGCGCGCCCTCTCTCTTTAGCCAACGTAGTCGGAAACGTTTTATGTCGCATTTTTCGTTGGAACTAGAACCTTCCCTATTTTTAGAACGCAAGTCTAGGACCGTACTGAGTCAAAAAAAGCATTACATCTTTCGAGGAAAAAAATTGACGAATGTTTGGAATGCGCGAAGGGAGGGAAGGAATTGAACGATTTGTTTCAAATTTTGAGGGATGTTTATTTAAGGGTTTTATAATTGAATGACATTTTTTTTACAAAATGGCGGCCGCCAGCGAGGTTCCCGCTAGACGTTACAATTTCATTTTTTTCCAGGCTGGAGGCATTGCTGCTGGGCTCTAACAGAACGAAAAAAAAAATTTGTAACTGTAAATGTATCACTATTCCATATGTATGGACCATTTTTTTATTTCATTTTTTTTTAATTAAATCGAAAAAAAAATTCGGCTTTTGGCGGTTTTTTTTTAATTAACAAAGTCGGATCAAAAGTTATAAAAATATCTTTCATACATATTGAACGGACATGCCTTAAGAACATTCTGTGCAAATTTGAAGGCAATCGGACAATTAGAGCCCGAGTTATGCTGGACAAAGTAGCGAAAAATGTATATTTGAGAAAAACGCGATTAAAGTTTCGGGAAGTAAACCGAGATGTACGTGAGCGCATGAATAGAGTCCGTTTTGGAGAGGAAGGGGTGGTCGTATCGACGTAAAATTTTCAGGGCACATTCTTAAGATGTCAAAGAATAATTTTCCGTCAAAAAAAATTTCCGATTTTTCAACCCAGAAAGGTGTAATGTCCCCTTAAGGTAGTTGTCGTGGTACAATATTGTCAAAAAGTTATAGATTATACGCGCCACAAAAGTATACTAGCTTGTAGCTAAGTGATCCATAATTTGTACGCAAGACTGTACTCGTGGAAACGTAACCCATACAGTATTCATATGCATGTATACTTTTCTATAAATTGTTGAACTTTAAACCGTTATTTATAAATAATTAGACGGTCAAAAATTTTTTCTTATTTTTTTTAAACTCATAACAAATGCATTGAAAGACTGTCAGTTTTTGGAAAGTTTCTGACAGTTCTTTTTTTATAAATACGAAACTGGTTCAGAACTACTACAATTTTTAATTAAATTTATCTCAGACTATATACGGTCGATCGACTTCAAATTTTCAGGGTAATTGTATTATCATGTCCTTAATAAGTATACAAAAATTAAGAATTTTCAGACGGCGTGCCTTAACCAAGACAACTACCTTAAATAATAATGTCCTTACTTTTCCAGTCAATATTTTTCAAGTACCATTAGTTCAACAAGTCGATTTGAGTGCGATTTATTCTAGACATGTGATTTAATTTTATTTTAAATGCAATAAGTTTTCGTCGTATTCACATTTAGTCTTTTATATACGATATAGTGGAGTAGTTGAAAATCTGTAAAGTCGTCAGATAGTCGCAAGTCGACTCGATCACCGAGTCAATATAAATGTGTTGGATGCATAGAGAAGAGACGACGACAAGCTTATGTCAATAAACGGGAAAGCATCGTGAGGATTTCTTATGCAGAGCAGGTAAAGATATTAACTTCACAGTTAGAGAGTTAAAGTTGTTTTTGCATCAACTAGACTTTGTTTCTTAGTATAAGTATACTGACTGTCGATAGAATAGGGATGTTGACTATTTTTGGGAAAGTGTTTTAAATCGTGCATAAGTACCTAATATAACCACAACTATTTATTATTAGTGTATTTGCCATATGGCAACATACACTATTGGCATCGGTCGGATGACGGGACCTAGGGGTCGGACCAAAATTTCTCGACGTTTCATAGCCTCCTAAACACTTTGACACCATTTTTAAAAATGTTTATATATGTATATATATATATTCATATATATATTCATATATATATTTATATATATATATATATATATATATATATATATATATACGCATATATATATATATATACGTATATATATGTGTGCGGGCAATAACTTTCGAAAGAGTTAATTCATTTTAACGAAATTTGGCACGCATGTTGGAATCCATCACCGCACGAAGCCTATGTAAAATGGACTCAATCGGATCATTTTAAGGGTGGTTTTTAGGGGTTGAAAAAAGTTTTTGGACCTAAAAATACCGAAAAAATTCTCAGAATCGTTTCAAAATTGAAATTTACTCTTTTAGTAGCAATTAAAATGTGCTCCCAAAATTTGAAAGAAATCGGCCCGCCAGGACCGGATTTACAAATTTTATGAAAACACTAGTTTGCAGATAGTGAGTTATTTACTGAAAGGTGTATTAATTTGGTGTAGATGTTCGATGATAGTAATCTTGCAATTAAGAAAAAAACAGTTAATTTAACGGGTGTATTAAGGGATTAAATTTTTTATTTTGACCAAAAACAAACTTAAATTCATGTAATAAAACCAGACTGCCTGTATTAGCAAATACACTATATTGTCGGCAGGGTTTGGGCACTGCGACCCGGGTTTTTTTGACCTTTTTATGGGTTAATTTCAGAAAATCTCTTCTTAGTGAATGATTACGTCACAACAGGAACTACTGTCCAAATTTTATGTTTGTAAGCTTTATAGTTTCTGAGATTTCGTGAAGAATGGGTGAGTGAATCAATGAAATAATGATTAGTATTTCGCTTATATATCATATTTTAACATGTATTTTTATGCCTACAAAAAATAATCTCAGTATGTACGCCACTGCAATACATTCGTAACAACTGTGAGATAAAGTGAAATATCTCAAAATAATATTGATGGTCGTGATATTATTTCAAAAATAGATACGTCGACAAAATATTTCACACTTTGAAACCTGAATATAGTTTGAAAGTTGACAGACAGAAATATAACGCTAATTGATTTTTAAACACCATTCGGGATTTTCAAAGAAACTAGCGTATTTATATTGCAACAAAAAAGTTGTCGCAGCGTTCGACATATGTCTGTAACAGGCAATAGTTAAAGCATCGGCGTCATTGACTTTTCCGACGATTACTATGTTACTGTCATAAGGGAAACCCTTTTCTACCCGTTTTACATTAACCAGAAATATCAATACAAGGAAAATTTATCTGAAATGAAAATATAAAATTTCGGGAATGTGGACAGTAAATTGTTAAAAGCGCAGACAATCAATTCCGCGACGTTTCGACCATTTTATTTATATTGTTACGGATTATAAATCAAGACGCCTGATGAAGAGCAAATAAAATTGTCGAAACGTCGCGGAATTGATTGTCTGCGTTTTTAACAATATACTGTCCACATTCTTGATAATTTTATATTTTTATTTAATAATCATGGATGATAACATTAATATTTATCTGAAATATTTTGCTCAAACACAAATTACTTAAATCATAAATTCGGGTAAACTTTAATGATCCAACGAAGATGAATATATTGCCAAATTTTACAGTTTTATCACGAAATGAGGATGGAGAAAAAATATATAAGTCAATAAGTCCCGACAGGTTAAAAATGCATGAGTTCTATTGTATTTGAAATGTTATAAGAAGTTAATAAGTCGCGATAATGGCCACAGAAGCCGATTCGCACTATTTAAAATAAAAAAAAAGTTAATTACTAACTTTTTTCTAGAATGTTCGTTTACTCGAAGTATCAGGTTGAGACATACTTGCTAGCACAATATAAGACATAGATACAAGCTCCAGATAAAACGGGTCTTTTTAGTGATCTGCATTTTTGCATTTGGATCCCGTATGTGAGTCGGCTCACTGAACTGGTTCAAAAAGAGCCGAGTTCTGAATATGTTACTGCAGTCTGCCACTGAGTTACCTAGTTCATTCAATCATATCACGACCTGTATAGAATCAAGAATGCATAGCCAAACATGTGATGTATGAGTCATTTGAGCTGACAGATGCATCAAAGCAAGAACTGATACGTAAGTGTAAAATGTGCTTTTGTGTGTTAAGTGTTTCACTGAGTTATGCGGATCCGTTGATCCGTCGGCTCTCACGGATCTTCTGTCGGAGTCGGCTCTTTGAACCGGTTCAGATCTGAGTTTCCCAACTCTAGTTTGGCTGGTTCTTTACGCATCCAATTGACGATATTACCAAACCTTTCTTTTCCTCAAAATGTCATTCGGAAATATTAGCATTATTTGTAAAATTGTACATAGAGAGACTTTCAGAATGCCATTTCCGTTTCCGATAATCTAAACCAACTTTAAACTGACGCAAATCGCAACCAGGCAGAACGCGCTGCACACTTTTTAACTGAACTATATAGATGCTAAGAGCTGATACAACACGAACTTGCACTTACTTTTAACACCCAGATTGCTGTAAAATCTTTTCCAATCTACATCTCTTAAGATAATTCCTACAATACACATCCTGCAAGATGCAGCAGAGAGTACACTTTAATCTGTCTTATAACAACAATTATTTGTCTCTCTGCTACGTCGTCAAAAACTAATCTTATACTTGAAGGAGTTAAATAATTAATTCTGTTGCATTTTGTGACCAGAAGCATTGATTGGCTTATTCAACTAAACTGCTGAGAGGTAACATTTTATTTTTGAAAGGAATTACACTATATAGGTACGGAACTGAGGCTGCATTTCTAAAATGTGGAATCAGAAATTATTAAATATTTGTAAACATATTAACTTTATGGAGAGTACATATTAAAAGGAAAACATTGCATTCCACTGTCGGGATTCGAATATCTACTCCAGATTCAACTCAGGACCGTTCGTAGACTACTTTCAGAGTGGAGTGAGGTCTCATTTCGACGCCCTCCTCCGTTAATCTAATTTTACAATAATTAAAAGAAAGAAAAAAAAACTTATAATCGTAAATTTTGTTCTGGCGGTCCCCCAGATTCGGCGCCTGGAGATCATTTTGCCACATAGTAGGCCCGATTCTGGTTTAGGTATATGCATTTTTTTTTTCGATTAGACTAACTCATTTTATCACATTTAAGTATTCAAGTTATTTCTTTATTAAAAAACAATAAACATGGCGTGTTACTGCTAAACACCTCTATAAAAATGTTATTCTGCTTTTTTGGTTATACAAAATCTTTCAAAAATTAGATTACTAGAATCATATTTAATTTGATTGTAAGATTATTGAAATTTTTTTTAAAGCTTGTTTCGATCCTATGAGTTAAATAGATGGATAATTGTTCGAGGACTTAGGATCAATAAGTCAATACTAAATTTTTATTTATTGCGACGTCGCAATAAATAAATAAATAGATGCCTGATGAAGGTCAAATAAATGACCGAAACGTCGCTAAATTAATAATTGGTTTATTGATTTACATCAATTTGTCCACTTTCCTGCTAACTTATGTCCCGCTTTCGACGAAAGAATCCCGCTTTTTTCACTCAAAACTGCGAGCAAAATTTATTCGAGAGTTGAAACATTCATTCATTCACACATAGTACCAAAGTACCTATTAATATGTTACATCAGCTGAAGGAATCATTTCGAATAAATCATTTGAATAGCAGACTTTCGATTATCAAAATCATTCGATTATATTCTCAAGACTAACTGCACCTGATTCCAGATCGGAACCAGTGTAGGCACTCATGACGGACGACATCGGAACACAATGGGATCGAATCGGAAGAAATACGGATTCCGTAGTCTAACCCGCGTATTCAAGGGAAGTTTACTGTATATATCGTACAACGACGTCCTGCAAGCATGTATCTATAAACTGGATGTGTTCATGTAGTGTAACATAACATGTTGTTGGTTGTATGTGGTTGTGCTATGTCTAATTTATTCAGTGAGTGTAACCACGAAACGCTGTATGGGACTTCCTATATATTATATAACATAATGTAGCCGTAACGCCAACGTGCCGTACGAAAAAAAAAACGACAATAACAACACAAAATGTCCTGAACTAAACTCCACATAACATGGAATTTATAGGTTGATGCTAAATTTTGTGACGTCTCCTATAGTAAACAGTCAAGCAATCTTTATAATTTTGAAGTTAGACTTCTTTTGACACGGTAGAGTGAAATTGATTCTTGAGACTGAAATTATAACAGAAGTAGTCGCAAGATACATATAAACTATAAAAACGGATATAGAACATTACGACGAGGTAACGTAAAGGTCGATACTGGCGGCCGGTGTTAATATATATTTTTATAATCAACCAGTATCTATTATCAATTTATTGCCAAGATGAGTAATTATCATGAACTAATAGGGAATATCTGTAGCAACAGAAAATCCGCTGATTTCAAAAAAAATTTGGAGGCGCTATGCATTCTTGATATGTTTTAGTTGAAAGAGAACCCAATACCGTAAAATATAATTAAAGTACTGACTTTTTTCTTTTTTGTCCTTGGTAATTAATATAAAATTGATTTGTCGGGAAAAAGGATTTTTTAAGTAAACACTTATTTGTTATTTATAGCGACATTTCGTTCCTTGCTTGGAACTTTTTCATAGCTTTATAACTATTAAATGTCTAGATCAAGTAGATATAAAAGTTAAAATACACATGTAAATATAAATTTGAGTTACACAATTGTTCATTAAAAGTTTATAATAATTCCGCTTTTTTAAAAAATATAACGGTTGATGTTCAAATCGTAAATAAAATAAATAATTTGAATATCAACCGTTAAAATATTTTTTTAAAAAACGGAATTATTATAAGCTTTTAATGAACAATTGTGTAACTCAAATTTTTATTTACATGTGTATTTTAACTTTTATATCTACTTGATCTAAACATTTAATAGTTATAAAGCTATGACAAAGTTCCAAGCAAGGAACGAAACGTCGCTATAAATAACAAATAAGTGTTTACTTAAAAAGTCCTTTTTCGCGACAAATCAATTTTATAATTAAAGTACTTCCCAATCCACCCTAAGAATCGTCCGTTAAAAGTGGTTGTTTCTAAAAAACTGAAAATCAGGCGCTTTTGACGGACAAATCTTATATAGAGCGCAGAGTGGAAGCATTTCATTTTTTTTACCTCTTCTTTCTGGTTTCTAAAACATTTTTGAGGTGCTTTGAGACATGTTAATTTATTTGAACTGTCCCCCTTGAAGCTTGAGGTATCTAGCTTTTAGCCACTGAATAATTGCACATACGCTAGCTAGACTAGCGAATGTGCTCTATTTTATTATTTTAGAAATTCATTCGTGTCAACACAAAAACAAAATACTCAAATTTATAAAATTTTGTTTTCAAGTGCCTTAATTAGAAAAATATATACATAAATAACGAATTTATAATACAGAGTGCATAACTGGATATAAATAACTTATTAATATAAGGTAGCTACAGTACAATAAAGTAAATATTTGTGTTGTCAAGAGATTTCAACGCTGGACTAAATGCTTATAAACTGTATTCACTGTTGTGGTTAAGGTTTGCAACTTTTCTATAACAATTATTACCATAAAAAAAAGAATAGTTACTTCTTACCACAGCAGATTTATTCAGTGGATGTACATTTCGAGAGCACAGCTCCCATCTTCAGCAAAACACCAAACTGAACTTGCTGAAGATGGGAGCTTTGCTCTCGAAATGTACATCCACTGAATAAATCTGTTGTGGTAAGAAGTAACTATTCATTTATTTTTTTTTTATTGTTCCAACCACAGTGCTCTTAATATTTTTATAATTATTACCACCATAAATAATTCTATTCTCAGCACATTTTTACAAAAAATAGAGGCATACCATTTTTCACTACTAAATTTCAATATAATGCTTCGATTTTGTTGTTTGAAAACTGGATTAAATAATTTATAAATATAAATCCTGGAAATGAGAACTAATAATAAGTTATTTTATCCAGAAATTATGTCGGAATTTTTTTTTTGAAAAGCTGGCACATTATTATTGAATGAAATAATTTATTATTCACTAGCTGTTACCCGCGACTCCGAACGCGATTAAGTTGAAACAACGTTTTCTATTCCGCTCGGCAGCGACATAAGTAGTGGAGCCTTTGGTTCCACTAAATTATAGTTTTGCCTCGCGGCAGCGACAACACTAGTAGAGCAAACAAAAACATTAATTTAATAAGTACCTATCAAATTTTTGGGGCGCGCATAACAGTTCACCAAAGTTTTATCGGAATCGGATGAATGGTATCGAAACGCGCAGGAGACGAACAAACAAACAAACATTAATTTTTATGCACAAAATGCATTCTTATAATTAATGTCTATTAAATTTAAGCACATGGCGCTGCATACAAATAATTTCAAAAAGTAAGAATTCATAAAAAAATATGCGGAAGAGTAAATGACAAGGACATTTAACCGCTAATTACATTTTATATGAATTGGTCAGTTTTTGTAAAATCATATAATTTATTATTAGTACTTGGGAGTATGCCAGTACTCGAATCAAACAAAAGAACTAAATTAAAATTAAGAACAAATATCTGTGTGAAAATAAGGAAGTAACACAAATAGGATTTGGATCAGTGCCTACATGAGTCAGGACGTCACGAATATATATTATACATATTTTTTACTAAAAAGTAAAAAGTGTAATTAAAAAATGTATGCATTCAAGTGAAAAAAATTTTAGATTAATTAATTTAAATAAAAAATGGTATTCCTGGAACAGATCACCGTACAAATTAGTCCCCACTAATATAAAGGATCATGGAACTATTTGGATTCAACGTCTGTACAAATACTTTATTACCTAAAAATAATTTAATGCTTATAGGGTCTTCAGTTTTAGTGGGATGCGACATTTTCTTATTTTTAAGGTAACATTCTATGTTTCATAAATATTATTTAGCAATGTGTCACGTGAATTTTTTTTCTAGTTATTAAAATAGAAGCGAACACAAAAAAGTACAATTACATCGTTTTTTATTTCAAAGATATTCAGTTTGTAGAATGTGCAAATCTCAAAATGTTTACACAAATACGCAACAACTCAAAAATGTTATAAGGTACGATATATAAAGTCAACTTAAAAATAATCGATGAATCCAAAAATACATAAAAATTATACGATCGACTCGGTTTATACTGAATAATGTTCCTACATATTCAGCAAACTCGAAGCAATAATTTAAATTAAATTAACATAAAACTTCCAAATTTAACGATTTTTAACTATTTTGCTGCAATATAACTGGTATTAATATTAGTTGATTTTATTACAGCTATGTAGTATTGAAGATATAAAGTAGTTGGATTTTAGCCAATTGATATAAAACAACGGTTAATTTATTTTGTCATGTTTTTATTATAAAGTTTCGCTTGTTCAAAGCAATCTGAAAACTGTGAAAAAAAATTTACAATAAAAAACTCAGGTATAACTTAAATCTGTAATCTGTACAATTGTTGTTACTAAAGGGAATAATTATCTGCGTCAAAATTTTGTGTCAACTTTTATGATCCCAGTTGTCGAGCGTCTATAATCTCCAATATTTATCTTGTGCCAACCTGTATTGTACTGTATTGTATGCATGAATGTGATGTTAGTAATTTGCAAAAAAGGGTCGACTTTTTGCGCTTAAGTGAGAGACTAGTCATAATTTTTTACGGTATTTTATGACGACGGTTTCATTTTAAAAGACGCGCGTTTATATTTAAGCACATATAAGTATAGAAGATTTATTATGCCGACGTCGCACTATAGCTCTTTTTGATAAAAAATTATATACACTGTATAATTTCTCTATTGTCTAGTTCTTGTGTAACACACAACCATTTTTTAAATACTTATTTTTAAATGCTTTAGAAACAATGGAAGGATATTTTAGGTATGTTCCATTACAAACTAAACACATGTTTTCTGAACAATTAGGAAGTTTTCATTTGACGAAAATAATAATAATGATAGTATCACATCATGATAATAATGATAACTACCGAGCTGGGTAGAGTAGTGGTGACAGCACTAGACTCGCATTCGGGAGGTACCGGGTTTGAATCCCGGCGGGGCCAGATGTGGCTGGGACTTTTTCCTACTGCCTCTCGCCGAGACACGGTAATTCCTGTACCGGCCATCTTGATTGAGGTTTTCCATGGTTTCCCTCAATTAATTTCAGATAAATATCGTGATGGTTCCTTATTTAAGGCCATGGCCGATTACCTATCAAACTCCTAGTTCAAAAATTAATCTACCTTATCCTAATTTCCTATAATTCCTTCATTCGCCCATTGCTATTACATAAGTTGAAGTTGTAAAAAATGTAGAAAATAACGGGAAGTGGTAGATGAAAAAATAGTAATAGTGCGAATGGCGTTTGTTATGACATAAAGTCGAGAAACGGACGTTAAACGCATTATTATTATTATTATTAATAATGATAACTTTAAAAATGCTGAAGAATTTTTTGTGATATCTTTGAATTCAACGAAGATATTCAATTTCTTATACGTGGAGCCGCAAATGTTACTGATTAACGTCTAATATACATAAAAACTATGTATTAAAATAAAATCTTCAAAAAGTTTAAGAATAAAACAAAAAACACTTTCAAAATTTTATTCTGGTTTTTACTTTTATATTCAATCCATTGCGTAATTAAAAATATGATATTATAAATTCCACTGGATGACACTAAAAACGACTATTGGTTGTAATCAAAGGTTATAGTCGTCTATTATATTATATACTTTCCAGATGACAGAAAATGTG
Organism: Venustoraphidia nigricollis; assembly: GCA_034508555.1. NCBI lineage: Eukaryota > Metazoa > Arthropoda > Insecta > Raphidioptera > Raphidiidae > Venustoraphidia > Venustoraphidia nigricollis. The sequence goes on from JAVRKA010000004.1 coordinate 14,207,228, forward strand.
TCATTTCAGTCTGAGCCTCTTATGACCAACTTCATACTGTCGAGTTTACGTTAGCTCGGCTAACTTCACACTGTAGAATTCATGTTAGCGAGGCCAACTTCATGCTGTCCAATTTTCGTTAGCTTTTCGCGTCCAACTTCCGTTGCCTGCTTAAATTTTATTTTCAACGCGTCAAAAGAAGTATAATATCAAAAACGAGACATTATATTATTGATATTGGTCTCAAATAAAATTTATATTAAGAAATCGTTGCGAATTAACGGATGGTAAATTTCAACGTTTGGATTATAGAGCATAGTCTCCATGTGTACGGAGATAAAAGGATAGAACTCCGACAATCGTCGTGTGATCGTATACCGACAAAATCAGCACAGACCATTATCGTATAAAACTTGCAGGGATGTGAAAACTACTTTGTTTGTAATATATTTAAAAATACGATATAACAAGGTAATTGATTTTTGCACACGCATATAAAATAGCTGATTTTCTGCATATAGTGGTTGAAAAATAATCCATTTAAGACCAGTGCGTCACGTGAAACAAACATAAGTGCAATCTAATCATTTTAACAGTAATTTTCATAAAACCATAAAAAACAGCAAGTCATGCAGAATGGTCCGTCAATGTTTTAGGAATAAATTATTATATCCGTCGACTCCAACAAATGTAACAGAATTTCAGAAGGTGTGTTATTTTTAGAAATATGTTGTCTTGATTAAAATTTATGAGCATTTCACCTAACATATTTTTTATTTTACGTGAAATTTCTCTCATTTCGGTTAAACTCCTGAAACTCCAATCGTAGCTGGTGTAAGCGACGGTATCTTATAATCGTTATTTTTATATTTTTATATTCTATATTTATATATAAAATTTAATATTTTCCTAAAGACCAACACACAACTGAGATTTTTGATCTGCGTATAGACGAAAATAATATATATTTGAAAATACAATATTTTTGCACTACCCCCTATGCTTTACATGCATGTATACAGGCATTGAAAGTGACGCATTACACACTAGTGCGGTAAAGTAAATCAAGACTGATCGTGCTATACCAATTCCATAATAAATCACTTTTTTTATAACCTACTATGAGACTGTGACTGTCAAAAATCTTGAAAATTAATTGAAAAGCAGCTCTTTTATAGGAAGTACGTGAAAAAATACTATATTATGTATCTTGTGCATAATAATATTACGTCTGGCATGATTTTTAAAAATCGCTCGTTTTAAACATAATGTCACAGCTCGTCGGAATATTACCCATTACGACACTAGGTATGTAATCTATCGAACTCTCACTAGAGATGGGAAAAACGGGTCTTTTTAGTGATCTGCATCTTTGCATTTGGATCTCGTATGTGAGCCGGCTCACTGAACCGGTTCAAAAAGAGCCGAGTTCTGAATATGTTACTGCAGTCTGCCATTGAGTTACCTAGTTCAGTCAATCATATCACGACCTGTATAGAATCAAGAATGCATAGCCAAACATGTGATGCATGAGTCATTTGAGCTGACAGATGCATCAAAGCAAGAAATGATACGTAAGTATAAAGTGTGCTTCTGTGTGTTAAGTGTTTCACTTAGTTATGCGGATCCGTTGATCCGTCGGCTCAAAAAAAAGTGAGTCGGCTCTCATGGATCTTCTGTTGAACCGGTTCAGATCTAAGTTACCCAACTCTAACTCTCACAATATCCGCAATATTTTGTAGTTAAAAAAGTACCGAGATTTTAAATTAAAATAGAAATTTGAAATTTCAGGTTCGCAATTAGCTCGGTACGAAAACAATTAAAATTTAATTTTCAATTCCACTTTATATAATTCTCTATAAATTTATTGGGAGTTGTCTCATCCTTGTGGTAAGCGATTCCCAACTACATAACTAAAGTAATTTAGTTTAAAGTTATACCGTTCAAAGAATCACTGTATGCTGTTGGACCTTATAATGCATCCACAGGCGGTGTACAACATTTGTTGAAATATTGACAGACGAGTTTATATGAAATATATTAACAGTGTTGGATCACTTTCATACAGTTTGTGCTGAGACCCAGCGGTAAGAGGTGAGGTAGGCAAAAGACATATTGTGGGTGTGACCTTCTTTAGCTCTGTCTCGCTCAAAACATCCGCACGTTTCAATTTTTGGCTGGTGCCCACTACGAGGTTAAAAGATGCTATTGCAAGGGTGCCGCTGTCAATTGATTACTCTAATTTTTGGAAATATTTTGAAGATTTAAAAAACTTTTCCGAAAAAGGAAGATTCACTTTAGGTTTGTGATGGAACAGTTTTGTGAAATAAGTACGAATAAGGTCGTAATGTGACATTGAACACGTGTGTTTTTTTGGCACGATTAATGCCAACTTTGTTCTAGTAAATCGTACGTAATTTACAAAAGTAGTCAATTAGAGAGAGAATTTTTGCAGATTGTTGACGAATAAGTCTACAATCAGTTGACAGCCGAAGCCCTATTTTTGGTTTAAATTCAGAGCGTTCCGACAGCCTTAACTCAACACTTTTTCGTCCAGTAAATTCGGAGAAAATAAACTGTGACTGACATGAGAGCAGCGTTGCAAGATTTTTTTTTGCCAAGTCGGGATTTTGGAACTTTTTGAGTGAAAAAGCGGGATTCTTTCGTCAAAAGCGGGACATAGTAAAAAAACGTATATAGTATTTTAAATATTTATCTTTTTATTTGAGTTCAAAAAAAACAGAAATCAAAATCAAAAAAGTTTTATTAATTAGCAAAATATGGCGTTTCAAACAATAGTCTGAGGAGTGAGTGTTACAAATTGTAACTTACAATAAGAGAATAATTATTTACGCACGGTCGAGTTATCCCCGAAAAGCGGGACTGAGCCTGTCCCGCGCGGGACATTTAATTTTAATTTAAAAATCGGGACGTCCCGCCAAAATCGAGACGTCTGGCAACGCTGCATGAGAGTGATCCTGTAAGGGTTCCGTTTTTTCATCGGATGTACGGAACTCTAAAAATTAAGCAGATACCTTATTGTTGGACAAACCTACCTGGAATTAAGGCTGCTATACCTATATGGTCGATACTGGGAAATTGCATTGGAACTGCAGTTAGAATCTGACTCTTGAATGGAATGTTGTGTTGTCGAATGTGTGTTTCTAATGAGTTTTAAACGAGGTCGTATTAAATTGATTTTTCCTATTCTCAGATACTTTTTCAAATCAAACTTCAGAAACTTCTACAATTTTGAAAAGAAGTTTATATTTCAATTAACTCTATTAACATACCGAAGCCAGTGACTATAAAAAAACAAATCACAGCTTGATAAATTCTTTGCATGGAACATGCAAAAAAAAACCCGGGTCGCAGTGCCAAAACCCTGCCGACAATATAGTGTATTTGCTGATATAGGCAGTGTGGCTTTATTATGCGAACTTAAGTTGGTTTTTGGGTAAAAAAAATTTTACTCCTGAATACAGCCCTTAAAATAACATTTTTTTTCTTAATTGCAATATTATTATCAATCGAACCTCTATACCAAATTATATGCAACTTTCAGTAAATAATTCACTATCTGCAAACTAGTGTTTTCATAAAATTTGTAAGTCCGGTCCTGTCGGGCCGATTTTATTAAAATTTTAGGGACACTTTTTAATTACTACCGAAGGGTTAAATTTCAATTTTGAAACGATTCGGAGAATTTTTTCGGTATTTTGGGCCCCAAAAACATTTTTCAACCCCTAAAAACTACCCTTAAAATGGCCCGATTGGGCCCATTTTAAATAGGCTTCGTGCGGTGATGGATTCCAACATGTGTGCCAAATTTCGTTAAAATAAATTAACTTCTTCGAAAGTTATAGCCCGCAAACATATATACCTATATAGATATATATATATATATATACATACATATATATATATATAAACATTTTTAAAAATGGTGGCAAAGTGTTTAGGAGGTTATGAAACGTCGAGAAATTTTGGTCCGACCCCTAGGTCCCGCCATCCGACCAACGCCAATAGTGTATGTTGCCTTATGGCAAATACACTAATAAGAATACCATAGCTAAAGGATGTTTAATAAAAACAATGTATTGGCAAACGAAATTAAAAAGAAGCAATTGAACACTATTCATTCAAGCATATTAACTAAAATTTTCTGACAAAGACACCGAAATTCTTTCTTTTTTAAATTAATCTAAATGAATTTGCTTATTATACCTACTGGAGAAATAGGTATATTTGTGAGTAAAATAAACGCTATTGTGTAATCATTAAAAATTAATTTGCTGTTTATACTAACCTATATATTTGAAGATTATGCTAAAAAAATAATGTGTCGACATGAGCGCCGATAGAAAATTTTTTGGGAGAGGGCACATGTTCTTAATATTTTTTTTGTATGTATTATGTTTCTTAGTACCTAACTGATTTATCCTGATACTTTGGTCATTTCTAGTATGTGGTTAATAATTCAGCAAATAAAATAATAAAATCTAAAATGCTGGTGAAATTTTACTGTATACAGAAAATTATCAATTATTAAAAATAATTATGGTATTATTTGGTATAAGGTTCAAACAATTGCCAGTTGGTGACCTTGAATAGAGCAATCAAATAATTTATGCGGAATATATCTGATCCTACCAAATCGCTGGACGTAAAGGACTTAAATTTTGACAGCGCATTCCTATAATGACATGGAGAGCCATTAAAAAATGCCATCTCTAAGGCAGTAAATTGGAACACTTCAATTATAATAATAATAATAATGCGTTTAACGTCCGTTTCTCGACTTTATGTCATAACAGACGCCATTCGCACCATTACTATTTTCCATCTACCACACTTCCCGTTATTTTTCTACATTTTTAAAACTTCAACTTATGTAATAGCAATGGGCGAATGAAGGAATTATAGGAAATTAAAATAAGGTAGGCAATTTTTGAACTAGGAGTTTGATAGGTAATCTGCCATGGCCTCAAATAAGGAACCATCTCGATATTTATCTGGAATTAATTGAGGGAAACCATGGAAAACCTCAATCAAGATGACCGTTTCTCGGCGAGAGGCAGTAGGAAAAAGTCCTAGCCACGTCTGACCCCGCCGGGATTCGAGCCCGGACCTCCCGAATGTGACTCTAGTGCTGTCACCACTACTCTACCCAGCTCGATGGAACACTTCAATTATAATATATCATATTTCTAACACGTTGCTTTAAATGAAGCTTTAAATAATATTAAAAATACGTAGGCATGTAAGTTATTCCTATCGTGAATGTGAATTTTGCATAGAAGTTCTAATATGAAATACGGTGGAGCCGAAGATCCCACACACTATTGTTGTTGCTGCCGCGCTTCATCTCAATTGCGTACGAAACCACAGATAGCCGTTAGTAACATTATACAGGGTGTCCCATAAGTCGACGTCCAAACGAAGTGAGGTGATGGGGGAGGTCATTTCCTATCAAAATAACCATAAATGTGATTATCCAATTGTTTACGGTTCGAAAGTTATTTCAATTTTTGTATTTTTCTCTGAAATCGTGTAGTGCTTATACTAAAAAATTAATTTAAAAAAATCTATGAGTTGTTTGGTTGATTTTTTTTTTAATAGGATCCTGAGGGGTCTGCCTTTCCAAAAAAAATAATTTTCATGAGCTCTGTTATCATCTGTCAAATAAAAAAAATGGTTTTGTAAACACTTTTCGGTGGCAAGAAAAATATATTTGATTTTAAATTCACGTTGACAGAAAAAAAGTGTTATAAAAAAAATTGACCAATTATCAGAAAAACTTGTCCATTTAATAGAGATTCTAACGCGGTATAGTACAACTCGTTATTCATGACAGTTTTTTTTATAACAATTTTTTTACATGCAAGTCGTGTTTGTTAAAAACTACATTTTCGAAAATTTCAAAATCTAAGTTGGCTGGAACGACTTAAACAAATTAATACATTCCTCTTTCATTCACTACTTCTAATGTATGCTCGCTATTCGTTTTATTACTAGTAAACCTCCGACTTGACTTTTCATTTTGTACTTTGTTATTTGGACCTGCGCTTGGTAATTTGAACTTCGATCCTGTTTGTGATTTGGACTCTTTTCAAGTTGGACGTATCAAAATGGTTTATTCCCATCGGGAGTATGCAGAAATGCACTATGTCTATGGGTTTTGTGACGAGAATGCTCGGGCTGCTGCAAGAGAATATCGGGCACGATATCCCAACCAAGAACACTATCCTGACCACAGGGTGTTCCAAAGTATACATCGGCGGTACATAGAAGGTGAAATCTCTGGGAATGAGCAAAAAGCTGGAAGACCTAGACTTGACATCGACGAAGATGAAATAATTGGAATGGTGACAGAGGACCCATCTACAAGTGTTCGTCGTTTGTCAAGACGTTCGGGAGTTTCGAAGTCCACAGTGCACCGTATTTTAAAAAGGGATCAGTTACATCCATACCATGTGCAACGTGTGCAAGCACTTTTACCCGCTGATTATAACAAAAGGGTGCAATTTTGCCGAGAAATTCTACGTCGGAACAGGGAAGATCCTCAGTTTTTTAATAACATTTTGTGGGGTGACGAATCGAGCTTTCGAAGGACGGGAGTATTCAACATCCATAATTTTCACTCTTATGATTATGTAAACTCTAGAGCTATAAGAAACGACCATTTTCAACATCAGTTTGGGGTCAACATGTGGGCGGGAATTGTTGAAGGTAAAATGATTGGGCCCCTTGAGCTACCCAGAAGGATCGGGGGCGATGAATATCTTTATTTTTTGCAAAATGATTGGGCCCCTTGAGCTACCCAGAAGGATCGGGGGCGATGAATATCTTTATTTTTTGCAAAATGATTTGGGCGGCTTATTGGAACACGTGTCGCTAGAAACACGCCGAAACATGTGGTTGCAGCACGATGGGGCTCCTTGTCACTATGCTCTAGTAGTGAGACGATACCTCAACACCGAATACACAAATCGCTGGATTGGAAGGGAAGGAACCATCCAGTGGCCACCGCGGTCACATGACCTAAACTTTATGGGGTTACTTCAAAGAACTGGTCTACGCGACAGAAAACCAAAACGAATATCAGCTGCGGCAAAAAATAAGAATTGCGACCAATACAATACAAAATAACGAACGGGCGTTTCGACTAATTTCGAACATTTGTTGTAACTTTAAATAAAATTTGATTTATTTGTGTTAGACTAGCCAACTTAGATTTTGAAATTTTCGAAAATGTATTTTTTAACAAACACGACTTGCATGTAAAAAAATTGTTATAAAAAAAACTGTCATGAATAACGAGTTGTACTATACCGCGTTAGAATCTCTATTAAATGGACAAGTTTTTCTGATAATTGGTCAATTTTTTTTATAACACTTTTTTTCTGTCAACGTGAATTTAAAATCAAATATATTTTTCTTGCCACCGAAAAGTGTTTACAAAACCATTTTTTTTATTTGACAGATGATAACAGAGCTCATGAAAATTATTTTTTTTGGAAAGGCAGACCCTTCAGGATCCTATTAAAAAAAAATCAACCAAACAACTCATAGATTTTTTTAAATTAATTTTTTAGTATAAGCACTACACGATTTCAGAGAAAAATACAAAAATTGAAATAACTTTCGAACCGTAAACAATTGGATAATCACATTTATGGTTATTTTGATAGGAAATGACCTCCCCCATCACCTCACTTCGTTTGGACGTCGACTTATGGGACACCCTGTATACATAAATTACAAAATTAAAATATTAGACATTATATCGCATCCAAAATTATTATTATAATTCAATAATAAATCTCAGGTATTTGGATTTAATAAAGTAGTCGAAACGTAGCAAGATTAACAAAAAAAAAACCGGGTCGCAGTGCCAAAACCCTGCCGACAATATAGTGTATTTGCTAATACATCAGGCCTTGTGGCTTTATTATGTGAACTTAAGGTGATTATTGGGCAAAATAAAAAAATTAACTCCTTAATACACCCCTTTAAATAACATTTTTTTTAACTACATCATTATTGTCGATCAAACGTCTACACCAAAATTAAAAACACCTTTCAGGAAATAACTCACTATCTGCAAACTAGTGTTTTCAAAAAATTTTTAAATCCGGTCCTGTCGGGCCGATTTTATTGAAATTTTAGGAACACTTTTTAATTGCTATTAAAGGGTTAAATTTCAATTTTGAAACGATTCTGAGAATTTTTTAGGTATTTTTGGGCCCAAAAACTTTTTTCATCCCCTAAAAACCACCCTTAAAATGACCCGATTGGGCCCATTTTAAATAGGCTTCGTGCGGTGACGGATTCCAACATGTGTGCCAAATTTCGTTAAAATAAATTAACTCCTTCGAAAGTTATTGCCCGTACACATATATACCTATGTATATATATATATATATATAAATATATATATATATATATATATATATATATACATATATATATATATATATATATATATATATATATATATATATACATATATATATAAACATTTTTAAAAATGGTGCCAAAGTGTTTAGGAGGTTATGAAACGTCGAGAAATTTTGGTCCGACCCCTAGGTCCCGCCATCCGACCGACGCCAATAGTGTATGTTGCCATATGGCAAATACACTAATAACACGATTGCTTTGTATTATTAATCCAAATACCTGAGATTTATTATTGAATTATAAATTAAAATATTTTGATCAATAAGAGGCTAGAGTCATTTGCGGATAATATTTTATTGATTTATATAAAAAAACGAATATACAATAGAAAATTCATTTTTTACTGGCGAAAAATAAATTTTCTATTGTATACTGGTTTCTTTTATACAAATAAATAGAATATTCTGTCAAATAATAAAAAAAAAAACTTTTTGAAAATGAATAGAATAATAAAAACTTTTACAGTTAAACACATAAAAAGAAAAATGGACTAGACTTTCAATTACCATTATATCAAAGATTGTACAGTTACCTAATAAAATTCTTAAAAAAATAAATAAAAACTAGCAAAAGACTTGACTCCAATACGCAGTGCAATTAATTAACAATTCATTCAAACTTCATAAAAGACTTTCTTTGAACCAGTATATTTTAGTGTGTGTATATATATTATATACTAGTATATTCAGTCAGCAAAGTTTTTTCTCGTTTTATTTCATTTCAATTTATCTCTGCCATTCATTATCTCGGCCGGAGCTGGTTGAAAGAAAATTGCTACATAAATAAAAAAAGTTTACGTTCTTTATTTGTCAAAAGTCCGTGGGAAGAATGAGGCGATGTGAGGCTGCTGCTGAAAAAAAAAACCTGTTCAACCCAACGGCGGCAGAACTCGTTTCATTCGTGTCTTGAAAATTATATTTTAATAAAAATGTGACGATTTGTGTATCGATTAAAAATTCTCCTAGATACTGCTTAGTAAACCTTAAAAGCTTTCAGTCAAATAAAAAATACATTTTTGAAGTTTAACTTGTTTAGCGACGTATCTGTTTGAAAAATGTAAGAAATCGAGGGGAAGTAGAAAAAAACCCGGGTCGCAGTGCCAAAACCCTGCCGACAATATAGTGTATTTGCTTATACAGGCAGTGTGGCTTTATTACGCGAACTTAAGTTGGTTTTTGGGCAAAATTAAAAATTTGACTCCTTAATACCCCCTTAAAATAACATTTTTTTTCTTAACTGCAATATTATTATCAATCTAACGTCTACACCGAATTAAATACACCCTTCAATAAATAAGTCACTATCTACAAATTGGTGTTTTCAAAAAATTTGTAAGTCCGGTCCTGTTGGGCCGATTTTATTAAAATTTTAGGGACACTTTTTAATTGCTACTAACGGGTTAAATGTCAATTTTGAAACAATGCTGAGAATTTTTTCGGTATTTTAGGGCCAAAAAACATTTTTCAACCCCTAAAAACTACCCTTAAAATGGCCCGATTACCCCTATTTTAAATAGGCTTCTTGCGGTGATGGATTTCAAGACGTGGGCCAAATTTCGTCAAAATCAATTAACTCTTTCGAAAGTTATTGCCCGCACACATATATATATATATATACGCTTATATATATATATATATATAAATATATATATACATATATATATAAACATTTTCAAAAATGGTGCCAAAGTGTTTAGGAGGTTATGAAACGTCGAGAAATTTTGGTCCGACCCCTAGGTCCCGCCATCCGACCAACGCCAATAGTGTATGTTGCCTTATGGCAAATACACTAAAAACAAAAAAAGGGGAAGTTAGTTTGTCAACTAACTTACATGTAACTGACAAGGACAGAAGTTTATAGTGTGTTGCATTTTGATTCGCAAAATATTAAGACAAGGATGAATGGCTTGAATCTGACGAACTGACGAACAATTGAAGTACAAAATAATTTCTGTAATTTAACGTACAAACGGTAGAAACTCATAATATATATTTCAGTAAATTTAGAAAGGAAAATATTAAATAGCATATTCTCTATTTTCAGATATCAGAACAATTTTCGGATTAAACAGTTTTTGAATACAAGTACATATATGCTGAAACGTTACATAATGTGAGGTTATGATGTTGACAATTCATATTAAAAATGTTTTTCTGTAGATTATAGTATGTAAATAAAACTACGGTATGAATGTGACGATCTGTCCATGTGAAAATTTTCACATGACATAAACATCAAAGTGCCCTCTTAAAATGCGTAATAATTTCGGCGTAATTATAATATTAAAAACTAAAGAAGTTAAACTTCTTATGTGAGCTTATGAGGACGAGACTCATTATAATTTTTTTATAACTATTCGAGATGACACAGCAAGATAAAAAAACTGCATATTTTCCATAGCAACAGTATTGTATTTCTATTTCAAACAAAACACAGCATAAAGATATCAGTTGGCTAGCATTGAAAATAATAAAACTAGGGTCAAAGTGCCAAAATCCTGTCGACAATATAGTGTATTTGCTAATGCAGGCAGTGTGGTTTTATTATGTTAACTTAAGTTTCTTTTTAGACAAAATAAAAAAATTTCACCCCTTAATATACCTAGCCCTTAAAATCATATTTTTTTCTTAATGCCAATATTATTTTCAATCGAGCGTTTACATTAAGTTAAATCCACCCTTCAGTAAATAACTTACTATGTGCAAACTAGGATTTTCACAAAATTTGTAAATTCGGTCCTGATTTTATTAAAATTTTAGGGACACTTTGTATTTGCTACTAAAGTGTTAAATTTAAATGTTGAAGCGATTTTGAATTTTTTTTCGGTATTTTGAAGCCCAAAAACATAACCCCTAAAAACCTCCTTTAGAATGGATTTCAACATGTTAGCCAAATTTCCTTAAAATGAATTAACTCTTTTGAGATAACCTGAAAATATGAATTATACTAGGCCCAGAGAATTCTGTAAATCTTAAAGAAATATAATACCAACAAACGAGAGCGCAGCTCGAAATTGATTAAAAGTAAAAATAAAACTCGGGTCGCAGTGCCAAAACCCTGCCGACAATATAGTGTATTTGCTTATACAGATAGGGTGGCTTTATTATGCGAACTTAAGTTGGTTTTTGGGCAAAATAAAAAATTTGACTCCTTATAATACACCCCTTAAAATAACATTTTTTTTTTCTTAATTGCAATATTATTATCAATCGAAGTTCTATACCAAATTATATACAACTTTCAGTAAATAATTCACTATCTGCAAACTAGTGTTTTCATAAAATTTGTAAGTCCGGTCCTGTCGGGCCGATTTTATTAAAATTTCAGTGACACTTTTTAATTACTACTGGAGGGTTAAATGTCAATTTTGAAACGATTCTGATAATTTTTTCGGTATTTTGGGGCCCAAAAACGTTTTTCAACCCCTAAAAACTACCCTTAAAATAGCCCGATTACGCCCATTTTAAATAGGCTTCTTGCGGTGATGGATTTCAACACGTGGGCCAAATTTCGTTAAAATTAATTAACTCTTTCGAAAGTTATTGCCCGCACACATATATATATATATATATATATATATATACGCATATATATATATATATAAATATATATATACATATATATATAAACATTTTTAAAAATGGTGCCAAAGTGTTTAGGAGGTTATGAAACGTCGAGAAATTTTGGTCCGACCCCTAGGTCCCGCCATCCGACCGACGCCAATAGTGTATGTTGCCATATGGCAAATACACTAAAAACCTGGGTCGCAGTGCCAAAACCCTGCCGACAATATAGTGTATTTGCTAATACAGGCAGTGTGGCTTTATTATGCGAACTTAAGTTGGTTTTTGGGCAAAATAAAAAATTTTACTTCTTAATACACCCCTTAAAATATTGCATTAATATTATCAATCGAACCTCTATACCAAATTATATACAACTTTCAGTAAATAATTCACTATCTGCAAACTAGTGTTTTCATAAAATTTGTAAGTCCGGTCCTGTCGGGCCGATTTTATTAAAATTTTAGGGACACTTTTTAATTACTACTAAAGGGTTAAATGCCAATTTTGAAACGATTCTGAGAATTTTTTCGGTATTTTGGGGCCCAAAAACATTTTTCAACCCCTAAAAACTACCCTTAAAATGCCCCGATTACGCCCATTTTAAATAGGCTTCTTGCGGTGATGGATTTCAACACGCGGGTCAAATTTCGTTAAAATCAATTAACTCTTTCGAAAGTTATTGCCCGCACACACATATATATATATATATATATATATATATATACACATATATATATAAACATTTTTAAAAATGGTGCCAAAGTGTTTAGGAGGTTATGAAACGTCGAGAATTTTTGGTCCGACCCCTAGGTCCCGCCATCCGACCGACGCCAATAGTGTATGTTGCCATATGGCAAATACACTAAAAAGGAAAATTGTATTTAAAAACAAAACAATAAAGTAAATATAATGTAATAATGATTGACTATAAAAACACGCTGTGATGAGCGCGAAAACGTGTTAAATATGATGTAATCGTTTTCCAATCATTATCGTCATTTCAAGCAATTCGCAAACAAAAATAATCATCTCTGGGCTGAAAATGGGAGCGATTTCGCGTATTTCGTTGCTCATTTGCATTTTATGTTAATATACATTATGTGTTTCATTATACCGTACTGTGGCTATGGGCAATATAGTATAAACAAATGTGTTTAACTGTTTTGTTCAATGCCTGCGAATATTAAATACTGGCAGTTCGTAGCAGGTTTCCACCATTCTATTACTGTGACAAAACACTGTTCAGCTTGTTTTCAATAAAGTTTCTACATTAGGCATCATGTTGGGTGCGCCTATGATTCAATTAAAATATATATACAAGTTTTCGTAACTAAGGAAAAAATAACAAGTTCAAAAATAAATGTCGATGGCAAATAGCAATTTTCATTTTTAAAAATACATAATTTACAAATTTGAAAAAATATACAGCGTATTCTGGTTTTTCTATTTTTTAGTATATCATAATTACATTGATAACTGCTCTATGTACAACGTAACTCCATACGAAGAGAGTGTTGAGAAAGCTTTCCGACTTATTTATTTAACTTCCCGCTAAGAAAATTGAAAATTTTCAAAAATTGGGAAGTTATTGGTTTCACCCCGATTTTCAAAATTTGAGTTATTGTCAGATCTCGACGTTTTGAGATCCTAGGAAGCTATTCTGACGATTTTTAAAATGATGTCCGTATGCCTGTGTGTGTATGGGTGTGTGTGTGTGTGTATGTAAACCTCTCATAACTTTTGAACGGGTGGACCGATCGAAACGCGGATTGCGGAATTTGAAAGGAACTTGCTGAGCTTAGATTTCCTGAAAATTGGAACTGATTTGGCCAGGTAGATTTTGAGAAATCTCAAAATAAAGCTTTTTGGAAAGCAGTTTTTTTTAATATTTTGAAATATTTTCGAAACTACCGTACCGATTAATTCCAAAATCTAGTCAGATCTATTCCTCATAAAATAACGTCAATTGCCGCAAACCGCATCAAAATCGGTTAATCCGTTCGAGAGATGTCGTCGGAGAAAAATTCTGAAAAAAAGTTTTTTCAAAATAACTTCTCAAATTTTTGTTTGATTGATTTTTTTGTAATAGATTATTTTTTGAATGATCCTGTCGCCCAATTGGCTGGAATTTTTTAAAATAGCTTTTAACAAACACCGTAGGGGTAAGCCACATCTCAATAGATCGGAAACAGCGGGAAGTTCCAGGGATGGCCTGCAGGGTCAACCGTTTTTCAAAGTTTTCCTTTAAGGTAGTGTCTGTTTTGCGCAGTTACGTTTATTGTTAATTTTTGAAGTTCTACTTCTTTTGGCGCATTGAGGGTAAATTTTTTTTTGTTACGGAAGTTGCGCACGCAGCATGCAACAAAACTGAGACACCATGAAGTGAGGTAGAATTGTCTCTATTACGAAAATTACGCATGCAGCATGCAACGAACGTGAGACATCATGTGCTACGTGTATCGACTAGGTTGAAATCGTCAATGAAGCTGACTCTTCGGCGCAGTGTAGTTTTACTTTGTATTCATAGATGACACGTCTCATTTCCGTACAATGTGCTGGAGTTGTCCACCTATTATCCAGAGTAAATAAGTACTACTCGCAAGGTTGAAATCGTCGATAAAGCTGACTCTTCGGTGCAGTATAGATTTACTTTGTATTCATCGATGGCACGTCTCATTTTTCTGTTACAGTGAGGTGAATATCAATTATCACGCCAAAGAAGTATAACTATTAAGGCTAGTCTTACATCACCTATATACCTATCGTGATCCGCTAACCGAAGATAAATTCCCACAGACTGTTTAGTATCTCAAAATACTTTCCAAAATTTAAATTTTAATTAGGCTAAAATGTACCCAAATATTATTTATTTTAACTTCCATGTAAATATGTGTGTATGTGTGTCATAGTTATTTGAATACTACATGACTTTTATTTAGTGTATATAATAAACTTATTCAATTAAAGGAGCTCCAATTGTAAAATGTTTTCGCGGTATAAATGTAAATAATGTCTATTTTTAAACCTCTCACATTAATAAACTATCCCATTATTTTGATGAAGCGACCTGATGTTCAACCTCTGACATTTGACATTTGCATCCGGTGCGCTATTTGCAAATGTTGAAGCCTATTAATTTCTTTGGAGTTTTACAAACACACTGCTATTTCCAAGAACGAGCAGATTTTTAATTTACATTATAATGCAGCTTTTTATCGATAAATAAAATCAATTAAGTTGACCTTCTTATAGAATAATATTAAAAATAAATAGAGTAAAAGAACTTGTTACCTGCTACCTATCTCATGACCCCCATAAAGGAAAGGTTGACAGGGCTCTAGGGCCTGGGGATGAATGGGAGATCAAAATCTAGTAGTAGGTAGATGAGCCAGTCAAAGATTACTCCCACTGATAGAGTATATTGTCAGTATAATTAGATAATTAAAATAATGATTTTGTTTATATATGTCACAGGGAGATGATAAAAACGGAGATTTGATCAAATCCCTAAGGTAAATTATCAAATTCACGAAAGATGATAAAATCACTACTCTGTGGGGTCATTTTCGTAAAGAAATTAAGTGATTTGATCGTAATCCCTTAATTGTTTTACTGAAAAGATGAAATAATATTGTTTAGATAATTCGAAACCAATTAACAAAAGAAATAGTTACTTAACTTGATATTTTAAAAAAACAAAAAGTATATATTTTTTGAAATTTTATACATTTTTAGGGAATGTAATTAATAAATAATACTCTTCATTCATTTTTATTAAAACACGTTGTTGATTTGTAATCTCGAGTTACAAAAGTACGTTTCTTTTTGTACAGACACATCTTTTGGTTTTACATTGTATTTTGGATTGTTCACAGGAACACTTCTTAAATTCTTGACTTCCAAATAAGGATAATTTTCCTGCAATCTCACATAGTGTTTCGGTAAATATTACAGTAACTATTTGAAGAGCGTTTCTAGGGAGGCAATCTTTTATAATTCCAAATGAGGTTCGAATTTGGTGTAAATTGTGAGTGGTAACAAGCGAAACATAGAGATGTCCGAGTTCTGACTTGTTTGTTTCATCTTTTCACTAAAACAGTTAAGGGATTTGATCAAATCACTTACTTTTTTTAGGAAAATCACCCCACAGAGCTATAATTTTACCATCTTCCGTGAACTGATCATCTGCCTTAGAGATTTGATTAAATCTCCGTTTTCATCATTTCCCTGCGACATATACGCAGGATAATTAAAAAAATCGGACTTTCGCTAAATTCCTACGACGCTTGCAAAAACCAGATTCCAATTACTTACCCGTTTTTTGCACTCTTTCTAGGATTTTCGCGAAAATCCGAATTTTTTAATTATCCTGCGACATATACAATATTACAATTTTTAATTACTTATTAAGATAATCTCTGCCACATTTTGATAACAATACGTACAATCATAATATTGTTGTTTTCTGAACATTTCCAAGTATTTGAGAATAACACTTAAGGGAATACAATGATATAATGACAGTCAAAGAAAGAGAAAAAGTAATTTTTCAATATTTGAAATTGTCAGAAAACTTTTTGTAGAACGTACACTCATATTTTAAAAGCAAGCTTAGATGGGTCAATTCCATTGATCAATAAAATTGAAGGGTCACTAAAACGTGTAAAAAGGAATCAAACATATCGTTCAAATTCTACGAAATTCAGTTTAATAAATTAATGAAATATATTCGACCAAATCCGCTTTTCAAATGAAAATCCGCTCAAAAATATTTGTGTTGTATATTCTAAAATGGAATTATAATATAATATTTTTTCTATACTTTTAATGTAAGATAACAGAACACAGGTTTCACATTTATTTTAAAGGGGTACTGTCAGGACCGTCTTTAATATATTGGAGGCCCTGGGCACTTTAGGATAATGGGCCCCTATGACTAATACGGAAGACTATTTTTTCTTTTAAAAAAAGAGTAATTACTAAATAAATCAATAATTAACAAATACATTAATAAAAAATAAATCGATATATATTTGTTGGCAGTGTCGGTTATCGAATGCTGACCTGGAAAGAACTAGAGGGACCCCCATCGATTGCGGAACCGTGGGCACTTGCCCAAAATGCCCAATGGAAAGACGGCCCTGGGTACTGTTTGAAAAAAGCCCATCACGTAACATACTAAGATTACATATAGGATTGAGAATTCATAAGTATTGGAAACAGTAGGGCGCAGAAAGGAAAGGGAAGCCTTGATTTAAAGTGATTGTGTTGAAATTAATTTATTTTTACAGTGAATTCAAACTGTAAAATCCTGTTTTTTAGGTTTCCGTACAAAAAAAATGTACGAACCTTATAGAATCACTCTCGTGTGTCTGTTCGTCTGTCACAACTTATTTCCTCCGAATAACCGAGCTGGGTAGACTAGTGGTGACAGCACTAGACTCGCATTCGGGAGGTCCGGGTTCGAATCCCGGCGGGGGGCAGATGGGGCTGGGACTTTTTTCTACTGCCTCTTGCCGAGAAACTGTAATTCCTGTACCGGCCATCTTGATTGAGGTTTTCCATGGTTTCCCTCAATTAATTCCAGATAAATATCGAGATGGTTCCTTATTTTAGGCCATGGCCGATTACCTATCAAACTCCTAGTTCAAAAACTACCCACCTTATCCTAATTTCCTGTAATTCCTTCATTCGCCCATTGCTATTACATAATTAAGTTGAAGTTTTAAAAATGTAGAAAAATAACGGGAAGTGTGGTAAATGGAAAATAGTAATGGTGCGAATGGCGTCTGTTATGACATAAAGTCGAGAAACGGACGTTAAACGCATTATTATTATTATTATTTTCGCCGAATCTACTGGACGACAAAGTTATAATTTTGTACATACATAGAGTTAGATGACCCAATCACGGACGTATAGCGTAAATAAACGAATTCTGATTTTATATATAAAGACCTTTTGGCTCAAACAACTGGCGGTAAACGAAAGAAACATTATAATTTATCATCGTGTCTTTAAAATTTATTAATTCATTTGTGGTGACTCTATTAATTTAAATGATTTTAATCATTCTGAAAATATGCCTCTTCTTCTATTTTATAGCGTAATTCTATTTCTTATAATATTTATAAAATAATCTTGGTATGAAGGCGGTTAGATGGTTTTGGCAGAAACATGTCGATAAAGCGTGGCAGTCGCTCTTACAAAATGGGCTCCTGACTTTTTTACTCTTTTTTATAGTACACTTCAGAGCAATGGAACTACCCTACAGTAAATGATGTGTCGTCCATAACTTTTTTATAACTTTGTCATTTGAGTTTTACCTCGTCGCTCATATATGAAACTTATTCGAGAAATATGTGTACAGAATGTGACCTTGTTCTCTAGCTAATATAAAAAATGACTACGTTCGCATACTTTAAAAAAAAACTTTGATTGAATTTATTTTATAGAATGATGAGAAAAACTGTATTAAAATAAATAGCTTGTTTTAGGATTATGTTTTATATACATAAAATTTGAGTGCCTTCAACCAACATGCCTTGTTGATGCCACCTATATAATAATACGAACTTTGTATTAAAGTAGCTAATACAAGAGTAGCAGTTCAATTTAAATTTCTTATATAACTTGTTTTAATCATGTAAAGAAAGGTTCGCCTTTATAGTTCTTATAAATCAATATTAAGGTGATTCCCTCAGATCGGAAAATATGCTCTCAACAAATTTCGAACTGTGGTCACAAAATTCACTTAACACTGTTTTCGTTAGCTCACATGCTTGCTGCCTAAAAAATTAAAAAAAAAATATTTTGCCCTAAAAATTAAATCAAAAAGTGTGGTATTTGTCAATATTTCTTTACAGCACTTCACGAGATTTCGAATTACGGGTTTTTTCTTCACAAAGTAGTGTTAATAATATTAATGAGTTTGGCTTGCTGAATAATTTTTTTCAAATTAAATTTTTTCAGTACATAATTTTGTGTAAGACTTATGCTGATCTTTTCGTTTTAGTATCGGATTTTAAATCGTTTATTTAGATCAAATAAACTGTAAAACTTGACTAAAAGTCGTATTAGAAGAATACTACATATTTCTAGTTTATTTTGAAGTATTTACATCAAAGATTGAATAAGACTTTTCACAGAAATTAGAGATTTCCGAAACGTTAGTGCATTTTACATGTGTACACATACCCAACTGGTTGTAATATCTAGGCGGGTGAAAAATGGGGCATATTGAACAGCTGGTAAACAGTCACCTTAATACATAAAATTGTATCGAAGAAAATAAGCTGATATACCATTTATCATCATTGACATATGCAACTTTTATATTGTCATTTATAACGTTTTGTTCGTGTAAATGTTGGTTTTTACATAAACTATGTATCTTAGCTCAGTCCTAGTTTACAACTATATATTACCCTTTTATCTCGCTTTAACTAATGTAATGTTAAATTTGTCAGAAAGTGAGAAAAATTTAACAGCGCTTTAAATTTTTCCATTGACAATAGAGAAAATACCACTAATAGTTTTTTTGGGTACCACTAGATAGTGGATAGTATACCAACGTTTTCCAAAACAGTCCCGGCCATTGTTGAATAACAAACTGTTATAAACTGTTAGACAGACGAAGAGACAAAAAAACTGGAAATAAATTTTCCCATCATGGTATCGTATAAAAAACAAAGAAAAACTCATAAGAAAATAGTTATAATAGTTGTGAAAAAAGTGTCGTAATTTAAATAAATTTAATATTGATAAATGATATTTTAATTTTCAATATTACCCAACCCTCTTCAAGATGTATGCGAGATAAAGCATCAAAATGTTATGAGCATATGCAGAGTCCAAACTAATGGCTCTATCTATACAATTTTATGTCTACAATCACGTTACGTAAAGTTACGATAAAGCTAACCAATCGGCGTTCGCTGAAAACATTTGTTTATGTTAGGTATATATGGAGATTGCGACGTGTGTACAAGCAGGGACAAAGTTGAGCGAAATAATATAGAAATTAACATTAAAAACATCAATAGGTATAAAGATATACAGTAGAACTTCGATAAGTTATAATCCAAGGGAAACGTTAAAAAATTTAATTTAACGAGTTTTTTACTTATCGAGAGTTGAAGGTTGTCAGAGTAAAATGTTTAACTTACCGAGGTTTGTGGATTTTATAGAGGATGTATTTAGTTCAATAGAGGTTACATACATTTTTATCTATTCATTTAGAATCAATAATTTATTTATTTAAACAATCAATTATTTAAACAAAGAAATCAGTAAAGCGATTTAGTGGAAGACTAAAATGAAAATCAATTAAGTTCTTGGCAAAACTTTTGTTTAGAGGGCGATGTTCAGAATATTTGTTTAAGTTACCGATGTTTTGTGATTTAAGTAATGGAGGTTTTATGCTTTCAGGGGAAGGGAATTTAAAAAAATTTTAACTTACAGAGGTTTTTAACATATCGAGGTTCCACTGTATTTGTATCTAATTTCGTTTTCCTTAAGTTTCTTTTTTTTTGTTACGATATTCGAAATTTTTTTTGTCAATCTCAAAAATAATAGTAGGTACCGATTTTAACAAAACCTAGTGCAGTACCAGAAATTTAAAGTGCATCGTACGTTCAGGTAAAGTCGTTAATATTTCCGTCAGAACTATTACACTGACCTTTACCCGTGGCTCTGATCGCTTTGAAATCGGTCTTTTATTGAAAGGTTATTTTATTTCGATGACAGCTCGATATAAGCACATATAGCTTAGGTACAAACTTTCATTAAAATTGGTTCAGTCATTCTTTGATAGTGTTTATACAGGCAGACAAATATTGTAAGCGTATAATACGAGGTGCTTTGAGTCTTGCCAGTTTTCTAAACACACGGCAGTGTGTCAGCCAAGCTCGCCAAATGCATCTGTATATTTATATCCGAATCATTTCGAGTTACTTTCGACCTCCCCCCTATAATTCAAAATCTATTTTTGATTTTAATAAAGTAAACTTAAGAATGTATAGCGTTCTTTCTTTCAAAGGTATAAAAACCTAAACATACCGGGGTTTTCTTAATATATCGGTAAAACTCGGTTCTCAAATTTGTAATCGGTACACATGACTAATTTCCATATTTACACAAATATAACAAATAATTCAGAGGATTAATTTTTCGAGCGGGTAAATTAGTTCAATATTTTTATTTAACGGACGTTTCGCAATCATTTATTGCTTATTCATACGTTATATACAACATTAACACTGCTAAAATTCACTTTTTTTCTTTTTTGTCCTTGGTAATTAATATAAAAATGATTTGTCGGGAAAAAGGACTTTTTAAGCGACGTTTCGTCCCTTGCTTGGGACTTTTTCAAGCTTTATAACTATTAAATGTTTTGATCAAGTAGATATAAAAGTTAAAATACACATGTAAATATAAATTTGAGTTAAACAATTGTTTTTAAAAAATATTTTTACGGTTGATGTTCAAACTATTTTATTTTATTTTGAATAATATATATAATATATCAGATCCTTTTGATGTTAATAATATTATAAACATTTTAGAGGAATAATTTGTCTTTTAATTTCATTGATCCTAATTCCTCTAAAATATTTATAATATTATTTTATTTTATATTTACATGTGTATTTTAACTTTTATACCTACTTAATCAAAACATTTAATAGTTATAAAGCTTGAAAAAGTCCCAAGCAAGGGACGAAACGTCGCTATAAATAACAAATAAGTGTTTACTTAAAAAGTCCTTTTTCCCGACAAATCATTTTTACTATTGAAATTCTTCCTGTCTTGCCATATATTATTGCTTATCAGGTCTATATGTGTAAATTTTGATGTTTGTCATTTAAATGACAAACATCAAAATTAAGAACAAGGAGCTGAACTTTTCGTAAAGATTTACACAAATTTGGAGATAGTTTTGTTCCTGAGTGTATGTATACGCATTTGTGTATGTGTGTATACCTATCAGATATTGGCCTGCAGAGATACGTTCAAAATTCCCAACAAAAAGGCCATTGATATGTCCTGGAAGCGAAATTTATGTGCGTTTTAAAAATGCAATATCGCGTATGGAGAGTAGAGCATAGCGAAACCTATACAGTTATGTGTTTTGTTATAGGTTACCTACTACATTTAACCGTGTTCGGACTATCTGCGAGCGATCCGGGCCGTTTTTAGGCTCCGGTTTCGATGGTGCGGACAAACAAACTGACGCAAGGTGAGATAAAATATATACGACTGGCTCATTGAAATAATGCAACTATAAAGCCGATATAGCTACAATAAATAACAGGCTAACTATAGTCTCTCGCTGTTTTCTTTTATTGCTATTTATTGAAGATTTTATTTCACGAGACAACAAGAAATGTTACCGATAAAATTACAAATTATTTATATCGATTTTTTTTATCTCGACTCACAAAAATATACGACTAAATTGGATTTTTAATTGAATGACGGATATCAAAAGATTTGTTTACCACTATGCAGAAATCGCGAAAATCTTAATAATAACTATTTTTGATATTTTGAGTCGTAATATTTTTATTACTTATTTATTACGCACCACCCAGTTTTCGGATTCGAATCGGAATATTGGTGATATTAATGGTTGAATTTTCAATAATTTTATAATGAAAAATATTAAAGATAAATCAATACAAAAATTACTTTGTGCTTGTCTATGCAAAACTGTATTAGGCATCTTGATCAATTAACAATCAAAGAAACAACAACAATAGCGTACTGGACTGTACTTTATAGCAGAAAAGCGACAATTGACAAGACAACCAGCGATAACCAATCACTGACCAGCGCACGTTCTGTGCCGGTAACTGGGAGGTGGTAGAAGTCTTCCTTTCCCACAAAACTATCAGGGCGGCTCTAAAATATGCATTTGCGACGCTATTTGTGACTAACTTCAGAACCTTTTAGAACCGCGACGCGTATTATAATTACTAAAAATTTGAAAGAAAATCACATGTTATGGCTCAGCTTTATAACTTTATTTTCAGCCTAGGTTAGGATCAATATTATAGTATAGGTACGTTACCGAAGCGTCTTCCATTCCCTTAGGATAATATAATGCGCGAAATACACTGAACAATGAGTTAACCGGGGCGATGCCAGCTGGACCGATATTGCAATACATACGCATCTCACAGGGATGAGATCACGTCACATTTACCCCAC
This sequence comes from Venustoraphidia nigricollis, assembly GCA_034508555.1. Classification (NCBI taxonomy): domain Eukaryota; kingdom Metazoa; phylum Arthropoda; class Insecta; order Raphidioptera; family Raphidiidae; genus Venustoraphidia; species Venustoraphidia nigricollis. Next base: position 14,230,450 of record JAVRKA010000004.1, read on the forward strand.
AAAGTATGATTTTATAAGTATCTTATCCTGCAAAATCATAAACAAAAAAAAACCCGGGTCGCAGTGCCAAAACCCTGCCGACAATATAGTGTATTTGCTTGTATATAGGGCCGTGTGGTTTTATACTTTTATTATGTGAAATTAAGTTTGTTTTTGGGCAAAATAAAAAATTTAACCCCTTAATACACCCCTTAAAATAACATTTTTTTCTTAATTGTAATATTATTATCAATCTAACGTCTACACTGAATTAAATACACCCTTCAATAAATAAGTCACTATCTGCAAACTAGTGTTTTCATAAAATTTGTAAATCCGGTCCTGTCGGGGTGATTTTATTAAAATTGTGGGGACACTTTTTAATCACTACCAAAGGGTTAAATTTCAATTTTGAAACGATTCGGAGAATTTTTTCGGTATTTTGGGGCCCCAAAACAGTTTTCAACCCCTAAAAACTACCCTTAAAATAGCCCGATTAGGCCCATTTTAAATAGGCTTCTTGCGGTGATGGATTTCAACACGTGGCCCAAATTTCGTTGAAATCAATTAACTCTTTCGAAAGATATCGCGCGTACACATATATATATATAAATATATATATATATATATATATACATATATATATAAACATTTTTAAAAATGGTGCCAAAGTGTTTAGGAGGTTATGAAACGTCGAGAAATTTTGGTCCGGCCCCTAGGTCCCGCCATCCGACCGACGCCAATAGTGTATGTTGCCATATGGCAAATACACTAAAAAGAAACCCTTACAGAATCACTTTGTTGTTCGTGCGTATGTCTGTCAAGACCCTTTTTCTCAAGAACGCGTGAAGGTATCAAGTTGAAATTAATATCAAATACTCAAGTTTGCGATCCCTTGGAGTTGTGAAAAAATCAAATTTCTAAATCGACGCAATCAAAAGATACGGTCGTTTATGCCGCATATATTTTGACACTCGCAAGGGAATCAAAAACTATAGATTCATCTAGATTCATGAAATTTGGCAAAAAGCAATGTCTTAGGTATAGAAAAAATTCTAGAACCGTAAATTTGTAATTACATTACAGAAAAAATAATGTTTTTTTATACACGTTAAAATAGTGCATACTAGCGACATCGGGCGAGATCTCTTAAAAGCTATTAGTTCAGGCATTTCTTCCCCTTACTATGGCCGCTATAACAAATAATAAAAATAAAATAAAGTTAATAAATATAGTACGCGGAAACCTTCGTGTGCGAGTCCGACTCGCACTTGGCCAGTTTTTTTTAAAAGTTAGTTTTTTTAAAATTAGTCGCACATCCTTGATACACAGAAACGATATAGAAGCGAGTCTATATACATCTCTATCTATACAATATGGTACAAACTACAGACGTACGGACAAAAGATATTATTATATCGTTCATAAAATATAATCAACGATTATCGTATTGTATAGAAATTTCTCTTCACAAAAATGAAAAGATATTGGAAAATAAATTTCTTTAATTGTCTGTAGATAATATTACGTTATTGCGATTCTTCAAAACTTTAAAAAATGATAATTTCATTACAACAAAACACTTATACCCAGGTGCAGAAATCCATAATAAATGTAGAATATAAATCTTGCTCGAAAAGTAATTGATCGATTAAAGTAATATTTTTTTTTAAACTGTGTGTACGTATTAAAACAAATAATTCAAAGGATATTTTATGGAGCAGATAAATTAGTTAATAATTATTTTGTTTAACACAACGTTTCGTAATAATTTATTACTTCTTCAGGTGCTCTATAATTATAATTATAATAATAGAAATTAGTTTCACGGGTAATTGGAATAAAAAATCAATTTAAACACTTATTGATTGCAACGTTTCGTCTTTATTAAATCAAGACTTTTTCAAGCTCTGGAAAAAATTTTTTTTACAAAAATTAACAATCATAATATAATAAAAATATAAAACCTTATGGATTAAATAATTTACTAAAAAGAAATAATAATTTGATTTAATAAAGACGAAACGTTGCAATCAATAAGTGTTTAAATTGATTTTTTATTCCAATTACCCGTGAAACTAATTTCTATTATTACATATTTTGGAATTGAACTTTAAAGATATAATTATAATTATAAGGAGCTGAACTTTCTGTAAAAATGTGTGTACCTATATTTAGCATAGTTTTTTTTTACAATTTCCACTTCAAAGCGACATTTTTCTACAGTCAAAGCCCTCTAAGTGCACGCTCTCTAAATGCACACGCTCTCTTACTACACACGAACTCGCCCTCTAAGTGCACGTTCCCCAGCCCCCACTTCGAATAATCTGCGACCAATCACGTGCGACCGTAAGCGCGCTATTTTCAAACTTTCCATTTCCATCATATTCATAGAGTTTTAGAGATATTGTTTATAGCATCTGATTGAATAAAGATAGCTATAGGAGTTAGAAGAGTGGGGATGAAAAAGATCGTAGGGGAAGTGTGCACTTAAAGGATGGGCCTCGGTTCCGAGCTGTGCACTTAGAGGGCTTTGACTGTATACATATTGCACAAAATTTAGCTTGAAAAGCGACCTCCTTCTATACAGATCAATGATTTGTTAATTTGTGAGTACAATCTATTGTTCTACTTAACACAGAGTTTGACAATGACATTAGACAGTCCGTACATGTATAAAAAGTGTAATTCTATGATCACAATTTTTAAACAATGCTTTCCGCAGCCTAGCATTAGTTTAATATAGTATCGGGTAATTATCAGCTTACCGATTATCAGTGAAAATTCAGTTATTTCAGCTACATACCTGAAACAGAGAAAAAACAATGTTATTTTTCTAATAGGTAAATGGATAAATTATGCGTTGAGAGTAATTGTGACAGACGGTGTAGACATATAGATTATAAATCATTTTCAGGCGTATTCCATGCGGTTTCATGGATTGGTTAACTGCAATGTGTGTACTAAATTTAGGTTCAGCCATATTGGAATCTATTTGAATTGTTTACACCTTCTTTGCAGTCTCTGTTGCTCCTACGGTTTTAACTGGCAACTGACAGAAAAATTACTATTAGATTGGTAAGAACGCAATTCTTTGATTTTACTTTACGCACTCGTGCGAAATGTGTCATTTTAGTACCGCCATATAGCCACGAAGAGAAACTACTTTATAGGGAGTCGTGCAAAAAGTTTTTTTTATTTATTTATTAACGAATAGAAAAAACAAACAAACAGAGGAGCACTGACCTTGCGAGCATTAGCACTGTCAATTACATGTAAAGGTGAGCACAAAGATAAATTAAATTAAATTGCCAGAGATGAAGGGATGTCAGTGAAACTAAATTATTTGTCTGAATTTGTAAATTTTTAACGATATTTCGACTTAGATGTACAATTCGTGTGGACCAAATTAGATATTTCGCTTATCTGTTTTAAGAGTTAACTTAAAAACTACTGAACCGACTTTGCTTGAACATTCACTGAATAGAATATGCTATCATTGTGTTTTTACAAAAAATGGGTACGTAAAAACCTTATTTAAGTGGAAGAAGAAACGGGTTTTAATTCATAGTTCGCTACATGTGACGTAAGTAGTAGAAGAAGAAGTTAGTTCTGAACCAGGGTTGCCAGATACTTTAGAGAAAAATACTGAATACCGTAATCATTGTGAAAGTTTTGAAAAACTCATAATTATAGTATTTATTTATTTAACCTAACAAGACAGTAGAAGCACCATAATAATTCATACGGTCAAAATTTGAAGTAGGAACCCGGATAGTATAAGATTGTCATTTTTAAGGAAAACACTCTTTATCAAACACAAACTACATTTTTAACGGATACGTGAATACGTGACCGCGATCCCAAAAATGTCCGGTCTCTTTTCATTTTTCCCCCTGACAAGATACTCAAATGTAGGACTCTCCAAGTTAAACCCGGACACCTGACAACCCTGAACACCGATACCCATCATTCTGTCCAAAATTTGTAAAAAGAGGTCACCCACAGTCAAAAAACCACCAAGTGAAGTAGCGTCTAATATTATAGGGCAGGAATTTCAACTTTCTGGCCGTGTGGTGTATATTATTTTTCTTTATACCCGATCGAAAGTACGTACTTTCGTATCAATGTGCACGAGAATATTGTTTCGGCCCGCCGTTACAGACGACAAGCGAGTAATTCCAGCAGGGCATAAATGTTAGGCTTTCTGTCTTAAAATCGAAGCCGAAAGCACGTACTTTCGACAGGGTATGAAGAAAAGGTCTGTAATTACTACAGTTAAAAGTATACAACAAACATTTAAGTCAAATTTTTCCTTCATAAAAGTCGAATACAGTGATAATGAAATGGTAATAGATGATAAACGGTAAAATAGTTGATTAACACGGTTCAGGAACGGATGTGTGAAATGTTATTTTAAGAACGTGAATATTATATGCTAATAATATTTGTATGCCAGACATATTTATTAATTGTTAAATGCATTATTCATATTATGGCGTTAACATACTGCTTAGATACAATGTGTTAATAGTTTGTTTATTTACATATCGATGTATCGAGTAGAGTTGGGTAACTCAGATCTGAACCGGTTCAAAGAGCCGACTCCGACAGAAGATCTGTGAGAATCGACTCACTTTTTTTTTGAGCCGACGGATCAACGGATCCGCATAACTCAGCGAAAAACACTTAACACACAGAAGCACATTTTACACTTACGTATCAGTTCTTGCTTTGATGCATCTGTCAGCTTAAATGACTCATGCATCACATGTTTGGCTATGCATTCTTGATTCTATACAGGTCGTGATATGATTGACTGAACTAGGTAACTCAGTGGCAGACTGCAGTAACATATTCAGAACTCGGCTCTTTTTGAACCGGTTCAGTGAGCCGGCTCACATACGGGATCCAGATGCAAAGATGCAGATCACTAAAAAGACCCGTTTTTCGCATCTCTAGTATCGAGGTAATCGGGCTGGGAAATAAAACGTTCTACATGGTACACGTTTATACAAAAGCAAATAATTAAACATATTGCATTTCAATTACATTACTGTATTTCTGCTTCCTTCTCCTTCCAATGTAAATATTAATTATGATAATTTAATGATGTATACAGATAATCATTATTAGTGTATTTGCCATATGGCAACATACACTATTGGCGTCGGTCGGATGGCGGGACCTAGGGGTCGGACCAAATTTTCTCGACGTTTCATAAGCTCCTAAACACTTTGGCACCATTTTTAAAAATGTTTATATATATATATATATGTATATATATATTTATATATATATATATATATATACGTATATATATACGTATATATATACGTATATATATATATACGTATATATATATGTGTGCGGGCAATAACTTTCGAAAGAGTTAATTGATTTTAACGAAATTTGGCCCACGTGTTGAAATCCATCACCGCAAGAAGCCTATTTAAAATGGGCGTAATCGGGCCATTTTAAGGGTAGTTTTTAGGGGTTGAAAAATGTTTTTGGGTCCCAAAATACCGAAAAAATTCTCAGAATCGTTTCAAAATTGATATTTAACCCTTTAGTAGTAATTAAAAAGTGTTCCTAAAATTTTAATAAAATCGGGCCGACAGAACCGGACTTACAAATTTTATGAAAATACTAGTTTACAGATAGTGAATTATTTTCTGAAAGTTGTATATAATTTGGTATAGAGGAGGTTCGATTGATAATAATATTGCAACTGAGAAAAAAATTTTCTTTTAAGGGGTGTATTAAGGAGCCAAATTTTTATTTTGCCCAAAAAACCAACTTAAGTTCGCATAACAAAGCCACACTGCCTATATTAGCAAATACACTATATTGTCGGCAGGGTTTTGGCACTGCGACCCGGGTTTTTTTCATCTTGTGCAAACATATAATTATTATGTTATCCGAAATCACGGCGACAATATATCGGTGCCACGGATAGACAGAAAGGAGATTAATTTCCAAACATTCTCGGTAGTCTAAATTTCTAAAAACTAATGAAAATAAATATCTCTATACGCCTGATAGATGCGTCAAAGCTACATTTATTTCGAGTGAAAATTGTCGAACTATTGAATTATTAAGGTAGTTGTCGTGGTACAATATTGTCAAAAAGTTATAGATTATACGCGCCACAAAAGTATACTAGCTTGTAGCTAAGTGATCCATAATTTGTCCGCAAGACTGTACCCGTGGAAACGTAACCCATACAGTATTCATATGCATGTATACTTTTCTATAAATTGTAGAACTTTGAACCGTTATTTATAAATAATTGGACGGTCAAAATTTTTTTCTTATTTTTTTAAAACTCATAACAAATGCATTGAAAGACTGTCAGTTTTTGGAAAGTTTCTGACAGTTAGTTCTTTTTTTATAAATAAGAAACTGGTTCAGAACTACAGAGATCGTATACAATCAATGTTAAATATCCAATTTTTAATTGAATTTATCTCGGATTATATGCGGTAGATCGACTTAAAATTTTATCGTGTCCTTAATAAGTATAGAAAAATTAAGAATTTTCTGACGGTGTGCCTTAACCACGACAACTACCTTAAGATATCTCGAGAAACTATACAAAATCATTCGAATGATTTGAGTTACGACTTATAATACAATCTCCAGTAATAAATTATTATACTATGCGCTTTTTTACTCTTTGAAACGCTGCATGCAATTGTCTCTCTCAGATTACATTTCACAGTACTTAATTAACATAATATGATTACTTAGCCCTTTATCTGCCACTGCACTTATGCAATGCTCTCAAGTCTCATAATCGAAAATTCATGCAAGGCAGAATGAATTGTATTTTCACTCGAAACCTAACCAATCGAAATGCTTACGTCGTTTATCTGGGCCTATATTATGACGCATTGTATGTAGGTGACTCTCTCAAGACGAGTAGTCTCTTTCTCTCTCTAGACTTCATTTATTTACCTATCTTGTCTCTATCTCACCGTGGCGCTCGAATCTATGAGATTTTTTGTATGGATTTTCTGACCCCAAACAACGAGTGATAAAAATGTTATGAAATAAACATCTTATTGGGAAAATATATTGTTGTATGAAAAAAATGAGTAATGAGAAAGAAAATAAACTTAAAATCTTAAAAAGTTATAAAGTAATAAACTGCTTTAAAGCAAAAAGTTTCGTAGCACAAGCTGGTAATATTGTTTTGATGGTATAATTAAGACAATGTATATACGTTGGAGCTTATTCAACAAAGACTTGAATGTCAATCAACGACTATAAAATTAATGAGGAGACAAATGCATAATTAATTAGTTTGCCAGGACACATAATATAATAAAATGCGCGACTATAATATAAAGATGCTTGTTAAACAAGCAGCGTTGCCTGTTCTTTCATAAACAACTCATCTTTATAATTATTAGAATCGTGCTCATACAAACTTTAACATTGGATCATAGAACAGGGTTTCAGAAATTTAATTTGTTGAAGAATCCATAAACAAGGTTCTAAAAAGTCCGGAACCATGTCAGAACTAAAATAAATAACTTAAAAAAAAATTAAAAAATACTGGCATTGTCAGGAGTCGAAACCAGCCACCTTGTACTTTCAAAGTAGGCGCACTAAACCGCTCGGTCACATAACGCGCTTCGTTTTAGGTATGTTATTATGGGTATTACCGATTACGTTTAATAATAAGTACAGTCAAAGCCCTCTAAGTGCACGCTCTCTAATTGCACACGCTCTCTTACTGCACACGAACTCGCCCTCTAAGTGCACGTTCCCCAGCCCTCACTTCGAATAATCTGCGACCAATCACGTGCGACCGTAAGCGCGCTATTTTCAAACTTTCCATTTCCATCATATTCATAGAGTTTTAGAGATATTGTTTATAGCATCTGATTGAATAAAGATAGTGGGGATGAAAAAGATCGTAGGGGAAGTGTGCACTTAAAGGATGGGCTCGGTTCCGAGCTGTGCACTTAGAGGGCTTTGACTGTATATTATATCACAGTATTAAAGCACTATATCTGAAATGTGACAATATCAACGACGTACGTGCGCTCTGATCCTTTCCTTCTCTATGATCTGAACACAAATATATACATGAGACTTTAATTCGTGAAATCGTCGTCGCGTGACGCTTCCTTATTTTTTTTTTAGGTTAACTACGTTCACCATCTATTTCCGGTCCTACGTTAAGAAGCATGACTCAAAAATAAAAACAGAATAAATCAACCAAATTTTGAGGTTAGGATTGTTAGGTAGGTATGGTGAGAAGTTTTGGAAATCCATAATTATGAGATAGTGGGAAGACCCATTCTAAAGAAAAAATTCCATATTTTACTACTATTTTCTACGATTTTGGAATACTGGCGAACAATCTGTTTTTCATTGACGCCTTTTCGATTGAGATTGATTTGACACACACACACAGAGAGAGAGAGAGGGAGAGAGATTGTACAATACAAACGCTCGAGAACTGAGATTATTAGCATCGGATCGACCTAAGGTTCCGGTTCCGTTATCCTACGTTTTTTTACATCTTTTGGATTGGGATTGATTTGACACACACAGACAGAGACGGAGAGAGATTGTATAATACAAATGCTCAACAACTGAGATTATTAGCGTCGAATCGACCTGAGGTTCCGGTTCCGTTATCCTGCGTTCTCTTTATAATCTGATGTATATTAGGATGTATACGAAAGCTGCTTATTAAATGCGTTTTTTAAAATATGGAATTTTTCCTTTAAAAAGTTTGGTTACTTTTGGAATGGGTCTTTTCATTATCTCATAATTTTGAGGTTAGGAAGCTAGAAAAGAGCTGCAAGCGTTATTTTTATGTTTCGTAATGTTCTTCCTGAGAATTTTTCTATACAACAGTACGGCGAGGAAATAATACGCGAAGTTCAAGGTTGTTGAGACAAAAGTTAGTACCTAATGGAAGTGTACATAATGGATTTTGCAGTAAGACGAACTTTTGTTATATCTAAAACGACAAGCCGTTAAGTATCTCAGGTGTAATGTATACTTCCAATATCATTAAAGATAGAAAGATGACGCCTCGAAAGGAGAGAATTTACAAGACGTGAATTGTTTTCTAAGTCACGCTGTCTTCGGTGTCTAAAGAGCTTGATTGTTCTACACAGATATATGTACGCCATTGTTGCCAGATGGGTAATGTGAGAAGTAAAAGTCTGTCCAAAAAAATCACTTTAATTCCCTTTATTTTCACTTTCAAATATTTCTTTATAACATATACAATTAAGTTAGCAGGAAAGTGGACAAATTGATGTAAATCAATAAACCAATTATTAATTTAGCGACGTTTTTGTCATTTAATTGATCTTCATCAGGCATCTATAAAGTACAGCACATGTTAAAATTAAGTACACAACCAAATATCGTCGCTAAATTAATAATTGGTTTATTGATTTCCATCAATTTGTCCACTTTCCTGCTAACTTAATTGTATATGATTTACTATATTCATATCCATATTACTAAATGACTGTTAATATTCATAGGTATAAATTCTCTTAGATTGCGACTTGAATTTATGTTAAATTTTGAATTTGAATAATTCGTTATTGAGTACCTGAAGAAGTCTCGAGACGAAAATATTAAAGAATTATTTTTAAATAATACAAGTCTTGTCAATCCAAATACCTATGAATATTAACAGTCATTTAATTGTATATGTTTGAAAAAAATATGGACGCAACAATTTCCAATGTAATTTCTTTATAACCTTTTACAAACCCTAACTATGACAATAAACAACCACTATAGTTGATTGATCGATCGTTTTTAGTAATGCTCACCTTGCAAAACGCTTCAGGCGTATGTTCTGATTGGTTTTAGAATCTATTTATGTAGTTTTTTATACATTAAAACAACAGCTCTGCTAAATGAACACTGTAGTCACTGGTAACTTAATCAGTCTGATACTGAAAGTTTCGAGTTCAAATCCCAACACTGACATCTGACATTTACCTATATTTTAGGGTTCTGTACCTCAAAAGGAAAAAACGGAACCCTTATAGGATCAGTCGTGGGTCTGTCCGTTCCTCTGTCACAGTCAATTTGGTCCGAAACTACTGGACTGATTGAGTTGAAATTGGGTGCACAAAGATGGGTCTGTAACGTAAATAAATGAATTTTGAACATGGGGTCATTTTGGGGGGAGGGGGCAAATTAAGAGACTAAAAAAAAAGTTTTTCAAACTGTACCGTGTGATATATCATTTTAGTACTTCGACATAATTTATTTACACTTGGTTTCTAAAAACGATTATCTACTTAGTAATATTTTTGCACATTCTCCTATAAAATGGCTGCTTTTTATGACTGTATGGCGACAGTAAAATGACTCATTTCGCACTAATTATGTCTAGTTATCAAATAATTCTATTTTAATCTGGCTGTGTTTTATAGCAAACGGAAAGCATATTCATCAAACATTCTCTTTTCCCAAAAACGAAGGTATGATAGGGTGTTTGGTATAGTTGACTACAATCCCAACTACTTGATAAAAAAGGCAAAAATGGAATTCCGTTCGCATAGAGTGTCATTGTAGTAGATAATACAATACGCGGACACAATGGTTACAATGCAGTGACAATTCTCCAGCCCGCATATTATTTTAGGTCGTTGCATTTTCAATACACAATGGCGTTACTTAATGGCTGCAATGCTGGAACTATGTTACCGAACAGAATGGTTCCGTGGTACTACTTACTCTCTACTCTAAGTGTACACTTCTACCTACGTGTTATCTCTGCGCTGGGATCCAAAACAGGATCAAATTAACTGAAAATTCGATTTGTTGGTGTATACTATTGTAGCAAGTATTGTTACATTACCCCTTCCCCCCCCTTCTCTCGCCTCTCTCTCTCTGTCTAATGTAATTTTTCTTTATTTACGCAGGCAAATTGAAAGTAGTAATTAATAACATTCGTAAAATATTTAACCTAATTACATTGAGAAAAAATTCAATTACGAATTATTTATAATTCAAATTTGAAGTTTTCATTTATTTAAAGTAAGTGCATATTATAGTTCTTAGTTCTTATACTACCTAGTATTATATTATATACGAGTATAATATATGGTATTCGTATTTGAGAAAAATTTTGGAAATTTTAAAGGATATAATATTTGAGCGACAATTTTTCAACAATTAAGAAAATCAATGTTCATTTTCTAGCCATAGTTCCAAAAATTATATCCTTATACATTTTTTTTTTATTTATTAACAGCTGAGTCCATAAGATCGTTAATATTCGAAAACAGCTACTTTAAAGATTATCTTACTGTATACCAATATTTTTTAGCAATATATTGTAGCGCACCCCCAATTGTTACGCCACTGTAAATGACATAGGCTTCTTGAACGAACTGACAGAAGTTTCTGGAATGATCGAGAACGGATGTACACGCCTATAAAGATAGTGCATGTGGGACGCGACAGGCATTCAGTCAGAGACAGTGCTTGAGTACAGTCAGTGGAAAGACGCACAGTCTGTACGATGGACAGTTTACATAAATAGCTTTAATACATAAATTTCGGTGTGTTGTAAATAATCGTGTATATAGTCATTGTTGTATTATTTATTAGAATCCGTTTGTTTTTCATTGTTTAGATTATTTCATTATTGTTAGAGAAGTACTTTTTTTAGTTTATTTGTTTTGTATTTATTTCGATTGTTGAAAATAAATCAGTTTTAAATCACCACACAGAACAGTTTTGTTACAATATAATACAATCAAACAATTTTTTTTTAATTTATACAAACATAAATACATAAGAAAAAACGTGTTCATCAGCTGTTTTGGTCAATAGCACACAAAGAAAAAGAAAGAATAGAAAAAAATTGAAATAAAAAAAGGAAACAATATTTTTGAAACGGATACTGCTTAGTATTAGGTCCTATGTACTTTCATACTACTATACAGTAGACAATAGAAGACAGCTTGGCAATATTGTTGTGCGGAGACATTATTGTTGTGACCTATGAATAATTACTGAGACTGCAGTATTCAGTAGTGAATGTTCCGTCAAATTGCTTCTCCGAGACTTTGCAACTGTACTTACAATCAAATAAACTATGTGAATACTTGTCTACATGCAATTCGAGGTCTCTTATAGGTCAATAATAATCAGAGACAATTAATTATACAATTGATTCAACGTTCTGATCTAATCAAGCAGTAATGAAGCCATACTCTAGTTCATATACAGGTTGAGTCACTTGGGCAGAAAGTTGGTGTTTTCCAAATATCGTGACTTAGATGGAACAAAAGGTATTGGGATGAAAAAATCGGGATGCAGAAGAAAATCCACAAGAATAGTTACAATTTTTTAATTCAAAATCACGGACATTTGTGAGATCAATTAAGCCTTAAAATGTATTACTAATACTTACTATTAATTTATAGTATATATCGTATTGTAGCGCGCCCCCAATTGTTACGCCACTGGAAATGACAGACGCTTCTTGAACGAATTGACAGAATTTCTAGAACGATCGAGAACGGAATGTACACGCCTAAAAATACAGCGCGTTTGGGGCGCGACAGACATTCAGTCAGAGACAGTGAGTAAGTCAAGGTCAGTTGCTACAGTGCAGTCGATAGTCAGTTATCGCAGTCGTATGATTGCCAATTTTGCATTCTCAATAATTCGTCGCAAATGCGAGCCTTAGTAACAAAGTGTAATATTTCGTGATCACATCACAATAAATAGTCTGGTAATTGTGTTGCTATTTTTTTGTCTCAACATTTTTGCGATTTGAATTTAAATAATTGTCCTATTTCTCAATCACTAATGGCTCAATAAAAATAAATGTGTGTACACTTACAAAACTGCTACATTTTACTAAACGGATTGTGAGTCGGCATTAATATATGTAGAGTAAAAAAGTTTTTCTGGTTTCATTGATAGAATACAAATAAAACTTTTCAAATTTATTCAACAAATAGTAATTTTATTTTAATGTAATTCCATCGTTCGAATCTCTTGAGTCTCGATATAACTCAAAAACTATACGAATACCTCAATGCAAAAGTATACAGTAAACTTCGTTTGAAAACTTTCAGTAAAAAGAAAGTCATATAACTGTTTTCACTCTACAATAATACAGAAAATAAAAATACCAACAATATAAAAATTTATTAATTTGGTCATTACAAACTTTTAAAGTTATGTATTATTCGTCTCATAGAATCTTCTAGTGTATTATTAATAAGCAAGAAAATATATAGACGCTCGACAACTTAGGTCACTAGCGTCTTAATTACATCAAGCGGAGAACAAAACCTGATAAATCCAAGTTTACGGATTTCGAGTAAATAGTTAAAATCTGTCACACAATCTCTTCATTTATTTTTTCGAGAAACTTTTGTTGTAACATTTTTTTTCTTAGCTTGTTAGTTTGGGAAATATTCTGAACATAAAAAAAATCAGGTGTTCTGTTTCAAAGATCCCCCAAAAAGAAATTAGGTAGCTGACAAGTATACTTAGGTTAATTTTTACATGTAAAAGCATATGAAGTAACCGTGCAAACGAATAGAACTTCATAATATTTGTTACTAGCTAAATAGCCACATTTCCGTACGCGTTAACAGAAATTTTATTTTATTTATTATAATCAAATGTTAATATTTTGGAATGGTCCTGTTGCCCAATTGGCTGGAATTTTTTATTTATAATAATAATAATAAATAATCATAGAAAACAGAATCACGGGTAATTGGAATAATGAAAATAAATCAATTTAATATAAATTATAAATCAATCTATTATAACATATATCTGGAATTGAACTTTAAAGATAAATAATAATGCGTTTAACGTCCGTTTTTCGACTTTATGTCATAACAGACGCCATTCGCACCAATACTATTTTCCATCTACCACACTTCCCGTTATTTTTCTACATTTTTAAAACTTCAACTTATGTAATAGCAATAGACAAATGAAGGAATTATAGGAAATTAGGATAAGGTAGGTAATTTTTGAACTAGGAGTTTGATAGGTAATCGGCCATGACCTCAAATAAGGAACCATCTCGATATTTATCTGGAATTAATCGAGGGAAACCATGGAAAACCTCAATTAAGATGGCCGGTACAGGAATTACCGTTTCTCGGCGAGAGGCAGTAGGAAAAAGTCCCAGCCACATCTGCCCCCGCCGGGATTCGAACCCGGTCCCTCCCGAATGCGAGTCTAGTGCTGCCACCACTACTATACCCAGCTCGGAGGAAATTTTTATTTATATATACTTACATATGTGTGGATTTATACTATTTAGGATAAATAAAATAGTTGGATTAATGTCTGATTGGCATTTTAATTATTACTGTTTCAACTTTTACCCTGATATTTCAACACAGACATTCTTTTATTAAATAAAGTCGTAATCAGATTTTCTGATGCTAATTATTTTGCCAATATTGTTTCTATGATGTAACTTCATTCTCTGCTCTCCTGAATTTTTAACAATCCGAAAATCTGTAAATATTAGAGATGTCGTCGTGATTTATATTTAATCCAATTTTAATCAGCCTACGGATCTCTGTTCGTATTTTTGGGACAAGGCAACTTCATGAACACTGCCAGATAGGCAGTGCGCGCGCGCATCCTTGTCTACCCATACACATACACACACACAGAGAGAGAGAGATGCACACACACATAGAGACACGATAAAGCCATTCTAGTGCACTGGCATCTGACGTTAGTGTATGCAAATCCGTTAGCTCTACACCGTCTCCAACGGTTGCCTAGGGGATATCCAAACAGCCGGTTCCATCATTCACATTATAAGGACGAGAAAACTACACTTAAAGTAAACCAAAACAGATAATATTGTAACAAACCTGTTCTTCGTGGTGGTTAAAAACTGATTTATTTTCAACAAACGTACAAAACAGATTAAAACTAAAAAGTATTTCTCCAACAATAATGAAATAATCTAAACAATGAAAAACAAACGGATTCTAATAAATAATACAACAATGACTATATACACGATTATTTACAACACCGAAATTTATGTAATAAAGCTATTTATGTAAATTGTCCGTCGTACCGACTGTGCGTCTACTCACTGTCTCTGACTGAATGAATGTCGCGCCCCACATGCGCTGTATTTATAGGCACGTACATCCCACTTCTCGATCATTCCAGAAACTTCTGTCAGTTTGCTCGAGAAGCCTATGTCATTTCCAGTGGCGTAACCATTGGGAGCACGCTACAGTATGTTGAAGCCGAAAGTTCTATATAATGCTAAACACTGACAGAATACTTAGATCGTAAAATACGCTCTTGGGAAAATTTGGACTTTCGTCGTACTGTTTTTATTATCTATGATTAAGCATTATTCTTTACAAAATTTGACTTGCTACTTAAAAATAACAACACGTATTTTTGCTCTAAAAATTGAATCAAAATACGTGATATTCGTCAATATTTCGTTACAGCATGTCACGAGATTTCAAATCACGGGAAGGCAAATTAACATTTTGAAGTTTTTTCTTTACAAACTTATGTTAAAAATACTGACAAATTTGATTTGCTTAATAATTTTTTTCAAATTATTTTTTTTCTGTACAAAAATTTAGGTAAAACTTATGCTAATTTTCCCGTCTTTATCTTATTTTATATCGTTTATTTAGATCAAATAAACCGTAAAAACTTGGCTCATATTTCTCCATCGTTGAATCATTTCGCTTTTAATAATGCGTTACCAAGATTTTTCTTATATTTCCTGGCCGTTAAATCATTTACCCTTTACTGCACTGACCGTTCAACACATCCTCACTGAATGTCAAGCATACACCAACCATAGACTTGAACTCCCCACTCAACTTCAAGACATCCTCGGCGACAACAGTGAAAATATTTACAAACTATTTCGTTTCCTTGAAAAAACTGAACTTCTTAACAAAATTTAACCAGTGATAAACAGTTATATATAATATACAGTGATAATTTATAGATTTGGAGCTAATGGCCTTGCTGCCGAAGCCCTATTGTTTAATAAAAAAAAAAAAAAAAAACCCTTTACGGTCCACACCCACTGGAACAGATCGGTTAGGCACAGTCGACAATTTTGGGATACACGCAGTTACAAGCGTTCCCACGCACTAGTCGGCTTGGATCGACTGGGCAACATGCAGTGTGTATATACACTATCGTGCCGATCCATCACTAAAGAAATTTCACTTCAAAAATTATTGTAAAACCACCAATAAACCATTATTTCCAAAGTATTTTTTAGGACTCCGCTAAATAAAGAGCTAAGAAACATTGGCCCTATTATAATTTTTTTAAAGGATATTTATATCATCCTTGACTCCTTCTCTCTCTTTTACTTTTACCCATCTCCATTGGGCTGCCTCCCTACTAACTCTGTGGACCAGAAAACCGTCGACTTCTAACTTTGGAGGCTCATAGGAATATTTTATATTCCTTCAGTACACCACAGACGTTTATGTAAAACCATATACATTGCACTGAACCGTGTATTTTAATGTAGACGTACTTTTAATATTTCCTTATTATTACACAATTAAACTCAATGTTCCTAATGAAAATAATCAACTGCCACAACGTATCTACGTAAGAAACGTGCCCTCATTAAAATTATTCTGAATGGGAAGGAACTGTTTTTAATTTTTTTTTACTGTAATATTTTTATCGAAATTTAAGTACTGGGAATGACAGTAGGGGGGCAGTACAATTAGTTTACGTTTGCATATCTACTATTTTTCACTGAATTAAACGTATTAATTTTGTTTTACTTCTAGAAACAAAACCAGAACCCTGCCGACAATATACTGATACAGACAGAAATTCCAGACTCCTCAATAAATGCGTTCTCCCGTTTAGTCATCATAAAAAATACGCTAAAATCTTGAATAAGCGGCAAACAAATGAAAAAACATGTATAGATTATTCACTTTTGGACGACAAACTAAACTACAGACTAAAAAAAACCCGGGTCGCAGTGCCAAAACCCTGCCGACAATATAGGGTATTTACTTATACAGGCAGTGTGGCTTTATTATGTGAACTTTAGTTGGTTTCTGGGCAAAATAAAAAATTAGACTCCTTAATACACCCCTTAAATAAAATTTTTTTTTCTTAATTGCAATATTATTACGAATCGAACCTCTATACTAAATTATATACACCTTTCAGTAAATAATTCATAATCTCCAAGCTAGTTTTTTCATAAAATTTGTAAATCCGGTCCTGTCGGGCCGATTTTATCAAAATTTTAGAGATACTTTTTAATTACTACTGGAGGGTTAAATGTCAATTTTGAAACGATTCTGAGAATTTTTTCGGTATTTTGGGGCCCAAAAACGTTTTTCAACCCCTAAAAACTACCCTTAAAATGGCCCGATGACGCCCATTTTAAATAGGCTTCTTGCGGTGATGGATTCCAACACCTGGACCAAATTTCGTTAAAATCAATTAACTCTTTCGAAAGTTATTGCCCGCACACACATATATATATATATATACATATCTATATAAACATTTTCAAAAATGGTGCCAAAGTGTTTAGGAGGTTATGAAACGTCGAGAAATTTTGGTCCGACCCCTAGGTCCCGCCATCCGACCGATGCCAATAGTGTATGTTGCCATATGGCAAATACACTAATAAGAAGTTTCTAGTAGCATTTTAATATTTTTGTCGAGGAATATTTTTAGCTCTGTAGAAATAAATGAAGCAAAAAATATATATAGCTGGAACAAATTTCTTTACAGAAGCAGCTGTAAAAACTTTATAGGTAAATATACCGTACAATAATATACCTACAACGCCTGAAGAAAATATTAATATTAATTTTCAAGCAAACAAAATGAGGTTTATGTAGAATTACAGTGAGACTTCTTTTATTCAAACCTACTGTAATTTCGATTCTACAATTTATTTCGAATCAGAAATAAAAACATTATGTAAACAAATGTTTGACCTATAGTATTTTAATGAATGTTATCTAGTATTGTCCTATGCATTGTGTAATGGTTTATGTTATGTAAGCTGCGTATATTGATATTGTAAAGATTGTGTGTTCAGACAAGATGGAGTTCACATTGACTGTATTGCTGAAATGAATATATCGTACTTTATTTAATAATTGAATACTTGTTTATTTACTGGTTTGATTATTTTATTTCCTACAATTACAATATTCCAGAAATCCGTAATTTTGAACTTTCGCTATTTAGTACAGTTATACGGGAATCGAGACCCAGACGAGGGGGGTCTGTGATGCAGCGCAAACTTGAAAAATCGTTTTTTGGTCATATATTCTTTTCACTGCATCGTAAGTTAACATTAGTTATTATAAAAAAAATTTGGCTGGTGCTACACTACGAGGCTAAAAGATGCTATTGCAAGGGTGTCAATTGATTATTCTAATTTTTGGAAATATTTTGAAGATTTAAAAAACTTTTCCGAAAAAGGAAGAGTCACTTTAGGTTTCTGATGGAACAATTTTGTGAAATAAGTACGAATAAGGTCGTAGTGTGACATTGAAAACGTGTGTTTTTTTGGCACAATTAATGCCAACTTTTTACTAGTAAATCGTACTTAAATTACAAAAGTAGTCCACTAAAGACCTATATTTGTCCTTTATCTTCCTTACAGAAAAGGAATTTTTGCAGAATGTTGTCTACAATCAATTGACAGCCGAAATTCAGAGCGTTCCGACAGCCTTAAGGCTTAACATTTCATCAATGAACGTTTAAGAAAATATTTTAAGAATATTATTTTTGCATTTAATCGTGTATATTATATTAAGATTAAACTATATAAAAAATAAAAAAAAACAATATGCAATGTTTTACGAAAAGATAGGGTGATATTTTTTCTTAGAACCAAAGTTTTTTCATTAAATTGAACATAGTTTCAGTAGTTCTGCAAAGGTCATATTTTCTTGTTCATATTATTTAATAAGAGTCTATAATATACAATAAATATTTACAGACTGCAAAAATGCTTTTTTAATGGCGTTCTGTTACTTTTACCAACACATTTTACATACCGCTTACAGAGGCGTAACAACAAATTTTGGAACATAAATTCAGTTGATGAAAAATTAGTCATTTAACTTTTCCGTGTTCTTCTTATTAGTGTATTTGCCATATGGCAACATACACTATTGGCGTTGGTCGGATGGCGGGACCTAGAGGTCGGATCAAAATTTCTCGACGTTTCATAACCTTCTAAACACTTTGGCACCATTTTTAAAAAGTTTATATATATATATATATATATATATATATACAGGTATATATACTTTTGAAGGAGGTAATTCATTTTTACGAAATTTTGTCCACATGTTGGAATCCACCACCGCATGCTTAAAATAGGCACAATCGGACCATTTTAAGGGTAGTTTTTAGGGGTTGAAAAAAGTTTTTGGGCCCAAAAATACCTAAAAAATTCTCAGAATCGTTTCAAAATTGAAATTTAACTCTTTAATAGCAATTAAAAAGTGCTCCTAAAATTTTAATAAAATCGGCCTGACAGGACTGGATTTACAAATTTTTTGAAAATACTGGTTTGCAGATAGTGACTTATTTACTGAAGGGTGTATTTAATTTGGTGTAGACCTTCGATCGACAATAATATTGCAATTAAGAAAAAAATGTAATTTTAAGGGGTGTATTAAGGAGTTAAATTTGTTATTTTGTCTAAAATCCAACTTAAGTTCGCATAATAAAGCCACAAGGCCTGTATTAGCAAATACACTATATTGTCGGCAGGGTTTTGGCACTGCGACCCGGGTTTTTTGTTATCTGAGGTGGGGTTCTCCTGAATTTCGGGGGTCATGGCATTTTGCCGGCACTATCACCGGAAAGTCACGTCACTGACTGTATATTTTTTTGCATGTTCTTATGTACAATAACGTAACATACATATTATTCTTTGTTAATTTTGAAAACTTGAAAAGAACAACAGCAAGCATCTACAAATTGTTGCTTTTAATTAATTAAATTACATAAAGTAATAATAATAAAGTAAATACATAAATAGTACTACATGCAGGATTCAACCACATGCTTATTATTAAAATGCAAATATTATCTCAATATAAAATGAAATAAATAGGGATGCAGATCTAATGAAAAAGCATAAATATACTTTTTTAAACAAATAAGATTAAAATTTATAATACTCTACATATTATATGTATTATACACCCCTGATATTGTGGCAAGGATAACAAAAACCACGTCTCGATGCGTCGATATATGACTGCATCCCTGGGAATAATGAATAAAATAATTTTGCACATTTAAAAGCTACCGGCAACAGTTCATCACGAATTTTGCATTACTTGTGTATATGAACCGAGTACAGTATAGTCTCTAAAAACTGTCATATAACAGAGTTGTAGGAGAAGTAAGGATTGACTTTAATCGGTAATTAAACAACACTAAATCCTAAAAAACCTAAAGGTTTTTAATTATTAGCACATATATATATACGGGCCTCTGAGGCTCCCACGTCAGTGTTCACGTGAAATTAAATTCACCTCAGTAGTTAAAGGTTAAATAAAATATTTTCAATTAATCAAATAAAATATTTTTAATTAATTACATAAATTATTTCTATGAAACTCTTACCCTACTGCCAGACTATGCTCCTCGCACTGCTCCTCGCTCTGCTCATCGCGCTGTCGCGATGTTGCCCTAAGCGGCCAGACACTGCTGTACTCGCGACGCTTCGCACTCGGCTTTCGCCTTTCGGCAATGGAGGTCGATACTGTGGCAGCGCGCGCACTTTGCCTTTCTTAGACCGCTTGATGCGTACTGAGTGGCGCGGGAGTATGTGGCCGGCTTACTCGTGCTTTTATTGCCGGTCCTTTGACTCGTGCACAAAAAACCGACAATCGAGGGAGCACTGGGCATGGCGAGGAGCATGACGTGCGGCATGACGAGTAACGCGGCCACACAACGTCTCTGCCTCCTTTCCTCGCTACTTCCCATGCCACTCGTCGAGTGTGTGGCTGAGGCATTAAATAAAAAAGCTTTTCGAGCAGGATATTCCGACCAAGTACTCATAATTTTAATGCACGGTACTGTCTCTGCATAATGTAAAAACACACTGTTAAAGATTTCTGAGCATTTCCTCATTTCTTTCGTGGATACCAGTTGTGCAGATGCAAGTAAAAAGATAGGTACATATAAAAGAGTATCATCGGATTTTTCTTTTTTGTCGTCTTTCGAAAACTTTTACTATATATTCTCAGTACGGATTTTATTTGTTTTTAGATATGTATGCATGTGTGTACTATGTGTACGTTTCGAGTATTACAGTTTTCAATAGTACGTTAAAATCATTTTTGTGTCTGATCACGTCGTAAAAATAAAGTTCTTGTTCCATTCGCAGCGGCGCGCTATTGCATATTACGATTTATTACATTTTGTAGGTATCTAGGTTTTAAGAAATATCTTAAAAGGAACATATATATCAAAAGTCAAGATTTTCCTATTTCTGCATTCGCATGGTCGACGTATTAATAATATAAGAATAAATTTTTTACCGAGAGATTTTTTTAACATTCAATTTCCCTTTAAGATAGTTGTCGTGGTTAAGGCACACCGTCAGAAAATTCTTAATTCTTGTATACTTATTAAGGACATGATAATACAATTACCCTGAAAATTTCAAGTCGATCGACCGTCTACAATCCGAGATAAATTCAATTAAAAATTGGATAATTAACATTGATTGTATGCGATCTCTGTAGTTCTGAATCAGTTTCTTATTTATAAAAAAAGAACTAACTGTCAGAAACTTTCCACAAACTGACAGTCTTTCAATGCATTTGTTATGAGTTTAAAAAAAATAAGAAAACATTTTTGACCGTCTAATTATTTATAAATAACGGTTTAAAGTTCAACAATTTATAGAAAAGTATACATGCATATGAATACTGTATGGGTTACGTTTCCACGGGTATGGATCACTTAGCTACAAGCTAGTATACTTTTGTGGCGCGTATAATCTGTAACTTTTTGACAAATTTTTATCCACGACAACTACCTTAATATAATAAAATGGAAGTTGCGCCCGAACAGCTAACGAAAATTCGACAGTTGAAGTTGGCCACGCTAACGAACATTCGACAGTATGAAGTTGACCATAAGGTACTCAGACTGAAATGACAGATTGACGAAATCAATGCAGTTTCTGTCATCTGGAAACGATGTAATATAAAATAACCATGGAAATTAAAATAATATATATTTAAAAGGAAAATCATTTATGCTGGGTTGCACAAAACATTGTCGAAAAATTGGATTTGACAATGACCTTAGATTGT
Source organism: Venustoraphidia nigricollis (assembly GCA_034508555.1). Taxonomy (NCBI): domain Eukaryota; kingdom Metazoa; phylum Arthropoda; class Insecta; order Raphidioptera; family Raphidiidae; genus Venustoraphidia; species Venustoraphidia nigricollis. The sequence continues at coordinate 14,252,784 of JAVRKA010000004.1, forward strand.
TATAATATAACTACAGTTTTCATACATGCAATAATGTCGTATTCAAAGTTCCTGTCTTGTACAACATTAGGTTGTATTTACACAAAAACAAACGCTTGGTTTACACAGAAAAAGGTCGTTTTTCAAACCAAATTTTGATTAAAATGCGTAGAAAAATGTCGTTTCGAGGTAAAAGTTATGCAAAAAGTTATGTTAACTACACGTATAAACAGTTTTAAAAAATATCATTTCAATCGATCAATTATTTCTCGAACAGAATCGAATTAAAATTCTGCAATGCTTTTCTTAAGGAGAAATATGTGTTCACAATGTAAGGTCATTGTAAAATCAAATTATTTGACAATTCTTTTTGCAACTCAGCATTAGACTTGCATATTTAATAGTGTGTATTATTAAACTAGGAAACCAAATTTTATTGTAAAACACGTCTAATAAATGTGAATGATGAGAAAGTTCTCTGATTCCTTGAAAACACTTTTGTACTAATGATGTCATATTATTATTTACAGGTGCATTCAACATTTCGCGTAACAGAAAATTCAATTGTACAGACAGAAGACAAACGGCACTTAATGCAGTAGACACAGAATATAGGTATATATAGACAATTGTTACCAACGAAGAAATTGAAACTCGTGCCCTGTATAGAGGAAGTGGAGGTCGCTATACAGGTAATGGCTTTTTGATTACAAACTTTGTCTTAGCCAAAGACTTTGTATAACCAATAGTACAATATCTATTGTCATCGAATACACTATCGTTCATTTAAACCTCGTTACTTCTATAGTTTATATTATACTTGCGACAATATCCTTTCCTCGTTTTGTACTTTAATGTAACAGCCAGGTGGATGACATTTAAGGGGTAACACCACTGTAACAGCCTAAAAAAACGTGTTTTTTTGTCATTTTTTTTTTTGGGTGGAAGGAAAGGTAATAAAATTATAATATTGGAGGAAGTTATTTAGCGTATATTTAAGTAACAAAATAGAAAATTATTATAAAAAAATATTCAGAAATGACGGCACCACAGCCATTTTCGCGAGGCACGTAGAATTTGAGGCGCTCTGCGGCACGCAGTGTAGCTGCTGCAAATTTGGATTTAGAAAAAAAAAACACTTATTGTATATGCTTATAGCTAGAGAAATACGTAGGGGATTTTAAAAATATTGATTTTTGTGTGATTGGCGAGTATTTGAATTAAATCGTTAAATTTTCAACAAAAAAAAAGATAATCATTTGTTAATAAATAATGATTAAATTAACTTATCGAAAATCCCCTACGTATTTCTCTTCAAAATCTTATTTTAAAGATATTGTAACAAATTCGAATGAAAAGAATGAAAATTGTTGGAGTTATGCTGCGTGCCGTTTTGAAAAATCGTGTTTCGAGAAAAACGCATTTAAAGTTTTGAAATGCATTATAGACATTATAGACGCGCTGGGGGAAGAGCTCGAAATTACAAGAAAAAAAAATACTTTGAGGTATGAAATATTTTTCCCCATATTCTAAAAGGTTCAAAGTATTTTTTTAAGCCTAAAAAAAAATTCGATTTTTTGAAAAATTTACAGTGGTGTTACCCCTTAATCAATACGCTTATGTAAATATGTAACAAGATCTCTCTGTCTAGCCTGGTTTGCTTGCGGTTTTTGAGGTTATACTTCTTTTGACACATTGAGTGTAAAATTTTAGTAGGCAACGGAAGTTATCCGCATAGAGCTATCGAAAATTCGAAAGTATGATGTTGGCTGCGCTAACAAAAATTCGAAAGTATAAAAGTTGACCGCGCTAACGAAAATTCGAAAGTATATGAAGTCGGCCATAAGATACCTAAACTTAAGTGACAGATGGACGAAATCAATATACTTTCAGCTATTCGGAATATACTAGACGACTATAACCTTTGAATATAACCAATAGACGTTTTAAGTGGCATACAGCGGAAACAAGTAAAATAAAAATTGAATTTCGAAATTGTTTGAATTTTTTGAATATTTTATTTCAATAAATTATTTGCACGTACAGTACCCGCCATGGATCTAAATGGCTCGGAAGTTAGATGCAAATGAAGGTTTGCGCAGGTACAGTCGGTTGAAAAACTACAAACTCGCGCTATATTATTATTTTTAATTTTTCTTTAATCTAAAGGTCTAATTCTTTGCATAAAGACATCCAAAAAATTATTTTTCGTGCTTGTCTATGCAAAACTGTATTAGGCATGTTGGTCCATTAATAATAAAAGAAACAACTTAATAATAGCGTACTGGACTGTACTTTATAGCAGGACTGTTACTTTATAGACAAGTGACAAAACAACGAGCGATAACCAATCACAGACGAGTGCACGTTCTGTGCCGGTACCTGGGAAGTGGTGGGAGTCTTCTTTTCCCACAAAACAACCAGGACGACTCTAAAATATGCATTTGCGACGCTGTTTGTGATTAACTTCAGAACCTTTTAGATTCGTGGCGAGTATTATATATTAAAATTAGTTTTTAATCACGCCAAAGAAGTATAACTTCAAACGCGCGTACATAAAGTAAATGTACATACTTTTCTTTGGGTTTATCTATATCATTTCATTGAGTGTATTGAGGATCTATATTTTAAAATTTAATTAAATTCACAGAAATTGTTCGCATTTTTCGCCATGCTTATAAATAAACATGTCAGATTCAAATAGGCACCAAGATTTGTTGTCATGATCAAATAGCTTGGTTCCATAGTGACATAACATAACGTAAGAACCGACCACAAAATTAAATGAGGTTTACTTAAACTTTGAAAGGCTGCTTCTCTCTTATTTTTGAGTTTTGATAAAAAAGTTACTTGAAGTATTTGTTCGGCTATTTGATTTCCACACGCTGTCAAAAAAAAAGAATCAACTCTATGTTTGATGCAAGATTTACGTAGAAACAGGTTAGAGTTGAAACCTCAGATTACAATCCATTTGATTGTGTCAAAGGAGGAGCCCTGCCGGCGTACGCGATGCTTTAAATCTTTTACTTCCGACATTAATGTCAGCGAACTGATGCTGAACGACTGGAACGGTGACAAGTTGGCTCTTCATAGTTTTGTAAACATCATATTATAGGATACACATCAAACTTTATGTAGACAGACGGATTATATGTTAATACTACTTGTTTGTGCTTGGATTCAGCAATCTTCCTGTCTAAAGAATATTAAAATATTGTAAACAATGCACAAATAAATACCTAGCTATAGTTTATATTATAATGCACCCATTGTCGAAGTTACACTGCAATATTAAATAAAAACTCGGGTGCGAAAACCCTGCCGACAATATAGTGTATTTGCTAATATAGGTAGTGGGACCGATCGGGGTAGAGTATTGGTGAGAGCACTAGACTTGCATTCGGGAGATACCGGGTTCGAATCCCAGCAGAGGCAGATGTGGCTCGGACCCTTTCTTACTGCCTCTCGCCCAGAAACGGCAATTCCTGTACCGGCCATCTTTGTTGAGGTTTTCCCTAGTTTCCCTCAATTAATTCCAGATAAATATCAATATGGTTCCTTACTTCAGGGTACGTTCGATTACATATCAAACTCCTAGCTCAAAGATTACCCTATCTTATCCTAATTTTCTATAATTTTTTCATTCGCAGATTGCTATTAGTTGAGTTGAAGTTTAAAAAATGTAGAAAATAACGGAAAGTGGGAAATGGAAAATAGTAATGGTGCGAATGGCGTCTGTTATAACATAAAGTCACGAAATGGATGTTAAACGTATTATTATTATATAGGCAGTGTGGTTTTATGATGTGAACTTAAGTTTGTTTTTGAGCAAAATAAAAAATTTAACCTCTTAATACACTCCTTAAAATAATATTTTTTTTTCTTAATGCAATATTATCATCAATCGAATGTTTAGACTAAATTAAATACACCCTTCAGTAAATAACTCACTATCTGCAAACTAGTGTTTTCATAAAACTTGTAGATCCGATCCTGTTGGGTCACTTTTATTAAAATTTAAGGGGCACTTTTTAATTGCTACAGTAAAGGATTACATTTCAGTTTTGAAACGATTCTGAGAATTTTTGGGTATTTAAAGTGTATTTTGCTAATACAGGTGTTGTGGCTTTAATAGGCGAACTTGTTTGTTTTCAAACAAAATAAAAAATGTAAGCCCTTTAATACACCCTTTAAAATAGCAATTTTTTTCTCAGTTGAAATATTGTTATCAATCCAACATCAGCACCGTATAAAATACACCCAATGATAAAATCATATACGCAAACTAATGTTTTCATGAAATTTTAAATCCTCATTTCCTCAATTTTCGGCCGGCCCATATGAAATAATTAATTGACTCTGAAGAAAACATGTTTCGCGCCACTGGATACTACTCGTATTAAGTCAAATTATCAAAAATGTCTTCACTCAATAAGTTTTCGAAAGACAGATTAAAATTCGCAAATATAACATTAATTATGACATAATCGGATACCACCTATAAATATGCATACGAATGAGTCCCTGGGAGATATTTATGTAAAATAAGTGTGAAACAAACAAACTGTTCTGTTTTCACGTAATTAATTATTCAATATTACATCACAAAGCTGATTAGAAAATTTCAATTTAATTTGTAAAGCAAAGAACGTCTTTCGTAGCAAAACAGTTCATTTAAGACTTCAAAAACAAACAACTTTGTTATTAAAATATTAACCGAGATCACATTATTTGCAATTAGTTTATACGGCGGTTATTTAGAATGACTTTTTTTTAAATTTGAACGACTTAACTAACAAAAGTTTATTAGAAATGTGTTTCATAGTAAATGTGTTTCAAACAAAACACATAAAAAACAAAAACGAAGGAGCTAATGACGATTTTACTCATAGTGTTTCCTCAAACCTGAGGTTTTGTGAGTTCATTAAGGGCACTATCCTGAACAAAAAAATCGCAGTCTGGCAACTAAAACCGGACACATGTCAAAGAGAGGTGTCAAACGGGAGGTGTTACAAAATATTACAAAATATATTTCATCATGTTTGAAATTTCCTGAGCAATAAATTCATGTCTCCTTGAGAACAAAAACTCAAGTTTGCCATTTCGTACCCGGGACAATCCCTGTCTGGCAAAGACTTGAATAAGTCGACATCAATTATTTTTAAGCTATTGCATAGCTTTTATCGCGGGCTTTGAGCGCGGCGACCGAATCAAGAAATTCCGTAACGAAAATAAACCTAACACCCCCCACTCCGACCGGCACAGCGGTGCGGCGTTGAAAGCCGTGCATCGTCTAGCGTCGTTTCAGTTCGGCAGACTTCGGCACGGTGTTTGTGTGCACTGTGCGTGCGACTAGACGTATGCGTGTAGACTAGCTGCTAACTGCTCATAACTGATTCTATCTTTATTTGTGTATAAAGTGTTTTAAATATGAATAAACAAAGTGCATTTATTAATGAAAAATACGTGGGGCACTCGGGGACTGCCGCGGTAAAGCTATTGCATAGCATTTTTTATTAACTTATGCAATTATAATTATTTATTTATTTTATTTTTGCAGTATTTTTTTTTCTTTGATATTAATTCAAGTTACACTTTTTGAGCGTGGTGACCGATAAGAAAACAATTTTTTTTTTTATTGAATAAATGAAAAGTTAATATTATTTAAAATATTTTATAGTTTGTAAACATGGTGTCAATGAATGCAATACGGTTTGCACAACAAATAGTTTAACACAAAGCACAACGTATTCCATATAGATAGATGTGCTAAGGTCGCAGGGTGCTTTGTCTTTTGCCAGCATGCAATAGCTTTACCGCGGCAGTCCCCGAGTGCCACACGTATTTTTAGTGTATTTGCCATAAGGCAACATACACTATTGGCATCGGTCGGATGGCGGGACCTAGGGGTCGGACCAAAATTTCTCGACGTTTCATAACCTCCTAAACACTTTGGCACCATTTTTAAAAATGTTTATATATATATGTATATATATATTTATATATATATATATATATATATGCGTATATATATATATATATATATATATATATGTGTGCGGGCAATAACTTTCGAAAGAGTTAATTGATTTTAACGAAATTTGGCCCACGTGTTGAAATCCATCACCGCAAGAAGCCTATTTAAAATGGGCGTAATCGGGCTATTTTAAGGGTAGTTTTTAGGGGTTGAAAAACGTTTTTGGGCCCCAAAATACCGAAAAAATTCTCCGAATCGTTTCAAAATTGACATTTAACCTTCCAGTAGTAATTAAAAAATGTCCCTAAAATTTTTAAAAAATCGGCCCGACAGGACCGGACTTAAAAATTTTATGAAAACACTACTTTGCAGATAGTGAATTATTTACTGAAAGTTGTATATAATTTGGTATAGAGGTTCGATTGATAATAATATTGCAATTAAGAAAAAAAAATGTTATTTTAAGGGGTGTATTAAGGAGTCAAATTTTTTATTTTCCCAAAAACCAACTTAAGTTCGCATAATAAAGCCACACTGCCTGTATTATCAAATACACTATATTGTCGGCAGGGTTTTGGCACTGCGACCCGGGTTTTTTTGATTTTAAACAATTAACTTTTTTGATATAACAATCTAAAAACGTTACCAAGGTTTAGGTAGACAATTTGAACATAATCATTACATATTTTTCGTTTCAGAACACATTCGTTGGCCTGCCAGACATAATTTTCACACGGGCCCCCATACTGGAGTTTTTGTACTCAAGGGCACCTGAACTTATCGCACAGAAAATTTAAAACATGTGGAAACATATTTTATGACACCTCCAGTTTGACATCTTTGACCCACGCATTGTCCACGGTCTCTGCTGTTCAAGATGGTGCCCTTAATGAATTCACAAAAACTCAGGTTTAAGGAAATACTGAGTAAAACTCCCTAACTATAAGAAAATGTAGAAAGTCCAATAATTTTATATAAAAAGTACGTAGTCTGGATTGCACAAAGCAGACTTCCTCACATGTAGAGAGAGTGAGAGAGAGAGAGAGAGTGAGAGAGAGAGAGAGAGAAACATTCTTTCAAAAAGAATATGTAAAGAGTGTAGTAACTTTAAAACATAAATGTGCTGGGAAGTTAAAATAGTGTGATAACCTTGAAACACAAATTTGTGAAAAAAATTTTCAATTTTTGAACCCATTACAATAACTTGCCAGTGTAGTGGGAAGTTAAAAGTAGGACACTTCTAAGTAAATAATGGTGTTTGGGTGGCGGCGTCTGTATTAATGGAGTGAACAGAATCAGAGGTAATGCATTCTAATAATATGGTGTCTGAGCATCAATATTATTCACCACGGCTGTCGTAAGCTAGACACTGTAATTCATTATTATTATTGTACAATATAGCCACACAAACAAGGGTGAGACGGGCTCAGGGTGTGTCGTGAGTCATGTTATGATATTTTGCGACACTGGATAAATTGCTTGAATTTTATATGCAAAACGCGTTTAAAATATGCACGTCAATCTCTGTGGTAAAACCGTCGCCATAATATCAAAATACAAGTGGGGATGAAAAAAAATTTGCTATAAATGTAAAGTTTGCTTTTGATGACTCAGCACTCAACAGTCAAAGCATGCACAGAAAAATGTTGTTTCGAAGAAAAATTTATTCAAAACAATATAAAACATTACTTAAATCATAGGGTCATAATCCAAGAATGCGTTTTGCAATTCAGCAACAACGTGAAAAAGCTGGCCAGGGGTTCCGTAAAGTATTAAATTAATTCGAGCACAATAATTTATTTAAGTTTGAATCGTAGGGAATTGGACAGTAATAAAAAGAATTATTTTTGAATTAGTTGAACGTTTCGTTGTTTATTACAACTTCTTCAATAAACAACGAAACGTTCAACTAATTCAAAAATAATTCTTTTTATTATTGTCCAATTCCCTAAGATTCAAACTTAATTAAATTATGGACACGAATTTACCAATACAATAATTTATTTTTTAGAAATTTTTCATTTCAAAAGTGACAAAAACTGTTGGTAAGTGATATAGTCGTGCTCTTGTAGAATTTAAAAAATCATGCAAATTTCATAAAGCTTTCATTTTTTTATTATAGATTTTATTGACCCTTATTGTGTAAAACAGCCACGACAAAATGTTTAATTATTATGTATCAATTCATTTATTTATTAAGGCTTTCATTGAAATAATAGTTAAAATTCCCATCCCTGGTGGAGTCAAGGCAAACAATAGGGTCATATTGTGTACGTAGATGTAATAAAATGTATGTATATTTACAATCAAAATGACGATTATAGTGTTTTGGAGATTATACTCATTAATTCGATTACGTGTACATAATATTTTGTTTGAATCATTTCGTACTCGTGTGGAATGCATAATAATTATTGTTTTGAAAATGGGTGCGCTATTGTTCAATATCATTTTATTTTAGATTCGATGCATCTTTAAGATGTTTGCAGTTTTAATATATATAATTATAATCCTTCAGCCCACGACCGATTTTGGGAACCAAAATCACCAAAGCTGATTTCAATTAATTATTAAAGTTAATATGATGTTAAATGAAGCCTCGTAACCTTTAGCTGCTATTTAAATATAGCCAAACCACCAAAACTGAAAAATGATTTAATAAATATTGGAATGTTGTACACATTCGAAAACGTATTATAACCTGACTCCTTTTTGCAGTGCAATGAGGGTGCAGCTTAAATTATTATTTAATTAGAATATTTGTTAAAATTTATTGTCGATAGTAGATATTACAATTAAATGAAATTGAAAACGTTTTTGATTTATTATTAGATATTTTATTGGTCTCAACCCACTCTCAGGATGCCTGCTTTTGATCATTGTAAATCGTAAAACTGGTTTATAGTGTGTGTTGGCTGACAGATCCTTCAGGATTTTGAGTTTTCAGTTATGATAGTTGAAATAGATATCAATTTTGCCGAGACCGACTTGACACTATTAAAGTTAATACCAGACTGCCTTATTAAAATTGTTGAATTTTAAATTTCTTGGAATTGTGTAACTAATAATTTGTTTCATAGTTACATTCGATCAAAGATGGATTGAGACATAATTTATCTTTTATGATAAAGATAAAATAAATTATAAATATTGTGATGTGGCCAATATATTTTATTGGATTCATTACGATGTATTGAGCAATGAGGTGTCTATAATACTGAGGATTATAATTCAGTTGCTTACATAAACACGCCAAAACGAACGTTAAAATTGATATGGTCAAAGCTGAAATTTGGTTATATAATTGTTGAAATAATACAAAACAAATAATCAGCTGACGGTATATCGGGGGAAAGACCTTCAACTGACGTAGTGAAATATGAAGCGCGGCATCTTTCACTACGTCAGCTGACGGTCTTTCCCCAATCATAATTATTTCTATAACTTTAAGATTATATTTAAAAACTATTAAAAGCGGTTTCTTGATAATGACGGAGCGGATTGTATGCACTGTGTAGTGTGTACAAAATATAATTAATTAGATATTTAATGCACGTATTCAACGAATATAAAGAACAACAATATATTTGGTACTTTGTTGTTTGTTACCTTTTTCCAAGAATGAAACTATTGTTTTATGTCTGACGCACAATGAAAAAAACATATATATAAAAAGCCTTATAAGTCTTTCGTTTATTATTGATTTAGAAATGATGTACTCTGAATTAAATTACTGTCTTTTATATGAAAAAATAAAATTCCTTAAAATCATTTTCATCGTTACAGAATTAACAATGAAAATTTGTAAATTAAGATTTTTTAAATTAAAAATTTAAGTTTTTAGCACAATGAAATAGTATGTTAAACTGTGACTGCGTCTACACAAACACACATCCATTTAAGGTTATTCCATTTTCATCTTGCGTACGTATAGAAGTTTCACTTCAAAAGCATAATGCCGCGTCTATATCGTATCGAGAGGAAAACGATAAAGTTTACAGCAATGTGATTCTTAGTTCCAGCCGATGACGCGAGCGGAGCAGTAATCGGATGACAGACATAAAGACAATCACATCGGTTCAGAGTTATGTAATCGTACACGCAGAGACAATAATAAGCTGACCGCTTACGCACAAGTCGGTGTTTCATGGTGGTTCAGGCAGGCGCTCTAATAATAAAGACCCTTTTCTCTGTCTTGTTCAGAGAGAAAGGAAAACATTGATCAGTTCATTTGTAGACTTGTGATGTTAAAATACTAGTTATTTATGATAGTAACTATTCTGACCAGATAATTTACCGGTGAATTAACCGACTATCTATTAAATAAAATGGCGGCTGCTGATTTCTATTTTTCAGATTAACTTTCACGCGATGTGTAAACATTCAGAGTTGAATACGATGATAACAGCTACGTAAGACTCCAAAAATTTGATAATTGACTAAGGAACTCGCATAGGAAGATTTTTTTATGACTCTGCGACACACTTTTCCGTGACATTTCAGAGCCACCCTTTGAGAACCTCAAGTATTTTATTGCATCTATATATTTAATCCATCATCAACATTGAATATTGATATAAATTGAAAGTATACCCAGATAATCCTGGCAGTTGGTGTTCTTCTAATGTTCACAAATCATTTTGCAAAACGGACACTACAACTTTAAGTCTGTCGGAACGCTCTGAATTTAAGCCAAAAATAGAGCTTCGGTTGTCAACTGATTGTAGACTTATTCGTCAACATTCTGCAAAAATTCTTTCTCTATAAGGAAGATAAAGGACAAATCTTGGTCTCTAATGGACTACTTTTGTAATTTATGTACGATTTACTAGAAAAAAGTTGGCATTAATTGTGCCAAAATTTCACACCACGACCTTATTCGTACTTATTTCACAAAATAGTTTCATCACAAACCTAAAGTGACTCTTCCTTTTTCGGAAAAGTTTTTTAAATCTTCAAAATATTTCCAAAAGTTAGAGTAATCAATTGACAGCGGCACCCTTGCAACAGCATCTTCTAGCCTCATAGTGTGGCATCAGCCAAAAATTGAAACGTGCGGATGATTTGAGCGAAACAGAGCTAAAGAATGTATGTTTTTGCCTACCTCGCCTCTTACCTCTGGACCTCAGCACAAACTGTGTGAAAGGGATCCAACACTGTTAAGGTGAGAGAATAAATATGGCTCATAAAAATCAATTTGGAAATGCTTCGCAGCAGATTGCATTTGGAGAATACGATTCTTTAGTCGTTACAGCCAGTCACACCGACATCATTCCACTGATCTCGAATTAATGGATTATGGATTGACAACTGGCCCCCATACACCACCTGAAACGCCTTAAAAGACAATACAATATACGATCGATCTGTGCGCTTCCGTATGAATAATAATAATAATAGCGTTTATTGCTTAGCGCAAATGGTCAGAAATCAGTCTTTGTAGACTGGTCTGCCTTTCTGACCGGTACATACAATAATATATTACACAATAATTATATCTCTCGTCAAAGTAGACAAAGTAAAACACATACATAAAAATAACAAGCTAGGACATACATTCATGAAATCCAGGTAGATTAACTCAGGATAACACGATACTTATCTGTGTTGAGTTGTCTTTTGTATACAAAATTTGTTATTAAAATTTTAATTTTGTTTGGTTTCCAAAACAATACTTTGTTTAAAATATCTCCCAGGTCTGGTGAACAGAACATATCATTTAACAGTTTTGGGGCTACATATGAGAAGGTTTTTTGAAATTGAAATGAACGGGATAAAGGCAATGTAAATAAGCATTACGGGGACTGTAAGGATTTTGGCTGGCAGACAGTTTTGCAAGTAGATACTGGGGCTCATTAGATTTTAACATTTTTACAAAAAAGTTGCAAAAATGCATTAAACCCCTATGAAGAGTGCGATCTCACAGGAATTTGTGGCATGCAGTAAAGCGAACTTGCGACTAATTGTAAGTAAAATTATCCGACTAAAATTGTTAGTATCATAAACAACCAGTAATTTTACATCACTAGATTCCCCATATTCGCTATGAATTAATTAGAGGTCGGTGCAGGACCGTTCACTGAATGAACGTGTGACAGACATTGGAGGTCCCGCGGCACCTTGTGACTAGAGTGAACACTGAACAGTTGTCGGTCAGTGAATAGGTCTCAGGTGCCGAATGTGACCGAGGTCTTAGCTAATGGATTGTCGAGTCAAGTGAAGGATTAACCGAGGTGTAAAACTATTTACTACGCCGCCGCCGCCGCGACAAACCATTACCTCAGTTAGTTGGTTTGCAACGATACATCTACCGTTAAAGTATATATTTCAGTGCTTTCCAAACTTTTCCATGTTGTGATTTTCTAGCCATGTCAGTTTTATTTGCAAAAAAATAACTAGAATGATATATGGCGTAGGTATGTCCTTTAATGTAAGTTAATGGTCGCTAAGTCTATTCTGAGAACTTATTTTGTTAATTTTGATGTTACAGTGTGTGTGCGAATCTTAAAAAAATACTTCCATATGATTCAGAACGCGCGAAAAGAAGTATAATTTCAAAAATTAATCAAGCTGTATTCATAGTTGCAGTTCTGTGACGAGTCGAACACACACACAATCACACATACAAAACACGCACGGTATATTATGAACAGCGTTGCCAGATTTATTTATTTTTTGCCACGTCGGGATTTTGGAACTTTTTGAGTGAAAAAAACGGGATTCTTTCGTAGAAAGCGGAACATAGTAAAAAAACGTATATAACCAGAAGTTTTTAAATATTTATCTTTTTATCTGAGTTCAAATTACGTTTACGTGACGATAGCAAAAATAGTCATAGAAAATGTATTTTAATATAAATATGATATTTTAAATCAGATTTACTCCATCGTTAAATAGTTGAGCCTTATTCGTCTTCTGAAAAAAAAAACAAATCAAAATCAAAAATGTTTTATTCATTAGAAAAATATGGCGTTTCAAACAATAGTCTGAGGAGTGAATGTTACAAATTGCAACTTACAATAAGAGAATAATTATTTACGCACGGTCGAGTTATCCCCGAAAAGCTGGACTGAGCCTGTCCCGCGCGGGACATTTAATTTTGATTTAAAAATCGGGACGTCTGGCAACGTTGATTATGAAGAACAACTTATCTTTAACTGCAGGTAAAACAAAATATATAAATCCCAGAGATCTGCACAACCGCAACATGTTGGATCCTGCCCTAACATTGGTTTTGCACAAATTGGGTTGGGAAATAAAGTAATTAAAAAATAAATTTGGTTTAGTAGAAATGTTTATTACAGAGAACAGAATTGTATCAAATTTCGAACTGTGGTCGCAAAATTCATTTTATTACTGTTTTTATTAGCTGCGATTAAGCTTTTTGACTTGCTGCTTAAAAATTAAAAAAAACGTGTATGTTTTCCCCAAAAATTGAATAAAAGAAATATTTCTTTACAGCACGTCACGAGATTTCAAATTACGGGAAGACAAATTAACAGTTTGAAGTTTTTTCTGTAGCTAAAAATACTGACTGGTGCGATCAGTAATTTTTTTCAAATACAATTTTTTCTATACAAAAATCTGTGTAAAACTTATTTTAATTTTCTCGTTTTTATCCGATTTTAAATCGTTTGTTTGGATTAAATAAACTGTAAAAACTTGGCTAAAAGTCATATGGGAAGTATAGAACATATTTTTAGTTTGTTTTGACATCAAAGATTGAATAAGATTTTTCTATATGAAAAAGGTGACAAAGTGAGCAGCTGCTAAACGGTAACTTTAAATACACTTTAATAAATGCGAAAATAATACAAGATGTTATGGCATGTTTGACTATAACTTCAAATGAATGTAAGATCGGAAAAATTTGAAAGTAAATTTAAAAATTCCAAAATCGTCAATATTCAATAACATCTATATGCGCATTTGACAATGTCTGCATACTTGAAGCTTGCAGCATGGAAAACAATTTAAAAAATGTTCGAGATAAAAATGCAGTCATCGTATGGGTCAATAGTCTGATGCGGCAAGCGGCGACTGACAGTAGAAACACTGGCGCCTTGGTATGCACATGCTCGCATCTGAATCATGTACTAATATGGCAAAAGCGGGTTGATTATAGTCAATGTAAACAGCGAAAGACATGTATACACCACCGATCTCTTACTAATGGATTATGTTTGGTGGCCATTGTGTGAAATCAAATTGTACGCCATATTGTTTGGTAAAAAATATTACCAGAATCTTTTCTATTGATTGGGCTTCAACGTCCTGCCGAAACATATTTAGAGATGGATGCCAGCTGTTTGAATTGCATGTGAGTGTAAAAAGGGAATTTATAATTACGGCTTTTATTGTCGATCGAAAGTAATTTCGAGTTAGTTAAAAAAGGAGCAAAGCGTTCGGAAAACCCAACAAAGAATGAAAAAATGGGACAAGATGCTTTGATTTTAATTGGAGGAGGCACCATTACTGAATTAAAAAATTATCGACACCTTGTTAACTTTTAAATTTAACAGTTCTCGGTCTTATGGATGAGCTTTTGCGATGATTTAACTGTTCTCCTTTTACATCCAAAATCTAATTTACTGAGTTGGACATTTGATTGGACTGAACTGAGAACTGCAACGAACAGTTCGATGTTCGATATATAGAACTAAAATACCTAAATATTGATTATAATCAATTTAAACTTAGCAGTGCAGCAAACACAAATAATTAAGCGTCAACGTCGTGCTCAAAAAAGTAAATTACTACGAGGGGAAAAACCAAACACCAACAGCGTCGTCTACAAACAAATCAGATGGTGGTAAAATTATAAAAAAATTCAAGACGGGAAGTGGATCTGTTGCGAAACCCGGAAAAATTGTACAGTGGCCAAAAAACTTTTCGTCAACATAAAGGTCACTATGATCTTGCCAAACAGTAATTGCATTAGTGAAAATACAAAACGAAGAAAGTATACGCAATTTAAAAACAGTTTTTGATTGGATGTACAGTTTCTCTATGGAGCTTACTCTAAATGAAAAATGGGACGATATTAACAGATCAGAAAAAACTCAAATCTTAAGAGAAGTAAGACGAACTACGAAGATATATAGTGACACCAAAAACAAAATTCATTATAAATATTCTATTCTCGTGGAAAACCACTCTTAAAATAACTTTTATGAAAAAAGAAATATCTCTTGTTGAAATTTTAGAACTTTTTGAGTTTGAAGGAGGATTTTTTAACAACACCACGCATAATAAATTAATCCAAAATGGTCGTCCCAACTTGGTGTTTCGGCTCGATTATTATGTTTTATTACTATTTGATTATAGTAAAACAAAAGAAATAACCGAATTGCTGAAAGTTATTTGTATAAAAGAAACACTTGCAATACCTGAAAGATTTCTCTATGACTATGTTCGTCCGACACCATTTAATAAACATATGCTTTCTGTCTCTGAAATTATTACGCAAGCTATATTAACAAGCACATTGGATGAAAAGACAGTAAAGAACTTAAATTTTAAAAATTTTCTATAAGCTACACATTGAACAATTAGTTGCAACGGATATACCAGAAAAATTAAGAACCCCCAAGCAGCAGCTGACTGTTTCTTCTACACATTTTTATTGTCTGTTGTCAATATTTATCAAAAAAGTTTGGAGATCAATTTCGATTTCTCATCTTTGAGCTGTTTTGAGAGACACGACAACCGATATAAACGAATACGATACTCAAAAGCAAAAATGGAAACTAATGAATTCTACAACCACAAGACTATAAAACTTGCATCCAACCAGCATAATCAAAACACATCATGTATTGTCCATCATTGAAATACAATGTAACAGATACTTCACTTTAAAGTGTGCTAAAAGGGATTACAAATTAATGAGTGTGTTAAACGAAATAAAGACGGATATTAAGTCCATAAAATCCGAAATTAAGCGAAGCTTCAAGCTGACTATCCGTAATCCGACGACCCGGTGGCGAAAGTTGTCAGTAAATTTGAATTTTAATTGTTGGAATTTTAAGTAAATAAAATGAACATGTACCTACAATAAGTTGATTATTCGTAATTCATTTAATTAGAGGTCAGTGGTACA
Organism: Venustoraphidia nigricollis; assembly: GCA_034508555.1. Lineage (NCBI taxonomy): Eukaryota > Metazoa > Arthropoda > Insecta > Raphidioptera > Raphidiidae > Venustoraphidia > Venustoraphidia nigricollis. Next base: position 14,268,842 of record JAVRKA010000004.1, read on the forward strand.
TCATTGATGCACTATTGTTTACGTCAGTTCTTACTCGTGGACCCAAATGGACGAGAGGAATGTGTTTGTTAAGCAGGACGGGCATCGAATCAACTTTTTTTGGCTCGAAACACTACGAAACAACAGGCACTTGGAAAAAACACAAGGCACCGAATATGAACGATATACTTAGCCTTCTTCTAATTATTTAAAGTCTTGTAATAATTTATGAATAATAATTAATTTAACGTATTAGTTATTACTGATGTGTAATTTCATTACACTAACCAAATATTGAGTACGCTAGTTTCTAATTAAAACAGTTCAACTGAAACAATAACATTCAGATGAGAACAATTTGTTACGTTAGACATAGATCTTTAATATTATACACAATATGCTGCATGCATGCTGAATGCTTTGTGCTTGTATTTGGTATGTGGTGCAGCATGTCAAGGTTCTCACAGTTTAAATACTGCAACTGCACTAAATTCTGCTTCACACTGAATAATTAATTGTTTGGGCAGGGTCGATATAAAAGATCATTTTCAGAATTGTTATTTAACATTTGCTGTTAATTTTAACTATAAATTTTACACGATTTTATGAACATTAAATATACAAGTTTTTTTTATTTTTTAACAGGAAATTGGACAAATTCAAATATAGTTAATTTAAAAATTGCGATATTTCGTTAATTCTTTTTAACTTCTTCAGGCACGACTTTAACTAGTTAACCATAACATTAATAAAATTTAGATAACTTCAACAAATATTAAATAGTAAATTATTTAAACAAACTGAAATTATGGAATAATTTTTTCTCTAAAACAAATTTCAAAAAATTTGAAATTTGTTTTAGAGAATATACATTTTTATTGACACTTTGAACTTACTACTGTCAATTCTTCGTATAATATATTCATGGACAATTAAAACTAAACTTTCACAACACTATTTTTTTCATTGTTTGAAAATTTTTATTTGTTGGTACATTGTTACCAACTTTTTCAATTGTTATTTTAAATGAAAAAAAAAAAATAAATGCAAAAACGGATAGATTTTTGTAGACTATTTTAAAGATACATTAATAAAAAATTTGCATTAAATTATAATAAAGCAGCGACCCCAAAGGCTGTACTGGATTGAAATATACAAGAAATTGCTAACAGAAATACATCGATAAATTTGATACTCAGCATTAATGTCTAAAAAAGAGTGCCGGGTGTAAAAATGGCAACGGGCGAGCAAAATTTCATCCGAATCGACAATTTTTATGGATCTTAAATAACAGCAGTAGATATTTACAGGAGGGAATGTTTCCTATTATAGAGAAAAATGCTTGGTTAAAGTTGATTGTCGGTATTTACGCTTAAAAAACACATATCGCTGAAATATTTAATAGAAACAATTTTAAATTGTTACGGATTGATACAGTACCCAAAAAAAAATAGGATGAAATCAACATATCACAACAAATTAATACTATGTTTATTGAACTATTCCGAACAAAGCTTTGGTAATTCAACTACAAGCAATTTCCGAAAAAAATGATAGCATAGAAACATTTCACATCAAAATTTAAAAATTTTCTTAGATTTAATCTGGACACGTACCGAATAAAAACGATAACTAGTCGTGATGTACAAATCATATTAATTTAGAAATGAAAGATGACTACTGAGAACTGACATATCTTTAATTCACTGCAGATCCATGAATCAATAAACTTAAAAAAAAATCAAAATTGTTTAATGCTTGAGTTTGTAATTCATTAAGTTTTCGAACGAATGTCGAGTAGTGTTTTCTTTGATTACGTCAAAAAGGTTAATTCTATAGTAAATTGATTAATCTGCGTTGTAATAAGAAGGAATTATTCCCACCTTTTTTTTCACTAATAAAATAAGACGTCTGAAATTATGAGACTTAAATTTCGATTCATACCGTCTAAAAAATAACTTTTATGCTTGCGTTTTAATAGACCATTGACTTCGTGATAAAAAAACTACTAGTTTTTTTTGTTGAAATAAGATGATGAAAATCGTCCGATTTATAATTTTATATCATGGAACAAGTTAACAAAACATAACGCTAATTACTCATTTACATACACATTTGTCGCAAACAATGGTGTACATAAAAAGCATGATTAATTTCTTCATACAGAACTGAATCTGAAATTCAATTTTTCATTTAGACATATGCTAAGTACGCTGCGTCCAGGAATGTGTGAACATTTATGTCGCAGACATTTGATGCAATTAGAAATTTAATGAAATAATCATTGGTTATCTAAAACATTGCGTGAAATGTATAGTCATTTTAACCGAGCTGGGTAGAGTAGTAGTGACAGCACTAGACTCGCATTCGGGAGGTCCGGGTTCGAATCCCGGCGGGGGCAGATGTGGCTGGGACTTTTTCCTACTGCCTCTCGCCGAGAAACGGTAATTTTTGTTCCGGCCATCTTGATTGAGGTTTTCCATGGTTTCCCTCAATTAATTCCAGATAAATATCGAGATGGTTCCTTATTTGAGGCCATGGCCGATTATCTATCAAACTCCTAGTTCAAAAATTGCCTATCTTATCCTAATTTCTTATAATTCCTTCATTCGCCCATTGCTATTACATAAGTTGAAGTTTTAAAAATGTAGAAAAATATCGGGAAGTGTAGTAGATGGAAAATAGTAATGGTGCGAATGGCGTCTGTTATGACATAAAGTCGAGAAACAGACGTTAAACGCATTATTATTATTATAGTCATTTTACAAACTGTTCAAATACACAAATATAGATTCTTTGCAACGCATTACTCCATTCTTATCTCAGTTGTATAAATAAAATATAAAAAATAAAACTGCAATGGGATTTTTGTCTGTAAATAAGTTTTCTTGCGGGATCTTTGGTTCTTTTTTTGTGCAGACGTGTTTCTAGAATATGAGTCGATTTTTTACGAGATTTGCTGAGCTCAAAGCAATGAGGATGTTTTACACGTTTTTTAGCCATCACACCTTAAAACATCGTGATGAAACTGCAGGAAGATGTTAGGCAAAGAAGAAATAATGAGAAAATGTTCCTTTTAAGATTCCAAAAGTCCCACACTTAATGGAAGTATTTTGTATTTACAAAATATGAACTATAAAATGTAGTTCGGGATTTAAACTCAGCTCGTACAACGCTTGGAATCCACACAAAAAAAAACTGATTGGAATATAACATGAGTTTGAAGAAAGATAATCGGTCGACTCAAAAGAATTAATGAATATTTAACGAGTGAGTGTCGCCGCCGCGCGTAACAAGATTACAATATTCACATGTCGTAAATGTGATTAATTTGAAATCAGGCCTAACAAATAATCTCACCTAATTTATGTGTAATGCGCATTCATATAATAAATTTTATTGTCTACTTACAGTTTTGTTTCGACTACGAAATGATTCTAAGCATATTTTTGAACTCACCTGTAAAAAAGAAAACGTATTAAATTTAGATAAATAGATTTAATATTCATCTATACATATATATATATACAATATACATAGACTATGTGGTGTGTATTTAAAAGTTTTCAAATTGAAAAAAAAATTCAATGTACAAAAAGGATCACATAATAGAAAAACGTCTTCCACGTTGGGACTAAAATTTCGATTCTCTGTGAATGGTTTGACGAAGAAACTACATACGATAATCAGAAACGGTTTTTTTTGTGTTTTATTAACACGTTTCTTGACTTTAACAATATTATTTTTGAAGACAGTTTTGTTCAGGTCTGCGACCTTGAAGCGTTCTAGGAAGCTGAAACTTTGCACATTCATGGAATAAAACGTTTCTTGCGTGAACAGAAACCAAATTAAAGAAATAAACAAGATACCTCGTGTTATATGGACCACAATCGCACGCAAGAATTTCTTTTTTATATTAAAATGTATCAATACTGATTTAGATTTTTATTATGTACCCTTAAACATCCATAATAATTACTTTAAATTCAAAATTTAAATGTATATGAAGTACCAAAACCACTTTTAACATAATGCGTAGAAAACATATGGTAATAATACAAGTTTCCCTTAACCACATCTAGAGTGTGTTGGTGTTATACATTTCCATCCCAACCGATAAAACAAAGACAAATTGTTCGATAAACTGTAACTTTCCCCTCGCTTTGTTTAGGGGGATAGGAATTATGTTGAAGCATATCAGGTGTACACCTTGGAAGGTGCCATCTATAGATATAGGAGATAGATTCACACACCAACTAAAGAGTAGGAACGTTTTATAAGAGGCGCTGCATTGATCGGTTCTTTCGATGTTTATCGTGGAGCTTCAATGTTCTTGAAACGTTTAGTTTCTGGGTACGTAATAGGTAGAGTTGGGTAACTCAGATCTGAACCGATTCAAAGAGCTGACTCCGACAGAAGATCCGTGAGAGCCGACGGATCAACGGATCCGCATAACTCAGTGAAACACAACACACAGAAGCACATTTTACACTTACGTATCAGCTCTTGCTTTGATGCATCTGTCAGCTCAAATGACTCATGCATCACATGTTTGGCTATGCATTCTTGATTCTATACAGGTCGTGATATGATTGACTGAACTATATAACTCAGTGGCAGACTGCAGGAACATATTCAGAACTCGGCTATTTTTGAACCGGTTCAGTGAGCCGGCTCACATACGGGAGCCAGATGCAAAAATGCAGATCACTAAAAAGACCCGTTTTTCCCATCTCTAGTAATAGGTATTGAAATTTAAACGTCAAACCATAAGAATAAAGTAAATTTTACCATTCCAACCCACCAGAGGGGAATGGTACTAATTTAGGTCAAAATTTACTTTTCAAAATTTTACAATATTTTTTCGTTTTGAGGTCCCCTGAATCTAAAAAAAACATTCCCAGTGCAGAACGCTGCTATATAAATACAGTAACCTTAATATAACGAGCCTTAATATAACGATTTCCTCAATTCAACAAATTCTTCCCTCTTTTTCATCACATACAATTCCATAATAACAACAACAATACATGTCCCGACAGGTTCAGACACGTTAAATTTATCGTAAGACAAACATTGCTGTTTGATGTAAACTAATGTAAACACTGCTGTTGGTCACTGTTGTTAATAAATTTAAGTTGCAATGGCTGAGAAACGAAAAAAGTGTTCCTTAACTAGGCTTGCCAACTTTAAAATATAAATTTGCGGGAAATAATGATTTCAAATGCGGGACAAGGGTTAAAAAAGCGGGATCCAACTAATTTTATTTAGAATACAAAAAAACGTGAAATTTTCTTTACAAATCAGGATGAGAAGTAAAATAAAACACCTTGTTAGATTAACAATAGTCATAATTTACTGAAAAAAAACAGTTATAGTGTAATTTAGACTTTATTATGAAAACTATAAATTACTTTTTAAATGAGTATTTTTCTTGACATTTGGCACTTTTAAGGATTTTTCATTTTTAAGTACAAAATTGTAAAAATATTTACATGGATAAGAAAAATTTACTTTAACTTGTAGCTCTGACTTTACAGAATCCGCATGAAGACGATTTCGCGCGTCGGTCCAGGCATTATTACAAAGTGAGAAGACTCTCTCTGCTGCTGCATTAGAACACGGAATAACAATCTATTTAGCGTCCTCCGAAAAGAGGAATATTTATCGTCCCGCACACACCCTGAGCGGGACGTCTCGTTAAGGGTATCAGAAACGGGACGTCCAGCGTATAGCGGGACGGTTGGCAACCCTATCCTTAACCGTCATAGAGAAACGAAAAATCATCAAGTATGGAACGATGATTGTCAAAGCTTGGAATCAAGTCAATGAAAGAAGCACCACAAACTATTCGAAAAGTTTTCTTACCTTGTTAAGGCTGTCGGAACGCTCTGAATTTTGTTTGTGCTGAGACCCAGCGGTAAGGGGCGAGGTAGGTAAAAGATATATTGTAGGTGTGACCTTCTTTAGCTCTGTCTCGCTCTAATCATCCGCACGTTTCAATTTTTGGCTGATGCCAACTACGAGGCTAAAAAAAATGTTTGCAAGGGTGCCGCTGTCAACTGATTACTCTAATTTTTGGAAATATTTTGAAGATTTAAAAAACTTTTCCGAAAAAGGAAGAGTCACTTTAGGTTTGTGATGGAATAGTTTTGTGAAATAAATACGAATAAGGTTATAGTGTGACATTGAAAACGTGTGTTTTTTTAGCACAATTAATGCCAATTTTTTTCTAGTAAATCGTACATAAATTACAAAAGTAGTCCATTAGAGACCTAGATTTGTCCTTTATCTTCCTTAGAGAGAAAGAATCTTTGCAAAATGTTGACGAATAAGTCTACAATCAGTTGACAGCCGAAGCTCTATTTTTGGCTTAAATTCAGAGCGTTCCGACAGCCTTAAAACGAATCTTAGACCAACCTAACCTCTATATAACAAACTTCATTGTAGCAAATTACTTGGTATAACGAATATTTTCTTAATCTCTTCAGCTTTGTTATATCGAGGTTGTATTGTATCCGTTTTTTTTTTGAGTGTTTGAATCTGTGGAACCACTGAACTGATTTTAAAATTTTAACGATCGAGCATTTAAATTAACAGGATCGTCTGTCTCTAGTGAAAATCAGCTGCCTCGCTGAAGTGTCGCGTCTTAATAGAAATATACCTAGGCTTCGCACCATCTCTGTGAGACTGTGTCATGCGTCTCGGCTGTGTCTACGGAAACAGGCGGTGTGGCAATCACAGCTGTAAATCGAGCGAAGGAAAGCTGAGAAACAAATGACACCGAGAGCATTTGTAAAGTTAGAGGTGGAACAATAGAACATCACATTTACGTGTGCGGTGGCCATTTTGTAACCGGGGGTGGGTGGACGGGTGAAAGGGACTAGGAATCGAGATGAATTGGCGGTTGATCCAGAACAAGCACGGTGATAAACAGGAGGGTGGTATTCTAGTAGGCTTATAGAGAATGCCCAATATATTGCGGACTTTGTACAGTTGAAGCGATGTGCGTGGTTTTCTTTGAGCCAATATTTGGTTCGATTTTTAATGGTTGTTTTATTACACAAAACATTTCTATTTAATATTCATTAAGGTGGATTTATATAATGTCTAAGCACCCTGTTTTACTACAAATTTTATTTAAAAATTATTTTATGAATTTGACAGGACAACATTTGAAGAATAGTGTATATTGAAGAATAGTGTATCAGAATCTAATAGGGGTGTTGACTGTATTCAAACAAAAACATAATTTTTTACGTTAAGTGGTAATTTCTATGATAGAAATACTAAAAAACAATACTTTCCCTTATTTTTAAGGAATTTCATTAATATTTAATAAGTAAAACTTAATTAAATCACTCTCAAGTTACTTGACAACGAACACCAATCAGAGTGCATGACGTCACTGGCTCATCAACATCATCATACGCTGTCATAGAGGACGCTGTTCACGCTTCATTGGTGGTTAATATTTAGAGTGTGTAATTTATTCGAAAATTTCTATGCCAACAATTACGAAAAACCTATCACCTCATCAGTTTAACAGCCTACGACGTAACGGCAGCCACGTGACGCTTTAAGCAAAATTTGAAAAGAAATTTAAATATATATGATTTTTAAAACGTGTCATATTTAAAAATTATAATAAATATTTCTGGTTATGCACGATTTAAAACACTTTCCCAAAAAACAGTCAATATTTTTTTTGTTAGCATTAATGTCCGTTCAGTACTTGCCATTAATGGTATTGATGGTATTGGCGGGACGCCCCATTAATGTTTTTTTATAACTTAAAATATGATTGTCGACTTAAGGTAAAGAATTAACATACGCAAGTAAAAAATTATAATCATTAGTAATAAGGAAACATATATTTCAATATAGGAATAAGATTTTTTTTGCTAAAAATATATGTCGTAGGATAATTGAAATAATCGGATCTTCGCGAAAATCCTACGACGATTGCAAAAAAAAACAAAATTATCCGTTTTTTGCAATCGTCGTAGGATGTTCGCGAAGATCCGATTATTTCAACTTTCAACTATTCCTCAAAGCTTTGTGTCCTTCAATAAACAGAAGTAAAATCCGTTGCATAGATTTTCACTGAAAATGAGAATAAGACGGTATTTTTCAATTTTAATTCTTAATCAACCTGAAAATGGCATGACAGACAGTTTGATTATTCAGATCGTTGAAGAAAAAAAAAAACACTAACAATTCACGTTTTTATTGTCAATAATTGTCAAGCGTTGTATACTTCTTAAATTTATATTATACAATAGGTAGCCTTTGTAAATTAAGTACCTATATTTAGATATATACTGCTTTGAAAAAAAAAAAAACAATTTTCAATTTTAATATAACTTTTTAGAGCTCATAAAACTACAACACAACTTCATAAATGAATGTTCGCTTCGTACAGTCTATAAAACTTATTAGTAGTTCTACCAAACCAATAAAAAATTGATATTTTTAGCTTTCATTACAGCAATATGTCAATTATTGGCGACACAAAAGTTATAGAATAGCATTATTAATTAGAAAGCTAAAAATAGTTGCCGAATGTTGAATTGCCCATCAATCGTAAAGCACGTTGAATTTTTTTAATGTACTATTAAAATCAATAGTACAAACAAAATTAAACGGCTATTGACAGCCAATTGAAAAAATTTAAACAACGTTTAAGTCAAGATTTGGACCTTCTTCAAGTTCTTAAATATTAATAGTCTTTCTTTAACTCGTCGCTCGTTAAGTTAGAGCTTCAAGTTCTATTTCTTCAGTGCCTTGAGGTCCACACTCACTGAAACGGATCGGATCGGCACGGCAGTGAGTATATGCACACTGGATGTTTCTGACTCGTTTCGAGCCGCCTAGTGCGTGGGAACTAATTTTACTTCATGTATTCCAAAACTGCCGATCGTGCCGAATCAATCCGATTCGGTGAGTGTGGACCTTTACTGTTTGCAATCGTCCCTAAGGGTACAGTATTTTTCATTAGTTTTAAAACTACCTTCTCTAACTTCAATTAATTTGAAGTCGAGATAAATAAATAGTTGTAAATTTGTGACTACAGATAAATAATTGCGCCGACTTTGAATGCAAGTAGGGAAGAGAATTGTAAATATTACAATATTTCATCCTTTTTGAAGGTATTTTTAAAGTCAGTTCTATTTTTTTAAATTATTTCTTCTATACTTTTTAGATTAAGAAAAAATTAATGTTTTGCTTGGGTTAATAAAATAATATAAGAATGACTGAAAGCGGCTGACAACATGAAGTTTCCACATCGTTACTCATAATTACAAACGAATTCAGCTGACAGCCATTTTATTTCAATATGCAAACTGTTTGCTAGTACAAACTGATTTGGAATCAGCGTTGCCAGACGTCCCGATTTTGGCGGGACGTCCCGATTTTTAAATCAAAATTAAATGTCCCGCGCGGGACAGGCTCAGTCCCGCTTTTCGGGGATAACTCGACCTTGCGTAAATAATTATTCTTTTATTGTAAGTTGCAATTTGTAACACTCACTCCTCAGACTATTGTTTGAAACGCCATATTTTTCTAATGAAAAAAACTTTTTTGATTTTGATTTCTGTTTTTTTTATTTTTTTTATTCAGAAGACGAATAAGACTCAACTATTTAACGATAGGGAAAATCTGATTTAAAATATCATATTTTTATTAAAATACATTTTCTATGGCTATTTTTGCTATCTATTGTCACGTAAACGTAATTTGACCTCAAATAAAAAGATAAATATTTAAAAACTTCTGATTATGTACGTTTTTTTACTGTCCCGCTTTTAACGAAAGAATCCCGCTTTTTTCTCTCAAAAAGTTACAAAATCCCGACTTGGCAAAAAAAAATCTGGCAACGCTGTTTGGAACCCACATTACATGGTAAATAACAGTTGAGTCAATACTACTTTGCTGCTAAAAAGATATTAATTTATTATCAATTAATATGGGAATGCTTTTAAGTTTACACATTACTTTATTAGTGTATTTGCCATATATAGCACATACAAAATTTCATTGCCTCCTAAACACTTTGGCACTATTTGCAAGTGTATGTATGTGCGGGCTATAACTTTCGAAAGAGTTGATTGTAGTCAAATTTAGTCTACATGTCGAAATCTATCACCGCATGAATTATATTTTAAATGGGCCTGATTAAGGCATATTTAGGGGTTGAAAATACCGAAGATGTTCTCAGAATCGTTTCAAAATTGAAATGTAACCATTTTGTAGCGATTAAAAATGCCTCTAAAATTTTAATAAAATCGGCCCAACAGGACCGGACTTACAAATTTTAAGAAAAAACTAGTTTGCAGATAGTGAGTTACTTACTGAAGGGTGTATTTAATTTAGTGCGGATGTTGGATTGATAACAATATTTTAACTGAGAAAAAGAAATTATTATAAGGGGTGTATTAAGGGGTTACATTTTATTTCGTTCAAAAACATACTTAAGTTTACGTAATAAAGCCACAAGACCTGTATTAGTAAATACACTATACGAGTATTGTTGACAGGGTTTTGGCACTGCGACCCGAGTTTTATTTTAAATTATAGTTCATAGTTCTAGTGCTGGGTAGCAGAAAGGATTGTCAAATAATTTGATTTGGCAATGACCTTAGATTGTAAACACATATTTTTCTCCATAAGAAAAGCATTGTAGAATTCGATTCTGTTAGAAAAATAATTGTTCGATTGAAATGATATTTTTTCTAAACTGCGTATATAACATAGTTTCTTGCATAATTTTTACTTCCAAACGACATTTTTAAACGCATTTTTATCAAAAGATGAAAAACAAACTTTTTGTGTGCACATCAAGCATTTGTTTTTGTGTGAATACAATCTAATGTTGTACATAACAGGGAGTTTGAATACAACATTAGATTGCTCTTGCATATATGAAAACTGTAATTAAGTATATTATCACAATCTAAGGTCATTGTCAAATCAAATTATTTGACAATCCTTTCTGCAACCCAGCATAAGTATCTGGTCTTGTTAAATCCGGTTTTATATTTTTTCATCTGGCAAGTGACAGCCCGATCTGTAGGATCCGGTTTAAAGGAAGTTTCTATATTAGATTTCTAGTGAGCTCAGTTGTTGAGTGTCTATAATTTACAACTTATTCTTATTAGTGTTTCTAGAACTGAAAAATCAAGCTGCCCATTGATGTTATTTTGAAGCTCTTCGTTTGCGTCAACAGATTAACACTGAGTTAGTGTTAGTGGAGAAGACTAATGTTTGTTGTTCGCACTGTGATTTATAACTACGCTGTTGTAGGGAACCACTAGCGAATGGTTTCCACAACCATCACTAGTGGGGAACACCACTAGCCTATACTATTACAGAATATCTGTTTTCTCTCACTTTTGCTTGGTTTGACTCTTAACTGTACCTTATGTGAAATAAATTTCATTAGAATATAAAGCTCGTTATTACAACTTAGTAGGAATAATCTTCGACTAGTGGTTAGTCTCCTAACAGGACATTGTGCCCTGAAAGAACATCTCGAAAAAATCGGACTGTTTAATGGGAACTAAAGGTGCAGACCGTGCAATAAAGAGACGGAAACAGCGTACCATATTCTGTGCGAATGCGAGGCTCTGGATAATTTATGGACAATCAGCAATGGGTCCAGAAGACTATATCAACCATCCAGTCCACGGACTGTGCTAGTTAATACTAGAGTTGGGTAACTCAGATCTGAACCGGTTCAAAGAGCCGACTCCGACAGAAGATCCGTGAGAGCCGACTCACTTTTTTTGAGCCGACGGATCAACGGATCCGCGTAACTCAGTGAAACACTTAACACACAGAAGCACATTTTACACTTGCGTATCAGTTTTTGCTTTGATGCATCTGTCAGCTCAAATGACCCATGCATCACATGTTTGGCTATGCATTCTTGATTCTATACAGGTCGTGATATGATTGACTGAACTAGGTAACTCAGTGGCAGACTGCAGTAACATATTCAGAACTCGGCTCTTTTTGAACCGGTTCAGTGAGCCGGCTCACATACGGGATCCAGATGCAAAGATGCAGATCACTAAAAAGACCCGTTTTTCCCATCTCTAGTTTGTAAAAGAAACCGGGTGATATATAGAGAAATTGGGAGATAGCACAATAAGCCCTAGAGGCTGCATTGCTCTCGGCGATAGATCGGCTTCCATGTTAAAAAAAGCTTGTTACATTCCTGTTTTTGGTAACCTAAAAAGACCCGTTTTTCCCATCTCTAGTTAGTAGAAGAAACGAGAATACTGGACTGGGTGATATATAAAGAAATTGGGAGATAGCACAATAGGCCCTAGAGGCTGCAGTGCTCTCGGCGATAGACCGGCTTCTATGTTAAAAAAATCTCGTTACGTTCCTGTTTTTGGTAACATATTGAGAGTATTTTGAATTTTTATTATTGAAAAAAAATCAATTTAAAAATAGGTTAAATATGATGTTATAAAATAAAATTGTTTATAAAAATTTCAATGAATATATATAGGGTTCTCCCTTTTAGTACCTAAACAAAGCGAATAAAAATTTAATCCAGCCGATTCGTCAAGGTTTGCGACGTATACAGCTCGGATGTACATACAACGGCTGTTCACATATATTTCTTTGGAATACCACAAGGCGTACCAGTATGTTCTGGCGCACATTTTGAGAGACACTGCTCTATATCGATATTTTTACACTGGATTGAAGTAAGGTGCTCTTTGAACACTGGATATTTCTGTGCCCGACCAATTAAAGGAGTGGAATAGTTATAAGTGTGTAGCCATTTTCCGAGAATGGACTGAGACTGAGAGAGCGCGCTCTGACCGCATACAATAGACTTTGAAACAGCCACAGAACATTAAAGTCTTTGATTATTTATCCGAGTTGTAAAGGAACAAGGTTCGACGCGAACTGCGATGCATTGTTCCTCGTACGGAATAAATGATTACCGGCAAAGTTTTTAAATTACTGCTCCTTTTTATAAAACTACTTTATCTACCTTTTATGGAGAAATTGAATGTACTAAAAAGATAAGCGAAATGGAGGTTATTTAATTCTTGATAACAATTTTCATGCTCACATCCAGGGATGGATCTAATAGGGCTTAAGCTCTGGGCCCCTAATGTCAAGGGCCCGCAAAAATTGAGTTATAATCATACATGTTTTATTAACAATGAACACTTATCGTTTAGTAAAAAATTCCAGCCTATTGGGACCATTCCAACTTCAAATATATTGACATTTGATATATTATTATAGAGATGGGAAAAACGGATCTTTTTAGTGATCTGCATCTTTGCATCTGGATCCCGTATGTGAGCCGGCTCACTGAACTGGTTCAAAAAGAGCCGCGTTCTGAATATGTTACTGCAGTCTGCCACTGAGTTACCTAGTTCAGTCAATCATATCACGACCTGTATAGAATCAAGAATGCATAGCCAAACATGTGATGCATAAGTCATTTGAGCTGACAGATGCATCAAAGCAAGAACTGATACGTAAGTGTAAAATGTGCTTCTGTGTGTTAAGTGTTTCACTGAGTTACGCGGAGCCGAAAAAGTGAGTCGGCTCTCACGGATCTTCTGTCGGAGTCGGCTCTTTGAACCGGTTCAGATCTGAGTTACACAACTCTATATTATTATAATAAACAAAATAAAAATTATGTTAAAGCGCACGGGGAGGCGGGTAATGACTAGTAATAAATATTTTCAAAAAAAGCTATTCTCTTGCATGGTTACATAATATGGTTTTGCATGTCAAATAAACCAAAGCATGCTTGTCAGCTACCTAATTTATTTTTGACAAATCTTCAAAACAAAAGAACAGCAGTATTTTTTTTATATTCAAAATATTTCCGATATTATGAAGCTTAGAAAAAAAATTTCAAAACTTTCTTAAATAGAATATTAAACCGTTATAAAAAATATAAAAAAAAACATTATAACATATATCTCTTCTGCGCATGCGTCGATTTTCTCCTAAAAACAATAGGGTGATTCATATTTGCATATTAAATATCCTTTCAAAATTAGGTTTCAATCGGCTCATCCGTTTGACCTGTATCGTGTTAACAGACAAACAGACTTTTCCAAAAATATGTTTTTTGAACTCGGAGGACTTTAAAACGATAAAACATTGTAAAATTTTGAAAAATGAATTGTGATTTAACTTTCATTTCCCAATAGTGAGTTGGAATGGTTAACTAGTTAGTAATAATGATTATCCGTATCATGGGTGAATGTTGACAATATTTTGTGTGAATTTTGACATTTTTTTGGTGAATTTTGATTAATTTAGGATCAATTAAATAATTTAATCATTTCCCTAAAAAATGAATAACTTTATTAGACAAAAATTTAAACTAGGAATATTTCAAAACTCTACTGATACGATATCGGTCGTTAGTTCTCTGTAGACCACAAAATATATAAACGCTAGTTTAATAAAATAAAAAAAATTCTATCTATGTGTATTATTTTTATTTTCTGCTTCGCGAAACATAAAACAATGCGAACAATCATCAAATTGAAACCGTTTTATTTATGTAAATATATTTTCAATTCTACAGACACTAATTTCGAGTGAAAATAAAACAAAGCAACACTGACATAAACGTTATTACTGATAAATTTTCGTTTCGTTTCTGATTGCTGACCGTTATAGAAGTGACGGGAGACAAAGAAAGTTTGATAGAAACAAAACGGCTGTCAATCAGCACGATGAGATGTGCCTCTACTTAATTCAATATTTAGATTACCCAGCTGCAATGTTCGAACCAGCTGTACGAAACACTCACGTAAATACATATTGATTCAATTAATTAACATTGCGTTCAACAAACTGTATGCTTGTTGCCATCGCCCGAATACATATAAATTTACGCAACACACACAAACAGTTTTTACCATAAATGATGCCATGACCAGCTTTAATCAATTAAAATAATTTCATGGAAACAATCAAAGATTTTCAAATCACATGCTCGCTGTCACAGCATCATCTTGTCGCTTGCGTTCCAACTACATTATAGTATACTAGCGGCCCAGTCCGGCTTCGCCCGGGTGTAAATGTAATATATAGGATATAAAAGATGAGAATCACTATCATTAAATTCTCAACGTGTATTGAATTTGCGCGAATTCAATCACTTTTATTTGTGAATGTTCA
This sequence comes from Venustoraphidia nigricollis, assembly GCA_034508555.1. Classification (NCBI taxonomy): domain Eukaryota; kingdom Metazoa; phylum Arthropoda; class Insecta; order Raphidioptera; family Raphidiidae; genus Venustoraphidia; species Venustoraphidia nigricollis. The sequence continues at coordinate 14,284,007 of JAVRKA010000004.1, forward strand.
AAAATCGAAGAAAAATCTTATTTCCCAAAAAGAAATTTAAAAAATTCTGTTGATCCGACCGCTACCAAACTTCAGAAGATCACCCGCTGGGCTAATCTAAAGATTGTCTGAAAATTTCATCAAAAATGGTCTACCCGTTTGGAGTCCATAGATTACATATACATCGTCTTTTATCTATATAGATTATTAAAATGTAAAAAGTGGTTATTGTGACATAACGATAATAGTTGGACATATAGTATCGCGAAGTTTTTTGTAGTTATTGATACGTTCTTTAATATTATAGAACATACTTTTGTTCTATCATCAATAGTTTCCGCAGCGCATGCGACGAAAGATGTTTTATGGCATTTTTTTTACACCTTCGGTTACGTTACTAAAGTTTTAGTAAGGATCCCTAATATTTTCTAACAATAAATATAACCTATGTTAGTCAGGGTGAATGTAGCTTTCTAATGGTGAAAGAATTTTTTAAATCGACACAGTAGTTTTTGAGTTTATTCATTACAAACATACACACCAAAATACAAATCTTTCCTCTTTATAATATTAGTGTAGATTACTCCACAAGAGCCGAAAGTTGAATTTCCTGCACTGCGCCACATGTCGCGCAGTGCAGAACTTTCAGCTTTCTGCTTGTGTGGTGTATACCATTTTTCTTCATACTTGGTCGAAAGTACGCAATTTCACCAATATATAAAAATTACTAATTACTTTCAAGTGAGCAATCTTGATGTTATCCGTAATGACACATGGATCTAATAATGTCCATGTAATAACAGCAGATGGCTACCTACTACTGCCTACTAGCGAACAAATGACGTGACAAACGCCAGTCTGACGTATCAGTGCGCATGACAAAACTGTTTAGGCCCGCCTATACAAACGATATGCGAATAATTCCAGCTGTCATTACAACAGTGTATAAATGTTATACTTTCGGCTTTAAAATCGAATCAGAATGTACGTACTTTCGGCATGGTATGAAGAAAAACTGATTAAAGTGGTATGCAATTACACGGTTGAAAAATTCACTAATAGCGTAGGTAGAAACTTAGTTTTAAAAGTGTAGGTTGATGTATTGAAAGTGAAATAATCCCTGTACAGAGTATTATCTAAATTATAAATAACTGTAAATTATTTTCATTGACCCTTCTGTTTTGCGTAGGTTATTCCATTATACCGTGAATTTATTTTAAGATGAAACATACAAAATTTCCGTTTACATAGTTACACAATAACATTTCTGACAGCAATGTAATTACGCGTTTGTTTTAAAATAGAGCATAGGAATGTGAACAAGTAATAATAAATACACATGATATGATTTTTTTTAGCTAATTAAAGTAAATTTCCCCATTCACTGCCACGCAATGCCCTAAGCGGTCATGAAAATTCTTCAAAACGTTACTTAATTGAAGAGGTGTTATATCTCTCAATAATTCTAAGAATAATAATAACAAAAATTAACCTCAATTAAAATTTCATTTTGATTCTTACTTCTATATTCAATCTATTGAGTGATCAAAAATACGATATTACTAAGTCCGCTGTATGAGACTTAATTAAAAGGACTATTGGTTGTAATCAGAATTCAAACGTTATAGTCGTCTAGAATACTATTATATAGTGTTCAGAAGGCAGAAAGTGCATTTATTAGTTTGTCATTTCAGCCTGAGTCTCTCATGGCCAACCTCATACTGTCGAATTTCCGTTAGCACGGCCAACTACATACTTTTGAATTTTTGTTAGCGTGGCCAACTTCATACTGTCGAATTTTCGTTAAAATTTTACTTCCAACGCGCCAAAAGGAGGTTAACTTAAGGTAGTTGTCGTGGTACAATATTGTCAAAAAGTTATAGATTATACGCGCCACAAAAGTATACTAGCTTGTAGCTAAGTGATCCATAATTTGTACGCAAGACTGTACCGTTGAACTTTAAACCGTTATTTATAAATAATTAGACGGTAAAAAAAAAATTTAAACTCATAACAAATGCATTGGAAAGTCTCTGACAGTTAGTTCTTTTTTTATAAATAAGAAACTGGTTCAGAACTACAGAGATCGTATCCAATTTTTAATTAAATTTATCTCGAATTACATACGGTCGATCGACTTCAAATTTTCAGGGTAATTGTATTATCATGTCCTTAATAAGTATACAAAAATTAAGAATTTTCTGACGGTGTGCCTTAACCACGACAACTACCTTAAAAATACGGTGCGTTTTAACAGATTACGATGACTGAAATGTCACTTTAAGGTGTCTGACCAGAAGTAATAATTTTTAAAATAGCAGTGCACGCGGTTTGGAGGTTAGCTTCTACATTATACCTAATGGAGATGATTACGTGCCTTTGTACAAACAGTAAACACGTATGTAGATTATAATTAATTTTGTGTGTATGTTTATTCATACACAGTTTTGTGCATGTTCTATTTAATATGTGGCTCGTTTCTGTCTGCACATAGTTGCTATCTAAATAGATGTGCCATGCAACTAATTGGACACATCAACGTTAATTTCCTCAACAATTACATTATGTACTTGTCACACACATTCTATTTTTAGCTTAAATTTTGTGTTTGCTGTCAACTATTTAATATAATAATATTATAATTAGAGATCGGACATTGAAAGATCATTTGTATGGGGTGTCTCAGGTCGACCGCCAACGAACAGTACCTACCAATAGTGAAAGAGAGACAATAATTCTGAGTAGAAATAACCTTGAACTTGTCAAACACATTCTATTTTTACGACAGTCGTCAACTATATCATATATATTAATACGCTAAGGTTAAGATGTTTGCCTCCCTTTTTTGAAAAAATTTCACAATTACTCCACATAAATTTTGTATCATTTTATAGATAATTACTTGCTCTATGTGTATCAACCATTAAAAAATCCATTATTGCTTTTGTTTTTGCAAAATAATTAATTATAACAATTACACATTTAATCAGTATATGCAGCAATGCTGCCGTCTGACGGTTCTAACTTTGAAACAACGTCAACATGATTAACGGTCGGTAAATTTTTTTTGTTTAATTTTTAATCAAAAATCACGTATAAATACTTTTCGTATGGCAGCGCTTCAGCCCAACGTTTTCGATACTTGCGTCTCTACATGACAGTTTTCGAAAACTATTTTCTTGAACCGTCACTGAGCTTCGTAATGTAATACAACAAAAAGAAGAACGTTATAAAGAATGTGAGAAATTAAAAATGAATTTTAGTGCGAATTATTCGCACAGGTACCGCTAGTAATATAATAATTAGAGATCGAACCGCAGAGTGAAAGAAAGAAAATAAGGGGCCATTCATCAATTACGTCACACGTTAAGAGGGGGGGTAGGATCGACGAAGTGTGACATTGTGTGAGAAGGGGCAGGGGAGTCACAAGCCTCGTGAAAATCTAAAGAATTTTGACTGTAAACGTCAAAGAAAAAAATATTCTATCTTTACGTTATATAGGTTTGTAGTTATTGTATTGTTGGCGAGTTCTCAATTTTGGAACTGTTGTTTTCATTTACTCAGTTCTAGGTGTAAAATTGCAAAATATGTGACTTTACACTAGGGGGGTGACTACCTGTGCCAAGGTGGAGAGGGGGGTAAACAAATCATGACATTCGTGTGACGTAATTTATGGATGCCCCTAATTTTGAGCAGAAATGTTTTTGGCGCGTTGTGAGTTCAATGTTAGCAGGCAATGCAAGTTGCGCGCGCACAGCTAACGAAAATGCAACAGTATGAAGTTGGCTGCGCTAAATAAAATTTGACAGTATGAAATTGGCTGCATTAGCTGAAATTCAACAGTATGAAGTTGGCTATAAGAAACGCAGACTGAAATGACAGATGGACGAAATCGATGCACTTTCTGTCATCTAGAAACGTATATTAAATCTGCATGGTTATAATGTTTATTAGTGTATTTGCCATATGGCAACATACACTATTGGCGTCGGTCGGATGGCGGGACCTAGGGGTCGGACCAAAATTTCTCGACGTTTCATAACCTCCTAAACACTTTGGCACCATTTTTAAAAATGTTTATATATATATGTATATATATATATATATATATATATATATATATATATATATATATATATATATATATGTGTGTACGCGCGATAACTTTCGAAAGAGTTAATTGATTTCAACGAAATTTGGGCCACGTGTTGAAATCCACCACCGCAAGAAGCCTATTTAAAATGGGCGTAATCGGGGTATTTTAAGGGTAGTTTTTAGGGGTTGAAAAATGTTTTTGGGCCCCAAAATACCGAAAAAATTCTCCGAATCGTTTCAAAATTGAAATTTAACCCTTTGGTAGTGATTAAAAAGTGTCCCCACAATTTTAATAAAATCGGCCCGACAGGACCGGGTTTACAAATTTTATGAAAACACTAGTTTGCAGATAGTGACTTATTTATTGAAGGGTGTATTTAATTCGGTGTAGACGTTAGATTGATAATAATATTACAATTAAGAAAAAAATGTTATTTTAAGGGGTGTATTAAGGGGTTAAATTTTTTATTTTGCCCAAAAACAAACTTAATTTCACATAATAAAAGTATAAAACCACACGGCCCTATACAAGCAAATACACTATATTGTCGGCAGGGTTTTGGCACTGCGACCCGGGTGTTATTTTTTTTATATTCAAAATAAATATGTTCTTTGAACTATGTTTCCAACTGAAACTCAGTCATAAAAAAGCACAAACCGTGAAAATTTATCACGCATAAATGCTAAGAACAATAATCGATAAAGGACTCGTGTTGACGTTATGATTATTAATACATTTCATCTCGCGATTTTACGTCATTACCCTCATATTAGAGTTTTCAACCCCTGAAACGTGATTTATTGGTGACCTCTGCCGAGAAAATATAAGGGATAGCCGGCCGTTTTGGTCAGTTCTCGTTCGTAGTGAACGGCGGTCATTAGGGAACATGCTGATAACACACATTATTACGATGATATAGGATTATAGGTTATCTGCATACGCCGACATCCGTGCCATACGTACACACAATGTTATGACCGAGTACTATAGCAGTATAGGCTTGTATAACCTCACGGAACTACCATGGCAGCGCGCAACTGATTGAGCTTTTGAGATATCACAGTAAAGGAAGGTTTGGTTGAGGATCAATAAATAAATAGGCTTTAGCAAAGTTTTGCTGATGGCCAACGTTTCGAAAATTTTATTTTCATCATCAGGGCCTTAAGCTAGTCAAATGGTAGTAAATTATTCTAATAGTATACATTAGAACAACGGAACGTTCCATCAGCAAAACTTTGGTAAAGCTTATTAGTGTATTTGCCATATGGCAACATACAGTATTGGCGTCGGTCGGATGGCGGGACCTAGGGGTAGGACCAAAATTTCTCGACTTTTCATAACCTCCTAAACACTTTGGCACCATTTTTAAAAATGTTTATATATATGTGTATATATATAAATTTATATATATGTGTGCGGGCAATAACTTTCGAAAGAGTCAATTGATTTCAACTAAATTTGGCCCACGCGTTGAAATCCATCACCCCAAGAAGCCTATTTAAAATGGGCCAATTGGGTCATTTTAAGGGTAGTTTTTAGGGGTTGAAAATAGTTTTTGGGCCTCAAAACACCGAAAAAATTCTCCGATTGAAATTTAACACTCTGGTAGTAATTAAAATGTGTCCCTAAAATTTTAATAAAATCGGTCCGACAGGACCGGATTTACAAATTTGATGAAAACACTATTTTGCAGATAGGGAATTTTTTACTGAAAGGTGTATATAATTTAGTTATAGGTTCGATTGATAATAATATTGCAATTAAGAAAAAAAAATGTTATTTTAAGGGGTGTATTAGGGAGTAAAATTTTTTATTTTGCCCAAAAACCAACTTAAGTTCGCATAATAAAGCCACACTGCATAGCAAATACACTATATTGTCGGCAGGGTTTTGGCACTGCGACCCGGGTTTTTCTTATTTATTGATCCTCAACCAAACTTTCTTTTACTGTAACATTCTATTGGATCAACACCACCATATACGAAGACTTTTGAGATATGTTTCGCGTGTTGAAGCTGGCAATCGCAATAATATTGACATGTATTCCTAACGGTATATCGTCATAGCAAATTGTTAGCTTAGGAAAATATGGTTTTGGTCCATCGACTTTATATATTATACTATATAATAAGAGGAATTGCGAGAACACACATTCTATCTTTTTCTTTTGAGAGAACATTTTTCGATTGGCCGCAACCAAGCTGCCATCCTGACCGATTGGAAGTCGAGTAAAAGCCAATTCAGACTAGCCGTTCTCGGTTACGATTCACCGGTCCGGTTGGGAGCTCGACCAATCAGGGCGTAGTCGTTCCCGATTGCGGTTCGGTTCGAGCGTTTAGGTTCAGCTCTAATTTCAACCGGACCGTTCGCAACCGTAGCCAATGAGAATGCTTGCTGGAGTCACGTGACTAGCCAGCTGTTTTTGTTGACGTTTAACTACACATCAAACGTTAAATCATATTTCGAATTTGCGCATGCGCACCGAGAATAATCGTAGAACTGAATCGGGATAGTGTGAGCAGCCTAGATTAATCTAAAACCGAACCGGACCGGTGAATCGTAACCGAGAACGGCTAGTCTTAATTGGCTTTAAGGCACGCTCATATTATAACTACAGTATATTCACCACGGTTCTAAAAGATTCTGAAGTTAGTCACAAACAGCGCCGCAAATGCATATTTTAGAGCCGTCTTGGTTGGTTTGTGGGAACAGAAGACTCCCACCCCCTTCCAGTTACCGGTACAGAACGTGATTGGTTGTCGATTTCCTGCTATAAAGTACAGTCCAGTACGCTATTGTTAAGTTGTTTCTTTGATTGTTAATTGATCAAGATGCCTAATACAGTTTTGCGTAGACAAGTACGAAAAATAATTGTTTGGATGACTTTATGCAAGGAATTAGACCTTCAGATTAAAGAAAAATTAAAAATAATAATATAGCGCGAGTTAGTAGTTTTTCAATCGACTGTAACTGCGCAAGCCTCCATTTGCATCTAACTTCAGAACCTTTTCGAACCGTGGCGCATATTAATCCTGAGAGACCGAGCTTTGCTCATGCCAATGGAAAGTTTAAAGTTTTTGACATGTCAGATACGCACTGAATACGATTACTTACGTCTTTTATCTGCGTCTATACTATGAAGCACTGCATTTAGGTGACTCTCTCAAGGCTGCCAAACGAAAAAGAGGGCAATATTTATTCGAACGTTGAAATATTCATTTATTCACGCATTGTACCAATACACATTTTAGTATGATACATCAGCTGAAGGAGTCATTTGGAATGAATCATTCGACTAAAACAATCATTCGAATAGCAATATTTCGATTACCAAAATCATTCGATTATTCCCAAGATTACTAGCGCTTCTGTTTCATTGATTTGAAGCGTTCCTTTATATTCCTTTAAACGTTCTTTCAAATTGGCTCATGGGTTTTAAAAGTACATTCTCCTGCGTAGGTTATCATATAATACCAGAAAACGAAACTACAAACAGAGGACTCGATACCAGTGTTGATTATGATTTCAAAATCTTATTTTGCTTTTGAAAAATCCTTAAATAATTATTTGCAACTCATATTTCTGTCATGGAAGATTAATATTCTTTTGGTAATGTTGAATCTAGAGCGCTGGAAATAATTTATATTCCTTAATAATTTTCTAATGTCACGGACTAGTCAAAATGAAATATCTGCAACTATTGTATTTGCGATTTATTATCAAATTGTCCTCCATTACAGTGCACGATCGGATAATAAAATAGGAAAAGATCGATGTCTATGAAATCACAAATTTATAAGTTTAAAAAGTGATTTATTTTCTGTATGTAAATTCGAGACAAACAACAGTCTGCACGAAGATTATCGTCGCACATTCATTCATAATATTTGGAATGAATTGGTCATTTCTCATATATCAAATTTATGGCATAGATGACCATCTATCTTCTTTGAGTTTATTATCTTCGCCATCTCTCTTACTCTCTCTCTTCCACATTCACGCGCGCGTCAGTGATTCACTGCACAATAATATTTATGAGTCGGAATATTTTCGCATATCCATACATTTCGTTTTGCATGATCGATTCTGTTATATATTATCGACGGAAGTACATTAGATAATGTATGCTCGTGTTTTTGTTTTCACCTCTCGATTATGTGAACATTTATTCAAAGTAGTTTCTGGCGCAGTCATATATTTAATAATTACTATATCAAGCATTGTGCGGTGAGTGAAGGCAATAAAGTATATCGAAAATATATCCGCGTCTCTTTTTTCCAGGTATTTCCTGATTTCTCTCATGATGGGATTGGTTGATGTACACCAGCGTTGCCAGACGTCCCGATTTTGGCGGGACGTCCCGATATTTAAATCAAAATTAAATGTCCCGCGTGGGACAGGCTCAGTCCCCGCGCTTTTCGGGGATAACTCGACTGTGCGTAAATAATTATTCTCTTATTGTAAGTTGCAATTACACTCACTCCTCAGACTATTGTTTGAAACGCCATATTTTTCTAACGAATAAAACTTTTTTGATTTTGATTTCTGTTTTTTTTTTTTTATTTAGAAGACGAATAAGACTCAACTATTTAACGATAGGGTAAATCTGATTTAAAATATCATATTTTTATTAAAATACATTTTCTATGGCTATTTTTGCTATCTATTGTCACGTAAACGTAATTTGAACTCAAATAAAAAGATAAATATTTAAAAACTTCTGATTATATACGTTTTTTTACTATGTCCCGCTTTTGACGAAAGAATCCCGCTTTTTTCACTCAAAAAGTTCCAAAATCCCGACTTGGCAAAAAAAAATCTGGCAACACTGATGTAGGTACACGGTACATTAATTAATCTGAATTAAACGTTGAAATAAAAGTAGTCAATCGTGTTTCTTTTTCAAAAACTTTTGTCTTTATCTATGACAATCGTCAATCAGATTATTATTGTCTGTATTCTATTATTAATTTGCATAATTTTTACGAAAAACTTATTGGCTTTCATGGGAAAATGCTGAGCTATAATATATAGTATGTCTATGGAAAACAACTTTCAAAAGACTAAATTGATTTTACTAAATTTGGTACAGACATTGAAATCCATCACCGTACGAAGCATATTTAAAATGGTCCCAACTGTACCATTTTAAGGACCTGACAGGGCCGGACTTATAAATTTTATGAAAACATTAATTTACGGATTCGAATTTACTTACTGAAGGATGTAATTAATTTAGTGCAGATGTTAAATTGACAATAATAATGCAATTAAGAAAAAACGTTATTTTAAGGAGTGTATTAAGGGGTAATTTTTTTATTTTGTCTTTAAACAAAATTAAGTTAAGTACGTAATAAAGCTACCTGCCTGTATAAATACACTATAATTGTCGGCAGGATACCTAATTTAGAGTTTAGTACATTAAATTAAATATCAAGTCCCAAATAATAATATTTTAATTTATTCATAGACAATGTTATCTAATAGATACAGCTCAGAATAAAATTCAGATTTTCAGCTTGACGATATATATGTGCTACTCGCGGCTCAACACGCGAATAAGGTAAATAATGTTTTATGGCTCGCTCGGCAGCAACAACAGTAGTGGAGCCGTTTTACAATCTTGCCTTGCGAGGTTGAGTCCTGCTCGACAGTAATAACCGTTTTTTCGTCGACTTACGCTGCAAAATTGATCTCCACAAAAAGGGCTTTATACTTTAATGCGATAATATATAGCCTATGTCCAGCCTGCAGGTTCATTCTAAATATTGGTGAAAAAAATTTTGAAATCGGATCAGTAGTTCCGGAGATTATCAAACTTACAAACTTTGCCTCTTTATAATATAGTATAGATAAAAAAAATAGCATTTTCATTTCAATCGGGACTCGGGATTAATATAGTAAAGTGCAGGGCAGTTGATAAACACATTTTGTATCAAATTATTAACCTGAATAAAGGGTGGCGTACTTCCAATAGTTAGTTAACAATAGCGCAAATGTAACAATAACAGTACCGACTAGCCATAATGATATTATATGAGCTGTCAGCAATACTCTATACAGTTCAGGGGTATGGTTCATGCACGCCACGCTTTCCGCAGTGTAATCTGCGGTCGAAAGGCAAAAGAGCTTACGTTGAATTTTTGGTCATTTTTTTTAAGTAAGACTTTCGGTCCAGTAGGGTAAAATTGATTTTTGTGATTGAAAATGTAACGCAATATACGTACATTGTATGCTATAAAAACCAGATGGAGAACAGAAGCTTGATTGACGGCGATGTAGAGCAATTGCCTCGTAACCTAATGGTTGCAGGTTCGATTCCGGCAGTCGGCGCCGTTATTAATTTTTTGTTGTTTATACTAGTTTTAATTTTGTAGTGCGTAGTCTCTTTTTTATACTATATATACGGTACCTATAGTGTAACTTGCGACACGTTCATTACCTTTTCAATCTCAAGAATGATTAATATTCTATAACGTGCGTCAGAAATAAAATGATGAAATCAATTAATAAAAAACCCGGGTCGCAGTGCCAAAACCCTGCCGACAATATAGTGTATTTGCTTATACAGGCAGTGTGGCTTTATTATGCGAACTTAAGTTGGTTTTTGGGCAAAATAAAAAATTTGGCTCCTTAATACACCCCTTAAAACATTTTTGTTTTTAATTGCAATATTATTATCAATCGAACATCTATACCAAATTAAATACACCTTTCAGTAACTGAATCACTATCTACAAACTAGTGTTTTCATAAAATTTGTAAGTCCGGTCTTGTCGGGCTGATTTTATTAAAATTTTAGGGACACTTTTTAATTACTACTAAAGAATTAAATGTCAATTCTGAAACGATTCTGACAATTTTTTCGGTATTTTGAGGCCCAAAAACATTTTTCAATCCCTAAAAACTACCCCCCTTAAAATGGCCCGATTACGCCCATTTTAAATAGGCTTCTTGCGGTGACTTCAACACGTGGGCCAAATTTCGTTAAAATCAATTAACTCTTT